>OX940922.1:7720392-10220392 GCA_954870645.1 Agrotis clavis
AGGTCACCGCGAAGCGGTGCTCCGTCGACGTTTGTATGATATTACACATACCTACCGTAACAGGGATATTAATTGTAGCTAAATATGCCGTAACTTTAAAAAATCATAAAAAGAAAACGGTTGCTGTCCTCCCCAAGCATTTTTTTGCCGGAACTCCATTCTTTTTGTAATATAAATTTTTGAAAAAATTTCGATGACAATTTTTTTTTCGTAAAAACGACTTGGGGCACCCCGACACGGACAGGTTAGGTTAGAAGGGGATGGCGGGGTCTTTCAGACCCCGCCATCCTCTTCGTGGTTATTTATTTTTATTTATTTTCAGAAGTAGGAGCACCGCGTAGCGGTGCTCCGTCGACGTTTGTATGGTATTACACATACCTACCGTAACAAAGATATTAATTGTAGCCAAATATACCGTAACTTTAAAAAATCATAGAAAGAAAACGGTTGCTTTCCGGCAAGGGGGGATTATGGAGGGGGTCCCCCCCCCCTCCCCCCTCCCCCGCTCCCCCCCAACCCTCCTCCACCCCTTTCAACTCTTTCCAAAGTTAGCACGTTTCTAAATATTAACCGGGGGGCCCCGTCATGTCAGTACTTTGAAAAATAATAGATACATTTTTTTTCTTGAATAATGTATGTTTACAAAGATATAACGGATCAAAATTTGAATTCGGCATGGGACGTCAGACGCAAGTAAAAACTGTACTTCCTTGTGACGTATTAGCAATTTTTCAAGTGTCGTATCTTTGTTTTAGTTTACGTAACAAAAGAAAAAATACTTGTTAGTATATTATTTCAATCAAATACCATATTATGACGTGATTTAAGAAATTGTATAAATCCATCAAAACATTTAATAGCTTTAAAAAAACCTTAAATAATTATATCCTCACCTTTCTGATATACATATTATTTTATGACGTCGCGTGGGAAAACTTTTCACCGTTTCGAAGAATCGTTTTCCCCCAAACATACCTGAAACATAATCCTTTTACAACTTAACAAATAAGAAACTACAAATGTTCTTCGTAGTACGCAATTAAAATTAAAACGGCAGGACAAATTTACCTCTAAAATCACCAGCGTTTCATTGGAAAATACTCTGGCAACTACAGAACTTGCCAACTTTCTGCGAAATTCCTGTGATACCGAATTAATGAGCTCCACAAACCAGTTCCTGGTATTCTCTTAAGTTCGCCAATTTATATATCAATAAAATACAAAGTAACATTGTTTTCCTAAAGGACTGAAACTATTCTAATGAAACTAGACACATAAAAAAAGAAACATTGTTCTAAATAAATATCGAAGAAAACATTTTATATTATTATGAGCGGCGTACACGCTCTTTTTTTCTATTTTTTAACGTTGTAAAATCATCAAATGAGTCCTCCCACCCAGGGCAGAGTGAGAGGGACTGTCAGACTCGTGCTGATTAAAATCCACGGTGTCCTTCAATAGTCCTTTACGTTCCGGGGTCTCGATACTAATTTTCCAAACTTTTGCTCGCGACTGTATTACAGTCGCGAGCAAAAGTAAAAAAGTTTGGAATCACTTACTTAGAATTGATCCGTAATAGCTCCTTAAATAATGGGGTGATTTGAATGAATTTGGTATCAATTTAAAGTTAACAGTTAACTTTTAAAATGCACTCTGAAACATAACTCCGACAAACGTTTCTCCGCTTAACGATTCGCCGACACAACGATTCATTCCTGGACGGTTCGACGACAAAAACTTTCATCGCAGAACGATTCGTCGACAAAAACATGGTTTGGCATTATAATACTAGTAACTAAATCCGACATCAGGGGCACCCCGAGGTTCGGTTAGTTAGGTTCCTTTAAACCCTGAACATAGAAATAGAAGCCCCGCGCAGCGGGGCTTCGTCTAAATGGCTTCATATACAATACTTCATGAAACACAATACTCATGACTTAATCGTTCTGTCGGCGAAACGTTCGTCGAGGAAAGGTTCTGTCGTCGAACCGTCCAGGAATGAATCGTTGTGTCGCCGAATCGTTAATCGGAGAAACGTTTGTCGGAGTTATGTTTCATCGGCCTACAATACACACAGTACAATGATAATAAATGTTGCATGACAGAGACAGCTACGCTGCATTGCATATCTTCATTACTTGACCATCAACTCACGGTACTCGCTGACTCTTTTGTCTTTCTTTGTTTTAGGTTTCCAATGTTTCAAATTATTTCATTTTAGCATTAGATTCAACCACCATTTATGGCTTCACCTTGGCTCTCATGCATGAAATTGTGAGTTTAAACCTGGTCAAAATATGTCATTTTCAATATACAATTATAATAATAATTTGTACCTATGTGTGTTCTAAGTTTAACTTGTACATCACTGACGTCGGTGAAGGAAACCGTCGCCGTCGTGAAAATAATAATGTAAAATGGAAATATATATGGAAATCTATAATTATGTATAAGTCTAAAGCCATATTATGGTCTGTGGGGTTCCCAGAGGTGGTGTTAATTCTGACACCAGAGATGGCGACATCTCACACGAAAAATAAAGAGATGAGGAGACTAACTTTATAGAGTAATTTATATTAAAATCAAGTTCCTATTATGTTGATGTTTACTGATATTTTAACAAAAAAAAATCTGTTGTGATAATACTCGTATTTGTGCTAGTACACAATTTTGCAGTATCGCTATAAAATCTTTCATATTTCATTATGATGAGCTAAGGAAGAGTAAATAAGAAAGAATTTTTATTAAAACACTGCCATGGGACTTTTATTAAAAGGTTATTTTTTATGAAAAAGTAAGTATTATACGTTACTAACTTGTTGTCCCCAAAAATAGGGATTCATTCCATCTCGAAGGAAGGGATCTGAAAAGAGGAAATATTGTCCATTTTGTATTATATTGTGACATCAGGCAGATCAGTAATCTGCACCCTTTAAGGAATTTCTATAAAAAAAGGTTGAACATGGTTCCACTTCCGCGAGGCAACATTATTGTGGGGGTTGTTATAAAGATGCTGTCAAACCTCTCTATGAATTACGATTGTTAAATGTCTCAGGCCCTATCATGAGCTTTCTCTTTTTGTGACTTTGTCGTTAATTTGATAGATAAATAAAAGAGGCCCTTTTTTAACCAACTTCAAAAAAGAAGGTTTCTCAATTCGAACGTATACTCGTATTGCATTACATGCTTTTTTCATGTTTGTTCGCGGATAACCTCGTTGTTTATGAACCGATTTTCATGTTTTTTTTTTTGTTCGAAAGGAGATAATGAATAATATTTCAAGGGTGGTCCCACGATGTGGAAATCAGGGTTTGAGAAATCGAGGGGAACTTTCCAAAATCGTAGGGACGATTAGTGCGACTCACCGACTTCAAAAACAACAAAAAAGGGTAAAACAACCTACAAAATAACTTTTCTTTCGGACGTCGGTGCCAAAAAAGTCAATGAAATAAAAAAATAAGTTATTAATAATTGATAAGCTATTTTGGGGTTATACAGGGTGACTTTTTTACCACCGTCCAAATTTTTTCTATGCATTATGTATCAATCACTAAACCCATTTTTGAAAAAAAATCGATGCGTCAAATTGTCATATTAAATCATTTTCTCATCCGCTCTGTGTGGTCACTAAGCTAAACGTTAATAATATACACTTGCCGACGTATAAAACGGGCAGAGCGCACCCCGCTGACCCCCCGCCCCGCCCCGCTACACCTGAGCGACACATCACAGCGCGGTGTCCAGATTCATCAACTTTTTATAGATAACATTGAGACGTGATATCTCGATATTTTTGTATTGATTGATACAAAAAGAAAAAACACGTATTCAATGATTTTCGCCAAAGATTAATACCTATATTAAAATTTGGATGGTGACAAAAAAATCATCCTGTATGATTAATTATTTGATAAGTATAATAATAAAAGCAAAGTAGCGAGTGAATTTCAAATGTCCCAGGTAGCATTTTTACGTCATTATGTCGTCAGTTTACGGTACTGCTCGACGTGAGAGACGTCATGTCTTGACGTCGGGGGGTCCCATCAGATGTCGTCAATTTGTCACAGCCTCAAGACGTCAGTTTACAGACGTTACAGAGACGTCATATACTGAATTTATAGGGACGTTACTGGGCCGTACGTATTAGGGCAGCCACTGACGTTGGAGTGACATCATATACTGAATTCATAGGGACGTTACTGGGCCGTACATATTAGGGCAGCCAATGACGTGCAAAACCATGTATAAATCCGCAGGTCTCTTTGGAGTGGGTTGTTATTGGAACACTGTTAACACTGGTAACCTTGACACTTCTATTCACTGTACCGGTGCATTGCTCTCAATAACTTCTCAACAAAACAAAATTAATTCTTCAGACCTTATACTATCGGCGGTAACGAAACCATAGCGACTTCTATTTCGACTACAACGCCATCTATCGAGCTAGGCGGTACTATTTTTCGAAACTTTAAATAAATATTGATCGCTGTGATTCCGTTCTCGCTGTAACTTCTAGTAACTAATTGCTCTGCCGATTTTTATATTTTTATGTGTTATCTTATCCTTAAATACATAGTTTTGTTACCTTTTTCATTTTCAAACGTCATTATTTGATTGATTTGACATCAAATAATGTTGTTTAAAAAGGAAAAAGTTTTGGATTACGTAACAAAACCTACGTATTTAAGGATAAAAAATCACATAAAAAAATAAAAATCGGCTGAGCAATTTTTCACTAGAAGTTAGAGCGCGTTATGTAAAAAGTTAATCTGGAGTGACACTGAAATCGAAATTTTGTTGGATTTTTATACTTTCCTATTCTAACTAATACATTTAAACAAATACAAAAAGAATTTGAGGCTGAGGAATTTTTCACAGAGAGTTATAAGCAATTTTCATGTTGAGATAAAAAAAAACGGAACTTCTAGGCTAAATTTTTTTTGGATTTTTGTGCATCTGTAATCTGTATCACCTACACTCATCATATGCCAAATTTCAGCGCCGGAGGAATTTTTCGAAAGTCTTCATACAAAAAAATCCTCGTTGACTGGACTAATGTACCGGCTATACAAACCCTTGTTATAATGATTAGTATTTGCCCATAATATTCGCTATGTTGGTGGTCGACTTCACTCGTGGAATTACGTCAGTCAGATGCATTCCATAAACTGTTGTTTAACCAATCTTTAGCTCTTTGGGTCACTTTAGGACCAGATATGTCATACAACAGTCGTCAACCTGAGGGCAGATTTAGACTAATAAGGGACAGACTGTAAAATGACGTTGTTAGGAGGTATCATTTATGACCTGTACAGTACGTACAGTACAGTACTATAATAGTACGTAAGTATGACGTACAATAATGACGTAACTGTGGTGACCCTAAATTGACTTAAGAATGTCGTCATTTTTTAGTCGCCGACGTCACTTGCTACCTGGGGTACCATTTGATACCAATGTTGACACTGTTAGAAACTGGCAAAGCAGCTAGTAAAAGCTATGTAATGTGTATATATTTAAAATGTGCACATCAAGCCCTTTAATTTGACACCCATGTCGATATTGTGCGATTTTTTTTTTTCGGTTACGACTTTACATCCCCTAGAGGGCGCCATATTTGATTTGGTGACACGTCACCTACCCTATAACTGCGGACAACTGCGGCGCTTTTAACGACACCTCATTTGTCATGTAATGATATGTAGTTTAGAAGTTATGAGGTAACAGACAAACATACATACCAGTCAAAATCATAACCCTCCTTTTGGCTTTGCCGTAGTCGGGTAAAAACGAAGTGAAAATTGGTGGGGAAGTAGGGTTCACTCAAAAGTTTCGGCCCATGCCCGTAAATTCGTTGACGGACTAATGGGCCTACCACACGCACAATCTTCACCACAGTTTTACCTGCGCGATTGGGCGTTCAGTATTACCGACACAGATATACGTACCTATATATACCTAGATAACGCAAGAGCAACTACTTCGCGTGCCAGAAATCCGTGCTAGTTTACGACCAAAAATCGTAAGTGGCCATTTTCGCGCTCGTCTAAATCAGTCCATCGTAAGTTGGACGTCAGTTTTAATATTGAAATGGTTAATTGTGCTGTGGGACGAGGGGGCACCGTAAGCGGGGGTGTATTTCAATCGATTTGATTTTCCCATGACTAAATAGTTTTTGTGACGTATCATAAAAGGTAATCAAAAAATGACTGGCTTAGTAATTAAGTTGTCACATTAACAGGATAAGGAAAATCACGAAAAAAACAACAACAATTATACTGATTAAAGAAACTGACACTGATTTAACTATTAAAAAATAAACATAATAAAATTTAGGCATAGGGTAGAACATCCAATTATTGACCCTTTAAACATTTTTCGTGCTTCTTTTGCAATGTAAGCCGTAGCAAGTGAAAAATGGACTAAGTTGTGATTTATTACTAATTTTAAAAGCATCTTATAACATGAAAGTGATGCATGCGAGCAGCATGAGAGCAGTGGTGGCCTAGTAGTATCGGCCCCGACTTACGAGTTGTAGGTCGTGGGTTCGAATCCAGGCAGGCGCATTACTTTGTGTAATTTATTTCATCACCACTGCTCTCAAAACGGTGAAGGAAAACATCGTGAGGAAACCGGCATGTCCTAGAACTAAAAATTTGAAGACATGTGTCATCCACCAATCCACACTGGGCCCGCGTGATGGATTATGGCCCACTCCCTCTCACAGACAGGAGGCCTGTGTCCCAGCAGTGGGAACATTAATAGGCTGATGACGATAAAACATTAAACTGTTTATTTCCTTATCATTTTGCATACAACATAGTGTGTCTATAACTGACGGAATAATTAATTAAATAATAATTATTTTCTTCAGTCACGTAGCCTATTCATGACAAAGGAAGCAAAGTATGTAAGTAATTGTATTTCTGGGAGTATAATGTGAAATAAAAATAAAATTGCTCATGTTATTCATTGAGTTCGTGTTTTGCATAAAATTACATCAAGCAAAAACAAGCTTTTGTTTCAAGCAGGTACAGTCACGAGCAGAAACATGTGGAATACAGATTGTAATTTTGAGATAAGACCTATTTCGTAATGTGTGGGGCTCCCAATTTTTTTTTTTTTTTTGTTTGAAAATGTTGGCACTTCCTGTTTTCTAGGAACACTGCAGGCTCGTGACATAGCATTTTATTTTAAGTCCAGGTTTCCTCACTATTTCAGTGGTGTCCACGATAAACTTATAAAGCATATTAATGTGTGTATTGACCAAGACATATTGGTGTTTGAACTTACAGCCTCGCATGCACAATTACGAGCTAAAATATGTGTCAAAGTCAAATCATTTATTTCAATTAGGCCATCAAAGAGGCACTTTTAAACGTCGAATATTAAAATAAAGGAAATAGGATGGGATGGGATTGATTCTACGCTATGTGCTATAATGTTTTATTGTACTCCGACAAAAACACAAAGCTTATACTGAGGAAAAGACTTTTTGAAAAGTTACTATAATGTGGCAGTACAAGGAAATAACAGCACAAGTCATGCCTGCATTTCATCCTTCTCAACTAATTAAATAGCTTCAGGTCAAAATTAAATAATATAACGTAATGTAATATTTCTAGTTACGCGCAGACGAGAAAGATTTGCCTGCATCCTTCCACCCTTTGTTCTGTTCCATAAACAAATAAATAACAATAGAACCTACTTCCAGTCATTTTCCGATGAATACAGACAAAATAAATGAAAATAGCGAAGGGTTCACGGCACTTTGACACAGCCGACATTTTGGAGAGGAAAATTCCGTCCACTGTGTTTCTTTTGTATGTTTTTGGGTTAAAAATAAATTGATAACGATTTAAAGGCTGTTGTGGTGTACGTAGGAATAAAATGCGTTAAACACAAAGAAGCTTACAACACAATATAAGACATAAAAACAGTTTGATGTAAGTATTTGTCGAAGCATTGAAGAAGTTAAAGGTGCTCCCACACCGCGAGCATTCACCTGTAATGTATCGTTACAGATTAGAACATTTCATCAGTGAGGGAAGACAATCGAGCATCACAATGCGCACCATGTATCAAATCTATACTAAATGTAGGTATGCGAATGCTCGTCAGTCAGGGAGGCACAGATTAGAATTATTCCCGTTGGATCCCACTTTTGGATCCCATTTTTAGGTAGTTCCGATGAATCCCATTTTTAATTCCCGTTGAATCCCACTTTTTGACAACATGTGTACAGTGGCGATCAAAATTCCATGCGTACGCTATCAAAGAAATTGCTTAACGTTTAGTGTGACTTATGACCTTCTACTTTCGAGATACACAATAATCCTTCAACTATTAAGTTCATAATTTCAACGTCTAAATATGAGTCCAGTTGGCTCAGTGGTTTTGGCACTTAGGACATAAATGCGTTAGTCGAAAGAGGTGCGAGTTCAAATATCACGCAGCAGTTGATAGACTTTTTGTGGGTTTTTACTCGATTGTTAAAAATTATAATTTTTAACACACAAATTTTATTGCGTTTGTTTGGAATTTCCGTGTGTTTTTTCTTGTATTTGTTGGTTAGTGTCGTGTGATTTAATATAATTATAACGGTATTGTTAAATATTCTCAAAATGCAAGCAAAAATTAATATAAACACAAAAATAATACTTAATTCAATAACTAATATATACCTTATTTAAAAATAAATAAGCGTTAAAACAAAATAAAAATAAATAAGTTATTTATTAAAAATATTATCATAATATCAACTAACATTTCAAAAGTTAAGATTCGAACTCAAACTTCATTGATCGTGAACCCACGCTATCGGCACAATCATATTGTTAGATCATTACTAATGAAAGCAATGCAATGGTCACCATCTGTTTTTGTATTTTTACTCGTTTCGTTAGTCTATTACTACTTATTGTCATTTTATTTCGTTTTCAATTTTTACTAATGATGATAATTTATTACCTACAGGGTTTATAATAAAAAAAAACATGTAATAACAATTTATGTATTAATATATTTTAGTTGAAATTATTATAATTCTATGTTTAAAGTTATAAAACTGCTAAAATTATGAATATTACTCGACCTGGATATAATGTGAAATAGATGTCGAAATCATAGATGCATTTTTTTTAATTAAACAAAATTATGAAATTATTAAAATTAATATAAGTAATTTAAAACAATAAATAAGAAAATTTAAAAATTCAAAATAAAACATTATTATTCTCTTCAAATTAAAATAAGTGGTTTTAACAAGGGTAACTTATGTATTATTATAAGCTAATTAGCAATTACAGGGTATTTTTATACATTGCGGACATTTTTAACAAAGTTATCATTATTAAAGCCGTTTATTTGGAAACAGTACCAAGGCACCGCGGCCATGAAACGCAAAGGGCCAGTGGCCTTTTTGCGTTCCAGTGCCGCAAAACCAAGGAAGGCGAGCTCGCTATTTGGGTCATCCCGACTCGGACATGTTAGGTAGGCCCTGGAACACAAAAGAGCAGTTGCCTTTTGCCTTCCAGGTCCGCAAGAACGAGCGAAGTGAGCTCGTGACTTGGGTTATTCTGACTCAGACAGATTATCTTAGGCCCTGGAATGCAAAGGGCCAATTGACCTTTACGCTCAAGACACATTCCCATAATATAACTTTTTTTCACTAAATTGAATTTGGTGAAACTGAAGAAACTTGTTATGCTCAATAACAAAAATTTTTTGACACCGCGGTACTGGAACGCAAAGGCAACTGGCCCTTTGCGCTCCAGGGCTGCTATGCTAAAAGGCGATTATTTTGTAACAGTAACGGGGCATAGCGGCCCTGGAACGCAAAGGGCCAGTTGCCCTTTGCGTTCCAGTACCGCGGTGTAAGTTTCTTCAGTTTCACCAAATTCGATTTAATGAAATAAAGTTATATAATGGAAATGTGTTCTACTTCTGAAATAGAACCACGGAAAAAAATATCCAAACTACATAAAAAAATACCCTGTTACAAGTTATTGAGGTAAGTTTAAGGATCGTTTTCTTTACGAAAAGATGTTTGAAACCATACCTCAATTGTTAATCCTTGAATAATAAGTTATCAAAAATGATGTTTACGTTTTCAGTCTATTTACAATAAATAAACAAAATTCATATCAATAAAAGGTCCTCGAGACAATCTTAACGTTTTTTTTTTTATTCCTTTAAACATAACAGTTTTTAGTTGATAGTCGTTGATGCCTTCAATGTTGAGTACACGATGAACGGTTATTAATTTTGTGTTGAATTAGTTATATGGAAACCATTTTCCTTCGTATTCATTCAACATTCCCGGACGTCCCTGAAGTCCCTGTTTATTCTTAAGAACTCATCTCATCATCATGCCATATCTCATCCCACAGACTCATAGTATTTCGTCACTGGAACAAAACATAGAATACTATTATATTATTTATGCAAAAACAGCTGTTGATCTATTTTACTACTAAGAAAAAACTTTAAAACCACATACTGAGTATCAATCACTTTTTTTACTTTTAAACAAATACTTTTGAATAGGGAACCTTATTTAAAAAAATATAATTATTAACATGTGGAATGATCAAAATTTAAATGTTAATACTCACACTTAGTCTGGTTTCATTTAATATTTGTTTTAAGTTTAATCCACATATTTATGCAGGGCTTTAATGTTCGCCCTCAATATTTATTTATATCCAATTGTTAATATTTCACTGCAAAACCACAGGACAGTGTAACACTTATATGCTGTTTACATAGTCACACAAAATAACCAAGAATCAACAACGTTCAATTAGGAGACTCAAACGAGATAACATAGTTATGCCTACCGCACAAATCAAAATTCACTTTTTTTTTTTTCTACGATCTACCTACAAAACTTTATTAAACTTAACCATAGATATAGATAGACCTATATCTGTGATTATAACGAACGACCCACAACACTAATGACTTATATTAGTAGTTACACAAAAATCAATTTTAATTATCAAATTCCTACTAAAAAAATTATTAAAAATAACAAAAAGAATAAAGTAATTATTAAAAATTAAATTAAATAAAGTATTTGGGAAAAAAAAGTGGGATTCGATCATCCGCAATCGAACGAACAGAAGTTCTATCCGAGCACGATTACCATTGCGCCAGCATTACTTGTAGATTAACAGTTGAAATTATGAACTATATCAAAAGATAATTTGATTTGTATAGTAATAAAACAACTTATAACAAAAGGTCGTTAGTCAAAGTGAAGCGTCAGTCTATTGCTTTGAGAAGTTTATAATTCATTTTTGAACCTGACTGTACATATGAGAAGAAAACTGTTATCGTTATTTAACTGATGTATTCTGAGTAACTAATTTATGAATATTACCAAAAAAAAAGTTCCACAAGATCCGGCTACCATAGGCTTTCCATAGACCGGTCACCAGTGTGTAGAAAGATGGCAGAGACACATTCTGAGAATTTGTTTCAGTCTTTACTTAAAAACTGATAGAATGTCACTAACCAGCAAAAGTACTAGGCTAGTATAATATCAAGGTGGTATGTTTCCCCCGCTGGCGTCTTCGTATGCGGCCGCGGCCGCGGCCGCGATGAACTCCCCCCCGACGACGAGACCGCCTCAGGCGAGGACGGCCCCGGTGCGGACCGCCCCTGCGCAGACGCCCCCGGTGCGGACGGCCCCTGCGGGGGCGAGGACGGCTCCAGCCGCGCCCAGCCAGGCTAGGCCGGGCCCTTCGGGGTCGTCGCGGCCGACCTCGACCCCGACCTCGACCCCGACCTCGACCTCGACGCCAGCGAGGCCAACACTGGCGGCCAAACGAGGGGCCCAGGCAGATCGCCGGCCGCCCCAGCAGCAGCAGCCTACTCAAGAGGCTTCTCCGGCCGGCGCCGATTGGCAAGTGGCCGGGGAGAGGAGGAAGGCTGCCAAGGCGGCCAGATCCAAGAAGCGGAGGGAGAGGCGGCGACAGCGCAAGGAGCGCGACGTCGCGGCGCGATTGCGCGCCCCTAAGACCGCGGCTGTGGTCATTACACTGCAGCCGGACGCGGTCAAGAGGGGTGTGTCGTACCGCGACGTGCTCGCGAAGGCGCGGGAGGCGATAGACCTCGGGGAGCTCGGCATCGCCGGCGGCCTCCGTTTGCGGGTCACTGCAACGGGGGCCCGCATGTTGGAGCTCCCCGGCGCGGCCAGTGGCCCCACCGCTGACGCTCTGGCCGAACGGCTCAGAGCGTCCCTAAATGCGGAGGAGGCCCGAGTCTCCAGACCCACAAAGCGCGCAGACATGCGCATACTGGGTCTGGATGACTCCGTGACGGCGGAAGACGTGGTGGCCGCCGTTGCCAGGACTGGGGGGTGCTCCTCAGACGAGGTGAGGGCGGGTGCCCTGCGTCCTGGCTTTGCGGGGCTGCAAACCATCACGGTTAGCTGCCCCGTTACGGCGGCCAAAAAGATTCAGGAGGGCCGAAGGCTCCTGGTGGGTTGGGTATCGGCGCAGGTGAAAATCCTGGAACCCCGACCCCTGAGGTGTTACCGCTGCCAAGTGGGTAACCACGCGGCATGCGTCTGCACCTCGGAGGTGGACCGCAGCGATAGGTGCTTCCGCTGCGGTCAGCCCGGTCACAAGGCCGGCTCGTGCTCCGCCCCGCCTCACTGCTTCGCATGTGAGGCGGCTGGCAAGCCGGCCGATCACCGGGCTGGGGGCAAGTCCTGCGCTCCACCCACCGAAGCCAGGCGCAGAGGTAGGCCCTCTGCCGCCGCCGTCACCGCCGCCACCGCCACCGCCGCCGCCGCCGCTCCCGCTGCCGCCGCCGCCGCCGTAGCTGCGCCCTCGCAGGGGGCCCTGGAGGAGGCTGCAATGGATTCAGAATAATGTCTCCATTGCGCTTCCTCCAGGCGAACATCAACCACTGCGCCGCTGCTCAGGATCTTTTGCTCCAGAGCATGGCGCAGTGGTTGATAAATGTCGCCGTGGTCGCCGAGCCGTATTTTGTCCCGCCCAGGAACGACTGGGTAGCGGACCTGGACGGCTCGGTGACCATTATTTCGTCGGCCGCCGCCGGTACCCCGCCCCTCGATCGTGTCGAGAGAGGGCGCGGGATCGTCGCAGCCCGGTTCGGGGAGATCGTCGTGGTAGGCGTATATTTCTCCCCGAGCCGAACTCTCGCCGAGTTCCAGGACTCCCTTGTGGAGCTGGGAGACGTCGTCGTCGCATTCGGTTCCCTCCCCGTGCTCGTCCTCGGGGACTTCAACGCCAAGAACGTGGCTTGGGGTTCCCGGTACACGGACGTTGCGCGGGGCAGGTTGCTCGAGCACTGGGCCCTGGCGCAGGGCCTGGTCATTGAGAACCGGGGTTCTGTCCCCACGTGCGTGCGGTGGACGGGCGAGTCGGTGGTAGACGTAACGTTTGCCAGCGCCGCCCTGTCGCCGCGCGTCACCGACTGGCGCGTTGTGGAGGAGGCGGAGACTTACTCCGATCACCGGTATATCCGGTTTGACGTCTCCGCCCAGACCCCAGACGCGCCGGTCCGACGGAACCCAAGTGGTCCGCGATGGGCGCTGAAACAGCTGGACCGGGAGCTATTCCTGGAAGCCTCGATCGTGCAGGCCTGGGTGTCACCACCGGACAGGCCTGCTGACATAAACGACGAGGCCGAGTGGTTCCGGGAGGCCATGTCGGAGATCTGCGACGTGGCCATGCCCCGGGTCCGGCAAGGACGCGCCCGGCGTCAGCTTTACTGGTGGTCGCGCGAGCTAGCATCGCTGCGCGAGGCGTGCGTTGCCGCGCGACGCCGGTACTCCAGGCTCCGCAGGCGCCGCACCCGACCTCCGGATGCGGCCGCCGTGGAGGCGGAGCTGCACGAGGGCTACAGGGCAGCGAAGGCCGCCCTCCGCGACGCAATCTTGCGGGCCAAGGAACAGGCCCGCAAGGAGTTGCTGGAGACTCTGGACAGGGACCCATGGGGCTGGCCGTACAGGTGGGTGCGCGGAAAGCTCCGCCCCTGGGCCCCACCGTTGACGCAGAGTCTCCAGCCTCAGTTCGTGGAGGACGTGGTGAGCGCCCTGTTCCCATCGCGAGGGGAGCATGCTCCCCCGCCCATGGCAGCTCCGCCTCGGACGGAGTCTGACAGTGAGGGCGAAGCTGACGCGAACGCGGACCACAGCGACGACGACGTCTACAACGCTCCAGAGGTGACCGAGGTAGACCTGAGAGTGGCGGTACAACGGCTCAAAGCCAAGAATACCGCCCCAGGACCCGACGGCCTGCCAGGAAAAGCCTGGGTCCTGGCCTTCGGGACTCTCGGGCCTCGACTGGGGGGGCTCTTTAGCGCGTGTTTGGCGAGGGGCCAGTTCCCGCTTCGTTGGAAGACGGGGAAACTGGTCCTCATCCAGAAGCCCGGGCGCCCTGCGGACTCTCCGTCCGCATTCCGGCCCATCGTGCTGCTCGACGAGGTGGGCAAGCTCTTTGAGAGATTTATTGCAGACCGCCTCGTCGGGCACCTAAATCGGGTGGGCCCGAACCTGTCGGAGAGCCAGTTTGGCTTCCGCAGGGGGCGCTCTACGGTGGACGCCATCATGCGCGTTAGAGCCCTCACGACGGGGGATGCAGTGGCCCGGGGCAGGGTCGTCGTGGCGGTGTCCTTGGACATCTCCAACGCCTTCAACACCCTGCCCTGGAGTTGCATCAGGGAGGCACTCCGGTATCACCGGGTGCCGACCTACCTCCGTCGCACGGTCGAGGACTACCTGACGGACAGAGCCGTCATCTACCCCGGTCACCGGGGAGAGTGGAACCGGCGAGAGATGTCGTGCGGTGTCCCACAGGGATCGGTCTTGGGACCGCACCTGTGGGACATCGGTTTCGACTGGGTGCTGCGCGGCGACCTCCCTCTAGACGTCAGCGTAATATGTTACGCTGACGACACGCTCGTCCTGGCGGAGGGAGTGTCGCACCAGGCGGCGGCCGACTTGGCGACGCGGGCGGTTGCGATAGTCGTCGAAAGGATCCGGCAGTTGGGACTCGAAGTGGCGCTGCACAAGACAGAGGCCATGTGTTTTCATGGCCATCTGAATGCGCCACTGACAGAGTCCCACATAACGGTGGGGGGGGTTCGCATCGGCGTCGGGGGTACGATGAAGTACCTGGGACTCGTCCTCGACAGCCGATGGAACTTCGGGGAGCATTTCTCCCGTTTGGCCCCAAGGCTGAACCGGGCATCAGCCGCCCTCGGGCGGCTCCTGCCCAATATCGGCGGGCCAAACGCCCCCTGCCGGAGGTTGCACGCTGGCGTCGTGCGGTCCATGGCCCTCTACGGGGCCCCCGTGTGGGCCCTGAGCATTCGGACGCGGCCGGCAAAGCTGGTCGCATGCCAGAGGGTCATGGCAATCCGAATGATCCGAGGATACCGCACGATCGCCGGCGAATCGGCCAACCTTCTTGCCGGATCACTGCCCTGGGATCTGGAGGCGACTGCCCTCTTGCGCGTCTATGAGTGGCGCGTGGAGGCGCAGCGTCGGGGTGTATCCCCGCTGCCTCGAGAGGTCGAGGCGCGGCGGGAAGAGCTCCGGCGCGATCTCAGGGCAGTTTGGAGAGAACGACTATCGCAACCGAGGTACGGGCTAGCCGCAATCGCGGCTGTAAGACCCCTCTTTGAGGAGTGGCTGGATAGGTCCCACGGCGTCCTCACCTACCGCATGACACAGGTCCTCACCGGACATGGCAGCTTCGGGAGGTACCTGTGCATGATAAAAAAGGAGGAAACGCCCGGGTGTCACCACTGCGAGGATCGCCCGGAGGACACGGTGGAGCATACGGTGCAGGACTGCCCAGCTTGGGCGGAGCACCGCCGTGTCCTCACTGCGGCGATAGGCGGAGACCTCTCGCGCCCGGCATTGGTTGCGGCCATGCTGCGGGGCGAGACGGAGTGGGAGGCGGTCGCCTCCTTCTGCGAAGCAGTCATGCTCGCGAAGGAGGAGGCGGGCCGCTTGAGGGAGAGGATACCGTCCTCCCTCCGCCCGAGACGCAGTGGTAGACGCCCACGGCGACGGATGTCGCGGGACGATCTCCGGCCACCGTAGGCGCGGGCATGCGGGCGGCGAGTAAAGGGCAACTCGCTGTCCGACCATGGACCATGCCCGGGTCGACGGCGCGTTGTGTCCCACGCGCGCCTCAAGGAGCGTCAGCATGATGACGGGGCCCCCCTATAGAGGGCCACAGTCCTGCCGGGGTTGCGGGACATACGTATACCGCGACTCCGGCACACAAAGGGCTAACGAAGGACACCGTGGATTTTAGTCAGTACAAGTCTGACAGTCCCTCCCGCCCTGCCCGGGGTGGGAGGACTCATTTGATGATTTTGCCACGTAAAAAAAAAAAAAAAAAAAAAAAAAAAGGTGGTATGTTTTGCAGTCTGGTGCCACGTGACACTCAGCGCGGGGGTAAGGTTACTCTAAATAGCCTGCCAAAGTACTAGGCTAGCATAAGCTCAAGGTGGTACGTTTTTCAACGGGGTCAGCGAAGATCATTGAAAAGCGCTGTAATGCCACGTGTCAGGGGGGGGGGGGGGGGGAAATCACACTAAATGCCTGCTGCGCTCTAAGATATGGGCCCCTTAAAACACTCCGTGGTGATACAGCTGCACGAGAGACGGTGAGACGAGGTAGCCTTAGCCTTACAAATCTTCCCCTTTTTAGGTAGTTTATTTTTCACAGAAACGAGATTTAAAAAATAAAAAACCTGCAATTTGTTATGTAATCGATAAATCGATGTAATGTTATACTTTTTTTGTGATAGTGACAACACTGATTTTAATTCGACACTGACTGACACTTGTCATGTTGCGCTCAATATGGATGTGTTTTTTATTGGACATCGTCTACTCTCGCCCCAGCCACCGATGATGACGCCCGAGGGCGTCGGAAATCGCGATTCATATTCCAGCCGCTTCTGGTCGAGGAGTCCGGGAGCCGTCCGACCAAGGACAGGTCCAAGTCATGGCGCGTCGTGTTTCACGCTTTCCTCAAGGGAACTGATGCGAGACTGGACCATAGGGCCATACGCCTAACACGACGCGGGCGAAACCGCAATTTATGATAGCAATTTTGTCGTTGAAAGTACACGCATTCAGAATTTTTAAAGCATGTGGGATCCAACGGGAACTGTTTTTGGGATTCAACGGGAATAAAACGTTTTTCTTTTGTTATGGGATTCAACGGGAATTACTTTTATTTTTTTTGGGATCCAACGGGAAAAATATTCAAGTGGGATTCAAAAGTGGGATCCAGCGGGAATAATTCACAGATTACGAGGACATTACACGCGAATGGTCCTGGTGAGAGAGCGCCTTTAGTATGATAGCCACCCACGTTCTAATGTTGTTTAACCTTACAGTTCGACTCTTCTATTCCATTCTTTCATAGATGGCAAGTCAAGACGATGTCGACTATTCAAGATTCAAGACTTGGAACAACAAGTAAGCATGGTTAGAACGTGAAAGTTTTTTTTTTTTTAATCTGTTCCTAATTGATAAAGTCGAATACAACGAAAATCTTGTTGGGTTAGTACAGGACTGATACATACAAAAAGATAAAATAAATAAATACATTATAATGGTTAGAACCTTCGTCAGAACATAAAAACAGTATGCCATGACAGGTACAAAGTTTGATGTTGTTGTGGCAGATAAAAATCATCAGCCTCAGGGGCAGTTCTAGGGAGGAATAAGTCAGTAAAGAGGGGAAATTAGTTGGGAGAGGGATCTTGAATCTGGAAAGACGGCTATAGAAATCAAATCCAAGGGTGGAAGAATGTTTCTGCTTTCAAAGAAAATATGGTCCAGAGTAGGTTCCTTAAAACCGCACTCCCTGAAAGAAGAGTCATGAATGCAGGGCCCCCGTAAGGTCTACTGGCGCCTGTGTGCAAAAAAGGATTGTGGCGCCCCTTAAGGCATTTTGAATTTTTTTTTTTTTTTTGTTGTATGACGGTCAGTGGCGTATTTTAAAATTCAGTGCCCTGCGCTTCATAACTTAAACACAAAAAAAAACCATCAAGTGCTACTCAAACTTCACACCCAGAGTTCCATACCATCTTAGAGAAGACAAATTTCATTTTTTGTAGACCAATACAAGATTAACTAACACAAGCATTTGCTATTGAAAAATGAGCTATCAAAAGCGAGGTCATGAAAAGCGAATGTCAACCATAATTAAAGCGCGAGCGAAGCGAGCGCGAAATTTTATAGCTTTTTGGAATAGGACAAGGCAATTCTTCATAGAAGAACGCAGTGAGCTCTAAAAGTTTAACGTTTCCGGACTTCAAGTTTTAATCTAAAAGTGAGATCTAATATTTGAAGTCTTTAGTAGGTACTTAAAAGTAATCCTTAGTTAGGTTCTCAACTTTTCTTTTAACAGTTTTTTTTTTTTTTTCATTTTTTTTTCTGGGCCCTTAGCTTTGGCGCCCCTAAAGGATGGCGCCCGTGTGCACTGCACACATTGCACATATGGTAGCGGGGGCCCTGCATGAATGCGTATTTGTTGCAGAAACAGGAATGCAATAAAAACCTAGTCGTATACAAAATTTCGGCTCTTGTGGTTGTAACGGTCAGTTCACACCGAGACGCGACGTGACGCGACGTGACGCAACGAAACTGCAAATGTGTATCTTATCGTATAGTAAATAAAGTTAGATTTTGAGTCGCTATTAAAATGCAGCGCGGCGCCGTGCTGGTCACGCTGCGTTGGGAAAGGTATATCTTTTCTTGTAGGAAATAGAGTTACATTTTGAGCAGCTCTATTGCACGCAGAGAAATGTATACGAGAACTTCTGGTTGCAACCGTGACAGCAAGACTCACTAGTTGACTTTACAACATTTCTAGTAATAAATACTAAGTCCTTGTTATATCTACTACTTACTTAGTATTTATAACGAAGTCTTTGTTAACTCTACTACTTACTTAGTATTTATTACTAGAAATGTTGTAAAGTCAACTAGTGAGTTTTGCTATCACGATTGCAACCAGAAGTTCTCGTATAGGTAGCTAGACATTTCTCTGCGTGTGAAATGTCCGCGGAGCATCACGTCTCGGTCTGAGCTGGCCCTTACAAGTGAAGCCATGACAGCGCAGCGCTATATTTTGACGTCATGCACGCTTTATTTACAGCTGCGCGCTCTTTAACAAACAAAATTTTAATTAAGAAATAAACATGAGCTAGTTATCAACGAAAATTAATTTGCACAAAGTATTTTTTTTGTTAAACGTGTATTTCAAGTGACAGTTGACAGATGTCATCATTATATTGTTACATCACATATTGATCACCCATCACCAATAATGTAATCAAATTTAATATGCTTTATGCCTCAATATGCTTTATACAACGTCGCATATAAAACATTTTTACGGTGCCTGTTCGTGTAATAACTCCCCGTTGCTACAGTTTGTTTTTCAGCGTAAAGTCGCAGTTGTAAACATGCTAAGTGCATCGAAGTCGAAGTCGTAAATAACCTATAGCTCGTACCTGTGCGCCTCATGACCTATTTCCGAAAGCTTCAGTGTTTTGTTATACTAATGGCCCTGTCAAGGAGGCAGCGTACGTTTTGTTATTTACAATGTAAATAGTATTTTGAAAACATTTTTTTTTTTCAAAAATTACATCATAACTTGACGGCACGGTTAGCGCAGTGGCTGAGCGAGCGCTGCGTGTCGCGGGTTCGATCCCCGCACGGAGCAAATATTTGTATGATATACAAGTAGTTGTTTCGGGTCTGTGCGTTTGTGTATGTGAGTTTATATGTTTGTAAACGCACCCACGATACAGGGAGAAATTCCTAATGTGCGGCAATGTTTAAAAAAAAACGGACATAGACCTGTCCTTATCGGTGAGGTTATTTAAAAGAACTGAGGCCGTAATCATGTTTTGTGGCTTAAATTAAACTGGAACTTTGACGTTAATTTGATGTTCATACACTAAAGAAGATTATCCATTTCCCACAAAATAAACACCGTAAATACTTCAAGTGCGCTTTACGGTAAAATATGAAATTATTTTGATAAGGCCTCTTGTACGTAGTAGGTACTCGCAACCGCAGTGCTTGTATGACCACGTGTATGAACAGATGAATGCATGAAGCGGTCCCGGTGTGTGGTGTCTGCCAACCCTTAGGTATAGGAAAAAGGCTTGAATTTAAATGGTGACTATCATATAAGGTACGTACTAAATAAAACACAGTACCATAAATTACGAGTGTTCTAAACAAAACGTAGCGTTTCAAATTTAATAGTTGTAGATGTTCACTTGTTTTGCGTAGGAATCGACGAACGACGGGTTCAAAGTCAAAATCAATCAAATCGTTTATTTCAAGTAGACCAGTTACAGGCACTTTTGAATTGTCAAAAGACAAAAGTAAAATAAAATAGTTTGAAAATACGAGTAGTTACGGTGCTACGGTTGTTGGTAAGTTTGCCACAAAAATAATTCCCCACGAAAAAAAGTATGTATAAATTAGCCAAAGATTTTTGTTTTCTTTAATTTTGATTATTGTACATTCGACCCATTTTTTTTCGACAAGGGGATAGTAGAACAATTAAATTTTAAAATCCAACACAAAACTACCGAAAATGAGGACACAATGTGGAATCAGGCCTATAGGGCCTGATTCCACATTGTGTCCATTTTCAACTTTACGCGCTGGGATATAAAGTTGAAAATGTATTAGTGACTGTTGAGCGATAACGATTGTCGTCTGCTATCGTCTGCTGTTTGGCTATTGAGTACGTGCACGACATCAGCGCCACCTAGCGTTCGCAACTTTAGGGGCTCTGACCGTTCTAATTGAAATCAGATTCTTTAACAAATCACTTGGTTTTTGATTCCATGGCGATTCATTGGCACTGAACAAAATTAAATAAGCATAGGCAAACTGTATTCTATAAGAAATATATCAATTAAAGGATTAAAATTAGGGTTATGATGTTATTCAATTTTTCTCTTCACGGCAGCTAACCATCTCCTGCATTGTTCATCTTTCCAAGAACCGCTTGGGAATCAATAAAACTTAAATTTACTATTTCTGCTAGTATTCTTGCAGTTTACAACACAACAACTATTTTTTCCAGCGGAATAAAACGATTATAAAAAAACCGGCCAAGTGCGTGTCGGGCCACGCACAGTGTAGGGTTCCGTAGTTGCCCATCAAAATACTTATGCGAATTAACTAAACTGATTCGCTGAATTTAATTTTAAAGAGAAGAATTTTCAAAATCGGTCCAGGAGTCTTTGAGAAATCGGGGAAAATACATAAAAAAAAGATTACGACGAATTTAGAACCTCCCCCTTTTTTGAAGTAAGTTAAAAATAGTTGACGATAAAAACCCACCTATCCCCAAAAAACATACTGTAAAAACATAGGTACCTATTACAGCTGTAAAAATAAAGTTGACAAACTTACATTTGCAGTTGAAGAGCTTGTTCTCCGATACATTTTGTTTAGGAAAATATGTTATCCAAGTACATTTTATAAGTTGGTCGACTATTACTCGTAAAGTTGTAAAGCCTACTTAGTCATGATAATTTTCTTTTAAACTTCGTTATATATACTACTATTGTGAATTTTTTCACACCCCCAAACATAACCGTTTAGCTGGTAGAGGGGGGGGACACTCGAGTCGAGCAAAATTTAGCACTTTAAAGCTTAATATTTCACAAACGAATTTTTTTTTCAAAAAATTGTTAATGGAAACTATCAATATTTTTTAAAGACCTATTTAATGATACCCCACACTAAGGGGTACGCGAGAAAAAAAAAAAACATCCCCTCTTTACGTGTACAGGAGGTACCCTAAAAAAAAATATTTTACGAGATTTTATTTTACCACTTTTTCGGCACAACAAATCCGTATATTTACACCAAATTACAGCTCTCTAGTACTGTGCGTCTCTGAGCTAAACTGCGGACAGACGGACGGACGGACGGACGGACGGACGGACGGACGGACATGGCGAAACTATAAGGGTTCCTTGTTGACTACGGAACCCTAAAAATTACGTACAGACGACAGAGCTGAATGTCAGAGCCGTTGTATTCCGACTGCGCCCCAACACCTGCCGTTGAAGAAACTACGACATCTCGTCAGATATTCATTGAAATCAAATGATGTCCAGGGCAATTTTGTTTAAAATTAAATGCTTGTAATGAGTAACGCATTTTTTTGGATATGGATTAATACTATATTCATTAAAACATTGTCGCAAGAAATGTATTATTTTAAAACCAATTTGATTTCCAAAAGAAAGGTTATGGTGAGTTAATCTTAAAAGATAGACATATGCTGTCGCGGACTTTATTTTAGAACGTTTCATGAGGAACAATTCCGTCATACATCATTTTTGCGTAATATAAACCGTTTACGCAGCGTACGCAAGGGAAGCTCTCAAGAAGAATTTCCCGATTTGACAACATTTTTCATTGCTGCTCTGCTCCTATTGGTCATAGCGTGATGCTAAATAGGCTATAGCCTTCCTCGATAAATGAACTATCTAACACAAAAAGAATTATTCAATTCGAACCAGAAGTTCCTGAGATTAGCGCGTTTTTAGCAGTTGGCAAAACTGAATGTCCTCTGACATTATCCCCTTTTAGTTCTACTATTCGCCACCTTGAGCGCTGCAATCGAATAGTACTACTCCCACCGCCGTCGTGCACGTTCTCAATAGGGCCTGAACAGAAAGTACTAGGAGAACAAGATCATAACTTTTTTTCGAAGGGAATAATTTTTGTGGCGAACTTACAACAACTTCTGTGTTTTTGACTTCAATTCTCATTGGCCTACTAGGAAATTGAACATTCTCTAAGTAAAAAAATCATTTTCTTTTTAAATTAGGTTCGTACCCACATAAGGACTCTGCATTAATATTTATTGGATTTCTTATTGAATTTTCTAATTGGGTTTGCAAAAACAATTTTAAAATGAGTTTCCTTATATATTACATTCATTTAAAATTATTATTTCGTTTTCATGTTTAAATGGAAATGATTTCACTGGGTATTTTCCGTATTTTGTTTCTCTCTTTTGATATTTTGTAGGATAATAAACACTACAGCTGAGCATATACGAGTGTGTTTGGTCCTAAGTTGATCCCTAAATCAATCAGCGTTAGCCATTTGATTTTCTCCAATTAATGGTTAAAAGTTCGACCTAAACATAAGGTTTTAAAATGCGAACAGAAAAATAACATACTCGTACCTCAGTTTACCTTTCTTTTTAACTGGGTTTAAAAGGAAGAGGTCCTCTCTCGATTTCTCAGAGACTACTGGACCGATTCGGAACGTTCTTTGTTTGAAAGGGTATACTTTCGAGGTGGTCCCATTTTCATCAGGTCAGACTCTGATGATTACATCCTGGAGAAATTAAAGGGACTCCACAAAAAATTGCAGCAAATGAACCGCGATCAATGATATCGCTTGTCTATGCATTGTTTACGCAATCAAACAAAAAAATAATCACGTTTGTACCCACAAAATATACATATTTTTAACTCTTTTTAGTGGACTAGAAAACCAACTTCTAAAACAGCACAAAAACTCATAAAGACAGTGTCATAAAACTCATGAAAATCAAAAAAAAGTCACCGACGACTTCCGAAAGAAAAACTATTTTACACCTTTTTTAATTCAAAATAAATTGTACCTATGTATTTTATCAGCTCGTTAAATAATAATATACCAATAGAAAAGCATGTTAAAGTAAATTATAATTTATTTATTAATAAAACATTTTAATTGACATTAGTCACTCGAATTTGACGTTGAATTTATTGGTTCAGAGCTAATACTACAAAAAAAAACTATCAATACAATTTCATTGGTAGGACATGGAACTCGAATTAAATGTAAACATAGACCTTTATTGTAATGCCTATGTTCTCAAATAAAGATTAATTGCTCGACACCTTACCTTGGAATTAAACTTACTCGTAGAATCTTACTTAGGCGTTAATTTTTGTTACGCAGACGTTGGTCGATAAACATTGAGTTTTATTTAGTACCTACTCATGCGACACACACATCAGCGTTGCGTATAACGTCACATTTTCTCATTAAAATACGCGCCATGCAGTACGCGGCCGACCGCGGTACGCGACAAACCATGCGCGACCGACGCTACGCGACCGACGCTACGCGACCGACGCTACGCGACCGACGCTACGCTACCGATTGTAGGTACGCGACCGACCGTACGCAACCAACCGTACGCGATTGACATCAGCAGAACAGGAATTCAAGCCATATAGTCGTGCCCATAAGCCAAAAGTCAAATGTTACGGAATAAATAATATATGACCACCATACTCATATCTTGTTTCCTTATACATTCTTGTTTTTCTTTCCTCTCGAAACTCATAAATGTTGATTGAAGGAAAGGGATTGCCGCGATGCTCTTAACCTTTTGCCGAATTCAAACAATCTTTCTAAGTTAATACTTACCGCTTGGTTTTTCTGATATATGAGGATTTATTTATAAGTACTTTACCAATATTTTTGTTTTGATACCTTTCATTGGTACAAAACGGAGGTATATAACTATATATATAAAAAATAGTAGAAGTTGTGTGGGATAATAAGCGTCAGCAAATGTTTCGTTGCAAATGCTAAGGCATAAGGGCACGTTCATCATCAACTTCTATTTAACCTTTTCTCTAAATGTTGGGATCGGCTTTCAGTCTAACCAAATTAAAGACGACTGCTGCGCAGCGTGTCACGGGTTCGATTCCCACACGGAACAAATATTAGTGTGATCTTCAAGTCATTGTGTGAGTTTCTAAATTGGTAAACGCACGTAGTCGTTAAAAAAATAACATAATTTTGTTGTATTGACTAAAATCTACACTTGCCCTTTACGTTCCATGGTCGCGGTTACCTATTTAGATAGTCCTGCGAGCTCGGGATCTGTTGGCTCAAGGCCAGTCTTGGTCCCTTCGTACACAAGGTGACGAAAATCTCCGATACCGTATGACTTTGGTATCCATTGACGCGTACCTGTGTACGATACTGTTGTATTTGTATTGCGATAGTCGTTTGTAGCAAAGTCGTAAGGTATCGGAGACTTGTGTCACCTAGTGCACGAAGGGGCTAAATGATTACCGATCTAGAGCAACGGACACAGTCAATCGAGAGTTCGTCAATCATTCTTCACTTCTATAGAACCATTAATATCAATAAAATCTAGATGCCAAGTCACTTTATTCACGCATAAAGGCAAATATAGGTACATTACTGAGCACTCAAACATTATAATCCACACCCAGTTTTCGGCGAAAGCCAAACCCTATAATATCATGGTGTTTTTCCTTTGCAAAATATTCGCCAATCGCTATAGTAAACAATATACAACAGTATGTATTCATGGGTATGTATGTATGGCCATAAAATTGGCTTTCCCAGCCGCCATACTTACGAGTCAGTTCGGTCAAATCTCTCTGTTGACTTAGGACGAGTTTGCCTCGACTGATCAAGTCTTATACCATAATCTCGATTCATAATATTATATGATAGGTGTGTTTTATTATGCTCTGCTTTGATTATGAGGGTAGTGGGTACGTGCGTAGGTATCAGTCGTAAAGTTTTGGTGTCATAAGTTTTGCTGGTAGAATAAAGAACAAAGGTTTACCCAAACAGGGCTGTTCACATTGATGACAAGGTTTTGATGATTTCCGTACTTTTGAAACTGTATATATGAAAATAAAAGCTTGTTGTTTCAACATTAATTAAGAACCAGCGGCGTAGTTTGAAGGCAGTGAAGGTTTTCGTATGGACTTATATTGAAATAATATGAATGTTATGATATATTAGCGATACGCTACGATATAAAAAGTTAGTAAGTACGTAAATGAAATATGACTGAAATTGATGTGGACTAAAGGACATAATTTTTGGGCCATTTCTGAAAGTTCCGACATCAAAAAAACACTTTCACTCATAACAAAAAATAAAGTAATTAATATTAATTTAATAAGGTACACCTCTTCTTATCCCTTCAGGGAAAAAATCTTCGTTCTTGTAATAATCGTCTTCTACGATGTCCCTCTCACCGTTCTGGTTTTCTTAAATCTTCTTTTCCAATCCAGGCAGTTTTCCTATGGAATGCACTTCCTCGGAATATCAGGACGGCATCCAGTCGGATCACTTTCAAGTTGAAAGCTCGTGAGTATATTACTAAGAAGCTGGCAGATTCATCTCTAAATTAACTGGTGGTTAGTTTCCTTCATTTCTCTAAACTGTGTATGTATGTATTGTATGTATGTATTGTATGTATGTATTGTATGTATGTATTGTATGTATGTATTGTATGTATGTATTATATGTATGCATTGTGTGTATGTATTGTTTATATGTAGATACAAATTTATATTCATTTCCTTATTTAGTAATTGTCTTGTATGTTGCACCTGCTTTGTCTTTGTCTCTGCATCACCCTAAGGTAGACTGGGAGATAATGCCCAAGGCATTAAGTCCGCCTTTGTACATGTTTTTTGTAACTTGTGCATAAAGTTTAAATAAAATAAATAAAAGGCGTGATAATATATAACGTTATGTTTAATTGGTTGCGTTCGCTATTTTAGCAATACTTATTATTACTTCGTGCTTCTCGGCACTTTAAAAAATCGTCAAATGTATGTACAAAATGACGAATCTTTGAACTTGTATACAAATTGACCAAGAGCAATTTACAACTTTTGTGCCATAATAACTGTTGCTTCAAATGACTAGCACTAACCATAGATAACATTTTTTATCTATGATATCGGCACTTTTAGAAAAGGCCCACAAATGTATGGAGTTTGAATGATCTCCTTTGACTATTTCCTCGTGGTCCTACTAATATTATGTTCTACTTGTAGGATCGCGAGAAAGACATATTCCTCATAATCTTACTATCAAAAAAAAAATAAGACCACGAGGAAACAGCGAGGTAGGTACTTTACAAAAACTTTTGAACATTCATTCCAGTTTTCATGTTAGAACCCTGGTTTAAAAAGTGAGTAAAAAAGTTAATGGAACGACATATGTGATGAATGCAGGGCGTGTGGCTAAGTGCTAAAAATGTGGTTGAAATACGTTGCATCTACGCTTTTTACCCAGAAAATTGAATGTGGGTACAGTTAGGAGCACTAACGAATGGTTAGACATGTTTTTAACGAATAATTTACTTAACTACTGATCAAGCGACAGGCCTTAAGGGGATTGGTCAGTAAAAATACGGTTTTTATTTTTTACTTTTCTTCGTACATATCTGGACTACAGATCTTACAACTTGGAATATAGTTATTGAATATATGATCTAAATTCTCACAAAGTTGAAAACACGATTCAATGAAATTTTCTCGATACAAAAAAAATGCAAAGTTCGGTCTATGTTTTTTATTTTTTGAACTTTATGGAATAACTACTATGAGTTATTGAAAGGATGTTGTTTTAAATTGTAGAAAATACTAGTATCTACATTCTGTAAAGACATTTTTTCAATTAATAACAATTTTAATTCATAAAAAGACGTCAATATGTTTGGGCACATACGCCGTTTTATTCTGAGCACACATTCACTATCGTCCTCTCATCTTTTGCCTTTTAAAAGTAGTGTCATCACTTTCGTTCCTTGACGAATCAGTCAGCCAGCGTAGCTCTTACAGGCTAGACCTGCGACACTTTTTTTCAGATCGCGGCTGTCAGATTTTCGTAATAATAAAATTGGAAATGGATAAAAGATCGAGAAAATAAAAACGAATGATACGTAGGCTTATAGATTATTCAAAACTATGTTTCGCTGTGTTCAATGGGACGTGATTAAACGGACATGACTGTAAATAAGTCACGTAAATTTTGTATTTTAAATAACACATTATTTTCATTAATAAATCATGAATAAAATAAACCAAACTTACTGAAAATCATCGCAGGAAAGTCCTGACGACCCCTACAGAGAAAACAAGGGAACTGTTAGAATACGTATGATTCTATACATTACGAATTGTTCCTATCAATATAATAAATTACTCACAGTGATATTATATGAATGCTATCGTGATATCGTACTATTGTTGTCGGATGGTTCCTCTGTGTCCATCCTCCTCTCATCTAATCTTTATGCATCTAAATACCATTTCACATGAACTAATGATAAATGCACTGATTTGCAGTCAACAGTTTGAGATAATTTATGTAACTGAAAACAACTTCTAATCGTATCAAACTGCGATATAGGATAAGAAGCACTTCACTTTTATTATTATTTATTTAGTTTCGTCACAGATTTATAACAATTTCGAAGAAACAGGATTAAAATAAATTAAATGAAAACTGCTGTTGTCATTTTGAATACTTCAAAATTACTTGTCATCTACAAATAAGGCATAGCACCCACCACCCTGTTAAATATCGCCTATAGTATAATCCTGCGACTACGATGAAAAATCGGTGGTCATTGCTGTCTCACCGCGTGTTCGGTACAAGTTGCTTCTCGCTCTATTTATTGCTTTGGAGTCAAAAAAGATCAGTACTGGGCTCATGCTTTTGGAGTCGATAGATAATATATCTAAGGGTTTCATTTATCAGAAAAGTGATAATATTACAACCTTATCCCAAAAAAAAATTACTGTGGATAAGATATTATAGAATGAAGATTACTTTAATTATAAAGAGGTTACTGACATTTTTTAGTTTTTAGCATTGTTGTACTGTACCTGTATCTCATATGAGTAAAAAACCACTAAATCCACGCCGCGACTCGACTAATGTCCATTTTACGCGGCGCTAGTGTCTGTCATTACATCAAAATGAATCAAAAATTAGTACCAACACCAGGTGGTGGAGGACAAGGTGTTAAGCACCCTTAGCTTTCCACTCTCATAATAAAGATATAAAGATATCACGCAACCAGGTTTGTGAAAGTACGTTAATAAAAGGAGCGTGTGTTTGGGGCTTTTTCTAGCGTGGTAAAATAATCAAATGAGTCCTTCTACCCAGGGTAGGGCGGGAGGGACTGTCAGACTCGTAATACTTACTAAAATCTACGATGTCGTTCAATAGCCCTTTACGTTCTGGGGTCACGGTATTCTAAAGAATACTGAAAACAACACAACTCACATGCCTATGCCCGTGCGCGCGTGTGTTTGGGGCTTAATAGATAATTGGGTATTGTCACTTTCGCCAAGGTATGCCAATTTTATTAATTTTCTACCAAATAGTAGTTTTTTTCGTTATCTCGGGACGTCAAAATCTGTGTCAAAGTGTTATAAAATAAATTTAAGACTGTGAATGATAAAAATATTTACAATATATTTATCCACATCAATAAGTATTTCTATCATTTTGTTTTAGTAAATGTTTCGATATCCTTATATTAAAATATTTCTATTATAGTAATACATGTATTTTGCGTAAAGGGAACACTTTATGAAATGTCGAAGTTGACGAAATGAAATACATAAAACTTTGGATTGCGTTAATTTCGCGATACGGGCGCCTGCTGGTGGCGGTGCGTGGCAACTTTTCCGACTCATCAAACGACGCTTTCGCTTTGACACACGGCCTTAAATATCAACGTTCATATTGGGTAAAGTCATTTCTTACAACTTTTTTGGAACATAATTAAATTCGTAACCTTAATACTTGTTATGAATTGATATTTTTCGTAAGAATATTTCAACACGTCTAGATGAGGTAGGTATTTTTTATCTGACTACTGTGATTTGCACAGAAAAAAAAGTAACACATTTTCTCTTTGAAATTCTACACATTGCATCACACTTCGTATAGTTTAAAAAGGATCACTTGTAATTACGATAGTCAGTGTATAAGTAGGTACTTTATGGATCCAAATTAAATCTTTAATCGCATATATAAACATCGGGTAAAAAGATTTTAAAAGTTAGTTCGTTAAAAAAAACATTTTGGTCGTGAGTGTCACTGTACAGTGTACATTGAATCACCCGAGTCTTGCAAAATGCGGAATCCTTTTAAAAGCAAACCAATGTTAGCTGTCTATAGATTCGTTATTTTCGGGAACTTCGCTTTTAATCTTCAAATAAAATGGGACCTTTGATAAAATACAGATAATCAACACAGTGCCTTTTAAGCGCTGACTAAGATAGCTCTAATAGTTATTTTTATTAATTTATTTTCCATCTAACTGGAAAAGGAACAAAGTAATTACGAAAGTTTCCCATAAATATGCTTTGTGTTTTTCTCGTACTTTGCTAATGCTATGTGCTTTTTCAAGTGGTAGTTTTTGCCGTGAAAACTATTTATGACAAATCTACAACCCCGGCAGGCAAGCTGGCGGTCTACGTAATTACGACACTCTGGAGTATCCTGCCTCAGAATCCAACACAAAGCCCTTCTGAAACAACAGTGTGATGAAGACTTGAGTCAGGCGTAAGGCGAGGACGTCTTGGCGTCTCTCCATTCACTCAATGAGAAGATGGCCTAGTTCAAGTTAACCTTAACCCGAAAATTGGGCTTGAGCAATCATCATCATCATCAGCCTATTAATGTTCCCACTGCTGGGACACAGGCCTCCTCTCTGTGATAGGGAGTGGGCCATAATCCACCACGCGGGCCCAGTGCGGGTTGGTGAATGTCACATGTCTTCGAATTTTTGGTTTTGGGACGTGCCGGTTTCCTCACGATGTTTTCCTTCATCGTTTTTGAGAGCTGTGGTGATGAAATAAATTACACAAAATAATGCGCCTGCCTGGGTTCGAACCCACGACCTGCTACTCGTAAGTCGGGGCCGATACCACTGGGCCACCACTGGTGCTCGCGGCTTGAGCAATAATTAATGTCAAACAAAGAAATGATTGAATAATATAGACTTTTTTTAACGTGGAATAATCATGAAATGATCACCCAATGTGGAGCGGAAAGGATTGTCTGACTCCATGAATGACTTTCACAATTTGGTTGGTGGCGTCAAAGCGGATACACTTTGACGCCACCAACCAAATTGTGAAAGTCATCAATGCTGTGGGGCGAGACGAAATGGGAAGCAGTCACCTTCACTGTGAAGCAGTCATGCTAGCGAAGGAGTAGGCGGTTTGGAGATAAAATATAGGCTATTTTCGTCGCTGCTAATGTAGTTTTCTATAGGTTTATTGAGTTTCTTAGTTACAAAAAACAACATATCTTTCTCATAACATTACCTATAGTTTAAATATTTTTCCGAAGTATTTTCGAAGGTTTTGTCTTAAATATTTCGTGCAAATCTCCTTTTAACCTCCCTTGTTTTGTAAATTGGAAGATGCACGCCACAACCGCTTAAGGCGATGTATCATGCAAAACGAGCAATATCGCCGCTTAAAGGATGCTATTACATTGCTTATGCACGAAAATGAGCAATTCCAGGCTTTCTTTGCTCACACGATAAAATTGAAGTACAATGCACGTTTTTATATAGCTTCTTATTATACAAGTATCGATATAATTTGAAGGTTTATAATTTGAAGAAGAAAGTGTTACTGGATTTTTCAATCAAGAAGTACTCAGTAGTAGTTATAGAGCCTGTATATATTATGTGTCCTTTTATAGATTTCCATCGACTCGAACCCGCATCGGTGTACAAAGCCAACGTACACCACTAAACTATTCAGATGACGGAGATCGCGGCAAAATTATGAAATGTATTATGCGCGCAAATCTTTTTGCATACTGGTAGTGCATATATACCGTTTTGAGAGCAGTGGTGCCCCAGTGGTATCGGCCCCGACTTACGAGTTGTAGGTCGTGGGTTCGAACCCAGCCAGGCGCATTACTTTGTGTAATTTATTTCATCACCACTGCTCTCAAAACGGTGAAGGAAAACATCGTAAGGAAACCGGCATGTCCTAGAACCAAAAATTCGAAGACATGTGACATCTACCAACCCGCACTGGGCCCGCGTGGTGGATTATGGCCCACTCCCTCTCACAGAGAGGAGGCCTGTGTCCCAGCAGTGGGAACATTATAGGCTGATGATGAGTGCTATACAGAAAAAACCGGCCAAGCGCGAGTCGGACACGTACACGAAAGGTTCCGTACCATTATCTATAAAAACGGCAAATAAATCATGTCTGTTGTATGGGAACCCCCTTTTTTATTTTATCTGTATTTATAGCGGCAACAGAAACACATGATCTATGAAAACAACTATTCAGTTCATGAGATACAGCCGTAACAGACGGAGAGACAGACGTCAGCACGCGTAGCATGGCGATTCTATCTCTATTCTACCAAGAAAAGACAAAGTTGTTTCATTGTTATTTCCACACAAATCGACTGTTTTTTTTTTGCACAAATTATATGACACCATTCGTACACTATTGAAGAAAATAACGTTTATTTTCCATATTTTTTACATTACCATGCATAAAACGCTAAAAATATTTCTACGTTCTGTCATTTTGTCTATTCTTCCGTCGACAAAACCCTTTTCTATTGCGCCATGCTAAGCCTGCTGCTCGTAGCTCGAACTAAACATCGTACGCCCGCGCGTATCGTATAATGTGCCATGTTCTATGATAAGAAAAGAAAGGAGTTAAACACTAACAAATGCGTGCAGGGATAAAAACTCCAAAATTACGTTAAACCAACCGCCAGCTTAACAGTACCCTTAGCGCGAATTTTCACTCTTTTACTTTACAGTGTTTACAGCGTTTCTTGTATGAAAAAATGGAACAGCGCCTCTGGTGCGCGAAGCCGGAACTAATTTTTTCCTTGAAAAATGTCAACTTGAAATTGTCAAAGATCCAGTTTACTTTACGTCTCAAATACTGAAAATTCGTGCTAAGGGTACGGGCTCATTTCATTAAAAGCAAAAACAACGTTAATATAAAACCGAACATTCTAAAAGTATGTTAATTAGAAATTAACTTCTACATCCTTTGATTAGCTCAGCATGTTTCCAAAGAAACTCTGCAAAAGATTAAACAATAATTAGTCGTCAGGTAGGTTAGCAGGTGTTGTTTATAGGCAAAGTTTTGCCGGTACTGGTTGTCATGGCAACGGACTGCGAGGGGTAAACGTGAGGATTCGTGAGGGGTATGAGGGACGTGTCGTCATAAATCAGGGGAGTGAAGGTTTTCGCTTGAGGCACATGTGGTTGTTAGGATAGAATTCATGTTTAGTTTGATGATAATAATAGTTCTCTTGACTGATTTCGGCCACGGCGGCAAATCTCAACGGAGATTAGCCATCTGCGCGGGATATTATTATAGTGCACAAGTGTGTGCGCAAGCATAGGTGCACTCTCTGTTCGTTTACTTTCATAGTCCGATGGGATGGCAATCCGAAATAACCGGACAGATATCAGGCGCAAGACGTGCGCAAGAGGCTTCACGTGCTTTCCGAGACACGGGGGTATCATACTTTAATTTCCAACTCTGGGCTGCTAGATACTGAGAAATTATTATAGAAAAACTCAATAGCCATGCATTTTTAGCCCGACTTGGGAATCGAACCCTTGACCCCATCGTCGCAGGTTGTTTGTTGATAGTATAGCCGTGAACTTAAAACGTAATATTTATTATGTTTCTAGGGTTCTAACTAAGGCCGCAACCACGGGTTTCGTGCTTAGAGACTAATAGAACCCCTGTTGCAGAATGCCCAATACGTTCCTCATTTAAGCCATGTATGATCCATTGATAATAAACATGATAATTATCCCAATTTTACTTTACTTCTAGTTGAACTGCCTCGTTGTCCTAGGTTGCATAAACAACTGATGACCATGAAGTTCCGGGTTCGGTTTCATGACCGGGCAAAGTGTTATTGGGTTTTGCAATCAGAAATTTCTCAATAGCAGCGACGGAGTTTGTATTTGCACCCGGTTAATGGCTATAGGCTCGCCCTATTACAGGAGACTTACACGTAGCTGGCAAAATGTACGTGCACTTATAAGGGACACCTTAGCCTTTTAGGGATCACAGACAGAAAATAAACATTAGGTACTTTCTAATTTCATCTGACTGACTATTTAAGATCAAAAAGAGAATCTGTTTTACTCGTAAAATGTCGGTCTGAAAGTTATATTACTATTTCAAAATATAACAATACCGGGAAACGTTAAACGTTTAGTTAAATGTTCGCATATTTTGTTGCCATCACGTTTTATTTACCAGAATAATAAATAATTTCTTTAATAACTTTTAGTTGGAAAGTTCGGACAAATAACAAAGCTTGACAGTCTTGACAAATTCGAATAACCCGAACTATATTTATTCACGGTCGGTTTATTTTAACAAAAATATGCAAGTCTAACTTTAATCACAACTAGTCTAGACTCCGTCATTGTGTAGATGGCCTTTTTATAATAAAAATATTGACAAAAAAAAATTGTTAACAGCTTTTTAACTTTTTGAATATATTGTTTTCTACGAGGACACAAGTCTGCAACCTAAACACAAGAGTTAAAACTGTATTTTTTTAATAAACTCATTAAATCTATTTTTCGTATATTTTAGTAGAGAACCTACATTGCCACGTTCTCGATCATTTTCCTGAAATCTAGGAAATTTTCTTACAAGTCGGAAGTCATGAATTAATTATATTGAATTAATTTTATATTGTATTCTCTACTTACACCTTTGTCGCAATAATATCTGTCTCTAAAGGCTATTTAACTGAGAGTATAGCAATTTACAAAATTGTTTAATTACTGAGCCCTTACCACGAGCTCTTAAAGCGATCCAGTTTAGGCTGTGGGAAAGAGATGACGCTAGACGACTTGTATAGCTCTGTCTTTTTCCCGCAGCCTAAACTGGATCGTGTTAAGAGCTCGTGGTAAGGCCTCGGTACCTGAATATACCGTGTCCTCTTATATGTGCATTTTGCTATTTTAAAGCAGCGTACACATTACTTATCACAAAGTCATCAGAGTGATGTAAGATATTTGAAGCACGATGTGCTAGTAGTGCATTATGAATGCTTTACTGGCTCATGATTTTTAGGTAATTTTAATGAAATTCTCAAAAAACTACATAGTGCACATAAATTGGATAGTCGGGAACGTTTTCGTCAAAGACTTACCATGTTCGTCATAAAAATATTGTGTTCGTCGAAAACGGACTGTGTTCAGCGAAAACGTCTCATGTATTCATAGAAAGTGATTATTACACATGTATGAGTGATAGAAAAGAAAATTCAGTCTTATTGCATGCAGCTAAACTTCAATATTTAACATGGAACGACTGCGTGTCTGACCTCCACAGCACTGTTACTGAATAAGGCAACTCTTTTTGGCAAGAATGATAGTTAGGCATTCGGGTTTCTGACGCAATGTGTGTCACTCCTGGGATCGCTTTAAGTGCTTTCAGAGACGGAAGGGTCTTTTATCCAGGATTTTTTACCCTGGCAAGTTTTCTTAAACTTGAATCGAGCTGTGTAGCTGATATTATTACCCAGCTTCGTTAAAAGTAAAAAAACGACTTCATTTCATGCTAACCGAATTTCACCATTTATGCTTTCCGAGATGGAGAAATCTTCCACCCCGGGTTTGACCATAGCATGTTTTACTTAACCTTGAATGTCTAGCTATGTGTCTGATGTGTCTGATAATTAATTTCGTCGAAAGTGAATATACAGCTCTAGTTCGGGCTAACCGAAAGCAATTTCGATTGTCAGTATTCCTGGAATCCATTTCACCATATCGCCGCTAGATTGGAATTTATACGGGAGCGCTTCAATTTTATTCCCTAGTTTCAGTTTCAGGATACCTTTTTGTTTTTTCCTGGAAGTATGCAAATGTTAGTATGAATTTCATGTCGTAGTTTAGAGTGTTATCAATTTTTTTGAATCGAACGCGTGACTTAAGATGCAATCGACCACTCTCGCATGAGTTCTGGCGTCAAGTAGCTCGACTTGCCAGCTGGGATCGCGGGTCTGTCTTAGTTGGCACTGCAGCCTTGGAATGCAAAGGAGATGTGAAGGAAGAGGGTTATTTTCAGGTAGTTGGAATCTGATAGTCCCTTCAGCTCCACCCAGAGCAAAAGACTCATTTGATGATTATAAAACCAAAAAAGTACCAACTCCCAAAAAGTAGGCTGCCAGAATTAAATCACGGTATGTTTGAGCTTCGCCTCCTGTACATATTTTTATTCCCGCTGTTCCCCAAACTCACGAGATTTCTGCTCCTCTTTGTTCTCAATCGTAAGTCCTTTATTCTAATAACAGAATCCAGAACAAAAGAACCATTGAATCGGGAACTTAAAACACGGAGAACAGCCCATTCTCTGATGTGATTGCCACATTCCGAGGTAGACACAAAATTGAATGGAAATTGTATGGAATGAATAGCAAAATTTAAATTGTTCAGTATAATTTTCAATTAATAAATGTCCTTATTGTGTTTTTTTTTTTTTGGCAAAATTGTTAATTCCTGACAATATGAAGTATTAGTGGTAAATTAAACTTAATGAAGATACATTAGGTTTTGTCTACCACTTTGTCCTCGTAGAGCTTGAAATCACTTTAAGAAACGTACTTCACTACGTGCCTTTTCCATTGAAATCAGACAATAAAAGGTAGATCGAAAGATATATTTATTTTCACATTTTAAAAATGAAAATAAAAATCAAAGCTTTTTTAATTCAGTTTAGACGCCAAGCTACCTATTACTCGACGACCACATACCCAGGCTTACGGTGAAAGGTGATTGCCTCGAGATCGCTGATGCCTTGAACGTCATCCGTGAAGGTAGAGGATTGCAACTTAAAGAAGGGCCTTACCGCCATTATTGCAGTGTTCCCAAACAAAACTTGCCCTAGAGTTCCCTTTGAAAGTAAACGTCACGGGCACCCCGAGGTTCGGTTTAGTTAGGTTTAACACATTTCCGAACGACTTTAGGAATCACATACATTTCTCAGGAATTAAAATGAAATGTATACAATGACGGATCACATACATTTTCATTAACATATAAACCTGTTTTGAAAGGTCTACCTAGTCTATCTTTTGTTATAACAAAAAAGTTGAGTAGTATTGAATTTGTGAAAAACTTTGCGCTGGCTTATGAAATATTCTGTATCTCGAAGATCGAATGCGGTTGGGTATAGTGAATAGTTTTAGAAGACAAATGAGAAACTATCGGTCGGGAGGCAAAGACACATTGTTCAAGTATTTTCGTTTTCAGTCCCAGGTAGATCTTTTTTGAACTTTTATGTTTTCAATTCTTCATAAACTTAGTATTTTAGTTTATGAAAAACACACAATGAAGCTGGTACATACCTTAATCAGAGGTGTAAGTAACGTTTGCTTCAATATCAAGTGGTATATAAGCACGACAAATGAGGATGAGGTTCATGCTTCGGTTCTCAAGCCAGCCAAAGTTAGATAGAGGCATGAGGGAGAGGACATCCTCTACCTCTAGCCTTTGATGACTCATGATTCCCTTTTGGTATACCCAGGGCGAGATGCCGCACCCATGTTGCACTCGTTTGATGATTTTTAGTCCCTTCGTAAACAGCGCGACGCAAGTCTCCCATACCTTACGACTTTGGTATCCATTGACACGTGCCTTTGTACGAACCTCTATGGATTTGTATTGCTATAGGCGCCTGAATGTCACAGTTGTAAGGTATCGGAGCCTTGTTGTGTACAAAGAGGCTTATACCTCAAAAAATAGGCCAAGCAAAGTTATAGTAGATTTCCCCATAAAGATTTTTACAGTAAATAACAAGAGGGATTATTTAAACGTATAATTAAGTACTAATTAGGGACATGTCTGTCTTCTTTCAACTATTCTAAGATTACAGACGTGACGTTAAACATTCATTTTAGAGCCAATAATTTCCCACCTACCCGAAAATGTAGGTAATAGGCACCTACATTTAATAGTTGCCCTCATTCCGTCATTATATATTTGAAACACTTTATTCCTTTTTATTACGCGTGTAGAAGGAAAACGTCCACCTAATTCTGTTAGTTAATGATTGCAATAACCAGATTTGGGCCACGCAAAATGAATGCCGCAATATTTTTTTGCCCAAGCGACACGTTCATTATGTCTGAGATGGCCTACCTCCTCCGTGAGGTATAGTTCTAGAAGAAAATGAACGAAAATAACTAGCTATAACACGTATGTCGCGGTAATTAATAATTTGAGTAATATCATAATCCTTGTTTTGGTCTAAAATGTATCTTTCTATGTTATTTTAGTTATTGAAATACTTCTTACTTTATAAGAAACTATTTAAAACTTACAAAACTAATTTTAGTTTGTTGTTTGGTTCAGTTCGAATATTATTTTCATTTTATATCTATTGTTTGTGAGTTTATTTAGTGTAACTGACATTTGCCCGCGGTTTCGTTCATGTTCATTAAAAATTTGACAATCAAGTGTGTGACGCGTGGCGCCATCTACATTATCATAATTAGGAATGTTCTTGTTTTCCTCGAGGACAGTATGTACCCCTTTTCGGGATAAAAGGAATCCTTTGTCCGTCCAAGATTCACTGGTTTAAGCGTGAAAAGGAAACAATACATACTATTTATGCGTTACTACTTGAGTTTGAGAAACCTGCCTCCTTCTTTCGTCGTATCCTACGAATAGTGCCCTAACGAACATAGGGGCTTTTTTCTTTTATTGCATGATTCAATTCTGCTCATCATACCACATATAACCAGTTTAACAAAGCAATTAAAACTAGTACAGGTTATCAAATAATAAGGTTTTCTAAAAAGCCACAATTTTAAGCACTACGTTTTCAACGTAGAATAAAGCCACAACTGCCGTCGCGCCTTCATTCTTCGTGCGCGGGCGCGAGGTTTGCGTGCTAGCGCCGCGCCATGCGCCATTCGGCTACTATTCGGCGGAACGTGGAGATTGTTAGTTGCGGCGAGCGTAATCTGATTTTCAAATAAATATAACATTTTTGCGTGTACCTCAAGTGATTTTAAGATACAAATTATATTTTCTTAATTTGTACTGCATAGATCAAGTTCAAATAATATAGTATCAACGAGTTTGTACTTAAATAAGTCATTTTAATTACTTAATCATTTTCAATATAGAGCACATGTAGAAAAAAACCCTCATGGTGATTGTGGCCGTTTTCTATGGAATGGCTAAGCCCTAATTACGTTTATGTCTTTCTTCTAGGTTCAAATTATGTTTTTGTTTTTTATTTTTATGACATACCTACCTATAATAAAAACACGCATCACAAATATATAAACAGGGCTTTATGGCGATATATATGGCTTCGACATTTCCGCAGATAAAGGGCATAATGTAACTTATTGCTCAAGTCCAGTCCTACTAAGTCTTAACGCAACGGAGAATAAGGATTTAAGGGACAAAAATCGTATAAAATATAAAGATAATTTATTGAAAATAATACTAACCAAACCATAAAATACCAATACACATTATATAAAACCACCAATACATATTTGTTCACATTTAATTTAAAAAACACAAAAAAGTGTCTCCTGAAAAGTAGCTAATATGCAGTTACGCCCCTTTTCGTAGGATACGACGCTTTGTCGGTTCACTCTTGACAGAGTAGTCGCAGTTACGAGATATCGGGCCGCCATGATTTGCGTCACGATGCTACGCCATCTCTGTCTGACAGCTATGACTCGTTTGCACTCATGCAGTGTATAAAATTCTAACACATGAAATACTTATGTATATCTTCGCCAAGTAACACAGAATGCACAAATAATTTCACATTTAAAGGTCCCACCCTCGCCTAGCGGTTTCACTGGACACGGCGTGCATTGTTCTTCTTCTTAGTCGTAACACTCTTGTCAGAGTGGTCGTGGTTGCGCAGACGAGGTACATGGAGGGATGTTCGGTAGGTCGTTGATTTCCCCGAGGACTGCTCTTTCAGCGATGTGCTTCCATTTTTGTCGGTTGGAGACGTTCCGAGTACATTGGACCATGGTAGTCTCAGTAGCCTTTTTTATTAGGTCAGACCAGCGAGTTGGTGATCGGCCTCGTAACCTCTTGCCTTCCACTTGGCCCTGAACCACCAGTCTTTCCATAGAATTTTCATTCCTGGAGATGTGACCGAAGAACTTCAATATACGTAGTTGCACAGTAGACGAAAGCCGGTTTTTAATATGAAGCTCTTTGAGGATGGATACATTCGTGCGAAACGCTGTCCACGGGATCTTTAGGAGACGTCTCCAGCACCACATCTCCAATGCATCGATTTTACGGCGATCTTGTAAACGTAGAGACCAAGTTTCGGCTCCATAGAGAAAGATAGGAAAGACAAGGCATTTCATTAGTCTGACCTTTGTATTTTTGGTAATCCTCCTGTCCCCCCAAATCTTTCTCAGCCGCTCCACTGCCGACCTGGTGGTAGCGCACCGTCGTTTTATCGAATTCAGTGCGATGTGCGCTCGGATACGGACGTGTTCATTATAACGAATATTTAATTCTCGTGTTGCGCGGCTGTTGCCGCTGCTCGTTGCCGTCGCTATGACTTCACATCAACTCATAGCTAACGAGTTGTTGGCATTTATACAACATGCCATCGACACCATGGACGAGGTGAGCATCCTGCAGATCTGCAGATCAAATTTCAAGGAGGATGAGATAAGCAGTGGTAAAAGGCTGCTATTCCAAACACTTGGAAAACTCGACCAGATGCCGTCCCGCAGGAGAGATGGGACAGATAAGAGTATCCAGGACATCATCACCTTACTAAAGGTGACCGATCCAGACGACGTGCCTGCTTTCGTGGCGAAGGAGTTGCATCGGCTGCCCCCCGTCACGTTTGACCACGTTGACGTAACTAGGCTGTTAAGAGATATAACATCCCTGAAGACAAGCCTGGCCGAAGTACAGTCAAAATTGGAGGTGTCGGATCGCACCATAGGTGAACTACGTGCCGAGGTAGTGTTGTTACGCAACGCTGGTGTCGTAAGTAGGTCACCTGACCCCTCTAATGTGAACACGCGCCGCGGGGCGCTGAATGCATCCATCAGCAGTTTTGAGTCGGCGAATTTGAATACATCGCCGACTGTCAATGTTGCGGACGATGCATTACGTTCCGCCACCGACCGTTCTTCAACTACGGTCGAGGTTACACGCGTTAGTACATCAACCCCGAAACGAGCTTACGCTGCTATTACTGCCACCAACAAACCAGCTGCGCCTCAATCTAAGCAGCAAGGGGATAAGCAGAAACCTATCCAAAGGGATCTGCCTCAGCAGGGTCCAGTGAAAGACCAGTGCGACAAGGACGGTTTTGTCAAAGTTGAGAAGAAGAAGAGGAGAAAACCTACTTGTCGGAACCAGTGCGGTACCGCACCGACCGGACCGAATCATCTGCTGCGTCCTGCAGTACCAGCGACGCTGCTGTACGTGTCCCGACTGCACTACACTACAAAGGTCGAGATGATTGTAGAGTATGTCCGCATCAAGACCAAACTTACCCTGAGGGTCGAGCAGTTGCAGTCTCGTCACAACGTGAACTTCAATTCTTTTGTGGTGAGGGTGCCGACTGAACATCTGTCGACTTTCACGAAAGAGGAATTTTGGCCGAGAGGTGTAGTGTTCCGGCGATTCCGAGGCCGGATACCTGACACCGCGCGACACACGACGCCGACTGTTCGTGTGAATTAGTTTTATTTGCGTATTGTTTATGTATTGTATTATTGTATTAGTTAAGTCATATTGTATTGTATTATAGTATTTTATATGGGCCTTGAAGCCTGAATTAAATAAATAAATAAATAAAAAAATATCTCGTCGCCACATCCTCCAGTGTCGGAGATGGTAGAGCCGAGGTAGATATAGCTGTGTACAACCTCGCTGTTAGCTATGTTTCGGACGTTAGCTGTGCTTGGGTCATCCCGGCTTACTATCATCATTTTCGTCTTGTCTCGGTTGATAGCAAGTCCGAAATCCAGGCTGGTGGTTTCGAGACGAGTCAAAAGTTGTTCCATATCATCTCTAGACTGTGCGAGAAGGGTTGTATCATCAGCATATCTAAGGTTATTTATCACGTGGCCACCAACTGATATACCTTTATCCCATTCTTCCAACACAATGCGCATGATGTATTCTGTGTAGATGTTGAACAGTAACGGCGATAAGATACACCCCTGCCGTACCCCGGCCTCGGTCTTAAAGTACCCAGAGAGAGTATCTTCCACTCGGACTACTGCAGTACCGTCCATATACAGTCGCCTCAAAAGCATTATTAGATGGGGCGGCACACCCATTTCCGCGAGTATCTTCCAGAGGTGTGTCCAAATGACAGTGTCAAATGCTTTTCGGAAGTCCACAAAGCAAATGTACAGGGTTGAGTTAAACTCTCTAGCCTTTTCAATAATCTGCCGCAGTATGAGGATTTGTTCGCGAGTGCCTCTCCCCTTTACGAATCCGGCTTGTTCGGGTGCAATTTGCCCTGAGAGATAGGCCATTAGTCTTTTATTCAATATATGGAGCATCACTTTACTTGCATGCGATATTAGGGAAATGAGTCGGTAATTGTTGCACTTTTTGGTGGATCCCTTTTTGTGCAGTGGGATGAAAATTGATTGTGACCAGTCATCAGGCCATATGCCAGTCTCCCATATTTTACTGCAGATGGTGAATAAAACCTCGACTCCAAATTCTCCCATCGCTTTGATGACTTCTATTGGGATTTCATCACAACCTATGGCTTTATTGCATTTAAGGTGTTTAATTGCCGCTCGTACTTCATCCCGCAAGATGTCTGGCTCGCGATTACGGAGTTGCTCAGAAGAAAATGTAGAGCTTGTGGTAGAATTGCTGGAGAACAGAGACTTGCAATATTCTTTCCATACCTCCACAATATCCTTAATCTCCGTAATCGTCGTCCCGATGGAGTTCTCAACAGCCCACGTCTTGGGTTTAAGCTGCCGTGTTATGTATCGGACCTTATCATGGAGATCCTTGGTTTGATATTTATCAGAATGCTGCTCGAGTTCATCACATATCTTACCCAAGTGGTCATTGCGGTCACGTCGGCAAGCAGCTTGTATGATAGCGGACTTGGCATTAAGCTCAGCAATGCTAGCGCCACTGGCTTTAAGTTTCCGGCGTTCTTCGACCAGGCGCCAAGTGTCTTCAGTCATCCAGTGCTGTCGTTTTGCCAAGGTATTTTTTGACTGTGATTCTGCAATAGCGGCAACAATATATTTCTTTGCCGAAATCCACAAGGAGTTAGAGTCTTTGCTCCCAACACCTGCTCTCCATGCGGCATGTCTGTCCTCTAGCAAAGCGACCAAAGCGTTTGGGTTTTTTACTTCCATCCTTCTTGGGACTTTAATTTGTCTCGCTCTTTGCAGTTTTAATCTAAGGTTTCCAATAAGCAGTTGGTGATCAGAATGACAGTCAGCACCAGGTAACGTGTGTGTGTTGGTTATTGAGCTCCTCCATCTAGACCTTACCAAAATGTAATCAATTTGATTGCGATATTTTCCGTCAGGGGAAGTCCAGGTATATTGGCGTCTAGGGTGGTGTTTGAAAACCGTATTCATAATGGTCATGTTGTTGTCTGCAGCGAACTCTATGAGCCGCTCGCCCCTGGGGTTACGAACACCATGACCATATTTCCCAACAATATTACGAATGCCTGTATCCATAGTGGTGCTTCCTACCTTAGCATTAAAGTCTCCAACAATGAGTAGTATCTCCCTTTTTGGTATCTTAGAGATAGATGACTTTAGTTGATCATAGAAGTCCTCTATTTCCTCATCACTAGCAGAACTTGTAGGAGCATAGATTTGAATAATGTTGAGTGGAGATGGTGATGCGCTTAGTTTAATGGAGATGATTCTATCATTAATGGGGTGGTAGCCAAGCACTGAGTTTTTCCACAATTTAGGGATAGCAATAGCCACTCCTGAAAAGCTACTCCTGTCATTCCCGGAGAAAAAGATAGTGTGTTTCTGCGAGTCAAAGTGGCCACTATCTTTCCGATGTGTCTCGCTAATTCCTGTGATGGTGAGCCTGCAACGCTCAAGTTCTTGTTCCAAAATATGAAGCTTTCCACCTTCAAGAAGACCCCGTACATTCCATGTACCGATGCGATGTTCCTTTCTTAAATTGACATTTTTTCTTCCAGTAGCATTTTTTCCATAGGGTGCCTGGTTGCCTGCATCCTGATGGCCGGTAACCCACTTCTCACCCTCAGCCCCGGAAAGCTCAGGGCGCCGGTCGCTACGCGGATTGCTAGGCGGTCTTACTCTGTCATGCATACTCATCATTGCAACTCTCATGGGATGAATAATGTAGTAGGTTCCCATTACTTTCTACATCGCGGTACTATAACCTCAGTGGATATAGTAATCCATTAGTGAACCGATTCAGAACATATGGTTCTTGCGCTTCACTTTGGCACTGATGGTTACCGCTGCCCTCCATCAGGATCCAGGATCAACGCCCCTGTGGCTCGCCTCCTCCGCTGGTTCGGCCGTACCGACAACTATTATCTGCGCCCTTCCCCACCGTTGAGGTCTTCACCCGTAACACTGGGCACGGGATCCGCGTTATACCCCGCAGAACTGGGTCCCTGCTGAACTTCGCCATCTATACACTCTGATTTACTAGAGTATAAGATGCCCACCCCCGCGACGTGGACGCGCCAGACAAGAATTGCCCAAGTGAAGGGCAGAGAAGGTGACTCTGCCCTCCCAGAGGCCGGGTTAATGGACGCGTATGGTTCCGCGCCCAAAGGCGTGCATTGTTAGGAGGTTCCTTTCTCTGTAGCCGCCGGCGCCGGTAGCTTGGACCCTGGTGGCCTATCACGAAGTCTTAAAGCGACAGTACTTAGTTCCGCTGAGAGAAATAGACAGAGCTATGCAACCTACAAGTCGTCTAGCGCCATCTCGTTTCAATTTCAAAATGAATAACATAAATTAAATTCACAATATAGCATTTCTTCTGGACACGGCGTGTATTGTTAGGAGGTTCCTTTCTTTAAAGCCCTGACCGCTACGCCGATAGGTAGGACCCTGTTCCCGATATCGGTGGGCTACTGTTGTTTAAATGTATTTTTGATGTTTTTTTTAATATTTAGATATTAAGGAATGTAAAATGAATAGAGAAATCAAACTAGATATCTGATGTGGGGAAAAAGTACTACCTATGTGTAAAAATAACGTGTTTTATCAATGAGGCAGGTAACATGATAGCAATTCTGGTAATCGAAAATCTCATTATATCAATGAAGTACATAATGAAGTAGGCTCCCTCTAGCGTGAATATTATTTGATTGGCTTGAATACGGACAATCAGTCCGTATCAGAATAATACGAGATGAGGAAAAATATATAGGTACAGAATCGAGGGCGAAAATACATTATGTACTTTTTTGTAACAACGTTAAAATGATAAAATATTTTGACTATCGTCAAAGACTTTGTTCAATAAAATAATATGGAAAAAGAACAAAAAATTGCACTTCAACGTTATCTGGAACTATTCCTACGTAAAATTTTGTAAACATTCTTTCGTATGTTTGATTATTATAGATATTATCCGAATTATGAATTATATTTTTTCATGTATCTCCATGGAAAATAAATGTACATATTCAGAAATATTTATTACGTCTAAGTAAATACTATAAAAACCTTTAATTAAATATCATAAATAAACAACGGTAATTCCTTAAATTAGTTATGAGAAAACTCAGCTTCTGTTTATTTATATTAGGTAAATTAGTCAAGGAAAGACACATGCAAAAAACAATATTAGGTATTATTTATCAAGCCCTCTTGAAAAGAAGTTTAGGGTAACTATAATATATAATATAATATAATATAATTAATTATAATATATAATATAATTAATATAATATAATATATAATAATATAAGGGCTTTCATAAAAAAGTCTCATAGTCAATTGTCTAAAACCTACAAGAAACTAAGCGGCGGTCGACATGTCTTACTAACGACTAAAACAAATCAACTAAAACTTTGTCTTAAAACTAATGTCCAACGAAAGAAAAAATAAAATTGCAGACTCTATTCTTTCCTAACTCTAAACGGGTTTAAACGTTTGTTTATTTATTGGTCGTTATTGAAGAGATAGGCTTTCGTTGGCATCGTGCCCACTCGCTGCAGTCATTCAGTATACTTACTGCCTAAATGCGTGGACGTGACGGGTATTACGTGCTATAGTGCTATAGTCTGTATTCGAAAGCAACTGTCGGTCATGATCTTTACATTGGCTCATGGACTCCCAAATAGACTGTTACCACAGAATATATAATAGTACCTAAAGGTACTGTTACACAGACGGTAACTGACAGTGTATAGTCAGCAAAAAAAGTAATGGATACAGTCATAGTCAATTGTGTTGTGTAATGGATAAAGCCAGTGGTCGGCCGCGATTTACGAGATGAAACTTCGAACCCGGACAGGTGCATTACTTTGTGTAATTTATTTCATCACCACTGCTCTCAAAACGGTGAAGGAAAACATCGTGAGGAAACCGGCATGTCCTAGATCCAAAAATTCGAAGATATGTGACATCTACCAACCCGCACTGGGGCCGCGTGGTTTATTATGGCCCACTCCCTCTCACAGATAGGAGGCCTGTGTCCCAAGAGTGGGAACATTTATAGGATGATGAAAGTCAGTTGTGAAAGCGTAACTTAAAAGTAAAGTAAATACTTCATTGTTCCTAGTTCCAGTGTGCTTAGTGCGAGTTTTTTTACGTTTACGCAATAGTAACGTTTAACCGCGTTTGACGCTCTCATTGGTTGAAAGTTCTCACGACCTTGGAGCGGGCCAATGAGAGCGCCAAACGCGGTTAAACGTTACTTTCGCGTCTACGTAAAAAAACTCGCACTAAGCACACTGTTATAATTAAATTACGCTTTAAATAATGATGTTTTAGTATTCACTCATTAATATTATGTGCATAGCGAATTAAATTCACAATAAAGTCATTCGTCAGAGAACTAAAGTTACCGATGGATCGATGATTTCAAGCGGGCGGCTGGCAGTGGATGAATGGGTACTGCCCTGGACCGGGATGGTTGGCGTTCTTCGGAGGAGGCTTACATCTAGCAGTAGGCGGTAATTGGCTGAAGTGAGAGTGATTATGTACATCTTTTGGAGGAGCGAGGTCCCCTAAGAGAGGTAAAACGACTAAAAGGACTCTTCTAAAAAGAGACTTCAAGCACAAAATAAATTGTAACCACAAAACCAGTATTTCAAATAAATTATGCTCCTTCCATCGATGCTGTGTGAGAAACGGCTAAAATATGTATTTTTATTCAGAAAATCACGTACATAAATAAACATCCTTTGGCCAGTTTTCAAAGACTTATGACCTTTAAAATATATTTTTCCATTGTCATATTAAATAGTGTAGTTTTCAAGTAAAATTGGGCTATGAAAGGTCACTCAATAGTTAAGTACAGCCTTAACCTTTTCTAACTACAACGAACTGTCCATCTATCAAGGGCAAACCACTTTTCCTTGGGTGCTTTCTCGTTATTTATTCATAGTTCACCTTTGCCCACTTTTCTACAGAACTTAGAGTAGAAGAACAAAATACACTTAAAGGCTCAGTTTTTTTTTTTCAGTATAAGTAAAACGTTTTTTTTTTCAAAACGTGTCGGTAAGTATTTGTTTTCTTTTTTTGAAGTATATTCTTTTTTTTCTGAATAAATAAGACGTTAAGAGGGTCAGGAACGTTACATTGGTAATGTTTACGTTGAGAGCGCTTAAGAACAATCAGCAAAAGAGTTAAGTATGCAGGCAGCAAGTTCTAAACAATTTTCCTGTATGATATTATGGTGTATGCGTGCACTCATTGGCTGTATATGCTACATGAAGACAAAGAGTTTGGTACGCAGACACGTTAAATCGTATAACACAACATGTGAAACCTGTTTAAAATTTGCTGACTACGTACCTAACAGTTTTGTCAAAGTCAAAGTCAAAGTCAAATCATTTATTTCAAATAGGCCATCAGTGAGGCACTTTTAAACGTCGAATATTAAAATTAAGGAAAGGGATGGGATGGGATTGATTCTACACCCATTCGCTAAGGTAGGTTGTATGGAGAAGAATGGGCAAGAAACTCCATACTTACTCTTTTTAAACATGTTTTACAATTTTTTTATAACATCATTTGAAATATATAATGTGGAAGCAATGTACCTTGAAAATATAGACTAAATATTATAAAAAAAAAATTAATAAAAATAAGAATTAAAAAAAGCAAAAAGGTACATGGTGTTCACATTTTAACAAAATATTGCAATCAAAGCTATTTTACAAAATATAAGAAGTGTGTGAGCATTCGAATATCAACCAGCTTGATTCTGCTTAAGCCCTACATTGTACTATGGAGCAGGACCGGCATGTTTCCAGACATTTTTATCTTGGATATAATCTTCTAATTTATAATATGCTTGTTTACTAAGTGTATTTTTTATGTGACTTTTAAACTTTCTTTCATTTAGAGTTAAAATTTCGCTAGGTATTTTATTATAACATTTAACACAGAACCCCATAAAAGATTTTTGGACTTTGGACAATCTATAATAAGGTTGATCAATTTTATCTTTATTTCTAGTATTAAAATTATGTCTATCGCTTATTTTATTAAAAAGATGAAGATTTTTCCTAACATACATTATATTTTCATAAATAAATTGACAAGGCACTGTCATTATGTTAATCTTTTTAAATAGTTCCCTAAGAGATTCGCGACGACATAGTTTGTAAATTGCTCTGACGGCTCTCTTTTGCAAAACAAAAATGGATTCAATGTCAGCTGCCCGGCCCCACAGTAGAATACCATAAGACATAATGCTGTGAAAGTAGCTGAAGTAAACCAAACGCGCAGTTTCGACGTCAGTTAACTGTCTTATCTTTCTAACAGCATAAGCGGCTGAGCTGAGTCGCCCCGCTAAAGATGCTATATGGGGGCCCCATTGTAGTTTATCGTCTAACGTGATTCCTAAGAAAACTGTCTGATCAGTAAAATCTAATTTTTCTCCGTTCAATAAAATGTCGCAATCGCTACTTCTAACATTTGGCAAAGTGAATCGAATACATTTTGTTTTCTTTTCATTAAGAACTAAATTATTAACAGTAAACCAATTTTGAACCTTAGAAATACAGTCATTAACAGTGTCTAGATTTTGTGCACGTCTATCTATCTTAAAAATTAACGATGTATCATCGGCAAATAACACCATCTGTGGTTGATTTTTTAGTAAATGGGGTAAGTCATTAATATAGACTAAGAAAAGGAATGGACCCAAAATAGAACCTTGAGGCACGCCCATAGTCATTTTAGCCCCTAAGGAGTTTGTACCGTTTATTTGAACTTTAACCTGTCTATCTCTTAGGTATGATTTAAGTAAATCAAGAGCTGTATTTTTAATTCCATAATGTTCCAGTTTCAGCAAAAGCGTTTCATGGTTTACGCAATCGAATGCCTTTGAGAGGTCGCAAAAGATTCCTATGGCATCTTGCGCTTCCTCCCAGGAGTTAAAAATGTTCTTCAATAGGGTAACACCGGCGTCAGTTGTGCAACGACCTTTGGTGAAACCGAACTGTTGATCATGAAAGATGGAGTTTCTATTGAAGTGACATAGCATTTGTTCAAGCATTAACTTTTCAAACACCTTACTGAAAACTGGCAAAATTGACACAGGCCTATAATTGTTAGCTTCCTTACAATCACCCGATTTAAAAAGTGGAGCTACCTTTCTATGCTTCATAAGATCCGGAAACACTCCTTGGTCTACACTGGTATTAAATAAAAAAGCTAAATAAGGCGCTACGGTTTCTATTATTGATTTACAGGCCTTCACAGACATTCCCCAGAGATCTTCTGTTGATTTAATTTTAAGATCTTTGAATGCTTTAATCACTGCTTGGGGGTTTGTGTGCCGAAACCTAAACTCCATCGGGCATGCCTTTACATTATTTCTAAGTAAGGCAGCAGAGAGTGCTGGTGACGAATTTAATGGCTCAGTAGTCTTAAGAGGTATATTCGAAAAGAACTTTTCAAATTCCTGAGCTACATCTTTATCTGTGTTTATAGGACCATGTGCAGTTTCTAAATTGAATTCGTTATTACGCTGTTTATTCCTGCCTGTCTCATTATTTATGATTTTCCAGGTTGTTTTAATTTTATCATCAGCTGATTTAATTTTACCACTAATAAAAAGAGCCTTAGCTATTTTACATACACGTTTAAAAGTTTTTGAATATTTGGCAACATACTGATGAAAGCTAATATCATCCATTCTATGACTCTTAAGATCATAAAGTTCGAAAAGTTTATCTCTACTTTTGCGAATTCCTGGTGTTGCCCAATCACTAAATAAGAACTTTGTGCAGATAGTTTTAGTTTTAAGAGGACAAATACGATTATATTCTGTTTTTAAAATTCCAAAAAACTCGGCGTAGAACTCATTTGGGTCACTTATATTATTAAACCTATGATCACATAATTTACTCGCTATAGTATTATTCATATTTTCTAAATTTTTATCTGTAATTGGCCTATGTCTTATTTGAATTTTTTGAATAGGTTTATAGGCGCAAAACGTTATTGTTTGGCCACTGTGATCAGATGGCAGTTTATTAACAATTTCCTTATGTAAGTAATCACAGTTAGAAAATACATTATCTAAGCAAGTGGCAGAAGAAGCTGTCACTCTGGTTGGTTCCATAAAAACATGTGACAAATTAAAAGATTTAAAAAGACTCAACAATCTAACACTATTGGAGTTATTTTCTAATAAATTAATATTAAAATCACCACAGATGATGACAGATTTACTGTTAGTACATATTTTATTTAAAACATCTTCCATTATAGTATCAAACATAGGTAGATTCTGATAATTTGGGGGTCTGTAAACACATACTATAACATGCTTATCAAGCTCAACACAGGACAATTCAATGGTATGTTCAACTGACAGTTCAACAATGTCATTTCTAGTTTTAGATTTAATCGATTTCTTAATTAGAATTAACGATCCGCCATGTATCATACATTTACGACTGAAATGGCTAACTACACAATAATTATCATAACAAATAGACATAACTTGATGATCTTTTAACCAATGCTCTGTAAGGCAAACAATATCAAACTTGGTTGATTCCAAAAACATTTCTAATTCCAGTAATTTAGAAGAGCACCCTTGAATATTCTGATTAAACAATTTTAAAGTGTGTTGCTCTCCATTTGCTATTTTATATTTAACTAATTTGCTAGAAGAAACCTGTTTATTGTTCACTGATAATGAGTTACTAATTGCAGAGGTTTCTTCTGTTGTCTTACAATCTAGTTTAAAATAATATCCGGAGTGATCTCCCCGACGGGACCGTCTAGTGTACTAGCAGGAAGGGAATGCCCAACCTGAGTAGAAGTGGTCTCCAAGGCAGGTGGTATATTAGGTAGACCCTCCTTCGTACAGCATGCAGGTACAGAACACTGTATCACTATGTTGTTAGGGCAACCTAACAACACAGACTCGTCACTTAAACAACTACTTAACCTACTTAACCTAGAATCGAATACATCAGCAACAGCATGGTTAATATTATATGCTATCAACATAGCAATCAAATGTCGACATTTCCAAGACAGAGATAAATGTCTCCGATGCAAAACAAAACTACTAACAAAATTGTTAGAATCAAAAAACAACAATTTGTCACTATGACAACATGTCAACATGTGAATGCAACAGTTTAACTTATAAATATGGTTATTTTCACATTCACTTAAACTATCAGAGTAAGGAAAAGCGCACAACATCAGCTTTCCTATGTTTAACTTCAGTAAGGAGTCCACACCATCCACTATGTCCTTTTTTGTAACAGTTAAGCTATTTCCTAAAAGGAGAACTATAGAAGAACAGTCCTCTAGATTTGAATTAGTAATTCTATTTATCATTTGTTTAAAACTTATATTATGATAACAATGGTTAGTAAAACTATGGCTTAGGTAGTTATGTAATATTTTTCCAAAGCCTGACCCTAACTCGTCACTAAAAAGTATAGTTTTACTCTTTTGATTATAAGTCTTTGCTGGAAGAGCTGTCAAGTTAAGTTGGGGCTCAGGGGGAGGTGGTTTAATTGCACAGCTGCAAGGGAGATTATTTGCCAGTGACTCATATTTCTCTGCATTTTCCTTCACCAAATCCAGCAATTCCCCGGCTTCAAACAGACGGTCACTTAACTGTTCCTGTGATCTTTCATATTTTTCAAATATGTCCTTCAGCAAGCACTCCTTGTATAACAAATCATTTTGGAGGAGCTGAGTATCAATATCATATTTTTCCCTATATTGATCTAACTCACTACAGCACATATCGAGACTATTTTTAAGGATCACATGTTTCTTTCTAAGGGAAATATTTAATTTTAAAAGGTTTTGTTTTTTAATTGACCTTTGTGACCGTTTTATTAATTTCTTAATTTTAATATATTTCTTTAGTTTATTATGACTTACAATAATGGGACACAATGGTATGGTGTCATCACCAGTTAAGTCTATCGTTACAGATGGCTCACACACTAGTTTTGACTGACTACCAACCAACTCATGGAAAAGGCTATTTGTATTTGTTACTTGTTCACTAATCTTTGCAGATTCTGTGAGTGAAAGGGCCTTATGGGCATCACATAGTTCCTGTTCTAGTTCTGATATTCTGTTTATGGCCAGTTCATATGTATCACTGCACTTTTGGAATGTTAATACTTGATGTTGTAGTTGACCGTGCCTGTCGGTTAAGTCCATGTGTTCGATGTGAAGTTCAGCCAGTTGGTTCTTGAGGAAGGTGTTCTTTTCAACAACCTTCTGCACCTCCACTTCACTGTCATCAATCTCTTGAAGCAATTTCTTACATTCCGTTTTAGAAATGTCAAGTTCCTTTAGTGTGGCTCTCAGCTTCGCTTCCAACTCCTTAATGGTTGCACTGCGGGTCATCATTTTCCTTTGGAATGTCACCTGAAATGTGTGAATTTGAGCAGTTAATGTTTTTTGAAAATTTTATATGATATTTATAAAATGGGAGGTAGACAGGGAAAAAATAAAAATGGAAAAGCAAAGAAATTAAATTGAAAGTTATAAGTAGATTAAAGAGTTAAATATTTAGAAACTAAAGAATTTAAAAAAAGAGATACAAAGAAATATAAACTGCTTTAATTTTTAATTCTGTTAATAATTTGACACTAATCTAAGATTTTGCCACATTACAAGGTTTTTTTTTTTTTGGTCAAGGGATTAAGGCAAGCTGATGAGTCCTATTTTGTGTAGTATATTATGTAGTGTTTATTGTATGGGCGAATGTTTACGTCTTCGATTCTGCTTCCACCAATTGTCAAGCAAAAGGAGTCATAAACCAGTGCCGGTGTGTGATGGACGTTGCTCAGAGACCGGAGCAGTATTCTGTTTTGTTCCGTGTAATGTAAATATTAACTACAATTACAAAAACATTTAAAAATACTCCCCGGGTTCGATGATTGTTTGAAATCCGTCACCGTTGGGATGTTTTGTTGACAGCTGGTTTTGGTCACTGATTTTACGAAGACTTCGCGATAAAAACACTGTATAACTACTGTTTCATGTATCTTATAACTAGATTAAACTAAATAACACTAATTTAACTTGACTTTTACACTTTTTACTATTTTTTTTTAAATTAAATCTACAGAACCTTTTTGATGACTGTAATAGCAAGAATGATGTAGAGGAAAGAAAAAAATAATTAAAGCTTACCAAACCATAATTTACTTATTAATTAACAGGGTGTTTGGTGATGGGATGCATTGATGATGATCTATCAAAAAATAATTAGTTTACCATCCTGAATTGCGTAAGTTTCACAACTTTCTTAACTAATATCAACCGTTTACGCGTTTCAAAGAATGCTCTCAATTTTATTAAAAAAAAAACCCTGTGTACTATAATTTACAGGTGGTAAAAGTAAAATTTTACTATTCCTTTTATTAACAAGAGTTAGATAAAGTTACATTTAGTCAAAATCTACTCGTTATAATTTTTTTTTTTTGTCACGTGTAAAAACTTCTTGTTGGTCGTTTTCATTCTTCATCCAGATCATCAAAATCATTTATTCCGTCTAAAAGAGTAGAGTTTGGTGGCAGCCATTCGCAGCTGGTGTATTCAGACGAACATACCTGTAAAGAGAAATCAATTTATCTTAATATATATAAATCTCGTGTCAGAATGTTTGTCCTCAATGGACTCCTAAACCACTTAACCGATTATAATAAAATTCGCACACCATGTGCAGTTCGATCCAACTTGAGAGATAGGATAGTTTAAATCTCAAATTGTAGTCGCAATTTTAATAATATTATAAAGATTGCACCCGTGCGGAGCCGGGGCGGGTCGCTAGTAGTATACTAATTTTGGTTATTATCGAAATGTCGGAAAACTCCTATAATTATCCAACCTCTAAACTCCATGTGTACCATCTGTAGTTTAAGTGTGAAAGTGTAACAAACATCCTTCTGTTCATTCTCACAAACTTTTATGTACGCGTCGGGCGCGGCTTCGAATACCAGCCCAGACAAATATATTATTATGTGTTGGGTTTTTCTTTTTGCCTACCGAAGGGGTATCACGGGCGTGGTTTAATGAGTATAATAATCAAAAAGGTGCTGATAGACTTGATCATTCACGTCTTGTACAGAACATCGAGCATTCGCAGTTTTTTTAATTTGTCGAATTGAGTAACGAACAGAGCCTTATATCGCTACGAACACGTTTGATCTTCCTGGAGAATGCTCTAGTTGATGCTTATTTCTATATGTTAGAAGATGTCAGAGTTGACGATTGCGTGTGCTGTATTTATACTCATAAAAAAAATAGAAGACGGTAGTAAACTAATCTCTTTCGTCTTAGAAATAGATGTGGAGATCTTTCGCTAGAACGCTCAAAACGATCTTAGTTATTTTGCTGTAATATAAATTTGCAAGAAGAACGCTTTGCGAGTGAATGCTCAAGTGCACCTCACCTGCTCAGGTGTACTTAGCACCTTTGTGAGTTTGATCAACAATAAAATTAGAGGTTCCCAAAATTCGGATTTGATTTGCTTTGGTGGCACACACGAAAATTAAATCCTAGATATTTCCCATTTCATAGAACTGCTGATAGTCAATATCAGTTAGTTATTGCAGCTTGTGGTAGGTATTAAGGTTAAATATTAGCTTGAATCATTCAGTGTTCCGTTGGCGTGGCCGACCGTTCGGAAATTGTGCTCAGTCGACCATTGACGTGGCCGAATGATTTATGGTCCCGGGATTTATAGCCTGATGAGTGGGATTTTTAATGGCTTTATGTGGGTATTAATGATGGCTGATCTTCCAGGTTAAGCCGCGCTTGCTTAGATTGATCTGTGGATGCGTGACCATCTATCATAATGAGTTTCCTCCGTAAGCACGTAAAGCCTATTTAACCAGGACCTAATTTGACGTGTATGTTACTTACATAATTTTAGTCATCTAATTAGACTAACAGTTATTTTTTATAGGTAAGTAATTGTCTACGCAAACTTTTTTTTGCAGGATAGATATATTTATTTGTTGTTCACACTTTCATACAACACATTTAGAAAATCAAACTGTTTTTTTTTCCTTTAGAGTTGCCGATCACTGGAAACTTTTTGTCGCGGAGACTTTATGTTTCCTTGTCAATAATTGTATGGGCCGCTAGAAACCCGTCTTACAAAAAAGTTAAACATCTGTTGAACACTTTTCAAAAAAAACTGTCAACTGCAAAATGAAATTTCACGTTGACATAAAGGTTGTTTTGCATTAATTTATACTTTTTTAGACAAGTTTTTAACAGTTGTTTAACTTTTTATTGTACGACGGAAATTGTTTCCACAATGAGCGCACTCACAAAAATCTTCATAGCACTCGAAATAACGGAGACGAAAATTCTCCGCGTCAAAATTCACCAATGAGCGGCTGGCCATCTAGAAATCCGCCTCACCATTGTTGGTTGTTTTGGTTGTTAGAAACCCGTCTTACAAAAAAGTTAAACATCTGTTGAACACTTTTCAAAAAAAACTGTCAACTGCTAAATGAAATTTCACGTTGACATAAAGGTTGTTTTGCGTTAATTTATACTTTTTTTAGACAAGTGTTTAACAGTTGTTTAACTTTTTATTGTACGATGGAAATTGTTTCCACAATGAGCGCACTCACAAAAATCTTCATAGCACTCGAAATAACGGAGACGAAAATTCTCCGCGTCAAAATTCACCAATGAGCGGCTGGCCATCTAGAAATCCGACTCACCATCCAAACAATCGAAAATCGGGAACGGGCGTGATTGTATAACTGGCTAAAGCCTATTCTTGATTTACAGGGTCGGTCCATGTTTAACAGTGAATGTTTACGATCTGTCGTGTTTAGCAGCCGCAGCTGATCAATATTGTGATCACATTCGCGCCACAAGCGCTGTTCTACATGACGTAAGTCTACGCAGCACGTTTTAACGTAACATGGGAGAGGGCACTTAGTAAGCGAAATTAGAAAGCCTAGCGAAATATTTCAGGGATGAAATTAAACATTACGTTTCTATACCAAAAAATACTATAAAAGTGAGTTATTTATTTGGTTGAACCCGCTAATCTCAAGAACAGTATTCTTGAAATTATCGCGCACCAGTAGGTTCGAATTGAAAAAATATTTTTGTTACGGATAGTCTTTATTGAGGAAGGCTATTTACCATTATATTCCTATTCACTGTGGTTTAAGGTTATGAAACTTTAATTTTATTTTTCACGGAATGTTTACGCGATTGATGGGCATACCCATCATACCCAGTACATACACTGGTAGTCGAAGAAACGAAAAAATTAAAGAATTTTGATCAAAACTTTATAAAACGGATTTTGATACTGTCTTATAGCAATGGTCCTCTGACAGTTTTTTTTTGGGGTCTAGACCCTAAGGAGGAGGCGGTTTGCGTAATGGAGAGGTCATTCTCCACCTCACGCCCCAGCCTCCCTGAGAGACGCCAGGACGTCGGACCCGCGAGCCGTAGAAGCTGGCTTGCTGACGGCGAGTAATGGTACCTGGGTCTACCAACTGGTTTTTAAGAATTAGCAACGCAGATATAGATGATTTTTGAGGAAAGAATAATTAGTATTAGAAAAATTAGTTGAAGTAGTTAGAAACTACTCCAAGAGATGGCGCTATGTTACCGAAAAACGTTCAAAGGAAGGAGGGAATAGAGAATTTCAGCTTTCAGGTGTGGGTTGCAATGGCCTAGTTGGTAAGGCGTCTGGAGTACCTATCCAGAAGGCGCGGGTTCGAATTCCACTTGCAACTGAATTTTTCTTAACTCAAAAATCATCTATACGATGCGCGTCGCATGTGTTATTGCGTTTAAAAAATAATTAATTAGCAACATAGAGTAATAACTCTATTCGTGCGTCTCTGGGTGACGGACCCACGGTACCCACATACTGTTTATATTTAGCCACGAGGTCCATATACCTACACTAGATACTAAAATATTTTAGGCTAAAATTATTAATATTGGCTGATTGAAGTTTGTAATTAAATTAATTGTAACTGATAAAGGTAACATTTGATACAGGTTTAAGTTTGACAAGTCATGTTAACAACCCATGCATATTATATCGTTAATGGATTGAAACAGTGAACAAAAATTTGCATGAATTTTAATTTATAATTATAGGTGAGTACTGCATTTACTTAATTGCACTATGAAAATTAATGAAATAGAATTATTTCCCCATTTAATTATTTAAATTAATACTGCCGTATTGTTCTATTCATCGTAAGCGCGATTATTGAGCTTGCAAACTCAAGTTATTATTGGATTATTCCAACAGAATTTTTTCAGTATCAACAACGCAGTTTAGAGTAGTTTTTTTTTTTGTTTTTAAAAAACGTTGCCCCACAATAGGAATTTCTCCTGTACCGCACACCCAGACCCGAAATAATACTTGTAGGTAACCAATAGGTAACACAAATATTCATCCGTTCGGGAACTCTTTTTTATAGTTATAAAATCATCAAAATAAATGAGTCTTCCCCCCCAAAGCGGGACGGGGGTCTCAGACTTGTACTGACTAAAATCCACAGTGATCCTTCAATAGCCCTAACGTTCCAGGGAGGCGGTTACCTGATGATACAATCCCGCGACCCCGGGAATCGTACCCGTGACACGCTGTACAGTATTCGAAAAAATAATAAGCTATTCTTTTTTTACTGATAATGTAGTTTAATATCTAAAGTCTAAGGATTTTTTTAAAATCGGTACAGTAGTTTGCTTCATAGAGGCGATAATGATGATGTTGCCTCTATTAGCGTAGATTTTCGAAAGAGTGTCCTATTAAGTAGACCTCTGTGTTACAAGGTCAAGGATTACAGACGGGATATTATAATGTCTGTGTCACCAGAATTTAAATGTAACCCTGGAAAAAGCGGCCTTTTTATTTTTAAATAAATTTACCTTCGCGTCTGTCTCGTTACTCTTTTAGCTACGTAGCTTCAGATGATTTTTTTAAGATTGACAGTTGACTTTTATTTTTGATAGACAGATGACTTTACGTAGCTTCAGATGATTTTTTTTTAAGATTTTGTGATTTATCGGTAGACGCTACACGGAAGCAAGGACGCAGGAAAGAAACAATCAACTGTGAGCATTATTTGAACCTGTGACCTTCTGATTCAGTACACCAGATGCTCTTGTTAACAAAGATCATTATGCTTATAAAATTCTTCACTTAACTCGTAACGTCTTTCAGTGATGCAAACAAGCAAGCTTTCGCATATACCAACTAAGGTTCAGTTTTTTAATAACTAGGTATGTTTCAAATCCTATACAATGTTTATAACAATTTTTTCTAAAATTTTTCAAAAATTTCCTCAATAGAAACAAACGGGATTAATTTAAAGAGGCGCGCGTGGAACACAACGCGCCCCGTCGAACAAAATAAAGTTTGCAATGACGACTTTATGTCAAATTGCATTATTGTTGTAGTAGTACGGTTGATGATGTAAGTTGGTCGACGTCGCAAATTAGTCGCATCGCGTCATAATCAAGAGCGCTAAGTCTAAAATAATAATGCCACTGTGTCGCAAAATTTTGGCCGTAAAATAGTAATGTATTTTTTTATGTCATTATAATGAGGTCTTTTACTAGTCAACGCTGCCTAAAACGGCCCTTTTTAACGGCCCAGAACAATAAGAAGGATTACCTATCTCCTCCCGAGGTCCATTACAACGGAAAAGCCGTTGAAATATTAGAATATTTTTATTATCTCTGAAGTCAAAGCTCTTTCTTGTTTGACATGGAAACGGCCATTTACAAAATTGATTTTAAGGAGACTGATGTAAAAAGTGCTGAGTTTATGCTTTTATTTCAGATTTTTATTAAGAAAATGCTGGAGGAAATATTAAAGGTACTTAGTAGTGTAACAAGGGAAATTTGTTACATGGCAGTCTTTTATTATTTCAATAATAAATTGATGTTCGAGACAATAAGTTACTTGTGAAAAAAATCTTAAACTACTCAGACTCTCCTTATTAAATTCACTAACGTTATAATATTTTTTAGCCGCTTCGTACCATTTTACCGTTTCCCTGTATTCGGAACATAAAAAAAAACCTTTCTATTCGTTGAATGAACGACATTTATTCCGTATAACGTTGCCAAACGAGCTACGGACGTACGGTATGTAGATTTCGTCGCAAACTGCAAGAATTACTAACAGGCGCCTGCATTCACTAATCACATACCTAGCTTTTATAGCCGATAAACCAGATTCTTATTACCAACTGCTTTTAAAATAACCATTTTCTTTTTTGCTGAGAAAAGAATTATGAAGTTGGCCAGCAATTTTAATTGGAAGAACGTTAAAGTTGCATTTAAAATGAAAACGGAAAATGATGTAAAAGCGCAGTGGTCAAGCCATTTGCATTATACACTGTGATTAGTTGGAATTTCCTCATAAATTAATAATTTACTAAAATTCAAAAAAATATCAATTCTATTTTTTTGCTTGCTACACTATAAAGAATAGAATAAACTTTTCATCTGCGATGCGATGCGAAGTGCGATTGTAGAGGCCTATTTCCAGCAGACTGATGAGGGCTCATGATAATGAGACCTTTCCTTTTGTTGATTGCAATTCTTATAAAATTTAACGAATCTATGTTCAGCAGTGAACAATTGAACATCCTACGACTGACATGATAAAACGGGCCGTCACCGGTCCATGTCTAATGTGAAATTACATACGTCCTGTTTCAAAGAAAATCTTCAAAACGCATCTGTTTGACGTTACGTCGCATTCCAAAGGATGTCATGTTCTTGATTCAAAACCAACTCTGAATATCGCGCTTTGTCAGGGTCAGTGAATTTGAATAACGGAGATCCATGGCAGACCAACCAAGCCGTCTGTAATAAAGTTGAGCTTCTGCTAAAGGCATTGAAAGATTTAATCAAAATAAAAGTTTTATATACCACTACAAAATGCTCTATTTTGTATTTGAAAAGAGCCCTGTTCGTCTATATAATTAATAATATAAGATCTATCTCTCTCTGTCACCTTGTTATCAATCGACAAGTATTTTCATTTGGTCCTAAACAATTTGTTGCAAAATAGGAATATGCAATTTATTGGATGACATCGCCCAGGTTAAGTTAGGATACGTCAGCTGTTGAGCATTGGGATTCCCACTGCTCAACTATTCGCAGGTGAGCACACACAGTTGAGCAGTGGGGAAAAATCGTGGATGGCAATAGTTTTTCTGATAGATACCTGTTATTTTAGGAATTCATTGTAGGTACCTTTCGAATACCAAAAATCATAAGAACGTTTTATGATAATGGAACATTTATTATGATATCCGATAACTTAGAACATTTTGTATGTCTTTGAAATACTAAAAACAATAAAACTATTGTCAAACAGGGGAACACCCAAATACTCCGAAATATTTTATTCCGAATTTCGATATTCCGATTTTCAAAACTCCGAATATCATAATACCTAAAAATTACAATATCTATTATTAAGAATCTCGAAATTTATTTGACCGAAAGTCGTATGTCCGATTTCTTCTTTTTCCGATTTTCACATATTCGAAAAATGTAATGCTCGATGAGTTCTCATTCCGAAAAACGAAATTCCGAATTTCAATATTCCGAATAAACTGATTTTTTCGGAATGTTGAAAATCGATATTTCGTTTCTCATTCCACAAAGTCAGTGACAGAAACGAATTGGTGCAAAACCGGCTCCACGTAATTTTGTCTACCGTACTCCCAGAGTGTTATTTAAACCCGTGTAGGCACGGAGTGGCGAGGCGTATCCTCTTAACTTTCACTGTTTGCCTTCAGGATTTTTATTGTTATTAGGAGAACTTAGAATTCAAGAGCGAGCGAAGCGAGCTCTGGACTTGGGGCACCCCGACTCGGACAGGTTAGGTTCGAAGGGGATGGTGGGGTCTGAAAGACCCCGCCATCCCCTTCGTGTTAGGTTACTTTAAACCTTGCTCACAGAAATAGGAGCCCCGCGAAGCGGGGCTCCGTCGACCTACCTTGGTAGGTGGTAGTCAACAAATCGACCAAGGATGTAAGAGCGAGCGAAGCGAGCTCGAGACTGGGGACACCCCGACACGGACAGGTTAGGTTCGAAGGGGATGGCGGGGTCTGAAAGACCCCGCCATCCCCTTCGTGTTAGGTTACTTTAAACCTTGCTCACAGAAATAGGAGCCCCGCGAAGCGGGGCTCCGTTGAACCACCTTGGTGGTGCTATTACTCGGATGCAATAGCGAGCAAAATGTGTCTTGAGGCACCCCGACTCGGACTTTTCGACCTGACGGACCCGAATCGGAATTCCAATAATCGGAATTTTAATATTCGGTATTCGTGTTTTTGATGTTTCGGAAAATATGTTAAGTCGGAATTTTTGATATTCGGTCTATTGAAATTCGGTATTTTGAAAATAGTAATTATAAACGTTAGGAATTTTGAAATTTCGGAATTATTAAAATAGGAATATTGATCAATCGGAGTTGTTATATTAGGAATTTTGAACCATTCGGAATTATGAAAATCGGTATTTTGTAATTCGTATTTATGAATTTCGGAATAAAGTTTTTCGTATTATCGTAGTGTACCCGTCAAAGCGATCCGATAGTCTATGTGACGGGCTTCAAACAATTGCATACATTACAAACAAAAACGCCTCGCTTCGCGTTAGCCACGCCTATGACTGTTGACAATAGCTTAAGAACGTATTATGATTATGGCACCTAATTCTTCCAACCTGTTGTTTTTGGAATACCTGGATACCTTTGGAATACCGAGAATTAAATCAATATAATTATAATGGAACGTAACGTAACGACTTCAGGTGATACGACAGTCGTCAAAAGACAAACTTTTGAGTCAATTGTTTCTTTTGAGTCGTGGTGATTTTCACAAAAAGCAAAAGACAATTTCTTTAATTAATTTACTCCGCATTCGTTGTCAGAACACGCTTGTGGTTTGTGCTGAGCGTTTAGCTAACCTTCGCCAACGTTAAATGAATTTAGGGATTAACATTTAACTGGTTTGATTCACTTCATTTTGTGAAAACCGTACTCAACGTAAATGTATTTTATATTTTTTAATATTAAACGCATTAACGCATGCGTAGCGAATTTCAAAGATTTTCTTAGGAAAGAAAAATTCAATCGTCACCATGAGACGTTAGAAACGTCACCATGAGACGTTAGAAATGGAAGGAAGAATTCGCCGCGGCAGGTAAGATCCTCGGTGGCTCGGTTGGAAATGAGCGTCGGATGTACTGAATCCGAAGGCCGCAGGTTCGTATCCTGCCCGCGGATTGAATTTTTCTTTCCTAAGAAAATCTTTGTAAATGTATTTTCCACAATTCACAATTGTAAGCGACGCAAATTCTCTGGACATTACAATTTATTCTATCATTCAATCTGTAACTGATGCAGTAGCGGCTGATCGACAATTCTATTCTTGAACAGATCCAAATTATTGTTATGATGACGGTGTTCGAGACGGAGTGGGTAGCGGTTGCCTCCTTCTGCGAAGCAGTAATGCTCGCGAAGGAGGAGGCGCGCCGCGTGAGGGAGAGGAAAGCGTCCTCCCTCCACCCCAGCCGTAGTGGTAGACGTCCACGGCGTCGGACGTCGGCAAACGATCTCCGGCCACCGTAAGCGCGGGCATGTGGGCGGCGAGTACCATGCCTACCATGCCCGGGTCGACGGCGCGTTGTGTTCCACGTGCGCCTCAAAGAGCGTCAGCATAATGACGGGGCCCCCCTCTAGAAGGCCAAAGCCTGCCGTGGTTGCGGGACTTTTTCCATTACCGCGACCCCGGAACATAAAGGGCTATTGAAGGACACCGTGGATTTTAGTCAGTACGAGTCTGACAGTCCCTCCGCCCTGCCCGGGGTGGGAGGACTCATTTGATGATTTTACCACGTAAAAAAAAAATGTCGACCGTGTTACCAGAACATTCCAGAAGGCAGTAATTGTTTCGAGACTATCCAAGAATTTTCCATTATGGAACTTCATAGAAGTCCAAAGCTTTTTCTAAAACTTTCTAGAAATTTCTGGAATGATCGATGAGATTACAAAGAGCGCAAGAAGCTCTGCCGGTCGGATCAGTCAGTCTGTGATTTGACTACGATCAAAGCGGTTCGATACTCTTAGGTTCTTTAAATCAACTGATAGAAAATAACCATATAAATTAATTTCGTAACCAAAATAAGCGTCTCCATTACCAAATAAAGGATACAGATCATACAGATCACATTTTATTACCCAGCTTAGTTCTTAGGAAGATTACACTGCTTTATTCATTTAACTTGGTGTCGAGTGACGTCATCAAGTTTCCGCTATAATATAATGATGAAAGTTTTTAATTGCTAGCTATTATACAATGTTACAACACACTTAGTTTGTTTTAAAGTACCTACGTGTCTTGTTACTTATAACCTTGATACAAAACGTATTGCTGTCGACGAGTAATCGAGTTACTGGAAATTTCCACATTAAAAAAAAATACCAAAAAAAAGGTTGGTAAAAAAAATCAGGTATGGGAATTTTCCTGTGTTTACTTCAAAAATATTTATATTTTATTTCATTAGACAGTTTCAAGGCTTTCTCGCCTCTATAACATGAAAAGGGTAGTTCTATTCAAAGTCAGAATTGTGTGACACACTTTGAGACAATGAAATTAGACTAAATGTCTGTGAATACATACCTAGTACGCAAGATTGTTTAAAGTCAAGTTGCTTTTGTGCCTACAAGTTTTACCTAAGTCCTGAAATTCAAGGGAAGGTACACAAAAGTTGAATTAATTTGTCTCAGAGCGCACAAATAATAGCCCGCTTTAATATTTTATTGTTGAAATAAACCGTGGCATTTAAGGATTTGTAGGCAGAGCCTAAAGGATATTGATGACAGCAAAAGGGAGGCATAAAACCCTGATTTGTGTAGCGTTTCGGCATAAATGTGTCTAGACTCAGGAACAGAGGGTTATTTAGGCCTTATCTTATGTTCACGGGCCCCTAATTTACGGGAAATGTTTGGTGTTAAACTTTATATTGAATTAAGCACACAATAAGACTATTCTTTTTGTCTTTTAGAGGAGCTCGTGCCTAAGATAACGGCCAGACAGATCGATCTTCAAGCTTAAGTAATTGCCGAGGTCGGTCTATGGATGGGTGATCTTTTATCGTAGTAAGTTTCCTCCGTTCTCCGGAATTCACGTAAACGGTAAAGGGAGCTTTACGGAGGCTTAACGTGGTTTCCGGCTCCTTTTGACTCACCTGTCAAGTGTTCGTGCTTACCGGAATCGGCTGTCACTTTTTTCCTATACTTTATGATCGAAAAACTACATTGTAGTAAAATTACAAGCTTACAAGACAATTTTTTTTTTTTGAGACTTTCATAAATGTATAGTTACTGTTGCTGAAGTGCAGGGCTGATACCTGCCAGGGCCTCCAGTCTCGACAAATATAACGACAAAAATCGGTCGTTAAGTCTATCGATGTCAAATTTCTTTAATAGATTTTCAACTTTATGTTTTCGAAATGAAGTTGAAAATCTATTAAAGGAATTTGATAACGATACAACTTAGCGACCGATTTTTGTCGCTGTCTCATGTCGAGACTGCAGGAGCAGGTCTAGGTTACTATACTCAGCATACTGTAACTCGTCACTAAACTTTAAAAAGTTTAGCGATGAGTTACGTTACCCAGAAGGTTCACAAGCTCTCAGTCTATATTGACATTTGTCTTAGTTTCAGCTCTATATCCAGAAATATATATAGTCGATTGAAATTGATATACCAAAATACATAGAAACCCAACTATAAGCTATCGAATAGGTAGATCATGTTTACATAGTATAGATTTCACATTTGATATAGCAATTGAACTATTGTAAAACAATATTGCTAGTCGCCGAATAAGGATTCATGTACAGACGTCAGCACATTAACCTACCTCAATCTGTCTAATTTCATTAATAGATTTTCAACTTGATCACAAAAGGAGAAGGTCCATGTTTGATTGGGAAAATTTGATAGATTGGACCAGGGGTGTAGGTACCTACTATCTAAGCACGAAACCCGTAGGTTCGGCCGTAGCTGTGGTGCGAACTTCAAATTGATGACAACATTATTTAACAGTTGTTGTCTAAACTTTGAACTGAGAACTAATAGTGGGGTCTACTCAAAAGGTTTGGGTTCTTCCATAGTTTCGTTGACAGACTAAGAAAGTAGAACCCTTAGTTTGAGAATGTGTTTACTTACGTTTACGTAAATTCACACAAATCATCATCATTTCAGCCTATTACAGTCCACCGCTGGACATAGGCCTCTCCCATCTCCTGCTTTTTTCATCCAGCTACTGCCAGCCACCTTCTACAGGTCATCGGTCCATCCCATTCACATAAATGCTTATTGTTTATTATATAATTATTATAATAGGTATATAATTCTGTACTAAATTAATATTTGTACGAATTATAAATATATTAATTAAAATAATTGAACTGTAGATAATAATTTACTAACATTTTAAAATTTATGCCTTTTTATATGCTTGCTAACTTGTCTGTATCTTGTTTGTATAAGAGTTCTGAATAATTAAATAGTTTCGTTTATTTAATACAGTTCAAAGAACTATGTAAATCTCGAAAAGCAGATTTTCATAACCATTTATGTCTTACCAAAATACTTCGTAAGTTCTTATTCAATAGCTCAATAGCAGATGGTACAATATAAACGGGTCCACCCTTTATAGCAGAACTTTTTACGTCATAATTTTATTTTGCATAGCAACGGATAGCATAAACCTCTTTTCGCAGAAAATCGTTTGGCATACACTCATTTACCATAACACCGAAACCCATAATTTTGTAAGTCAGAATCATCTTTAGGCATAAATTTCATTTCCATAATAATCAATAAGTATAACCATCATATCGTAGAAAGTTCACAACCAGAATCATCTTTTGCATAATTGTGTGGTTTTTATTTCCCAGACAGTAAGATGATGCAGTAAGCATGCAGCAAGCATTCAGCACATGCAGCAGGCATGGCTTCTGTCACGGCTCCGGCGCTGCGGGTCTCTGGCGTTCAGCTTCGGCTTACTGGCCGGCAAGCCGGCCAGCCTCAGCCGCGGCGGTGTGCGTTAAAACCACCTGCTCCTCAGCTCACGGGCCGCCTCGCCCCTCCGCGCCTACGCGATTATAAATTACACTCTAGGGGTAGGGCAGACAAGACTACGTGAAGTCGGTTTTGCAGCGATTCATTTCTGTCACTAACTTTTGTAGCACACCATATTGATTTTATAAAACAATTTTTTTATTTTTTATTATGACTATTAAATTATTTCTATTCTGAAATTCTGTGATCTTCGAAGTATACCAAGTCAAATTATTCCAAATAATCGGCGCTCTAAATAAACGTTATGCTAAATGAAAATATGCAAAATTGTAACTCTGACAAAAGTAATTATGCCCAATACAATTCTGCCATCTTAAAAGTATCCCAATTTAAATTCGGACATAAAAACATTAGGCCAAAAAACAATTATATTAAAAAAAAATTATACCATAACAATATTAACAATGTTCGTTTAAAAAAGTTTCTGCCAAGTGAGTTCTGCCAAATAGGTTTCGGAGAAACAAGTTTCTGCCAGATAGAGGGCACCCTATAAAAACAGGTTTGTTCTGAAATATTTTTTCTACTTGTATGCAGTAAAAAATGCGCCAACGAAAAAATACTACCCATTCAAAGACAAAGGGAGGATTTTATAGGTAATTTACTGATGTTTTTCCGTTTGAGTTATATGGTCTTTGTTTTATTCGACAAATTCACGATTTATGTGCTAATTTTAGTACTTTTTTTTCACGCTGTGTATCAAAGCTCAATAAAAATGCTGTCTACGTTTATTTATTTTGTTGTAATGGAGGTTTTTATTAGCGATATTTGGAGGATTTCAAAAACATAGACTCGACAAATTGGCCCGGATTTGTGCTATTTGTATGGTGTTTTGTTATTAAGAAGGTGAATAATGTACCTATTTATTTGTAATGTTGTTTTTTAATTAATCCAATGTAAAGCTTAGTAGGATTAGTACGTATTATATACAAATATTGTCTTTTGTTTTGTATCTCCTCATAAACTTTGTGCCATTAAATGTCTTTCCCACTCTTCCATCCGCGAAATATTCATAAAAACGAAACAAAGTTTTCCCTCTACGTATAGAAAATATAATAAAAATATACAGTAAGTAGGTATATCCCGAGGAATTTCGGGGGTCGTGGCTTCTTAAATGCTAAGACCCTGCAAAACCGTGAGATATGCAGTATCAGGTAATATTTCCTAGAAGCCGACGTGGGGATGCACCGAGATGTGGTCACAGTGAACAAGGGTTTTACTCCGCTTTTCCTGGCTATCGAGAACTGGTGCAAACCTAAAGTATTAGACACTAATGATCGTAAGGAGGTATGGTGGAATAAGGAGCTTCACAGACGCTTTTAGCGGGCACTACATGGACCCGATGTAGACTTTTTAGCGTCCGTATCCTGGCTTCGCTTCGGTGACCTGTTTGGGGAAACCGAAAGTCGTAGCAGAAAGACCTAAGCAGAGCTTGTGTTATGGGTACTGTTGTGCTTGGGGCTGGCTGGGTTCTTGTAATAAGACAACTTCTTGAGATGAATTCGGATTATAATTTATTGAGAGCTTTACACGATGGCGTCCGTTACATCGTAGCTTAGGTGATCAAGCAAGACCATAGACAATACATTTTTTATTCTTAAAACTAATGTGCCATAGACTAAATATACAACATGCCCTTTTTTCTTTTAAAAGGTTTGATGTGACATTTATAAAATTATTATGACATTGACATTTATAAAATTATGACATTGACAATTTGACACTTATCAATAACCTTAAACTGATGAATAAAGCTAAGATAAATAAAATTATAATAATACAATATATTTTAACATTATACAATATTAATACACAATTTCAAATTTATAAATCTAATTTCTGTCTCTTTTTTATTAATCTACCTCTCGAGCTATACTCAGCTTGCGACATTTCTTTTTTAACTTGTTTACAATCTTTCTTTTCAAAATTAACAGAGGTATGAGGTAAGTTTTCAAGCATAGGACTAGTAATAGGACTTTGAGAATTACATGATGATTCATTTGTATCTAATAAAACCTGGTCGTCATATTCATTATAATCATGTATACTATCAGGTGACGTTATTTCTTCGACATTTACAAATACTGGAGATCTTGCCTCCGTAACTGACTGAGAAGAATGATCTGACTCTACTGACAAGAAGGAATCAGAATCATTATTTTCTTTGGTAATAGACTTTGACAAAGGATTCGACTCTGAATGAGTGAAAATAAATATACAACTATCATCCTCTTTTTCTTTTATTTTGGACTTTTGAAGAAATGTTTCTGACTTCGACTTGTCTGTTTTATTTGGAATTGGAAAATTATTTTGACTCATAGTCTGTCTAGTGTCCTTGAATTTGACTTTTTTATTATTTGACTTATTATTGCCTGATTTATAATCTATCCGAATATGTTGACTATTTCTTCTGTAATTTGTACCATAACAATCTTTAACAATAAATGATCTAGGAAAGTCTGTCTTTGAAACAATAGTACCTTTAGTCCATATGATATCTTTTGGATTTTTCTTAAAGTAAATTTGTTGGTTATTATAAAATGCTGGATATGTTTTACAATTTTTGTTATAATATAATTTTGTTTTATTTAAATTACTATGTTTCTTTACTTTGTGTTCTGAAAATTTTACAATTTTAGGTCTTAAATTACTTACTATATTAGGTAATTTAGTTCTTAAATTTCTTGACATTAGTAACTGAGCAGGTGAAGCAATATTTCCTCTAGGACTATTTCTATAATGTAGTAATCCTATGAAGGGATCAGACCCTGATTCATCACATTTTCTTAATATGTTTTTCACAATTTTTACAGAAACTTCAGCGAGTCCGTTTGACCTAGATAAATGTGGACTTGACACAATATGTTCAACATTCCAATCAAGAAGAAATTTTTTAAATTCCAACGAGTTGTAAGGGGGACCTCCATCACTTAGAAGTTGTAATGGGATACCATGTCTAGCAAAAATAGATTTTAAGTGTGTTATGACATTCAAAGTTCTACTGTCTTTGTTTAAATTTGCTATTTCTATGTAATTGGAATAAAAATCTACAACAAGTAAATATTTTTTGCCTTTATATTCAAACAAATCAGTGGCTAGTTTTTGCCAAGGAAATAGTGGTTGTTCATGAGATAACATTGACTCTTTAGTTTTATTTGAAGAATAAATACTGCAAGTTTCACATTGTCTTACTTTATTTTCTATGTCCTGGTTGATGTTAGGCCAATAAACTACTCCTCTAGCTAAACTTTTTGTTTTTTCTATACCCAAATGACCTTCATGAAGGATATTCAAAATTTCAGACCTCATAGACTTAGGTATTATGACAGAGTTGTTTTTGAAAAGTAAATTATTAATCATATGAATTTCTTCCTTAATATTCCAATAAGGTGATACTAAATTGTCACAATGTTCTTTGCATTTAGGCCATCCTATTTTATAATATTCTTTAAGTTTTTGTGATATTAAATCATGATTTGTGTGATGTAAAATCTTATCCAGTTTTTCTTTTGTGATAGCTAAGTTAGAAGTTAATAAGTTAATATGAATTTCGACTTCGTTGTCTAAATCGTCCAGGCTAACTAATTCTTGATTTTGGTTAGTGTCCTTGATGGGAGCACGTGACAAAGTATCCGAAATGTACATTTCTGTTCCTTTAGTATAAGAAACAATTAAGTGATAAGCTTGTAAGGCTATCATCATACGTTGTAATCTTGTAGGGACTTCTGACAAAGGTTTTTTGAATAAAGTGACCAAAGGTTTATGATCTGTTTCGACTTGAACAGGTTTACCGTATATGTATTGGTGAAACTTATTGCAACCAAATACAATGGCATAAAGCTCTTTTTCTATTTGTGCATAGTTTATTTGACTTTTATTTAGTGATTTTGAGGCATATGCTATAGGATTTTTACCATGTAATATTACAGCGCCTACTGCATTTTTTGATGAATCAACAGACAATCTAATAGGTTTCTTGATGTCATAATGAACAAGAATGGGTGACTGACATATTAATGATTTTAATTTTTTAAATTGTTGTTCATGTTGATCTAACCATTGCCAAGTATTTTGCTTTTTTAGCAAGTCTCTCAAAATAGTGGTTTCTTCAGCTAAGTTATGAATGTAGGAACCTAAATAATTAATCATTCCAAGAAATCTTTGGAGTTCTTTAACATTTGTTGGACTAGACATATTAGAAATTGCTTCGACTTTAGATTGGTCGGGTGACACTCCATTTTTGTTAAAAATATGACCCACATAGCGTATTTCCTCCATACCAAATTGACATTTAGACTTATTAAATTTTAAATTTACTTCAGATGCACGTTTGAACAGTAATTCAAGCCTTTCGTTGTGCTCTTTTTCATTCGACCCATAGACAAGAATGTCATCGACAAATATTATTATTCCTGGTAAGTCTCCAAACAATTGATTCATGGTTCTGTGGAATATTTCTCCACTGGAATTTATGCCATACGGTAATCTAAGGAATTTATATCTACCGTAGGGTGTATTAAAAGTGCATAAGTCACTACTTTCTGAATCTAAACAAATAGTCCAATATCCTGAACTAGCATCCAGTTTTGAAAAAATAGAAGCTCCGGCTACTTTAGATCTAAGGTCATCAAATGTAGGATATGGATAGTAGGGTCTCTTTATAGCTTCATTTAAGTTTCTTGGATCCAGGCAAATCCTCAACTTACCATTAGGTTTTTCTACTAGGACTATAGAATTTACCCATTTTGTTGGCTTTTCAACCTTTTCAATGACTTTTTGTTGTTCCATACTCTTTAGTTCATCCTTCAGGCGATTTTCTAAAGAATAGGGAATTCTACGTACCGGACAAACTTTTGGTTTAACACTGAGATCAATGTCTAAATGAGCCTTGTAAGGTAAACAACCTAAACCTTCAAATGTACTAGCGTACTTTGACACAATATTTTGTACTGACCTGTTGCTATGTCTGTCTTCAATCTTGAATATTCTTTTTACAATACCAAGTTTTTCACATGTTTTCCACCCAATTATTGGAATGCATTCACAATCTACCACAGTAAAGTGTAATCTTGCTGAAACTCCATTTTCAAATGAGCAATTTAAGATGCAAGTACCTAAATTTGGCACTACTTCTCCTGAAAAAGTATATATTTTATTATTTGTTCTTATTACATTAATATTTTCCTGAGTATTAGACCTAATTCTTTCAAGAGTATGCTTTGATATGACATTTGTGTCAGCTCCTGTATCTATTTGACATTTGACTTTGAAATTTTGAAAATAAACATTAATTTGCCAGTCTCCTGTACTGTTAAAATTTTTATTAATGGAACGTATGACAAATTGATTTTCTTGTGGATGTGATAATGACTGAATTGTACTTACTCTATGATTATTATTACCAGAATTATTATTGTTTCCTGAATTTTTGAAGAAACAAAATTTTGCAAAGTGGTTTTTCTTCTTACAATTGTTGCAAGTCTTGCCTTCTGCTGGACATTTGTATTTGTGTACTTGACCACACCTCCTGCATACATTGTTGTCTGGTGTTTTTAGTCTTTGGCTGAAGTTATTTTTGCTTGACGATGATGATCTGTTCCTGTAGTGATGATTATTTTTGTTGTACCTGGTCTGTGAACGGCTTCTGTTACTTGACTTGATTGCTTGCACTGTTTCTTTGTTTTCAGTTTTGCACATGAGTTTTGTTGACCTTTCTTGAGACAGTTCGAGACTTTTTGCAATTTTCATGGCATTTTCAATTGTCAAATTTTCTTCTTGAAGAAGTCTTTCCTTTATATGTGTATTTTGTATACCAATGACGAGCATATCCTTTATAAGAGAATCTTTTAGTGCTGCAAATTCACATGCGGTCGATAGGTTAGTGAGAACTGTGAGGTATTCTTCCAAAGTTTCGTCTTGCTTCTGTAGTCTCGTGAAGAAGTTATATCTTTCAACTGTTAAGTTGGTGTGTGGACTGAATTTGTCATCAAATTTTTTCAAAATTATTTCTACGCTCGTTTGTGTCCTGTCGATGTTGAAACTATTGAATATTTCAAGCGCGTCATCACCAATCGTATTCAGTAAAATTGCTGTCTGTTTAGCAATTGGACATTTGCTGATTTCGTTAGCATCCATGAATATTTCGAAACGTTGCTTCCATTGCCTCCATTTCTCGGCAGCATTGTCGCCATTTTCTATCTTTAGCGGCCTTATGTTCGCAATGAAGATTTTGTCAGACATTTTGAATAATTATAAATTTCTCACCTTTTGAGACCAATTCTGACACCATGTTGTGCTTGGGGCTGGCTGGGTTCTTGTAATAAGACAACTTCTTGAGATGAATTCGGATTATAATTTATTGAGAGCTTTACACGATGGCGTCCGTTACATCGTAGCTTAGGTGATCAAGCAAGACCATAGACAATACATTTTTTATTCTTAAAACTAATGTGCCATAGACTAAATATACAACAGGTACTAGACAACTGATGAACATACTTATATATTTCTAAATACATACATATTATAGATAAATTACACCCAGACTCAGAACAAATGATCATGCTCATCACACAAACATTTGTCCTAGGTGCGAATCGAACCCACGACCCCCGGCATAGCAGTCAGGGTCACTAACCACTAGACCAACAGGACAGTCAATGTCAGTCAAGTTATTATGAATAACTACCGGAAATACATTGTGAACGATGGCACGATTTACATATGTCGGGCATGCCACCGTCCGGAGAATCGATTTGCATAGATACGAACATCGTCTTCAAAAGACGGGGATAATTTTTTACTGTGTTTTTCACTTCAATTCTAAGTGGCTTATTGAGAATCTGGACATTCAATAATCGGTATGGCTATCCTATGCACCCATCATTCTTCAAGAAACTTTCGCATTTAGAAATAGTACGAAGTACAGACGCCAGCGCATCAACCTACCCCAATCTGTCAAATGTCTTTAATAGATTTCAACCTTATCCCAATAGTGATGGGTTAATATTCGATTGATGAAATTTGACAGATTGGGCTAGTTTGACCTGCTGGCGTCTGTACAATCACGCCTGCACAGAATTCACTACAAAAACTTTCCTGTTTTCTACAGCCACACTTATCGGGTAAACCAGTACAATATTAGACTCTAATGGCCTCTACTTTACTAGTTTTACACAGACTTCGCGACATTTCCACGACCTCGCAGCGCCAGCCGTCGGAACTACTCGTATAAAGGGGTACTTAGTCGCTTCTTATCACCTTCGAAGGGGGCGGCCATTTAAATGCTAATTTCTTATAAAAAAACCAACGCCTCATTGGCCTTGTGATACCAAGCTTTTTTTAAACTACTGATGAGTATTAAGCGAAGTTAAATTGTAATTAAGTTCTGTGTTAAAAATAACAGTATTGCCGTATCTGGAATGCGTGGGCGTATGCCTACGGGTTAAAATGACGTCACAAACGTTGAACTCTGTTTTCTTTTTTGGTAAGTACATGATCTAATCTAATAAATAACAAAAAAATAACAAAAATGCGAAAGTTTGGATATTATTGGATGTGTAATCGGAATTCTATATATTATTAGAGAAACGAATACAGAAACCATACATGTGCGACCAACCTAAGAGTTAGTAATTATTCTTTAGAATTTCCATTTAATCACCATACCTACGTAATTAAATGGACAAATATATGGATATGATGAAAATATACGTAACTGAATGATTACTTTTTTTTCCTAGTGTTGTCACATTGATCATTCCTGTGCTTTCCGAAGCCAACTCAGGTTATTACAGTTCCTTTTCTAACCAAATGCACCCAAACTGCACAATAAGAACTTTTCGGCTGATCTACGACTTGATGAATTCTAGTCTCGTTTGTTGCACCGGCCATTTTTTTTAAGAATAATATCCGCGGAACTACCCCACTGGTTCCCTGTAACCTGTGGTTGAGCGATCCCACTGGCCGTGGTTGATCTCACCTGACACGTTTGGCTAGGCTACACCATCCTGTCGGAGTTCGGCGTCATATAGATTTACTGTGTTCCATCGGTACGCCGAAGTTTCAGTACCCTTAGCACGAGTTTTCAGTATTTGAGACGTAAAGTAAACCGGAACTTTGACAATTTCAAATTTACAATTTTAAAAAATTAGTTCCTTCTTCGCACACCAGAGGCGCTGTTCCATTTTTTCATACAAGAAACGCTGTAAATACTGGAAAGACGCTGTAAAGTAAAAGAGTGAAAACTCGTGCTAAGGGTAGATACAGTTCTTTCTGGGTGACCTCAATCAATGTTAGTGCTCCTAATAAACACCGCTACCGCGCCGCCGCGCCGCGCCGCGCCGCCGCCGATTATCAAACACTAGCGAATGAGCGTTTTTTTAGTAAGCAAAAATGTATGAAAACGTATGCCTCGCTTTTGCACTTACCGGCGCCGGCGCCGCCGCCGGCCCGGCGTTCATAAATTTTTGCTTCCCCGCACCGGCACGGCGCGGCGCCGTCGCTGTCGCCGGTGCTGGTGCCGTGCCATCTAATGGAAAAACGCCCAATGGCGGCGCGGTGGCAGCGCAGCGTCGGCGTCGGCGCGGCGGCGGCATCTTGTACCATGAGCGCTTTATAGGCCTCGTCTATGTTTTTGGGCTAGATTGAAGCCAATAGCTATGATAAAATAAAATAAAAATACCTTGCACCGGCAGTCCTCAGCTGCAATATAGTGGAAGATATCAGTGCCCATGGCAACATCAGGATCACAGTGGCGCAGGCGCACGACTAGTGGTCGCCGCCCTCCGTACACGCAGACCGGGTGGTGGGACTTCTTGAACGGAAACTCCCAGTCTGAAATCTGAAGAATGTTTAATTACGATCTAGGTTTTGAGATAGAAAATTATCGCTCGCATAAAGAGTAATTTTGTTAATGACCTATCTGAGCGCATTTACAATATAATTAAATAAAAGAATGCAATATAATAAGGTATCATCTCTTCATTAGGCGTAATTAAGAAAAATATGATAAAAGTTAATTATGCCAATAAACTGTGCCCGGACCTTATTGATGCGAAAATAATTATTTTGCAATCGATTAATAAATATGACGCTATCGAATTAACATTAATATTCTGCTTAGTAATTAGCTTGCATTTTTCTTAGGCCGCGTTGAAGGACGCGTTGCGGGTCGGGCGGTGCGTCGGGCGAAGCGTGTTGAAAAATACACCATGGTTCCGCACTTTGGAATAATATATTAGTGCAGGCATATCAATGTGTTCCTCTTGGCAACACGGACAATGATTTTAGCCAAAATCTTTTGGCGTAGCTTTAACTGCGTTTGTGTTCTAGATTTGGTTGCGTATAAAATAGTAAAGGGCAATATAATATTATACCATTATTTTCCCACATCTTGGACACCGGCAAAAGTTTGAAAAACGCCACGAGGCGCAGCCAGTGGCGAATTCGCGCGCGATATGTTGCAAACGAATCGCTACAGCAGCGCGGTGCTCAAGGTACTCTTGCGCGGTGAACTAGAGTGTAAAAGTATGAGTGCGACGACAAGACATAATAAAAAATAACTGTTTTTAAAAAAATATTTAAGTACAGTAGATTCACAAATTCATTATTTACATATTTATTGTGAATGCTGTCTGTCTGTTAGGATTTCACATCTTAACGTCAGAACTGGTTTTATGTAATTTGGCAGCCAAAAAGAGCTTGATGTGGGTTAGGTCTTCATAATACCTTTCAGCTAGTGGCGCACTATAGTTTCAAGATGTCTTCTAGGGTCGCGAAAATATATGCGAACACAACACAAAGAGCATTTGAAGGAACTCTGGCAGCCCCTTCTTCAGCTCTACTCAGGGCAGGTGGAGTCATTTCATGATTTCCCAAATAAAAATCATATTGATCCCTTTAGGATCTACGTTCCCATAAAATATGATACTCCACGTCGATATGAAAAAGCCGAAACAAAGGCTTGTATAAAATGGTAGGTAAAACAAAGAAAATATGAATTGAAAAGAGAACAAAATGATTGTGAGGCAATGATCGCTGAATTCAATGAAAAAAACAATCGCTTGTGTCCTTTGTTACATTCTTGTTTTAAATGCCAGCGTGTTTTGTAGTCGTTCACACACCCCAGGAAAAATATTATAAAAGAAATGTACAATATGGCTAGAAGCCCGGTTGGCCCAGTGGCTCCTGCGCTGTATATTGCGTGTTTGATTCTTGCATGGAACAAATATTTGCCTGCCCTACAGGATGTAGCGGGTCAGGTCGTACGTTTATGTGAGTTTAAGTGCGCAGCGCATTGGTGGTCAGGTCGCTGCGACAACTAATTATTTCATGTTATGTAAATAAGTGCGCGCTTTATGATCGTCACACGACCTACACCGCCATCGAACTTATTGGCGATGTTCTCTCTCAGAGGTCCAGAGACCATAACCACCTTTCCGACTCCGTAAGTCAACGATGAGGACCAACAGCAACATCAGCTCAGAGATTTGTTATCATCGTAAGTCAGCTTTTAATGTTCCCACTGCTGGGAAAGAAGTGGGCCATAATCCACCACCAATCGGAACTATTAGTTTTGTTAATTATGTGTATTATGTTCTGAAAATAAGTTTAATTTACGCTCACCAGAGGCACTGTTCGAGTTCCCATACAAAATGCTTTCCAAGACGATACGAATACTTTTTCGAAAGTGATTCGTGCTAGGGGTACAGTGCGGGTTGGTAGATGTCTCATGTCATCAAATTGTTGGTTCTACGACATGCCGGTTTTCTGACGATGTTTTCCTTCATCGTTTTGAGAGCAGTGGTGATAAAATAAATTACACAAAGTAATGCGCTTACCTGGGTTCCAAATTACGACTTACAACTTTTAAGTCGAAGCCGATACCACTGGGCCACCACTGCTCTCGAGGTTAATGGCAAACAAAAATAAAATGTTTAGATTCTGTAGGTACTGTATTGTAATGTAAATTTTATGTAATGTCCTTTACTTATAATGAAACCATGAAAACAACATAGGAAGAAGTTAGAAAAAAACCGGCCAAGTGCGAGTCGGACTCGCCCATAAAGGGTTCCGTAGCAGCAAGTAACATATTAAATAAAAGTTCTTTTAGTTGGCTGTAACTTTGAAAGGTAAATTACGGTTTACGATTTATGACGTATCAAAAAAACTAATTACTTGATCTCGTCCAAACCAATTTTCAATTAAAGTTTGTATGGTAAAGTTTGTATCATATATTTTTTTTAGTTTTATCATTCTCTTATTTAGAAGTACAGGCCCCCCCCCTTTAACTTCTAAGAATAACGACTATAGACCAACATTTTACCATTTTGGAACTGTCTCTCGCGCAAACTGTTCAGTTTGAAAAAAAATGATGTTAGTAACCTCAATATCATTTTTAAAGACCTATACATAGATACTTCACACGTATGAGTTCGGCGAAAAAAATAATCTGAGTTTCAATAAAATTGTAAGTATGAGGAATCCCCAAAATTAGTTTTATTTTTATTTTTGTGTGAAAATCCTAATGCGGTTCACATAATACATCTACTTACGAAGTTTCAACAGGATAGCTCTTACACTTTCGTAGAAAATTGACTGTGACATACGGACGGACAGACAGACAGACATGACGAATCTATAAGGGTTCCGTTTTTCGCCTTTTGGCTACGGAACCCTAGAAAGGGGACAACTTATAAATTCAAAGGGTTACTGCATAACACTATGAATTCATTATGACGTGGTAGCGAAAAATCGCTTTCATACTTTTTCATTATTTACGCGAAATCCGCAATTGATCACCCCCTGGAGCTATCTTCAGGTCCGATCAAATCCAAAAGGGCCTGACAGACTAGTTCTGATAGTTTTACTACAGAAATGCATAGCTACTTGACAGGTCTGTTGGTCTAGTGGTTAGTGACCCTGACTGCTATGCCGGAGGTCGTGGGTTCGATTCCCACCCAGGACAAATGTTTGTGTGATCATTTAATAACATAACATAACATAACATAATCTTTATTTCATATAAACTTAGTATATAGTACAATAATAACTTAGGCTAGGAACAATGTTTACATAAGCAGATGATTTAAGCTTCTGTAGTCGAACTAGGCATTGCCTGTATTTGTTCTGTGTCTGGGTGTAATTTATCTATAATATGTATGTGTTTAGAAATATATAAGTATGTTTATCACTTGTCTAGTACCCATAACACAAGCTCTGCTTAGCTTGGGACTAGATGGCGTTGTGTGATGGGAGGTGAGTGGAAACGCCGGGAGGGGACTAGGACCCTAGGATTACCTACACTGACCTTATTGGTAAAGTGCTTCAGAAAGGCCGGGTGCGTAGTACTCGCAATGAATGACCAGGGTGTCGAGTCTGCTAATTATTAGTCAGAATGGCGCCACAATGGCGTTTCAATTTTCGAACCATTTTTTACTCAGCTGTAAAAAATGGTTCGAATAAGCACTACAATTGAAACGCCATTGTGGCGCCATTCTGACTAATAATTAGCAGACTCGACACCCAGACGTACCTATGAATGTGGATGATGCGAAAGGAGTACGTAAAATGTGTCTACACACTCACCGGCACAAGCCGGCGGGCTAGCGCCGCTTTGGTGGGTTTATGGTAATATTCGTCCAAGTGTTAAAATGTCCACATGTCAGAATAACCTAATGTTACATTTCTATTTGGTTACAATGAAGTTTTGCAAAAATCGACAAGTGTTATAATGTCCAAAAGTCATATTGTACATGGCTCAAAAACCTAGGTTTTGTGATAAAACGACGCCTGGATTTTTTTTAGATAGGTAATAGAACAGTATATTTTATTTCAAAAGCCCTAGTTCCAATGTCGTTAAACAATTTAATTTGTAGATGTATATTCGTCCAAGTGTTAAAATGTCCACATGTCAGAATAACCTAATGTTACATTTCTATTTGGTTACAATGAAGTTTTGCAAAAATCAACAAGTGTTATAATGTCCAAAAGTCATATTGTACATGGCTCAAAAACCTAGGTTTTGTGATAAAACGACGCCTGGATTTTTTTTAGATAGGTAATAGAACAAATTTAGTATTTTTTATTTCAAAAGCCCTTTACGTTCCAATGTCGTTAAACAATTTAATTTGTAGATGTTAAATCATTTTCACTTTTTGTCGTATGGACATTTTGTCACTTGATCTTTAAAACAAAGCTTTTGACTTTTTTACGTAATGACATGTGGACAATATAACACTTGGATGAATGTTACCATAATTCCTTTGGTGTGTAGACAGCCTAAGGATGGTAGCAGGTGGCGCTCTGTAGTTTCTGCCTACCTCCATGGCAAGAAGACGTGTGTTTATGTATATGCATAGCTGTTTATTGAGATGGTTTATGTATCTACGGTGTATTCCCGTTCGTCCCCTCGACTTCGTCCCCCAAGGGGGACGAACGGGTAATTCGTTATTTATTTTCCCGATGGTCTCCCTTTTTTAATTAAGAATAAAATTCTCCTTATAACTAAAAATTATGATTAAAAAATCTGTGTATAGCTTATAATAAAAAAAAGTCTGTATTATATTACAATTAAATACTACAAACAGACTTTTTACCATTCAGGTTGTTTCCTTTTGAAATATAAGTCACTATTTTATTTGTAGTCACAGTTGCTTATGTGTATGGTGGCAAGATTTTACGTTTTACATTACGTAAGTGATTAGAAAAGCTTACTCATTATTAACCGACTTCAAAAAAAGGAGGAGGTTCTTAATTCGTCGGAATCATTTTTTTTTTTTATGTATGTTCCCCGATTTCTCGAAGACGCCTGGACCGATTTGGAAAATTTTTCTTTTGTTTGAAAAGGTACACTTCACAAGTGGTCCCATGATTATCAGGTCAGGATCTGATGATGGGATCCCAGGAAAATCGAGGGCAACCTTCAAATTTTAAAGGCAGATAGTACCAATTTCATATATTTTCTAAAGCTGTTCAAGTATTTTCATCTGATAATCATCATCTCAGGTGGATGAGCTGATGATGGAAGGTACAACTCCTTAACAGTAAGGAGTAGACGTCGATTGATTTAGTTTGTGTTCGCATATCTCTGGAACTATCAGTCCGATTTAAGTAATTCTTTTTTTGTTGTTCTAGGTATCATTAAACTTAGGGAATATTGCAAGTTTCATCAAAATCGGTTCAGTAGTTTTTGAGATATGGATTTTTATTATCTTATTGTGTACATGAGCGATGTAATTACCGGTGCGAAGGATTACAAAATTCTAGTGCACATGTAAGAGAATGATGTTCTTGACAAGAATTCGGATTGGATATTTTAACTAAAAAGAGTGTAATAAAAACTTTTTCAAAAAAAATGTAACCGCCTTCAAAAACAACCACAAAAAAGTGTAAAATAATCTACAAAATAACTTTTCTTTCGGAAGTCGGTGGCTAAAAAGACAATGAAAAGAAAAAAAAAACCAAGGCACCGACTTCCGAAAGAAAAGTTATTTTGTAGATTATTTTACACTTTTTTGTGGTTGTTTTTGAAGGCGGTTACATTTTTTTTTTAACACATAAATAGGGTCAGTAAATTATCAACAACGAATAAACATATAGTCTGCACAAATCTTTTTAGTGGGACGAATGGCACTAATCGAAAAACATATTCCCAGTCGTCCCCTCTTGAATTAGGATTGGGACGATCGGGAACAAATTAAATAATTATTATTTTTGTAAATTCCCGTTCGTCACTCTCGGGGGACGAAGTCGAGGGGACGGACGGGAATACACCGTATCTACTATCTATGTATACAATATATAAGGTGACTAGTAATTAGTCACCGGTACTTAAACACGTGATTGATATTCATGAAAACAAACAACTTTCCCAAAGAAACTTTTTTAAGTAATCAATCATTAAAAGTAGGCAGGATCTATTAGCTGAGCGTAATGTATTAGTACTCGAATCACGACGGAGACCCAGTGTGGGTAAACTGTGAAGTTTATATTAATGCCATAAAGGTGACAAACAAGCATACGAAACTTCATAGAAAGCTGTCACCATTTCCAATGGGAGCTTGCAACACAAGAGGAGTTTTGCAATTTTTTCACGCCTTTTTTGAGGGCGTGAAAAAAGTAAGGAGCGTTATTGTGATTACAATTGTGTTACACCATTATATGTCTCCTAACAGCTGCTAGGAGTCCTAGCAGCTGTTGGGCCAGTGATCCTTCAAAAAGAACTAGCTAACCATCGGGACGAAACGCAGACAAGCTATTATCTAGCAAGTTTGATGGCAAAAGATACAGTCTATATTATTCCCACTGCTGGGACACTCCTCTTTGTGAGAGGGAGTGGGCTGTAACCTACCACGCGCGCGAGGGCCCAGTGTGGGTTGGTAGATGGATGGATGGATGTCACACGTCTTCGAAGTTTTGTGGATCGAAATAAAAACTTCATGTTGAAAAAATTTGGTTCGCGCTTGATATCTCAACTGATGGTAAGCGAAGATGTGGTCGACAGTGAAGCACGCTTGCCTAGAAGTAACCTGTTCACTTTAGACTTGAAGTCCCCAAGGCTACTCAGCTATCAGGAAACACAAATCCCGGCTGGGAATTCGACTCGATCCTTAGTTGCGCGCACAATAAAAGCATTGGTAAAACCTGGCAAAACGCTTCGTATGAACCGGAGGGATGTCCACTATGTAAAGATGGCGCATTGCCGTACGTCTTAGCTTACGCAAGGCAACGCAAGTCTCCGATATCTTACGACTTTGGTATCCAGGTGACTATTGCAATACAAATCCATAGGGGTTCGTACATAGGCACGCGTCAGTCACCAAAGTCGTAAGGTATCGGAGATTTGCGTCGGCTAGTGTACGAAGGGGCTTATAGTCCGATGATGGAAAGGGCCAGGCGGAAACAAATTATGCAGTTCCATTGTACACTCTCCAAAAATGTAACCGATGAAATATATATTTTGTCTGAATTTTAACTACTTAAGGCTGATTGATATATTTCTGATTATTATTCATCAATTAAATACGTAAAATAATAATAATTAATGACACTGCGGGACAGTGAAACCCCGTGTATTATGGCAGCGGACAGCAGAATACATTTAAATGAAAATAAAGCCTAATTAAAAACGTTTTCATAATATTGCCTGCATGAATACTTTGTAATGTTGATTATAAACGGAATTTCTTATAATTAAAATTGTTTATAATTAGTCTATACCCAACCGCAGTGGTAGACGCCCACGGCGACGGACGTCGCCAGATCTCCGGCCACCGTTGGTGCGCCGGCATGCGGGCGGTGAGTAATGGGCGACTCGCTGTCCGACCATGGACCATGCCCGGGTCGACGGCGCGTTGTGTTCCACGTGCGCCTCAAAGAGTGTCAGCATTATGACGGGGCCCCTCCATAGAGAGGACCAAAGCCTGCCGGGGTCGCGGGACTAACGAATTAGGTACCGTGACCCCGGAACATAAGGGCTATTGAAGGACACCGTGGATTTTAATCAGTACGAGTCTGACAGACCACCCAGGGCAGGGCGGGAGGACTCATTTGATGATTTTACCACGCTAAAAAAAACCTACTGGAAATATGTGCATTGTCTATAAAATATATGTCATACTTTACATAAACTATAACTAACGTAGACTGCATAGCAGCGTGGTCGCCCAATGGTATCGGCCCCGACCAACGAATTGTAGGTCGTGGTTTCGAACCAACCCAGGCGCATTACTTTGTGTAATGTATTTTATCACCACTGCTTTTATACATGTGACATCTACCAACCCGCACTGGGCCCACGTGATAGAACATTGCCCGCTCCCCTTCTGGCGACCTTATCGGCCGACAGCGTTCCAGACGGTTGGCTACTGTTGACGCGACCAAGGTCACCTCTGTCGGCGGTCAGGTTTGATCGTGTTGAAGGGGTTTTACTGTAGAATGTTGCGCTGCCGCTGGCACTGCTGCAGCAACACTCGTTCAGCTCGCACCGGTTTAGGCTCAAATAGAAACTCACCTATCCAGCATTCATTTCCTGGTCAGTGTTTTGCAACCATCTGAAAGCAACTTGTAGCGGACGTAATCGCCAAGAAAAAGTACACTAGCGCCATCTATGCAGCGACGGAGGAACTAAGTGTTCTGCATCGCGTAATCACAGTTTAGAATAATATTCCGACTTTCAGTTAGTTTATTTTTGGGGTTGCAATCTTCAGTATGAAAAACGGAACCCTTATTAGATTAATCGTGTCTGTTCGTCTGTCCGCCCTTCACAGTAAATTTTCTCCGATTCTCCTAGACCGATTAAGTTGAACTTGGCACACATTACAATTCCTATGGCACAATTATGCAGCGGTGTATTTTATGTAAATTCAAAATACAAAGTTATTTTTGAATATAAACCGGGCCTAAAAGACTTTCTTCAGTCTACAAACCCTTTGAAATTAACTTGAAACTTAAGAAGTGAAACTTACAATTGACTTGGACTAAAGATTTTACTAACAAATATAGAAGAATTGAATGTTGGGTTATTTTAAAATAATGTGTCTAATGCTACAAGACCGCGCGCCACCGCCTGTTGTGAGATACATAACCTGGAACGTAAACGACAAGGTATTTAGTTTTAGGCCAGTATATGTCCGACTGTTTGTTCATTTGATTCGTGTTGCGAAAGAAACTATCGTACTTGACTAACTAAAAATATATTGTTCCTTCATAATTGAAAAAAAAAACGATAAAAATACATGAAAAATCCGCTTGAAATTGCAGAAAACCGTGTAAACCGAGAAAGATATTTTTAAAGATATTAATCCACGATCAGCTCGGATATTATTTGCTCAGCTACTAAGCATAAACGCAGTTAATAAATAATGCGTTGCGATGAAAGATGCCCTCTTGTCCACTCGACTTTATGAGCACACTCTTCGCGTGAGAAGTTTAATTTAAGGGGGATGCTCCAACCAGCCCGCGAAATTCAATTTTTTTTACGTTTTTTGCAATTTGCAGGCCAGTGACATGTTGTAGCTTTATAAATATATGAGTTGCGGTAATAACAAGTATAATATTAAATATAAAAATTATCAAAAAACTCGCTCCATCAGCTCTCACATAGAAAAGGTGCATCATGTTAAAATCTCCGAAATCTAACTACGATGCACCTTTTCTATGTGAGAGCTGATGGAGCGAATTAGAACGCGAGTGCCATAGCGTAAGAACTATTCAGGCAAGACGCGAGAAACCATCATTATCTGCCTTTTCCCAACTTTATTGGGCCGAATCGGCTTCTAGTCGAACCAGATGCAGCTGAATATCAGTATTTTACATGGAGTGACTGTCTATCGGACCTCTACAACCCAGTAACTGGGTATGGTAAGCCTGGTTGTCAGACTTTAAAGTTTCCAACTAACAGTAACGACTGTCGAAGATCTGCAAATGACAGCCAGGACCAACGGTTTTACGTGCTTTCCAAAGCACAGAGGAAACTCGCTATGACAGATGTTCACCCATCCACAGAACAACCTCGGCAAGCGCGGCTTAACCCGGAAGATCGTCATATGCGGCTGTCATTATTTAGCCACCAAGCAACGGTGAAAAAAAATCAACTGAAAAACGCTTTCATCTGTGAATTAATTACAGCTAGAACACTTATTTCTTTGTTATTTTAATACCATAAGTTTACGATTATAGGTACTCTGGACTCGAAGTAAAAATAAAAAACTTATGCAGAAAGCTTATTTTAGTGAACATAATTTTGTAATTAAACCTTAGAACGGTATTCCTGAGATTTCTTGAGTTTTTACTTTGAAATGATAATGCTGTATTCATCTTTCTTAGTGAATGTTTTATTTTATTCTTTTGAGTTCATTCTGAGATATAAAATAATGTTTTCATTTAAAAATTAAAACTTGCATACTGAGTACTAAGGGTCTAAAACGGCCACTTAGCAATATCCCAAATGATTCACCTTCGTGAATGAATAGCCGATGGCGTTGTGGTAGGTTCACGTTTTTTTTTTCCGCAACGACATTGGGTATTCAGTTTTATATCAGAGGGATATAAAACTCAATGTTACAGACAAAAAAATATAAATAAACTCACCAGTAATATTAAAAATGACATTATTAAATTGATGTCTTGGTATCGCTTTCTACAAAGAACAAAGGTGGTAGATATCTAATTAAAATACTTTCCTCAAATTTATCAAAACAAAAACCCTTTTTTAATAACTACCTATTCAAAAATACAAAAAAAAAAACTCACAACATCTAAAAGAGTATTTTGGCAAACAAATATCCGGTCAGGGGAAGCGACCGACAATTTTCGTATCCGACCTCCGTCAGAAACTCAGAATAACCCACTTTCAGAATAAAAAAAATAAAAAGCCGTCGTTAAAAAATATAAATCCAATTTGATAAAAAAGTAATAGTGAGTGCGAAGCTTGAGTGCCAATATGGCATGTGGGGTTAATAAATTGGATTGTTCGGATAAGCTTTTTATTATTCAATAATCTATTTGTGTAGATTTGCGAAGTAAGCAACCTCTTCTGTCGTATAAAACACAAATCTCTCATATTTACATTGTCTTCGTACTAATTTTAGTTGAGACAAGTAAGTTTGGAAGACTCTATAAATGATCTACTAATCAGAAATAATCAGGATCAAAGAAAAGTTCAGGTTGTCTACGTAGAATATTTAGTAGGAAGGAAAACCTCACCAGGTTGATATGCTGGCATCTGTACATTCTTCATAATAGCTCCCCAGGTTTCGTCCATCTGGCATTTTATTCCGAAACTTCTGAGCATTTTTATGTCCAAAACTTCACAATACAACAGCTTTTTTCGAAATAATTATTGTTATAAACAAAGGCAATTTAAAATAACATATTTTCTCCAAGAAAATAATGTTCTATTTTAATAACTTGTTGTGTAATTGTTTCAGTTTTTATGGGTCACAACGGTGAAGTATAACTTTAGGACTACCTGCCTTTTTTTAGCGTGGTAAAATCATCCAATGAGTCCTCTTGCCCAGGATGGGACGGGAGGGACTGTCAAACTTGTACTGACTAAAATTCACGGTGTCCTTCAATAGCCCTTTACGTTCCGGGGTCACGGTAATTCGGTAGTCCCGCGACCCCGGCTAGGACTACCTACCTTAGATTAAGTTTATTTAAGGCCAACACACGGACTGCTCGAGCAATTAACTTCTTAAATCGCTCAGAATTTTTATTATTTTGTTAAATTAAATAGTTTAATACTTTAATTATGCTTACTTTAAAAAAGATCTCGATTGATCCTAAGAGGAAAGGAAAGAAAAGAGAGAGAAAAATACCTTGCAAAGTAAAATGCGGAAGGTTATTCCACTAATTTTTAATTCAAAATTAATTGTTAATTCATAGAATTATTGCTTACCTCTCTAGAATCACATCTGCCTCCACAAGCGGGCACCTTCACAGTGTCCCAGCACTTGCGGCCATTCTCGTCTGTCTGCTCAGCCCTGGCCAGGTGGACTCTTAGCTTACACGGTAAGGTACCGTGGGAAGACACAACTAGAAACAGCATCAGGATTGGGAGGAGGCATAACTTTATCGCCATGTTATTCTGTTGAAAAAAGACATATTATTCAATCATCATAGTTTTGGATTGCTGACGTTAACTATTCTAAGGGCGGCCACATACATCAGTTTTCCTGATCCGTTTTTCGAAATCTGTACGGGAAGTTTTCGAATGTGAACAACACACACAAAACATACACACACATTTGTATGAATTTACTGCGTTCGGATGGAAAACGGAGATTCCTGATCAGGAAAACTGATGTATTTGGCCGCGCTAAAGGTAAGAAATACGTAGGCCAGTATTGGCGAATATACTCGTAGATTAACTTTGAAATGCATATAAACCTATAAAAGGCAAAACAAGAAAGTAATAAAAAAATATGTCACATTTAATTATTTTTAAATTATCGTCTCGCTAGCATTAATCGAACATATTTATTAGGGTCGGGTTCCAGTTAGCTTAACCTTAAAGAATGAATCATGCGGCTGTCATAGGCAATAGCTCCTCTAAGCAAATCTTTCTTTTGCTTTTTTACTTTTGTGCCAATCAAATATTTAGTTTTTTTTCTTTCTCTCTTTTCTAATTATATTCAATCACTTTTTTTTTAAGTTATTATTTCATTTATAGTCCCACATAATTGGGGTGAGAGGGTTTTTTCTTAATTAGCATGTCGAAAGTCGGTAATACAATTATTTTAGTCTAGTCTCTTATTATTTAAATTTGAGACTAGAGATGCCAATGCATTCTTCCAGTTTTTTCGACAAATCATTTACAGTCGAAGCGGTACGGCTGTGGAATGCCTTGCCCTTGTCAGTAAGGCGTGCACAAACCTTGTCCGCGTTTAAAAATCTGGTAAAGAAGCACTACTTATCTCCTTAAAAATGTGGCTAAAATGTTTCTTTGTTTTAAGTTTGTTATTTTATATTTGTATTATGTTTTGTATATATTATATATATTTATAATGTTTGTATATATGTATGTATTTTGTCTGTAAATAGTACACCACAGACTACCTACAGTACTGTTTCTCCCTTTTCTTCAAATCCATCCAAAGGTTGTCTTGAAAAAATCGCTTTTAGCGATAAGACCGCCCATTGTGTCACCCTATGTATAAGATACTCTGTACCAATAATTTGTATGGTGTGCATAATAAAGTGTATTTCTATTCTATTCTATTCTATTTCAGAGAATACTTTTAATACTCGTAAAACAAACAGACATTTATTTGATCTCCTAACTTAATAAACTAATTGGCATCTTAGAGATCTTGTGCTTATTCTGTTTTCATTAAACAAAACTCGCTACGCAGACTGAATAAATACTAATAGAAGAATCATATTTTATCTAGATAATCTATTTTTACGAGACGAACCCAGTTTAATAAACTATGCAATGCGATACTTAGTGCTAGATAACATAATCTCCATAAAATTGTAAAAGAGCTTTCGTAAATATGCAAAGACCACTTCATCAAGTTTGTTAAACACTTTCAAAGAGAGTTAAGATAAGCAAGAATCTACAGTTAAAAAGATTAGTTAATTTTACTTTACAGTTAAGAGCACTCACCGAGTAGCAGTTTGTTAAACCAGGGACGTAGCCTTTGACTGAAGGGTCGTTTCAAACTGGACTGTGCCTCTCAAACTCTTTTGTATACAAGCAGTCTTTCCTCATCACTTCACATCATTGTTTCCCATTCCGGGTATTTAACTACAAACGGTCAAGTCAGCCTGTAAAAAACATATAAAATAACAATATAAAGTACATCGAGGGAATTTTAGTATTGTATGCAAATTTACGAGTTTTACAGCGCGTAAAGTAGGGCGATATTCCTCTGCCTATGTTGGAGGTACCTCTTATGTACTCTCTTTACAAGACTTATTGGAATTTCTTTGTTACAAAGCCAAAGCTTTTATCGTTGGCCTTTTGTTTTTGTACTATGTTTATTATATTAAAAGAGCTTAAAGAAAACATTTGTACGGATTCGCGATGAAAGAGGGTTTCATTACGCCAATTTTCGTTGACGATGTACTCCCACGCCTTTTATTTTTAATAATGAAGTGTTACGTGTGCTCCTTATTCAGAGCATACATCCAGAATGATTGAAGACAATCACGTAATATTTGCTTTTATTTCAATCGGTTTTACTGCAATGTTAACAAAAATCAATTTTGTAGCTTTGAGACCTCTTATGTTGTATAGATTCTGGATTACTTACATATACTTATTTTTATTTTTAAATAGGGAATAACTTATAATTAAAAAAAATCAACTATAAATAATTTGTAAATCGATAAACTTACACATAGGGATAAGCAGAAATCGCAGAAAGCTAACAGAATTACCAAAACATTTCCTTACTTTTCCTACATTATTATACGTTGAGCATTAATATACATGGTGGTGTAACGACGCTTGTCATTTTTATACATCATTACACCTCACGTCATCATCATTTCAACCGTAAATTAACAATATACAGCCAACAAAAATAATCAGCGCGTTAAAAGCCTCATTTACCTGACCTCATTCATTGCAAAATGGAAACTTTAAAAATATATGAAAATGAAGCTGATCCAATTGCCAAAGGCAGGTTTTAAAGCCACGAGAATGCAATCTTTATTACAAAGATGTAAAGGTTTTAATTCCATATTAATTTTGTTTCGAAGTTTCAAACTATTTGCGTAGTGTGATTGTGTAGAATAAGGCCCTTCGTACACAAGACGACTCAAGTTTCCGATACCTTACGACTTCGGTTTCCAAGCGGCTATCGCAATACAAACCCATAGAGGTTCGAACACAAGCACGCGTCAATGAATACCAAAATCGTAAGGTATCGGAGACTTGCGTCGCCTAGTGTACGAAGGGGCTTAATGGTAATCTATCTAACCTATTTAAGTTTGGTCGCGGGGCTGTCTTATAAGGTTACCGTGACCCTTGAACGTTAAAGGCTATTAAAGGAACAACGTGGATTTTAATCAGTACGAGTCTGAGGCCGAGACTCCACCAAAGCTGTGTCGAGCTGTGCGGAGTCGAGACGTGTTTTGAACAACCAATAGAATTGCGTTATTGACACAGCTCCACTCCGCACAGCTTCAGTGGAGACCGTTGTGCTGGCTGTGTCATATTTGTATGGCGAGACGTGAGATGTGAGCGGCGTGCTATGTGCAGCGAGTGGCGCGGCGTGCTGTGAGACGTGAACTGTGAGATGTGTGCGGCGTGCTATGAGACGTGTGCTGTGAGACGTGTGCTGCGAGCGACGTGCTGTGTTTTAAAACAAAAAAACATTCGAGGTTTTTTTCCATTGATAATGTTTTGTTAATATTTCATTACAAACGGCGAATTTGAAAAGATCTAGTCTTGAAATAAAAGTTTTGGAATTTTCCATCGGCTTTTTTGTTATTTATTTTTTTATTTTATTATATTACTCGTATAAAGCTATCAATTCTGCTTCTTCAGACTGTAGTTCTTCTTCTTCAAGTAAAAGGAGATACTTTTTTTGTAGTGGTAATAGCGACATCATCTTTCCTGCCAGAATGCGTACTGAGCACTCAACGTCTCGCACCCGAGCTGAAAAACATCTCTTCTCGCTCTGCACACGGCACACGGCACACAGCACACCGCACACCGCACACAGTACGCCGCTCGCAGCTCACGTCTCACAGCACGCCGCGCGCCGCTCGCCGCACACCGCACACAGCTTTGGTGGAGTCACCCGTACTGAAAAACAGCTCTGCCCGCACAGCACACGTCTCAGCTTTGGTGGAGTCTCGGCCTGACAGTCCCGCCCTGAGGCCTTACCACAAGCTCTTAACGCGATGCAGTTTAGGCTGTGGGAAAGAGACAGAGCTATACAAGTCGTCTAGCGCCATCTCTTTCCCACAGCCTAAAGACTCACGCTTTAAGAGTTGTACTGGTCGGGATGACTTATTTGATGATTTCTCAACGATAAAGCAAACCTATAATTATAAGTTTGGTCTTATATAGGTTTGCTTTATCGTTTTATCTTTATCGGTTTTAGGTTTGGCCATAATAATAATATAGTAAGTTTAATAAATGTGAGATAACCTAAAGACATTTGAAGCAGATTAGCACAGGTAGAAGCGGATTCCTTAGAGACAAGACCTTTGCCCAGCAGTGGATCAATACAGGTTTTTACGTAGTATAACGTGTACTACACTTTATATAACATTGCTGTTTAATACGTTCCTGTGAGTCGTTAATTAGTAGGTACTTAATTAGTTCATTTTACGCGACATCAATTTTAACGACAGCCCACAATTTTATCAAGAGTAGTTCGCTTTGTTACAGTTTTGTTTGTTTTTATTATTAGTTCAAACATAGCTCCACACTGGAAAATTTTCTTGTATCGTGGGAGCATTTACATACCACAAAAAAATAAACATCTGTTGAACACTTGTCTAAAAAAGTGTAACTGCAAAACGACCCTTACATTAACGTCATGCCGTTTTGCATATAAATAGCACTTTTTTAGACAAAAGATGTTTAGCTTTTTTGTAGTAAGATCTAAGACGGTAAAACTCTTACAAAACTATCAGTAGATCATACAAATATTTTTTTCACGCTTTGAACTCGCAACAAGTACCGCAGCAGACAAACGCTACGCCAACCGTGCCGTCAAACTTGTCGGCTTATAGAAGAGTCCATTTACACCTTGATGGAGAACTTAAAATACCCGGTTTAAGGTCCTACCTTTCCTCGTATTAAATGTTCATCCTATAACTTTCCTACATTAGTGTTTTAAGCCACCTCGTTTTAGAAAATCTCGGACCTTTCCATTTGGTAAGTAATAACCAACGTGCCAAGGTAAAAGGCTTTCTCGGGCGTGAGAAGATCATATCAACGTAGAAGTTCCATTTTGTAATGAACTATACAGCGTGTGGTCATACATATCGAAAGTATAGCGCTAAAACCCAATCAGTGTGTAATTGTTACTTTTATTATCAGGAAAGTGAAAGTTCGCTAGTGTCTACCAAGAATAGCCACCGCGACTGAAAATTATCAGGACTATTCATAATCTACCACGGAGAAAGTCTTTTAGTTTGATAGTCTGTACTTTCTAGGTATACAATGTGAATCCATTCTGTTCAAATAATACGATCTTAAAGTTGGTCATAAATAGTGTCCTTTTGGCTGTACTCTGTAGGTTACATTTTACTGAGAAAGTTTTTCTGTCTGTCTGTTTGTAATGGCTAATCTCTGAAATGGCTGGGCCGATTTTGACGGGACTCTATTGGCAGGTAGCTGATGTAATAAGGAGTAACTTAGGCTACTTTTATTTTAGTAAAAAAACCTTGCTTAAAAAAAATACGTTGTTGAGTTCCCACATCAACGCGAACGAAGTCGCGGGCACAGCTAGTCATCAATAAATATTGTGATCAAGATTTCGATTCAATAATAAGTGACTACTTTTTCTCGTTTATTGCCCGTGGTCCACCCGCTTGGTTCACCTAGGTGTACCACGGGAAAATATTTTTGCCCGTGGTTCACCTGGGTGTACCACGGGAAATTATTTTTGCCCGTGGTTCACCTGGGTGTACCACGGGTAATTATTTTTTCCCGTGGTTCACCTAGGTAGAATTATTTTTTCTTAAAAATAATCGACTCGACTAAATGTTTATGCCACATTCAAGAAGGTTCACGGGAACCAGTTGCACTTCATGCGTGGGTAGCTCACCGTCAGCACAGAATTCCAGCTACAAGCTTAGAAACTGAAATAATTTGCTATTAACCAGAAAAAGTACCAGGCTTACATAAGTTCAAGGTGGTATGTTTACAAATACAAGTAGGTCTAAAGTAATTACCATATTATTAAAAAAAATACCACCTTGAACTCATGCTAGCCTAGTACTTTTGCTGGTTTCATTTTCTAAGCTTTTAACTGGAATTACGGCCTTAAAAAGAAAAGGCAAAACTGGTCCCCATGCAACGAAGTTTACGGAGATCCAGGTACAGTTTAGCATAAGAAGGGAGGTGCCTCCTGTGTCCTGGCACCACTCACATGTAAAGGCAACGCCTAGACCCCGCCATCTCCTTTGACGGGGTGCTCCAAGTCTCGGGACTTGCTCCCTCTTGCATCCTAGATCAAACAACTGGTCACTACTTACCAAGGTGGCTCGACGGAACCTTGCTTCGTGGGGCTCCTACTTCTGCGTTCAATGTATAAAATAATAATCTAACATATTAGAGGGGGATGGATGCTTTGTGTTAGATTTTGCCATTTTGCATGCCCTTCGAACGTGCGGTAATTTTTTTACATTCTGTTTTACGTATGTAATCGCTTGATTTTGCACCAAAGACAATACGTGGTAAAGATATGGTTGTCAATAGCCCATTTTTACGTTCCGTTTTCGGTTTTTATCTGATTTGAGGTTAGAAACATTTTTCTTCTTTAATGTCTCGAAAAATACATTTCCGCTTAAAAATAGTGGTAGCATTACAATTGGGGACCTTACCCATTTTAAGCCTTTGTTGCTTTCTCCGACTACAGCTTATTACTAAACCCAACAGTAATATCACTATTTTTCTTTCGTAATACTACGATAAAAACATATGGACATTCAGGTGAACCACGGGCAAAAATAATTTCCCGTGGTACACCTAGGTGAACCAAGCGGGTGGACCACGGGCAATAAACGAAAAAATGTAATTTTGGGGTATGTACCGTTCATATATTCGTTTGCATGTAGTAAAAAAAGGGTTATTTCAATACCTATTACAAACAGACTATATGGCAAGGGTCACCAACTAGTTTCGTTCGGGACATGAAAAGACCATCGCAATCCGCAGAACATTTTATAGAAAACAAAATGTAAAACTATGTAATTACGGAATATATTATACGATTTTAACAAAGGTATTTTTTCACATTTCTATGAGAAAAGTGTCATGTTTTTTGGAAACTTCCGCATGTTTGTGTTTTAAAACTATGTTTCTTGAAAATCGATCATAAGATCGTACTTTGTAGTGCAAGTCGCTGTGTTCTCGCGGTCTACACAAAATGGGTCGCCATTTGGTGACCCCTGCTATATGGTATGGATGTATAGATTATGACTTGTCACAATATTATTCACTTATTTTTGAAGTCTGAAGGGCCAATATTTTGTTGAACGTTACGACTGATATATAGGGGTTAAATTAAGATTGATTGAATTTCGACCATAATGCTCACTAAATATGACCTCACTTTTCTTACACACGCTGTATTAAAAACCTCATAATAGTTTCGTGACGGCCCCGGTTATAATAGAAGGCTGTTTATAAAATTACTGGTTCGATGTCAAGATTTGGTAATTGAAACGCAACTTGTTATTATGGTTGTAATATTTTATGTGGCGGAAGCACTTGGCAGCCATTAAATTTTGACAGTTAAATGTTAAAAAATTTCGAGGTACTTGTTTTGGTTTTGTATATTCGGCCACGTAATTGTTTTACCGTCTTTATGTTAACTGTCACATGTATGACATTAAATGTCAAAGTTCATTAGGACTTGAAAATTACTTGAAAAGGAAGGTCATAAGGCGATATAACTAGCATAGCCCGTGGCATCTGATAAGGTGTATCATCGATATACAAAATAAAAATTATGAAGTTCGACAACTTGGATTATTTTTTGCAATATAAATATTATTGAAAACTCTGAAGTTTTGTATTACTTGACCTCAGGGCGACATCCAGCCATCTTTGATTTTTTACAAGTTTTTTATTCGCTCTGACTGTAGGTAATAAGTAAATATTTAAATGATTTTTGTTTCGTTAAATGTTCTGGACGTTCAAAAGGTTTCACGTATTTAATGTTCTTTAGTGTTTTTTACGGTATTATGAAATCACAATCTTTAATATTAATGTCCCATTTAAGTATTATATAAAATCATAAAAACCACTATTTATCTTACTAATATTACAAATATGAAAGTTTTTGAGGATGGATAAATGTATGTATGTTTGTGGGTCTTTCACGCCTAAATGACTCTGTATAAAAGCGAATGATCATTCACTCAATCACTCATTTTTATAATGAAATCTCAGAACTATAATGTGTCCTCCTACCCAGGACGGGATAGGAAATGCGAGAACCTATAATATCAGAACGTATATGTTATGGTTTTTAATGATTGGCACAAAGCTGGATAATAGTCTGGATTAATACATTGGGTACTTTTTATTTCGGTAGTAATAATCTCCTGGGATAGTTAAAGAACTCCACGCGAGCGAAGTTAGAGCGAAGAAATTTACTGCATTTAAGGCGCGTTTCCATTAGGTAAGTCTTGCAAACAACGGGCACGCCGCAATCGCGGCGGTAAGACCCCTCTTTGGCCCCCTTCAAGAGGGTCATTGCCTGCCGGGGTCGCGGGACTTATCTCATTACCGTGACCCCGGAACATAAAGGGCTATTGAAGGTATGTCGTCACATTGGAATACCAGTTACTTGAACTCAAAAAAACTACAGTTTTTCGTACTTGTAACTTGTATGCAAGTTTGTCGAAGTTGCATATAATTTGCATACTATAAGTACCAGTAACTTGTATAATGGAAAACAGGCCTCATTGGTGGTCAAATGAAATACCGCCTAAAGTGTATGAACAAGGTACTAACTTTTCCTTTAAATTAACGCCAATGTCAACGTAACGTACGTCACAGAAACGTGAAAAGTCAAGATAGGGCTTCAGATGTGTTGTATGAACTTATGAAACCAAAATTAATAGGAAAGAGGCTTAATTTAGGGTTTAATTAAAAGATTCGACTTACTTTCGTACGGGCCCGTATCTTCATTGACGGAACAAGAGAGTTGACCCCGAGGTGTGTCCGTCCCCCGAGTAATCTATACATATAATAAAACTGTAGAAAAATCGTTTTTGTACATTAAAATAAAATCCAAAAAAAATAGCTAGGGTGTTGAAGGACAACCAACAGAACCCATTTCCAGCATTTTTAGAATTTTTGTCTGTTTATCTGTTTGTCGGTTTGTCGGTTTGTCGGTTTGTCTGTTTATTTGTGGCTCCATCACGTAAAATGTACGAAGGCAATGTAGATAACCTTTATACACAACGATCGAGCGTAACTTGAGGACTAATTTAGTTTTTGTTTCATTGCAATCGGTTAAGTCTATCAAAAGATATTTGAATTTAAAGTGTTCCAGACCCAGAAGTAATTACGGTCAGTTTACACCGAGACGCGCAGTTCAGTAGCGCGATCTAGCTTGGAATAGAAAAACTACATACCTATTCAAATATGGTGTGGACTGGAGAGTGGAGTGGTTTGGAGTGGAGTAGAGTAGAGTAGAGTAGAGGAGAGTAGAGTAGAGTGTAATGGAATAGAATGGGATGGAATGGAAACAAAGAAAAGGTTTTTATTAGACTCACACTAGAATGGGAATGAGTGGGATGGAGTGGGATGGAGTAGGATGGAGTGGGATGGAGTGGGATGGAGTAGGATGGAGTGGGACGGAGTGGGATAGAATCGGATGGAGTGGGATGGATTAGAATGGAGTGCGATGTAGTGAGATGGAGTGGGATGGAGTGGGATGGAGTGGGATGGAGTAGGATGGAGTGGGATGGAATAGGATGGAGTGGGATGGATTAGGATAGAGTGGGATTTAGTGGGATGGAATGGGTTGGAGTGGGATGGAGTGGGATGGAGTGGGATGGAGTGGGATGGAGTGGGATGGAGTGTGATGGAGTGGGATGGAGTGGGATGGTGTGGGATGGAGTGGGTTGGAGTGGGATGGAGAGGGTTGGAGTGGGTTGGAGTGGGATGGAATGGGTTGGAGTGGGATGTAGTGGGATGGAGTGGGATAGAGTGGGATGGAGTGGGATAGAGTGGGATGGAGTGGGACTGAGTGGGATGGATTAGGATGGAGTGGGACTGAGTTGGATGGAGTGAGATGGAGTGGGATGCAGTGGGATGGAGTGGGATGGAGTGGGATGGAGTGGGATGGATTAGGATGGAGTGGGATGTAGTGGGATGGAGTAGGATAAAATGGGCTGGAGTGCGATGGAGTGGGATGGAGTGGGATGGAGTGGGATTGAGTGGGATGTAGTGGGATGGAGTGGGTTGGAGTGGGATGGAGTGGGTTGGAGTGGGTTGGAGTGGGATGGAGTGGGATGTAGTGGGATGGCGTGGGACTGAGTGGGATGGAGTCGGACTGAGTGGGATGGAGTGGGACGGATTAGGATGGAGTGGGACGGAGTGGGATGGAGTGTGATGGAGTGGGATGCAGTGGGATGGAGTGGGATGGAGTGGGATGGATTAGGATGGAGTGGGATGTAGTGGGATGGAGTAGGATGAAATGGGCTGGAGTGGGATGGAGTGGGATTGAGTGGGATAGAGTGGGATGGAGTCGAATGGAGTGGGACTGAGTGGGATGGAATGGGATGGAGTCGGATGGAGTGGGATGGAGTGGGATGGAGTGGGATGGAGTGGGATGGAGTAGGATGGAGTGGGATGGAGGGGGATGGAGTGGGATGGAGTGGGATGGAATTCTTCTGAATCTGAACGACATAGGGCGTTTATTATAATCACCTCAAATATTCTTGAAAAATAAATTCTAAATACAGGGATTATTTATGAAAACGATATGATTTATAAAAAACGTGGCGAGAATTAAGCGCTTCGCACTAAAAAATACATTGTTAAATTCCGACATCCACGCGAACGAAGTCGCGGACACAGCTAGTTCAACTATAAATACCTGATACGATGTTCCTGTTTGCAAAGCATCTCAAGCTTAAACTATAAACCTGTCTTCAAAGACATTCCTCATAGCTTCGGACGGCGATATCCAAAGGATGAAGTATTTTCCATTAAAGCGTGTTGCAACTAATTGCAATGGACAGCGTTAGGTATTGCGTCTATCGAAGCTGGAATTGTATGCAATAAGCCGATATGATATTATACTTACTGAATAAGTTTTTGAACTATTAATAATTGTGGTTTAAGAGTGCGATTAAAAAAAAAGATTTTCATTAGAACTAATTAAGTTTTCCATTCCGACTAACATGTTTTTTAATGTTTTAAAGAAAATGTGACAGCACGGAACACAAACCATCTTTTTCCGCATCAGCAAGAAATGTAGTTTTGTTTGACCGTCTGCAACAAGCTTTGCGCTTTGGGGTTTTTGGGTGATCTGCAGTGTGATAATGTATATGCCAATGCTATAAAAAGGCAAAGGAAATCCGAGAGTTAGTACCTAATATAGTAGATTCAACATCTTTGATGACATATTTGGCGCAATGGCTGAGCGACCGCACGGAACAAATATTTGTATGGAGCCAGTTTTTATGAAGATCTCTTTTATATAGGTAGGTACACTGGTTGATACATACATTAACTTTTTTTCTTTCACACAGACCTGACGGCAAGGAAGTATCACGCGAACACTTCCTCTTAGCTCTGGCTGACGTGAAGACGATTTTGGTAAAGGCTACTTACTCTTCGAGCTCAGAACTAGCTTCCCCGGTCAGTGCCAACCTGATGGATATGGACCCACCGCTTTCCACGTTGAACAATGTACCTGCCCATCTGGCTACATTGGAACCTCCTGTGAAGACTGCGCGCCTGGTTACAAGAGGTCAGCTATAATATTCTTTTGGTCCGCATTGTCATACATGGGAACTTGAATTGCACCATCAGTCTTTGCGGTTTTGTTATATTCTAATAACTGTGGTTTATTTTGTAGGAGCTCCAGCGGTCTTTACTTAGAACATTGTGAGCCTTGTGAATGCAATGGAAACTCTTCCATGTGCAACCCTAACACTGGAGTCTGCTACGTAAGTAAATCTATTCTAAAACACTATTTTTTTTTGTAAACGCACCCACGTTACAGGAATAAATTCCTAATGTGGCAATGTTTAAAAAAAAACCTTATTTTCATCCATTGACGCACAAACTCTTAATCTAATCACGAAAAATATGCTTCATCACATTAACAATATGTTGAAGGGAGTTTGTTTTCGTCGTTTGTAACCTCGGCCTCATTTTCAAAGGCTGTGGCTATGTACATAGTACATACACTTCGTAAACAAAAGCGGAAATTGTTGGTGAGTATGTACTCAATTTTTTATGTCCGCAAAATTGTACATCCATCATACGGGACACAGAAACGTCAAACTGGCGAAACGCAAACGCAATATTGGCAAAGCCATTTACTGAGTTCTAACACATAACACAATTTGTGAGTTTTTCACTTAGACTTAAAAACTTGATGATTCTTCGTAACTGAAAAACGAAGTGCAACTTTTAATTAATTGTTAAAAAAATATGTATCTTTTTCATTGACCTAATAGATTATTCGCTCGTGGAATACGTGTCGCGCCGTCGACCCGGACATGGTCCATGATTGGACGGCAAGTCACCCATTACTCGCCGTCCGCATGCCAGCGCCTACGGTGGGCGGAAATCGCCTCGTGACGTCCGTTGCCTTGGACGTCTCCCGCGTCGGCTGGATCGTGAGGTGGAGGCTATCCTCTCCTTCACTCGTTCCGCCTCCTCCTATCGTGACTATTTCGCAGAAGGTGGTGACTGCTTCGCATTCTGTCTCTCCCCGCAGCATGGCCTCGACCAACGCCGGGTGCGAGAGGTAGCCGGCGGTGATCGCACCGCCGTGAGGACACGGCGGTGCTCTACCCAAGCGGGACAGAACTGGACACATAGTACTTAACATCGATCTCATCACTACAAAGATACTTATCTTACTAATATTATAAATGCGAAAGTTTGTGAGGATGTACGAGTGTGTATGTGTATGTAGGTATGTTTGTTACTCTTTCACGCAAAAACCACTGAACGGATTTAGCTAAAATTTGGTACACCGATAGTTCATAACCTGGATTAACACATAGGGTAGTTTTTATCCCGATTTTATGTTCCCGTGGGATAATTTTCGAGTTGTAGCGGGTGAAGCCGCTGGCAACAGCTAGTACATAGATATACTAAAAGTTCCTACACTTACATTTTGTAACCGAAGTTGGTTCATTACTTATTTCGGAGTAACAAGTAAGTATGCACCCACTTTATACTAAATCATTTGAAGCATGATATAGGTATTAAGTCTGGCAGAGATTAACACCGGGGCGTAGACTCGTACTCTCTTAGTACTTCTATGTATCGTCGCATTCAGTCTATTGAAGCCAGCTGGGTCAAGTGTTGCTACATCTGAATACTGAAAATGTATGGACATTTTTGCAGCGTGCCGTCGTAAAATGTTGCCAGTTTACTGAGTTAAATGATGGTTAACGTTTTATTTTTCTTTGTATGTGTGTGTGTGTTTTAAAAGTGTAAATAATTACGCTGTTTATAATATTGTTTTTTTTTTTTTTATCGTGTATAAATCATCGAATCAGTCCTCCCACCCAGGGTGGGACGGGAGGGACTGCCAGAATTGTACTTACTTTAAATCCACGGTGATCCTTCAATAGCCCTTTACGTTCCAGGGTCACGGTAATTCGATAAGTCCCGCGACCCTGGCAGGCTTTGGCCCTCTAAAGGGGGGCCAAAGTCAGAATGCTGACACTGGAACGCGTGGAACACACCGCGCCGTTCGACCCGGGCATGGTACATGGTTTTATTACTCGCCGCCCGCATGCCCGCGCCTATACGGTGGCCGCGAGATCGTATCGCTTTTGTACCATTTTTTTTTTTAGCGTGGTAAAATCATCAAATGAGTCCTCCCACCCCGGGCAGGGCAGGAGGGACTGGCAGACTTCTACTGACTAAAATCCACGGTGTCCTTCAGTAGCCTGTTATGTTCCGGGGTAAGGAAATAATCCCGCGACCCCGGCAGGCTTTGGCCCTCTGAGAGGGGGGCCCGTCATAAATCGCTTTTGTACCTACTGAAAATTGGAAATTACAATGAATTCGACGGCATGGTTGGCGCAGTGGCTGAATAATCTACTTCTGAGCAGCGTGTCGCAAGTTCGATCCCCGCACGGAACAAATATTTGTACGACCTACAAGTAGTTGGTCCGAGCCTGGGTATTAGTGTATTTGTGTGTGTTTGCAAGTTTGTTAACGCACCCACGACACGGGAAGAAATTCCCAGAGTGGGGCAACGTTATTTTATAGAAATAATCTCAAAATCTGTTTCTATGGAAAGTTTAAAATCAGTCTACTTTTTAGATAAGTATAAAATAACCTGCTGAAGTTTCATCAGACATTTCGCAAAATAAGGATTTCAAAAAAAAAAAAAAAAAATGGTGCTCGGCGTACAATACATGCTCTTAATATTAGACAGTAGGTACACACGAAAAACTTTAGTTCAATGAAATCTTTGCAGCCACCACAGGGGTCCAAAACTGTATACCTACGAGCTATTTATCAAAACTCTGGCTAACTTGTTTCTTAGACAAGTTACGTCGGATTACTGAAAGCTTATAAAACTTTCTTGAGCAGTCAGCATAGAACTAAAATCCGAGAACATTTTGTGAACAGTTGCTGTTAGGTAAGTAGATTTTCTAGGTATCCTAAAACAGTATGAATAAACTAGACGTTATCAACCAGGCGTTGCTTGGTTGTAAACAACAGGACAGCTTGCAGGAGCTACAAAATAAAACGTGATACTTTCTTTAAAGTAGTTATCGTATCTTTTCTTAAAATGGCTCGAGTCTCCGAGTTCATGGTTTTCAATCACCTTTAAAACAATAGGAAGTGTCAACTTGTCGGAATCTTTTTTCATGTATGATCGCCTATTACTGAGACACCTGGATTTATTTGGAAAATTATTATTTTGTTTGAAAGGGTATACTTCCCAGGTGGTCCTACGATCATAAGTCAGGCTGTCATCAATAATTAACAGCGATTGCTGCGTATCGTGTTTCAATCGTTATGTTAGCACACAAAATAATAAAGTGTACAATTAAAGAAGTAGGGTACCTATCCGCTTTTCCACCAAAGTTTTATTTATTTATTTGTGTGATGTCTTTCACAAAAAAATGGCCTCGTTGCTTATTAATAGATAATGATATTTAGTCATTTTATTTGACCTTTTTGTTTTATTACAATAAATAATCCACTGTCCCGATGGTACAGTTGAAAGCGAGGCGCCTTCAAATTTATTACTTTCGATATTTTTTTTTTTTTTTTTTTTTTTTTTTTTTTATTATTTGCGATCAGTGCTTAACACTATAAGCAAATTTGGTGAGAGCGTTGTGGCGGTTAGAGTGCGTCCCCCAGCGAAGACGTCTCCTCATCGTCTGTGCATGTATTTTATATGATGTCCTTTCGTTTAAGGCGCTTTGTGTAGCTACGTATCGTAAGCTGTGTTGCCAATATGTTGGGATGTTTCGTTAGCTTCTCCCAGTATTTCTTGGTGACATTTTGGATTTCGTCCTTTATTGTGGGCATATTCAGATGTTCATGAATTTCTTGATTGGTGATGTACCATGGGACGTTGCTGATTGTTCTCAGTATTATGTTTTGCATTCTCTGCAAGCATGAGATGGTAGAGTTGCTGGCGCTACCCCAGAGTTGTATGCCGTACATCCATACCGGTTTCAAGATAACTTTATAGATGAGTAGCTTGTTATCCATTGATAATTTGCTGTTACGACCCAGAAGCCAGAGTAAGTGCTTGAAGCGAATGTTGAGTTCATCTCTTTTCTTTTTAACATGTTGGTTCCATGTCAGGCGCCGATCCAGATGTAATCCAAGATAACGGACACTGTTCTGGTGTGGTAAGGTGGTATCTTCTAGTTGGACAGGAGGACAGTTGCCTTTTCGAAGTGAGAAGGTAATGTGGACAGATTTTGAAGCGTTTGCTTTGATTCGCCAGTTCTGCAGCCACTTCGTAGTTTTGTTTAGAGCATTCTGAAGATACTTTGAAGCAGTGCTCGGATCTTTATCGCTAGCAAGGACAGCGGTATCGTCAGCGAACGTTGCAGTTGTGGTATTATCTGCTTCAGGTAAGTCGGCTGAGAAAATCGTATATAGCACAGGGCCCAGAACAGAGCCCTGAGGAACACCAGCGCGTATCTCGCAGAATTTTGAGACTTTATCCTCTTCCTTGACCTGGAATAGTCTTTCGGTTAGGTATGACGCCAAAATTTGGTGATAGCTGTGTGGAAGGTGATTTTTGATTTTGCAGAGGAGGCCTTCATGCCATACTCGGTCAAAAGCTTGCTGAATGTCCAAGAATACAGCCGAGCAATACTCTTTTTCTTCAAGGGTTTTTCTAACTCTTTCGTATACTCTATGAACCTGCTCCACTGTAGAGTGCTGCTGCCTAAAACCAAATTGGTGAGCCGGTATAACCTGATTTTCTTCTAAAATAGGGAGTATTCTGCGCAGGAGTAACTTTTCAAAGATCTTTGATAGTATTGGGAGTAAGCTAATAGGCCTGTATGAGCTGACTTCATTGTGAGGCTTGCCATCTTTGTGTACCATCGTTATTTGGGACACTTTCCACAATTTTGGAAAGTATTGCACTCTCAGGATACCATTATATAGCATTGTGAGGAAGGTGAATGCTTTTCTGGGTAGTTGTTTTATGATTTCCTTTGTGATTAGGTCGTATCCTGGCGCTTTTTTATCCTTGAGTCCTAGTGATACTCTCCAGACCTCTCGTGCAGTTACGGGTTTCGGTGGAGGAGACATTTGATAATCCTGTTTAAGGATTATTTCCACTTTTTTATCAAATTCTTCATTGACCGTTTCGTTTGGGACAAAAACTTTTGAAAGGTGATCAGCAAATAATGTCGCTTTATCTTGCGGGGTTCTTGCCCAGCCGGAATCATGCTTCAAAGGAGGTTTTGCTACCAGGGGTCTTCTGTGGTGTTTAGTGAACTTCCATAGGGAGTAATTTGTTGCTTCCGTGGCAGACAGCGACTCAATTTGGGTCCGTAATGTGGTTTCACGCCATTCTTCTAGTTTGCGTTTCAGATCTTCAGCGGCTCTATTGAAGTTCGCTTTATCTCCTCTTAGTCTGGTTTGATGCCACACTCTGCGTAGTCGCCTCTTTTCTAACACTGATGATTTTATTTCTAAGGGATAGTTAGTGGTCTTGGTTTTTCTTTGATTGTTTTCAGGGGTACTGATCCAGCAAGCTTCCTGTATGAGTGTAGTTATATATTTTGCTGAATCCTCCACATCATCACTAGTTTTAAGAGCTACTTTCAATTCTATATTTTTATTTATGTATTCTCTGAAATGGTCCCAGTTCGTACGCTTATTATGTAGGGTTTCTGGAGTTGTTATTTCTATAACGTGGGTGCTTATAGTTAGTAGTACAGGAGTGTGGTCAGACGAGCCATCATAGCAGGATTCTATTTTTAGGTAGTTATTTGACACTCCCTTGAAGATGAAGAAGTCCAGGAGGTCGGGTATTTTGTTGGTGTCATTTGGCCAATATGTTGGCTCACAAGAAGAGATGACACTAAGGTTGTTAACATCAATGCTAAGTTTTAACTGCCGGCCTCTGGTTGTAGTGAGCCTTGATCCCCAGTAGGTGTGCTTAGCGTTCCAGTCACCCCCCACAACATACCTATTGCCAAGTGTTTGCAGAAAGTGGGAAAACATAGCTTCTGAGATTTTATGTTTGGGTGGGCAGTAAACTGCAGTAACAGTCAGGTTCCCAGATTTGTCTTCAACTGATATCGACGTCGCCTGGATGTATTCTGTTTTGTAATCTGGCCTTTGATGATGTTTGATGGTTTTCTTAATGACTATAGCAGTACCAGCATGGCCTGTTCCGTCAGGGTGGTGAGTGGTATAGCATTGGTAATTGTCAAATTTTACAGATGTTTTGGCAGAGCAGTGTGCTTCAGATATAAGTAGAATATCCAGTTTGTGCGTCACCATTATTAGTTCGACTTCGTCTTTATTAGGGGCAAGCCCATTCACGTTCCAAGTGGCTAAGCGTAGTGTGGTCATTTTGATAATTTGTCAACTAGTTTTACTATGAGACTCATTAGAGTACCCATTTGTTGTAGGATTATTTCGAATTTTTCATTTTGTTTTAACAGTATTTGTTCTATGGTCTCGTCATGTGTTGTGGTTTGAGCTTGTGGAAGTTTTTCTGGTGGGTTGTTGACTGGTATCTTACCGTGTAGGGTTTCAGCGTACGATCTTTTGTCTTTGACATAGTTTTGTTTACATTCTTTATCCACATGACTGAGATGTAATGTATTAAGATACAATTTTTTGTCTGCAGATTTTATTTTCCTTCTAGCCAGGATCTCTGTATATACTTGACATCCTTTGTAATTGGCTGGATGTGGGCCATTACACAATGCGCATGTTGCCGGGACTTTACGGTCTTGCTTCTGGCATTCTGATGTCTTGTGGGATTGTCCACATTTAACACACCTGTATGGTCGCATACAGTAATTTTTGGTGTGTCCATACTGCTGACACCTATGACATTGAACTATCGTCTTCCTTTTTTTCGGTTCTTCTATAGTAACAGACTGGTGGTAGATGTATTTTAACTCTTTGATTGTTTTGTTATTAGGGCCTACCTCTAGATTGACGAAGAAGGTTGAGGTAGGTTTCTTTTCAGGGCCAAATCTTGCATTTATTATCTCACCTGTTACTATGTTTCCTGTAGCCTCTATTTCTTCTTTGATGATGTTTAGGGGTGTAGAAGGGTGAAGGTTTTTAATTACTATCCTACACGGCCTGTTGTCCTTCCTGTTAAATGTATGACCAATAAGTCCATTTCTCCTAACAAGGTTAATTAAGGATTTGTAGACTTCTGTGTCTGCACTAATTATTCGGAGCTGATTTTTGCCGACGATCTTGTAAGTAAACTGGTCATTTTCTGCTGCCGTCTCTAGAAGTTCAGTTAATTTATTAAGGTCTTCAACTCCATATAACACGATAGGTGGTGGTTTGATAGTTTTCAGAGGCACCTCCTCCGTGATATCTATTGGTAATCCTGAGAAGCGGTTCGAGGTTTTCGTTATTTTTACAGTTGGGCTAGTAGAAAGTTTTCTCTTTTTGTTCCCTTCAGCAGGAACTCTTTGCCATGGAGGCGGTGGTGGCGGGTGCTTGTTGGATGCAGTGGTGACTGTTGCTCGTTTATTTATATTATCTTCAGAAGGAACTGAAGCCAAGGAGTTGCTTCCTACTGAGTTTGATCTCTGTCTGGACATAAACAAGCCAGGGTGAAATGCTTGTTGCACAAATACTTTTGTTTTGCTGCCAGTAGCATTTACCAGCACAGGGGCCTGGTCGCCTACCCCTGTGGGGTCTTCGGTAGTCAATTTCACACTCACAGGCCCGGGTACCTGTGAGCGCCGGGGTTCAGCCGGATCGCAAGACATCACATTCTCATTATTCGACATTTTCATATTAAGGGGTTGGGAGAGAAACCATAATGCTTTCCCAAGGCACCATGTCCACACTTTCAGAGGGGATTTAGTCCCTCTAGGCTAGTGGAAGCCTGGAGACAGGTTACTCTACCGCCGCCTGTTGCTCGGCGTTGTTGCTCATTTAGCACCACCCAGGGGACACGTGTAGGGTGGGTCTTGATATGGAAAGATGGGAAATCCTACGGACGCGAGCAACTTTATCCCCCAAACTTTCGATATAACTTTAATTTTTAATGATGAATCAAAGGGAAAATGCGACATCGACCATTTTGTTCCGGACCATGGGAAACCGTTTAGTCCACTCTCGACCCCTCGACCCCTAAAAAAAGATTTGCTCATTGGTTTCCTCTCAACCCCTAAACATAGTTCACTCTCGACCCCTAGGGGGTGAGAATGAATTTTCATACAAAGGATCCGCACTTTGAGTCCACTCTCGTCCCCTAGTATGTTATAATTAATATTTTGGTACAGTGACGTACTAAAGGCGAAATTTAGGAATTGGTATTTAAAAAGACTGCCTCGTCGGTCTAGTGGTCGCAAACGCTACTGCTGAAGCACTGATTCCTGGGTCAGGCAGTGTTTTTAGGTTTTCTATTAGAAATTTCTCACTAGCAACTACTGAGTCTGGATTTATTCTTGGCTGATGGCAATATTGGACAGGTTTACGTTAGATTTTGGGTATTATTATAATTAAGGTACTGCTTTGTTGAAGTACTTGTGCACGCACTGATCACTTGGTAACTACACAAATGTCGATTCTTACGAATAAGATTTAAAGAAAAACTTATTTTACTCTTTTTAGTTTAAATATTTAACCAAAATTCTTGTCAAATACATCATTTTCTTACAAGTGCACTAGAATTTTGTAATCTGTAGCAGCGGTAGTAACATCGTTAACATCTCTTTCATTCCTTCCCTATCTTAAAAACTACTGAACCGATTTTGACGAAACTTGCAGTATTCCTTAAGTTAAACGAGACCTAGTACAACTTAAAAAGAATTACTTAAATCGGATTTGTAGTTCCGGAGATATGCGAACACAAACATAATTAACTAAATCAGTCGATGCCGACTCCTTACTAGAGGAGTTGTACCTTCCATCATCAGCTCAGCTTCATGAGATGATGTTTTCCATACGCAAGTACTTGAATTACTTCATAAGATTTGCGAAAACTATGTGTGAGTCAATATAATTTGAGGGTTGCCCTCGATTTCTCCAAGATCCAATAATCAGATCGTGACTTGGTTACTATGGGACCACTTCAGAAGTATCTCCTTTCGAACATAAACAAATTTTTAAAATCATTCTACAATTCACGGAGTAATCGGGTAACATACACACAAAAAAAAAAACATACCGTCGAATTGATAACCTCCTTCTTTTTGAAGTCGGTTAACAAAATATAATGACGGTATTTTAGTTAAATAGTATGCAACTATAGGGTAGACTGATGATTTTTCATCGTAACTGTACTTGGGGGTCGAGTGGAAACCAAAACTTGGCTTCAAAATGAACTCCACTTTCGACCCCTAGGGGTCGAGAAAAAACTGTAGTTAGGGGTCGAGTGGACACTTTAATTCTTGGGGGTCGAGGGGACGAGAGTGGACTAAACGTGGGAAACGGACGCCCTATATGAATCAAGAGAACGAAAGAGACTTTAAATGTTTTTATTTTGTATCTAGATAGCTACTATTAAAAAAATATAATTTGTCCCAGTTAGAGCTAAAGCTAAACTGTATACAAAAAAATATTACATGTCGCTTTGTTAGTTGGTTACAGAAATATACCCACAGACATCGAAAATTTTGTCTCTGAAGAACTACCCAAGACAGGGTAGACTTTTGCACAATGAGTGACTGACAGCCTCCACCCAGGGCAGAAAGACTAATTTAACCATTACATCACCCCAAAGGAAAAATAAGTGGTTTCGATTTCCAGGATGTACAGCTATTGGGATTTTCCATTAGAAATCCGTCCCAAAAGACAATAGAAAGTGATCTAAATTAGTGCATCCGTGTCTGCACACCCGCTTGTTACTAGAATAGCTCGTACCTCTATGGCTAATATGGTTTAAGTTGCCATAACCGAAAACGACAAGCTATACTTCAATCCAGTGTTTTTCAACCAGTGGGTCGCGACCCCCTGGAGGGTCGCGAAGCCTCTTTATCGGTCGCGAAGCTTCTATAGGGGAGTTGTAAAAGTTTGGGAAAGCTACTGCAGTACAGGCGACTCCTGCCCAATCTCAACGGGCCAAACGCCTCCTGCCGGAGGCTGTACGCCGGTGCCGGGTGGTCCATGATGGCCCTCTACGGGGACCCCGTGAGGGTCCTGAGAATGCGGACGGGACATTCTCCAATGTTGAGGATAATGATTTCCGATACTTTTACTACTAGTGCAACTATCCATTGACAAAAAAGAAATGTAGAAATTATTTTAATTATATTAAATGTAATTAAACGTAAAAGAAACTGCAGGACTGTCCCGCTTGGGCAGAGCACCGCCGTGCCCTCACGGCGGCGATAGGCGGAGACCTCTCGCGCTTGGCATTGGTCGAGGCCATGCTACAGGGCGAGACGGAATGGGAAGCCGTCGCCTCCTTCTACGAAGCAGTCATGCTAGCGAAGGAGGAGGCGGGACGCGTGCCGGAGATGACAGCGTCCACCTTTCACCCCAGCCGCAGTAGTAGACGCCCACGGCGACAGACGTCGTTAGACGATGGCCACAGTAGGCGCGGGCATGCGGGCGGCGAGTAATGGGGAACTCGCTGTCCGACCATTGATCATGCCCGGGTCTACAGCGTGTTGTGTTCCACGCGCGCTTCTTAGAGTGTCATCACGATGACGGGCCCCTCCGCTGGAGGGCCAGAGCCTGCTTAACTAACTAACGAATACCGTGACCCCAGAATGTAAAGGGCTATTGAAGGACATCGTGGATTCTATTTAATACAAGTCTGAGAGTCCCTCCTGCCCTGCCCTGAGTCCTCCTAACTCATTTGATGATTTTACCACGATAAAAAAAAAACGTTGCAGCTATCAAGAGGGTGTCTACTTTCTGAGTCCGTCAACGAAGACACGGGAACGGATACAGATGTACGAGCGTAACTAACGTCAAAATCAAATTGCAGACGGATTACCGCCACGACTGAAGTCATTTTGACACGGCACTAGTGTCTATGTCATTACATCAATTTGTATTAAAAAAAAATGTAGTACCACGAATTTTCCTCTCATGACCTTCGGAAAATTTCTAATCTATCAAATCGTAATATCCTTCATTTTTAGTTCCACGAAACCACGAGTTTCGTACTTAGAGATTAGATCCCTGGGCTCCTTCAGAGAATTCCACTCTATAGCTGTGCACACAATGAAAGTATTTTTAAAATGCTATGTACCAGTGGCGCATTGACGTACAATTGCTTTTGAGAAGCCCTTACCAAAAGCCGGACATTTGTAAAAAGCGGGATATTATTGCTTAAATTCTGGACAAGAGGACCAAAATTCTGGACAAAGACAGACGAATGGTAACTCTAGACATGGTTGTATCGAGTTACAAAGTAAGTTATTAATCAACATCAAACAAAATTATCAATTGGAACATCGTCTGTCCTTTTCTGTACAAAGTTAGCCTTTTCCTTGTTACAACTTTGTTTTCGAGTGGAAACTGAGACAATAACAGTGTGGGACGAGCGATAATCACCTTTCTCATCATGTCTTTACTAATGTTATAAACAGGAAAGATTTAATTGTTTGTTTGCATTATACTCCGAAACTACTGGATCTATTTCGAAAATTCTTTCACCAGTCGATAGCTGCTTCTTTGGTCTTGAGTGACATAGGTAATAAGAGGGAGGGGGAGGGGTGAGCGGGTGAAGCCGCTAGCAAAAGCTAGTAATATACAGGGTGAATTTATCCGAAACTTTAAGGAATATCGAAAAATGCTAAATGAAGCCTCGAGGCCGATTTTGAGGAAAACTAAAAGTACTCATCATTGGATTTTAGAAAAATAAATAATCCTGGCCAGGAATCGAACCCGCTGATTTTGTAAAAAAATATCTACAATGAAAAATTACTGCCTCCACATTCCTTCATGATTGTGTTTATATGTTATAAACAAAAATCAATACAACTATAATCTAGGTTTTTCGTTATTTCATCATCATCATCATCAGCCTATAATGTACCCACTGCTGGGATACAGGCCTCCTCTCTGTGAGAGGGAGTGGGCCATAATCCACCACGCGGGCCCAGTGCGGGTTGGTAGATGTCACATGTCTTAGAATTTTTGGTTCTAGGGCATTTCGTTATTTGCCCCCCCCCCTTAAATACAATCCTGGCTAAGCCAGCCGTAGCTACACTTTGTAATGAAAACAGAGGCTCTGATTATAGCAGCTAAGTCCAACATATTTCTTTCTTGACATTGTACGAAAATTAAAGTAGGAAAGTATGTAGGCAGTTATTATAGACACCCACTTGTCACCATATACATATGTATAAGGTACGCATAGTAACAGACGATGTATATCATCGTAACGTACGAACTACGAAGCATGAACGTAATTAATATTTCCATGAAATATGACTACGTAGCGTAATAAAGACATAATTGGTTTCACACTCATACCATACGGAGATTTCTATCAATAACGTTATAAGTATTCTCTAATTTCCTCTCGTTTCGTACCTCTTAATGGTTCCCGAAGATTGAATTAAAATTACTTCACATAAATGTAATTTACGAATAAAATATTTCAGCGCCCAATGACCCGAAATTGATTCAATTTGTGCCTTTTACAATTTAATACCCTATCTGTTAAATTATAGGCATGTTAGAGTTATGTAGATAGAATAATGGAAGACCCTAATTAGTTTTGTGGAGTCCGTCTTTTTAACCGACTTTAAAGGCGCGGCCCCACCGCGGTGCACGGAGAGGCTACTCACGTGTGATAAAGCTTCGCTTTGTAAGAACATGACGTATGTGGTGGTGTCCACTACAACCCACGGAGAGGCTACGCACGAATTGACGTCACTGATACACGCGTGGCTTGCTCGAATAGTCGGTTACTTAGCTCAACGCTGTCAACGTGGGTTTACGTTTCCACTGGAGTACACGAATATGACCTACGAGTGCCTACGACTATGTAGTATGTACAGCTCACTTATCGCAGCGCTGTTTTGCAGTGGCACGTGCGTAGCCTCTCCATGCGCCGTACCACGATATACATAGTCTCTCCAGTGGAGAAGTAGATCCACGTTGTCAACTAAATTAATACATGCAGCTAAAATGCGCCGCGTGCCCATGCACAGCATGCGCCACGGTGGGGCCGCGCCTTAAACAGGAGGTTTGTAATTCGAACGTTTTCTTTTTTTTAATGCATCAATGCATGTTCAGGCATTGACTTCGTTTTTTAAAGTTAGGGTTAGACTATATAAAATTTCATGATCCGTTTCGGAGACAGACAACGAAACTCTTCAATTTAAGACATGCCAAAACGAACTGCGATTGCACGCAACATAATGGCACTTAGGTATTCAACTGTAATTAAGCTCATATCATTTTGCGACTGTTACTGTAAGCCCCGTCGTACACTGGGCGACGAAAGTCTCCGATACCTTACGACTTTGGCATCCAGGTGACTATCGCAATACAACTCCACAGAGGTTCGTACACAGGCAATGGATGTCAAAGTCGAAGGAGGTTAGGTTGGGATAGCTTTTATTCCAGAAATAGGTAGAGTGCCGACTCTGCGCTTCAAATTGACCTTTCAAACTTGCGTAGGATGATGAAAGTATGGAATAGAACGCAGTACTATCTCCAACGAGGCTATGAATTAGGCGAGCAAACAATTGCAATTTACATTTTGAATTCACAGCGCTTGTCTTCAAACAGTTTTTTTAACTAATAAAATATTTACTAGGTCTGCAGTTCTTAAGAGCGTATATTCCGAAACCTGGCAACGTCGCAAATGGTTGTCAAATATTAACAAGTTTTAATTAATTTAGCATTGTTACTGTATGAAAATAAGAAATATGGCTCTGTAGTGCACTAAAAATTGATAAGGGAATGCAATAATTAATATCATAACACCGAATATATATGTATTTATAAGTTTTAATAAAATTAATTTAGCAAATTCCGTGTGTTTTTTGCCGTATATGATACGAATGTGTTTTTTTTTTTCAAAATGCTGATTTTGGAAAAAATAGCTATCATCTAGTATTATTCAGGGTTCGATTCCTGGCCTGGATTATTGGTTTTTCTAAAACCTAATGATGCAATTTAAGTTTTCGTCAAAATCGGCCTAAGAGACTGCTTTCAACGTTTTTTGATATTTAAGGCGCTGGCCACATAGAAAAGACGTAGGACGCAGACGGGGTGGAGACATAATTATGTCTCTTCGGCGTCTCTTTCATACAAAATGCATAGAAGCGTCGCGACGTAAAACACACAGAAGAGACGGGGCGCGGGCGCGACTCATACATTTTCGCACGTCCGCGACGCGTCCTCATCTTACGTCTTTTCTATGTGCCCCGCGCCTAACATAGTTTCGGATATAGCCATCCACGCCTAGTTGAAAAATTCATCCTGTATATTTTTTTGTGTCTTATCTATCTATCTAAACTTCATCCAAAACCGTACAGCCGTGATTGAGTGACAAACATCTATGAATGCAAACTTTCGCATTCACAATAATTTTGTCCTCGGCTCCATTTCCCCCTTCAAAATTACACAAAAAGCAGCAGCCCGTAACCGACTCCAATCCAAGATCCCATTCATCTTCTCTGTCGTAAAATTTTCAGCGTGAAATTTTAAGCATTAATGAAATTTTAATCATGACAAACAAACAAAGGACTCTTCCTTGTACCTAGGTACTATGTTTTGTTTTTTAATACGCAGCATTTTTTTTTAAATTCCTGAATGTTTCTATTTAGGGATCGCTTGGGAATTCTAGAGGTCCTTTCCGCACCCTTCAAAGACAACAGCGCAAAATCCGATATTTTATAGGTATCTTTAAGCAAAATAATAAAATGTTAAAAGTGTACGGTAAAGTTATTTACCAGACTATAATTATTCACGCTTAATCTATGTAGTTGTGTTGAAACTTACACAATTTTTAGGTTAGTTCCATTAAGGAACTCACTTTTCGGGTTTTAAAATATCGTCGGTGCGCTTCTCAAATCTGATATGCGCATTTGACTTTGGAGCCCTAACCACCGCTAACTTGGACCCTCCTCGCACGCCCCGGCGGATAACTATTTTTATTTAATTTTTGTTTTTATTGAACATTAAATTTATAAATTTAATGTAATAATATTACAAAAAATAAATAAACATAGGATATACCGACAACAAAGAGTAGGTACTATTACTGTCTATCAATCTCTATAAGTACATCAAATGGTTTAGTTCATTCCACTGCAAACCATAGTGAAAACGAATTAAATGTTTAGTCAGTGGACTGTAAAAAATGATGTTACATTCGTCCGAGCACTGACAAATGATCTTTACACTTTATTGATTGCACACCAGTGCAGTATTTGACGCGCAACGGGTTCAAAATGCGGACATTATTTTATTGAAGGAGAGTATTTTTTCAGTATTTTGGACATTATAAATGTGTAGGTACCTTGTACCACAAAATAATTATCTTACCTGCATAGACAGGTAACAATCAGGGCCCTATTTAATATTAACTGTGAATGGGAAATACATGCAAATTCAGCAAATATCACAAAATCACATTTAGGGTGCTCCCACATCTATCGACGCGGAATCGGCTTTTTCCGGTCTAGCAAATGGCAGTTCTAAGCGACAGAAAGAGAAAGGGCGACGGAAAAAAGCCGATTCCGCGTCGATAGATGTTTGAGCACCCTTACCTACACGGCAACCTAAGTGAAGAAACAGTATGAAGGAAACTTAATAAACGGTGGAATTTAGTTTTAACTACCTAAAACTTAATTATTGTTTCAAATTAAACAAAAACATCTGAAATATGAAACCTTGGCAAACAATTAGGTAAAACAAAAGACAAGCAACAAGTGAAAACAAAACTGCAAAACGTTCCGAAAACTTTTCAAAAATAAAAACAAACTCGTACATTTGGTTTTGGATTTGCATTTGGCCGTGTCGCCGCGTCTAATACTTTCATATTGCCCCAAAATCATACCTCTTTTCCTATCGGGCAACACAATGCCATTCTGGTAACTTTTCATAAACATAGTCGCGAGTCGTAAATAAGCAAGATGGCGGGTCTCTAGCGCGAGCCTGGGGACGCGCAGGCCCTTTCAATGAACTTTCCAGTGCGCGGCCCTTTCTTTCATTCTTTTTGCTGTTGAAATTGTGTTTTTGTTGATGCAAGTTGACGTTCTTCTAGGTTTACATTTATCTGAGGGGTTGTTTTGATTTAGATGGGGTAGACTTTTTTTAAATTTTGGATGCTGGTAATAAGTCTTCAAGTCTTATGGAGAGCGGAAGAAACTGACAGACCCGACTGACTAAAATTCGACCTGTTCCTTCAACAGCCGTTGCGATCCAGGGCCGCGGTACCGTTTTAACAATTTTTTATTACTTGAAAATGGAACCACCCGCTCCAAAGTAATCAAAAATGCGTTATAAAGCAATCTAGCTGAAATCAGTATTAAAAAAAGTATTATAAGATGCCAGTCTTATTAAAAAATGTGAGTTATGTACATACATCTCGGCGGCGTGAAATGTGGATGCCAACTTAAATAAAAACAAAAAAATAAAACGGCTTAACGTTTTCTTTGGCGCTGATCTGCTACGAGAGCAAAAAGAAAATGTTCGCTACTTATTTATGGCTGCGAAGTCTCGAGAAAAATGTAAGACATGTAGAACGTGTTGACATCTACTTATGCTGCTGTTTAGCGGGACTTTTTCAGAAGACATTCGAAAAACTTCTTACGTTTTAGCCTAATGGTTGCATGGTTTTTAAATTATATGGGCGGTAAACTAGATCTATTTATCATATTTTTTTTAGTTGCGCATGGATATTGTTATTTTAAAAGCTGCATTATAAACTTAATATTTCTAGAATCATAGAAAAAGTAAACACACATGACACACAGCTACACACATCAAAAGTGTCTAGGGATCAAGCATTTTTATGCGGATTTCTTGATATTGAGATGTGGCTTTGTAATAAATTTATGATTTTATAAATTTATATGGATCCTTTTTGGTGCATTTCATAATTTGAATCAGGAACTGTAAATCAAATTCGAGTAAAAGATGAAAATCAGCTGTCAATATTTTCCCTATAAAAACATACAACGCATTGAAGACATTATTAGTGCTACTGTTTCCCTACTACTGATTAAAACCAACGTTATTATGGAGCGGCGACGTCATTTAAGCAGGGAAGAAATGCTCAGAGCCGTGGGAATGATAGAAGCTGGTTCCCGGCAACGTACTGTGGCTTTAGCTCTGAATACAAGTCAGAGTGTTATCAGTCGACTTTGGACACGTTACCGAAGCACTGGTACCGTGGCTGAGCGCCATGGAGGACGGTATCGCTGCACCACACGGAGACAAGACCGATACATTCAAATCTTAACTCGAAGAGCTCCAACAATAACCGCCATGATGTTAGCCGTGAGGCTTCATCACTCTTCAGGGAACTTAATTAGCGACCAAACAGTCAGAAACCGCTTGCATGAAGTGAACCTTCATTCCCGAAGACCGCTACGGGTACCACCTATAGCAATGCACAATCGTAGGATTCGATATCAATGGGCTCTTGAACACAGAAATTGGGCAGAAGAACAATGGCGTTTCGTGTGCTTTTCTGATGAGTCTCGTTTTGGTATGAGACCGGATACAAGACGTATACGACACTGGAGAACCCCTGGACGGCAACAGCGATTAAAATCCTGCCAGGAAGTCCATCCTTATAGTGGTGGAACCATCATGGTATGGGCGGGTATTTGGATCGGCGGAAGAACTGAGTTGATTTGGATCAGAGGCAACCTCAACGCTCAAATTTATGCTGAGACGATTGTATCAGACGTCATCGTTCCTCTACAAGTGCAAATCGGTCCCTTATTTCAGTTAATGCATGATAATGCACGACCGCACACCGCAAGAGTTGTAAGACAGACTCTCGCCGCAGCTAACATCAATGTCCTGCCCTGGCCTGCTCAGTCGCCAGACTTGAACCCGATTGAGCATGCATGGGATATGCTACAGAGAAGAGCTATGCCGAATATGGAGGGTATCCAGTCGCAAGAAGACCTTTTTTTGTTGTTGCAACGAACATGGGCGGCCATTCCACAGCGTGATTTGGATGAACTCATTTTGAGTATGCCAAACCGATGTTCTTGTGTTGTTAGTGTTCGCGGTAGAAACACGGATTATTAATTGTTTAAGTTACCCAATAAAATTTTAAAGAAAACTGTTATTTCAGTCTTTTTTTCGAACTTTAATGTTTAGTGGTTCAAATGTCAAAAATCCCTTTATTAGGAAAATGGCAAATTTCTTTATGAATGCAAAGGTGACTTGGTTTATCGTTACTGTGACAAACGATAATACTTTATTTGATGAATCCTTAAAGAACATTTTAATTAATATCAATCAGGAGAAAAGTTATTGCAAAAATATATGTTGATCCCTAGACACTTTTGATGTGTGTATTTCTCTAAATTATATTCTCTCATTTCGATACCGCAATTTCTTTACTATAAAAAGATACTTCCGTGCTATAAATAAATCGCTGCTGTCCATTCCATTTTCCCCCTCGAAGATACTTGAGCTCATTTGACAGTAAGAGGGATTAGTGTTTGATGGGGCAAAATACGGCCTGGCAATTTTTGGCAGCAGACATGGTAGTCTACGCTCAATAACTTTCAACTCAGCATTCGCTGGGTGTCATACACCCAGCAAATCCTGAACCTTTTCTGTGTGGACATGCTTAACACAATTTGTTATTTATTTTTTTACGTTTTTCTGGTTTTATAAACTTGTCATTTCTTGCTTTTCTTTATTTTGTCATTGTATTGTGTCTGTACTACAAAAAATGTTTTCAAATATTTTTCTGTTCTATTCTGTTTTAATAAGCTAGTCATTGAATTGTATAAGGGTGCCTTTCCACCAGAGATGTGCTATGCAGCTATGCTGCGAGAATGTAAAACTATGTGACCATTTCCACTGATGCCGCCGCAAAATAGCTGCGCGAGGAAGATGCGCAGCTCGAGCTATGGAATCCGTTTCCACCAGTGCTGTGCTATGTGCACCAATGAATATGATCGGTGGATATCAAACGCATCCATAGCAACGTAGCATAAGCACATCTCTGATGGAAAAGAAGCCTTAGGCTGCTTTGGATGCGTGCTATGGATGTGTGCTATGGAGGCGTGCTATGGATGCGTGCAATGGATGGGTCATGTGTGCTATATATGCCTGCTATGGTCGTCGCTTCCTTACATCACATAGCTCGAGCTGCGCAACGGTCACATAGTTTCGTAGCTTAGTAGTTGGAATATAGGGTATTCAGATCACTAAATCGTGATCTGAATAACCCTATATTCCACAGTTAAACCATTCATGTATCAGTTTATTCCTCTGTAACCCCATCATATATTTAATTATTCAATTTTCATTCAGTTTATACCTCTGTTTTTCAATCCAAGCCACTTACCATTCTTAACCATTCTTTCTTCGTGAAGTCATAAAATGGTCTACTAACAACATTTTATAGTTTTCTATTCAAACATATTTTTTGAAAGTTCTGTATTTTATAGGTAGTAGTCGCATACTCATCAACAGCATCAGTCTGTTCGAGTGTGTAAATAAACAGAGCAGTTCAATATGAACTGCTGATTGTAAGAAGCGGTTCAGTATGAACTGCTCATTTTAACAAGCTGTTTTTGCTTTCGACTTTGAACTATAATATGCTGTTGCCAGGCGGTTAACTATGTTATTTTTTTTTAGTGTTTAAGAATTAAAACTCACAAGTAGGTCAAGTTTAGATATTTATTTCTACATAATTATAAAAATATTGTTTAACACATCATTTTAATCAAAAAAATTATAAGCTATGATACATTTTTTACATCACTATTACTTACATTTTAACTAACCTAAATAATAGAATATGTGTAAGTAAGTTTGTAGATTAGATATTCACACTTCGATTATAGTATCTAGGTTTAACATTCTAAAATCATTTATACATAAAACTAGGATCGTACTTATTTTATCTTACTGACAAAACACTTGATTTTCTTCACACCATTTATTTAAGCAAAACACATTTTTTAAGGCACATATATTGGTATGATACATACAACTTATAATGTCAGATGAATCTGAATAATTGTTATATAATGTCAACAAACTCGGACAGTTCTTACTTTCTAAATTGTATACATTGTTAATTCGGAATATATCTTTTATCCATAACACTTTTTCGTTTCCTTTCGTAAATATAGATTTATTTTTAAACAAATCACCTAAGTTTGCTTTATAATTAAAATATGGTACAAAGCCTTCGTTCCAGTTTATTCCTCTGTTTTTTTCAATCCAAGCTACTTGTAACCGTTCTTTCCTCGTCAAGTCATAAAATGGTCGTGGTGGTTTTATCAACAGTACTTGTATACGTCCTTTGTACATTATTGCTATTTCTTTTGGAATAAACTCGTTTTCTTCACTCTTAAACCCTTGAACATCTACGATGATATTCATGATAGTTTTCTCACAATATTACTCAACGGCTTGTATTCGAAAAGTCGATCGTTTATTATTAAACAATAGGCAGATGTATTATTTTGAATATCTTCACAGCATTCAATTTCTAATCGCACGTCAACTGGTCCAGTTTTAGGTGAATCGTTTTGTCTTGAACAGTCAATCACAAAAAGTGGAGCAATTTCTTTAAACTGGTCTAAGCTAAGCAATGGATCAATGCTTAAGTTGTAATACGACTGACGAAAATTAGCATACATTTCGTATAATATACTATATTTACCTTCATCAAATTTCAGATTAAGTGAGTCGTAAGGATAGTATTGAGAATTCAAATATAATTTAATATTGCTTACATTACAGTGATCAAATATAGAAGAACTTCTAGTTTTATTATTTTTTCGAGCTGTTTGCAAGCCAAATATTACAAACCTCGGTTTTTCTAACTGGGAAGTTGTCTTTACTGACCAGGAATGTTTTGTTGTTTTTGGAAGTAATGGATATTCATACAAATCCCAATTTCTAAATGCTATCTGTATAGAACGATCTCTCTCCAAGCTTTTGAGCAATAACAATTTATTACGATCAGAAACTTTAATATGCGGCACACGCCATTGTATTTTTTGTATATCTATTTCTACGTTATCATTTTTGTCTATAAGCACACAGTTCAATGCTGAGCTGCTTCGTTGTAAAATAAGTTCATGTTTACAATTGATTATTATTTTGTTGTAATCTTCTGCAAATCCCAGTATTCTGTTCAATGGCACGATAACAATAAAATATTCGTTTCTTAATTTCGTACCACCTAAGTTCCATCCCCAGATTGCTGCAGCTTTACTTTCACCTTCGTTCATTGAGATATACGATTTTAATGTGGTTGTAATACCAACATTTTTAATCCGATCGATTTCAACACCATTTATTTCATATCTAATATCTTGAAACAAATATGAAATGGGATTATTTATAAAATCAACATCTTTTTTTATTAATTTTCCCGCTGCATCTTTAGTTGACACATTTACATATCCTTCTATGTAAATGGAACTACCTGATGGCAATACATATAAATCTTGCTGTTGTATGGGTATTCTAATTTCATCATTTTCTTTAAAACTATTATTATATGGATTGTAACTATGGATCTCATAACCCTCAATAGAGGTATCATATTGTGGTAAATCTGTAATTTGAAGCATATTATGTTTTAAAACCGATATCTTGAAGAAATCTTTTGTTTTCCTTTGAAACTTTATTAATTCTCAGTACACTGACACGTCTCACTTCTTTGGATATTGGCAGTCTTATGTTATATTTCCCTCTCTCATTAGGAGTTTTATTAAGAACAAGCATGATGTATGAATAAAACAAAATGAGGTTACTTTAAATAGGTAATAAAAAAAATCCTTTTTCAACACTAGTGACTGTTATCATCAACAACCAAAGAATGCATGTGTATGAACTAGCAATGTCATTTATATTTTTTCTAGTTTAACGAAATTTGGAGACGTAAGAAATAAAAATCACTCAATTAATAAGTTCCTTTATTACTTTTCCAAAATAACTTAAGATATTTTAAACATAAGTGTCCACAATTATACAAGTGATCATGTTGTACATTTTCATAATTATACTGAATATTGTTTCCTAAATATTTTATTAATTCTTTAGGTGGTTTTAAGTTACCATAACTGTCAAAGTATTCAATGTGATCGTATATTTTGGCATAGGCTACCCAATGAGTGCCAGAGTTTTGAGAAATATCAAGATTAATCACTCCACATTCTAATGGTAATGGGTTATCTGGTAATTCATCTCTCATAAATACACCTCGAAAGAATGGGATACTATTTGAATGTTTCAATATATCAATATTAGTTAAAGCCCTATTGGGTAGCCGACAATTTAGTTTTTTTTCTTTGTAACAAAAATTCCTAAACCTTCTTTGTAAGGCTTAAGATGTAATCCTTTTCCAATAATTAAAGCTTCTATTTGCTTGTTGTGACGTTCCGATTCAAGCAACTGTTTCTTAGCTGTTTTGTATGAGTTAATAGCTTTCGCAATCCCAGCAGCACCCCCAGCCAAACTTCCAGCGGCAGATAAACCAGCAAATATTGGTACTAAAGGAAGAAATCCTCCAGTTTTAGGTACTGGTATAATTCTGGGTACTTTTATGGGTAAATCAGATGCAAATTCATGAGCTGTAGCGCAGGCTAATTCCATTAATGCTTTCTTACAGGTAGGTTTTAGTTTCTTAATGTGCTTTTTCGTATGTGATACAATATTTTTAAGGGTTTTTCTAAAACCCGCTCCAGACCTTACTTTACCCATTTTGAAAGATGATAAACCAGCCATTTCTTTGTTGCTTGTACATAGTCCTCGTGCTTTTTTCATTGTTATTATATTTTTAAAGAATTATTTTTACATAAACCTTAATTATAAAGTATGTCTTTATTGCATTAAGAATAAAGTGGAAGTGAATATATAATTGTTTGTAAAATGCTTAAATATTGTTCAGGAGTTATAATACATTTGATTTATCAATCCAGCTATTTTCACTGGTCGGTAGCCCCAACCATTTAACATATACTCTCTTTCCTTCTCGTTTCAAAACCTTTTCAACGAGGTATATGTCCGGATGATTGGTTTTCTGAAGTTCTTGTGAATAAAATGCGCCTAGTATTGGTCGACATCTACCATCTTCTATTAAATAAGTTGTCGGATTTGTTCCTTGAATTTTTGTTATTTTAAATATTTCGGTGGACCAGTTGGGATAATAACCTTTATCAAAACATCCTTTATATTTACTTACTCTCACATTATCTCCTACACTAAATTTCTTACATTTTACTTTTTTTCGAGATTGAGCTGCGTCTAAGTATCTTTGCAGTATATTTGTTTTATTCGTTTGATTTATTGAAACAGGTGACTGTCCGACAGTTCTATGAACATCATTGTTGTATTCATGTAACTTTTTTTCTAACACACCGTTAAACCATTTATAATTTCCATTCAAACTAAACTCCTTGTATAGTTTATTCTTTAACGTTCTTATTAATCTTTCAACAATTGAGGCCTTTTTAGTAGAATAAGTAGAATAATGATTAATTTTATACTTATTAACAACACTTTTAAATTGATCATTATAAAACTCTTTCCCAAGATCGGTTTGCAAATTTTTTGGAACTCGTCCTTGTTCTATTACTGTTTTAAACGCCTCTGATACCTGTTGCTTATTTTTTTGTTTAAGTGGAATCGCCCAAGCATATTTTGAAAAAGTGTCTATAATCACCAGTATGTATTTATAACCTGCATTCACTTTTGATATTGCTTGCATATCCATCAAATCTGCTTGCCAAAGGTCATCTATATCTTTAAGTATTACACTTCTTCTTAAGAAATTAACTCTAGCGTTTTTATGAATTTCATTTATGACGTCTATTTTGCTCATAATGCTTGCTTAACTTCCCTGCTATTTCTTTTAAATATATGGTCTTTTCAATATTATTTAATCTACTATTTAAACCATTAATTAATTTGTTTAATTGTTCTATTTTAATTAATATTTCAACTTTGAATTTATTAATATCTTTACAACATTCAGTTTCGGTTGATTTGTCCAAGATCTCAATATGCTCAGAGCTTATTTCGTTAAAAGACAGCGATGTTTGTTTTGTATGAACCTTCATGGTCTAGGCGCTTTAAATAACTAAGTATAAAATTAGATACAATGCTTTTTATTACTTTATTACACCGGCTTCTTTTAACTCTTCAACGATTGATATAATTTCATTGTCATGATTAGTATTACCAGCGTTTTTTGAAGCCATTAACAGTCTTAATCTATCGATTAATTCATTAGGGTCATCCCAATAAACATAATCTGTATTACTCTTATACTTTTTTTTCAATTTAGGTAAGTAGCCACCACTTTTTGACTTAATGACTTGTTCTGCATGTTGAATGTAATTTTGTTCAGAAAACAAAGGTTTAATAATTTGACGGTATTTCAAACCTTTGTCACCTTTCAATTGGCCGTTTGGATTAAAGTCGCGTTTGTGAGCATTTGTATTATGGAGCATGTCTTTGTAAACAATTTTATCAGTTTCAGTTACCAGACTGAGATCAGGTCTATTACGTAGTAAAAGTTCTTTAAGTCCAGGAGTTATTTCATAATGTTTGTCATTAACTGTAGCTATAATTGATTTGAGGGAATTGTTAACGTTGTTTGTAAAAGAAAATGATACTTTAGAGTTTCCCATCATCAAATTTTTGTTTTCACTTCGAATCCCAAAAGGTACATTCATGTTATTATCATAGATTTCAACCATATCTTCTTTATTAAGTGACATAAATGTATCGTTCTCGCTATCATCACCCGTGCAGCTAAAGGATGCAGAACCATCATTTGAATGTTTCTCTATAAATTCTTTGAAATTTTCAAAATCTACGGATGAGCTACATCTTCTCATTATATTATTATCACCTTCATTCGTATCCAAAATAGTTTTATTATTAACTTTAATTAAAGTCTCTAGAGGATCTGTTATTGGTCTAAAAAATTTCTTGAATTTCAAATTATCGACATCTTCTACATTTTGTATTGTTTTAATTTTATTTTTTATGTTATCTACGGATTTTATCAATTGTTCTTTTATATTGACCTCCATAATGATTCCCGACAATATCCAACCGTTATTTACGGATTGTAGACGACGATTGATCATTTTTTTAAAGTATTATGGTTTTTATTATGTTTGCTCAAAAGTTACGAATGTGTCAAACCCCTGTCTATATCTACCTTCATTTAGAGAACAATCTTTATTTATCAATACAAAGTCAAACCGATCTTGCCATATAGTAGAGCAAAGTTTTTTAAATTGAAGCCACTCCATATCCGTATTTACATGTTCATTATAAATATGTTTTAAGTTTATGTCGTCTTGTTTAAAGATTAACAAAAGATTAACATTATCTCGTATTAGTTGTTTAGGTATTTTGGAATAGGTTTGTGATAAGTAAAAACAATCTATCTGTTTATGTCTCCCCATTGCGAAGTAGTTACGAATATTTATTTGATTTTCACATGCGACATCATCGAAAATCATTATTGAATTGGTTAAGGCATCATTAGGATGTATAACTTCTTTATTATCATGGAATATAAATAACTTTGCATTGGGTATGCAACGGATGACCTGTTTTAAAAAACAATATTTTGGCTGGAAAGCTGTCTTCGAGTATAAATAAATATTCTTGAATTTTACCCCATTTTCATGCACTATTAAATTAAGCATTATATTAGTTTTTCCACAGTTAGATGGACCGCATATAATACATCTTATAGTATTCGGTAAGAGTGTGCTATGTCTCACTTTTTGTGAATGATTTTCTAATTTTATATTATTTATTTTAAAAGTATGTGATTGCTTAACGAAATTCATTGTGAAATGTGAGGTAATAAGACATGACCCGAGTATATATACCTACTTCTTATTTTACTAAAAGGTGCTATGTTTTATTTTTTAACTAATTCTTAACTTGTAAGTAAAGTATGAAGAATATTGTGTAAATGGAAATCAAAATAAAAGGCTCATAGTTACTACATATTAAGCATTTATTTAACAGTAATTTTTATTTTAGTAGGTACTTACATCAAAATAAAATTTAAATCTAATTTGTGTACAATCAGTGTAAAATAATAACACATTTACAGATTACACATCACTGGAATAATCTACAAACATAGAATCACAATGCCCCCAGGGTAATGTAAGAATTTGATCCTGTAATACTTGAACTTTGTCATCGTTTCTTTCTAAAACTTGTTTGTCTACTTGCTGAGTGTATAAAACATGTTTAATTGATTTTATCATATTCATTTTACATCTATGCGCTTTATTTGTCAGCAGTACATTGTTGTAATCATTCAATTTTAGGTTACAAGTTACAGACTTAGAAACACCTTTGGCTTTTTTAATTTCAGTCTTCATACTGTTAATAAAATATAATTTAGCTCTTAAACCGATAAATTCTGTAATTAAATCGCCACCAACCTCATGTTTCCATAATCCAGGAATTTTAGCATGAAGTTGTGGTATGTGATATGGATTATTCATTTCAAAATTACTAGTATCAAACTTTGAAAGATCATAATGCATATCATGATAAAAATCATCTGTATAAATTAAATATAATAGGCTATCAGTGTCTGTATAGCACAACTCAGCATTGTTTCCGTATTTATTTTTCATAACGTCATAATGAAATTGGTACAAATGTTGTTTCGAATATTCCAAAACGGTAAATCCAATATAAATAGGTCTATCTAAAACGACCTTTTCACGGTATAATTCCACAGCTACGAAATTTTCTGAAAAAATTGATATACTTTTTAAATTTGGTTTACATATCAATTTTTCAGCGCCAAGATGTTTATTTGTTTTATTTCTGGTATCTGTCCATTTTGTTACTAATTTTACATCTGCTTGCTTCCGTTTATTTTCGATAGTTTTTCCGAATATGGCATTATTCAATAACTTAAAAAAGTCCTTCTCGAACGCAGTTTTGGAATTTTGACGAAGACTAGTATTCAGATCAATGTATTTTTTGAGAAAGAATTCTTGTCTGAAGCTAAGTATACGATGAATCTTTTTTAAAATCAAACCGTTTTTCAAACATTCTTTCAAGTGAACATAATGAATTACATAATTGTGCTTTTCATAAAGGTTTGCAACTAATTTTACTGATTTTCCATAAGGAGGTACTATTTTTTCAACTGCAAAAGGCAAGTCTTTATGCTTGTTATGTAAATAATCTGGATAATTTAAGTCTACTTCCAAAATATAACCGTAATCATTATCATCTGACACCTCATTTACATCAAACTTGCTAATTTCTTTCAGACTCAAGAACTTAAATTCTTTAATAGGAAGTTTCTTCATCATAGCATAGCCATATAGATTATTACAATCAAGATATATTAAATAACTACTTGATTCAAACTCATTAAAATGTGGTAAATATTTATTGTTTGCTACAGCATGACGTAGAGAACACTGTGCAAGCCCACCACGAATTCCTTTTTCTAATAACTCGTACATTCGTAAATCACTTATCAACTCAAGTTCAGTGCCGGTATATAGAAGCATTGCATCCCAACTTAAGCTCGGTGACGTTACATAATAAGCCGGATCCAACTTATAGAAATGTAAGCTTGTTTTTCTAAATTTTTCAAATATGTCGCATAGTAAAAGCACATCACATTTTATGTATAAATCTGTATATTCACCAAGAGATTTTATTTCGAAAATATTCCAAACTGTTTGAGCGTGTAAATATTCTTCTTTAGTTATATGTTTTTCACACAGACTATTATAAAAATGATCCTTCGAGGGAAGTTTCGTCTCATCATATTTAGACCAAGAATCAACGTAATCATATGGATAAACACCTTTTTTTCTCATTAAATCAAATTGTCTTTTATCAGTAAACTCTCTCGATAAGTTCAAAAAATCGTTTTCTGACAAACTTTTACTTAGTTTATCTAGACTAGAACTAAGAAAGTGAAAGGAATCAATAAATTTTATTTGTATACGGTTATTGTTTTTTTCCGTATTAATTACTTTTGTTATTGAAAGATATTTTTCTTTAGTTTTCGGTATTATATTTATAGAACCTTCATACTTTGCTAACTCTTCAATGAATAAATGTGAGTCATATCCGGACAAATTATGGAAGACAACAGGAATGAATGAACAAACTCTATACATCAAATTACAATGGGAGTGCGCTGCCCCACGATACTCAGATGTAATATGATCATGATCTCGGACTTTATCAGTCAATAATAATCGTTTGCATATGTGACACGTAGTCGAATTTCGATAGTCCATCTCTTGCTCTGCCGATAATGGAGTCATTGGCTTTTTACTACTTAAGATCTCATGTATATTTTTAACGTCTTTTATTAAATATTTAACAAATACTTCCACACAATCTGTACCTCGATATGTAATATACTTATTTAATTGATCGTTATGTGCACAACAAATATAATAAGCGAAACATGAAGGTTGATGTGTTTTTAGTTTCTGTGTATTCAAAGAGCTACTTTCATTACAGTCTATTAACATACATTCGAAATCAGCATAAATTATGAAATTGATTTTTTGCTGCCTCTCATAATGTTTGAACTTTAGTACAGAATTATTTTCAGGTATTATAGTCAAAATCTTAGAGCAGTTATGAGTCTTGTGTCTATTTTCGTTACTAAATAGTTGTAGACATGCATCACATAAATAATGTTTTCCTTTAGAACGAGTCACTTGACGTCGCACCAGACGTATTAAATCTTTAATTAGACAGTAGTGTCCGATAGAATTTTTTTCGATATAAAGTAAATTAAAATGTTTTTTTCTTCTATTTTGTGTTGCATATAGAGGTCCGGTCACAGTATTATTTTGTAGGCCATATATATTTAAACTGATGAAAGGATTATTTTTTTCTAACGTTTTAATATCATGTATCGTAGGAGGAAATGACATTCCCTTAATATTTAAAACAGAGGTATAATGGGGGTATGAACTTGTTCTGCATACATTAATTTTAGCTGGGTATAATCCAGCAACTATACTCCATAATAAACAGCAATTATCTTTATTTTTAATATTTATACAACTTTTCGACTGCCTAATAGCAGACGGCAGTTGTATATAAGACCCACCTCTCATAGGGGAATACTTGTTTACATTAATTTCGAGATGACTCATAGAAACAAATGTCCAACCAGATTGACAGTGCTGGAACTCGGTTAATTTATTATTTAGTTTATTCATTACTTTCATTAATAATTCATTCAAATCAGTGTTCTTATATATAATTTCATATTTGGTATTAAACGACTTTAATTGTTGTTCGTCTGATTTTGATAACATAAAATAGGCAAACAATTCGAAATTCAATTTTATGCAATTGTGTTCATTAAGTGACATATTTATCAATTCTGTTATATTTATTAGATGATCACCCAGGAACGCCTCTAAACCGAGGTACTCGTCTTCCTGAGTGACATTCAATCTGTATGTCATTAATCTGTTTTTGAATGCTGTTGCAATAATATGAATATCTTTGAACTTGGTATTCAATAAACAGTTTGCTTTGTGTATATTCGTTCTCATATGATAGGAATACTGATTTTCTGGTATTTCAATTTTACATTTATGACAGGTTACTGATTTTCTAGGTCTCGATTTGCTGTTGAAGTGTGTAACTGTAAATAAGAAAACCAATTACTAGATTACTTATTTATTTATATTAATTAATACTACAATATCATACTTATAAAATACAGTACAAAATAATAATAATAATAAGACATTTCATGTAGGTAAACACAATTAAAAGAAAATACAATTTAAAGTAAGTACCCATAAAAGCAAATATTGATGAACACCTAGTTAAACAAATATTGACGAACACGTTAAACAAATAAAGTATTTAAGTCTCATAAGCACCTATGCAGGTGATAGGACAATTTTTAAAATCATTTTGAGTTGCTTTAACAAACTCCTTTAAGTGGGGCCAAGATTCTTTATTTTCATCTAATTTTGTCTTGATGGTAGTTATGGCCGAGCGCCATCTATTTATAGGCATTATTTTTTTAATTTCTTCCGTGTTGTAAATTTTCACTTCTACATAATACTTTCCTTCTTTAGTCTCGCTTATTTGTCGTGAATATCCCTTAGCCATCCTTCTAGTAAAATATGAGTACAGTGGGGGTATATTACCAGTTTTGTGGGGTCTCTGTGGTGTGGTGAGGCTTCCTTCATTATCGCTGTCTTCACCGAATAATTCACTGGCCGTAACTCGAGCTGACGATGTTACTGGTGCAATGACATGCTTCAATTTTTTTGCGCTTGTTGACTCTTCACTCGATTTGATGGACCTTTCCCGCTTCTTTTTTCTTTCCTCTGTCTTCCTCTTCGGCTTCGCCTCTTGCTCAGAGTCATCGCTAGAGAGCAAAAGGTCGTTGCTAAGTAGTGTCGACCTGTCAACAAAAATATAAATGTACTAGCTGTTGCCAGCGGCTTCACCCGCTACAACTCGAAAATTATCCCACGGGAACATAAAATCGGGATAAAAACTATCCTATGTGTTAATCCAGGTTATAAACTATCTGTGTACCAAATTTTAGCCAAATCCGTTCAGTGGTTTTTGCGTGAAAGAGTAACAAACATCCATACATCCATACATCCATACATCCATACATCCATACATACAAACTTTCGCCTTTATAATATTAGTAGGATTAGTACATTGCAATCAATTTTTTTTCTTCAAAATTCCTACATTTGTAAAAAGGAACTGATCGTGAGGAAGATAAATAGTTAACATAGCATTTAATCTGTGCAGGAATCGAACCTGCAGCACAGAAAAACATCAGTCAGTCTCTGAGCCAAGCATTGTAATAGGTACTTGGTTCTATTAATACATTACTCTAACCATTCGATATAATCTCACCATTCAAAATACATTTAATACATTACTCTGACCATTCAATAGTTAGATACGATAGTGAATTATTGAATAGATACTTACATTCTTGATTGATGCTTAGACAGGTAGTTTGATGAGGAGCTCGGAGCGTTGATTCCTTGTAGAGAGGTTTCGTTCCAGAGAGGAATTGTGCCGGAGACTAATTTGCGATGCGTTTTTATAGGCCTAAAATTATGTCATTCATTCCAAATTTGTAAAACTGCATACTTGCAAAAATTGTCAACTGTGTACACGAGCGTTTTTATCGTAGCGGTTAAGGTTTTAAGTTTACAGCGTTTTATATAAGCCAAATAAAAAGCGATTTTGAATCTTATGTAGGTACTCACTTATATCAACAATAGGGGAATTTCATACCTACTTACAATTATAAAAAATGTTTGTAGGTTGTTGTTTTCTGCTGAATTTTTTGAACGTCGATGACGGCGACGGTACAAACGCTGCGGTTTACACGCCCGCATGCAACTCCTAGACATGTGGAGAAGTGGAGATAAATGACGAGTCAGAATCTCATATTTCGGTATACAAGAATAATCTTGTTTTATATCTGTACTGAGCTTGCGGGTGCAACTTTGATATACAATTAACATACCATGAGTTTGCTTGCTAAATCATCTGAATAAAATGTATGAAAACGATTACCGTAAACATAAGTGCAGTAGTATTATTTTATCGATATATATTTTTAATAAAATGATAGGCGTCGTAATGTCTTACGTTTCCTATTTCACTATACCATTTTTGGAAAGATATGGTATCTAACTGAAAAATGTGCGATGTTGAACTCTATCCATAAAATTAAATTAGGGTATATAAATAGAGAAAAAATCATTTAAAATGTATTCCAAATCTACACTTGACTGTTACAACTGGCTTCATCGTGTAATATTGGTAAGTTTTAATATTATTATTCTTCCTTATTTTATCTGGTACATATTTTTGTATACAACACTATTGTTTCAATCGCAATTGTCGTTTTTGTGATAGAATATCGGCTAACGAAATACTAATTTAGACTATTATTTTCCAGGTGCTTAACAAAGTCGGAACATGGAATTAAATATGTCACACTCACCATCCTACAGTCCTGTGTTAGAAAACATTAACCTACAATATGATGTTAGTATCTAAGTAATCATCGATATAAGCAATTCAATTCATTTATGATGGTGTTTAATAGCTTACAATTATTCATTGTTTCAGAATTTGATAGATTGCCCCGATCCAGTTCTTAATCCATTTTACTATGCTCAAGACCGAGAAAGCTGGGATGCCAAAGTGGCAGAAATAGCATGAAGAGAGTAGACAGCAAAACATACAAGATAAAAAAATAAAGAAGAAGAAGAAAAAATCAAAACCATTTAAAAATACATCCTTTATCAAGCGTCAAGAGCCCGGACATATTCACCGAATTATAAAAATAATTGTACATGATGTGGAAGGTCGTCAGATGGATGAAATAGACAGTGATCCCGATATCGATAGTGCAAGCGTGAATATACAATATTTAGTGCGTAGTGATATTGATGACATAATGAGTGAAACCGATTTTTTAGTTGCTAAAATTGTTAAAAAATTAAGTTCAACTACTACTTAATTGATGTTTAAAATAGACGTATAATAGTTTTATTATTGTTATGTATTTGTTTTTTAAATAATTAGTATATACTGCAAATATTCATTGTAAATAAAAGTATTTACAATATAGTACCTTTTATTTCTACATCATAACATTAAAACTAAATCGTTACTACGCTGTATATATAAGGTAGCGCGATGGACAATGGCAAGCGCACTTCATTTTCGCTAGCCTGTTGTATCGAACATACACCGCCTATTGCTCCAATTTCAGTGTCATTGAATTGTTGAATGAATGTAATGATAAATTATAATATACGTATAATGATAAATGTTCAAAAAGATAAATGTTTCATATTTATATTGAATATCTAAATTTCTCATGACATCTATTACATTACAATTGTTGAATAATAAAGACCACTAAATAGTCAAGTTAGAATTTTTGCAAGTACTATTTAAAAGCAATAAATGATGAATGTAATTAGGTAGGAATGAACTGATACATGAATGGTTTAACTGTGGAATATAGGGTTATTCAGATCACGATTTAGTGATCTGAATACCCTATATTCCAACTACTTAGCTTAGCTTTTACATTATCGCAGCATATAGCTGCATAGCACATCTCTGCTGGAAAGGCACCCTTAGTCTCGTGCCGTCTTAGATCGTTATTAATTGTCTACTAAACATGGCGATTCGTATGGTTAGAGATAGCCCTTTGTCTGGACAAGAATTGGTGGTTATATTTCAACTAAGAAACATTATTATATACGGAAATTATTTTTACGCCGAAGGTAGCAAACTGAGTAACAGCTATAAATACCTACTTACTGCATATCGACTTTTGGAGACAGAGAACAGTGTACATTTTGGAACGCAATAAGGAAATTGAGTAAATTGAATTGAGAATCAACTTTGAACTTATTAGATCTTATCGTGCCATTTCAGGTATAAAGGCCTGTTCTTTACAAGAGTATTTATTTTATTTTATTTTATTTGGAACAACAAACAATTACATAATAGATAATACAGATATAATACTTAAAAGTTACGATTATGTAATCAACAGCGTTATTCACAGAATATATGCAAAAATAGTAGTAACACGCTTCAAAGAAAAGTTAAAAGTAGTCAAGATATACAACCTATGTAGTATTAAGTGATATACTTATAGAAAAATAAAAATAAAAAGAAACAGTGATTTTAAGTTAAAATATCCAGACACTGTTGAGTTGATTGCAATAAGTTAGGAGGAAAAGTGTTTTATATCTAGATCATTGATTGCCTTGAGAACAGAATTTCGTAGTTTTCCGGGGGTTACACAGAACAGATCGATTTTGAGAAAGTACTTATTATAGTTTTCTACAAGACGTCGTAACGGTGCTCGGACACCAGCATTTGTTCGACATGCTCTCGCTGCAAACAACGGCTGCCTGCGGACTGCACGTGAATTGGCCTTTCTAGGAACTAAATAACAAATCCTATTGCATATGTCAGGGCAGTCGTAAGTGTTTCTGCACAGCTCGTACAGCAGCAATGTCTCCAGAAATGTACGCCGACCAGTAAGGCTTAGAAGTTTATATTTCCTTAATAAATCGATGTAAGACGCAGATGAGTGAAAGCACCTATAATTCAAACACTTTAGAAATTTCTTTTGCACCCTTTCTATGCAGTCAGAATATTTAGTGTACAAGGGGTTCCACACCGCAACTGCATACTCTAATTGAGATCTAATAAGAGTTTTGTAAAGATACAGGTAGGTCCGAGGACGTACGAATTCAGTGGCTGAACGCATTACAAAACCGTACATACGCCTTATTAGTAATTGTATTGATGTGCGTATCAAAGTTGAGTTTATCATCAATAACTACACCCAGATCGCGTATCATGCTAACCCTTTTTAAAGTGACATCATTTAGTGAGTACTGGTATCTAAAAATATTTTTGTTTTTGGTGATACTCAAATAGCAGCATTTAGGGAGGCTAAGTTTAAGTTTATTAGATAAACAGTATTCAGATAGTCTATTTAGGTCACATTGTAAAGCAAGACAATCGTTAGTATTTTTAATTGCCTTAAATATTTTTAAATCATCTGCGTATAAAAGAAATTTTGAATTTAGAAAGCATTTACCGATATCATTGATGAATAGTATAAAGAGGAGGGGCCCCAGAATTGATCCCTGAGGAACACCTGACGTCACGTTTATATTGAATGATTGGTAACCGTTGATCACTACACGCTGTGTCCTTTTGGAAACATACGACGAAAACCACCTCAAAAGGTTTCCACGTATGCCATTAAATGCGATTTTGTGCAGCAATAGCTCGTGGTCGACCTTATCGAAAGCTTTCTGGAAATCAGTATAAACCGAATCTACTTGAATGCCAGCATCCATATCATTAAAAATATACTCTGAGTATGCTACAAGATTTGTTACGGTAGATCTTCTTTTAACAAATCCGTGTTGTTGTGGAGCAATAGCATTATGAAGTAACGGATAAAGTACACTATGGACAAGCTTTTCAAATACTTTCGATAAGGTCGACAAAATCGATATCGGACGATAGTTTTCAACATCGTCCTTAGGTCCTGACTTGTGCACTGGTGTTACATTAGCTTGCTTCCAAGCATCAGGGAAGATTCCTTGTGACAAAGATCGATTAAAAATGATTTGTAGAGGGACGCAAACATTTTTAGCGGTTTTCTTAAGAAATATTGCAGGAAGTGCATCAGGACCTGGGCCTTTTGAGATATCTAGAGATTCTAAGTGCCTCAATACCTGCTGAACTGAAAACTGAATACCATCTAAAACAGTACAATCCTCCGAGTATTCTGGGTTGGGGCAAAAGTTGTTTGACAAAGAAGAGGGCTCATAAACAGATCTAAAATAATCAGAGAAAAGATTACAAATTTCATTAGGGTTATTCGAAGATAGATTTTTAAAACGTACAGCGGAGGGAATACCTTTAGACAACTTACGGTTAGAGATAAATTTCCAAAAATGATTAACATTAGTTTTGATGTTGTCCTCAACAGAACTCATATACCGACCATAGCAATTTTTGCACTCAATATGAAATCGGGATCTGAAAAGTGAAAACTGTTCGTAATCAGATAAATTTTTATACATTTTCCACTTTGCCCATGCTTTAGACTTGTTCTTAAAAATATGTATGAGTGCTGGTGAGAACCAGACTGGGAATTTAGATGACTGTACCGTTGTTAAAGGTACATGTGTTTTAATGACATTAAAAACTAAATTGTAAAAAATATCCAGCGCTTCATTAACAGAGCAGTTACCCAGAGAGGACTCCCAGTCTATATCTGTGAGAACTTGGTTGATATCATCATAGTTGGCTTTAAAATAGTTATATCTCTTAATTTTATTACGTATCATATTGCTGTTTCGCGTCTGAAAGGGAATTATTATATAAAACGGGGGGTGATACTGATCAGGAGGCAACAAAAGGTCATCGGTTTCGCACACTTTACAGTCAGCGTTACTGATGAAGAGATCGAGTATTTTATCAGACTTATTCTTAAGTCTGTTGTAGTGGATAGCGTCATGGGTGGACAGGAAGTTGCTCACAAGTCTACCAACAGGGGAGTTATTGATATGAGTATCCCATTCAAGACTAGGTAAATTAAAATCACCGACCAGGTGAAAGCGTTCTACATCGGTATTTTCGAGATAGGCATCCAACATTTGAAAGTAGACACTAAAGACAGATTCAGGAGTTTTTGGTGGTATATAAGCTGAACAAATGATGTGTGATTTACCCCTGTTCGTGCTGGGCATCTGTACCATAACATGCTCAATGTCAGCTTGTAGAGTTATGACAGGATCGATTCTGACCGCACGTAGTGCTTTGAGAATCGCTATCAGGGTTCCACCCCCTTCCCTCTTACCAGTGGCCTCGCGATCACGGTCACATCTGTGTACAGTATAGCGTTCATCAATGAATTCGGCGTCAGATATCTCCGGTATCAGCCAGGTCTCTGTGAGCACAATAACGTCATAGCAATTAGCCAGAATGTTCACGTATAATGTATGCAATTTGGTGCGGATCCCCCTGCAGTTCTGATAATAAACGGTAAGAGATTGATCATCCATAACTGAAGCAAACACTACTAAAAAGTATGACAGTATGCGATACTAAAAATGATTTCATGTCTGTGAATGAATTATGCACTGCATCCTCAATACAGTGTGAGAAATAAACACACAGAAAATGGAGCAAAACCATGCGTATACACGAATAAAAAAATGACAAGTAAATGCTGGTCAACTGGTTAAATGAGCATTGTAAAAACAGCAATCGGATAATATTAAAAGGAGAACATTCACGCTCCATACATTTTTGGGCCTTTTCTGAAAGTGCCGGCCAACGAAAAAAATTGGTACCTATAGGTAGTACTAGTCATTTGGAGCAATAATTACTATGGCACAAAAGTTGTAGGATTGCTCTCGGCCCAGTTATACAAGTTCGAAGATTCGTAATTCTCATACATTTTTTAATTTCTGAAAGTGCCGAGAATCACCAAATAATGATAAGTATTGCTAGAACTAGCGACCTCAAGTAATTTAACATAACGCTTGTAATCCCTGAGGGGTTGGGCAGAGGAGTACCGAATAAAAATGAATAATAATCTGTTTATTTTTTGTGAAAAGTAATAAAAACATTTTAAAATATACAAATCTGCTGGTGGGACCAGCATCGGGAACAGAATCGAGGTTGCCTGTGGTTAGTGGTCTTGGGAGAGGAATCTCCTAACAATACGAGACGTTATCAGCAAATACTGCTGCTTTTTGAATCAACCCTTTTTAGGGGGAAATAAAATCATCAAATGAGTTATCTCGCTCTGGGCTGAGCTGTATAGACTGTCAGACTCCTGCTGACTAAAAGTCCACCACCCAATGGGGAGCGTCCCCTCAAGTCCTGCGAACAACTGCAGTGGCGCTCTGTTTTTCGGCTGGTGAATATGCCTGTCCAGTATGGGACCGTTTTGCCCACGCCAACCCAGTGGATACAGCTCTAAATGAGACGAACCGGATTTTTAGTGGTTGCCTTAAACCGACCCCGGTACGAATGCTATATTCACTAACGGGAATTGCGCCTCCAAAAGTAAGAAAACTTACAGCCAGCCGAATTGAGAGAACGAAGCTGCAAGCTGACTCACGACACCCAATGTACGGGCACGTTTCAGTGACTCGGAGGCTTAAACGCCGTAACAGCTTCTTTGGGTGCGTCAGTCCAGATAGTTCAGTCGGTAGTAGCACCTCAACAACAATATGATGTGAAGTTTGGCAGGAACTGTTCAGACCACCTGACAGCTTCATCGAGCCTTCTGAGGGCCTCCCGGCGGGTTACGCGTTACCGTGGCCGACTTGGAAATCTCTTAATAGACTGCGAACCCAAGTCGGTCGTAGCAAGGATTATCTCCACAGATGGGGATTCACGGACGGTTCGGACCTGAAATGTCTATGTGGCGTATCACCTCAGACAATGATCCACCTTTTGTCCTGCGCCGCTGCCCTGTAACCCATACACTGGACGATCTTATGGCAGTGAGCGGGGTTCGCTTAGCTGAATTTTGGGCCAATCATAATATAATTATGACATAACGACACAAATACTATATTTGCCATCGACACGCTAAGAAGAAGACAGTTTAAACCTCTTCATTCGGTTGGCCTTTGCGTTCCAGATACTAAGATAGTCGACGAGCCGGTACCTACATTTCATTCATACATTTGCTCTTTTCTTAAAGAGCCTCATAGCTTTTGGAAGGCAATACGGGTCCACAATTAGCGGTGAGACGGGTTTGCCTCACCGTCCAGTCAACGAGACTCGACTGATACTCGTCCTTGACATCCAGTAATCGCACCAGGGGATCATGGCTATTCGGGTGATCCACTCATACACATGTATGCTGGAGGATCTGCTTTCAGATCACACGTTGGCAATCCGGAAAGGAGGCTGCCACTTCTTCTGCAGCAGTAATGACAGCGAAGAAAGAGGCAGAACACGCGAAAGAGGACGCCCTCGAAATCTCAATCCAGTTGCGCACGGCAAGTAATGCGGAGCTAGTTGTCTTCTCAAGGATCAGGCCCAGGACGACAGCATGTCGTGTTCCACGCGCGTCATAAATAAGCTTTCAGTGGCCCTTATGGAGCCAAACGCCTACCGGCTTGCGGGACTATCTCAGCAGGATAGGTACCAGCACGGTTGATGATTTTATTACCCGAAAAACGTGTTTGATTCAGAAAGCAGTACTTTTGGTCACGACTCGTATTGTTAGGAGGTTGCTCTCCCAAGAGGCCTACCACAGGCAGCTGCGATTCTGTTCCCGATGCTGGTCCCACCAGCTGATTTGTATATTTTAAAATGTTTTATTACTTTTCACAAAAAATAAACAGATTATTATTCATTCTAATTCGGTACACCTCTGCCCGGGTTGGGCAGAGGTGTTCAGGGATTACAGACGTTATGTTAAATTGTTTGAGGTCGCTAGTTCTAGCAATACTTATCATTATTTGGTGATTCTCGGCAGTGTCAGAAATTAATCAATGTATGAAAATTACGAATCTTCGAACTTGTATAACTTGGTCGAGAGCAATCCTACAACTTTCGTGCCATAGTAACTATTGCTCCAAATGACTAGTACTACCCATAGGTACCAATTTTTTTCGTTGGCCGGCACTTTCAGAAAAGGCCCAAAAAAAATGATGTCCTTTGATCTGCAAAGTACAAGAATGTGTAGCAATCGTTGCAGGTCGAGCACTAAGTGAAAGAAGTAAGGGTAAGCTAAGCAATCAATGATATAGATATTACAAAGTGATAAAATTATACATTTATGAATATAATCTAACAAAAACAGGGTAATCGGTTGAAAAAATCTGAAGTTCTGGGAGACGACTGAGTTAATGGTTAGAAACCGAAGACCTTGCGGCGGGAGAACCAGGTTTGATTTTGTCCACGTCTTGAAGAGATTTAATGGCGAGTGCGCGCGCTCCTTCCTTTTCTCTTGCAAGAATGGTACCGTTCTTGACCCACACGTACTTGAAATTATGCTTGGCAGCGGCATTACGGCATTCCCGAAACAACTGCTTATTTTTCAGAGTTAAATGCTCATGTACGTAAATAGGTAATGCTGAGTTTGAGAAGCCAAGCATTTCTGCGTTCAAATTCTTGCATAATCTGCATGCGCTGAGCATGTTGTCTCTGAGTATTCGGGAGGTAAACTTCACAATAATATTTTTCGGTCTATCCTTCTGTTCATGAGCGTGAGGGACTCGGTGTATGGCAACTATGTCTTTCTGAGTTAATTTAAAGTTGATTTTAGATCCAATATTTTCTATCATAGTTATCAGGTTTTCGCCTCGCCTCTCGGGTATATTACAGAGCTCAATATTGCAACACCGAGCGGTTTGTTCCATGTAGTCTACTTTAGCCAACAGTCCTGTGATGGTAGTTTGTAGGTCCGCAATATTCTGTTCATTCTTATTTAACTCCGCAACCTGCTTCCGCATGTCAGTCTGTTCGTCCATGGTATTTTGAACCGAGTTTCGAATTTCGATAAGTTCGTGTGACAGTGCATTATGTTTCTCGTCTTGGTTCTTAATGCTTTGCTTGATGGACAGCTGTTCTGAACGGAGAAAACTTATATCACTTTTTATTTCTGTTGTAACTTGCGTTAGAGTACTTAATTCCGTTTTAATATTCGTAACGCAATCAGAAATTACGGATATTCTAGTGTCCATATCACGTTTCCACTCGCTCAGAGTATTTTTCAAATCAAGTGATAATGCATCAATCGCCTGAGAGAAATCCGATTCAGGTTGTTTACGTTTACGGTTACATATCCCATCACTTGTTTCAGCCGTTCTATTCAAATTTGTCTCCGAAGAACATTTAATTTTGGTGTCAGTTGAGCTTAACATATTTATAAAGGATTTATGTTATAATTAGAGAGAATTTGAGTAGGTAAGTTCTACCACGGTAATAATATGTACAGTATTGGAACTCCCTACAAACGGACGAAACGCGAGCTATACCTACGCGCCTCGATGTCGGGGCGCGCTCGAGGCGCAGACAGCCACGGCCGTACCGTAGTGATGAACGGACGGTGCGTTGTTTTTTTTAGCAAATATGACAAGTAGAAAATATTGTGCTGTGTTTGGGTGTTTAACGTCAACAATAACGCATCCAGACATATTAAGTTTTTTTAAATTACCTGCAACCTCTGAAAGGTGAGTACTAACTATAAAATAATTTTACTTACTAGTAGCTAGTAGCCGTGCTAGTAGGTACGTACCACAGACTAAGTAGAGAGTATACACTGTACGTACATAATGTGTGACTTTTTAATGGTTATGTATTTTCCTTTATCTCACGAAAAAAAGGGTATTTGGGTTAATAAATACAGTAAAATGAATAAAGGAAAGTTACTGAGGCAAGTTAAATAGTTATAGGCGGTTCTGAATGAATCATGATACGGTAGGTACTTACTCTTGTGTTAAAACTCCAGTGCATGTGTGTTTTGTTAGTTTGTATTATTCAAAGTAAAGTCATGGTGTAACGGCGCGGTGGGATTGTCGGCGGGCACGGAAATGAAGCAGTGAGCTTCATTTACCTACGGTACGGTGTACAATCAACGTATATTCAGTGTACTACATAAACTTTAACACAGTCATGAATCTTGGAACGTAAGAGTACATAGTTCGCTTCGTATTTGAGTGTGCGCACTCGGTTGCATTAGGCCGACTGCCTGCGCGAGCGATGCGCTGTACGAGGTAGCGCGAGCGGCGCACTGACCTTGAAGGAGCGGTTGACGCGAATCCACACGACGACGTAATCAGACCCTTGTTATATCGTCACGGGTGCGTTTTACGTAACGGCGCTACAGTAATATTTGTTTATTATCTGTGTTTTGTGTATGAATAATACTAGAAAAACCGGCCAAGTGCGTGTCGGGCCACGCACAGTGTAGGGTTCCGTAGTTGCCCATCATAATACTTATGCGAACTAACTTAAACTGAGTCGCTGAATTTAATTTTAAAAAGAAGAATTTTCATAATCGGTCCAGGACTCTTTGAGAAATCGGGGAAAATACACAAAAAAAAAGATTACGACGAATTTAGAACCTCCTCCTTTTTTTGAAGTTAGTTAAAAATAGTTGACGATAAAAACCTACCTATTCCCAAAAAACATACCTATTAAAGCTGTAAAAATAAAGTTGTCAAACTTACATTTGCAGTTGAAAAACATGTTCTCCGATACATTTTGTTTAAGGCTGCATATTCTGAAAGTTGGCAACGTCGCAAAAAGCTGTCAAATAATTACAAGTTTTAATTAATTTGGCAAAAGAGATGGCCCATTTTCTTAGGGCACTCTGCCTAGCAAATAAAAAATCATGTACAGTGACCAATTTTGGTTTATTTTAAACATAATATGCTGTAAAATTAACTGTGACAGTTACATAATCCAGTAACTTCAGATTTCTTAGTAATTAACAAAAAGCATCAATTGGTCATGAACCTAGTCGGGCTCTTACCTCAATATTATCCAGATTATTTTGCGTGGATATAAAGAGACCCTTGTCACTGGATGGATATCCATTATATTCTACAGTTTAAACCAAGTATTACCAAGTATAGAGTGTGTGTATAGTATGTTTTATTTGTAGTATTTCATAATAAGTTTTAAGTACATGCCTGAATTGTTAGTAATTGCACAAGCATCGTTTGGAAAGGCATGTCTAACGAAGAAACAACATGTTTTCTTAGCCGTCCCGTAGCTATACCGCAGTTAATACACCTCATTGTTGTATTATTGTTGACAGTGTCCAAAACGTAAGCACAATCAAATCCGTATGAAAAGCACTAGATAATCGTTGGGCAATGGAATCAGTCCGTGTAAAATAGCAATGGTCGGTATAGAGAAAAGATAATCGCACAGTTTACAAACAAAAATAAGCCCCCGCACAAGCTGCGAACACAAATGAAAAAAATAGTATGAATGTCAAACAAAAAATATGACGGATATCAAGCGATTGTCGAACCTGTCATGTCGTTTCGTTTCGTTGTTGCAGGAAAAAGTTATTATTTCAGTAATTTAAAATAAATATTTCACAGCATTCGAATAACTTACAAAAGTGTTTTTATTATAATTGCAAAAGTGAATAATCATTTTAAGTCAGAATAATGTTAAATATTAGTCTGACAAGGCATTCATATTATAGCTTAACAGGGAATGGAACGTTTATCCGAAATAGCGTGCTGCCCCGATACGCCGGAAACGTAAAACAACTATTAATGTCGAAATATTTTTTCGGAAGTTGTACGGAAACGTAAATCATTTAGTTATTTATATTTTTATTTTTTATGTATTTATAACTAAACATGTAAAATGTACATGTCAATGAGTAACTAGGCAGAAATTGGCCATGTCATTTTCTGTATGAAAACAAGAAATATCGCTCTGTAGTGCACTAAAAAAATGATATAGGAATGCAATTAAAACACTGAATTTGATGTTGTAACCGTTTCCGGTGTATAAAAGGCATTTGGAAAGCTTCCAAATGCTTTTTCTACATCTAAAACTATATATTCGGTGTTACGATATTAATTATTGCATTCCCTTATCAATTTTTTAGTGCACTACATAGCCATATTTCTTATTTTCATACAGTAACAATGCTAAATTAATTAAAACTTGTTAATATTTGACAACCATTTGCGACGTTGCCAGCTTTCGGAATATACGCTCTTAAGTAAATAATATGTTATCTAAGTACATTTTATAAATTGGTCGACTATTACTCGTAAAGTTATAAATTAAATCTATTAATAAAAAACAACACGCATTTTTATTGAACACTTCCTTTTCAATATACAAAGTATTTTATTTGTTTACTTAAGTCTTAAATATAAGAAAAGTATATTTACAATCACAACACTAAATAGAAACAGAAAGTAGGCAAATGTAATTAAAATGCTGGAGACGGGCGTCGGACAGCCCTAACGCATGTTTACGTACCGCGCGGCTGTAGGTATTTATTTCTATCATGCGGCCGAGATCCACTACTGTAGATATTTATACTGTGGTTCTACACTAGCGAGCAAAAGTATGGAATCACTTTCTTTGAATTGATTCAGGATAGCTCCTTATATAATGGCGTGATTTGAATGAGTTTGGTATCAATTTAAAGTTAACAGTTAAACGTTTAAAATGGTAGGTACCATTTTTATTATTCTTAACTAGTTATTTAGTACTCAAGATCGCGCGGAATCGGATTTATTGATTCCATACTTATGCTAGTCACAGATCAATTCAATTGACAATGTTTTTTGTCGTTTCTAGAATACGGCGAACGATAAAAAACCTATCTAGAGATCAACACTATGTATTAAAATGCAAATAAGAACCATTTGAATATCTGATAAAACCGGATTGAAAGCAGAGAGAAAACGAACCAAAATGTTTTTTTTTATTTGTCTTTTTACTATAGGTATCGATGGAAGATTGAAAATTGTTAGGTCGTTCGGCTGATTAATTAAATTTTCATACAGAAAATTTAATTAATTTCCCTTTGCCCAGCAGTGGGACAGTTCAGGCTGATAATAATAATAATAAATGCAGAAAATAGCTCTTTTGATTAAGCAAGCAAAATTATTATGGGATATTTTTTATGAGACTTATGGTAGCCATACACCATCCTGCCTATCGAACGATCGATTTGACGCTTGCAATTGTTTATTTGAAACAATTGCAAGCGTCAAATCGATCGTTCGTCCATATACACCATACACCATACTGCCTATCGTAAGATTGATTTGACACAACGTCAAATCTGTAGCAGTGATGCCTACTCAGCAACTTTATAGCTAGATCTCGCTATTATTCGGTGACGACAGCTACCGGAAGAATTTCATTTTTTTTTAGTCAAACCCAAAACTGAACTATTTCTTCAAAATGCCACTTATTTATAATTATGCAGAATGAGCCACTGTTGCATTATCTTGTCTTTCCACTCGGGACACTAATACTTGACTAATTTTGAAAGTCTCATGATGAAAAGGTGCTAGAAAAGAAGGGACCGGATTACCGTTATTTTTTATAACGTTACGAATTATCGTTATGGTAACGATAAAAATGTAACGATATTAATAACGATATCTGTAAATCCGTTACCTAATAACTAAAATGAGTATCGGTAAAAGTAACAATACATATACCGGTAATTTATACATATGCCTATCTCTTTGTAACGATGTCGGTAGGTGGCGCTAAATTGCGATGTAATTTAGTTACAAAATTGTCGGTCGTCGCCACCGGCCACCCCCATTTTCTTTCATTACCAAAGTTCGCAATTTAGTCCTGTAGATACAAGTACAGACCAGGGTGTCGAGTCTGCTAATTATTAGTCAGAATGGCGCCACAATGGCGTTTCAATTTTCGAACCATTTTTTACTCAGCAGTAAAAAATGGTTCGAATAAGCACTACAATTGAAACGCCATTGTGGCGCCATTCTGACTAATAATTAGCAGACTCGACACCCAGTAAATAAGCAACGAAGGATGAATAACAGACCGAACAGACCAAATAATTTTCGACCTCATCGACATTTAAAATTTAGTTTGCTTTTCCTTACATTCTCCTTAGCTCCGTCATTAAAATCCGGTGTTTGCATCAGTGTCAATAAGGTCGAAAATCGCTTGAAGGTCGGAAAACATTTGCTTAACGATAGCAAGTTAAAAAAAGTGGTGCAAGGGATTTTCGACCTTATTGACATTTAAAATTTAGTTTGGTTTTCTGACATTCTCATTCTTTAACATTGCTCCTTCATTAAAATCCGGTATTTGCATCAGTGTCAATAAGGTCGAAAATCGCTTGAAGGTCGGAAAACGTTTGCTTAACGATAGCAAGTTAAAAAAGTGGTGCAAGCGATTTTCGAACTTATCGACATTTAAAATTTAGTTTGGTTTTCTGACATTCTCATTCTTTAACATTGCTCCTTCATTAAAATCAGGTGTTTGCAGTAATGCCAATAAGGTCGAAAATCGCTTGAACCTTTTTTTAACTTGCTTTCGTGGTCCCTTGACACCTCTCAAGTTTTCAATCGTATTTTGGCTTAAAATAAAATGAATAACACTTTTTTTTACGAGTGTACATGCGACCCATGTGCAAAAAGCCTTAATTTTCCTGGTAAGGCCACGTTCACATGGCGATTATTTTCCCGTATACTGTATACGAGATTTTATCGAATAGAGCAGTGACAACAGTATATAAATGAAAACTTAAAAATAGTTTACACGGCGTTCATACGGGAAAATCCCGTGTTCGAGAAATATATTTTACCGTGTACCGTGCGAAGTTGTCCTAAAAGTGGTTAACACTATTCGATAAAATCTCGTATACGATATGCTGGAAATAATCCTTAAACCTTCCCTGTACAAAAGTAGCTAAAAAGTTTAGCCACAAGTTACACTTTTTAGGTTCTTTTCTAGCACCTTTATAAAATTAGCTAACTAGCTTTTAAGTTAGCTAAGATGGCATCACTGCTGCCGATTTGACGTTGTGTCAAATCGATTTGATGACCTATCAAATTGGCATGTCATGCCATCAAATTGGCATTCCACGCCCATACACGGTCAATTCTATTTGATCAAATTGGCAGTATCATGCCAATTAGACAAATAGGCAGTATGGTGTATGGCTACCATTACCTAATAGTTTTTTTTTTAACATTGCCCCACACTAGGAATTTCTCCTGTATCATCGGTGTGTTTACAAACATATAAACTCACATACACAAACACCCAGACCCAGAACAACTACTTGTATAGGTAATACAAATATTTATTCTGAGGGATCGACCACGCGATACGCTGCGCAGCAGTCGATCAACGCTCAACTAAAACGCTCGCTTCGTAAACCATCTCTAGCGAATAAATGATTCTATTCTATTCTATTCTGTTCTGTTCTGTTCTGTTCTGTTCTGTTCTGTTCTGTTCTGTTCTGTTCTGTTCTGTTCTGTTCTGTTCTATTCTATTCTATTCTATTCTATTCTATTCTATTCTATTCTATTCTATTCTATTCTATTCTATTCTATTCTATTCTATTCTATTCTATTCTATTCTATTCTATTCTATTCTATTCTATTCTATTCTATTCTATTCTATTCTATTCTATTCTATTCTATTCTATTCTATTCTATTCTATTCTATTCTATTCTATTCTATTCTATTCTATTCTATTCTATTCTATTCTATTCTATTCTATTCTATTCTATTCTATTCTATTCTATTCTATTCTATTCTATTCTATTCTATTCTATTCTATTCTATTCTATTCTATTCTATTATATTCTATTCTATTCTATTCTACTTCTGCGCCAACCGTGCCTTTATTCTCATCTGCCACCGGGGTGGTGGTTGGCACTAATAGGTGGCGTTTACCACCCTAGTAGGTCAATGTACCGTACCAGTACCTACCTACCTACTTAGATTCATCTGCAAGGGGGCAGATGAATCTAAGTAGGTAGGTTATAGTACAGACGTTTATTCGCATTTCGTATTGGACATTATCAGTAGAAATTGGAATCAGCTATCAACCCCGGTACCGGTAGCAATAAATATGAACGTAGGAATAACTTTCCACTATTGTGATAAGGTTGAAAATCTGTTAAAGTTAACAGTTTAAGATAAGTTGATGCGCTGGCGACTGCGCATTAAGGCCAGGTAATCAGGAATCGACCTATTTTTGATTCAACAATAAACAATCAAATATTCTTTTTTTCGACCCAAAAAAAATATATGGTGTAGTTCAATGAACTATCTAAATTAATTTGCAGTTGAAAACGCGATATTTATAACTTGCCTTGATCAAAAAAAATCGCGAAAATAGAGATTTTTTTAACGTTTTTTCAGTGGTACTTGAAGTAGACCATGCTTTTGGTCCTAAAAACATATCAATAGATAGGTAATGATGTTTGTCAGAGGAATTTCCGGTTACTTTTTTTCTAAATATTTCTGTTTTTTTTTACCCATAACTATATAACGACGTGCCCTACGTGCATTGCTTCAGTCGCCCGCGAGGCGTGTCCGAGGTAGGACCTGTGTCGCTTTTGCTGGCTCGCGCCATTCCCCCCGCTAGTGATCGATATAATATACGTAATATCATTTATTTCTGAGTTTTAACCATTTAGTGTAATTTTGTAGCCACGTTAACAGGAAAGCATAAAACGCAACGGTTACATTACAGACACAGTGCAGGCGGCATCAAAGTATATTTCTGTCACTGTCGTGTGACAGAGACACCATGATATCTTCGATGTTTCTCTCTTATGGTATCTTTGTCTCTATCTAATCTGCCACATAAACTATACAACACTGCTCTAACAAGTCATACACGAAGTTTTTGGTACTAGGCGATCATAGATATGAAAGAGTTTCTTTGACATTAGCGTAAGTAAACAAGCATTTATTTTCACGAAGTTCCTTCAATCATTTTTAAGGGCATTTTTGACAATCTTACCAGGCAAACATATTACGCAAGATATCATAACGGCGGTGTTTCAAACTATTTTAGACTTTCAAAACATAAGGGGCAATTTACACTGTCCTAAACTCAGGCTCCGATATTCAGGACGTCCATAATTCAGGAAAAAGTAATTGCATTTAGGACGAGTAGCATCCTAATTAGGACACGATTTAGTACATGCTTTGGCGACTAAGTGTCTTACTCTAAATCATATTCTGAATATCGGATCCTGAATTCAGGACAAGTTATGGCCCCTTATAAATTGTCACGGCCGGCGCGCATCGCTTCACTTCAGTCAGTAAGGCTGCGATTCCACCAGAGATGTGCGATGGAAATGTGTCGTGCGAGGATGTTTAGCTGTGCTGTAAAAGGTGTGGTTGTTTCCACCAAAGCTGTGCATGAAAATGTGCCTATGAGGATGTGTAGCGTAGCTGTGAAATGTGGCGACGAGGGTGCGGTGTAGTGGGAGTGAAGACACAACACATCCCTCGCAACATATCCCACTTACACATCCCTCGCAACACATCCCTCGTACATATCTCTCGTACACATCCTTCGCAACACATCCCTCTCAAACATCCCTCGAACAAATCCCTCGCTTGTTTTGTATGCGCAAAAATCTAGCTCCGCTCAGCCGTTTTCACCAGAGCTGTGCTGACCGAAGCGAGGTAAATGAAGCGATTCTATTGGTTCTTTACAAACACATCCCTAGCTACGCATCCTCGCACATCTCTGGTGGAAACGCAGCCTTATAGTTTGTTATGAGAGTCGTAAAATTTGCATGCATTTGTCCCGATAGTACCAGGATTACATAAAATGTGAAAGATAAAGCTTCGTCCTCTGCTGTATTTTATCAGAACCAATGAAAAATCATGACATAGTTTATGAACAGCTATTTTAAATGTCTACTCAGCGGACCGCGTAGCCGAACGGAAGAACGCTGGGACTAGTAAGCTACGAGGTTCGGGTTCGATCCTTACTTGATATGATATTCTTTTTGCATTACATAAAGATTTGTTATTTGTTTTTTATTTATTTTTTTCTAATAATATGTTACTTTTACTTTTAGTGCACAAGTAACTTGTGCTTTAACTTAGATACACTATTTTTATTAAATAAATTGAAGAGAGATGAATTTTAAACATGTTTCAAAGAATTTCTCGAAATAAAAATGCATGAAGGTATGCAATAATATGCCCGCGTGTCGATATCTCCTTGAGACGCTTTGTATTGCGCATTTTTCAAAAGTAAAAAGTTTTTAAATTCCAGCTATGCTTAAAAACTGATAGAATGTCACTAACCAGCAAAAGTACTAGGCTAGTATAAGATCAAGGTGGTATGTCTTGCACTCTGACGCCACGTGACACGCAGCGCGGGGATAAGGTAACTCTAAATGGCCTGCCAAAGTACTAGGCTAGAATAAGCTCAAGGTGGTACGTTTTCCAACGGGGTCAGCGAAGTTCATTTGAAAAGCGCTGTGATGCCACGTGACAGGAGGGGGGGAAATCACTCTAAATGCCTGCTGCGCTCTAAGATATGCGCCCCTTAACTATTACTTTATAAATCAACCCTTTGTAATTTACGAAAAAGCATTACTTACACGATGTTCGTTCGTTTACACGTAGAAGTATTGTTGTTAAAAATAAACCCAAAATAAAAAGAAAAGCTTTTGTTTTCATGTATTTTTAATGTTTATAAATCACGTAAATAGCAAGCCTGTGAAACATAGCAATAAAATTTTAAATTGTGTCTTGAAAAAGGCTTCAGACTCTTATGAGACAAAGCTAAACGCGAAAAGAAAAAAATGTAAGCACTTTTACAGATGTAGTAATGTAATTTACAAACCTAGCAACCACTTAATTTATTAGGTTGGTATTTTTTCTTTAGTCTATGTTTCTTTCCATACAACAGAAAAAGATATCTATCTTTCTATGTATAATATAATTTAACATTAACGGGCTGGTTAATTAAACTTCCTTACTGACCATAAAACTATTAAACAAAATGTGGAAATAACTGTCTATTTGCACCCTTATGACGCCACAATAGCTAATGGATTTGGATCACATGCGGACAAAAGCGTTCTTTTTTCTTTTTTTGTTTTAAAAAAAACGTTGCCTCACACTAGGAATTTCCTCCTGTATCATCGGTGTGTTTACAAACATAGAAACTCACGCACACAAATACCCAGACCCTGAACAACTACTTGTAGGCCATACAAATATATTTGTTCCGTGCGGGAATCAAACCCGCAATACTCTGCCAGCAGTCCAATCGCTCAGCCACTGCGCTAACCGTGCCCTCAAATACTTATATACTTATTATTATTTTTATAAAGTCAGGGATAAAACCCCCCAAATCTCGCGCTAACTTCCTGCCAAAATAAATAAATAATGCGATAGCACGCGGCGGAATCCTCGAGGCGGCCGCGTGCTATCGCATTGTCTCGGTCTAGCAAATGGCAGTTCTAAGCGACAAAAGGAGAAAGGGCGACGGAAAAAGGCGATTCCGTGCTGCCAGATGAGGTCCAACCCTTAGACAGTCATTACCTACTGTTAGAAGCTAAAAAGTTTGTAACCCAGACATTACGAGACGATTTTTTTTTTTTTAGCGTGTTAACATCATCAAATGAGTCCTCCCACCCCGGGCAGGGCGGGAGGGACTGTCAGACTTCTACTGACTAAAATCCACGGTGTCCTTCAATAGCCCTTTATGTTCCGGGGTCACGGTAAGGAAATAATCCCGCGACCCCGGCAGGCTTTGGCCCTCTGAGAGGGGGGCCTCGTCATTATGCTGACGCTCTTTGAGGCGCGCGTGGGACACACGCGCCGTCGACCCGGGCAATTCCGAGACGATACGAGTATTTTAATATCGTGTTACCAATTTATGCGAGTTTTCATGTTTTTGTGACGAGTGCGCAGACGCCCATGATATTCAGCTGGATTTGGAACCCGACCCAAACATAATTAATAATAATAATAATAATAAACCCGCAGGGCAGCTTGTGGCGAGCTGTTGGGCAGTTGCGACCCCACGGACCTGATCTCCCGGGAGATATCTTGTTCCTCATCTCTGGCTTGCCTTTATTGGCTGGTCAGAGTGAACACTGACGAGGAACAGATCTCCCACCTCTTTCTTGCCTTTACTGGCTGGCTGGAGTGGAGATTCGCAAGAGCAAACGTGCTCGGAGGAAGGAAGTATTTCAGTAAGTGTTTGTAGGGATCGACCATACTTCCGGGTTCCTGGTCGATTCTGAGAACCGTGGAATACCTCTCCACTCCTCAAGCACCTCAGGATATGTTACCCCCTTGTCGCTACGTCACCTGGTGCTAGCGATATGTTTGGGGGTCCATTTGTTGAGTGTGCAAGTCACCCCCTGCCAACGTATCTATGTATATAAAACATTGATTAGGCAGGGGCCATAGTCTTTCCATAGATATTTTATAACCAGTCCACAAACCCACCAAACGCCATAACCCTGTCTTTTGTTTCCATATTCCGCAATAGTTCAACTCCAACCGGGGGTTGACCTTGGATATACTGGCATAGTGCATACAGGGTTAACCGCCGCCGCCGGTTAGAGCCTCATTTCATTTAAATTGCGTAAAGGGCCTCTGCAAGATGGCTTCGGCTCCTAGCATGCCCTCTAAAAGTCCGGGATCCCATGATGCCGAGATCTTAAAAGATAATAATAATAATAATAATAATAATAATATTCCACAACTATCACACAACGCCATCTAGTCCCAAGCTAAGCAGAGCTTGTGTTATGGGTACTAGACAACTGATAAACATACTTATATATTTCTAAATACATACATATTATAGATAAATTACACCCAGACACAGAACAAATGATCATGCTCATCACACAAACATTTGTCCTGGGTGGGAATCGAACCCACGACCCCCGGCATAGCAGTCAGGGTCACTAACCACTAGACCAACGGGCCAGTCGAAAACTTTTTAACACTGTTTTTTATAATGTTATTAATGTGTATGGTGCATATTTTTATTGCTACGAGGACTAAATGACAACAAAGATGGTATTTACGAAAACAAATGTTAATTAAGTTTATTAGATTTTAATTAAAATCAGATTTTTTAAAATCATAGCAGTTACTGCACGCAAAAAGTTACTCACATGCAGATTAAAATGCGGTAAAAATACTCGATACCACAAAATTTTACATTTTTTTGCTACTTTGCAGACTAATTTGCAGCATATGACTTTTTTTTACTGCATTTTAATTTGAATCTTGAACAAATTGCACATGCAGTATATAGCACCCACCAAAAACATTAAATGTAAAAAATGACAAGTCCCTCGATGCAGTCTTTCCATCGTAAAAAGTTTTGAGATCTCACAGAAGCCAAGTCCTATTCAAATTATTTTGTAGTTATAAATCAACATTTAGTAATTATATCAATAGTTTTCTTTACATTATAACTATAGTGACTTGGCAATGAGCACAAGTAAAAACAAATAAAACGGCATATTTGGAGGAGTTGAAAGTTACACACACCGCATGCGTAAACATTCTCTTTTACTTTATATATTCTCTTAACATTCATCATTTACTTTCATAAAGCGATGGCCCGTAAGGTATTCTTAATTATTGTATTGGAACATGTAGTCGGTAGTGACCATCATGATTCACACACACAACAATTAATAATCTGATCACAGGTCTCGTCAGTAACATTTGCACATAATTCCAGGCAGCAAGTTAATTTGTGCTCATTGCCAAGTCACTATAGTTATAATGTAGAGAAAACTATTGATATAATTACTAAATGTTGATTTATAACTACAAAATAATTTGAATAGGACTTGGCTTCTGTGAGATCTCAAAACTTTTTACGATGGAAAGACTGCATCGAGAGACTTGGCATTTTTTACATTTAATGTTTTTTGGTGGGATCTCATTTATTTTTTGTAAGTGTATTTCTTTCTTTTTTTTAGGTGTCCTCATAATTTCTTGGACTTCAGCTACTTTTTTGCTTAGGACCCATTCTCTATCTAACAAACTAAATAGAACTAAACTAACTAACAAATAACTAAATAAATATATATCTGCTGACTTACAAACTAAGTATAACTAAACTAAATAACACGTAAACAACTAGATATGTAACTATGTCTATGTTATATTAATAAACTATTTTCCTAAATAACTATTTCAGTAACAATAATAAATCTACTCCGAATATCGCTACAATATTTTTTTAGTTTCGAAATGGTTGTTCATAGATAGATGGCGCTATCAAATGAAATTTGTTGAATTATTTTAAAGTACTACTTAAGCGCATTTCACACAGAGAGCGGGCGCGGGTCGGGCGCGTTTCGGTGTACGGGCACGACCCGCCCCGCGCCAGACCCGCGCACGCTTTCAGTGTGAAGTCTTCCATTTAAATAAAAAGAACTAGACCCGCCGTACTCCCGCCCCGACCCGCGCCCGACCCGCGCCCGCTCTCTGTGTGAAATGCGCTTTAGACTGCGCTCTGTAACGAAACCATAGCGCGATTCAGACAGGTACAACGCCATCTATCGAGCGCGCATACAATATTAATCGCAATACAATAGAGTTTTAGCTTTATTAATTTAATGAATTATGAACTTTATGTATTAATTTATATTAATTATAGTCTATGTATTACATTTTTATTATTCCTTTCTATTTTAAGTATGTATTCATCCAATTGAATACTAACTTAAACAACGAACAAAGTTAACAATGCAGTCAAAATCCATACACAATGTTCTTGCCAAACCGCAAATATAAAATTGTTTTCTATGGTATATTATTTTTTAATGTTTTTATAATTTTTCCTTTATATGTGGCTAATTACCTATCTTGGTGCAAAATTTGAAGTTTCTAAGTCTGCTAGAAGTACCTTAGATTTTTGATGATCGGTCAGTGAGTCAGTGAGTGAGTGACAAAATGGTGTAACTTTGATCGACCGTAACTCCTAAACTATTCATTCAATTGGCATGTAATTTCGAACTTAAGCTTGTTCTAATGCCTACTATTATTCACCGAAAACCTAAACTCCTAGCTTTGTCCACGTCGAAGTTATAGGGGGGCGAAACAGCCGCGAACCGCTTCGAGAAAAGATGGTACGGCCGTGCCCGTTTTGCTCGAGACTTGGCGGGGCACTGCCGTGCCCCCAGATATAACAATGTCCGCCAACTTACGAGTATGTTTTAGGTAGGAAAGGTGGTGTATTTTTTTATTTGTATTGCTTAAGTATATGATACTCATGAAAAGTTTAAGTTTTCGATCTCGAGGAGTGTCTGCGTTAGCCACCATCTTAGATTGAAAGGGTCCAAATTCGTTATTTTTCACATAATGCTTCATCAGTTGTTATTATGACGAAAATGGCTAGAGAAGTTTAAAGACAATAAAATTCCACAACAAATAGTATTTATACGTTACGTATATTTCGTTTGTTTAGACTCGTGAAACTTGTTTTACCGAATGCGTATTAGACGTTAAGATGTCTGAAGTAAAGGACAACTGATAAAATAAGTTATTTTTTGATTAAATCAAGTTCTTTCCACTCAATTCAGTGCAATTGTCAATTATTTATCCCCCTAAACTAAGAAAAAGAAGATGTTAAATATGAAAATGTATTTTATTCATTAGAACCACAGAAAAAAAATATCCGCAATACATAAAAACATCCCTGTTTAAAACAAAAAAACTATCTGGCTGACTGACTGATGTATCAACGCCCAGCCGAAATCGCTAGGTATAGAAGCATGAAATTTTGCACAAGCATTCCATAAATGACGTATGTAAGGCAGATTTTTGAAAATTCATCCCCTAAGAGGTTTAAAAATGGGTTTAAAGTTTGTATGAAAATAGTCAAATCTTACTCGATTTACTTGAAACTTTCCAATGTCCAATTATCAACAAAATCGATTAAATAAGTGTTAAGAGGCTTTTTGATAATTCTATACCTTAAATACGCATCCTCGTTGACAAAGTCGTGGGCAAAATAGGTACTCGTCAAATATGTAGACGATTTCTTATCAATGTGTGTTCTTCCTTAACTTTGTTTCTATGTGACGTACAGAATACGTACAAATAAAGTTGTTGTGGAATTTTTATATATTTTTGTCAATGATATTATAAATAAAAAGAGGATCTTTATAATATCATTGATTTTTGTCATAAAGTTATCTGTTAAAGCATTAAGTGAAAAAAACAAATTTGGACCCTACGGCTATGCATTAGCCGACACTTCTCGAGCTCGAAAACTTACATTTTTCATGAGTAGCTTAGACTTAAGCAATACAAATAAAAACGACACCACATAAAGCAAGGCAAAGCCTCTTTTTGGTCCTCATTGACTGGACTATAATAAGGTAATTGTAACTTAATTTTAAGTGCTTTGAACACAAGCGGTAATAGAGACATTTCGATAAAAATTTAATGGTAAGTAGGTATACTTAAAGCTTTTGGGTTCCGCAGAAACATGAGATTTTTCAATTAAATGGCACATTAATTACCTACAGTTTTTGGTTTCCGACTATATATAATTTAAGGGGAAATTATAGACTGATTTTCATCGACAAATCTGCTTATTAAAAATCCTACCAAAACACTTCGCGAATGGCGGCCATTTTTGTTTTTTTAACCGGCCGAACAGAAACTGTACATTATTCACATATCTCTCTCTAGCTCAAAAAGTACCCCTGATTTTTGCTTAGGTTTTCGTGGTAAATTAGAAGAATTCGACTGATTGAGAGAGAGAGTTAGCGACAAATTCTGACTAAAACGCAGTAAAATATGACCTGTAAGTCCTGTAACTGCAGTGAAATTAGTAAAATCGTTCAAGTTACCAATTATAATGCAGTGACAGAGTATCATAAATTGCGTTTTAATTAGCATTTAAGTTATTTTAATCTTTTGAAAATACTGACTATACTGCAGTAAATAATGAACATACTGCTTTTTAGCTAGTTTTCACGATATAAAGTTACTTCAATAACACTAAATAAAATACCACTTTTTCGTACTTTGCTGCATTTTAATCTGTAGTTCACTGTGAAATAAATTAGTGATCAACCATGCAGTATTAACACTTTTGATACAAAAACGACTTACTGCGTTTTATTTTATATTCCTCAATATTTTCTTTGGGTATGGAATACAGATTTTTTGTGGTAATATCGATATTTACTGCGTTTAACTTGGTAAAGTGACGGATCGTGGTAGACGTAACTGCTATTACTGTATTTTAGTCGGTATTGTAATATATTTAGACATGCAAAATTAAGTTACTGCTTTCTTAAATTTGATTTTTAACCGTTTAGAGCATCCTAACAAATACCTGAATAGATCTACATGTTTCTTATAACGTGTACATTAGGGTTCAATATTCAACAAAAAAATGACAAAAAGCCTGTTACTGCGTTTTAGGGCCTGCACGGCAGTAATGATGTATGGTCGACGGTGAAGCACACCTGTCACTCTTGCCTTGTAGACTACACGATTGTGGCTATCAGAAAACAACGACTCTGGCAAAGAATTCCACTCCTTACTCTGCGCACAATAAAGGTACCTACCTATATTTGGAGAATTATTTAATACTAGCTGTTGCCAGCGGCTTCACCCGCTACAACTCGAAAATTATCCCACAGGAACATAAAATCGGGATAAAAACTATGCTATGTGTTAATCCAGGTTATAAACTATCTGTGTACCTACCTACCAAATTTTAGCCAAATCCGTTCAGTGGTTTTTACGTGAAAGAGTAACAAACATACCTACATACATCCTCACAAACTTTCGCATTTATATTATTAGTAGGATTTTGGCTAACTGCTAAAGTAGTCCTAACTTTGTATAAACTACAGTTGCTTTTCAGGAACTCCCAGAGCAGAAATCGTCAAAACAAGATAAATGCGTGAACTCTCCATACGAGAAAACTCCATACAACCGTCGAGATTTGATTTTTCTCTAGACAAGCCGACTTCAGGGACCGTTAAAAATTCAAAGACGAAGCGCAGCGAGATTAGAAGTCTAGTTTGAAAGACTAATACCCTGTCTATTGTAACAACGGAGCTGTCAAGTTTCACATGAAAGGCAATAAATCTGTGCAAGCCTTAACATTTACCTTCCACGACGGCTCGAGAGAATGTTACGAATGAAAATAAATCGCTCCTAATTCAGAGCCAAATCGGCGAGATGAAATTGAAATTGAGATTGGGCTGTGTAATGGTGCTATATAGTGATCCCAACGACCTCCTTGCTCTCGGCAGCTCTGTAGCGTAATTAATGCCCCGTCAAGAGAAAATTGCCACAAATCTGCACTTTCAATTTGTGCCATGCTTATGTAATGTTGAATGGGTATCGCGGTAGCCTAATGTTTCAGAATTTGTATTACCTACCTATAATGAGCAGCCTACATGTATTTACTTCAGTCAGAAAAATGTATCTCTTTCACGATTGCTCTTGCCTTTAAGCCAATTTCTTCTTCTACTTCTATAGGTAGGGGAAAGGTGTACGAGATGATTCCCTTAAGGGAGATTGCTTGTAGATTAAAAGATATCCTACTTAGCGCGAATGTAAATACGTATATACATAGTAAATTTATTTATCTTATTGTTGGCATACTCAAAATTTTGATTTTTTCGATGCTTTACTATTAAAAAAACACATTTTTAAAACGTTGTCAAAGGATCATCTTGTACACCCCGGTGTCCAAGATGATCCCAGGATCCAGGAAGAGAATAACCCACATAAAACCATAATCTCGGTTTATTTTTTCACCAATATATTTGATTGTACTGACAGCCACCTTATTTTTGACTTTTGCCCGCGTTTTTAGTGATAATACAGGCAATCCAAACTGTGGTATATGGCATGCCATTTTTAACAGCATCCAGTGCTTTGATCATGGAGTGTTCTGACCACAATCCGCATTTAGTTTTTTTTTTTATAATTACGAGGCATAGTCTTAAACCAAAAATATATGAACTTAAACATAATAACATACAAAGGTTAAAAATATCCCCGTAATAGTAGGTATGTTACCGGTTTACAAGAAGATCTGTGGGGATCATCTTGTACACCGGTAACATAATCATCTTGCCCCAACATAAACTTTTTTATTCAATGTTCGATAACTTAAACTATGTGCTTTCAACTGTTACCATGCTATTAAAAAAACAAAATAGAGCAATTTTCAAAGCTAACTTATACCACAGCCAAGTAATAAAGTACCTAAAACAAATTAGATATAAACTTCAACTCACCCTTACCTTAGATCAAAGTAACGGAATATTTGTTTTTTTTCTCAAAAAATTTAATTGCCACTCTCGACACCACTACTTTTGACTGAGGCGGGGGAATATCGGGGACTACGTTTTACCATTAAAAACAACTAGATGACGCTACTGGCTTCGTTGCAATATCAAAGGATCATCTTGCCTCGACGGATCATCTCGTACACCTTTCCCCTACCACTATACGTAAATAATTATTTGTTTAGGTTTTTTGTAGTGACCGACCGAAATTTCGGTTTCGGTTTCGGCCGGTTTCGGCCAAAAAATCTAGTTTCGGCCTTAGTTTTGGTTATGGCCAAAATATAGCCGAAACTTTCGGCTCTGCAGAAACTAGTGTTCGTGCATTTTCGTGTCTCGTTCGGTTAAATTCGTAGCTAACACGTCCATTTAATCGTGAGTTGAGGTTATGTTTTTGAGTTTACTGCCAAGAGTAGGTCTTGTATATTCATGTCAGAGTTACGAGTGAGTACGTTAATGAATAAAGAACTTATCAATCGTCAAGGTAATGACTGTATTCGAAATACAAGTTAACAGTTTCTTCATTGAAATAATGCTATTTATTTATTTCAACTCGAGTAATTTCGTATTGCTGAGTATAGTGCGATTGTTGAGACTTCAAATCCAGTGAAACATTGAAAACAATGAATTTTTATAATAATTTAGAATAGATTATGTATGGCTCAGTAAAAGTTAATAGCTATTTCATAAAAATCTGCTATTTCTATTAGTTTGCCGTTTACCAATACTTTCTTTTCGTTTTTCCAAAATTTTTATAAAAATTCAGCAGTTTCGATTCCCGGCCGGGATTATTGATTTTGCTAAAATCCGATGATGCACTTTTAGCTATCGTTAAAATCTGTATCTAGACTCATTCAACGTTTTTCGATATTCCTCATAGTTAAGGATATAGGCAACTACGCCCTGTTGAAAAATTCACCCTGTATAATTATAATAATATGATTTCTTTTTCATGTGTTATATTTGTCAAAAAAAAACATTAAATTTCAGAAAATAATCGAAATTTTAAATGTGTTAAAAAGTTTCGGTTTCGGTTGCGGTTTCGGCCGAAACTGAGAGCAAGGCCGAAAGTTCGGTTTCGGTTTCGGTTTCGGCTGAAAAATCAGTTTCGGTCGGACACTAGTTTTTTGCCTTCATTTTTCCAATACATCATTCTGCCAAGTCTTCTGCGTCCAAACTTAGACATACCTAATGATAAGCCTGCAGGATAACTTAAGATGGCGGTAAATAAAAGTTCAGATGACATCATCTGAACTTTTATTTTTCTCAGAGGTTTTTACTTGATGAATCTTGTTGCTAATCAATTTTTATTTATTTAAAATTATAATTATTATCTTTATTCTAATCGAATTATCGAAATAAATTAATAATCGAAATAAATTCTAATTCTAATCGATACCGTCGTCCACAAGTCAAAATCACAGATAAGTCAAAATGTCAATAAAAACAAAACCTCATGTAGTCCATAGACTTAAAAAGATGGACTGCGCCAGACTGCGCCTTCGCCTTCCTTAGCCAACTTTCCCAACTTAACTCTAGAAAGAGAGCCACGTAGATAGAGAAAAGTAGACACTAGATACTCTGTCAACGGAGAACCACTATCTATCTCTTTATAAAATATTATAGGACCCGCTATTCGATTCCTCTCTTTCTAGTTGCGCAGTCCATACTTTAAATCTGTGTCCTGTGACTGTGACCTAAGGAAGGACATAACCCAACATAACCTCACAAAAGTGACAGATAGATGTTTTGATATTTTTTAGGTTAAACCTTAAGGTTTCATTTGTATATGTGTTTCTCATTTAAAACCATATCTACATAGTAGCAATATGACTTCTGCATTAATAAGTGCTATCAGAAGACTGCACATAACTGTGACGCCTCAAATAAGGGTATATTCATCAAACGTCGCTGTTACTACTTCTGCGGCCTCAAACAGTTTATCCATCACAAAAAAGGATTGGGCCTTCCAACCACAGTACACCAAGCCCCGTGAAGTATGGATCGAAAACATAGATACAATAGAAGAGCAGAAATTGGGGTTATTTGAGCTACATCCTTCAGTGTATGCCGCGGCTCCACGGTTAGATATAATAAATCAAAATGTTGTGTGGCAACGGAAGATAAGATATGTGTCATGGGCTCATACGAAGACTAGGGCTGAAGTGCGAGGTGGTGGCAGGAAACCCTGGCCTCAGAAGGGGTCAGGTCGCGCTCGGCACGGGTCGATACGTTCTCCGCTGTGGCGCGGCGGTGGGGTAGCCCACGGTCCTCGGTCTGGGAAGTCTCACTTCTTTATGCTGCCCTTCCATCTGAGGTTACACGGGCTCACAACAACCTTATCATCAAAACTAGCTCAAGATGACCTACATATTGTCAAGGATTTAGAGCTGCCAACAGATGAGCCTGAATATTTAGCTGAACTTATTGAGAAGCGAAACTGGGGACCTTCAGTGTTGATTGTTGACAAGTAAGTATAGCAATATTGAGCAGAAATTAGCGTTTTTAGCCAGAAAGGACTCACTGACCAGGACTCTGCATCTAGTTTAATTGTTTTGACTATTTGATTATCTTTTTTGTTATTTTGAGAGGTAATTATATTCTGATCCCATCTTAGCACCTTATGGAAAACAATGAAACTTGTTATAAATAAATGATGAAATTATATTCCTCTAATTTGCTTACTATAATTATCATAACTAAACCATCCACTTTTTTAAATTCCAGCACTGACTATGCACCAAGAAACATAACAGCAGCAACAGACAGCCTTGCCCATGTCAACATAATGCCAGTGTACGGCCTAAATGTCTACTCTATGTTGAAACATGACACTCTCGTTCTAACCCTAGCGGCTGCTGAGAAAATTGAAGAAAGGTTACTGCACTGGCTTAACGCTAATACTAGAACACAGCAACAATACAAAGTTAATCAAGTTTAATAATCATCTTTGATTGTGCAGCCATATTTGATTGTCCTTAGTACTATTGCAGAGATATTTGCTAAATTGAATACACTGTGGCGGTTTTTATTGCACTGGGCAACACCAAAATATTATTGTAGTTATATTGGTCTTGTTTCATGTTACTGAAAATTATGATTGAAGTTTAAAAGCTTTGACTTCAGTATGCCATCAAAAAGTATTTTATCTATTTACTGTATTACATTTAAATTAAATTTAATGTAGCCTTATCTGCCTTATCTAAATTTAAAAGATTATCTTTATGCTACAAAAAGGGTAATCTATTTAGATTGATTTCAACTCAATTTGCATGAATAGACTGCCATTCAATTCATTCAAAAGGTAAAATACTTGGGTGTTGCTGAAGAGCATAAAATATTGATGTGTGTATGTTGTAGTGTAAAAAATATAGAAAACAATGAATAAGTACTTGTTATTTTATTTATTGTCATGCCTATAAAAATAAGGGTCACAAAATAAATTGATTGAGAAAAAGAAATGATAATTATCCAATATCACTGTCAAGATCGCAATATTACACGTTCTTTGTCTCTGTGTGAGTCTGGAATCTGTAAAACGAAAAATTAAGGTTTCATAAATATTTAAACCTCATAGTATAAACTAACATAAGTTTCTGCCTATCCATGAAAGAAGCTGTGGGTATATAGGAACTCGTAGTAAATGCTTAAAGCAGAAGTCTATTGAAAAATCTATACATTATGCATTTGGAACTAATAAAATTACTTCCACTGCTGAACATTTAATGACTACTTTCCTGTTAATGTTTAACTCTAAAGTTAGAGTCCCTAAACTTAATCTATTTTATCTACCTCTTCAAATGTATTATTATATTATAATAATTACCTATGTATGATGAAAACAAAAAAAAAATAGTCCCTAGCTGTGCCGAGTTTCTGTTCACTCAGGCATTCTACTATTCAGAGTTTTATTTAGTTTTCACCATACACAAGACATCTGATAAGGCTTTATTCAAAACTAAAGCCATTTTATAAACATAGAAAAATGTATTTCACCTTATTTGAGGATGTCTGTTTAACAACATTTCCAGCCATTTTCTGTCTGATGCTCCATCTAAGATCTGACCAGTCATTTTCTCCTGGAACATTTGATTTGTACTTGCTCCAAAGAGTCGTATAATAATGATACAAATTGACAGGGTCACATTTCTTCCTTGTAGGCTGGATAGGAACTTTTATTACTGAAAAAAAAAAATTCAATGTCACAATATATTGAGACATCAAAAAATACTAAAATGCTATTCTTATAAATATTTATATACTTTAAAAGTTACATAATATATAGAGGAAATTTAAAAAAACTGTTCCTTTTTACAAATGTTACAGAGATGGGGGAGTTTGAATTTAAGCACATTCAAAGTCAAGGAGTGCGAGTTACATGAATAATGGTTGAATTTCAACCATTTGGTGACCATTACTACATAATATAAAAGCATACACCATATTCCATAATTTAAGAATACATCTTACTTTGCAGTGTGTGAAGTAATATTTAAGAATTTCTTAAAATAATAACAATATTTACCAACTTCCACAATAGTTTTCAGACATTAAACAACAAACAAATTATAGTTATACAGATGGTTAATCATGGATGTAGCTTGCCTTGTGCTCAGGGTGGGGCAAAATAGCCAGCCATGTGCTCAGGGTGGGGGAAAATTCTAGATTTTCTTTGTCTCGTCTGACGATTATCGAGTGTGAGTTCTTACGGATATTAAGTAGGTATTGTATTAGGTAAGTACCTACATTATTTAATTTTGGTTAAGACACCTAACAAGTCGCAGTCAGGGTGGGGCAAGCACCCCACCCTGCCCCACCATCAATCATTACTTATTTACAGCATTTATAAAGAAACCCAATTTCAATACTCACAATTATTACTAGCAGTACAAGATGTACTCTTTTCTTTAGCTGTTTCAGGTTTTTTCTCCACTCTAACACAAGAACAGGCTCTTCTGAGAGGCTTATCTTCTGTTTTTGGCTGCCCCAAGTTCGGTGCAGAATGAACTGTCCTCACATTTAACCCTTTTTGAGGCTTCCAACATTCTCTCGTACATCTTAAGGTGTTAGAGTCTTGGTTCTTTGATCTGCTGCGAGAACAGAAGGTGCTGGCACTGTGCAGTCTCTCAAGACCTGGCACCTCGTATTTTTCATGGCTGCTGGATCTTGATTGGCTTTTTTGTTGCAGGTCATACTTTATTAGTTTCTTTAAATCTGAAAATGGTTACAGAAGACTAGTCATTGGGGTGTATTAAGTAGATATACTTTAACATTTTAATTATCTTGCTATGCAATACTTAAGTATCGAGGGTATAGTGCTCAAACCCAATAAGTACGAAATTGACACTTTTGAGATATTCAATATTTAAGTTTTAAGGACATAAATACCTATGTTATTCAAATAATGTCGTTATAATGAGTATTTGTGGTAAAAGTGGATACGTTGAATTAGTGTAAAACAGTACTTTTGAGTTTCTGAGGTAGTCCATTTTGTCGTAATAAAAATTTAAGTTACAAAGGGTACCGACTTATTGGGTTTTAGATCTAGAGAAATTAAACATATTAGGTCCTTTGAAAAATGTTTTTTTTTAAAGAATCACAAAAAAAGTCAAGAGAAATCACTCTTCGTCACTTTCGAAAGTTGTCGGTTTGGTATACGTCTTCATACCATACATCCATGCATGAAATTCCTCTGGTATGATAAGTTTTTCGAGATATTTTTTTTTAGCAAGGCTAAGTGGTACGGCGGCCTCCCCGATGGCGTCAGCGTAATATGTTATGCTGACGACACGCTCGTCCTGGCATCCTCGAAGCCGGTGGAACTTCAGGGAGCACTTCCTGCGTCTGGCCCCAAAACTGAACCGGGCAGCAGCCGCCCTCAGGCGACTCCTGCCTAATCTCAGCGGGCCAAACGCCTCCTGCCGTAGGCTGTACGCCGGTGTCGTGCGGTCCATGGCCATCTACGGGGCTCCTGTGTGGGCCCTGAGCATCGGGACACGACCACTAAAGTTGGTCGCATGCCAGAGGGTCATGGCTATCCGGATGAGCCGGGGATACCGCACGGTCGCCGGCGAATCAGCCAACCTCCTTGCCGGATAACTGCCCTGGGATTTGGAGGCGACTGCCCTCCAGCGCGTCTATGAGTGGCGCGTGGAGGCGCAGCGCCGGGGTGTATCCCCGCTGCCTCAACAAGTCGAGGCGCGGCGGGAAGAGCTCCGGCGCGATCTCAGGGCAGTATGGAGGGGACGACTGTCGCGACCGACGTCCGGGCACGCCGCAATCGTGGCATTAAGACCCCTCTTTGAGGAGTTGCAGGATAGGCGTCACGGCGTCCAGACCTACCGCATGACGCAGGTCCTCGCCGGACACGGAAGTTTCGGGAGGTACCTGTGTCTGATAGGGAAGGAGGAAAAGCCCGGGTGTCACCACTGCGAGGATCGCCTGGAGGACACAGTAAAGCATACAGTGCAAGACTGCCCCGCTTGGGCAGAGCACCGACGTGTCCTCACGGCGACGATAGGCGGAGACCTCTCGCGCCCGGCATTGGTCGCGGCCATGCTGCGGGGCGAGACGGAGTGGGAAGCGGTCGCCTCCTTCTGCGAAGCAGTCATGCTCGCGAAGGAGGAGGCGGGCCGCGTGAGGGAGAGGACAATGTCCTCCATCCGCCCCACCCGCAGTGGTGGACGCCCACGGCGACGGACGTCGCCAGACGATCTCCGGCCACCATAGGCTCGGGCATGCGGGCGGCGAGTAAAGGGCAACTCGCTGTCCGACCATGGACCATTCCGGGTCGACGGCGCGTTGTGTTCCACGCGCGCCTCAAAGAACGTCAGCATAATGACGGGCCAAAGCCTGCCGGGGTCGCGGGACTTATCTCAGTGACGTTACCGTGACCCCGGAATATAAAAGGCTATTGAAGGACACCGTGTATTTTAGTCAGTACGAGTCTGACAGTCCCTCCCGCCCTGCCCGGGGTGGGAGGACTCATTTGATGATTTTATCACGTAAAAAAAGGCTAATTGGTAATTGAGTGGAATATAAGTGCTCTATTTCGTTTGGTAATTGAACATTAACTGAAGGCGGTTTGAATTTCATTTAGCTCTAGTTTTTGGTGTATTATCGGCCATTATACAGACATCAATGCTACGAAAGTTCTCGGACATGTCATAATTAAAATAAATTTTTAATTATGACATGTCCGTTACACTTTATATCTATCAATCTCTATTGTTTCCTTCACGTCCTCTTTTGTAATTGTTTTTTAGCTGCTTTAAAAACGATTTTCCACTCCCTTAAGCTTAGTTCGGACTACGCTAGTTGAGTAGCGAGTAATTTAGTAGCTAAAATTCTCGCTTCTGCCCAAAAATCATTCGCACTTTGCTTTAGTACAGGTTATATGTGAGTGGTGTTTTGCAAGACGAACAGCCTACAACGCAATAATTTAAATAAATTGTTTAGGCTAATCGTAACAGCTGTTTAAGAAGATGTGGATAAGGAATTGCGTGTGATTAAAAAAAGAAGCTATGGTATACATAATTATAATGAGAGGGCACAAACACTTTTCTGGTAATCGTGGACAAACATACAATCGACTATGAAAATTTACAATCCAAGTTGAGCAAAAACGGATCCATGCGGACAACTTCACGGGATATCCTTTTGTGTATATATGAGTACTAATACCTTCTCCAGAATGAAACGAACACCTTTTCTGATAACCGCATCAAAATTGTTTCAGCCAAACCCGATATAATCAACGGACAAACATACATACAAACATACAGGTCGAACTGAAAACCTACTTTTTTTGAAGTTGGTTAAAAATACTAGCGTAGTATTATATTATTATTATTATTTATAACTTCGATAACAATACGCGCTATGCAAATGCGCCTCGCAAACTGACAACAGTAATGCTAGAAGTTCATAGGTCCAATTGATTTATTGGGTTCTTCTTCAAACAAAGAGTCAAGAAAGTTAGTTGACGATGAGAGCTAATACAATATAACTAAACATAACTTGTTACTTTTGAAACATAATCGAACAGTAAAACCCAACAAATACATTTGTTTTGATTTAACTTTTGGTTTTGTTTGTTTTTTTAATCTACGTATTTAAAGATAAAACCCGATAAATACAAATAGTGATTATTGCCTCTAAACAGTTGGGTCATTTTAGTTAAAATTGTTGAACACTCAATACCAATAAAAAGCTTTATGTGGTTTAAGCGTGAGATAAAAATATTATTTTACAAGATAACACGCTTTATAGGGTACCAGTTTTTAAATCTTGGCCAAACGTGGTGACTTTATTGGGTTATTACCTTAAGTAACTTTCTTTCTGCTGCGAATTCCACTTATTGGATTAGACCACTGGAAAGAGCGTCAAAAATGCATTAAGATGTACTGATAAAACGATTTTTGATTTTTCGACACTTATTGGGTTTGAACACTATACCCTCGGTATAGCATAGCAAGATGATGGTTAATATTTAGAAACATGCTACCCGAATTTGAGTATATTGATGCATGGGGGGTGTAGAGAGGGGTTTATATAACTCCCCCCAAGCATTTTTTTTTGCCGGAAATTTCAAAAATTTTCTTTGAGAATTTTTTTCAAAAAAAAAATAATTTAATTTTTTTCAAAAAAAAATGCTTGGGGGGGACAGCAACCGTTTTCTTTTTATGATATTTTTAAGTTACGGTATATTTAGCTACAATTAATATCCCTGTTACGGTAGGTATGTGTAATATCATACAAAAGTCGACGGAGCACCGCTTCGCGGTGCTCCTACTTCTGGGTGGTTTAAAAATAAATAACCACGAAGGGGATGGCGGGGTCTTTCAGACCCCGCCATCCCCTTCTAACCTAACCTGTCCGTGTCGGGGTGCCCCAAGTCGTTTTTATGAAAAAAATTCTCAAAGAAAATTTTTGAAATTTCCGGCAAAAAAAAATGCTTGGGGGAGTTATATAAACCCCTCTCTACACCCCCCATGCATCAATATACTCAAATTCGGGTAGCACGTTTCTAAAGTTGAGCCAAGATGATTAAAATGCGACTGCGGAGACTGCGTTGCGGCTAGGTCTGCGTTCACCTTTACGATTTCATTCAACACGAAACCACGCTACCTAAAGAGCATTTTCAATATCGTGGTATTTTAGAGGTTCGTAAAGGTTTGAACTATATAAATTAGTTAAAAATGTAACAAACCTGTAATGAAATACTTGAGGACTTCTCCACTTATATTATGAATGCCTAAATTGTTGAGATACCTTAATATTTCTCTGGCATCCAATTCGGCAGTGACTTCGTAATAATTATCATCCATTGTATATAAGCTAAACAAATGAAACCAACTCGAGTTAGAAATAATAACTCGCTGAAAAGTTTTAAAAACGACCAGTAACGCACAGACTAAGTAGAGAGTATACACTCAGTAACGTTAGAGATTTTTTTGACTTTCCTTGAGTTGACATATAGACATGGGTAGTTCGCGAACGATTGAAGTAAATGAACTAGTTCATTTCCCAAAATGAACTTTTCATTCATTCACTGGCCATTCAAATGTGTCTTTAGTTCAGTGTTTCTTTTCGCTTAGTTACTATATTCACCCTAATAAGTATGAACTTTATTGTAATAGGAATATAGTCTTTACGGGAAACGGTAGGTCCATTTCCCGTAAAGACTATATTCGTATTAAAGTTTGAAGGAATATCGATATTCGTATAAAACTGAACTAGTGATTTAGTGAAATGCATCATTTCTCTAAATCACTAGTTCAGTGAACTAGTCCAATGAACTAGTCCAGTGAACTAATTCAGTGAACTAGTCCAGTGAACTAGTCCAATGAACTAGTTCAGTGAATCATCTCATTCAAGAACTCATTCTGATTTGTTGGACCATGGACCTAAAAAAAAAGCCGGACGGAACTTCACTAAGAAACAAGTGAAGCACCAAAATGGCGTCTGCTTTACTATGTGTGGGTTTCTAAAGGGTTGCCAGATGAAGGAAAAAATTACCCATTTTCAAACAATATTTTAATAAGATCTCCCCTCGAACTTAGTTTTAATCATGGACCTAAAAAAAAGGTCCATGTGTTTAATTACAAGTTTTTGTGACGTATACCTATTGTTAAAATAAAGGTAAAATAATTAAAACAAGATTAAAATAATAGTAGATTGTATGACAAAGTAATATTTTTACGGCGAGGGCGCTATTTTGTATCCAGAGCGAAGTAAGGGATTCTACAGTAGAATCCTGAGCGTAGCGCTCTTATAAAGAGGATTAAAAACTCATTAGTGCCCGCTAAAAGCTTCCTATCAAAAGTGCGCGGCAAAGTTATTTGCGGCGCACTTATAAAGAGGATTAAAAACTCATTACTGCCCGCTAAAAGTTCCCTATAGAAAACACCAGTTTTGGGCGCACTTAAAGGCGAACCAAGTCGTCCTTTTCGAATAGGTGGAATGAAATAGTAGATTATTAACCAAGGGGATAAAGCAGTGTCTTCTGTCGCGGGTGACGATTTAAATCGCGAGCATAACGAAGGACTCGAGGCTTACTCCCGAGCGTAGCGAGGGTGTTAGAAACTTAAATCACGAGCGAAGCGAGGGATTTAACACGCGTCCTGAGTGTAGCGAGGGATTTAAGAATAATTAACGAACATTAACTTTACGTATTATTTTTAATATATACATTTTTTTGAATAATAAACTTGAAATACTCATTTTTTTATAAATACTTACATTTTGCAAGGACGAATTCGTGTTCAATAAGCAAGACGGTTGCACTGTCGATTCTTGTACAGAAATTCCTTCAATCACTGATGAACTCTAAGAAAATGAATAAAATTTCTGTAACTAGGTAAATCAATCTTATAAAATATCATCAGATTTTCAGTAGGTTAGGCTACTCACTTGTGTCAAAGTCGTTTTTAAATTTTGAGAGAAAGGCTGTTCTATTTTTTTTTGCTGCCCGGAACCTGTGGCTACTGCTTCAATCACTAGTGAACTCTAAAATAAATAATAAAATCAGGTTAGAAACGATTCTAAAGCATAACTTTATTTAGAATAAAATAGCGTTTCAGTAAAAAAAAAACACACACCTCATCTATATCATCGATCTTGAATTGTTGACGTATCGAATAAAAACTAAAAAAAAAGTTCAACTGTTATTAAACTGTGAAGTGTCAAAATATTAAAGTTTATAACTAAGAGGTTATATTGTAAGAAGAGGACCTTAAATTAATTGAAATTTTAATTACCTTTGTTGGTACGGCGTAAGCAACAACGCGAAGAAGTCCGCCTTTAGTTGAGTACAAACAATGCTTCTCAAAATGTATACTGCAGATTACACTAGATTTTGATGGATTCCAATTATTTTCACGTCTACACTCCCTTATTATTTTAATCCAATCATTTTTCCAATCATCATTTGAGGGAAATCTGTAAAAATATAGAAGAATACAATAGGTAGCGATAAATAGTAACATAAAATATAAATCTCCCCATTTTAAAATAATTTGAACCTTGAAATAGTTGCAACACTGATTGATTTCGAGATGTTTATTAAATTTATTGACGTAAAATCGAGAAATAAGCTTCAAATTGACATGCTTACCTATGAAAAGTGATCCCCTGGCTTTTTTTGATTGAACCACTGTGGTTTCGGCAACTTTTCACAACACATGACGGCATAGTTTGATTTTTAGTAGACAAAATAACACCGTATAAAACCGCGAGTGTCGTTCGAAGCGTAATGGCCGACGGCTGACTTACTATGGTATGAATGTGTGTGTTCTTACTGTGTGTGTGACTTACTATGGGTGCTTCACTTGTTTCTTCGTGAAGTTCCGTCCGGCTTTTTTTTTAGGTCCATGTGTTGGACTAAATGAAGTACTGAATGAATGAATGAACTACTTCATCAAGTGAAAAGATATACTTCATTCATTTTCTTTTTACTGACACATTTTGCGCATCTCTATTGACATATGACGATTGACGATTGACGGAGGGATGACCACAGACAAAGACATAATGACGTACGCCAATGTTGCCAACCCTAATTTTAGAAAATTAGTAGAATATGTGTCAAAAATTGGTAGAATCCTAAATGACAAATCGGTGGATTTAACACTTAAGGGATTCCCCATAAGGCGGTAGATCCACCGATTTTTCATTCTCATTTATATATTTTTTTTATTCTTAGAGGCTTAGGAACAAAAAAAAATAGAAAAAGTCATTACTACAGCTTTATGAACTTAGAGCGTTGTATTGATGATTTTGATGATTATAATTCTGTAACTACATACGTCTTACAGCCGCGAATAATATTTTAATCAACATACAACCTAGCACTGGTCTGCAAATTGCAAAAAACGTAAGAAAATTTGAATTTCGCGGACTGGTTGGAGCATTCACCTTAATTTAGTAGGTTTTTTAAATAAAAAATATGTAAAAATGGTTTTGAAATGTTTATGTTTATACATGTTTTTGTTAAAAGTTTTAAATGATCTGGACTAGGCTGCCCATTTTTCTTTGTTATAAATCTTTTAGACACACCCTCTAGTCTAGAGTGTCTGAGCTAAAATCTATTTCTTTGGCATGTTCTCCATATTATTATATTATTAATAATAGAAATAAACAGTCTCTCAACATTGGCACTACTATCAGAATCCATTGCTATTTCAGCTAGACTTTAGCTGTCCAAAAGCAGAAGCAGGTCACAACTCTGTAGTATGTACGTAACAAAATTAGACAACAACCAAAATCACATTTCGTACAACAAATTCATTTCAATATTCTGATGTTTAAATATTTCCACTCGAGTGTCGCGGACGCGGTACGAAAGTGTCAATGTCTGATGTGTCATTCAATGTCCACTGTCAATCAAGTGTCTTTTCAATAATGGCGTCAGGTTGGTAGACAGGTAGACTGTGGGCAAAGTAGGTAGATCTACCGAAAAGTTGGTAGATATGGCAACACTGTCTTACGCTCTGTCCAGCTCTGTCACTGTCATATTTTGTTCCCCATGAAGGTAAAGATAAAACTGGAGACCAAACTCCGAATACCTACTTGAAGCTAAAATAATGTATCGCCATCTCGCTTTCTGTGGTCTCGCTATCTTTTTCTAATTTGGATGACCCCTATACCATTTTTCTCGGACATCACTAAATAATAAATGAACATACAATGGTTAATTCAAATAATTAGATATTCTACTGACCTGCAGTGCTATTCTCTATAAAACAGCCTGTTCACGGCGCGGCCGCAGCGCTCACACTAGTCACACGACCATGGGACTAAAGTTCGGTAAGCCACTCGCGTTATCGAAGAAATCGAAGAGCACATCGTAGATTCCAGCGATGAGATTTCTTATAGAGAATAGCATAACTGTGAACTTCTAAGACCTAGCCCCAATTTTTTATAATTATGTCGTATTCAGAAAACTAAAAATAAAACAAATACTTTCTGTTATAAAAACATTTATTAAATTTTCTTTTACACATGACTTTCATGCTTCACTGCTGACCTAAGAAAACAAGAAAACATTGTGAAATCAGTACAACATTTTAAGACTACGAATTAATTTAGTCGATTCACTAAAAAAAGATTCAGTCGAATTGAGAACCTCCTCCTTTTCTACAAGTCGGTTAGAGATAGTTACGCGGCTCCACCCACATTCCCCTACTCCTTTTGGATTGTAGCAGTAGATTAATATAATTATGAAGTAATTTAATCCTTTCAACTAAATAAGCTTCATAAAGCCTACAATGCAGATATTCATCTCCTATATGTTTATAATATGATTAAAAAACGTAATTAGCTAATGTCCCACAGACAGTCCCAGAAATTTTGTCAATGTGGTCACACTACTTCAAAATGGCTTCATGTAAACAAAAAAGATAAACATGCAATAAGTCCATGAAATTCGATGTAAAATCTATTTTAACTTCAGATTGTGATAAGAATATTCATTTACCATTATGTTGCTAACATTTGATCCGCGTTTTGCCAACTAATTAATTGTAAAAACAAAGGAATGTGTTTACGATTATTTAATGTAAGAAATGACGATTTAAACACTTACGCGTGAAAACATTTATAACCTTCTGGACACCACGTACTGCCGCAACCAAGCACTATACATGTTTGCACCATTTCTTTAATAAATTATAAAGCTATTAAAAGACAAAAATGCAAAACAAAGCTGTGAACCACAAAGTAAACAACCGCCATATTGCCCATATTGGCGACATTTTTTTAACGTCAAACATTCAATGTTACAACTGGTTACAACTTTACCAAACCCTAATAATATGGGATTTATTACGAACTCGTCAACCATGAATAAACACCTACGTGACCAAAAATTTCAAGTTTTTTAATTTAGTTAATCGTAGTTTAATTACGACACTTAACAAATAGTTTATCACACTACTTGACAGTGTTTAGGTCTGGATTTAGTATAATTATGTGGTGACTGCTTTGAAGAGTTTTCGGGGAGTTTATTATAAGGAGGTAGCAATACTAAGTCCACACTAGAAAGAGAGGTTTGACCACAGAAAGCGAGATAGAAGTTTTGTAGGTATTTGACTTTTGACTCAACCTTTTTTACCGAGGTTTGTCTGTCTCCAGTTTTTATGTATTATATACCACAATCTATACCTTCATGTTGTTCCCGCTCCTTTTCTTTAATAGACAATCAAGTTCTAAATAAAGTTGTCTATGATAAAATCGACTACGGAGATTTAATTTTCTTTGTAAAAAAACATTAATTAATGTTCAATTGTTTTATTTTATGACCATTAATTAAATGGTCAATTTATAAGGGCTGTCTCAGGATACTACTTGTGTTATCGATTTTTGTTGACCTTTCTTCTTTTGACACAACACAACAGCTGATTGAGCCGCGCCGCCAGTGTACACTGTGTGGTTAGAAAACAGAACAGTGCAAAATAATACATTCGCAATCTCACTAAATGACAAAGTTATAGAAACTACTTTGCAGAAATAAACTTTTGTCGTCAATTTCCAGAATCTGTGATACATTAGTGGTAAATGGATGAAATTGTAATGCCTGAGTATACCTACGTAGTCAGTGCCGTGACCAAAGCCCTACGCGCTAATTTATTATTTGATGTGGTCCTATAATTTACGCGGTGGTCGGAAAATGCATTTGTTTGTGATAAGATAACATCTCTTATGTAGTGATAACTAAAAACAATACTTTTACATTTTCTTGTCAGTTTTCTATATAATATTGAGAAAGATATTTTTTCGGTCATGTTCTTCATCGATAGAATTTTGTGCTACGCAATATTTTATATGTGTGATAAACTTAACCCTATCGCTGCAACAAGATCATTGAACGAATGAACAAGCTCAAGGTCATAATAATATTTATTTTGGCGGGAATTCAAAATGTATTACCGATAAACGTTTATTTAATAATAAATTATACGAGTAGAACAATTTAGCAGATATTATTATGACTAGTTAATGATTATGCAATGCGCATTAAAAAAAAAACTCAATTACAATAAAATACCTACTTGTATAATGGACACTTATAACAAATTGAATACAAAAGATAAACGCCATATTTTATATAACACAAAAATATAGGTAAACAAATTGTGAGTGCAATGAAACAGTAAAACAGAAGTAATCCACTATTTGCACGTTGTATTGTAGGTTCGCATCGCACTAACACTTATCATACGGGCACAGCTACGCTCACCGTCCGATGTGAACGATCATTACCACTGCAGTGTTTGCTGCGAAACGTACCTATCATGGCAGCTAATAAGAATAATCCCGCTGTGGCGAATTTCGTTGAGTATTTAAAAATACCAAGTGTGCAACCGGACATCAACTATGGTAAGACTGACTTATAATAAGTTCATTAGAATACCTCAAACATAAAAAAATACTTGAAAAAGTTCTTAGCACCTGTTGTGTTTATATGAACCATTGCATGCTTAAAATAAACTCCATTCCCTTTATATTATAATTATGTTATGTTTCATTTCCAAATTTATCTTTCTTTGATATTACATTTAGACATCTTATTTCGATGTACAGCAGACGTTATTTTAGTTTCGTATGTCGCGCGATTTACACTCATCTATGTAGTACATACAATATGCACCGATGACCTTGCAAACTCAAATTAATATTGTCTACTTGAAAAGCGGTCTAGCTAGAAATTATAATTTTGTTGCTAATCGTCATATTTTTTCACAGTATCAGATAGTATATCTGTCTGGTGATTATGGAAATCTCTAAAACAGATAATTTTGTCAACTATTTTACTAAATTATTACTTTGTATACCTACATAATTACCACAGTAGGTACCTAACTCAATAAATTCATCTACTCAGCATACCTATGTCACAATCATACATAATTCATAACACAACAGACGTATCACTGACGTATCTAGAACTAGCAATTGAGTCCTCCCTAACCGGTGAAATTGGATAATACGATACGATTTATAAAACCTCGGCCCTTGTACTCAAATGCGAAATGGGTGATTGCCGGTGGGGGACCTGCATTAGTCTTCCTTCCATCCAGCAACTTGACGAATTTATTTAGATTTTAATCGATTTCAGACAATGAGATGAGCGATTTATAGATAGGGTACGCCGTACGCCTAACACGTTGCTTTGCAAAGTATCATGTGGTTCACTTGATGTACTTATTTATTTATCTTTTTATATTAAAAGAATTGCGTGTTGTCCGGGATAACAAATGACGTCTTGCAACAAAGAACTATTTTCATTTAAGAAAATGACAAGGTTGAACGTTGAACTTCGTTTTCTTTAAACGTGCCATACAATATAACTTTATTATTACAGACGACTGTGTAGCCTTCCTAAAAAAACAAGCTAATGGACTTAGCCTTGCCGTGAAAGTATATGAATTGGTGCCACGCAAACCTATAGTCATTATAACATGGCCTGGAAAGGATCAATCACTCGGTTCAATCTTGCTAAATTCTCACATGGACGTCGTACCAGTTTTTGAAGTAAGTAGATTTTCTTCAAATGATAACACAATGTAAATACCCTGTCTAGATTACATATCATTATGCCAAGATAGGTAAACGCCAATAAACAGACGCGAGACGAACATCTCCATAAATTGTATAAGAACTGAGTATAATAATAATATGTTTATAATAAAGTAAACAATGATCGTTTCATGTTTATCACCAACTTCATGATTAGGGTAGATAAGCATAACATGATGCACAGCACAACTCCAAACTTCTATGCTTTAGGTTTGATTCCAATTGGGGAGGTGCCTTGTTTATTCTACTTGAATATTTTAACATTGGGCTGCTGTCACACAACTCCACTTTCAAGCGCATATAAAACCGTATGGACTCGAGATTTTTTACGCCGCTGCATAAAGATTTAGAGGCTTTTTCAAACCGGACCGGTGTCCGCTCTCGCTTATGAGCAGCAATATCCCAATAACCAACGGAATGTAACTTGGGTATTAGTGTATTACTGCTACCCACGCCACGGCGGTAGCGGATCCCGCTCCTATTTGTACAGATCTTGCAAACAGTAAACTTAGATTTGATTTAATGAAATTACAGAATAGTTGGACACATCCTCCGTTCAGCGGACATATTGATAACGATGGAAAGATTTTCGCTCGTGGTTCACAAGACATGAAATGTGTTGGCATCCAATACCTTGAAGCTATAAGGAAGTTGAGGGCGGCCGGGGTGCAATTAAAAAGAACTCTACACGTTTGTTTTGTTCCTGGTAATAAATGAGTTTACCTAGTATAATATAAATCCCTATTTATTTTCTACTTGTTGCTAGCTACCTAAGTACTTAACATTTTTTACTTTCAGATGAAGAAATCGGTGGTCATGATGGTATGCATAAATTCGTACACACAAAAGATTTCAAGGACTTGAACGTTGCGTTTGCGTTAGACGAAGGAATGGCCAGCCCAAACGAAGACTTCGTCTTGTTTAATGGCGAAAGGAGTATTTGGCGTAAGGGCTTAGTAACGCATACTAACTTCTTATGAACACCAGGAAATCGGCATCGTATTTTTATGTCACTATGTTTCTTCCAGAAATACATGTGCACTGTACTGGACAACCTGGCCATGGATCGTTATTGTTTCCTAACACTGCTGGAGAAAAGGTGGGTTATCTAAATCGTCGCTTACCTTCAGAGTATGTGTATCAACTTTTTCTACAAGCTGCCACGTCATCTATTATAATCTTAGACTATGGAAAAGAGAATGTCCCACAATAAAATGCCTTAGGACATAACGCTGTGAAAATAACTAAAATAAACTAGTCGAGCTGTATCAACGTCCGTGTACTGTCTTACTTTTCTGACAGCGTAGGCGGCCGAGCTTAATCTTCCCGCTAAACTTGTTATGTGTGGGCCCCATTGAATTCTAGAATCTACTATAATACCCAGAAACACGGCTGAGTCAACAGTTTCAATTTCTTTGTTACTTAGAACAATGTTAGGACCTAAATTTGTAACATTTGGCAAGGCGAACTTTATACATTTCGTTTTTTTGGCATTTAGGACTAGGTTGTTAGCAGTAAACCAATCCGTGAAAATTCTTTTTTCCATAGTCTAAGCATAATATACGAGATACATTTTATTTTAAAAACCTGATAAACTAAAAAGAAACTGCTATTTTACTGAGAAATGGTTGCACACACACACGTGTCTGGTTTGTAAACTATTAAGTTAAGAAAATGTCATGTTGTTAACGAATTTTTTATTTCCAGCTAAGGACAATCATTGACAAGTTCATGGATTTGAGGGCTGAACAAAAAAATATATTGGATAGCAATTCGAAGCTAACCATTGGTGACGTCACAACTATCAATTTGACTCAAATATACGTAAGTTTAGTATACGGTACGGTACGAGAAAAATACTTAAAATTACTGGGAACCAAGAGCAACGACCTCTGTAAATTAAGTTTTTTTTTTAAATGATGTTTCGTGATTTTTATTGTTTCCTTTTATAAAACCATACCTGTTCTCACTACCTGTCTTAATTTTTATTTATTTTGCCTTATTTTTATTTTCAAGCTGTCCACTAAATACGATACGAAGTGGTAAGTGGACTAGAACGCTCATTCAGAACGAGAGTAGGAAAACAACACAAAAAATGGAGCTGTATGCAAGGAACATTACACATGCTTGGTGTAAAGGTTTCCATTAAACAAGTAACCTGTGTCTTTTACTTTACAGGGTGGAGTGCAATCCAATGTTGTTCCTGAAAAATTGACTGCAGTTTTTGATATAAGGTTAGCTGTAACAGTCAACCACGAGGAGTTTGAGAAAATGGTAAAAAATATATCTCCGTTCTATTCTTATAAGAATTCTAAATAACAACTTTGGACGTAGCGTATTGTGAAAAGATACTCAAGGAGCAGTTGCCTTGAAAAGATTTAAAGCCTTTATTTGATTGGTTCAAAAGAACTCATTAGTCTTTTGAGAAGCGCGTACTGTGGCGTAAGTGTTTGATTAACGATTTGCTATTTTATTCCAATAATCTAATTGATACCTCAATTAGCTGTAACTCGATAAATGAAGCTACCATTAGGCATTTAATAATCACTGACTCGCAATAATAGTGGAAATTAATGATGAATTCTAATATTGTGAGATAGATACTCGCATGAATCTTCTTCCTGCTTTTTGAATAAACACGTTTCGTATAAAGATAACACATTTTGCTAATGTTTTTACAGATCCTTAAATGGTGCAAAGAAGCAGGTGATGGAGTAACTTTCGAGTTCGAGCAGAAAAATCCTTACGTAGAAGTTACAAAATTGGACGCAAGCAACCCATTCTGGTTAGCATTCAAAGCCGCTGCCGATGAGCTGTAAGTAGATTGCTTGGCTATTAGTCAAATCATAATTGAAGCATATTTATTTCTAACGTTAAGAACTTTCTAGCTTAAATCAATGTTATTTTACCGAAATTAGTAAACCTGACATAACAGTAAACCCACATTTCGCAGAATTCCTCATGTAGCAATCCGATAGTATTTTGAATTAGAGAGGGGTCCTCTCTGGGGGCCTAGACAAGTGGCAAACAATAAATGAAAACGCTCTGTAAACAGTAATAGTCTTTCAACAATCTTTACAGCATATCAACTTAAAAATATATTCAAGGCTACGACACGAACGAACGAAAATGCTGAGAGATAGGGGCAAGTCACCCTTGCGATCACCACGAGGTAGTCTATTTGTTTGTGATAACGATGTTTTTTGTCTGTTCAGAAAACTAAAATTGGACTGCAGAATTTTCCCTGGTGGTACCGACAGCCGTTATGTGCGTAGTGTCGGAATACCAGCGCTGGGCTTCTCTCCGATGAATAACACACCTGTTCTTCTCCACGATCATGACGAGTTTCTTAAAGTCGATATATTCTTGAAAGGCATTGATATTTACGTGTCACTTCTTACTGCTGTTGCTAACGTTTAAGGTGGTTGTGTAATTCTAAAATCTAAATTCCGCATTTATGTTTAATATTGTTAATAATGTAGTGAATAGTAATCCTTCCATGCTAACTATGAAAGTCTTCTGATTAAATAAATAGTATTGTATGTAGTTACCTACCATCCGACCTTACCATCTGTGCCTTTGTGAAAAATACTTTGTTTTACTAACTTACTCTAAACGATAGGTTAATATTGTTATCTTAAGTGCAGAGATAAAAATCGCAATTATTATAATAAATGTAAATATTTCATAAAAAAAACACGTCAGAATTAATAGAAAAAAAAACATAAATCAATAAACTGTAAGTGAAGGTACTGATCGTACGCAATTATTTTGATAATTATTTTTGCACAAATTGTAGACGCTTTAATGATCTATTATATAAATTAATCCCCGTAATTATTTTATATTATGCATTTACAGTGTTTATTATGTTGAATTATTGTTTTAATTTTATCATTACAACTAGTGTGTTGCTATTATATTTTATTGGAATCTTTATAATGGTTAATATAATAAAAATAAATAAATAGACAACAGGTCTTTTTTTCCCTGCTACAATAAAAAAAACTTATTTAAAAAAAGGGAACCGACTTCAAAATCAAACAAAAAAACTGTATAATAACTTTTCTTTTGGAAGTCGGTGGCTTTGAATTCCTGAAAACCGCGTCAAAATCCATTCAACCAAACGCGAGATAATTGCGGACAAACATACTAACATACATACAGGTCGAACTGAGAACCTACTTTTTTTGAAGTCGGTTAAAAAAACCTGTTTTTTTCCCCAAAAAATAAGGCATCAATGGGATTTCGTATGAATTTAGTGATTAACCACGTAGATAGATGATTATACAATGGTAACGGTAGCGACACGACACTAGCATACTAGCATATTTCCCGATTTCGCTCATCTATCTAACTCCCGATATCGTGTCGATAAAATATCGTTATCGTCTAATGTCACTGCAATCACCGTACAATTTATAAAATTATTACCCACTTCACAAATTTGAGTTTTCCAAAATCCTTTTATGGTAGATGCCTTTGTCAGAGTTTATGCCAAATTGTAGTAACTATCAATGATTGCGTTAGCTATTTTCGCATGCATTTATTGTATGTGTGCGTTGGAGAAAGTCATGAAAAACTATTTAAATAGTAGCTATGTTTTGGTCGACGCGTTTGGAAAAAATCTCCATGCACCAGCATTTTTATTTACTTTCAATTACTATAAATGTAGGTAATTATTTTAGTTACAGCTTGGCCAGAACGGATGGAAACGGAACTAAAATTTTTATTTCTGACAGCGTTTTAAAATCTTTGATATTTGATGTAAACAAAGACCGCAGGTTTGTTAAATTTATTATTGTGCCATAAAACTAACGTAATAAGTGAAAAAAATAATAATAATAATAATTCAGTGCTGGTAGCGCGAAGACAGTGGCGACTTCCGGTTTTGTACATTTTTATGTCAAGCTGTACGCTTCGATCATTCTCATAAATAACAATATCATCGTAACGATAATATGAATGATCGAAGTACAGCTTGGCCAGAACGGATTGAAACAGAACTAAAATTTTTATTTCTGACAGCGTTTTAAAATCTTTGATATTTCATGTAAACAAAGACCGCAGGTTTGTTAGATTTATTATTGTGCCATAAAACTAACGTAATAAGTGAAAAAAATAATAATAAAATCATTCAAAGTGCTGGTAGCGCGAAGAAAGTGGCGACTTCCGGTTTTCTAAATTTTTATGTCAAGCTGTACAGCTTGGCCAGAACGTTTTGAAACGGAACTAATCTTTTTGTTTGCTGACAACGTTTTAAAATCCTTGATATTTGATGTAAACAAAGAACGCAGGTTTGTTAAGGCTCCAGTACACGTTGGCCGAGCGCGCTCGGCGAATGCGCTCGGCAGATTTTCGTGGTACTGTTCACACGTTGGCGTCTTTCATTCTGCGTTGGTCGCTAGACAAAGATGGACGTTAGTAAAAATTCTCTGTGGTTGCTCATTTTTGGGGTTTTTAATGTATTCATTGTGGTTACGTTACGTTACTCTATGACACCATCATGACCGTGAAACAATTAATTGTTGGCGCAGTGGCTGAGCGATCGACCGCTGCACAGGCCACAGCGTATTTTGGGTTCGATCCCCGCATGGAACAAATATTTGCATGATCTGCAAGTAGTTGTTCCGAGTCTGGGTGTTTGAGTATGTGAGTTTCATGTTTGTAAATGCACCCACGATACAGGAGAAATTCCTAGTGTAGGGCAATGTTTAAAAAAAAAACTAAATGACGGACTAATTAGATTTGTTGATACTGTCAAATAGCCAATTAACGCTACATTACTGTCTACTCCGACGCATACCTAAGCCTTTGAAATAAACACTCGGCCAACGTGTGATCGCTGTTTGCTGCTTGTGCCAAATTTCTTTGATTTGTGCACGAAAAACCGACACTAATCGGATCGTCGGCGAATGTTGGCCGCAAACGACAAATACACACAAAACAGCCTACTACACATTTGCCGAACACACTCGCCAAACGCGCTCGGCCAACGTGTACTGGAGCCTTTAGATTTATTGTTGTGCCATAAAGTGCTGGTAGCGAGAGCACAGTGGCGACTTCCGGTTTTCTACTCTAATTTGCCAAGCTGTTGTTACATTTTATTTTAAATTACGTTACATTACATACACTAGTAATCCTAGTAATGAATGCCTAATAAAATCACTGTATAGAACCGTATTATCTAATAATAATTGGACTCTGTTCTCGGTATCGGTGGGATGAGCTACTATTTCATATTTTGAAATGTTTTATTTGATGTTAATATATTTTAAAATGTAATTATTAGGGAAAATTAATGAGCTACAAAATATTTTTTCCAATTTTCAATGACCGAATGATTTTAGCACGTATTTTTGATGCAGTCTGTAATCAAAAATCCTGGCAGTTTGGGGTTGACAGCAAACTGACATTCAACGCGCCTTCGTTTTACGTGGGTTTTACCTTTGTTTACATTTTTGACTCTGTGTGTTACTTTGAGCAAAACATACAAATTATGAATAAAATATGTAGAATATGTCTCGAAGAAGGCGTACTTTCATCTGTTTTTACAAAAAACTATAATATATCTTTATGTGATATGGTAGAATATTGCTGTAACATAAAGGTAACGTTATTGTTATGTTACTAATTGTAGTTAAAATATAAATTACAAACTAATTGATTATGTTATGTTTCTAGATCAGTAAAGACGATGGTTTGCCAGAGCAAATGTGCAGTAACTGCATTTATAAGCTGGGAATCGCTTACCATTTTAAACAAACCTGTGAAAGCGCGGATATAAGACTGAGACAATATTTAGGACTAAGAATACCTAGCAAGTAAGTATTACACGTCCTCCTAAAATTTTACGAACCCTCCAGTCGGAGGGTTCGTAAAATTTTAGGAGGACGTGTGTGTAACTAGTAGAATAGTCATTCTACTAGTTTCACAAATTAAATAATTCTTGGTTTTGTCCCTTTCAGCTTTATGAGCAAAATTAAGGTAACAATATTTATTTTATTTACAGGTACAATGATGCATGTGTAGCAACTGATCCATATGTAAGTATTGTTATCACAGTTTTCTGGTTATTTACCTACCTAAATGATGTGTTAAATAACTTCAGAAATGTACCCATTGGATGAATAATTATAATAACTGATTGCACTGTCATATTTCAGGTGCCAACTCATGCAACTATCATTAAGAAATGGTAAGTCAAATAAGTTCTCCAGTAACACTTCATCATTTTCATAGGTAATTCACAGCCTGTCTTCACACAAAGCTAAAGGCCTGTACTTGTTCCAAGCTTCACATTACGGTGCCAGCTTCATCTAGAATATACATGCATAAGCAATAATGTTGTCCACCAATCTCACCACTGAATATCCAACAGTTCTCTGTCCTGTCCTTGGACACCGCTCCACTTGTCTTAATCTGATGTAGTAACAAAAATGTAGTTATAATTAATTACCAAACAATTAACTCTATTGTTTTTTTTTTGCAGTAAATGCAAGCAACCAGAACCTAAAAGACATACTAACTATAAGAAGAAATCAGAATCCGAGAAGCAGAAGAGAGGTCCTAAGCCGAAGCCTAAACAAGATCATGCATGTTACCAGTGTGACAAGCAATTCAGATGCCAGGCACAACTTGAAATGCATGTTAGGTAAGAATAACGGTTTTTGTAGGGGAGCGATGTAGGTTGATAGAATATTTTGTTAACGTACAGAGCCCTGCATTTGGATTTAAAACTTTAATGCTCATTATCTTAGAGTTTTATTTATTGACTTTTTTCTTTACATCAACAATACTTTATTTGTGAATCAATATTTATAGATAATGCTGCATCTTTCAATAACAATCATTAATCTTTCTCTTTTTATCAACATTATAATTTTCCTCTGGCTTGTATCTTCCAAACTGGAACATGGCAATGCTGATTTGTAACAAAAATACACTAGCGTGCAAAAGTATGGAATCACTTGAAATTGATCCGGGATAGCTCCTTAAATAATGGCGTGACTTGAATGAATTTGATATCAATTTAAAGTTAAAATTTTAAAATGCGCCATCTCGCGGAATTGGTGTGATTCAATACTTTTGCTCGCGAGTGTAGTTATGATACTAGATCACTCATCCACTGCAGAAATTACCTCTAGTCAGTTCAAGTTATTGTACTACAAGAATTGAAAAATAAAAAACATATTTTAATTTCCCAGGACACACACTGGAGACAAGCCATTTGTCTGTATGTACTGTCCAAGACGTTTTACTCAGAAGCACAACCTTACAATACATCTCCGAATACATACAGGAGAAAAACCCTTCCAGTGTGAAGTATGCAGGTAATATAATAGTAATTCTAATTTTGACTCCTGTGCTACTTGTCGCGGGTTCAATTCCCATAACAAATATTTGTAAGATCTGCAAGTTCTAGGTTAAGGCTGTGGTTAGGGTGGGCAGTTTAATGAAATGTTTATAAACATACCCACAATATAGGAGAAATTCCGTGGGGGGTGCCTTTAATGTAAGAAAAATGGAGAAACTGACTCTGAATACTTAAATATTGATCCATTCACAATTGTGAATGGATCAATATTTAAGTATTCAGAGTAAGAGTAATGTAAGTAAGAGTATAATGTTCTTGTTTTATTAATTTCAGTAAAAGATTCTCAGCACAAGGGAATCTTCATGCTCATCTCAAGATTCATACTGGGCAAAGAGATCATGTAAGTATGCATGAATAATATTAAATATTATTTGACACACATTTTTTGTGTTGTAGGATTTCCGCTACAAGTCATAAGTTTCAGAATAATAAATAGTTCTTTCTGTTTCAGGTATGCACTATATGCAACAAATCCTTTATAACTTCAAGTGAACTAACTCGTCATATGAGTAAACACAGGGGAGTTAAGAATTTCAAATGTGACTTATGTGGAGCTGCTTATGTACACTCTAGAGACTTGGTAAGCTGCTTATTATTCTCGTCATAATGACAATTCATTTTTGATTGCTACAGCAACTTTTATACTTTTTTATTTCTCGCCCTTTTGTTTGATTTTCCTTTTCATTTATATCGATTCTAATTCTGATAATAATTTCCCATGGTTAAAAATACTAGTTTATTTAGTTAGTTGCATACTTGTTCCAGAAACTACACAAAATGAAGAAACATCAAATAGTGCCTCAAACATCTAAACTTCCAAATGAAGGCTTCAACAACAGCGGTAACATAGATATAATAGGAATAGATGTCGGGAAAGACCCACCAATGCCAATGAAGGATGTCAGCCATCTGATTCCACATCTGATTAATGAGAAACCACAACAAAACCTACCAGTAATTCCAGAAAGCAACCAGGCACTGTTGCCATTTGAACAGAAAAATGTTAAGGAGATGTTTCATCAGTATCCAAATAAAGTGTTTGAAGTTCACAACTGTGCTATTTGTGGCGAGGGGTTTGAGTATGTGACAGCTTTAGCCCAACATTACCTACATCGTCATAAGGACCATGACACTGTTCATACAAAAGGCTATGGGCTGACACAGTAGACTTTCTACTGCTGTTTGAATTTTTCTTGTATTTATGGTTGTAACTTATGAACGCAGGTTGGAATAAGGTAGTTATTTTGGTACTTGCATCAAAATGTTGATATTAATTTGGATCTTCCCGGGATTTCTAACATACAATCTCATGTGGAAAACAGTATTACAAATAAATAATTATAATAAAAACATCCAAGATAGACAAATCAATTGTTTGAAACTAAATAACTTTTTATACATAATGGGGATTGTCTTAATTTTTCAAACATTCGATTTTATTTTATTTTCTGCAAATTTAGAGCATTTTGAGAAACTAATTTGAATATTTTTATGATTGGCTCAATAGTACAGTTTTTTTATTTTTAATATTTTAATTTTTGAGGTAGCTGACGTCACCATTGACCAAAAAGTTGTGCCGTTGCCTCACCAGTGAATAATTTAAAAAACTGCCTGACAACACAACGTCACTTTCTCCTGATAGTAGACGTCAGTTAACATCCTTAGTCGGGGAGCCCAGGGAGGGAATTTTAATGTGACTCCAGCGCATCAGATTATCATAAAGGAGAAATCTTGCACCCTTTAATGTACCTGTACCAAGTATCAACCCTTCATATGGTCCCCACCATTGGTTGTGTGGGAGAACCCGCCAGATTAGTAAAAAAAAATCGATCCACAGAAATACTTGAGCGAGTCAGATTACGAAAAGGTAGATTAATTACGTTCAAAAAATTGTATATGATTATGTACATTGAAGACGGCGGACATTAAATCACGACCGATACTTGCGAACTAACAGGTAGTTCACCTTTTCTCCGCGAGTCTACCGACTTCGCCCCATGGAAAACGTCAGATTATTAGTGAGTATGATTTTTACAGTGTTAGTTTCAATTAAAAAAAAATGGAACGCGCTCGAGTATTTCAAGATTACGTTTTTTTTACCAATAGAAATATGAATTATTACTTTGTGCCACATCCAAATCGTCAGACATTTTAATACGACACTTTTTAAGGTCTACTTTACATACACTTTGAATATCTGACGCGCTTGATTAACTTTTTTTTGGATTTTCAACCGCTTGCCACGGACAGCCCCCTCGAGTTAATCGTCCGATTAATATGTATTGGTTATCAGAAATAGAAAAGCGCGTTTACACTGTAAATAGCTGACGCGCTCGAGTACTTCTGTACAACTGTTTTTTTACAGTTTTAAAACTGTTTACACGCCCTCCCCCCCACTAAAATAGAAAACTTGTCAGAAACTTTTTTCTTTTTAGAACATAGGTATTCTTTCAAATCCAATAGGTCGCCATGATGCTCGAGTAACTGCAAATTAGAATCCTCGCCTCCCCTACTATAAAAATACAATAAATTTTTGAAATCGGTTTTTATTTTTGTTTTTTAAAACGGAAAGTCGTCGACGAGGTGACATTATTGTTCGTTTTCCTGAGCAATACTTTAGCATTAACTTAATGAATATACAAAGTTATCTAAAGCTTTGATATCTTACTTACATCCAAATGATCTTCGCAACAGTAGGTACATTTTATAAACCTTGCAATATTACACGCCTACATCACGGCATCACTTTTCTCGCAAATCTTATAAAGAGATTATGAGGCATGTTGCAGAAATAATCATAAAATATATAAAAAACTAAACATTATTATTTGTTTACATTTTTGACATTTTTAATTTGACACTTGACAGATTGTTGAAAATACTTGCCACTTACTTTTATTGTCTGAGGCAACGATACAAAACGGTACAGCCAATAATAACGTCACTTGAAGGGCAAGGAAGGTCAAGCGTATTTTATCAAAAATATCAATCAAATATGAACATTTTTCATTTTTGATTGGTTACTAATGATTAGTAACGCTATTCCTAGAAATGGTTTTTCAATTACAACATATTGAAAAAAATGAACAATGCCCATTATAATAAATCATGGGAATTTTCTCAGGATTTCGGGCATATCCACTTTATTCTTTCGCAGCGTAAGTACATGAATAATTCTACCTGATTTCGACCTATGCTTATGAAGAAGGGAAGGAAGAGGTTGTTATAAATTATATTGCTGGAGTAATTACTCTATTTATTACATGACCAAAAACAACATTAATTTGATTTTAAAATCAATGTTTGCAACATTCATTCAAGTACTTAAGCAGCTGATAGCTGTAATAGCAATGTTGTTCGAGAATAAATTATTTATTGTACAATGAAATAATATGTTTCATTACATTATCTAATAATGGTGCTTAAAAAGACTACTAAAATTAACGCACTGGGATCCAAGGCTCGAAGATGTCACCTATCTTCCTTGGTTCTGAAAAGATTTAAAGAAAAATTAGTTTCAACAGGCCTCAATCAATACACTTTAAAAAGTTGAAGTTAGAAAATGGTAACACAAACAAATTATTGTCTCACTCAGCCTATGCTGGATGTGATATATCAAAAAAAAATTAATAGTTTTTCTGGATTTACCCTACAACTCTTTTTTTTTAAAGCAGGTAATGGTTGCTGATGTTTTATTAGCCTGTTATATCTAGCATACCAAAGCTCTCAACGATTCTAGAATGAAGCCATTGACTAGTTGCAGTGGCTGATTTTACTTACGCTTGACTGGAAAGTCCTCCGGGTGCAATTGAATGTAATGCCTGAGAACAGCATCCTTCTCCGCTAAATAATTTTCCCGTTGTTTTGAAATGTATTTTAGGGTAAAAATAAATCCGCCAGTAAGGAGTACATGTTTCTGAATTCCTGAAAAAAATAACATTCAATATCTGTTTATAAACACTTGAATAATATTGTTTTGGGGTTATACTGTTATACACACCAAAACAAATAATATTATTCTTTCGTATAAATCTGTTCATACCACAATTTTCCAAAGTATTGATCGTTTCGTAAAGAAGTAGGCTTACTTTTACTAGAGTTTGTTGTTGTCATAATAATAAATTATAATGTGATGTTGTTTTCATTAGTATTGTTATGTAATTTAGACTTACCACTGAAGATTGGACGTCTAGTTTGGAAATTGAGGAAAATCCCCGATCCTATACCAAAAAAGGTTCCGATAATTTCTGGCCAGTACTTATTTAGTAACGGAGGTTCTCTCCCTACGTCTCCTAGGCAAAGCAGCTCTTGAGCTGGTAAGTGTGAGGCCGGAATCGGTCCTGTTGGTTTCGCCATTTTTTAAGACCCAGAATGAATCAGTGTCGCCGTCGCCTTCTGTCAAGCTGTCAACAGTGTCATACAGTCATATTGTCATAACTCAAAACTGTCAACTGTCAGACACCGACCACCATAGATGAATACCCTCTAGATTCCGGCTTGGCGTAGCCACATGAGATAGAATGTTGACGTCACAAATGGGGAATATGCCAGTTTGTTGCGCAATGGGGATGGCAACTCAAAGCTAATCGTAGATGGCGCTGCGATAGTTGGTCCCCACGTCTACCTTGTACAAAAAAACAAACAAGATTATTTGTTATAAAAATTGAGTATAAATACAAAACAAATATGGAAAATTATTCGTCCATGCAAGTACTATATACTAAAAGAAGAATTAAGACGCCGCGGCGCATCTACAAGAGAAAAAAAGTGATTTAATTGAGTGGTTATACATTTGATTTTACCGTAATAAATCCACAATTACTTGTAGTTGAGGTTTCAATTTTTGAGTTTAGGTATGTTTTACCTGTCCTCTCCTTTATCAAGAATATAATGCTGCTTTTGACTTTCTATTTTGATAAAATATCATAATGTTTTAAGTCAGTAATTTTAACCTTTTTTTCTATTTAGATTCGAGAAATATCACAATATATTTAATTTCTTAACACCACAACTATTACAAAACTCGTTCCAGGTGATAATTCTTCGATTTTCGAGCGATGCAATACTGGTACATAACCTCCAAAAGAAAAGTAGATATTTTGAAAAGTGTATTCCATCATTTTTACAGCTTATTACACAACATCTAGTCATTTTACATCAATAAATGTTTTTTTTTCTGAAAATTCCTTTGATTTTACAGTTCTTTGGGGACCAAACTGTCATTTTCACTTTGACACTTGCCTTCCCCATTAGGTGTTGCTGGCCTAGAAAAAACCGGCTACGCGGTGAGGGATGGAGATAGGCAACGAGATAGGTATGCTCTGTCCCTTTTCTTCTTATGCGATTTGTCGATTTGTTTTTCTTTCTTGAGGGAAAGAGAAAGAAGTATCAATTCTTCTATAATTTTTCTCTTTCTACGCCGACCACAGACCACAAACTTTTATTTTTATTTTTGAAGTGAAAACTTCTTTAGCGGCGTTGTACACTTTTTCTGTAATGGGTAAAAAATTTAAAACTCGCGTCAGGGTCACGTGACCCTGATCGAAAATGAGTAAGACGTCATTCAAATTAGTTAATTTCATATCTGTACTACTCCAGTTTTAAAATAAAACATAGTAACAAAAAAGTTTTCACTTCTACCGGCACTCCTGGAGTGCAACCTTTTTTTTTGGTACACTTTCTTGCTTCTTTCCAAACTGTCGGTCGTAAGACGCGAACGTGACCTTGAGCGTTCGGACCGTTCGGACGTCCGAACAGAATCTGGCCGGCTGGATGTTTGTGCATAATGTGCAAATGTGCATCCGAATTCCGAAGACGTCGTCCGAACTACCGTGCACACTGAAGCCACGTCCTCAGCCAACAGACGGACGCGGCCGATAATAAATGTTCTCAGCTTAAGCTGCGGACATAATATTATCGGACGCGTCCGACAGCCGCGGCTTTACTTGGTGTCAATGCGCGAGCGCGGTTTTTCTTGTGACACTCGAAACCACAGAACACAATACATATTCTCAAAACGTCCGCGGCCGTGCCCCGTTCACATCGTCCGCTGCCGTCCACGGATGCACAAAACATCAAGCCGGCCAGATTCTGTTCGGATGTCCGAGCGCTCAAGGGCGACTCAAGGTCACGTCCGCGTCTAACGACCGATAGTTTGCACAGTGTAGTATTCAATGTACTGGCTAGATTTCAATAAGCCGCGTCCCTCAGCCGCGGCTGTCGGACGCGTCCGTCGGACGCGTCCGATAATATGTTCGCAGCTTAATGTCTTCCTTTCCTTTACAAGGAACAGGCAAAGGGCTTATTATGCAGCCTAAGATTCTTTTTTAACCGGCCACCAAGGAGATACAGGAGTTACTGCTTCTTACTAGAAAACAATTCCAAATCAGTGACCTTGAAACGAATGAAAGGCACACAGCTTGGGAATCTGTTTCTTTCTAATAGTGTGTCCATGATACAGTATTTTGGTGATAATATTATTATTATATTGTTACAGAAAGTAGGTACTTATAAAGATGATTTTTGAGGAAAGAAAAATTTTAGATTGCAAGTGGGATTCGAACCCGCGTCTTCTGGATAGGTACTCCAGACGCCTTAACCAACTAGGCCATGGCAATGGCCTAGTTGCAATCTAAAATTTTTCTTTCCTCAAAAATCATCTTTACGATGCGCTTCGCATGCGCTACTGCGTTTAAAATAATTTACTCAAAAATACATGTAATGTGGTCATTATTTTGACAATCTTGTTTGAGCAAAGTAGACTTTGCCGGTCTGTTTCAAGTAGCGGCCAGCAATGTTTTTGCTGGCCGCTCTGCCAGGCCGGCAAAAACATTGCCGGCCGCTATTTTGACGTTTCAACGTTTTAAAAAAACAAATGCAAAAAGATTTTATCTAAAACACAGCTGTTTGTAAATAAAGAGGTTGGCACAAAAAGATTGTATTCCATATTAAAAAAAAAATACAAAGAAGGAACAAAGGCGCGGTTCAGCGAAATTTTTATTTTTATTTAGTGACTTTTTTGCTATACCTACGTAAATGAAGTAATAAATGAAGAAAATATAGCAGTAAAACATCGCATTAAAATTATCGCAAACTATTAGTAAGTAATATGAAACCGGGAAAGTCGGTGTTGAATTTTAGTAAGTGTATTTTTCATAATATTGTTATTTTAATTAAATTTCTAGTTAATTAATATATTATTTTATTTATATCACTTGCTGGTTTTATGTAGGTTAGGTACTTGCATTTTTGAGTAAAGCACTATACAAGCCTTGGCCCACGATGACTGCTTCGCTGGTCACGCTATGATTGCCTCAAGCTAGCCTAGCTACGCTCTAGGCCTTCCAGCTTGGCCATCATTGCAGCCCTTGCTGTCCTCGCTGTAAAGGCCTCGACCTACGGCCTCGGCCTTTATCTCAGCTCGTCCATCAAGTGCTGCATGCTGACCGCGCTGTGTCGGCCTGGAGCCGCGCTACGCTGCGCTGTCGGCCATCATCAGCGCGACCAGCAAAGTAGCCATTATAGGCCGCGGCAGTAATGTACTATAATAGATACTTATAGTATTACGAAACGTGTATTTTTACCCGACTGCGCCAGGAGGGTTATGTTTTTCGAGTGTATGTATGTATGTATGTATGTTTCGTTGTGTTGCTCTGCAGCCTAAACGGCTTGATGGATTTTAACTTGAGAGGTGTCGTTAGATACGTCTTAAACGTGAGAGTGTCACTGGGTACATAAAACTGGCCAAGTGCGAGTCGAACTCGCGCGCAAAGGGTTCCGAACTAAAAATATTTTTTTAAATCTCTCACATTCTATCAAGTGGGGTATCAAATTAAAGGATTTTAAAAATGGTTTACCAAAATATATATATAACTTATATGTTTCAATTTAATTTGGACTGATAAATGCTAACAAAAACTAAAAATAGTAAAATAAAATAATTACCTACACACATCAACACGGTCTAGGGATATTTCATACTCAATTAAATAACTCGAAAAGTACCGGCCGCATTGGAATCTTTTATACACCGATTTGTTTGTAATTTATCTCAGACTAATTCCAAATTCAAATTTTTGAAAATTCTTTTGTTTCGGTGGCATAAAAATATCTTGATGTATAGGAGAGGGAATTTTCATTTGTGCGAAATTTAGAAAACAATACGAATTACGTTTAGTTACAGTTTTTTTCATTTTTAAACGAAAGATAAAGTTAAAATTGAGGTATTGTAGCCATGCAACGCCGACATTTGACGAGGGCGGAGATGTTACGAGCTGTGGGAATGCTGGAAGCTGGATCTGTTCAGCGTAATGTTGCTGAGGCCATAGGGATCCATCAAAATGTTATTTCAAGATTGTGGACACGCTATCGTGCCACAGGTGAAGTAGCGCAGAGGCACCGGGGGCCAAGTGGCATCACTACCCCCAGACAAGACCGATTTTTGCAAATTACTGCGCGAGCACAACCAAATGCAACGGCGACTCAATTGGTCCAAAGGCTGCGAGTGGAACACCAAGTGCTTGTGAGTGACCAAACTGTAAGAAGGCGACTGCATGAAAGCAATCTACGCTCTCGTAGACCACTCCGGGTCCCACCTTTACGGAGAGGCAATCGTGGACGACGATTAGAATGGGTTTGGAACCACGTGGACTGGGGCCGTGAGCAATGGTCCAATGTGCTGTTCACAGATGAATTCAGGTTCGGCTTCCATCCAGATTCACGAAGGACGCGTGTTTGACGAGTTCTTGGACGATGGAGCCGTCTCCAGAACCCTCAGGAAGTTCACCCATACCAAGGAGGAATAATTATGGTTTGGGCAGGAATTCGTCTTGGAGGACGGACGGATCTCGTTTGGGTGCGGGGCAATATGACGGCAGAACGATACGTCCAACAGGTGCTGGGGCCCGTAATCTTGCCCCACAGAACACAAATGGGGCAAGATTTCCTGCTCATGCACGACAATGCCCGGGCACACACGGCGAGAACGGTAGCAGCAATCAAAGATTTGATTGGTATAATTTGAATGGGCCCCGACTGTGAGTGTGAATGAGTGAATTCTAAACTACTGGGCTTGTTTCTTTCTTTTTAGTTTTTTACGCAGTCGGGTTTTTTGGTTTTTTAAATAATTATTTTATTCTCTTTAAATATGGGCAGACAAGATTTTCACAATCCGACTGTATTTTTTTTAATGCTTTGTACCTGATATTCATATTTTATGACTGGGTTGTACACTTGTACCCAGATGTACCGTTTTTGATGTTTCTCTTTTTGTTCCATGAAGTATATGATGAAACATGTGTGTTCTACGCTTTAATTATCTGTAAGCATAGAGCATACTCCCTCTATAAACAAAGACAATACTTTGAACTTCCTCTTGTCAAAATGTCATCACGGTGAGCACACGTTTTTCTCTGCTTCCTATTATAATCCTATTTTGTATGTGCCAAGTATGTGCCTATTAAGTTTCATGATCAAATAATGACTCGCTATTCGTGAACTGCTTGATTATCAAGAAATACAGGAATAGTTACCACAACATTGTTTCAATCTCACCGCATGCCACCTTGCCTGCCAGTAGATTGCACGGCCACCTCGTCAAACTCATGGTATAAACTTACTCCACTGTGCAGTACGGACAACCACTATACTCAGATAGTCCGTACTAACAGGTTATGCGCTCAGGACATAGAAAAGTTTTAAGCAGAGAAAGGATTACGAGGCGAGTGCACGCGGACAAAACATAACCTCTTTTTTATTACTACTTGGCTGTGGCGCGGTGGTGATTTTGTGCTAAGTGGTGAGCTGCAAAATGGCTTCGCCTAGTAATCAAGAAGCGAGCAATGGAAATGCTGCTTTGCATGGTAACTATAGCTTGTCATCGTCTATAGAAAAATTAGAAGGAGTATCTAACTATTTGAATTGGAAATTTGCAATCAGAATGCTGCTTACCATGGATGGCTTGTGGAATGCAATCGAAGGTACTGAGACTGATCTGATGAAGGATCAGCGTGCTTTGGCGCGTATAGCTTTGAGCATCAAGCCAGCACTTTATCAATATATCAGGAATGCTACTACAGCAAAAAGTGCATGGAAAAATTTAGCTGATATATTTGAAAATAAGGGCTTGTTACGGCGTGTGCTACTTTTGAGACAGCTGCATAGAATTGAATATACTCAGTATTCAAATATGTCTGAATACATACAGGGTGTCATGACCCTTGTGCAGCAGCTCTCGGATATTGGCCGTAAGACTGATGATGCTGAAGTCGCAGAGATTTTATTGAGCGGTCTTCCTCAGGAATTCGAATACTTGGTTTCTAATCTTGAAACAGTATGTTTAACCAATAATCTCACCAGCGAGATTGTACGAACTCGACTTTTACAAGAAGAGCTGCGTAGAAGTGAAGGTGCATCGAACAATAACAACAAAGCTTTAATCTCGAAGAACTCTTCCAAGAAGAAGACTATAATCTGTCATTACTGCAATAAGCCTGGACATATTAAGGCTAAATGCTACAAGATGAAGAATGACAAGAAGAATGAGTCTACAAGCTTCGCTTCAGCTTTGTTTGTTCATCAAAGTAGTGCATGGTTCATCGACTCCGGTTGTACATCTCATATGACAAACTGTAAAGACAATATGGTGAATTATAAAGACTTTAATTGTAATCAAAAGCACACTACAGTTGCTGTAGCAAATAATGAACAATTAAGATGTAGTGGTGTAGGAGATTTAATGGTTAACTTTGGAAATGAGGTAAGACAACTTAAAAATGTTTTGTATGTGCCACAAATAGCCACTAATTTAATGTCAGTAAGTAAATTCATAGAAAGTGGACTTACTGTTGTATTTGATGGTAGTGGGTGCAGCATTTATGATGGTAAAGTCTCTGGCAACCGTATAGCTCTTGTGGGATGTGAGAATGGAATTTATAAACTAAATTGTAACATTGTAAAGCCTTTGCACAATAAGGTGTATTCTTCCAAACTTTTGTGTAGTGTGCAAAAGACAGAGAGTACCGCAGTAGCTGTGTCAACTGAGCTATGGCATCGCAGGTTGGGACATTTAGGTCTGAGAAGTATGAGTACTCTGAAAGGTCATGTGTCTGGAGTAATGTTTCAGGATAATTCCCAGGACAGTCTAAAGGAATGCATACCCTGCCTTGAAGGGAAGCTGTCAACACAGCCGTTTCCCAAAGGAGAGGGCAAGCGTGCCGAGCGACCATTGGAGTTGGTACATTCAGACGTCTGCGGACCAATGCGTGACTACAGCTGGGGGGGTGCAAAGTATTTGGTTACATTTACAGATGATCACACAAGAAAAACGTTTGGATACCTAATGAAGTATAAATCCGAGGTAATGTCCAAGTTTATTATTTTTAAGGCTATGGTTGAGAGGCAAACTGGATTGAAGATTAAATGCTTACGTTCTGACAATGGTGGCGAGTATGTCAATCATAGGTTTTCTGGATTCTTATGTAAAGAAGGTATTGTACATCAGACTACAGTTCCTTACTCGGCCCAACAGAATGGTGTTTCAGAGCGTCTTAACCGGACACTCATTGAAAAAGCGCGTTGCATGCTGCAGGAGTCAGGTCTTAGTAAGCCTTATTGGGGAGAGGCGGTAAATACTGCCATTTATTTGAAAAATCGGTCCCCTACTACGGCTTTGTCTGGACAGATTCCTGAGCACCTGTGGTCGGGTTCTAGGGTTGATCTGAGCCACTTGAGGGTTTTTGGTTGCATCGCTTATTCTTTGGAGCCTAAGCATAAGCATGGTAAGCTTGATGCTAAGAGTAAAAAGTATATATTTGTGGGGTATAGTGAGACCTGTAAAGGGTATAGACTATCAGATCCAATGAATCCTAGAAAAATTGTGTTGTCAAGGAATGTTGTATTTTTAGAAGATAGGTTTTATAAAGGGAAAAATGAAAGGGATAATGATGACATTAATTATAATGAAATTATTTTACAGAATAATTGTTTTGACAAGAGCAATGAATTGGTTATGAATAATGATAATTTAAATAATTGTAATGAAATTAATTCTAGTCAATTAAATAATATTTTAAATAATTCAATTGAAATAAATTCTAGTCAAATTTTAAATGAATGTAGCAATGAGGATAAGACTAGTGACAGAACCAATTCGTTGGAATTAAATGATGGTTCTCAAATTTCAGGTGCCACAGACGAGGAGTATTACTGCACAGGCAGTGAGGATGAGTCCCGCTGTGCAGACTCATCGTCGGCGAGCCACGAGTCTGTGACTTCGTCATCGCCGGACGCGTCTGTTCGAGGGGAAGGAGAGACAAGTACAGAGGTACCCCGGGCTGAGGCTAATACCCGCCCTGTACGAAGTACTCGTTCAATTCCGCCATTGAGGTATCGTGATTATGACATTTCCATGTATGTCGGTAATATTGAGGAACCATCTAGTTATGAAGAGGCTATCTCTTGTTCAGAAGCCACTGAGTGGCGTGCAGCGATGCTGAGTGAGTATGACTCGTTAATTGCGAATGAAGTATGGAAGATCGTGAGTCGCCCTATAGGGAAAAATGTTATTAAGTCCAAATGGGTATTTAAGCGTAAACACGATGCTTCTGGAAACTTCACAAAGTATAAAGCGCGATTGGTTGCCAGGGGGTTTACTCAGAAACATGGGGTTGATTATAATGAGACTTTTTCCCCAGTGGTTAGGCACTCTACCATGCGAATTTTGTTTTCGTTGGCAAATGATTTAAATCTCAGTATAGATCACATTGATGTAGCTTGTGCTTTCTTAAATGGTAACCTAAACGAAACAATATTTATGGAACAACCTGTTGGTTTTGATAATGGAGATAACTCCAAGGTTTGTTTATTAAATAAGAGTATCTATGGCTTTAAACAAGCTAGTAAAATGTGGAACAGTAAAGTTCATGATTTGTTAAATAGTAATGGTTATGTACAAAGCCAATGTGAATCATGTGTTTATGTAAAGAGAGAGAAGAATGATTTAACCATAATTGCTCTTTATGTTGATGATTTCTATATATTTTATACTGAGAAGAGTGTTATTCAAAAAGACTTAGTATATCTATTAGAAAAGGAATTTAATGTAAAGAACCTTGGCCCATTAAAAAGCTGCCTTGGTCACATAGTACATAGAGGACACTACGCGGTGTAGGTATGAAACGGCACGCACACACGCGCACACCGCGGGCGGTGTCGCTACATGTGGCTGCCGCGCGCCGCCTCCGTATCGTAATTATTTTTCTTACGTGTAATCACGTACAAGTAAATAAAGATAATAAAATATGAAGACAAGCAAATACTGTATAACGTTTGGTTGCCTAAACGACAACAGTGATAAAGGCCTCGCGTTTCATAAACTACCGCGTGACGTCGAAAGGTGAAAGTATCGAATGTTTATGATTAGTGTTATTCCCACATAATGTTTATGAATCTAGGGTTAATTATTAATTAACTACCTGTTGTGATGTGCTTATTTATTATGTCATTCAAGTACATACGTTCCGCTGAACTGATCATGGTTAGGTAGGTTACAAGTTTGGAAATGTGTCGAGATACTCGGGGGGTGTGAGCCTACTAGACGACCGAGATAAATAGACGAATATCAAACCTGACATCACTCTCCTCACTTACCTTATCGCTCGGTAGAAAGTAGAAAGATGTTTGCGTTGTTATTTACTCACGTTCAAACTCAGAAAATGGCCACACTATGCATTCAAGGTCAGCGATCGTAATTCGTTGCGCGACTTTTTTTACCATTTACAAGGACTCACAACGCAGGGCCTGTGACGTAGGGATGGCGATCACAGATCGATTAATCGAAAAATTGATTTTTGGAGCCAAAAAGATCGATTTTTTAAATCTATTTAAAGTACTGAATTCAGTGAATCGATACTTCACCCTTGAAAATCGACATTCGTTTTTATTTTTGCTATAAACCAAAAAAGTACCTACTTACAATTAATTGAATGTACCCATATTTTTTCTTGTTATGTTTTTACATTTTTATATTCTAATGAGTTTTTATGCTTTCTATATTCTAATACTGTGTATTTCGTAATTCTAATTTGCATAATTGTCCTTAACCTTAAATTGCAGTAATTGGCTGTTCACACAGCCGTTGTAATTTGATAAATAAATAATAAATAAATTATAGAGTGCTGCCGGTTAAAGGGTTAATTATTCAAAAACTCGCGTGGTGGCTGCATGTTTGGATTCCTTCGCCTCTCTTTAATAAAAAAGTAACGTTTGTTTGTAATCTTTGTCTTTCTTTTTGTATACTGTGACTGACATTTCTTGTTGCGTCATCAGTCATCATTATTCATTAAAATTCATTTGTTTGTTGTTGGTTGTTGTAGAATCTGTGTGTCGTAAAGCGAAATAAATACTGATTTTTATGTAGTGTTTGTTGCAGTATAATAACTACTTATTTGTAAACCAATACATTTAATAAAGGCTTTAAACAATAAAGCCTAACATTTCAAATATTTTTAAATAATATTCTTTTTTGTTTTTGTAAGATGAAATGTTCAAAATATTACAAGAATAGGTAGAAACGATACTATAATTATACATATATTATTATTTCTAACGTAAGGTGCCGTAGGTACTATGTATTAACATTCTGTGCTACCAATCGATAATGTATGTAGTAATGTGTGTAGTATGTAGTAACGAAACCAAAAAGATATAGGCTGATGATAAAAAAAATCCCTGAAGAACATTTATGTTAATAGTGTAATATAACAAATGCATAAAATACACCTACCTACCTAACTGTGCCTTCTAAACTCGCAAGTCGCAACCCTAAGTGAGCTTGACCGGCAGCACACCGATAGCAACATTGTAATGCCGCGGCGTCGGATAAACCAAAATAAACTCTCGCGCGTAGCCATTCAGTACAATTTTGCTTGTGCACGGGAAGTTTAGGCTAATATAAAAGTAGGTGGGCGGTACGGCTGCAAGTTAAAATGTGCTTTATTCTTTCGTGCATAGATTTTACATTTGTTTGATTGTTTTTTGGAAGAGACCGATCTGTAGTAATCTGTGCCTTGGTATTAATGTAACAAGAGATAGGACAAAAGGTATTTTAAAGCTGGACCAGACAGATTATATTAAGAAGTTGTTATTGCGGTTTGGTATGGGTAATTGTAAGACTGTATCTACACCTATGCCATTGAATTGTAAATTACTGAAAGCTGAAAATGTAAGCGAGGGCAATGATAATTTCAGGCAATTGTTAGGCTCATTAATGTATTTAGCTGTATGCACTAGGCCTGATATCGCTTATGTATGTAGCCAGTTGAGTCAATTTAATAACTGTCACGATAACAGTCATTGGCAAGCTGCTAAACGTGTTTTACGTTATTTGGCGGGGACAATTAATTATAGCTTACTATTTGTAAGAAGTAATGAATTGAGTTTAGCTGCTTATACTGATGCAGACTGGGCTAATGATATAACGGATCGTAAGTCTTATACTGGGTACGTAGTCAAGCTAGGTAATAATACAATAAATTGGGAGTCACGAAAGCAACGCTATGTTGCTTTATCTACTACGGAGGCTGAATATATTTCAATTTCTGATGTTTGTAAAGACATATGTTTTATTAAGAGTCTGTTGTCAGAGATATTCTGTTTAAATGTAGAGTCAATTGTTTATAATGACAGTCAAAGTGCAATTAAGTTGTTGGAATGTAAAGAGTACTGTCATAAACGAACAAAGCACATAGATCTCAGATATCATTATGTAAAAGACCTAATAAATAACAATATTGTAAATGTAAGTTATTTGCAAACTGAGAAGATGATAGCAGATGTGCTTACCAAACCGCTTAGCTCTAAGAAACATGTAGATTTTATTAAGGACATGAATTTATGTGTTGTGTAGCATGTCTGTGTGTTTGTTTTTTTTTAATTGGGCATGTAATTATTGACTCAATATAAATAATAATGTAAAGCGTAAGGGGAAGTGATGAAACATGTGTGTTCTACGCTTTAATTATCTGTAAGCATAGAGCATACTCCCTCTATAAACAAAGACAATACTTTGAACTTCCTCTTGTCAAAATGTCATCACGGTGAGCACACGTTTTTCTCTGCTTCCTATTATAATCCTATTTTGTATGTGCCAAGTATGTGCCTATTAAGTTTCATGATCAAATAATGACTCGCTATTCGTGAACTGCTTGATTATCAAGAAATACAGGAATAGTTACCACAACATTGTTTCAATCTCACCGCATGCCACCTTGCCTGCCAGTAGATTGCACGGCCACCTCGTCAAACTCATGGTATAAACTTACTCCACTGTGCAGTACGGACAACCACTATACTCAGATAGTCCGTACTAACAGTATACCTGTCATTTGGTACGATGAATATTTCTTTCAACTACTATTGAACTAAACGTTCAATAGTTTTTGATGAATTAGCATTTCTTATTGTGTACTTGGATGTTGTTTTTACCAGTATTACGGATTACGTACTTATTTGACAAGAATTTGGGTTGAATATTTAACTAAAAATGGTAAAATAAAAAGTTTTCATAAAAAGAAGTAACCGCCTTCAAAATCCACCACCACAGAATACTAGTACTATAAAACATGAGCTTCTAAAACGAGAGCAAATATTGCAGAATGGTGCCCGAGTATGCAAGGGGAAGTTTTGTGGGTTAAGCTCGCCTTTGTGCATAACTTACCCATGAGTGAAATGTTATTTTAATTATTACGTGTGTACAATAAAGAATAATGAAGTTTTCTATAAGGAAGTTGAGTAGCTACAGAAAAACGGTAAGAAAAATGTCACATTCATATTTACAGTATACAGCATGGTGTACAGTAAGTACAGTAATCTAGCCTAGTCCTTCATAAACATCTTATAATATTTAAAAACGATTTATCTTAGAAGCCAGTTTATATTGGGCACGCCGCAATTGCGGCGGTAAGACCCCTCTTTGAGGAGTGGCTGGAGAGAAGTCATGGCGTCCTGACCTACCGCTTGACGCAGGTCCTCACCGGACACGGAAGTTTCGGGAGGTACCTGTGTCTGATGCGAAAGGAGGAGACGCCTGGGTTTCACCACTGCGAAGATCGCCCGGAGGACACGGTGGAGCATACGGTGCAAGACTGCCCAGCTTGGGCGGGGCACCGACGTGTCCTCACGGCTGCGATAGGCGGAGACCTCTCGCGCCCGGCATTGGTTGCGGCCATGCTGCGGGGCGAGACGGAGTGGGAAGCGGTCAGCTCCTTCTGCGAGGCAGTAATGCTCGTGAAGGAGGAGGCGGGCCGCGAGCGAGAGAGGACAGCGTCCTCCCTCCGCCCCAGCCGCAGTGGTAGGCGCCCACGGCGACGGACGTCGCTTGATGATCTCCGGCCACCGTAGGCGCGGGCATGCGGGCAGCGAGTAAAGGGCAACTCGCTGCCCGACCAAGGACCATGCCCGGGTCGACGGCGCGTTGTGTCCCACGCGCGCCTCAAAGAGCGTCAGCATAATGACGGGGCCCCCCTCTCAGAGGGCCAAAGCCTGCCGGGGTCGCGGGATTATTCCCTTACCGTAACCCCGGAACATAACAGGCTATGAAGGACACCGTGGATTTTAGTCAGTAGAAGTCTGACAGTCCCTCCCGCCCTGCCCGGGGTTGGAGGACTCATTTGATGATTTTACCACGCTAAAAAAAAAAAAAAGCTAGTTTATATTGGTCACCCTACAACCGACAACATCATAGGGTTGCCATTTTAAACGTTAAATACACCTCCTAATTTTTCGGGAAATGTCATCGGAATTTTGTAATCTTTTTTTTCATTTTAATCAAAAATATGAGTAACTAGCACTACGCCCGCGACTTCGTCCGCGTGATTTTCGAACTTTGCCTTTGTGAATTTCTAGTCCCGGCCTTCCTCTGTATGGGATACTGTTGGAAAAATTCTTCAATATTCAACAAAAATTCTATGAACCCGCAATATTCTGTCTTAGGTAACACCTAAGTCCTAAAAATTTAAGACTCCTTAATATCAACCCCAATACAAATTTTTAGGGATTTAGAATTTCGTATCATCCTCTCTGAGTGAGAACCTGTATCCTAAATAGAACCCCCCTGCAATGTTGAGCCCTCTAATTACAAACAACAAAGACGGGTTGTCTTTGTTGCTAAGGGGTCGAATTTTGTAAAATTCCGTCTTAGTGAGAACCTAGGTCCTAAAACAACCCCCATGCTGAAACTCCTAGCATTTGTAGTACCTAACAAAGTTTCAATACAAACTGTCAACCCCATAAACAGCCCCTTAGGGGTAGAATTTCAGAAAATAGTGCCTTGGTGTGCATTTACGTCATAAAAGAACAACCTTGCAAAATTTAATACACCTAGCATTTGTAGAAACGAAGTTTCATACAAAATATTAACCCCTAAATCAACCCCTTGGGGTCTATTTTCACAAAACACCCGCAACTACGTCCAAAAAATAATCTCTATACAAAATTTGAGTCTCCACGAAAAAGCCCCTTAGGGGACGAATTTCGCAAAACCGTCTTAGTGAACATTTAGGTCGCAAAATTCGAGACGCCTAGCACTTGTAGTAACAAAGTTTCATACAAACTATCAAACACAAAAACAAACCCCTTTGGGGTCGAATTTCGCAAAATCTCGCCATGGTGTGCATCTAAGTCTTATAAAGGAACCCGGTGCAAAATATGAGGCTCCTCGCACTTAAAGTAACAGAGTTTCATACAAACTGTCAACCCCAAAAACAACCTCTTAGGGATCGAATTTCGCAAAATCCCGTCTTAGGTATTACTTACGTCCAAAAAAGAACCCCTATGTAAAAATTTGAGACTCAATTCTATCAACCCCAAAAACAACCCCATAGGGGTCGAATTTCTCAAAATTTCCACCTTGGTGAGCATTTACATCTTAAAAAGTACCACCATGCAAGATTTGAGACGCCTAGCACTTGTACTAAAAAAGTTTCATACAAACTATCAACCCCAAAAACAAACCCCTTAGGGGTCGAATCTCGCAAAATCCCGTTATGGTGACCATCTCCGTCCTAAAAAGAAACCTCACGCAAAACTTGAAATTCCTAGCACCTGTAATAACGAAGTTTCATACAAACTATCAACCCCACAAACAACCCTTTAGGGGCCGAATTTCGCAAAATCCGTTCTTAGTGCTCACTTACGTGGTTTAAGGAGGGCTTATGCCAAATTTCAAGTTTCTGGGCCCAGCGGTTTGGGCTGTGCGTTGTCAGATCAGTCAGTCAGTTTTGAATTTTATATATATAGATTAAAATGCATTACAGAATATAAAAACCATCACAAGCAATGATATTTTAGTAAACAGATATGTTATGAGCGCGCAAAACGTGAAGACCAGAAAATGTCGTACGTCGGACAATTGCTTTTAGTCTGTGTCTCGCATGACTACGAGCGTTGCGCGCTGCTACGTAATTGTCATCAAAAATGCCATCGTGTGTATTTAAGAAGTGTACCAATCATGATAAAAAAAATTAATAAAACACACGGGATCTCATACCACACGTAAGTAAGCAATATACTTCGATTTATTAATATATTTCAATTATTTTCGTAATATTCTGATGTCGTGTCGTAAGAACGACAAGGTGATGCCGACGTGCGGGGCGGTGCGGGGGGGATTGATGACGCGTGGGTGGCGTGGCGCTGTTTGTTTATCTAGCTGTCACTTTTTTTCTTATTGCGTTTTATCAAGCTACTTTTGGTTTCGGAGCGTGAGAAACCGTTAGGGTGAGTGGGGGTGAGTCCCCACTCACCCTATTTAAAACTACACTTAACTCAGGATTTTGACTGAGGAGAAAAATGAGAACACGTACTGCCGATTTGGAGGCGACTTTATTCTGATTCTAAAAATGTACAGGCTCCCTCGGTGGGCATAGACCGCTGAGTTTGCAATTGGCTTCTTATAACTAAGGTGGAGACACAACATACGTGCTCAGCTTAATCTAGAGCAGACGGGTGAGGTGTATTCATAACTCCTCCGACCCTAAGTGCGAAATTATCGGAAGGTTCGATTTGAGAATCTTTCCGACAATTTTGCCAATATACTAGACATTTAGGCGATTTTAGCCAGGTTATATAAACCAAAAATGTAAGAAAAAAAAATAATTAAACCTAGAGTGATATATCCTAAATTTTCACTGAAGTTAAAGTCTTTCTTTCCATTCAAAACGCTTTCGATCACTTCACTATGTTTTAACGAAAAGGCCATATATTTCACTTCATCTAAACTGATTTCTTTCATATTAATTACACTTGATTTGAAGAGACTGGCATTCACGTGCAACTGGGGTAACGTGACAATAGGAATCTTCTCCACAACTTCTAACTCCATGAAGATGTGACGGTGAAGGTGAATTCCATAAATTTGCAGGTCACAGGGCTCGTCCATTGTCACCAGGTAAGAACCGAATACAAGTTGTTTACTGATGTCCTCACCGCATTGCTTTCTCAGAATTGTTCTCAATCTACTATAAGGGAGCCAACTAGCTTCGTTGATTTGCTGGACCCTGACTTCCTCAATTTGTATCTCACGTTGTTTGCATGAAGTGTGGTCATCTTCGAACTTCATTAACTCTTCTATACAGGTAAGTTCATAGTATAGAGCTTGATTATCCGCAGTGCATAAAAACTGATCTCCCGCAGAGAGTTGTCGACATGGTTTTAGTAGCGGTAAGTATTTCATTCCTTTCGCCAGAAGGTAGGGGTATTTGGGAGTAATAGCCAAGGTTTTATTTTCGGATTCATGAAAAATCGGTAAGGAATATAACTTAAAATAATTATACGATAAATTATCCGAAAGTGGAATGTCCATTATAAATGTGATCTGGTTATCTTTAATGAACGATTTTACACAAATGATCTCCTCTATTTTCAATAAATTTATTTCCAGTGGAGGATACACTAAGTTTCCTGAGTTAGAAATCAATTTTAAATGATTCAATAATTCTGTAGAGTTCACAATTGATTGATGTAGTATCGATAATTTACTTAACGCTAATGCTGTTTCGAGTTCACTTAGCCTAGCAAAGATAGTACGAAAACTGCTTGTGAATACAGAAAATAATCCCGTAAGGTAAGTTAAGAAAATCCAATCGTTTTGCTTAGCAGATAAATCTTTCAGTAGCAGTTCTATCTTTGTCAGGCGATTATTAAAATGTACAGTATTCTGATTTGTTCTTTCAGTTACATTAATGAAACTATCAAACATCTTGGAGACAATTGTTAATTTTTTTTTTGAAATAATTATTTGCTTGTGGTTTAATTTAGAAATAAGTTCTTCATACCTAACGGCGTCATCATGATCTAGGTTGCCAGTTATTAGTTTTATAATAGAACCCAATGGATTTATAAGTCCCCTTTTTGAACGTTTCTGTGGAACTAGTTGTCGATATTTTTCTATAGTTATATCGCGTATAAACTCTGTATGTACTTTTATACTTGTTAATTCTTGAGAATATGATGCATTCCAATCGATAAGTTGACACATTTGTTGGTAGTTGCTGGATATGTAATATAAGTCATTATAAATCTGTTCTAAACTTATGAGTTTGATTATAGTCCAATGATTCGTTTGAAAATGTGCTAGACCTTCTTTTACCGGGAATATACCTGGGTTTCCTTCAAGATGCTTAGCTAATAAAGTTTTCTGTTCGCCTTCATCTTCTACTAGGACGACTCGTTCCGTGCATTCATAGAAATTCATTTAATCTTTCTTATAAAGCGGAATTATTGTATTACTGAATAATTTACGGTGTTCGGTCTCTTCAAAATAAAGAAAATACTTTTAATTAATTTTTGGTTTAACATATTGTTTCAAAAAATCTTTTATTAATTCCGGTTTGTTTGTCGGTAAGAAAACTTCTAATACTTTCTGTTTGTCACGCGAGAGATCCTTCACTTGCATTTCATTTTTGAGCCATGAGAATACTAAAATTTGATTTGGCTTAGTGTCTATAGCTTCGTGTAAAATAGATATTCCAGTAGACTCATTTCAGGCCGAATGAATTGTGTTTGATTTACTAGCTTCGACTGAAACAGGATATTCATTCGTTTTTTCGTCGGTAAAATCTAGAGAACTAGCAGTTGCTGTTCGACTTGCATCTGATATAGTTATAGTTGAAGAGTTGCTGCGTTCTCTTTTCCTTTCGACAGTGGACTTTCCCTCTAGGTATTCCGTATCCCTTTCGTCAACGTTAACAGCAAGAGATTCATTATCATCGTCAGATTCTAAAGTATGCATTTTAATTCTAGAAAAGGCGTCGGCATTGGTATTTTGTTTGCCATTTTTGTAAATCAATTCAAAGTCATAATCTTGCAAGCGGAGTCCCCAACGTGTAAGTTTACTATTAGGATCTTTCAGAGATCGGAGCCATACTAAAGGACGGTGGTCGGTGTATATGTAAAATTTTCGACCATACAAGTATGGTCTGAAATGTTTAACTGCCCAGATTATCGCAAGCAATTCGCGTTCGATTGTGCTGTAACGAGATTCGGTATCACTAAGAGTGCGACTAGCGTAAGCAATAGGTTTGTCACTACCAATTTGTCCTTGTGACAAAACTGCACCTAGAGCTACGTTCGACGCATCAGTCGTAAGTATGAACGGCTTTTCGTAGTCAGGGTATTGTAGAAGAGGGGCGTGTGTCAAGAGTTCCTTGCATTTGTTAAATGCGTCAATGTATTTCTGGTCGATTATAATTTTGTTACGCTTTTTTAAACAGGATGCCAATGGTTGGGTGATTTTTGCGAAGTTTTTAATGAAACGTCGGTAGTATTCAACCAGTCCAAGAAAACTTTTAATCTCAGTCTCGGTTTTTGGTAAGGGATAATTTAGTACAGCAGTTATTTTGTCGTCGTTGGGCCTTAATCCTTCTTTGGTAATTGTATGTCCCAGGTAAAGTACTTCCTTGCGTAAAAACTCTGATTTGTCTAGTTGAATTTTCATGTTAGTGGCCCTAATTCTGTCAAAAAGAGTCCGTAAATTCTGTATCATGTTAAGTCCTTATGTGGTGTTTTACAGAATTAGTAAACGTCAAGGGAATTTGGTCACAGTAAAATATGTCCTTGAATTCTTTACAAAGTCCATAAATCTTTTCTTGTTCTTCTTCGTTAGTGTGGTCAAGTCTGAGTTTACTCAAATTATCTTCAAGTAACTTATCTATTTCAGTATTGTTATGAGTAAAATTTATATCATAATCGTTACTTTTATATCCCAGGTAGCAAGTGACGTCGGCGACTAAAAAATGACGACATTCTTAAGTCAATTTAGGGTCACCACAGTTACGTCATTATTGTACGTCATACTTACGTACTATTATAGTACTGTACTGTACGTACTGTATAGGTCATAAATGATACCTCCTAACAACGTCATTTTACAGTCTGTCCCTTATTAGTCTAAATCTGCCCTCAGGTTGACGACTGTTGTATGACATATCTGGTCCTAAAGTGACCCAAAGAGCTAAAGATTGGTTAAAGAACAGTTTATGGAATGCATCTGACTGACATAATTCCACGAGTGAAGTCGACCACCAACATAGCGAATATTATGGGCATATACTAATCATTATAACAAGGATTTTTATAGCCGGTACATTAGTCCAGTCAACGAGGATTTTTTTTGTATGAAGACTTTCGAAAAATTCCTCCGGCGCTGAAATTTGGCATATGATGAGAGTAGGTGATACAGATTACAGATGCACAATAATCCAAAAAAAAATTAGCCTAGAAGTTCCGTTTTTTTTATCTTAACATGAAAATTGCTTATAACTCTCTGTGAAAAATTCCTCAGCCTCAAATTATTTTTGTATTTGTTTAAATGTATTAGTTAGAATAGGAAAGTATAAAAATCCAACAAAATTTCGATTTCAGTGTCACTCCAAATTAACTTTTTACATAACGCGCTCTAACTTCTAGTGAAAAATTGCTCAGCCGATTTTTATTTTTTTATGTGATTTCTTATCCTTAAATACGTAGGTTTTGTTACGTAATCCAAAACTTTTTCCTTTTTAAACAACATTATTTGATGTCAAATCAATCAAATAATGACGTTTGAAAATGAAAAAGGTAACAAAACTATGTATTTAAGGATAAGATAACACATAAAAATATAAAAATCGGCAGAGCAATTAGTTACTAGAAGTTACAGCGAGAACGGAATCACAGCGATCAATATTTTATTTAAAGTTTCGAAAAATAGTACCGCCTAGCTCGATAGATGGCGTTGTAGTCGAAATAGAAGTCGCTATGGTTTCGTTACCGCCGATAGTATAAGGTCTGAAGAATTAATTTTGTTTTGTTGAGAAGTTATTGAGAGCAATGCATCGGTACAGTGAATAGAAGTGTCAAGGTTACCAGTGTTAACAGTGTTCCAATAACAACCCACTCCAAAGAGACCTGCGGATTTATACATGGTTTTGCACGTCATTGGCTGCCCTAATATGTACGGCCCAGTAACGTCCCTATGAATTCAGTATATGATGTCACTCCAACGTCAGTGGCTGCCCTAATACGTACGGCCCAGTAACGTCCCTATAAATTCAGTATATGACGTCTCTGTAACGTCTGTAAACTGACGTCTTGAGGCTGTGACAAATTGACGACATCTGATGGGACCCCCCGACGTCAAGACATGACGTCTCTCACGTCGAGCAGTACCGTAAACTGACGACATAATGACGTAAAAATGCTACCTGGGATTCTGTCACTGAAAATGGTTGTTTTATATTAAGTCGTTTTGGGTTATCTGAAGTATTCTGGATAACTGTATATGCGTATCCATTTACGCAATTCATTATAGCGCTGGGCATACGCAGACCATTTTCGAATCCTTGAAAATCAAGAATAGCATCGCCTGAATATTGATTGACAGGTAACTTGACTTGTTGTTCTGTCCGAGGCGGTATATCAATGATATAATTTAAATTATTATTAATTATTGGAATAGAAGTAGTGCTCGTTGTTAATACTTGGTTCTTTAAATCAATTACTACGCCTAATTGTAACAAAAGGTCATTACCAATAAGTCCATCATATCGTGCGTCAACATCATACAGATAGAATTTATGCCAAATGTTAGTTACAAAAGTAGGTACCTAGTGGAGAAATTTCTATTACTTCATCGTGTCTACTAGAAGCATGAGTACTTACAACTTGAAAAGGTTATTTTGTAATATATTCACAGAAAAACTCATAAGCCTTCTGAGGGCTAATAAATGATTTCATGCTACCAATGTCAATCATCATTCTTGCGTCTATTTCTTCTAGGAAAATATAGGGAAGCTTTAAAGGATCACAGTTTAGCTCTAAGATTTCTTGTCCTTCAATGAGGCCTTGTCCTGAAAATCCACATTCTGACTGTCCTTTGTTGGTTCCAATTTGTCATCATGTGTGTTAGAATCCGTCGTGCCACTGACGTCATCATAGTAATAGTTAATTTCATTTAGAAATCATATTCATTTGTGGGATTATAATAGTATAATTCATCGCAATAGGGATCGTACACATATTCGTAATCATTCATAGTAAGTTCATTTAAATTAAAACCTTGCTGCTTAGGTTGGGCTGTTCTCATGGATACATCACTATCTTGATTTTGGGATTTTAATACTTGGGGAAGATTCGATCCAGTCTGTGGTGGCGGTTTGTAACCGAATTGTTGCAATGGATTGTATCCGAATCGTTGCGGTGGTTTGTATCCTAACTGTAGGGGTGGTCTATAACCAAACGGTTGAGGGGGCCTATAGCCAATCTGCTGCGGTGGTCTATTACCGAATTGTGCGGGGGCCTATAGCCCATCTGTTGAGTTGGTCTATAACCAAACTGTGGCAATTGCAAGCCCAATTGAGGATGATACCTGAATACGGGCTTGAACGGTTGACCTTGACCTATGATTTGAGGTATCTTAATTTGTGTATTTTGAGAATTTACATTAGATTTTGACTGAAAAGTAAGGTGGGTTTGTTCTCCACTGGTTGGGTTATCGATGACCTTGAACTTGATCCCGTTTGACTATGACCATGAATGCGGTTACGCATATTATATTGATCTAAGAAATTGACTTCTTCAAGAACGATGCTCAACGCAGCTTCTAAGGTTGTAGGAGCCTTAAGTCTAACAATACGCATCATGTTTTCAGGAAGGTTATACAAAAATACATTAAGCGCCGTATTATTGTAAATAATTGTCTTAGCGCGTCTTAGTTCCACGTCATCAATTATTGTATTCACCTTTTACATTAATAGCGAGCGAACATTTTGGATTCTATTACAAAAATCTAAAAAACTTTCACCTGAATTAATTTTTAAAGTTTCTTAATCAATATTAATACACGCTTCACTACGAGGGTCTCCAAAGTGTTGAATCAGCAATTCTTTCAATGCGGACCATGTAACAATATCTTCGCGTTCCGATAAGAGTGCAGCTGCATCCTCTTTAAACCTACTCGTTAAAACATTAAAGACAAGGATTTGTTCTACATTGCCCTTAAATCAATCAACCACATAACTGACATTTTCTCAGATAAAGGTTTAACTGTCTTTTATCACCATTATACAGCGGAATTAATTGTACAATTTCATTTGGGATCGGTTCAACTGTAACTGTAGTGGGCGTCGACATGATTATAGAGTAATGAAGTGTTCAGAGGTTGCAACTCACAATTAGACAATCCTATTAAAATTCAAACATACATACTTAAAATATAACAAACACCCAATTAAAGTATTATAATAATCAGAAATAATGGATAATATGGAAACATAGATGACCCACTGACCATACAATTAGAAAAACTTCTGTTATAAATTATAATATGGAACAAAAAAGTTTTTTTTTTTTCTTAACAGCTACTTTTTAATTAACCTTACACTTAATACGATTGATTTATTTTAATCAATTATAATAATGTATTAAACTTAATTCTAAAAATGTGAACTCTCTAACATTTACACTACTCTGTGTTATGTTCTAAGAATTGAACAGAGATAAGCCCATATAATTTCATACAGATTTATCAGCTAAAGACTAAACATTAAACAATGTTATAATGAGCAAGTTTCGATCTCGAAAATAACATAGATTTTATGAAAAATATAGGAGGATTAGGGGAACATAGGATTGGCGAAAAGTTTTACTCACCAACCGTCCGCGACTCCCATACTCGATGATTTCTGCACTCCGCGGTTCAAAAGAATATTTATTTGGTTCGAAGGATTTCCGCGTCTTCGTTAAGTTTGCGCTTATTATTTTTCGATCGGATTTGGACGACAGAAAAAAACGCGAAAACTACGGATTTCTAGGCGGAAATCCTACCGGCTGCGCCACTTTTGGTTTCGGAGCGTGAGAAACCGTTAGGGTGAGTGGGGGTGAGTCCCCACTCACCCTATTTAAAACTACACTTAACTCAGGATTTTGACTGAGGAGAAAAATGAGAACACGTACTGCCGATTTGGAGGCGACTTTATTCTGATTCTAAAAATGTACAGGCTCCCTCGGTGGGCATAGACCGCTGAGTTTGCAATTGGCTTCTTATAACTAAGGTGGAGACACAACATACGTGCTCAGCTTAATCTAGAGCAGACGGGTGAGGTGTATTCATAACTAGCTATCCTTTTTATTTGTAGTGAAATGTAATGTTTGAATAAAAAAGTCCGCGCTCGGCGCGGAACAGGTTTTTGCTGTTGTTTTGTAAGCGTATAACATATCTGTATATTAGAATATCATTGATCACAAGCTATAAAAAATGTAATATTATTGTACAAGTAAGTATGCATTTCAAGAAAAACTTTAACTCAATAACTATGTAAATGTTGGTAATGTTTTTATTTTGTGTAAACACTTACCAATGCCAGAAGGAGAAAAATCCCAAGCTGTGTGCCTCTCTTTCTTAAAAAATAAGGCACGGTTTTAATGTTACAAGCCTTCGATCCCTAATATTTCTATAGCCATGGTTGACGTTGACATTTCCAGTTCCACAGACAATTAAAATCAGTGTTGCCGTTTTAGCCACTTTGTGGCTAGATCTAGCGGATTTTCAACGGTTTTAGCCAAACAGAAAACCATTTTAGCCACCAAAATAAATCTAGCCACTTCTGGCTGATTTTTCGATTGTTAAACTTTTACTAAATTACTATTAGAAGTCTACCAATTAATTAAACCAAACTACAAAAAAAAAATAAAAAAAAGCTTGCCACTACTATGTTTTGCCTGATGAAGTTTTAAACAAAGTCACAAAAACGGTCAAATCGGTCAAACAAATTGAAATACCACCCACATCATCATCCATTGACGAAGAGATTAATGAATCTCCAGATGTCACTGTAGACTTTGGAATTGATTTTTAATTTTAAACCAAATAATTGAGAATATTTTTCACTAGCTGAACGTTTATTAGCTTTTAATAAATGTTAAATACTAATTAGTATTAAAATTGTTTTACTTAACCCATTTATCACCATGCCGAAATTGTAATATTTATCAATAGTAATTGGATACCTAACAGTATCTGGCCAAAAGCACTTTAGCCACTTCTAGCCGAATTTTGAAAGAGATTTTTTTGCAAAACTGGCTACTTTTTTCTTACATGTGGCCACAAACTAGATTGTCCTAACGGCAACACTGATTAAAATGGAGAAAAGAACGCATTGAATCTTGTTTGAGGTTATTTTGTTTACAAAATATTGTATCATTTTCTTTATTGTTTTTAAAATCAGCTCTGAAATACAGGATAAGGAAATAATATATCTGCAAACATGGTATGTTTTATATACTGCTTTTCTTGATAGTGTCTTTAATAAAATTCCTTACGGCACTAATAAAATCATCTAATTTCAGGGAAAACAACGGAAAACTCGAAAAATAGTGGAAAGGAAATTCGCTAAAATGAAAAAACTTATCAGTCTCAGTGATAGCAGAATCAAGCCTGCTGAAAGAGTCGAACCAAAGAAGAAAAAAATAGATCCACACGAGTTAAAAATACGTGAAGCACCACAAGCGAGCTCGGCATTGTTCTTCCAGTACAACACGCAACTGGGACCACCTTACCATATTCTCATTGACACCAATTTTATCAATTTCTCAATTAAAAACAAATTAGACATAGTACAAAGTATGATGGATTGTTTATATGCCAAATGTATTCCATATATAACCGACTGCGTATTGGCAGAGTTGGAGAAACTTGGCCGAAAATATCGTGTTGCTTTACGAATAATAAAAGACCCACGCTTTGAACGCATCACATGTTTGCACAAAGGAACTTATGCTGACGACTGTATTGTGCAGAGAGTAACACAGCACAAGTGTTATATAGTTGCTACAAATGATAAGGATTTAAAAAGAAGGATTAGAAAAATACCAGGAGTTCCTATAATGTATGTCGCTGAACACAAATACACCATTGAGAGAATGCCTGATGCTTATGGAGCACCAAAAGGTGCTATTTAGTAGTAAGATAAAAAAAATACAATTTTTCAAAATTCTTCAGTTTTTTATTTTATTGTAGTACATAATATTATAATAATGCATCCTTTTTAGATACCTACTAGTCTAGCTAAAATGCTCTATTTTCAAGGATTATAGAAATGGCTGGGCAAACAATTTACAACATCTCTTACAACATCATCTTTATGATAGGTGCATTATCTTTTTCTATGAGAACAAATTGCCATCATCACCGTATTGGTGTTAATTATCATATCATTATTGGTGGTTATTCATTTTCAAACAGCTGTGTAGGTATATAATTTTCACAATTTGTATGAATTAAAACAGTTTATTGTAATATCTACATAATATCTTTACACATAGTTTAAATAAAACAATGCAAGCATAGTCTTATTTCCACAACAGGATTCTAGTTCATAGCGGCCTTGTGTGAAGCTTATGCAATATTACTATGGGTATACAAGTAGGAACATATCTGCCCGACCCTTCAGAGAGTACAGGCGGGATGTTAAGTGTGTAATGCTATATGGTCGTGTTGTGTGCACTAGGAGATCCAACAACATCAATTATTTCACCAACTGGCTTGGTTTCATTGTCAGTCACCATATTGCATATTGATGGTGGAATAGTGAGTGTCTGAAACAAAGATTATTATTAGATTTTATACTGTTGACAAGATCTGATACAAAGATTTCCACTATTACACTAACACTGATAGCATGATTTGTGCATTGACTGAAAGCTCGACTTTGGAACGAGCTTGATTCCGGAACAAATATTTGTAAGACCTACAAGTAGTTGTTCCGTAGCTGGCTGTCTGTGTATCTGAGTTTTAATGTTTGTAAACAAACCCACAATACAGGAATTATTCCAAGTAAGGGGCAAAGTATTGAAAAAACAAAAAATAATTTATCTGAACTGAACCAGACCAGATGTGGAAGGAATTTAGTTTTTGTTTTCCAGATGTGTTTTTCAGACCAAAGGTAATTATTGGTACAGTCAGTTATTGGTACCAATATAAATTGCTCAGTCAATTACTATGACTATAAAATGAATTAGTTGATGAAATTTGGATGAGAACATAATTTAGAATACCAGCCTTTTATCACAATGTTACATCCTTGGAATAATTTTCGAGATAAAAGCGGAGGAACAGTACTTATACATATATTATACCACTGGCTATCATTATTTATAATACATACCTTCCCAGGATTGAGAGCTTCATATTGATGTCTCAAAGCTTGGAGTTCAAACTCACAGGAGGCTAAGGCATTCTTCAAGTCCAAAGCCAGGGCCAGATCGGATCGTAACTCGTTGAAATGTTTGCAGATTGCTTCAGTTGGTGTGGGAGCAATATCTGTAAGTACATACTATATGAATAAATAATTCAGTTTGTAAGTCTTACTCTTACTGCCATTATAAATGCGAAAGTTTGTGTTTTGTTATTCTTTTACACAAAAACTACTGAACGGTTTTGCATGAAATTTGGAACACAGATAGTTTACAACAAGGATTAACAAATAAGATATTTTTTATCCCGTGACTGACGGAAAGTTACCAAACTTCACACAAAAAGGGCATACATTCATCACTACATAGTATAAAACAAAGTCGCTTTCTCTGTCCCTTTGTATGCTTAAATCTTTGAAACTACGCGACGGATTTTGATGCGGTTTTTTTTTAATAGATAGAGTGATTCAAGAGGAAGGTTTATATGTATAATAACATCCATTAAATAGTGGAGAAGTACTGTTATTTTTGAGGTTTCTAATGTGATGTCGTAAATAATTACATTTTTTCCGCTTACATTGCAAACGCAGGCTGAACCCTACGAGTTTTATCAAAATAATGTACTAAGTATTGTACACATTGAAAAGGTCTACAGAAAAGTCCTGATGGTATATGTCTATCTCTTATGGATAACCCACAATAACTTTTTTTTGTCATTTACTTTTTACGACAAATAATGGCTAATTTTCGAAGCGATTTTAAACCAATACAGCATTAATCCTTAACCAATTAAATACCTTGAATACATTGTTCATTTAATACAGATCTATATGGCCCTTTACACCGTATGATTCAAGTGATTATTTTCGAAGATATTACAGATTTAAAAATTGCGGGACGTAGCGTTTGCGGCGGTACCGGCCGGCCGCCCGGTGCGGCAAAAGCGTGCCTATAAATAGCGCGTCTGAGGCCGCGATTTTCCCTGTAGCACTTTGAATTTAGCAGCGATCAGACGCGTTTATTATATAATATCGGAGCTCTCCAGCGAGGAAAATAGCAATACTTAGGTAATAAAAACGTACTTTTCAGCGCGACAACGTATCGTAAGTAAGTTACGTAAGTAAGTTACGATAAATAATTGTATGATAGTAGTTTCCGGTAAAGACATATTTTGCAATGACCATTAATAAATCGCAGGGTCAAACCTTCAACGTTGCAGGCTTAGATTTGAGCGTTGACTGTTTTTCACATGGACAACTGTATGTCGCTCTTTCAAGAGTGACCTCCAGAGAAAACATGTTTGTATTGTCTAATGACAAGAAAGCTGTGAACGTTGTTTCTGTAATATGTTGTAAAAATAAAATAAATAGTTAAAAATGTAAAAAGTAAATAAGTAAAAATGTAGTGTATGAATTTAGATATTCCAAAGATAGCAGGAAATCTTCATGGTATAGGGAAAGGGGGATTGTTTTACTCCAAATTTGACGCGTGCGGGCCACGGGCAGTAATGAATAAATCAAAACTACTGGATCGATTTTAATCACATAGGCTATATATTTTATACCCGTGCGAAGCCGGAGCGGGCCGCTATGTTTTTATATAAAACGTTCACAGTTTTTCTGTAGTGTATTTAGTATCATTGCACCCGTGCGAAGCCGGGGCGGGTCGCTAGTTCTAAATAAATGATAATGTTGGAGAGCGCGCGATGTTTTTCAATTTTATAATGTTGTTTTGAGCGTAAGACTTACGCCCAAAACAACAACATTATAAAAATCTACCCATATAAATCGAGTTTTAATACTGTGTGTGAAATGAAATAGAGAATCCAACAAGACTTCCATTTAAATAAATAAAAAGTAGCAATTAAACAAACCGATATTCATAAGGCCGTGTGTCAAAGCGAAAGCGTCGCTTGATGAGTCGGAAAAGTTGCCACGCACCGCCACCAGCAGGCGCCAGTATCGCGAAATTAACGCAATCCAAAGTTTTATGTATTTCATTTCGTCAACTTCGACATTTCATAAAGTGTTCCCTTTACGCAAAATACATGTATTACTATAATAGAAATATTTTAATATAAGGATATCGAAACATTTACTAAAACAAAATGATAGAAATACTTATTGATATGGATAAATATATTGTAAATATTTTTATCATTCACAGTCTTAAATTTATTTTATGACACTTTGACACAGATTTTGACGTCCCGAGATAACGAAAAAAACTACTATTTGGTAGAAAATTAATAAAATTGGCATACCTTGCGAAAGTGACAATACCCAATTATCTATTAAGCCCCAAACATACGCGCGCACGGGCATTGGCATGTGAGTTGTGTTGTTTTCAGTATTCTTTAGAATACCGTGACCCCAGAACGTAAAGGGCTATTGAACGACATCGTAGATTTTAGTAAGTATTACTAGTCTGACAGTCCCTCCCGCCCTACCCTGGGTAGGAGGACTCATTTGATATTTTACCACGCTAGAAAAAGCCCCAAACACACGCTCCTTTTATTAACGTCCTTTCACAAAGCTGGTTGCGTGATATCTTTATATCTTTATTATGACAGTGGAAAGCTAAGGGTGCTTAACACCCTGTCCTCCACCACCTGGTGTTGGTACTAATTTTTGATGCATTTTGATGTAATGACAGACACTAGCGCCGCGTAAAATGGACATTAGTCGAGCCGCGGCGTGGATTTAGTGGTTTTTTACTCATATGAGATACAGGTACAGTACAACAATTGTCAGTAACCTCTTTATAATTAAAGTAATCTTCATTCTATAATTTCTTATCCACAGTATTTTTTTTGGGACAAGGTTGTAATATTATCACTTTTCTGATAAATGAAACCCTTAGATATATTATCTATCGACTCCAAAAGCATGATGCCCAGTACTGATCTTTTTTGACTCCAAAGCAATAAATAGAGCGAGAAGCAACTTGTACCGAACACGCGGTGAGACAGCAATGACCACTGATTTTTCATCGTAGTCGCAGCATTATACTATAGGCGATATTTAACAGGGTGGTGGGTGCTATGCCTTATTTGTAGTTGACAAGTAATTTTGAAGTATTCAAAATGACAACAGTAGTTTTCATTTAATTTAATTAATCCTGTTTCTTCGAAATTGTTATAAATCTGTGACGAAACTAAATAAAAAATAATAAAAGTGAAGTGCTTCTTATCCTATATCGCAGTTTGATACGATTAGAAGTTGTTTTCAGTAACATATTGTCTCAAATTGTTGACTGCAAATCAGTGCATTTATCATTAGTTCATGTGAAATGGTATTTAGATGCATAAAGATTACATGGGAGGAGGATGGACACAGAGGAACCATCCGACAACAATAATAGGATATCACGATAGCATTGATATAATATCACTGTGAGTAATTTATTATATTGATAGGAACAATTCGTAATGTATAGAATCATACGTACGTATATTCTAACATATCCCTTGTTTGCTCTGTAGGGGTCGTCAGGAATTTCCTGCGATGATTTTCAGTAAGTTTGGTTTATTTTATTCTTGATTTATTAATGAAAATAATGTGTTCTTTAAAATAGAAAGTTTACGCGACTTATTACAAATACAAATAATTTATTTCATTTCACAAAATTAGTACTACATCTAGTGGTTGAAGTGTCCTTTTAGGCGTTATTTGCCTGTGTTAGGGCACTTCGCTCCTCCGAAACTTAAAATTACAACCATGTTTACAATTATTTACAGTCATGTCCGTTTAATCACGTCCCATTGAACACAGCGAAACATAGTTTTGAATAATCTATAAGCCTACGTATCATTCGTTTTTATTTTCTCGATCTTTTTATCCATTTCCAATTTTATTATTACGAAAATCTGAAAGCCGCGGTCTGAAAAAAAGTGTCGCAGGTCTAACCTGTAAGAGCCACGCTGGCTGACTGATTCGTCAAGGAACGAAAGTGATGACACTACTTTTAAAAGGCAAAAGATGAGAGGACGATAGTGAATGTGTGCTCAGAATAAAACGGCGTATGTGCCCAAACATATTGACGTCTTTTTATGAATTAAAATTGTTATTAATTGAAAAAATGTCTTTACAGAATGTAGATACTAGTATTTTCTACAATTTAAATCAACATCCTTTCAATAACTCATAGTAGTTATTCCATAAAGTTCAAAAAATAAAAAACATAGACCGAACTTTGCATTTTTTTTGTATCGAGAAAATTTCATTGAATCGTGTTTTCAACTTTGTGAGAATTTAAACCATATAGTCAATAACTATATTCCAAGTTGTAAGATCTGTAGTCCAGATATGTACGAAGAAAAGTAAAAAATAAAAACCGTATTTTTACTGACCAATCCCCATAAGTCGCAGCTCCTGCTCTATCGCCTTTGTCTTCCTCTGTCCTACTCCAGGAGGTAGTTTCATGCGTTGTGAACGCAACCAGACGCCAGTGCCGCGGGCTTCGGGGAACTTGATACCCGACCATTCGACAGTCTGTAATATCAGAAATTCAGAATATTGTGAATAGAATACAAAAAAAATCCTGCTGGTACATTGTCGCTCAGTTTCTATAAATCTATTTCGAAACATACATTTACATTTTATAAATCTGTTTCAAAAGCTATGCAATAAAAGCGTAAAAGAAATATTTCCCCTCTACGAACTACACAAATGGAGACAGATGTATCCTTTCTTTAAACTTCGATAATTTTTGTGGTTATTGTTTAATTATTTAATCCAGTCATCATATTATTTGGCATGATTTTTAAAAATCAATTTTCATTCTACGAGTTACACTGATAGTCCAAACCTAGAAACATGAACTACTTACAACACTTTCCACAGCCCGCACAGGTCTTTGTTGAGTAGTCAACTTCTTCTTATGCAGTTTCCTGTCATGGCGTCTAGCTATACTAGCAGCCGTGTTCGAGGGAGTGCTGGTACCCTCACTGTTATTGTTAACTTGGCTTATAGGTGGCAAGTTGCCACTGTCTGCTCTAGAGATCAGTTTTTGCAAGTCCTGCGTCTTTCTTTCTCTCTCACGCTTTCTAGCTTCAATTTTTTTCAGTTCAGTTAGCAGCATTTGTTCTTCATCAATCTGAAAATAGTTTTTTTTTATAATTTAGTCATTGCTCCACACAAGGTACCCATTGGACAGACCAGATGACCACTAATTTAGGCATTCCTCAAGGTTTTTATTTCAGGCAATAAAATAACTAACATGTCTTACGAATGTTTTAAAACTATGGCTCAAAAATCCTACTGCAACTGCAAATGAAGATGATGTGATCATCTTTTAGGTGGTGTAGAATGGTGTATTTTTTGTTTTTTACCTGTTCTTGTGTCCTGTCAAATAGTCTCCTTAATTGCTCTTTTCTCTTTCTCTCATGCTCAGCATCATAGTGATAAATGCGTTTCTCACCATTCACCATTGTTACAGTATTTGACCATGGATTTGTTTTTACCTGAAAAATTTACAAAATTTTGTAACTTAATAAAATAATCATTTAAGAAACAAGAAAAAAAAAAGTAATATTTATTGCTTCAAAATAGCAACAGATTTCAAACATACTTTGCTCAATGCAGCACATATTCCATAGTAGCGTTCTTTCAAATCCTCCACACTACGGTCCCGGAAAGCTGCTCTGTCCCACCGATCATGTATGACAATGAAACGCAGGTCAAATCTTTGGCACAGGTCCATGAGGTGATCAGTTTCAGCTTGACTCCAGTCTTCTGATTTCAAATACTGATTGTACTCAGATTCCGAGTATGATGGAATTGTCACTTGCTGAATAAAAAATATAACATTAATAAATTATTAAATGGTTCTTTTTTAGCAAATATTAATTTAATTAAGATTTCAAATAATAACACAAATATTGTTATGTTTTCAATAAGACTTCTGTTTAAAATAAAGTAATCATGTGGAAAAAAAGGATATGAGTGTCTAAGGATTTTTTTGGCCATTCATGGAAAAGACGGCAAATCTATTAGTTTTAACTTGACAACTTATTTCACTTGCTACTGCTAGATAACTATCTCCATATCAAAGTACCCGTATCTTACCTTATTGAACTGTGCAAATGGATACTCCTTTGCTTCATCAGCAGCTCGCTTCCAATGGTGGAAGACAGCATTGTCAGTGCGAGCAGGGTTTGTGAATGGTGCCCACACCCATTTTCTCACTTTTCTCATGCCGAGCTTGGCCTTAGTTTGTTTGTAGGCTTTTCCTGACAACGCAAAAGTTAAGAATGGTAAAAAGAGCTTAGCAAAGTTAATTAAAAGGTAAGTTTTAATGATTGTAGGTTTACTTATTGATTTAACTCGGTATTAAGAAAACCTGTAAATACTTTAATTATTGTATTTCTCAGAAGCACATTCATTCAGGTCTTTTGTTTTGTGATAAAACCATCAAAACGATCCTCCCGCTCTGGGTAAAGCAAGTGACTATGGGACTCTTATTGACTAAAAATTCACCCTGTTCCCCCGTAGCTCTTGGCATTCCAAGGTTATAGTTACCTTTTCACTAATAACTTGGACTTTGGGTGAAAAGCTCAATAGACATAATCAAGGTGAAGGAATAAAAGCAATCAGATACCTGTATCAGTGGGTAATAACGGTGGCAGGTCTTTATTATCATTGTAGAGTAACGCAAACACCTCTCTGTGCATTCCTTCGGGTCGCTTCACTGCTTTAGCAGTCACATACTTCTTCTTCACCTTGTCTCCATGTATGATACTATCTCGACTGATCTCAGACGCTGGTTGTTCTAATTCTAATATATCAAGTATATCAGCCATTTTACTTGATTATAATTTTATGTTACACCAAGCTTGACTATGCTTTTGGCACTTTTTTACAAGGAACAAAAGTTTGGGTTTCTAGGCCCATTCAATAACACTTATTTCGTAAATTTATTAGGGATATACTAGTTGTTTAAGTAGACAGTATCAGTAATCAAATAATTTACAAATGTTTAAGGCAATAATCACAAATAGTGAAAATGTTTTATGATTTTTATTATTTGACAGCAAGTCAAATACTCAAATGACATTGAAAGAAAAAACCACAGACTATTGCTTCTTTTTGTAATGCCTGGCATGGTTTCAAGGCCTTTAAGCAAAAAATAGACCATAGGCAGAATGATTTTTGTAGATTAAAATCCTCGCTTTTGTTAATGCTTTTAAGGTGATGCACTAACTATTATAAGGCTAGGTAATGTCACACTTCCTGCACGTTTATTCAATATAATTATTTTTTAAATAATTTATGGGTGTCTGTATGTATGTACAGACGCCTGCACATCAAGCTACCACAACCTGTCAGATTTTTTTGATAGAATTTCAACCTTATCACAATAGTGGAAGATTAATATTCGATTGGTAAAATTTGACAGATTCGGGTAGGTAGGTTGACCTGCCTGACCTGTGTGTACTATGTACAGCTTGGCAAATTAGAGTAGAAAACCGGAAGTCGCGACTGTGCTCTCGCTACCAGCACTGAATGTTTTTTTTTTTCACGTTAGTTTTATGGCACAAAATCTAACAAACCTGCGTTCTTTGTTTACATCAAATATCAAAGATTTTAAAACGTTGTCAGAAACAAAAAGATTAGTTCCGTTTCAAGACGTTCTGGCCAAGCTGTATGTATGTACATACCAAACGCCAGCACATCAACCTACCTCAATCTGTTAAATTCTGCAATAGGTTTTCAAGAACTTTTGGCACCTGTGGCACTGTGCTGGGCCTCGCTTGCTGCGCCACGCCTCTATGCGGACACCACGCATGTTCAAGAACACGGTGGTGTCATAAATCACTGTTTTGACACATTCGGGTAGGTTGATGTGCTGGCGTCAGTAACATACAACTTTCGAATGCTCGATGCGCAAATGAACAACCATTGAACGTTCACGCCCGGGTAATGTCCCAAAGAAAGGAAATTGAATAAAAAAGTAAGGCATAATTATATTGATAAGTTAATTTATTACAGATATTTTTTTCTTGGTTGTTAGTATATTACAACTGTATTCACAATATTATTCAGTGCTGCAGGATTATCCAAGGGTGTCTGAAAAAATAAAATAAGCAAAATAAAATCCCTGCCATGGGGTCCCTGTACTTAGGTACAGAGCCAGCACATCAACCTACCTAAATCTGTCAAAATTCTTTAATAGATTTTCAACCCTAACACAATAATGTAATGTTCGATTGCTAAAATTTGACAGATTGGGGTAGGTTAACCTGCTGGGGTCTGTACATTAATACTTACATAAGTAAATTATTATTTTGTTATTTATTTTAAAAAAACTTTGCTCCACACTGGGATTTTGTTTTGTATCGTGGGTGCGTTCTACAAACATAAAAAATTAAATGGTCATACAAATATTTGTTACGTGCGGGGATCGAACCCGCAACACGCTGCGCAGCCACTGAGCCATCCGTGCCGTGCAGTTTAGGATTTTAAATACCTACAGTCAACCGGTGAAGTGATTTTTTTTATATAAGTAATTTAGATATTTGACATAATTATTTAATTTATACATAGTGCTGCATGGATATTTTGGAGTGAGAACTCTTGAAGTTATTTGTATAAGGCTGCTCCCACATTTGCACCCTAACTTGTTTATTTGTAATAAATATGATTGTATAATCTCTCCAAAGTCATGTCATATTGGTCATGTGCCAAAAGAATCGTACATGATTAGATAAATGATTTTATTGATAATACTTATATAAAATACTCGTAAAAGATTACTTACCAACTGTCCAGCGGCGTTGACCCAAAAGAATTGAAGTCTCGTTCCATTTCGGAAATATCCTTCAACAATTCTGTTAACAACTAGAGTTCGTCTGGGTGCCGACAAGAAGTCAGCTTGTCCAGACCAGTTAAGATTTTCTACCCATTGTAGTTGACCTAAAAGTACGACACACGGCTTTAAAAAAAGTGTTCAATCTTTATCGTAGGTAACAAGGCATTGTACTAAATGGTCAAAAATGTGAACAATAAAATAGTCAATAGGCAAAACGTGGGTTAATAATACATTTGGCATAATTAACTTCTAACCCTGGCGGCAGCAGTGCCAGTTTTTTAAGAAAGTAAAAAATGAGTTGGTTGTTCTCTATGCCCAAAAGAGGGACGAAAAGAAACAAAAAAAAAAAAAAAATCTCTATGCCCAAAGAACCAAAAAAAAAACTCTATGCCCAATCTCAAGATTTCTATTTTTGAAAATTGCGGCAAAACAAATGAAAATTTTATTTGCTTACGTTTTTGTCTTCCAAGTTTGTTGTTAATTAAGTTTGTATTAATAGTGATTGTTAGTTACCTGGTGTATTTGATACTGCGTCCAAATTACCATTATAGATAGCCACGGTAGCATTTGTATTTTGAAGGATATATTCAACTGCAAAAAAGGTATGTTCACATTTAGTTTTATTCCGTGATGGCGAATTTTATCTCTGCCTAAACTTTTCCCATTTAGTGCGAATCGACTTTCAGACTAATCGGATGCAGCTGAATATCAGTATTTTTTTCATAGAGCGACTGCTTAACTGACCTCCACAAGCCACTTAGTACCTACTTGGTATTACGATATTTTATTAGTACCTAAGACTGGTTTGTAGACTTTCGGGTCATTGAAAGTTTAGTTAACTTATTTGATATAAATAATTATGTCAGCCGTGTTATTATTTCACAATTATGGCTCGCTTGCACCGCAACTCGAAATGTCGTTTTTAGTTTATCAAGATGACGAGACAGATTGATGTTCTGATTTAGAGCATTATTAATTTCATGTAAGTATTCTGTTTATTGATAGTCTACTACAGAGAAAAAAAATCAAAGGAAACACGTAGATAGATCCTACAACTTCCTAAATAAACATTTGAAATACATAATTATATGGGTAGGAGTGAGATACTCTTCGTCAGGTAGTAAATTCTATCCGGAATGTCGTCGGTTCTTAAAGTGAACCTATGAGAAATAACCTTTTCTCTGACGGCGGCGGCGGTTATTTAACTGGCGGTTATTTTACGTTATTAGGTCCGGACCTATCACGGTATCTATCTCCTATATCGGAATCACGGAGTAGGTACAAGGAATTCATATTCCATACCGTTTGCATAAACATTAAATAAAACTGCATGGATAATACCTTTGTCCGTAACTGGGTTCATAAAAGAGCTTCTGAAAGCTGTAATAACGGCCTCCCGACCTGAATCGTATGTTATAGATGGCGGTATTCCCAAAGCTGGTGCTACTGCGCTGTCCATAATATCAAAATCTGTGTTTTTGAATACACTTCTCAAGTAATCTCGTTGGCCGAACAGATCTGGAAATATATAAAAGATACAATATCTCCAAAGAAAAACAAAACAATAGGTGAAATTATTGAATACATGGATCAAGTAGTATACTAAAACGAATAGGTAATTGTTTTAACAAGTTACTTTGTATTGTGGGCTCTCTAGTCAGCTTTTCGACGATATTGCCAAGGTTAACAGCCACAGCACCAGCATTTTCATTAACAAATTGCCCCAAGGAAATAAACCTGTCAAATGCATTCTCTAAATCGTCTGCTAGTATCAATTGCGTTGTTTCTTCGGATAATGATTCTAAAGCCTCACGGCCATTGGCATCGACGTAGCCGAGCTCTTCGAGGTAAAAGCCAAGTTTCGTCATTGCTAGGGCTGGCGAGATTATACCGTTGCCTAATACTACACCACGAAGGTTGGAATCTGCTTCGCTCTGCAATAGAGAATGTTATGAAACATGCTGTTGAACATCATCTTGAGAATAGTTCAAATTAATGTTTTTTCATCATTCTGAATTAGGTTTAAATTGACAAGAAACTCATCAAAAGGGTTAGTAGTTAACAATTATTACATCTTATAACTTATGTTAGTACTTCTATACTGAAATGTTAGTAGCCGCGTCCACGCTGGGCACGCAGCCCAGCGCGGAACTACAAAGGCGAGGCTCGCAAGGCAGTCTGAGCCATCAGAAATATTGAGCATCCAAAATGGATGATCTTTTCTTTCCGACTTTTCTTCCTTTTTAATTTGTCAGTAACAATTAAATCACTCACTTGATGGAGCTTGACTGCAAGCGCTATGGCCAATTGTGCTCCATGCGCCTGCCCGAAAATGTACAATGGACTATTTCTATGTCCGTCATGTACCGTGTAGAAAGAATCTAATGTAAGGGCTAAGTGTTCGGCTGTAAAATAATAGAAAAACATACTATTATAAATAATTCATACTTTTTACGAGACAAATCGGTACACTCGAGAAAACTGATGTAAGTAATCGTACCATTTTCATCAACAGTCCTGGGGATTTGGTCATTATTTACAGGAGTACTAAAGCCTGTACCCAAAGGTGCATCGATGAATAATAAATTGTATCTGTTGATCTGCAAGTAGGAACAAAAATGGAACATTAGTTTGTAATTTATCAGAATTAGAGAACTATAATTCATTAGTTAACGAAAGAATATTTTGTTACCCAAGAGTTTTGTCTTCGGTTGAAATTGATGTCATATGGGCCAAACATTCCTAAATTGGCCAACAGGCTAGGTGGGACGCCTGTTACACCATCTAACCAAAGTATGATGGGACGATTATGGGGATTACCAACTGCGATCGTTGGGTAAAACCACCAGAATATATCTCCGACATCAGGTATTTGGGTGAATGCTGCAGTATAATTCAAGTCACCAACGCCCTCACCTTCCAAAACTAGAAACAGTAATATGAGATCATTTACTTAAAACAATTATATATAAACTTAACATTTCATAGAACACTTGGTGAAGGTCAATTATACAAAGTGAATTTTTCATCTGCGTGGATGGCTATAATTATATCCGAAACTATGGTGAGTCTCGAGGCCAAAGACGAAAACTAAAACTGCATCATTGGATTTTAGAATGAAGTCCGTTAAAAATTAATAATCCTGGTCAGGAATCAAACCAGCTGATTTTGGAAAAAAAACATCCTCTTTCGATATTCCTTATAGTTTTGGATATAGCCAATTAGCCATGCAACCCCAGTTGAAAAATTCAGCCTGTAAGTTGTATGTGAGTAGGTACCTACATACATGAAGATCCAATGTTGTAAATAGTAATTAATAACTAACTACATAATTTCACATCATTCAATGATAATAATCCGGATGGCGGTCATCAAATTTTAAACAATAGTAACGTTCACACAGGGGACATTAACAGGCACTTTTTTACGCCTAGAGCTTATTTTGATATTATTATTTCAAGTTTTGAATTAAAATTATGTTTGATTAGTTTTGTCCTATTATTATAATGACATAAAATAAGTCTTCTTTTGCCGGGCTGTTGCTATTTGGACTGTTTTGCAGTTTTTGTTATTATGCGGTCTTCTCCATGGATCTGTCTGATAAAATGGCTGCTTCACAATTTAAAAGTGCTTTTAGATGCTAGCTATACCTAGTGATAAAAAAAAATGGTTTAAAGTTGAGTGGACAGAATATGCTTACGATTAACAACGAAGGGATCTGATTCATGTTCTACATCTGGCGTCTCTGCTTCCGTCTCATTAGTTACTAGCCACCATATCAAAACTCCTAGTCCTGAAAGGACAACTACTGCAGCGATAACACTTCCAACTAAAATACTTCTCTTTACCATTTTAAAATCTTAAAATACGTCCACTATAAACTATTAGTTTGAATATTGACCAAAATCAATATAATTTATCTTTCTGTATCTATCGATAATGACTACCTTTTATTAAGATAATAAATGCCTAATGATATACGTAAAACATTGATATTACTTGGTTATCTTGTTCTGATAGTGTTAAACAATGCCAAAATTGCAATTAACCCTTAATTTGGCAAGACCAAAAAAGTTGTAGTACAAAGTTGGCGTTAATATATTGTGTTAATATGCATTCAAACCTTACGGGAAAAATAATAAAAAAAATATTACATGAAGGGTTTCCTGAAAACACAACGTTAAGTATACTCAACAAAATCCTATGGCTAAAGAATTACTATATATATAATATTACATAATATATAAATAAAAAAAAGTTTACATGCAGTATTTTTATGTAGTAAGAAATTTTCACTTAGTTAACACTATAATTAACCATTAGTTTTGGCACAAATTTCGTCAAACAGATTGTCAGAAACGAAATCGATGAAATAATTGAATTCGTTCCCTCTATCGGGACCCTAGAGCTTTCGAAAGCTTCTGGATCTACTTCAACACAATGAAGGAAACTTCCATGAGACCATTTAAACTTAATTACATTTTTTTCTTGGGTACAGGGGTCATCTGGATCAGGTTAAGTGGAGTGGAGTGGAGACAGAACACAGCCTTCTGTCTCCGACGATTTGCTAGTAGCTGTAGTACATATTGATAGTGGCGCAAAAGCCAAGATTTGTGTAAATTGTAGAGGAGAATCACTTACCTGACTGAGAATGCATCATTTCATTTGAAAAAGTGCTAGAACTGTCATTTCAATAAGTCTCACCATGCAGACTTGTTGAGTATACTCTACATAACAAGATTACTCACCATCGAATTTTGTTGAGTATACTTAACAATCAAGTTCACTGACTCCTCGTGTTCTTATCCAGGTGAAAAATGGATTTCTAATATTTTTAACGTATTGATTACACAATAATTAAATAGAAATAAGCAAAATATGTATCAAAACTAGACCAAAACCCAACAAAAATAAATATTTATCTTTATGGTTCACAGATGACGTTGTCTCGTTGTGTTTTCTGGTTCGCTACTGTCAAGTAAAATATTGACAGGCCGGTAGAAACTTTTTCCTAATGTAATTAACTATCATTGAAGTATTCCAAGCCTATAAAATTTGAAATCACGGAAGAAAATTTGACATCTAGATTTTTTCAAATGTTATGTTGAGTATACTTAACGCTACCAAATTAAGGGTTAAAGAGAATGACTTTTTTTTTAATATGATAAAAACTGGTTTTACCTACTCGTGTAGGTAAAAATGTACCTACCTACACGAAACATTTACTTTCTTCGTTTATTGGAAACGTCGCGTCGTTATGTTATGGACGATAGAAATCTTCCTACATTCTGACATTTGGTCTATTCGCGGGCAGTAAACTCGTTCTTTTTAGAACATGGAAGGATGGATTAGGCGCACAATGTCACATTCGCAAAATGATATTTTCAAATTTCGCAAATTGCCACATTCTCAAATCAAATCAAATCAAATCAAAAGTTTATTTGCTGAAGAAATACATTTTGTTTATAAGGTAAGGTATTAAGTCCTAAAGGTCATTGTATTCTGCCTCAAATTGTCATATTACGAAAACGCCACATCGCAAAACGTCACATTAGCAAAATGCCATTTTCGCAAAATGTCATACTCGCAAAATCCCTTATCGCAAAATACCTACCATTTTCGCACAATGTCAAATAATCAAAATATCTAAATGTCACATGAGACATAGTCAACTTTTTATACGGTCAGTCCACACCGAGATTTGTTTGATTTTAGACTTGATTAAGCAAATCCTATAATCAATGCTGCAAATCAATTAACCCTAAAGGTACCATGGCGCATGCGGAAAAATACTTTGATTGAATCATAAATTCTAATTATTCTTCTGACATTAATTATACAGGGTTGTCCAGGCCAGATGGATATAATATTTTTTTTAGATAGTCGGTTTAGGGACCTATTTGTAACCGCCAGGAAAAAAATCGCTTGTCACCCGCTTACAAGATATGATTTTTTTGTAATATTAGAAATATCACCACTTTGAATGTTTTCATGATTTTTATTTACTTTTTAAATGAAAAATTATATTATATTTTTATTTTAGGTGCTTACTTAGACATTGCAATCTCTCTCAGAAAGAAAAAAAATCAGACTGATCTGCATATTAAAAGTGCATTTAATTTCATATCAATGCAAGAATAATTACTTTCCTTGAAATCGGCAGATTTTTTGTAAACTCCAATTAAAAATTTAATAAATAACTTTTTTTTCTAATTTTCCTGGCGGGTACAAATTTATAGGTCCCTAAACAGACTACCTAAAAAATTTTTATATCCATTTGGCCTGGACCACCCTGTATGTATGATATATCATTGTATTACAGTTGCATCTAATCATTATTAATGTTAAAATTGTTAAAAAAAATTAAGATGAGCGAAGGTGGACTTCCAATAAAAAAAAAAAATGTTTAAGTACTCACAAGGAAAATAAAATTAGTGTAATGACAATTAGACTATTTGTTGTTATCCTATTATCGACATACCTATATAGTATTTCAGTTTACATTTTTAATTCATTTTATGTTAAAATAAATGAAAATGAATAAATAATGAGATCAAATACGTAATTAAATTAGTTTTATTTTTATTCACAAATCATCAGCTCAGAAGTCACTAAGTGGCTTTAACTTTTAAGAATGTGTCATTTTGAGAAATGACATTTTGCGAATGTGTCATTTTGCTAATGTGGCATTTTGCTAATGTGGCATATTGAGAAATGACTTTTTGCGAATGTGTCATTTTGCGTCAATATGTCATTTTGCGAATGTGGCATTGTGCGCCTAATCCGGAAGGATTATTCTTGCCACAAAAAGCAAAATTACGAACCGAATCGTAATTTTACTTTGAAAACGAAACGAACGTATGACTGGATTAGGCGCACAATGCCACATTCGCAAAATGACATTTTCAAATTTCGCAAAATGCCACATTCTCAAATTGACATATTCCGAAAACGCCACATCGCAAAACGTCACATTAGCGAAATGCCATTTTCGCAAAATGTCATATTCGCAAAATGCCTTAACGCAAAATACCATTTCCGCACAATGTCAAATAATCAGAATATCGAAATGTCACTTGGGACATAGTCATTTTTTTATATAAACGGTCAGTCCACACCGAGATTTGTTTGATTTTGGATTTTAGATTTTAGACTTGATTAAGCAAATCGTATAATCAATACTGTAAATCAAAAAATAAAGGTACCATGGCGCATGCAGAAAAATACTTTGATTGAGTCATAATTATTCTAATTATTTTTCTGACATTAATTGTACAGGGTGGTCCAGGCCAGATGGATATAATTTTTTTTTAGATAAGTAGTCCGCTTAGGGACCTATTTGTCCCACCAGAAAAAAATCGCTTGTCACCTGCTTACAAGAAGTTTTTTTTTTGTATTAGAAATATCACCAATTTTAATGTATTCGTGATTATTATTTACTTCTTAAATGAAAAAATAATATTATGTTTTTATTTTAGGTGCTTACTTAGACATTGCACTCTCTCAGAAAGGAAAAAAATCATACTGATCTGCAAATTTGAAGTGCATTTAATTTCATATCGATGCGAGAATAATTACGTTCCTTGAAATCGACAGATTTTTCATAAACTCCAATAAAAAAAACTTAGAAAAAACTTTATTTAAATATTCCTGGCGGGTTAAATAGGTCCCTAAACAGACTACCTAAAAAAATATATATACATTTGGCCTGGAACACCCTGTATGTATGATATTGTATTACAGTTGCATCTAATCATTATTAATGTTTAAATTGTTAAAAAAAAATAAGAATGAGCGAAGGTGGGAACGTGGAAAATAAAATGAGTGTAATGACAATTAGACTATTTGTTATCCTATTATCGACATAAGTATTTCAGTTTACATTTTTAATTTATTTTATTTTAAAATAAATGAAAATGAATAAATTATATTCATAAATCATCGGCTCGGAAATCACTTAGTGGCTTTAATTTTTAAGAATGTGTCATTTTAAGAATGTGTCATTTTGAGAAATGACATTTTGCGAATGTGTCATTTTGCTAATGTGGCATTTTGCTAATGTGGCATATTGAGAAATGACTTTTTGCGAATGTGTCATTTTGCGTCAATATGTCATTTTGCGAATGTGGCATTGTGCGCCTAATCCGGAAGGATTATTCTTGCCACAAAAAGCAAAATTACGAACCGAATCGTAATTTTACTTTGAAAACGAAACGAACGTATGACTGGATTAGGCGCACAATGCCACATTCGCAAAATGACATTTTCAAATTTCGCAAAATGCCACATTCTCAAATTGACATATTCCGAAAACGCCACATCGCAAAACGTCACATTAGCGAAATGCCATTTTCGCAAAATGTCATATTCGCAAAATGCCTTAACGCAAAATACCATTTCCGCACAATGTCAAATAATCAGAATATCGAAATGTCACTTGGGACATAGTCATTTTTTTATATAAACGGTCAGTCCACACCGAGATTTGTTTGATTTTGGATTTTAGATTTTAGACTTGATTAAGCAAATCGTATAATCAATACTGTAAATCAAAAAATAAAGGTACCATGGCGCATGCAGAAAAATACTTTGATTGAGTCATAATTATTCTAATTATTTTTCTGACATTAATTGTACAGGGTGGTCCAGGCCAGATGGATATAATTTTTTTTAGATAAGTAGTCCGCTTAGGGACCTATTTGTCCCACCAGAAAAAAATCGCTTGTCACCTGCTTACAAGAAGTTTTTTTTTTGTATTAGAAATATCACCAATTTTAATGTATTCGTGATTATTATTTACTTCTTAAATGAAAAAATAATATTATGTTTTTATTTTAGGTGCTTACTTAGACATTGCACTCTCTCAGAAAGGAAAAAAATCATACTGATCTGCAAATTTGAAGTGCATTTAATTTCATATCGATGCGAGAATAATTACGTTCCTTGAAATCGACAGATTTTTCATAAACTCCAATAAAAAAAACTTAGAAAAAACTTTATTTAAATATTCCTGGCGGGTTAAATAGGTCCCTAAACAGACTACCTAAAAAAATATATATACATTTGGCCTGGAACACCCTGTATGTATGATATTGTATTACAGTTGCATCTAATCATTATTAATGTTTAAATTGTTAAAAAAAAATAAGAATGAGCGAAGGTGGGAACGTGGAAAATAAAATGAGTGTAATGACAATTAGACTATTTGTTATCCTATTATCGACATAAGTATTTCAGTTTACATTTTTAATTTATTTTATTTTAAAATAAATGAAAATGAATAAATTATATTCATAAATCATCGGCTCGGAAGTCACTTAGTGGCTTTAATTTTTAAGAATGTGTCATTTTGAGAATGTATCATTTTGAGAAATGACATTTTGCGAATGTGTCATTTTGCTAATGTGGCATATTGAGAAATGTCATTTTGCGAATGTGTCATTTTGCGTCAATATGTCATTTTGCGAATGTGGCATTGTGCGCCTAATCCGTATGACTCTCATACGTTCGTATAATGTAAACTCTACTGAACGATTGCTCGAATGGAATTTATTACGAAACAACACTAACGTTCATTCGTGCCAGAATCTACAATCCTTACGGAATGAACGCCAGTGGATTTGATTTGCCCTTCCCGTTTCGAAGGACGATGAATCTAAACGTGAGTTTAGTCACTGAAGGATGGTTTTTCAAGGCGTGTTGTGATAAAGTCAGGGGAAAGAATGTAGAATTGTGGTTTAATTAGTGACTTCAACGGTTTTATTTTATCCCGTCGCTATTCTGTACAGTTTGCACAACGGGACAAGTCAGAAAAAATGAACGTTAGTGGATGGGCCGCTATTGTCATAGCAACCTAGAATGGCAAGGCGTGACCTGATAGAGCCTAGAGCAGTGATTCCCAAATTGGTCCAGGTGGACCCCCAGGGGTCCACGGGAGACTTGCTGGGGGTCTACATCGGCGTGAACAAAGAATGGGGGTCCATAAGATGGTAATGGGGGTCCACGAAAATTTATCTGCTTTTGATAGTTAAGAGCAAAAATGTAAGAATAGTTTTTATAACGGCCTACCTACATTAGTCGGCGCGAATTCTCTCAATTTCCAAACTTGTCGCAGGTAGAATGTATTGATGAGGATATCCATAACTACAGTCAACATTTAAGTGTCCTGCATGATGACTTCAAAACCAGGTTTGAAGATATGCTGACGATGGATATACCACCATGGATCATAAATCCATTTGATGAAACGGAAGTGGTCAATGTTGTATTACAAGAGGTGCTGCTCGAGCTAAGCACAAATGAGGAGCTGAAGGTGAAATTTAGAAAAGGCTACCAAACATTTTGGCTGCAAGCAGAAATACCCGAAAAATATCCTGGACTGTGGGAAATCGCAAGGAAATTTTTAATAGCTTTTCCCTCGTCATACCTTATCGAAAGGAGTTTTAGTGCCGTTACAAACCTCTTAACAAAAAAAGGAGCAAATTAAAAATCACAGAGCGGGGGGATTTGCGGTTATTGCTCACAAAAATAAAGCCAAACATTAATCGTTTGCTGACGCTCCATCAAATACATGCTTCCCATTCATTAAAATTATGACCTGAACCTATATTACCTTATTAATTTTTTCTTGTAATTCTTTTTAATTAATAAAAAAAAGTGTTATATTATGTACCATTTTTTTCGTTTTTATTTTACCTATCGGAATATATTACACGGGATATATTATTGGGACAGAACTCAGAAGCGACACAATTTTTATTTTTTGGCGACTTTAAGAATGTGGTAGAAATGTAGCAGCAGGGGGTCCACCGAAACCAATAAAATTTTGAAAGTGGTCCACAAGAAAAATAAGTTTGGGAACTACTGGCCTAGAGCCTTAATACCTACTAATTCCACTCAGTTGGTAAAACACAGAATGCCTGTCAAAAGCCTATTTTTCTTTAGCTCTTTAAATATTTTTTGGTTTAATTAAACAACTTAAAAGGTTTTTAGTGTAAAGATTTTATTAAATAAACAATTGTGCATACTCAATTAATTTCCCATTGATTGTTATTATTAGGCAATGTTAGCCAAAAGATGTCATATTGCGAAGGAATGCATTGGTTCCAGCTGGATTGTCTCTTGGCACCTGAAAAAGTAGTTTGAAATATTGTAAATCATTCACATATTGTAAATCGCAACTTAATCATTTAGTACTTACGTAAACTATTCGTACTCACACTATGTCCAGCATCATTAATCCAAAAGAAACGGAAGTTCCCGTAAGACTTGTAGTAGCCTTCTAACTTATCGTTTTCCCAGATAGGAAGACGTGGTGCTTTCTTATATTCTTCGGCACCTGGCGATTTCAGTCGATCAACCCACAGTAATTGTCCTGGAATGAATGAATATCTATGTATTTTCTTGTTTGGACCTTTTTAGACTCTCTTTCAAACGAATAGGTACAAGATTATGACTGGGCTTATGAGAGAATAACAATGTGAGGTTTCACGGCAGAACTTTGTCAAATTATTTACAGAAAACTTTAAAAAATATTTACCTGGAGTATCACAAATCAAATCAAGATTACCATTGTATTTCATCAAAATAATGTCCGTTTCGTTCAGCAACTTCTCAACTGAAATTTTATAACAACATCTAAGGAAAAAAATATATAAAATTAAGACTTTATAAAGTATTTGACCTAACAAGAACATGGAAATGTTAATTTCGGACAGTGTTCTTGTTCTCATAAATTCACTCATCCTGTCTCGAGCATTAGTTACTCCGCATGCAGAAATATGTGTACAATAATATACTAACTGCCATCGGTAACGGGTTTCATAAAGTCCGTCCACAAATATTCAAACACATCGTCAGATTGGGAGTCCCATACCACATGCGCTGGGATTTTTAGAGCTGGCTTTACTTGTGTGTTCATCAAGGCGTTAAGACTCCACACGGTTTGTCTTGACTCTGAAGGTAACGCTGGTGGAACATTCCTGATCATCATTTCCTCGAAATTTTCTGTAAAATAGGTAAATGGATTATTACATTGAAAATCGCTTTATACTATCTAGTTCTAGTTTACCTACCAGAAACGCTTAGTGTGTTATATAGGCTCACTCTTTTTGTGAGAATATTATAAAAATCTACGTTATCTGTTCGACGTAACACTACCCACTGAGTTGCACTCCATTGCGCCGTTGCATTATCGTAGAATCCTTCATTAAAGAGCCGCTCTGCCTCCTTCGCAGTCTCCTGGATTTCGTCATGCCCTTCTTGGTCCACCAGTCCAGCTGCCAGCAGCAGCGGGCCCCATGTGAGGGTAGCGTCTACTGGGGATATCCATGCATTGCCCATTGCAATTCCTTTTAAATTAGAACCAATTTTTCCAGCTTTTTCTGCCTAAACATATAATCAGTGATCATCAGAGGTCAGAATTCAGAAAAGTCATGTTGAATGTCCATGTGGCACCCGTACCGGTTGTTCTTGGGAGCGATACTCTCGAAGTTGTAGACCATTATACTTACCTTGAACAGATTGTTCAGTTAGGTAGGTCCAACTTCGAGAAAGAGGTCGCCCGAAGAATCCAACACGGATTGGCAGCGTTTGGGAAGCTACGTGATATCTTCTCATCGAGAATCCCACAGTGTCTCAAGAAAAGGGTGTTTAATCAGTGTGTGTTGCCAGTGATGATACATGGCTCTGAAACGTGGTCCTTGACTGCTGGCCTTTTAGAGAGACTAAGAGTCACTCAACGAGCAATGGAAAGAGCTATGCTCGGATTTCTTTGAGGGATAAAATCCGGAACATGGATATTCGGCGAAGAACTAGAGTCACGGACATAGCTCATAAAATTTGCAAGTTGAAGTGGCAATGGGCTGGCCACATCACTCGTTGAACTGACAACCGATGGGGAAGAAAAGTTCTCGAGTGGCGACCACGGACCGGAAGACGCAGCGTAGGCAGACCTCCCAATAGGTGGACCGACGACATCGTGAGGGTCGCGGGCAACCGATGGATGCCAGTGGCGAATTGTCGATCGGCTTGGCGGTCTAAGGGGGAGGCCTATGTTCAGCAGTGGACGTCTTCCGGCTGATGATGATGATGACGATGAGAGGTCAGAATTAGGTAGAGTTATTTTTATTTTAGTACTTGTATTGAAATTTTGATATTAATTTGATTCTTCCCGGGATTTCTAATAGACAATCTCGTGAGAAAACATTATTATAATAAATAATAATAAAAAAACATTAGACATAGATAAGACAAATAAATTGTGTAAAAATATATTAATATTTTTTTAATAAAACACGGGATTTTTCTGCTCTTTAATAGTAGTTCCGGGATTTGGGGCATATCCACTTTATTCTTTCGCTGTATGAAGTCAGTGTAAGTACGCATAAGTCTACGTAAGTCCGACCTATGGTAATCATATACGTTTTCTTTCACATCACTGTGATACGTGCTTTTGGTTAAGTCACTAATCAATGAGCACTGAAAGGGTTTTTATATACGTGCGGTTTAACTTAGCTCATGCATACGTATACCCATGTCAATCGCCATTTTTCCGCCGTACGATTGACCGTAAATATATAGCGGTACTCCATTGAATTCCGGATGATCGTTGTAGAATCCACTCATAAGCTGAACAAAGTCTTTAGCTGTAGATATAAATGCAAGGCCTTAATGAAATCTCTCTGTTTGATTAAGTCTGGTTATAACAAAGTTAATTAACAAACGAACGAGTGTTATTATTATCAAATCTTACCTATTTCATCGTTAGTAACTGTCAAAAATCTTAATTCATCTACATAACTAAAACCAGTGCCAACGGGGTTGTCTACAAAGAGCCCATTGAAGTTCTTTACCTGTGAAAAAAGATGCGTTTCGATCCTTTTTTTATTAAAAAAAAAAAACATATTTGCGGATATTACAGTGAGAAAAATTCTTACCCAAGTGGTGTTTCTCTCTTGCAGGGACAAATCCAGGGGTCCTAATATTTCAAAATTTCCAATGGCTGTAGAGGACCCACCAGGGCCACCCTGTAGCCATACTATTAAGGGTCTATCAGTGTAATTTTCTACATCAGCAGTAGTATAGAACAGCCAGTAGAACATATGTGCACCCCCTCTTACAGTCACATATCCGAAGTCTTGTTTGAATGGCCCAAATTGACCTACAACAATATAATTATTACATTATATTTGCGTTTCCTATTATTAAGTTTGTTTACGCCTATTATTATTGCCTACAGAAAATCTCTTGACAAAATTCTCTCAAAGACAAATACTTGTTTTTATCATATCGATTTTACCGATGTTTGATTATTGAATTGCCTCGATATATTGATATTTGCTCATTAGTGTTTGATAATTAAATTGAGCATAGTATGACAGAACATTTTATTTTAATAACAAACTAAAACTTACCAACTACATAAGTACTCGTTAAGGTTAAAATTAAATAAAACCACTTCATGATTCTGAAGTATGTACTGTACTGGAAGTTTATCAATTATATTATTTATCAATTATAGTGATAAGATTATCTTTTCTTGTACATTTTAAGCAGTTTTTATTATCTTTTCATCGCTCTGCATAGGTACTCTTAGTTACTTATACCACAACTCTGGAAGTGCTGTTACACGACGTCGCTGGCAGGACTGATCATCATGGTCTTCAGGTGACAAAATGACACAAAGTATTGTTTTTATTAGTAGATAAATGCATAGGATATAAGACATGATCAATGGATTGTCGAGTGATTAGGAAATGAAGCGAACGGCTACAATACAAGATAAAGTAATTAAGTAATCGACTTCAAGATTAAATAAAACAACTCCAAGGTTTATAGATTAAGGTTTTTGTGTAAAAGTAGGCCTAGTCAATCATCAAATTTTATGATAAAATGGAAGATACGAGTTTTTTAAATTTTAGCCGAATGATGTCATGTCACGTAGGAATGCATTCGTTCCAGCTGGATTGTCTCTTGGTACCTGAAAAAAGAAATTGATTAAACATAATATATTTCTGAACTTTTAAAGGGTTCAGAAATATATTATGTGAAAGATATTATGGTGTCAAAAACATGGTTCTGAAATTGAAAAGTGTTACTGGAAAGCGCGCTTGCGTATTTGTTTTCCATGTATGCGAGAACCAAGGGCAAAATTTAATTGGTCCCTAAGAAAGACCTTTTTTAAACTTACACTATGTCCAGCATCATTAATCCAAAAGAACCGGAAGTTCCCGTAAGACTTGTAGTAGCCTTCTAACTTATCGTTTTCCCAGATAGGAAGACGTGGTGCTTTTTTATATTCTTCGGCACCTGGCCATTTCAGACGATCAACCCACAGTATTTGTCCTGGAATAAATATAATTGTGGTTGACATAATTCTTCTACCCTTTTTCTGATTTTATTAAGAGTTTATTTGTGATCCATGCTTCTCATGGACGGATCATGAGAAACATTCTTTTGGTCCTTTTCTTAATTTATTGCCGATCCCAACATAATCCGAGCCAGATGATGATTTTAATAATAATAACTAGTTTTGTGGTAGTAGACTTCTAGAAGTCTACACGAAGTCTCATAACAATGACGTTCTATGGTAAATAAAGTTTGAATCTGAAGTAATGAAATATTTTACCTGGAGTATCACAAATCAAATCAAGATTTCCATTATATTTCGTCAAAATAATATCCGTTTCGTTCAGCAACTTCTCAACTGAAATTTTATAAAACTTTATAATTAAATACAAATATCTCGGTGAGTTTTCATTTCAAAGAACTTCATCGAACAAGGTTATTCTGAACGTATTTAATTTCAGATACTTTCTAAGGAACTTCATCATCAGATCCGCCAAAATACAGCTGGTCTTCCCAATTTTGGATATCCCAGATTCTTGCGGCCTTTACCATGTCATCGGTCCATAATGTTATCTATAGCTAAGTAGGTACATTCTGTTACGTGGTCACCATTTTGGAATATATTGTCCCCTTCAATTACATTCGTTCTCGGAAATAGATTGGTAACGTGGTCACTCACAAAATTGAATATAATACTAACTGCCATCGGTAACGGGCTTCATGAAGTCTGTACTCAAATATTGAAAGACTGCGTTAGATTGTGAGCCCCATACTACATGCGCTGGGATTTTTAGAGCTGGCTTCACTTGTGTGTTCATCAAGGCGTTAAGACTCCACACGGTTTGTCTTGACTCTGAAGGTAACGCTGGTGGAACATTCCTGATCATCATTTCCTCGAAATTTTCTGCAAGTAGGTTAATGCATTATTACATAGAAAATCGGACAATTCACTTTTATCAAGGATAACTTTATACAATCTAGTTCTAGTTTACCTACCAGAAGCGCTTAGTGTGTTATATAGGCTCACTCTTTTTGTGAGAATATTATAAAAATCCACGTTATCTGTTCGACGTAACACTACCCTCTGAGTTGCACTCCATTGCGCCGTTGCATTATCGTAGAATCCTTCATTAAAGAGCCGCTCTGCCTCCTTCGCAGTCTCCTGGATTTCGTCATGCCCTTCTTGGTCCACCAGTCCAGCTGCCAGCAGCAGCGGGCCCCATGTGAGGGTAGCGTCTACTGGGGATATCCATGCATTGCCCATTGCAATTCCTTTCAAATTAGAACCAATTTTTCCAGCTTGTTCTGCCTAAACATAATTAGTAATCAATTAATCATAAACGTTTTCTTTCACTTCATCATGATACATGCTTTTGGTCAAGTGACTACACAATGAGCACTGAAAGAGTTCTTACCTCATGCATACGTATACCCATGTCAATCGCCATTTTTCCGCCGTACGATTGACCGTAAATATATAGCGGTACTCCATTGAATTCCGGATGATCGTTGTAGAATCCACTCATAAGCTGAACAAAGTCTTTAGCTGTAGATTTAAATTCATAACTTGAATAAAATCCTGTATACAACCTCGTTTAATGAAAAATGAGCATATTGACAAATCTCACCTATTTCATCGTTAGTAACTGTCAAAAATCTTAATTCATCTACATAACTAAAACCAGCGCCAACTGGGTTGTCTACAAAGAGCACATTGAAGTTCTTTACCTGTGAAAAATGTTGTATTTACGGTTTCATGTCATTAGTATTTATGGTTTCATGTTAGATTGAGAACCATTCTTACCCAAGTAGTGTTTCTCTCTTGCAAGGACAAATCCAGAGGTCCCAAGATTTCAAAATTTCCGGTGGCAGTAGAGGACCCACCAGGTCCGCCCTGTAGCCATACTATTAAGGGTCTATCAGTGTAATTTTCTACATCAGCAGTAGTATAGAACAGCCAGTAGAACATATGTGCACCCCCCCTCACAGTCACATATCCGAAGTCTTGTTTGAACGGCCCAAATTGACCTACAACAATAATTCTAGGTTATTTACATTAACTAATTGATCGTCAAATGATGGAGCTGGAAGGTGGTCATAGAAACTTTGTAATGAATCACCTTAACCCCATCGATTTTGTACTCGATTGATTCGTCTTGACTAGTCCATGTTTTGACATAGTAGTTCGTCTTTTAACAAGTACCTAACAAAAGCTAGTGTTTAAAATTTAACTGATTTGCTTTTGACAAGGGCAAAGAACTCTTTGATGATTATATTATTTAACTACTAAGTGTTTATATTTATTAAATCGATAATACGATAGTAAACTATTTGAATAACAAACTAATACTTACCGTATACAATATGGCCACTTTCTAAGACTGAAATTAAAATTGAATAATTAAATAACCACTTCATAATGCTGAAGTATAGAAAGACGTACTGAAAGTAAGTAGCTTAAATAGGGTAATCCTTAGTGGTCATGTACGTTGATAAGTACATAATTATCTAGTAGGATAATTTGCTTATCTCTATACGTATCTTTGTAAGTCTCTATTATTACTTGACCATTAATTTGATAAAAGTATCACAAGAAATTGCCCCGAAATCTTTTTGCTCCGAGAAGCGACGTCGCGATGTCGCTACAACTAGCCAGTTCTAAATGGTCTGCTCTACAAGGGGATAAAATGACCCGGGCCTAGTAATTAAATAGTCTTAAAAGACTATAAGGCCCGTATTACAGAAAGTCACTCTATTGAGTGACGTTCTGTAATATTACTTAAAACTAGAGTTCTAGTTCAAGTATTACTTAAAACTAGATTCAAGGCATTTGATTGGTTGAAATCTAGATTTAAATAGAGATCAGTGCTTGAGTTTCGTTCTGTAATACGGGCCTAAGCTTGCATTAGCGTTCATATAAAAGATAAATCAGAAATACAATTGATTGAGGACAAAAAACCCGGTAAATGGAATTTGCGATGTGCGCTGACTGTTAGTTCCGCGTTGTATTAAAATAGAGAACGAGTATTCTATACTCTTTTATATTACATTGTCCTGATCAACATTTTTAGTAGACGAGGACGATACATTAAATTCGCCAATCTATAAATATGATGAATGAAACGAATAAGCGGATACGAGATGGTTGACGGTTGTTGCTTTTACACACAGGCCAGAATTATCTTATCCCTGACTCTACGATGTGCTCTTCGACGAGGCGGCTTTGAGATCGTTCGACCGTGCTGCGCGAGTGGTGAGCGCTAGTGTCGCTGTTAGTAGCTTAGTTAGTGAATAGCAAACTTTTAAAGTTTGCTCACACCACGCTGGGACTAAAGTTTAACTTTAGTCCCAGCGTGGTGTGAGCGCTGCTGCCGCGATGTCATAAGGCTGTGTTTAAAGAGAATGGCACTGCTGCTTGAAGTCAGGTAGACAACATGTACTCTTCTGGTGCCTTCTGACCAAATAGGCAAATATGTTGCGCAACCAGTTCGCCTCTCAACCTTGATTTTTCCATAAATTGTTGGTGGTGTATACTTGTATGGTGTTTCTAACAACGCAGAAGTCAAATATAATGCATTTATTAATGTATGCACAGTGATTATACGACAAATAAGTAAAGTATCACTGACAATCTAAATCCTGTGTATCGCAGAATAGGAAGATAACAAAGACTTCACGGGTGTACTGCTGTCACATAGCAAAATGGTGAGACCATGTGTTGCTCTTTAACATCAATGAAACACAGATATAAATAATACTGATGGTTGTTATCTGTCAATACCTCATTATCCACAACTTCCCCAGACTAGATTCCTTTGATACGAGTAGTTAAAAGTATTAAATAAATATCTTAATCCTAAGAACAAGAGTGAGTCGACGACTTTTATGATTACTCAATTTGATAGCGACGTCAAAAATTTTATTTAAAGGTAAGAGTAGCTACTTGAGATTTATCTGTACGGTACATATGACTGAGATTGTTTGCTTTGATTAGGATATTCACCTGCACGTTCATGGTAACAATTTGAATTTTGTTAGTATCTTTATTCTGTTGTATTCAGGGAGATATTTCGACGATGATAGTGTTTTCTATAGTTTTGATGTTTTCGTCAGTCAATCAGGGCCTTTACAATCGTGCGACAACTCCGGTTACAATTGCCCGTCCTTGCATTTTTGGGCCAGCCATATTTTCACTAATAACGTCATCTATGATTTAATGCGACAAAATTACACCATGTGATTTTAAAATCACGTGCTACTTACTACTTATTTTTGGGTGTTTGTTTACTTAGAACAAAATATCTAGCTAATTGTCAGTAATGTCTTTTGTTACCGTAAGACCTCCCATGTGACTCTCATAATACAGGCTGGTGTATCAAGTAAAGTTGGTATACACAGATGGTCTGGATGTTCTTACAGGGCCGTAGTTACGGTTGAAAATAAAGCAGGGTAGCTGGGCAAAGGTAGGAAGGACATTAGAAAGATAAAATTATTAACTAGGTAATACGCCCTACATGACAAAACGCCCTGACATTCTAGCACTCAAACTCGGAACCGAACGTGAGGCCGGCCACTGTTGGCGTACATAATGGCCCTCGGCCTCGGCCATGTTTGTATTTGTATGTACTGGTGTTAAGGAGCTCGGAGGTCATGTGATGAGTCAAAGATTCCCTCACAATAGTGTCTATTTCTCTTGGACTTCCTTTTTGTATCAATGTCCATTACAGAACCTAAACATTCGCAATTCTTGTTTTATTGGCACAAAGCTTAAAAATGATCTTATATTGCAAAATGCCACACATTGATTCCTATTCTTATCACACATTACTCTCAATAGTACCATCTGCCTAGCGACTTATATCGATAGATATCTTCGTTGGTGGTACATTTTGAAGTCTTGATTTTAAATCAAGGTTACTATTTATCTATAATAAAGTGCTCAAAAAATATGCAGCGTTTTTGGGGTACCCTATCCAGAATTTTAAAAACGGTTCTGTTTATTATTATCATTTCGCATTTGCAATATTACAAACAGATGATAAACCTACAACTTATTATGCAGATTATGTAGAAGGCCTGGCCTTTCTTGTAGCAAGAATGCTAGTAAGGTGCTGAAAACCTCAAACGAGGGAAATACATTGGCTTCTAGTAGAAGATATTATGATTGAGCCATTTAGGGTAGAAACACTAGTGGCGTGGGGTCCGAGTACCTACCTAGACTTCAAAAACATCGTAATATTCATGGTTCAAGAATTAGCATTACCATATAACGTGCCAATGTAGCCGAAATTCTTGACTTTTTATTGTGTACCTGTGTATATTATATTATTTATTAAAGTTCGTTTTTAAATTAGGATGTGGAGTTTAATACAGGGTGATTTGTAATTGGGTGCATTTAAAGTAAATGTGACATGACACTTGATTGGAAAATTACAGAAAAAACTTTCTTGTCTCATTACCTTTAGTTACAATCATCATCACTATCAAAATATTAACTACCTATACCTACGTATGCACAGGCATACGTAGGAATAGTTGATATTGTAAATAATATAAAAAAAAACGATTTAAGACTTAATGAATAAGCAAAAATAATAAAAAATAATACACGTAATGAATTAAAAATTACGTGTATTACGTTTGCCAGTAAAGTACGGAATCCCTATTATTTATTGTCTCCAATCTGACTTGGTACCTTTTATTTTCACCTTTCCTGATTAATTTTGACAAACAGGCAAGATAGATCGATTGATATGTATCTGCATAGACTGATTAAATCTTATCCTATGAGTGATCAACATTTATGGAGAATAAGAACAAATACTTAAAAGATGTACAGTCACACACGAGCATCAATATACAGTTAGCAATTTAGAGCTAATATCACTAATTATCACTACATATACTACTCAAAACAAAATAAGGGCTACCTGATTTTTATCGATTTATTAAATAATATTTAATTATTATTAGTTACTAGCTTCTGCCAGCGACTTCGTACGCAGATCCTGTTGCTTATGCCAGCGACAATTCTGACGTCTGATGTCGAATTCATAGAGCCTTGGGACGGGAAAACAACGGGATGCACATGACGATTCCAGACGTTCCAGATCTTTCATTTTTGTAAGTCAACAGGAAATGCCCATCAGACTAAACAACTCTTGCTAAGATGTTATTCATATAATTATATGTTATAGTGTAGCTGGGCTCTTGGAATTCCACATCAGTTGTTCCAGATCTCAATTTTCATACGTCAACAGAGAGTGCTCATTAGGCTGAACAACTCTTGCTAAGACGTCATTACTATATAATATGTTATAGTGTAGCTGGGCTCTTGGAGTTCCACATCAGGTGTTCCAGATCTTCAGTTTTTATACGAAAACAGGGAGTGCTCATCAGGCTGAACAACTCTTGCTAAGACGTCATTACTGTATATGTAATAGTGTAGCTGGGCTCTTGGAGTTCCACATCAGGTGTTCCATATCTTCAAATTTATTTTCTCAACAGAAAATGCTCATCACGCGGAACAATTTTTGCTAAGGCGCTATTTTTGTATCTCTTATAGTTTAGCTGATCTATTGCAGTTCTGCATCAGGTGTTCAAGTTTCCAAGATAAATTATAGCCTATATGTTGCCCAGACTTAATAGCTATACAACAAAAAAAAACAATCAAATCCGTCTAGTAGTTCCGAAGATTAGCGTGTATGGAGTAACTTCTCCCGTTTTCCTAACATTTCCCTTCACTGCTCTGCTCCTATTGATTGTAGCGTGATGAAAAGTATACTATAACCAGCGCAGAAGTATAAAAAATAATTGTACCAAGTTTCGTCAAAATCCGTCGAGTAGTTTTTGTTTCTATAACGGTTATACAGACAGACAGACAGACAGACAGACAGACAGACCGACAGACAGACAGACAGACAATAATTTTATTAATTGCATTTTTGGCATCAGTATCGGTCCCTAATCACCCCCTGATAGTTATTTTGGAAATATATTTCATGTACAGAATTGACCTCTCTACAGATTTATTATAAGTATAGATAGATAAAAGATAGATAGATAGATAGAAGAAGATAGAAGAAAATAATGACTTTTTTTTTGTATTTCCATCTAAAATCGTTAATACTAATCAGATATAGTAGATTATTAACCAAGGGGATAAAGCAGTGTCTTCTGTCGCGGCTGACGATTTAAATCGCGAGCTTAACGAAGGACTCGAGGTTTACTCCCGAGCGTAGCGAGGGTGTTAAAAACTTAAATCACGAGCGAAGCGAGGGATTTAAGACGTGTCCTGAGTGTAGCGAGGGATTTAAGTTCACCCAAGACTAAGACAGCTTTATCACCGAGTAAAATACTCTACTTTTCGTACTATTTGTGAAAAAATTAACACAATAATAATATGAGATAAGCATATTTACTAAACATTAACATTTAACATTAACTTATTTATAAAATAAATTAAACTTAACGTAGTATTTGAAGAAAACAAAAATGTGGCAAATTCCTCGACTAATATTTTTTTGTCGGAAATGCAAAGGCGTCGTAATTTTATTGAATAATCATAACTGCATAATAAATGCGTATTCCTTTTTCAAAAAGTTGTATGCTTTATATACAAACTCAATGTTGTAAAGACAGACTGATGTAGTTCAGTATCGGTAAGTATTCCAAATTTAAATCACATTCTCTCCCTAGAGGATGAATGAAATTCAGTACAACTTTCTTTCCCTGTTTTTAACAGATTAAAAATGACTATTGTTATGTACGCTTTATGTGGCATAGAATGTCACTTTTTTGAGCAAGTGGTACGAAAAATAAGTTTATATCCTAATAAACCGTTAAAATAAACAAAGGACATTGGGAAACCGATGTATGGAATCTGGGCCCACCCCTCAATAGTAACATGTGATATACCGTTGGATAGGGCTTTTTAAGCGGAACATTAGTTACTAACAAACATATGGTCTAACGTTAGTACTTTTGGAGATACGACGTCTTAAAGTCGTCTCGGTATAACATTTTCTTTGCATCATAATAATTCTATTTATTAGAAGTGATTTGAATTTGGAATGTTGATATTGTTAGTGTTTAGTGTACCTACGAGAAGAATAGTAAAACGCTAATAGGCGATTTTAATTCACTTTTGGACGGCAAAGAAACATTACTATTATACATATATACTGTATGAACAAGTGACTGGTTGAAAAGCGCACGGAAACTAAATAAATATGAGGACAAGCCGCAATGTCGGCGGTAAGACCCCTCTGAGGAGTGACTGGAGAAGCGCCACGGCGTCCTCACCTTCCGCTTTACACAAGTCCACACCGGAAACATATACATGCTAGCAAAAGGAGAGGCAGGACGCGTGAGGGCGAGGACAGCCTCCACTTCACGAACAATACGCCGTGAGAGACGCCCATTGCAACGAACGTTGCGAAGCGATTTCCGGCCACCGTAGGAGCGAGCGAAGGCGAGTATTGGGTGACTCGCTGACCAATCATGAACCGTGCCCGGTGTGTTTCACACGCGCCTTAAAAAGCGGCCAGCAATCTGACGGAGCCCCCCTTAGAAGGCCAAAGCCTGCCGGGGTCGCGGGACTGTCTTACCAGGTTACCGAGACCCTGATGGAACGTAAAGGGCTATATAAGGTTCACCGTGGTTTTTAAGTTAGTACAAGTTTGACATTCTCTCCCGTCCCGGGCCCAGGGTGGGAGGATTCATTTGATGATTTTACCACGATAAAAAAAAAAACCAAATAAACACAAAAAGTTATAGATATATAAAAAACGCGCAGGGTGTGCATTCAGATCATTTGCCAGTGTAGAAGCTCTACAATTAACTACTATGTCAATACGAAGTATAAAAGTAGAGGTGTTCCGACTAGGAGTTAAAGACGTCTGAGTATCAGAGTCAGTCATAACCAGGTATAACCTATCCACAACCCCTTCAAGGGAAAATTAATTAAAATAGCCTTAATCATTATCCAAAAATAAAAAGTTTTTGATGGTTTCTAGATTCTAAACCGAACGAAAAAGATTAAATATTTCTCAAAATATAATTTTCCGATTTCCACCCCTTTATGGGTTGACTTTTTAAAAATAGATTAATACGCATCCTTTAGTTGATTGAGAGATAACTCATGCCAAGTTTTGAGTTTACCGAAGCAAGCAGTAAAGTTCTTCCCTTAAAACTTAAATACTGCTTTTCACCAACTTAGAGGGTGATTTTCGAAAAATTCAAAAACATGTATTTCTTTTTTTTTGATCTCATATTTATATACTGAGTTTCAAATTCATCGGCTCACGCCTTACCATGGTTCCATAGAAACTTTAACATCGTCTAAATTACGAACGGAGGGTAGTTTGAAAAAACTAATAATGACAATCTTATTTATTTAATGGTCTTCGTATTCATGCCAAGTGTCAAGTTTATAAACCCAAAGAATAAGATTTTACACACAAAGCTTTTCACCCCCTTAGAGGTAGATTTTCGTAAAATCCTTTCTAAGTGACCATCTACATAATAAACTGCAACTACTGTCCAAAATTCAGGTTTCTACGTTAAGGCGGGCTTACAGTAATTTTTAAGATTTTCAAACGTCTGAAAGTCTCATTAACAATGATATTTTTAATAAAAAAAAATCATAATATTAAAGTTGAACATATCCTCGAGTGAATGGTAAAGATAGAAACACGAATTGGAATAATTGGCTCGATAGAAAAAAATCTCAAACATGACACTAAATCACAATTTTCAAACATCCACTGCTTAGAGATTTCACAATGAATTTATATGAAACTTATAAAAATAAAAACAGCTCATTATTTAGAAGTGCATGGTAAAAGCAAATTTTAAAATTTCGTTATAATTTTTCTCCAAGAAATAAAATACCCAAAATATTGGCATTATTTCGCCCACCGGGCGCTCGCCAGTACCCGCCGAGGCGTGATAGAGGATGGACGTACGTCGTTGCTGCGCAAAAATTCCCCCCGCGCGGTTACGTAAGCAGGCATAAAACTGAACTACTACATGGAAACAAAGTCACACACACAAGCGATTACGTGTTAGTTGCGGGAATAGATTAAAATAGTCAAGTGATCTAATTTTGAAACGATGTAATTTTTTTTTATGGACCACTTATTTTTTAGCTAGGATGCGAACTTGATGGAGTGACCTGAAGGTCTACATCGGTCACTGCCACTAGAACTCGGCGACGGATCGAACTAGATGTGCCGAGTTTGGGCTCGTTTTGTTAGTAATGATGAGATCTTACCACCGGACTTGATGGAGTGACCTGAAGGTCTACATCGGTGACTGCCACTGGAACTCGGCGACGGATCGAACTAGATGTGCCGAGTTTGGGCTCGTTTTGTAAGTTATGATGAGATCTTACCACCGGACTTGATGGAGTGACCTGAAGGTCTACATCGGTGACTGCCACTGGAACTCGGCGACGGATCGAACTAGATGTGCCGAGCTTGGGCTCGTTCTGTTAGTTATGATGAGATCTTGCCTCCGGTCTTGACGGAGTGACCTGAAGGTCTACATCGGTGACTGCCACTGGAACTCGGCGACGGATCGAACTAGATGTGCCGAGTTTGGGCTCGTTTTGTTAGTTATGATGAGATCTTGCCTCCGGTCTTGACGGAGTGACCTGAAGGTCTACATCGGTGACTGCCACTGGAACTCGACGACGGATCGAACTAGATGTGCCGAGTTTGGGCTCGTTTTGTTAGTTATGATGAGATCTTACCTCCGGACTTGATGGAGTGACCTGAAGGTCTACATCGGTGACTGTCACTGGAACTCGGCGACGGATCGAACTAGATGTGCCGAGTTTGGGCTCGTTTTGTTAGTTATGATGAGATCTTGCCTCCGGTCTTGACGGAGTGACCTGAAGGTCTACATCGGTGACTGCCACTGGAACTCGGCGACGGATCGAACTAGATGTGCCGAGTTTGGGCTCGTTTTGTAAGTTATGATGAGATCTTACCACCGGACTTGATGGAGTGACCTGAAGGTCTACATCGGTGACTGCCACTGGAACTCGGCGACGGATCGAACTAGATGTGCCGAGCTTGGGCTCGTTCTGTTAGTTATGATGAGATCTTGCCTCCGGTCTTGACGGAGTGACCTGAAGGTCTACATCGGTGACTGCCACTGGAACTCGGCGACGGATCGAACTAGATGTGCCGAGTTTGGGCTCGTTTTGTTAGTTATGATGAGATCTTACCTCCGGACTTGATGGAGTGACCTGAAGGTCTACATCGGTGACTGTCACTGGAACTCGGCGACTGATCGAACTAGATGTGCCGAGTTTGGGCTCGTTTTGTAAGTTATGATGAGATCTTACCACCAGACTTGATGGAGTGACCTGAAGGTCTACATCGGTGACTGCCACTGGCACTCGGCAACGGATCGATCTAGATGTGCCGAGTTTCCGACTCCCCGATGTAAACCTTCAGGTCACTCCATCAAGTCCGGAGGTAAGATATCATCATAAACAATAAAACGAGCCCAAACCCGGCACATCTAGTTCGATCCGTCGCCGAGTTCCAGTGGCAGTCACCGATGTAGACCTTCAGGTCACTCCATCAAGACCGGAGGTAAGATCTCATCATAACTAATAGAACGAGCCCAAGCTCGGCACATCTAGTTCGATCCGTCGCCGAGTTCCAGTGGCAGTCACCGATGTAGACCTTCAGGTCACTCCATCAAGTCCGGTGGTAAGATCTCATCATAACTTACAAAACGAGCCCAAACTCGGCACATCTAGTTCGATCCGTCGCCGAGTTCCAGTGGCAGTCACCGATGTAGACCTTCAGGTCACTCCGTCAAGACCGGAGGCAAGATCTCATCATAACTAACAGAACGAGCCCAAGCTCGGCACATCTAGTTCGATCCGTCGCCGAGTTCCAGTGGCAGTCACCGATGTAGACCTTCAGGTCACTCCATCAAGTCCGGTGGTAAGATCTCATCATAACTTACAAAACGAGCCCAAACTCGGCACATCTAGTTCGATCCGTCGCCGAGTTCCAGTGGCAGTCACCGATGTAGACCTTCAGGTCACTCCGTCAAGACCGGAGGCAAGATCTCATCATAACTAACAGAACGAGCCCAAGCTCGGCACATCTAGTTCGATCCGTCGCCGAGTTCCAGTGGCAGTCACCGATGTAGACCTTCAGGTCACTCCATCAAGTCCGGAGGTAAGATCTCATCATAACTAACAAAACGAGCCCAAACTCGGCACATCTAGTTCGATCCGACGCCGAGTTCCAGTGGCAGTCACCGATGTAGACCTTCAGGTCACTCCATCAAGTCCGGAGGTAAGATCTCATCATAACTAACAAAACGAGCCCAAACTCGGCACATCTAGTTCGATCCGTCGCCGAGTTCCAGTGGCAGTCACCGATGTAGACCTTCAGGTCACTCCGTCAAGACCGGAGGCAAGATCTCATCATAACTAACAGAACGAGCCCAAGCTCGGCACATCTAGTTCGATCCGTCGCCGAGTTCCAGTGGCAGTCACCGATGTAGACCTTCAGGTCACTCCATCAAGTCCGGTGGTAAGATCTCATCATAACTTACAAAACGAGCCCAAACTCGGCACATCTAGTTCGATCCGTCGCCGAGTTCCAGTGGCAGTCACCGATGTAGACCTTCAGGTCACTCCATCAAGTCCGGTGGTAAGATCTCATCATAACTTACAAAACGAGCCCAAACTCGGCACATCTAGTTCGATCCGTCGCCGAGTTCCAGTGGCAGTCACTGATGTAGACCTTCAGGTCACTCCATCAAGTCCGGACATAAGATCTCATCATAACTAACAAAATGAGCCCAAACTCGGCACATCTAGTTCGATCCGACGCCGAGTTCCAGTGGCAGTCACCGATGTAGACCTTCAGGTCACTCCATCAAGTCCGGTGGTAAGATCTCATCATAACTTACAAAACGAGCCCAAACTCGGCACATCTAGTTCGATCAGTCGCCGAGTTCCAGTGACAGTCACCGATGTAGACCTTCAGGTCACTCCATCAAGTCCGGTGGTAAGATCTCATCATAACTTACAAAACGAGCCCAAACTCGGCACATCTAGTTCGATCCGTCGTCGAGTTCCAGTGACAGCCACCGATGTAGACCTTCAGGTCACTCCATCAAGTCCGGAGGTAAGATCTCATCATAACTAACAAAACAAGCCCAAACTCGGCACATCTAGTTCGATCCGTCGCCGAGTTCCAGTGGCAGTCACCGATGTAGACCTTCAGGTCACCCCATCAAGTCCGGTGGTAAGATCTCATCATAACTTACAAAACAAGCCCAAACTCGGCACATCTAGTTCGATCCGTCGCCGAGTTCCAGTGGCAGTCACCGATGTAGACCTTCAGGTCACTCCATCAAGTCCGGAGGTAAGATGTCATCATAACAAAACGAGCCCAAACTCGGCACATATTAAATATACTGCTGCCTAATAAAGTACTCCTGTATGCACTTTGTAAAATCAAAACTATCTCGAATATCATTTTACGAAAATCTAATCCAGACACACTCGTACGTAATTGACTTACTGCATTACGCTACGCTGTGGCATATACACACACGGTCCCTCCCGCCCGCACCGCTGTCGACTTGCCCCGCCCCTTTGCGGGGGCTGAGGTAGTGCGCTCATAGCTGCGGACTGTACTGGAACCTGGCCTTAAGCGGTTTAGGCTACTGGAGGGTCTTACGACCAAACCTTGTTCTTTTATAAGTATGGATAACTCAAAAAGTACAGACTTTTGATCTTAGTCGTAATACAAAGTTTTATTCTGCATAAAATTGCCTATCCATTCATGTGTATCTTATTCCTATTGAGAGGTGGGCCCACTTTTTCCCAATGTCCTTTGATTGAAAAGTGAGGATTTGCAGCAATGTATCAAGTTACATAAAACATAAAAAAAAATCGAAGAAATAATGTCTTCTATGTTCCAAAGTGTTCTTTAAGAGGGCTTTCACACGTTTCGTTGTTTTTGTGCGACTTTTGGAACCTGATTCTGGGTATGTCATTGCCACAAATAAAAAAAAGATATATACTCGAGAAAGTTTGATTATTTCTATGTGGAGTGCTTTAAACAAATTTTTAGATTTGTTTACATACATGAGTAAAAACCTTGTCTCTGCAAAGGATGTTTCATAAAATTCTACTTTTTGTCATACTTTGGTACCGAATTACATAGAAGGTATAATAGTAAAATAATATTTGAAAATGTCCATGGTACATCTGAAAGATTATATTTGGACTGCATTAATCACTTTTTTATTTTCCATTCAGAAATACACCAAAAATAATTTTTCAAAACAGGAAGAATTTGACATTTTTTCGTCCGAGATTATATTTTTTATCTATCAATATTTACTGAATATTCAATCAAAAAGTATTGAGTAACTAAGGTTACTATCTTAGCTTGCATTAAAAAATAATTAGCTCATTTAAAAGTAAAATAATAGTATTAAACAATTATAATATGCAATGACAAAATTCAACATAAAACCAAGAACGGTTTGTTCTTTGATTTAGACGGCGCGGGGCGCCTTTTGAGGGAGGACGTATCGCTCGCAACCATTTTGACATTAGTTACGTAATTATTAAATTTTAAAATACACGCCACCATTCATGACCTTCATAAGCGGCGCTAGTGTCTTTGTCATGACATCAAATTCCATGTGAAAAATGTAGTACCTCGAATTTTCCGCAGGTCATGAGTGGTGGCCAGTAATTTTCCCAATCGCCAAGAATACAGCATAACCTACCTTTCTTGATACAAGATATATAATAATATAATATTTTGAATTAATTTAATTTTGATCTGTTTGCAATGTAAATATATAAATGTGTTGATTGTATTTTCCTACTATATTCGAATGTGGATATAATTTGTAGATAATAAAATAATGTAAATAATTCTGATAGCTTTTTTTCTGAATTGGTAATTAAATGTAATTTTAGACTTGCTAACTTCCCAAACATTCCAGTTCGTTTGGATAATATAGCTCGCTGCGGGAACCACATACCACCGACCATGCCCCTGGTGGTATGTCTTTTTATTACGTGGTAAAATCGTCAGATCAGCCCTTCCACCCAGGGAAGGACAGGACTACAGGAAGGACATACAAACTTGTACTGACACTACTGACTAAAATCTACGGTGTCCTTCAATAACCCATTGCGATCCGGGGCCATGGATACCTGTTAAGACAGTCCCACGACGCCGGCAGGATTTGGCTCTCTAACGTGCGCCCCGAAAATCCGTGAAAAATTGATCTGATCGTTTTGAGGTAGCGGTTAACCCAGAGAAATGTAACTTTAAAAAAAAAAACTTTTTGAAAAAAGTACCGACTTCAAAAACGAATACAAAAAAGTTTAAAATAACTTTTCTTTTGGAAGTCGGTGGCAATAGTCAATGAAATAAATAACAAAGCCACCGACTTCCAAAAGAAAATTTATTTTAACTTTTTCGTTTAAAATAACTTTTCTGAATACAAAAAAGTTTAAAATAACTTTTCTTTTGGAAGTCGATGGCAATGGTCAATGAAATAAATAACAAAGCCACCGACTTCCAAAAGAAAAGTTATTTTAAACTTTTTTGTATTCGTTTTTGAAGTCGGTACTTTTTTTCAAAAAGTTTTTTTTTATCAGTCGATTTCTTGTCATTAGGTTTGATCGAAGAGAGTTGAAGTCTTGTATCAGGTTCGGCATCCAGTCAATTGCGGTATTCCGTTTTGGCAGCTGCATTGTATTTTTTTTTTTGGTAAAATCATCAAATGTGTCCTCCCGAGTGGGACGGGTATTACAAGACTCGTACTGACTAATATCCATGGTGACCCTTCAGTAGCCCTTTACGTTCCAGGGTCACCGTTACCTGATAAGACAGTCCAGTGACCAAGACAAGCTCCGGCCCTCCAAGGCGTACCTCTCTGATTGGAAATCGCTTCTCGGCGGCGTAGGTCACGCGCAGGGCCCCCGTAAGGTCTACTGGCGCCTGTGTGCAAAAAAGGATTTTGGCGCCCCTTATGGCATTTTGAATTATCTTTTTTTATGGTAGGTCGGTCAGTGGCGTATTTTAAAATTCAGCGCCCGGGGGATGTAAAGCTTGCCGCTTCGGAACTTAAACACAAAAAAAAAACCATAAAGTGCTACTCAAACTTCACACCCAGAGTGCCATACCATCTAAGAGAAGCCAAATTTAAATTTTTGTATACCAATACAAGATTATGTAACTAACATAAGAAGCATTTGTTATTGAAAAATGAGAATGAATTTCAAAAGCGAGGGCAAGAAAAGCGAACGTCAACCTAACTTAAAGCGCGAGCGGAGCGAGCGCGAAATTTTTTAGCTTTTTGGAATAAAACAAGGCAATTGTTCATAGAAGAACGCAGTGAGCTCTAAAAGTTTAACGTTTCCAGACTTCAAGTTTTAATCTAAAAGTGAGATCAAATATTTGAAGTCTTTGGTAGGTATTTAAACCTAATCCTATTTAATTAAGTTCTCAACTTTTATTTAAAAAATATTTTTAACCGACTTCAAAAAAAGGAGGAGGTTCTCAATTCGTCGGAATCTTTTTTTTTTTTTTTTTTTTTATGTATGTCCCCCGATTTCTCGAAGACGCCTGAACCGATTTGGAATTTTTTTCATTTGTTTGAAAGGGTATACTTTCCAATTGGTCCCATGATCACCAGGTCAGGATCTGATGATGGGATCCTAGGGAAATAGAGGGCAACCTTCAAATTTTATAGGCACATAGTACCATTTTCATATATTTTCTAAAGCTGTTCAAGTATGTGCATCTGATATTCATCATCTCAGGTGGATGACCTGATGATGGAAGGTACAACTCCTTAACAGTAAGGAGTAGGCATCGATTGATTTATTTTGTGTTCGCATATCTCCGGAACTACAAGTCCGATTTAAGTAATTCTTAAATATTTAAACTAAAAAGAGTAAAATAAAAACTTTTTCAAAAAAAATGTAACCGCCTTCAAAAACAACCACAAAAAAGTGTAAAATAATCTACATTTCTTTCGGAAGTCGGTGGCTAAAAAGACAATGAAAAGAAAAAAAACAAAGGCACCGACTTCCGAAAGAAATGTAGATTATTTTACACTTTTTTGTGGTTGTTTTTGAAGGCGGTTACATGTTTTTTTGTTTTTTTTTTTCTAGGCCCTTGGCTTTGGCGCCCCTAAAGGATGCCGCCCGTGTGCATTGCACACTTTGCACATATGGTAGCGGGGGCCCTGGTCACGCGGCTGTCCACTCCCTCACGTGTTCCACCTCCTACTTCGCTAGCATGACTGCTTTGCATAATGATTCGAGGACTACTTCCCATTCCGTCTCGCCCCGCAGATCGTGGCCTCGATCAATGCAGGGCGCTATTAAATTGACTCAATTGCATCGAGTTGGGATTTGGCAAACCTGTACCACTCCATGTACCTAACTTTTTTGCAGCCAACTCAATAAGTGGACTAATATTGTGGGTCGATGTCAACGGCACCCCAAAAAGGTCAAGATGGCCTGTCATTTTTACGGTTACACCTCAGAAAGATAGAACCGGGTCGGATTCCCTCCTTTTTGCGGAAAAATTCACGTCTTAGCAGCATTGAAGTTCAAGCACTCAGCCGGCCATGGCTCTTTCGCCTGATATCATTTTGTGAATTTCATTCATGAATACAGATACTACTCAGAACAAAACATACAAAAAATAAGTTAGCATTCCAATAAATCGTAAAAATAAGCGAAATTGAATGAAAAGTGAGAAATTACAGGAATGTGTCAAGTTTCATAAATAAAATAATGAAATCTAAAAAATAATGTTTTCAATGTTCCAGAGAGTTCTTTTTTCTCTTAAATCCTGTGTTATTTTACTGAAGGTGAAATGTTCTGTATTAAATAACGAACATTTTCTATACCATTTCAATAGAAATCAGGTAAAAAGCCTGAGTGACCAATTGTAGCATCGTAATTCGAGCATAAACGAATCTATGCACTGTTAGTCGCGATTGATCGAAGATGAAATCAGGTACTACTTGCTGTGCAAATGAAATAATGTGTAGTTGAACCACATTTTCTACGCAATTTTGAGCAGTTACGTACCTTCGTTAGGAAGTGAAAGCTCAGTTTTGCGAGATAGAGATTATAATTTAAAGCTCACCAAAACATTCTGTTTCAAGAGTGAAATGATCCGAAACCTGTTGAACTCTGATAGATCTGTCTTTATTTAAAAAAAAAATCCAGCTGTAACCCAGTATATGAAGCACTGAAGCCCAGTCAAAACAGTTCAATAAATTTTCTCCTTTGCAAATGTTTAACGATTTGCACCATCCGCTCACAGTTAACTGCAGGCGAACCAAGAATCTTCTTGAATATTAATTTTTAATCTTCATGGTGCCGATTCGAAATTGTCTTATCAATTATAGGGGAGCTTGTGGCTGGTCGCAATGAGGTTTGTATGATCCGCGCAGTAGATTAATTATCGCTCTCTTTGCGCGTTTTAACGAACTTGATGGTCTTCTTGGGCCTTACTCACTTTCTTCCTGGACCACGGCGTTTGGTGATATTACCCGTCTCTTTTGACAAATATTTTGTACCACTGGTTGGAAATATTCGAGCATTAAACCGACCACTTCTGGCTATATCTCCTTATCTATGTCACCGTAATCACCCCAAGTGGCTGGTTTTGCGTCCATAATTAAGTCTCTGAATAGATGGCATAAATGACTGTTTGATGTATAAGTCAAAGAAAAAGTTTGAAAAATTTTAAACACCAAGTCGTAAATTCTAAATAATTTCAAAAATCTATTTAAATAAGTTATGAATTCAAATTAGCCACTAGAAACAAAATTAACACTTGAAAGATATCATAACAAGATAATTTATTTACTCGTATTATAGAATGGAATTAATTAATCTTTATAATGCACACTTTGTAAATTACAAATATATCCAACTAGCTTCCGCCCGCGGCTTCGACCGCGTGGTGTTTTGATAGCCTATGTTCTTTCTCAGGGTCTAAAGATTGTCTGTGCCAAATTTCATCAAAATCGGTTGAGAGGTTTAAGCGGGAAAGCGTAACAGACAGACAGACAGACAGACAGAGTTACTTTCGCATTTATAATATTAGTTTGTATATCCAATTCGTAGTGTGACACAATGTGCGGTTTAAAGTGTAATATAATGAATGGCCCTTATTTTATTTTGATAGGTATACATTTATCATATTATCCATTCGTTTAAGAATACAAGTAGTAGTAGAAGCTCGGGATCTTACTTTGTTTATTCGAAAGAAAAGTGGCAAAAGCTCATGTTGTTTTCTTCCTGGTATACGAGGCATAGCTGTTTCGTTAGTGTTTTGTTTTTATGCGGGGGGCATCACGATGTCAAATTGACAGAAACTGTGTTCTTTCAGTATGTACTAGCGCTCTTAAGTGTGAGATAATAATATTAAGATCAAGTCAAATAAGTATAGTCAAAACGAAAAAAGCACGGAACAGATTATTTTACATTTTACTAGCGAAACTATATTTGATATTTTCAACTGCATATCTTCAGTCTCATAGAAAATTTATGTCGAAAGGTAGAGTAAAGCAGATGATTCGTGTTATCAAAAAACAACCACAAAAAAGGGTAAAATAACCTACAAAACTTTTCTTTCGGAAGTCGGTGACTTTTTTTATTAGTTTCATTGTGTTTTTTGCCACCGACTTCCGAAAGAAAAGTTTTGTAGGTTATTTTACCCTTTTTTGTGGTTGTTTTTGAAGGCGGTTACATTTTTTTTGAAAAAGTTTTTATTTTACTCTTTTTAGTTTAAATCCAATAACCACAATAAAATTCTTGTCAAATACATCATTTTTTTACATATGTAAGAAATCCGTAGCACCGGTAATAACATCGTTAACATCTCTTTCATTCCTTCCCTATCTCAAAAACTACTGAACCGATTTTGATGAAACTTGCAGTATTCCTTAAGTTGAACGATACCTAGTACAACATAAAAAGAATTACTTAAATCGGACTTGTAGTTCCGGAGATATGCGAACACAAACATAATTTACTAAATCAGTCGATGCCAACTCCTTACTATAGGAGTTACATTGTACCTTCCATCATCAGCTCATCCACCTGAGATGATGATTATCAGATGCAAATACTTAAACAGCTTTAGAAAATATATGAAAATGGTACTATGTGCCTATAAAATTTGAAGGTTGCCCTCGATTTCCCTGGGATCCCATCATCAGATCCTGACCTAGTGATCATGGGACCAATTGGAAAGTATACCCTTTCAAACAAAAGAAAAATTTTCCAAATCGGTCCAGGCGTCTTCGAGAAATCGGGGGACATACATAAAAAAAAAAAAAAAAAAAAGATTCCGACGAATTGAGAACCTCCTCCTTTTTTTGAAGTCGGTTAAAAATATAAAAGTACCTTTATGTCATCACTTGTCTTCATTCATCAGCTTATCGCATTGTACTGCTGGAAACGGGCCTCTCCCAAGTTACGTCACAAATTCACAATACTTGATAAATCATTGTTGGCAAACCAATACTACCTTGTGTGTAATGAGTGTCTAATAATTATTCTATATCTTATCGAGATAGAATAGTCTTACAAATCTAAGCGTAGGTAATGCAGGGCGCAAACGTTGGACACTTTTGTGTCTTGCGTCAGATACAAGCTACTGATGAATATTTGATTTCTCTAGAACCAGTACGAAATCATCCACTCCTTGCGGATACGTTAACAGTTTTTGTGTCCAATTGCTTCTACTTAACTTAGACTCGTGAAGTACGGTTAACTGTGATGGTGTCAATTGTCTTTTAAACATGTATCATACATGGAAAGTCTTCTGCTTCTGCCCAACACTTTGCAATATCCACAGCATCATAGTTGATAGCACAGAGTTCAGTTTACCAACACCCGAAATAAATATTCCATCTAATCCAAATCTTGAGCCACTTTTTTTGATGGGTGCTTCCATGGTGCTTCTGATTCTTCAAGACTGATCTTTAAGACTCATTACTAAACACAAAATTCGGGATCAAGATTGCGGCCGATGACGAACATTGCCTATGTTGCCTAATGTATGTTCGTGGTCAAAAAATAAAGTCAAAATAGATATTAGAAATAGTATTCACTTCTTTATATGCACGTGTAATTGAATCGTAAGATGGATTCAATAATGATAATTAATTTCCTTTAACAAGTTAATCATGTTTAATGCATGTGTTCATTATTAAAAGCAGTCTATCAATAATGAGCACTGTATTAAACAATAGTATGCATAGTTGTATAGATAAAGCTACAGTCTAATTATTTGCTGAATTAATATAGCAACAATATTTGTAGTGAATCTATTGTATATCGGGGTAGTGTCCTCAACTTGCAAGGGTGTGTTGTGATATAAGGAGTTCCCATAAAAACAGGCACCTGACAACTTTTGTTCGGTATCCATCCTGATAAATCCATATACTGATGAATCTAGTGATGATGGTCTCGTACCTATGTGTACAAGAGACTCTTGAATATTTTGAAAAAGTTAATGCAACATTCGCTTAAAAGTGAAAACAATGATTGGATATTAATCAATCGATACTATATTTAAAGGACTGAATTAATTGGATTACTTCATCAACGTAACCATTTATTTGTTCTGTTGCCATGCATTTTTTTGAACCGGTTCTTTTGTCAATTTTCGAGGTTACTGCATTCAGCTATCAAGCCCGTGGTGGTAGATCATCTCACATGATCAGGCGTTTGCGCAGATTGTAATCAAAACAGGTGGTAGGAGACTGGCATCTGCACAGTCATTCTTGACGGCCAAGAGGAGTCGGTCGTCAGTCGTTGTTCAAAACTATATGTGCGATATATAGGTAATTGCCTACATCGCACTCGTATGTGCCAGCGTATGAACAGTGCTAGTAATTCCAGGTGTATTTTGCTACAATCAACTGTATTTACTAAGCAGGACGGTTGTAACGGTGCGTGATGACTAAAATATCGCCAGCATTGTTGAAGCAGGTAAGTCGTCAATTTCGTGTTCAATTTAAGTGCTGTGTTGTGACTAAAGTCTTTACTTTTTTAAAACAAGCGTTTAGATTATATTTAGATTAGAGAATTTAAGTTTTGTCCGTGCGCGTTTAATTTTAAACTCTTTTGTGTTTTAAACGCAACTGTTGTTTTGTGAACATTAATGGCGTTTGTGAAATTAAGTATAATATTGTTAATAAGGTACCTTCTGATTGAATAAGTTGTTTAGATATATTTATTTTAATTTATGAAAACAAAATCTCAGTCAGAATTCATTCTGTAAATGAGTTATTGTATGAATAAACATATTTTATGAATTAGCTTAAATTATTGGCACTATCAAAGACATTTTTCTCTTAAATTAATGCGCCCTGTTGGATTTTACATATTATTCGGCTCTGAAATTCCAACAGGCAACTACCCAAGGCATAATTATTTAGGTTATTCTTAGTGTTCTTGAAACTTTCTAGTAGTACTTATCTATTTAAGTAAACCAATCTTGTTAATACCTATCTGCTCGTATTAATCTCAAGTTGAATAATTATGATATTTCCTTTCTAAACAGGTTTTTGAAGTGATCGGTTTTTTTCACTATCTGCCACAAGTTTATTTAGGAAGTGGTGTGGTCTATTCTATCGGGTCGGTAAATGGTGTCAAGGTGTCTGTATGTAGATGCAATGTCAGTCTAATCCTTTAACTGAGTTTGGATTTTAGGTTGAAGCTAGTATAATAAAGGCGACATTTAATTTGTGAAAAATTCAAAGTATAAGTAGAGAAGTAAGATTTTTTTTTTCTGAGTGATACAATTGTTTCAAATATCCCAAAGCAAACACACTTATTCGTTTCTAATCGTAAACCATTTAACCAGTTCTAAGATTTTAGTTATTGCTTCGAGGAAAAACTCATTTGCATAAACGTAATTGGTTTATCAAACTTTCTAAAATGTTTTCACCAATTAATCAATGAAATTATTAACTGGGATGTTATATTGTTGACTAATTGAAAGCAACGTCGATTGTTATGTCAGCAAAGGGTAGAGTTACACTTCGTTTCCTCCCAATGTTTTTGTCATAACAACAATGATTTGTAAAAATCAGTATGAGACTTGGTTATGTATTGAGTTTTGACCCCGTTAAACTCGTTTGTGAATACTCAAAAGTCGGACAAACATTTTATGTAAGCTGTTCAAAGGAACATTTCGCATGGGAACAGCATGGCTTTCTCCATGCTAATAATGATAGGTATTTACTTTTATTGAATTGCATTTTAAGATAGACAATAATATTATATTATTATGTTTATCTAAGTCTTAGATTCAAGGACATTCGCAATGGTCAGAAAAGAAAAAACGACATTTAGATTCTGAATTCACAGTTGTGTATAAAATATGTAAATTGTTTAGTGTAAGTTATTCATGCTTATTGAATTAATTAGAAGATTTGTTTAAATTTCATTGTAAATATTATGGTTTTTGTTGAGTCACTTCGGATGTAGGTATAATGAAATTACAATTCGTACTCAAGCTGGTAAGTTGGTAGAACAGAAAAGCATAGAATAAAGTTTATTGGTTCCAGCATTACAGCTTAATAGAGTGGTACCTACATACATAAAATTATAATACCGGAAGCAAAAGGTTTAAGCGTCAGCTTTGCTAGCGGGATGCTGAGTGCTTGTTTTCAGCTTAAACCTTTGAGTCCGGTTTAAAAAAAAACAGGTAGAGGCTCAGCCTGTCGGGTTCACAGGACTGTCGCATTAGGTAACCGTGACCCTGGAACATAAAAGGCTATTGAAAGATCACCGTGGAGTCTTCAAATCTGGCAGTTCCTTCGGAGGAGTCACTAAAGTTTGGTGATTTTACCACGATTAAAAAAAGGTATTACCTACAATTTACAATGCATTTGCGCTGGTATCGGTTAGGTATACCTACTGATTGCAATCATATTTTGTTTGAGTGTTGTTCCAGTTGTATGGATTGATTAGCTGTCAAAGATTTCACACTCTACCTATCTGGGGAACGTTAAAATCATTGCTTTTATCTGAATAATCGAGCACCGTCACGATTGCGAAAAAGATTATAGAGGTATTTGATGCCAATGAATTATAAGATAAAAGATTTATAATTATAATATATAATTATTTAATTTAATTATATATATAATTCCTATCGAGAGTTATCTAGTTATTATACATATGTATCTGTCATATTATCAGTTTATCAGGAGAGATAATTCCTTAGACCATTTTGCTCTAACTGGTCGTTTTAACTTCGCACAAATCCCATCACAACTGTTGTGATGGGATTTGATTCTGTTATCGTGGCAAATCCTCATTAAGTAAAGCAAAAAAAAAAATGACATGAACTATTTCTCGGCGCTTAATTTACTGTTTTGTTGAGCTTTTCGTTGTTCAACTACTCAGATATAATTACGTAGTGCCTATCATTAGGTAGGTGGTGAGTTATATAGTGCCTGTAGACTTTATTTTATAAAAAAAAAACATTACTCCACCACAGTCCTAACTAAGAATGTCTTCTGTATTGGTAGATGCGTTTAAACTCAGTTACACAAACGATTAGCTCTGGAAAAATTACTTGTAGATCATGCAAATATTTGCTCCGTATACGGAAATCGAACCTTCGACAAGCAGCGCACCAATCCATATCACTCAGGCCCCTGCGCGGTCCACGTCAACCATGCTGTAACATTTTTTTTTTCAATTTATTACGGTGGACATTTTTATCACAGTGAATCTTGTGAAGGGTTTTGAACGACCGTAGAGAAATGGTAATAAATAAGGTTGAAAATCCGTGCAGATAAATAAAGAAATTATTTGATAGCATCATCATCGTGTCCATCAGCCCAGCAAGAAAATGTCTTTTACAAGGAATTGAGTTTTGCCATTAATTAGTGCGTAATAAGCTGTAAATGTGCGTCACATTAAAAAAATTGTGCGTGCCATGTTTTAGGAATAAATTCGAAAAAACGATTCCTGCTGGGATAACGTTTTTCCAGCAAGAAAATTTTGAACGAGTGACCGGAGCCAAAAAAAAAGTATATCGGCATGTAGCTTAAATTAGTGCATAAATGTGCGCTGAAAATAAAAATTGTGCGGCTTAAGGCTTCGTAGATATTTCATTTCCTGCTGGGCTGACGTTTTGCAAAATCTGGTTTTTTAGGAAACAATAATTGTGCGCCCGTAGAAAAAACGCAAGTTCGTAGATCGTAATTTGTGTGTTATTTGGGAAATAATAGATTTTCAAAAACATCTACCGTTTCGAAGTAATCATAAATTTATGAAAAACCTAAAAATTATGTTATCGCTTAAATGAACAAACAAATAAACGTGCTGTTAACGGAATTCGGTTTTGCTTGCTGTTTTTAATACCCACCAAAAGTTTAAAGGCAAAAAGCACACACGTTTTTGAATAATACCCTTTTAAGTTAAACTGAAAATGCTTAAGCTTTGACACGAAAGTGCAAGAAATAGAACCAACCCAAGATAACTATTTATGGACCAAAAATTAGAGCGTTTAATTAAGTATACATTCCGTAAATTTCAGCTTCAAGCATCTCTTATTTTAGCAGATATAAATCAAGAACCAAAACTATTTCTACATTACTGGTTATCCGACCAAATGCGAATGACAGCAAAAAGGCGACGGTTTCATACATACCGACAACCTTCTTAAATTTTCTTACATACATTTTATACCTGAGTACACTTAGGAATAAAAGTGTTAGGGTAATAGATAAAAGTTTTAGGGTAGTACCCTAAAACTTAGTATTCGTTGTGTGCGCGATGACAGCGCCCCTAGTGGCCGCAACTATTCAGGACTTGTCATCTGTCAAATCATGTCAACTAGATGATAAGATATCTTTGTGATATTAAATTTCGACTAGTTTTTCAACGAAATTGAAAAAATAGTGTAAAAAGTGAGTGTGTATATTATACCTAGCGATTTTCTTCCTCGTGGAAAATATGGATATTATAATACGCACGGGATTTGAATCGGTTAAGCATAAAACACATTTCCAACCTCAAACTGAGCAAAAAGGGAAAAAATTAGTATTAGCACAGCATGTGAGAGAAGTGGAAGAGCTTAGAACGAACGGGAAAAGTTAAAGTTAAAGTTTTCGTATTAAATTATAAAGAAAGTTATGAAAATAAAGCAACTTGACACATGACAGCCCAGAATTAATTCACATTTCTGCCACGTCGTGCGCTACGATCGATTTGCCGTTCCCCACCACCCACTTCGCACATAGTCAATATATTATTTTTTATTTTATTTTGTTTGATATACATATTAAAAAAAAGGTGTGGTGCTGCGGATATTTTATTGCTTAACGAAAATTAATAAACACGTATAGTTCGTTTTTTTTTTAAGATATACTATGTAGGTATAAAAAGTTCTAATTCATTAAAGACTTTTATTTGGGAACAGTTTTTATCCTGTCACGCGTTTGAAACTTGACATGTGATACTTGTTTTCCTGAATTCGCAAACTGAGAAAATAGGTTGTTTTTTTTTTTGCTCCACCCAGTGCCTGAGGAAGTGAGGAAATATTTGTTTTTTTTTTTCAGAACAACATAAATTATGTAATTCATAAATATACAGGTTGAATTTTCAAACTGGGTGTCGATGATCAAATCCGAAGCTATGAGAAATACTGAATGAAAAAATCCACTGCACCACGCTTTATCGCGTAGCGCGGGATGGCAGATTTTACCATTGTATGCAAGTATCTCTATTTATATAGAAATCACGCCTAGCACAACACACTGCCGACGAGAAAAAGCGCGGGAGGGCGCCCCGCGAGCTGTTTCTGCCTGCAAACTGCATCAATGGCTCTTTGAAAAATAGATATTCCTGGCCAGGATTGAACCCTTGATTTAGGGACAAAAACCACATGCGGTATTATTGATGTTATAAAATAGGATTTTTTTTTTCCTTATAACACCACGTTAGTATCGCTACGTATGAGGATCAAATTCAGGAAAGTAATGGCATACTTACAGCCGAACCTACACAAAATACTGAAAATACCCTAACCTATCCTACCTGTACTACCTACCCTACCAACACCATCCAGTAAATTACGGAAGATGAAAACCAACTTCACTGACAATCTCTTAGATATTATTATCCCTTTTTTTTTTTTTAGCGTGGTAAAATCATCAAATCAGTCCTCCGGCCCCGGGCAGGGCGGGAGGGACTGTCAGACTTCTACTGACTAAAATCAACGGTGTCCTTCAATAGCCTGTTATGTTCCGGGGTCACGGTAAGGAAATAATCCCGCGACCCCGGCAGGCTTTGGCCCTCTGAGAGGGGGGCCCCGTCATTATGCTGACGCTCTTTGAGGCGCGCGTGGGACACAACGCGCCGTCGACCCGGGCATGGTCCATGGTCGGGCAGCGAGTTGCCCTTTACTCGCTGCCCGCATGCCCGCGCCTACGGTGGCCGGAGATCGTCTGCTGACGTCCGACGCCGCGGGTGCCTACCTCTGCGGTTGGGGCGGAGGGAGGACGCTGTCCTCTCTCTCAAGCGGCCCGCCTCCTCCTTCACGGGCATTACTGCCTCGCAGAAGGAGGAGACCGCTTCCCACTCCGTCTCGCCCCGCAGCATGGCCGCAACCAGTGCCGGGCGCGAGAGGTCTCCGCCTATCACCGCCGTGAGAACACGTCGGTGCTCTGCCCAAGCGGGGCAGTCTTGCACCGTATGCTCTACTGTGTCCTCCGGGCGATCTTCGCAGTGGTGGCACCCGGGCGTTTCCTCCTTCCCCATCAGGCACAGGTACCTCCCGAAACTTCCGTGTCCGGTGAGGACCTGCGTCATTCGATAGGTCAAGACGCCGTGACGTCTCTCCAGCCACGATATTATTATCCCTTGATTTATTTTCAGATATTTAAACTCAGATCAAAGAAATAGGCAGATAGAGCGCTCAGAACACGCGAGTGTGTCCACCAAAGTTAATACAAAATCAAAATCGAATACAAAGTCGTGACAGTACCAAGCTACGCGTCGTACCAAGCTGCGCGTCGTTGTTGTTTGCCAAAATATGCCGTCTCGTGTCTTTAACCATTGTAAAAGTTGTTCTCAAAAACAAAGAAAACATTATAGAATGTAATTCGATTTGATTTTGTACTAACTTTGGTGGACACACTCGCGTGTTCTGAGCGTTCTATCTGCCTATTTCTTTGATCTGAGTATCTAAAATACTTATTCTCCTATTCTGGACGAAGACAAAATCACTAATGTAACAAAAATCAATAAAATTGGTACAGTTGTTCTTGGGTTAAAAATGTGGTAGGTAACTAACACTACTATTTTTTTTTAATACTATTCTTCGATAAATGGCTCATTTCACACTTATATTTTTTATTAATCTATCGATACGTGTGCGAAAATAAACACAGATCAGTCTCTCTACACTAAATCCAAATTTGTTCCGTGCATTTTAAAAACAAAAACAGTCACCTCCGATTGGCGGTGATTGTTTTTTTTTTAATTTCGGCATTGATCTACACGTTTTTATGACTTACAAATTATATGAATATTATTAATTTATAAATGGAATACCATATATAAACATTATTATTTAAAATAGATATTAACTTTTATTTGTGTTCTAAATTCAAAAATATAAAAAAAAAAATATTTTGCATATTAGTCTGTTTAGCGACTTTATACCTTTGCTCCTACTTCAACCTGGCGAAAGCAAAGCGCAAAAAAAAAAGTAGAACCATAGCTTCTTTTAGTTCCTGACGAAATAATATTTCCCGCGTTCTAGACGCGGGAAATATAATTATTTCGTCAGTATATAACTATTTAATGCGTGAAAAATGTTTTTCTCTCTATTCTACTTCGTAAGAGATTTATGATTCTAAGTTATACTAAAAATATTGTTTTCATTATGCATTTTTATACGTATTCTCCGTATGACTTCAGGATAGACCTGTGCTTTTAGAAATTACAAAAGTCCACTCATTAAACCTATTTTGATTTTATTGTTTTTTCATTTGAGAACAATATACCTACCTATGATTTTCAAGTATCTAACTTAATTTGATCAAAGCTCGTTTAATTCGAATTCGAATTTAATTCGAAAAAAAATTCGAATCATTAACACGACAAACAAGAATAATAAAACTACTGCCAATAACGTGATGGACGCGACTGTACACACAATAGCTTCACATAGCACTGTAATTTATAGAAGGTCATCGGTATGTATGAAACCGTCGCCTTTTTGCTGTCATTCGCATTTGGTCGGATAACCAGTAATGTAGAAATAGTTTTGGTCCTTGATTTATATCTGCTAAAATAAGAGATGCTTGAAGCTGAAATTTACGGAATGTATACTTAATTAAACGCTCTAATTTTTGGTCCATAAATAATTATCTTGGGTTAGTTCTATTTATTGCACTTTCGTGTCAAAGCTTAAGCATTTTCAGTTTAACTTAAAGGGGTATTATTCAAAAACGTGTGTGCCCTTTGCCTTTAAACTTTTGGTGGGTGTTAAAAACAGCAAGAAAAACCGAATTCCATTAACAGTACGTTTATTTGTTTGTTCATTTAAGCGATAAGATAATTTTTCGGTTTTTCATAAATTTATGATTACTTCGAAACGGTAGATGTTTTTGAAAATCTATTATTTCACAAATAACGCACAAATTACGATCTACGAACTTGCGTTTTTTCTACGGGCGCACAATTATTGTTTCCTAAAAAACCAGATTTTGCAAAACGTCAGCCCAGCAGGAAATGAAATATCTACGAAGCCTTAAGCCGCACAATTTTTATTTTCAGCGCACATTTATGCACTAATTTAAGCTACATGCCGATATACTTTTTTTTTGGCTCCGGTCACTCGTTCAAAATTTTCTTGCTGGAAAAACGTTATCCCAGCAGGAATCGTTTTTTCGAATTTATTCTTAAAACATGGCACGCACATTTTTTTTAATGTGACGCACATTTACAGCTTATTACGCACTAATTAATGGCAAAACTCAATTCCTTGTAAAAGACATTTTCTTGCTGGGCTGATGCACACTCATCATCATCATCAGCCGGAAGACGTCCACTGCTGAACATAGGCCTCATTTGATAGCGTTTGCCAATAATTGTCTACTCATCGACACTAAAACCCCGGTTAGGAATAATCGGGATTTGGTCAGAAAAACGTAACTTTAAAGAATAGAAGGAAGAATTCGATACAGTTTTTGTTTGATCAACCGTAATTGTGTTTGTCAAACAATGGACTTTTTTTACCTATATATGTTTTAGTTTTGGTTTTGTGTTGGATTTGAATGAGGTTGAGCCGCGAAGCATGGTCTTTACTATAATCACGAGTGGTTCTTAAACAAAAGGGCGCTTTGTGGCGTTTTGACAACATAGAGAAAAACAGACAGAAAAAGAAATCTCGAGTTGGTTGCGTAAATTGCCCGGCTTTCTAATACAGATAGCTAATTTTATTTTTTATGAATATTCTGAATATTTTCCTGCTAAGAAATCAGTAGGTACTTGTTTATCTTTTTTTTTCCAATAAGTCCAATGCATGAACTGTCATTATTTTGTTTCCTAGTCTATCTAGGCTCGGGGTCGCGGGACTTATCTCATTACCGTGACCCCAGAACATTATTTTTTTCCGGATTTTAGTCAGTACGAGTTTGACAGTCCCGCCCTGCCCGGTGTCGGAGGGCTCATTTGATGATTTTACCACGCTAAAAAAAAGTCTATCTAGGCTGATTATTTCCTAAGAAAAAAAAACATTGTTCAGTTCCTAGATCATTGTTTACGTTTTTTTATAAACCGATTTTTATTGTTGCCTTCTGTGTATTGCTTAAATTAGTTGATGGTGTCGATTTCATTCGCAAATATGTAGGTATGTATATTGCCATAGATTAATTATTATTGTTGTGCGATGAGCAAAGCCAGACGAATTTACTTCACAAAAAAATATTTAAAACTCCTTTCCATTGGGTAGTACAACCTGTTTGTGTTTCATCAATTCATCACGTGTTTCGAGCAGTGCCGAGTAATTTATTGCTTATTTTTCAAATTCAGTACATAGTTATATTATTTATTATTGGTTTGATTATTTAAAATTTTAATTATCCTTTTTTTTGTTTTATATTTTTTTCATAAGATAGAAATAACTATTACATTTCATGATGACATAGAATCATCATGAAATTTATAATTATTTAATAAAAAAACGTAACCTATTTCACTTGCTCGTCCACCGGTACCTATTTATTCATATCCGTATGACTGAGGTCACTTCTCATTGTGATCTATGTAAGTATCAATCAAGTAATGATCTAGCTAGGAAGTATTCGGGTTTTAAATTGACAGGCATTGTACGATCACTACCAAGTACATACAATTGGAGGCTTTTAAACTTCGTTTACAAATAAATAGTGCTACGAATCAATCCAAGTTAAGTACATTGAGTAGGTACTGTAATTAATTACTAGCCGAGAAGGATGATTATGGAAACAGCAATAATAAATACTCATCGGTATAATATTTTGTCATGTACGAGTATTGTAATGCCGGTTTTTGCTCGCAATAAAATATTGACCAAATTTTAAATGATTTTCAAGCTATACTTGGAAATAGTGAAGTTGAATAAGCTACCAAAACCATATTTGGTAGAATTTCAGGAAATAATTTCAGTAAAACAATTGACCTAAAATTATTTTCAGCAGAATATGTTGAATTGTTATTACGAGTAGGTTCTATCGTGGGAACTTTATCAAAAACATCAGAATGAAGTATGGAGTGTGATTTATAATGATTTGGATGATAATAATTATTGGAAACTAACTAGTAACTATTCAGTATGCATTACCATGCATGCTGAATAGTTACTAGTTAGTTCAACATCACGGTACCCCGTGATGTTGAATTTTGAAACCATCAAAATGTTAAATTTCCTCGTAACTGTGTAGTTTGGTTTGGCACTCATTGACCCGTGCCACGTGTGTGGATTGCTGCTCACGCGGGCTAAAGTTACCGAAGAACTTTAGAGGTAATAAGCATTATTTCAATATATCCTGACATAACAAACACAAGGGTAATAAAAATGGCTGAGAATACATTTGGTCACGATCCGGGTGTTACATGAACCACGAAATGCATTACCTATGCTATAAGGTATCCCTTTTCGTCACCTAAAACTGTTTGTCCGAAAATCATTATCCATAACACGTTTGCTATAACATTCAGTAACCATAATGATCAAAAGTCCTAAATATTGTTTTACATAATTATCTTCACTTCTAAATCTGTTCTGGCATAATATCGAGTATCATAATAATTGAATCTCCTAATTTTGTATGAAATAAAGTCATATGTCCTAATCATTGTATTACATAATGTGTATTATTCCGAATGTTCAATTAGGTATAGTAAAACTGATATTTCATTAAATTGTTTAGAAACTGAAGATCTTGGGATCCAAGAGCGAGCGAAGCGAGCTCGGGACTTGTGGGCACCTCGACACGGACAGGTTAGGTTAGGTTAGGTTAGGTTACTTTAAACCTTGCACGCAGAAATAGGAGCCCCGCGAAGCGGGGTTCCGTCGATATTCCTTATTGGGTGGTAATCAGTAACAAAACAAACTTTAGGACTTATGTATTTTATGGCAATCGGTTTTATGTATTTTGTATATTATTGATTGTTATATTTATGACAAACGAATTTAGGACATACAGTATTTAGGAATTTCAATGTTATGGCATTTGAAATTATGTGGTATTAAGTTCGGGAAAGTTATCATTCGGACAAAATAATGATGATTAGGACAAAAAAAATATGTCACATTAGATTATGTAAAAAAAGTTAGGTAACACAATAGAGAACCATGCTATAATTGCACTTGTAATTTACAAAATAAGGAATATGAATGCCCCTAAGCATCATCATGCCTCGTGTCTGTTATACCTATTGTGGCGAATTGATCAGACTGTGTCATTTTAAAAATCAAGTTGAAGCCTCTATAAATCATCCATCTATTTTATTAATTTTGTGGCTAATTTGAATGCAAATTCCAGCAAGTTATAGGACTATAAAATCTCCATATTTTATGTAGCGCTTTATAGTACCTACCTACTGTTACTCATTTTATGTTTTTCTTGTTGATTTCCATGATCAACCCCAAAAACTATTTGTGAAGAATACCTACTGTTTTTTTTTTAATTTTAAAAATACATAAATTGTAAATCTCAGCGTGAAAGGTTTGTCACGCGAATGGTACAGCTATTGGTACACGTGAATCGTTTTAAACGCAATCACGTGGCGTGATAGCCCTCTTCCGCCGGTCACGCCACGGGCAGATGCACCCAATTGTATATAATACTAACTAAAATGGCGACATGAATGACAAATGGATCAATTTATTAAACAAGTTATGTAATTTCATTAGTCATTATTTTCTCATAGACTACGAATGTGCTGCGAGTCGAACTTGGTTATCTAATAAGCACCAGATAACTACGAGTATTTTCGTAAAATTATTGTTTGCCCGAAGTTTGGATTTATTCGCGTTTCCGGTTGATAACAATAAACCGTATCCAACCGTATACGTGAGATTCAAACATAACTCATGCATTAATATATACGTAGGTTTCTCTAGAAACCTCAGCCCAGTCCTTTTGAGAATAGAATCGTCGTGTATGTGTGTACTTATATCACGTTCTTGACTGCGATTATTAGTTTCGAAAATGGTAGCTTTTTGGTTTTCAAAGCGTTTAGAAAAAGCTATGGTACCATTAGGAACTAGCAATATGTCAGTAAAGCTTCGGCCACACTTTGATGCAGTAATGGATGATGATGGATGGATGGAGTGCATTTCATGTTAGTAACATTGAATATGTTCATTCAAATCGTTGCGACTATTTGCTGCGAATATCACATACAGTGAATACTAGCGGTGAGAAGCCATTTGCAGCGATTAGTCCCAGTGTGTGACCGACGTTTTAGATCAAACACGTGAGACACTGCCAATTACCTCTAAGAGTGTGGTGGAACCAACGTCATAGAAGTAATAAGGCTTGTTTCAATTCCAGTACTACCATGGACTGACTGATCCCTTAGTTGGCGGGCCCCCCTTAGAGGGCCGAAGCGTGCCGGGGTTGCGCGACTGTCTCATCAGGTTACCGGGACCCTGGAACGAAAGCTTGGCTATTGAAGGACACTGTGTGTGTGCGCCCTGGGTGGGAGGACTCATTTGATGTCTTACCACGACAAAAAACAGACTATCATGGAGAATTTGTAAGACGATAACAAAGTCTCTCAATCATTTCGTAAGAGTAGAAAAAATACTCGGGACTTTCTCTGAACGTCTTGCTAGTGAATTTCTCCAATTTGTTTAGTTATGTCGTTGTTTATATAAAACGTATGTTATGTTATGACATAATAAAGAGGTAAATAACCGCAGGTTCAATAACTTTTTATCACAATAATGAACTAATAAATTCAAGTGCTTATTGATTACTAACATTAAATAAAATACTCGTACTTATGAAGAGGACCTCTTCATAGCTATAAGGCCGTGGTAATGACGTAGTAGCATTCAGACTTTACCTGAGAATTATTTGGTCGTATCGGACTTAAACTTAATGACTGTTTAAAATACATTAACTGTGATTAGGTATTGTCATAAAAAGAAGCAATTAGATCAAGGTTCTACTTCTAGACACAAAAGCTTTTAGAATTGAATTTTGAGGGCTTTTTTATTCTTTGCCGAGTTTAGAATATTTTAGCTGGGTAGAACATATTTTTTATAAGAAAGAACTACAATCATTCCCCTTTAAACTCTAGACCTAAAATAATAGAGCGATTTTTATTAAATTTTTACTTAAAAAGTTGAAAAATAGGAGTAAGCAAAAAATTTATTCTCGTTCCTAGTTTTCATTAAATCCATAAGCTAATTATTGTTTAATAAATATTCAAAGTCAATCTTGCTTGCGTGCAGTGTTCAAAATGTGAGCAAACACTATTTTGCATTAGAAGATTAGCATAACATTCGTTTGTTTACTCTGAACACTTATGTATTAGCTATGTCTTCTGTGTGTTCACATATTATGTGCCAATTTCCCCTGTTATGTTGGCCATGAATGTCATAACTTATGTACTAAGTTACATTCTACGGTCACGTGCGCGATGCTTAGATAAAGTTCAAGGCCCTTTTTAACTTTTTACGCCTAGCATGTTTTTGAAAGGCCGTTGATTTTTTTATTAACTAGCTGATGCCAGCGGCTTCGTCTGCGTGTAACTCGATAATTTATCACACGGGTATGTAATACTGGGATAAAAGGTCCTATTTGTGTAATTTCAGACTGTAACCTACTCGTATCTCTGAAACAAACATCAAAATTCGTTCAGCCATTCGGGCGTGATTGTCTGTCGGTTAGGCCAGATTTTAGTAATTACATAAATACCTGTCTAGATTTTCCATAGCCGTCACCATGCTCCGCTCTCATGGTTTTTGAATAACTACGTAAAAGTAAGACATCCGTGTGGATTTTCAACTCTTGTCTCATATTTAAATTAAGTCCCTTACTACCCTTATACGTATACTAATGTTGCTAGTGAATACATAGAACACTTAAAGTCTAGAATCGTTTTTTAAGTCCAGAACAGTAGGAAGGAACAGGAACCAAAATAATTCCATAAATCACAGAAGTAGTTTGAAGCGGAAATATCCAGAAATAAAATTCAGGAACTCCGAACGACCTAGGTTTAAATTAAATCACTGGAGACATTCATATTCATCCTTGTTACAGTTATGGCTGACGTTTGGCGCATCGCTGTCATTCCTAATCATCGGCTTGGTGAGGGGCTACTCCGCCTCTGCAATTCCGTCCATCGAGGCCATAGATCCGGAAATCATACAAACCAGTGAACAGAAATCATGGATAGGTAAGGACTAGGGATTTCTAGAGTAGATTTTAAATAATCGTTAAGACAGCAAGAGAGCATTTGGTCTGCATTAGGAGCTGCTGAAGTTGATGGTAATCAAGGATGTTACTATGTTGGCATCTTCTCACTTTGCAACTAAAGGTGAGACTCGGTCACGAGATGAAGATAATTTTTTAAATCTTAGAGTAGGAATAAAAGACATCCTCTTCTATGTCTTCCCTACGATGATTGGACAAGAAGTTATGCGTGCAAGCGCTACCCTATGTTTGGTAAGAACATTCATACTTGACAGGAATCATTGGGTTTAAGACGATTCAGTTAGTAACAGAAGTAAAACACTGTAGGCGTTGAGTTGTAGGCATAATAGCACGATGACGATTGCGCATGTAGAGACCTCAATTTTAGACACAATGACAATCTAACGGCTATTTTTGCATTGTTGTTATGGGTATACGTATAATGCTTCCTCCTTTTATCCTGTCGGTTTATAGCTTAGTGACTACATTGCTTTAATGGATAACGGTCGCTTTAGGGCCTTTCAGGGCGGTATGTTTTTCCACCAAAAACCAGCGAGGTAACTTTGCCATGAGGTTTACTGCACATTACCTGTAACTTCGCTCAGATGCACAGTCCAACGGGCTGCTAGGATGTTATTGGAATTTAGCATTCATAAATTGCATAAAATGCGTTATACTTAGATATTGTTAAATGAACTCTCTGTGGGTCAATTTTGTTGATTTAATTATGAAAGAAATGGACTAGCGGTAAATTAACACATTAAAATGAGTGTTATAGCAAAAACTTTGCACGTGACGCTATTAATTCATATTGCAAAAAAACTGTTCATAGGCCATTGATATACAAAAAACGGGTTTTTTCGTATATCAATGTCATAGGCATAATATAATATCAGTAACAATGACTAATCATAATGATAAATAATAATTATAATTATGTAGGTAGGTTAATTTAAAAAAAAAAGAAAGGGGTTTATCACCGATGCGATATTTTAGAGATATATATAAATACCTACCATAAATATCTCCTTAACCCAATTAGGCGTTTGATCACTTAATGTGCGTTTGGACAGCACGCCTTCAGTATTATCCTCAAACAATTAAACAGGTTGGGGCAGTTTGTGACTTTTTTGTTAAAAGAAACTACCTGGCATTGGGAACTAAGTCTACCTATTAAGGTGTCTACACACCAAAGCCGCGCCCGACGGCACGAATCCCGCCGGCAAGGCCGGCGGCCTTATTTTTAAACAAGCGTGCCGCGGCGGCTTGCCGGCGACTTCCGCCCGCGCAGCTTACCCGGCGGCACACCTCGCGCTCCTTGTCCATTTCAAATATTGAAAATACGTAGGTAGTAATAATTCGAAACACACGCGCAATTTCTCCGAGCACTCGGCAATCACTATTATTAGCAATGGGTAGCTATAGCCTTAACTAGCCAAATACCGGCTATGAGCAAAATAGCCACGGCTATCATATCCGTCAACACGATACTATCGCTATCGGCTACTGGTTGGCTAGATAGATAACTGACATAGCTTGTAGCCGAGTAGTCGTTGACAGCCGCATAGCCGCTCGTAGCTGCGTAGCCGCTCGTAGCCGCCACAGAGTATAGCTACTGGTACAATTTAGCCGTCCTGGTATTCGGTAGCCGGGTGGCGAGAGTAGCCAAAATAGCCGATAGCTGTGTGCGCGCTCACTGCGCTACGCGTGTGCGATCTTCAGTCGTATCGCCCATCTTTTTCTCAAAATAGATTAGACAAAGAGAGATCATTATACTAAGTAATTTCGTTCGTTTAATAAACGAACTTATGAAATGCGATGATTAGAAAGGTAGTTAGTTACCGACAGGTTTAAAATAAATAAACATTAATAGTTAGTATTTTGGTTTTTGTTGGCGCGACGAGGACTCACGAGGATCGAATTCAAATCGGGCAGTTGATGTTGCGTTATAGTCCTACCTAGCTACACCCACCGGCGCCGCGTCGCCGCTATTGTTCAATAGCCAAGTAGCCAAATAGCTGGCTAGCTAGCAGGCTATTACACCACAAATAGCCGGTTGGCTAAGCTATTGAAATTTCGGCTAGTTACCCATCTCTAACTATTATTTTGACCCACATGCCGCCGGCCAAGTTATCCGAAACGCAACATTCAAAAGCCGTGTTTACCCGCCCCCGGCACAAATCCGCCGGCTTCGTGCCGCCCGGGCCGGCCGGGCTTTGGTGTGTAGACAGCCTTATGACTTTTGAAGTATCTGAATAAAATTAAATATTATACAGCACTCCTTTGTCGTCAAAAATATTCCAAGGGATTATAGAAATCATTGAACGACAAACGATTTTATTTAACTCTTTTAGGATTGTCATTTATTTTGAATTACCATACCATATCATAACAAACTATTTGTTTTATTCTTATTTCCCAGGAGCCATCCCACCTCTGGGCGCCTTCCTGGGCAGCATGTTATCCGGGACCCTGATGCAACGTCTGGGTCGCAAGCGCACTCTACAACTGTCATCACCTATCTGGGTGGCTTCATGGCTAATTCTGGGTTTCGCCAAGTACTATCCGCTACTGCTAGTAGGTAGGATTATCACAGGAGTGGGAGTCGGCTTTGTGTTGGCCACGGCGCAAGTCTATGTAAGTGTCCACTGTTTGGTCTGCCTGTTTGTTTGATCATTATCTATTACTTTTATTCCTATTTACTGTCGCAGAGTCTGTTCACTTGATGTCATAATAACGTAATGAAAGATAACAGTATAGATTACCAATAAACTGCTATCTAAATAACTGCTATCTGGATGCCACTGAGGAGCTCTTGAACAAGCTTGAGCGCTTGCAAAACCTTTGCATTCGTTTTGTTTTCGGGCTAAGAAAATATGACCATGTTTCTCAATTCCGAAAGGAACTCAAATGGCTTCCTATTCGTCTTCGCAGGAACACTCGAATATTATGTCTCCTCTTCAATATCCTTCATAACCCTGCTTATCCTTCCTACCTGCGTGAGCGTTTTTCTTTTACCCGTCCTCCTGATGCTCTGTGCAGATCCCACCTTAAGCATCACCTCAATTTTCCATCCCATAAAACTGACTTTTTTTCCTACTCCTTCTCCGTTCATGCAGTACGTTTGTGGAACTCACTTCCACCTAAAATACTTGACTCAAAAACTGTCTCTGTTTTTAAAAAACAAGTCAAAGATTATTACCTCTCCTCTATTATTTAGTATATTATATATATATATATTAGGTTTATTTTAAAACATATACATTATATACATAATTATAGATTATATATTTATTTTAATAGTATGTATGTTTATATTTTATTCCTTTATTCATCTTTGTTTCCATATAATTTACATTTTTAAATATTTCTATAAAACTACAAAGAAAAAAACATTTAAAAATATAAATAATAGTGGCCCACCGGTATCGGGAACAGGGTCCAAGCTACCGGCAGTCAGGGCTCCAAAGAAAGGAACCTCCTAACAATGCGCGCCGTGTCCAGAAGAACTGCTTTCTGAATCAAGCCCTTGATCCAGCTGCCCAACGAGAGCCTCCTTAGGTGTTGGTCGAGGCTCTTGGCAATTAAGCCATGGGCCGACACGACTATCGGCACAATGACAGCTGAATCCACGCCCCACATGTCGACAACCTCGCGAGCCAAATCAAGATACTTGATTTGCTTATCTTTCTCAGCTTTCACGAGGTTCTCGTCATGCGGGACGGTTATGTCAACAATCATTGTGCGCCGCTCTGATCGATCCACCACCACTATATCAGGTCTATTAGCTACAATAGTCCTGTCAGTGATGATGGGTTGATCCCAGTACAGTGTAATATTGCCACTTTCAAGAACTGGGTCGGGCACATACCTGTAGTACGGCACTTCCGATTCGACAAGGTTGTATTTCAGAGCAAGTTGCTGATGGATTATCCTGGCTACAAGGTTATGTCTATGCAAGTATTCTCCGTTAGCCAGACGAGAACACCCGGAAATAATGTGACGGATTGATTCGCCAGGACGGTGACATGCCCGACATATGTCAACCGTGCCATCCCTCACAATAAATCTCCGGTAGTTATTCGTCATCATAACTTCATCCATAATTGCACAGACGAAACCCTCGGTTTCACCAAAGAGGTCACCGGATCGTAGCCAGGCCACGGACGCTGACAAATCTACATCAGGCCCATGTAGAGTCCGGAAAAAGCGTCCGTGAAGCTCCTTGCTCTGCCATACCTCCATGCGATCATTAGTGTCAAGGACCACAGGTTTGCGCCAGTTCTCTTTAGCCAAGGAGAGCGGGGTGAGGCCCTTGTCCACCGCCACTACATCTCGATGCATCCCCACGTCGGCTTTCAGGAAATATTCCCTGAGATTGCATACCTCGCGATTGTGGAGAGTCTTAGCGTTTAGAAAACCTCGACCTCCACATTTTCGCGGGATATACAATCTCATAACCGAAGACCGTGGGTGATGCATTCGATATGCAGTCAGCAATGTACGGACCCTCCTATCCAGGGCATCAAGTTCTGTTTGAGTCCATTTGAGTATGCCAAAAGAGTACATCAAGACCGGCATGACCCAACCGTTGAAGGCGCGCACCTTATTACCACCTGATAGAAGGCTATTAATTACTTTTTTCAGGCGGCCAAAGAAGCGCTCCCTCAACGATTGTTTCACGCCAGTAACATTGATACCCAACGCTTCTGACATACCCAAATACTTATAGGTTTCGGTTGCTGAGAGGGATCTAAGGCTTATGGAGTCCGAGAGTTGGGTGCTCACGGATTCCACAATCTCCCCTCGCTTTACATGCATCACCGCACATTTGTCCACACCAAATTCCATCCTGATGGCGCTACTGAAGGTTTCAGTTACCTTCAGTAGCTTCATATTTTATTTATTATTTGTACACTGTGTCTACGTTTTCATGTCTATCTCTCTTCTGTCGCTGGTCTGCTGGAAGAAATTTCTTGTTGAAATAAGCAGTGCCTTTGTGCTCTTTTTTAGGGTTCCGTAGTCAACAAGGAACCCTTATAGTTTCGCCATGTCCGTCCGTCCGTCCGTCCGTCCGTCCGTCCGTCCGTCCGTCTGTCCGCAGTTTAGCTCAGAGACGCACAGTCCTAGAGAGCTGTAATTTAGTGTAAATATAAGGATTTGTTGTGCCGAAAAAGTGGTAAAATAAAATCTCGTAAAATATTTTTTTTTAGGGTACCTCCTATACACGTAAAGTGGGGATGTTTTTTTTTTTCTCGCGTACCCCTTAGTGTGGGGTATCATTAAATAGGTCTTTGAAAAATATTGATAGTTTCCATTTACGATTTTTTGATAAAAAAATTCGTTTGTGAAATATTAAGCTTTAAAGTGCTAAATTTTGCTCGACTCGAGTGTCCCCCCCCTCTACCAGCTAAACGGTTATGTTTGGGGGTGTGAAAAAATTCACAATAGTAGTATACAGGGTGTTGATCCGCATCCTAGACAAATTCAAGGACGTCATTATACTAATGATTCTCGACCCAAAACAGCAATAAAATAGGTAGGTATTTTTTTCTTTTATTTTTCCTTTTTACTGAAATCCGTAAGTGTGAACCAGCCGTATTTAAAAGCGGCGCGTCTGATACTAGCCCTATCGCGCTTTCACACACAAACAAACGCAAACATTCATGTACACAACGCATACGCAACGGTCATTCAACAAATTCGTAGGCAATCATCGCACCGCAACCAATCCAAAGCAAGGGCGCTGCACCGCGCCCACGCGCCCCGCGCCCGGCACCCCGCGCCCCGCGCCCCGCGCCGCGGTTCGCAGGCGGTCGGCACCCGAACCGACAGTCATGTGCAGGGGGTGTCGACTTTGTTCTACGAACAAGATGTAGGTGGGCTAGAAAACAAGAAAGAGACATCAACATGAGAGTAAAAGAGATGAATTACATAATGTTGCCAACAAAAATACTATTTCACATTCAAGATCACATTCAATCTAATAATAGGCTTATTAATTGATTTTAAAGTATGTTATCCTTAAAATTTATTTTTGCTTTTATTCTGATGCGAGAAAATGTTTGTTATGAATTTTTTAACATTTAAATTGATGAATACACAAAACAAAAAGGAGATAATAAAATGACAACATGACAACACTGGAACGCCATATTGTCTATTGGCTATTTGACGTCAAAGGAAAAAATGTCTGCCATCGCTTTCGCACCATTATTTATATCTTGTTCTTGTGTTTATTTGTAATAAATAAAACAGTTGCATTTAATTCTACATACAATATTGTTAATGTGAGTCGAGCTTGCTCCTCTGTGTCTGTGTTTTGGTGAAATTAAGTGCGTATTTGTGAGATATGGACCCTGTGTTGAGACGTTTGTTTTTGTGCCTTATTCCCGATGAGTTCGTAGGAAGAAAACACTAGAATCTGTGCTATGTGTGGAACTTCACCTTCCAAAGATCCCAGCATCACTTTACATCGGTTTCCGAACCTTAGTACAATAAGTCATTGTAGCTTATATGAATAAAGAAGTCAAATGAAATCGTTTGTTTTACTAAAGTGCCTACTTATTATCTTTCAGCATTTTATGCACAAGTACATTGTGTTTCTCGATAGTAATTTGAAAGAAACTATCGAGAAGCGCAATGTACTTGTGCATAAAATGCAATACAAAGAACCTGTAAAGTACTTGTAGTATTTGAAATTCCCGCCCGATTCTACTGCCATGTTTTCGTGGGCTAAACATAGATGGCGCTGGTCGGTAAGGAAAATTTTCCTCACAAAATTAGTACGGAGTCGTCATTCTTCCCCTTTAGGGGTATATATGTTCTGTGGTCATGTGTTTGATGTCACAGCAGTGCATGCGTTTTGCAAATTCCGCTTCTAGGTAGGTGCATTGTTGAGACGGCATTCGATACAAAGTACAAGACGACGGACAATTACTCTAATGTCGAGTTGGAGAAGATGGTTCGCCTGTATGCCATCAGTGGAGACAGTTCCCGTTCACTATGGTCGAAAAGTTTGGTGAACATTGGATCGGGTCGCCGAGACCCTGTGGTGTGACAAGTGTAACAGAATCACGTGCCAGGATCATTAGTGCTTTCGACACTAAAAACGAATGTGTTAGTTTTACGTAAGCTGAAGGAAAATTGTGCCAAGAGTGTGATGGTGGCAACATTTAACAATAAGTACCTCCGGGTAACCTAAGTAGGTAGGTAATTTATTTGTACATTTTGTAAATACGTTGTTAACTAATCGCTTTTATTTGTGTAAATAAGTTGATTTTAAATTTTCAACTACGCCAATAATACCTAAAAGTCGAAAGTATCACCACTTACTTACATTTAACTAGCAAATCTTTAAAAAACATTTTTTATACTACGGAGATCGGGGTAGGTATTATTGACGGTCTAAGCCCGAGGAAAACTTCAAATCAACCAATTTTATCCACAAATAAAAACAAAATCACTACGAAAAGTTTAGGGTGAACGATAGCAATCAAGCAAAACTTAAATTTTATTATTCATCTGATAGCAGGTCAGTGAACTTTTTATGGCGGTCTAGTATTACTGTCATTATTAAGATTTCGTATTATGCTGATGCTTCGAATAAGTTAATATCAAACGAAATGACAATAATGTGGGTGATTTTCGAAATAAAATTACGTAAAATTATTGCTAAGGGTCGCCAAGGTCACTTCTCGGCGCACGATAGGTACTCGCGCGTCATTGAATTCACGCACATCTAATCATCGATGTGTGCGTACGCGCGTAAACTGCGGTCGGGTGATTCTCTTTCATTTGTATTGAATTAAGGGTTTAATTCTGAAATACGGTAAAATTTCAACAACAAAAAAAAAGCAGCCCTTATTAGTTTTGCCCGGTACTGTTCTTTCAATTGATTATTTATGACTTTTGTGACAACCACCTGAAGTTTGACGTAAATGCAAAAAAACAGCCTGTATATAACGAAGTTTAAAAGAAAATTATCATGACTAAGTAGGCTTTACAACTTTACGAGTAATAGTCGACCAACTTATAAAATGTACTTGGATAACATATTTTCCTAAACAAAATGTATCGGAGAACATGCTCTTCAACTGCAAATGTAAGTTTGTCAACTTTATTTTTACAGCTTTAATAGGTATGTTTTTACGGTATGTTTTTTGGGGATAGGTAGGTTTTTATCGTCAACTATTTTTAACTTACTTCAAAAAAAGGGGGAGGTTCTAAATTCGTCGTAATCTTTTTTTTAAAATGTATTTTCCCCGATTTCTCAAAGACTCCTGGACAGATTTTGAAAATTCTTCTTTTTAAAATTAAATTCAGCGAATCAGTTTAGTTAATTCGCATAAGTATTTTGATGGGCAACTACGGAACCCTACACTGTGCGTGGCCCGACACGCACTTGGCCGGTTTTTTTCTAAATGTTATTTCTTGTTTCTATGTGTTTTTGTGTACATAAATAAATAAATAAATAAACTATAGCGTCAATATTAAACTCGACAGGTTCGCAACATTGCAAATCCATGCAAATCTTGCATAAAAATGTAAATATTCGGCTAAGAACCGTTTAATGTTACTTGAATTGTTATACTAGTACAAACATGGATATGAGTGTGTTTTAAAAAGACAATGTTAGTTTCTTCTACAATATATTTTTGCACAAAGACAAAACAAGCATATAATTATGAAAAGACACTAATCCACTCATCCATAGCATAGGCGGAAATTACGATATCGATCCTATATTTATCGGATCAAATAATTCCATACACATGCTCTGTTCACAATTTGCACAAATATAATACGTCTTTAATCCCTAGTCATATTATTATAACTCATCTTTGTATTCATTTGACCTTTACTGGTGTTTGGATCATTGTGTACGGGTATTAGTTAACCGCAGTATGGACATCTTAACAGGCTAAATACGTACTTTGTTTTGATAAAACGTTGATGCTTTATTTGCGTTCTGTATTTTCGCGGTAACTGCTCTACCTACATACATTAGGTGCCTACTTAATACTTATGCATATTCGTGGTTGAACAACCATCTTAATCCTGAGTCTGACATTATTTTTATATTAAATTAATGTTAACAAAAAAATACCGACCGAATTGAGACCTCCTCCTCCTTTTTTTGAAGTCGGTTAAAATTATTTTGGTCTTTTTTACATAAAGGATTTTTTAACCGGCTTAAGCCGATTCCGCGTCGATAAATGTGGGAGCACCCTTAGCCTTAATTCACAATTTTACGCACAAGCCCAGCATTTACAATAAATGATAAAATATATTCAAAAATTCGTTTTTGGTTTTTGTATTCTGTATTTGATTCAGTTTTTTAAGCTAACAAGTTTTTATTACATGTAAATAGTTTAATAGTTTATTTATACACAAAGGATCACATTACAATTACAATCTATAAATTAACGGGTTTATAAGACGATCGTTAATATCGCCGTAGTCACTCATGGTTACGTTATGTCGTACACACGGCTACACTTCATGCTATATTAAACCACTTTATCCTAGCCTAGCTTTAGGTACATAACCTTTTCACACAATGAAAGGTCAGATTATACTAGTTTTGCACAACTTTATGTGTAGCCATATGTACAAGCTAAGCCTACATGATACAGAATAACATGTCCTCATAATACTTATATTTTAAGGTGAGTGAGTGCTGTGACCCTGAGATCCGCGGTCGGCTGGGTTCACTGCCGACCCTATCCATGTCTCTTGGGATCCTCATATCATACGTGGCCGGCAACTGGCTGTACTGGAGATACCTCGCCTTCCTATCTGCTATATTTTGCGGTAATTATTTAATCCATAACCCTTAATTTGGCAAGACCAAAAAAGTTGTAGTAGAAAGTTGGCGTTAATATATTGTGTTAATATGCATTCACACCTTACGGGAAAAATAATAAAAAAAATATTACATGAAGGGTTTCCTGAAATCACAACGTTAAGTATACTCAACAAAATCCTATGGCTAAAAAATTACTATGTATATAATATTATATAATATATAAATAAAAAAACGTTCACATGCAGTATTTTTATGTAGTTAGAAATTTTCACTTCGTAAACATTATAATTAACCATTAGTTTTTGCACAAATTTCGTCAAACGGATTGTCAGAAGTGAAATCGATGAAATAATTGAATTAGTTCTTTCTTTTGGGACCCTAGAGCTTTCGAACGCTTCTGGATCTACTTCAGCACAATGAAGGAAACTTCCATGAGACCATTTAAACTTGATTACATTTTTTTCTTGGGTACAAGGGTTATCTGGATCAGGTTAAGTGGAGTGGAGTGGAGACAGAACACAGCCTTCTGTCTCCGACGATTTGCTAGTAGCTGTAGTACATGTTGGTAGTGGCGCAAAAGCCAAGATTTGTGTAAATTGTAGAGGAGAATCACTTACCTGACTGATAATGCATCATTTCATTTGAAAAAGTGCTAGAACTGTCATTTCAATAAGTCTCACGATGCAGACTTGTTGAGTATACTCTACATAACAAGATTACTCACCATCGAATTTTGTTGAGTATACTTAACAATCAAGTTCACTGACTCCTCGTGTTCTTATTCAGGTGAAAAATGGATTTCTAATATTTTTAATGTATTGATTACACAATAAATAAATAGAAATAAGCAATACATGTACCAAAACTAGACCAAAACCCAACAAAAATAAATATTTACCTTTATGGGTCACAGATGACGTTGTCTCGTTGTCTTTTCTGGTTCTCTATTGTCAAGTAAAATATTGACAGGCCGGTAGAAACTTTTTCCTACTATAATTAACTATCATTGAAGTATTCCTAGCCTATAAAATTTGAAACCACGGAAGAAAATTTGACATGTAGATTTTTTCAAATGTTATGTTGAGTATACTTAACTGTACCAAATTAAGGGTTAACGCTGTGATTACGCTCTATTACCTTTGTTATTTCTATAGTGCGAAGGTTCAAATGTATTATTTTAGGTATTGCGTAACATTGCGAAATAACACAACAGGGCATTAATTGCCTTTGATTTTTAACCCCCGGCACAAAAAGACAGGCGTTATACGTGTAATTTCGAGTTTGACGTGTTTACTTATGTGTGTGTCTGTGTTATCGAATGAACCGATTTAGATGCAGTTTTTTTAATTAATTTGATCGAGATGGTTCTTAGCTATTATTTATGATAATCTTATTACCTAGTTGTGTAAAGAGTCTCACTTACTTTAACAGATCCGATTGATTTGTTACTAAGGGTGCTTGTACACGGCGCATGTAACCCGCGCAAGTGTTTCAACATCTCAAGCTACATGCGTCGTATACAAGCACCCCGCGGCCGGGTAGTTTGATTAAGTAGCCTGCGCATGTTACTCGCGCGGGTAAACCGCAAACCCGCACCATTACTTGCGCGAGTTGCATGCGCCGTGTACAAGCACCCCGCGGGTCACTTGATTAAGTAGCTTGCCCATGTTACTCGCGCGGGTAACCCGCACCTTTACTTACGCGGGTTACATGCGCCGTGTACAAGCACCCTTACACAGTATTTCCAACACTTGCTAGACTTGAGACTTTAAGAGATTTAAGGTAACATTATCAGCACTGTCAGCATCCTTCCTTCAATAATTCGATGCTGAGAGTATTTTCTGAAATGCGGTGCGTACGTTGTAGATATTTTTATTTAGTAATAGGTTCGCGTTTCACCACTATCTCGCCTGATGGTAAGCGGAGATGTGGTCGACGGTCAACGACGATATAATACTAGATTCCTAATAACAGGCGACCGATGTCTGTCAACACATTAGGCAAAAAGTCTTATATTCGTCTCATTTCGACCAATCCTGTGAGCCGTAAACATACGTTGAGACAGAACAGACCTTGAGTTAGCCAATCACAACGCAGTACCCCGTCCCCCTCGCTTACTTAGTACCTCAGCGAGTTGACAGAATAATTTTTGTTCCTTAGATCGTGCATGCGGAGTCTAGTATTATATCGTCGTTGTCGACGGTGAAGCACGCTTGCTTAAATGTGCGAGCATCTTTATTTTTCTGTCAGTAGTAAATTTTTTAATTGACTGGCCTGTTGGTCTAGTGGTTACTGACCCTGACTGCTATGCCGGGGGTCGTGGGTTCGATTCCCACCCAGGACAATGACAATGTTTGTGTGATGAGCATGATCATTTGTTCTGTGTCTGGGTGTAATTTATCTATATTATGTATGTATTTAGAAATATATAAGTATGTTTATCAGTTTAATAATAATAAACCACTATTGTTTATATTTTTAAATGTTTTTTTTTTCTTTTTATTTTTATAGAAATATTTAAAAATGTAAATTATATGGAAACAAAGATGAATAAAAGAAATAATAATAATATAGTTCTCTATCTTTATTGTGTTATTTACGCTGTCGAGAGGTCTCCGCCTATCGCAAAAAGATGGAATATTCATTTCGGGCGATGGTAAACTGAGCTATGTGCTGTTACCGATGACGCTGTGGATATTGCAACCACCCGCGGTGGTGGACGCCCACGGCGACGGACGTCGCTAGACGATCTCCGGCCACCGTAGGCGCGGGCATGCGGGCAGCGAGTAAAGGGCAACTCGCTGTCCGACCATGGACCATGTCCGGGTCGACGGCGTGTTGTGTTCCACGCGTGCCTCAAAGAGTGTCAGCATTGTAACGGGGCCCCCACTAGAGGGCCTTATCTCATTACCGGGGTCACCCCGGAACGTAAAGGGCTATTGAAGGACACCGTGGATTTTAGTCAATACGAGTCTAACAGTCCCTCCCACCCTGCCCCGGGTGGGAGGACTCATTTGATGATTTTACCAAGTAAACAAAAGAAGACCCTCTACTTGTAGGTAGCTAACTTCAATATTTGAAAATACTCTATCATCATTAGCCTATTTTTGGTTTTGGGTGTAAGGTCTTCAAATGACTCTTCCCGGTCGTGACCCGGAAGGGGCTACACTTAGGTACTAATTACCAGCCTATTCCTTCCCTGGCCCGCTATAAAAATACAGTTTTGTAGACCGCGCCGCCGACGCCACTCTGGGACTAAAGATTGCTATGCACTAAGCTACTGACAGCAATACTATCTAATCGTGGGACGCGAACGGTGAGCGCTCGCGCTGCGCGATTGGAAGATCTCAAATCCGTCGCGTCCAACGATGAGATTTCTTAGCTGGTTTAGCTGTATGCCAGCATATCATGAAACGCCTGCATGTACGATCAGCTTTACAATGTGGTTACCCGTTAAAAGCATCTACGACTTCAAGGGGGTAACACATCGTGATGCTGACTATGAAAATAATAAATAATTAATTGTGTTTCTTTCCAGTGGCATTATTCTTGGTACTTTTACCTCTGCCTGAATCTCCGATATGGCTGCAGTCAAAAGGTCTGGACGCTTCAGAGTCGATCAAGTGGCTGCATTTGTCTGCTCGAGCTACTGCCACCGTTAAGGAAGACAATCAAGAGTATGTATAAATACATGGAGAGTTAACTGCTAGAAATAACAAAACTAACGCTAAGTTGTTACTTCTGCGGCGGCTGCCACGCAAACACAAAATCAGAGACAAAAACAGTGACACCACCTGTTACTCGTGGCGTTCACTCACCTATCACCGCCTCACTAACCTCTAACTATTACCATTTGTTTTCTTCTCAAATAGCCCCCCTCATATCTCATATTCTTACATGATGGCAACAGCCGTGGCCATCGGGCTCACCCGCGTTTATGTCCAGCCAGACCTATCATCATCTGATGATGCTCAGAGATGATTCTCTGAGCCAAAAATCAAGGTTCCTTTAGCTGTTCTGATTTTATAGAGAAACAAACATCCCTCTATCCATCCAATAATCTAAATATTCGAACTTTAGCATTTATAATAAAACGCACGATCGTTGTGGAATATTATTATTATTATTATACACACAACAAAACCCACTGCTGGGTATAGCCTCTCTATGTTTGTGCCAAGCTCCACGGTCTTGCGCCAGCCTTATCCAGGACACTCCCGCAATGGCAACAATGTCGTCTGCCCATCTCGCCGCTCGACGACCAACACTTCTTTATCCATTCCTTGGACGCCACTCGGTCACAGCTTTACTCCACCTGCCGTCACCGCACCTTGCCAACTCCATTTGAGTTCCATAACTCGATTACCAATATCGAATACTTTCGTTCGTCTCCGGATTTCGACGTTTGGAACTCGGTCGCCTAGCCTTTTGCCAACTATGTTGAGGTAGGCTTCCAGTCTAACCATATGTAACTGAATACCAGTGTTTTACATGAAGCGACTGCCTTATACCTAATCTGGAAATACTGGTTTTTAGACTTTTAATTTCACTGACAACCTATAGGTTCGTCCTGATGGAGTCATGGAAGATTTTTTTATGTCACTGGTCACCAATCTGCTGATCGATTTTAGGCAAACGCCGTTTAACCTTGAAGGTCGAACTATCCAGCTGTTATTATTTTTAAATATTCGAATTAAAGACTTCTACATTATTATACTCTACATAAAATACTCCTGAAACTGACCGTTGCATCCAAACTTTTGCATACGTACACAATATTATTACCTTTGGTCTAAACCCTCAGGTTACAGAACAGTTACGTTAATTTAATTGCACTGCGTTCTGTGAGAGCTTTTAGCAAGTTCAAAAGTTAATTTCTAGTTAATTTCTCACTTTGAAGACCAGTAGTTTAGTTAGTTAGCTATTCGTTAAAATCCCATCTGTGTTGTTTATACTTTACTTAACAAGTGATCAAATAACTGGCTCTTGGGGTCAGTTCACACCGAAACGCGAAACTACGCGCGCATTTCAACAGAGCGACTCGAAATCTAACTTTACATCCTACATGAAAAGAAACACATTTCCAGTACCTATCGCAACACGTCCCGCGCGTCGCGTTGCGTCTCGATGTGAACTGACCCTTAGTTTACGAAATAACGACAAGATAACATAAGAAAATGAAGGAATATCGATACTCTACCGTGTTGCGTATTTTGTTTGGTTATCCTGATGTCCGTAAAACTAGGTACACACGATTATCTTCACTATCTTATCGATTTCCTTTTAATTCTTTCATCTGGTATTTGATGACTAGATATTGAATAAGGCGTTTTGTGCAATTTCTTTGTTTTATATATTACTAGCTTCCGCCCGCGGCTTCGCCCGCGTGGTGTTTTGATAGCCTATGTTCTTTCTCAGGGTCTAAAGATTGTCTGTGCCAAATTTCATCAAAATCGGTTTAAGCGGGAAAGCGTAACAGACAGACAGACAGACAGACAGAGTTACTTTCGCATTTATAATATTAGTTTGGATTTTTCTTGCAATTATTGTTGAAGAGTTTTTTCCGAGTGGTTATTAATCCGCGTACTGAATCATAGCGACCGCTAGATTTACTCATACAATTCCAAATGCCGCAGCATTTTACGGAAAATCTAGTGAGTAAAATTCGCTATGCGTGATTTACTTTACTCTTTGCAAAAGGATGGTTGCCTTAAGATTTAGAAACAAAAAATGTACACCTACTATGGTTAAAGTCACTTACAACATCAATTATAATTAAAACACCAACCACTAGAACAGTCCATAAAGAGATTCCTCATCTTATTATAGTTTCACCTTGCTTGAGGTCACAGCATCCGATGTCTTCTAGTAATCGCTACCGGTCACGTTGTGTTGTATATTCTACCATAAGGGTACTATTATATATTCTGTGCCATAAGTGCAATACCTACTATTTAATTAGTTATCGATATAGATGATGTGACATTTTTCCAAATAATTATATTGGCGTGCTCTGTGTCTTTAACAGGTATATTATATCGTTTGCACGGGTTAAATATTAACCTACTTTAACAGACAGAGTGATTCTTTTAAGTTGGCCAACGGAAAAATCCGATAGGTACCATTAGCGCTGTTTCCAGTAGTTCCATTATGGAACTACTGGGATTTTTTTCTCCCAGTAGTTCCATTGAACTAGAGTATTTTTTCGGAATGGAACTACTGAGATTTTTTATCCCAGTAGTTCATGCATTTTGTTTTCTCTGATAGAATATGACCAACCAAAAAAAGTACTAGGCTGGCTAAGTTCGAGGTGGTTTGTCTCTTTAATAATTCCGAATGAAAAGCTTACCAACAAAAGTATTAAGGTTACCAATTTTTTTCTCCCAGTGTTTCCAAGGAACTACCTTGGAAACACTGGGAGAAAAAAATTCTGGGATACCGCCACCATGAAAAATACTGGAAAACTTTAGTTGTATTATTATCTTGACAATTTTGGTATTACATATTAAGTTACAGTCAAGTAAGTCAAGAGTCGGCCATAAAAATGAGCTGAATGGACTATTTTAACATCTTTCGCCTTTTCCGTTTAACAATTATTTCATTGTATGAGAAGAAAAAACCGTGAAAGTTGTTCAAGTATTGAAACTAATTTGTATTTTACAATTTATACGGACGAAAACAACAAAAAATCTTAGGTAAAAATGGAATCTGGTTTTCCTCGTTGTACAACTTTAAATAAAAGAATCAACCTTGTTTTTTCCAAAAAATTTATTGAACACTTATTCCCGCTGTAACCTTTATCAGTTTCTTACTATGTATATTGTTGTTAGGAAAGCCGAAGACCCAGTGGGTCCCCCGAGTCTGTTCACCCGCAAGGTGTTGTGCTCCTCCGTGGTGATGAAGCCCATGATCATCGGGTTCGCCTTGTTGCTATTTCAGCAGTTCAGTGGCATTGACGCTGTCATATTCTTCACTGTTGAGATCTTCAGGAAAGCTGGTGAGTTTTGAGATGCTCTAACAAAGTCTGTCGTTAATTTTTTTGAATGATCAAGACAAAGTTAAGTTTTTTTTTTGAGACCAGGATGTATTAGATTTGAAAATAATTTCATATTATATTGAAAAGTCCCATCCTTGCGTTAGGAAACGCGAGGATGATCAGTGCAGTGGTTTAGGCGTGAAAAAGCAACAAACAAATAAAAGAAAATGTCGTATTTCTAATATTATTTACGATACTGAAGTATAGACTAAATAAAGCGAAAGCAATAAAGACCAAAAATAAAAGAATAAAAACTCCATGGTCCTGCACAAATTTTACTCATCATCAGCATCTCAGCCATAGGACGTCCACTGCTGAACATAGGCCTCCCCTTTTGATCTCCACAGATACCGGTTGGAAGCGACCTGCATCCAGCGTCTTCCGGCGACCTTTATAAGATCGTCTGTCCACCTTGCTGGTGGACGTCCTACGCTGCGCTTGCTAGTCCGTGGTCTCCACTCTAGTACTTTTTGACCCCATCGGCCATCTGCTCTGCGAGCAATATGGCCTGCCCATTGCCACTTCAGCTTGCTAATCCGGTGGGCTATATCGGTGACTTTAGTTCGTCTACGGATCTCCTCATTTCGGATTCGATCACGTAGAGAAACACCGAGCATAGCCCTCTCCATAGCTCGTTGAGCGACTTTGAGCTTTGAGATGAGGCCGATAGTGAAAGACCACGTTTCGGTGCCGTAACTCATCACTGGTAACACACATTGGTTGAAGACTTTCGTCTTGAGGCACTGAGGTATGTCGGACGAAAAGACATTGCGTAGTTTCCCGAACGCTGCCCAACCGAGTTGGATTCGGCGGTTGACCTCTTTCTCGAAGTTGGACCTACCTAACTGGACTACTTGTCCTAAGTAGATATATGTATAAAAAAAAAAAAATAAAAAAAAAATAAACAAAAACACAAATTTTACTACTCTGTCTGAATTTAACTGAGGAGCGGGTTGAAAGTATTTCTATCAGCCCTAGGGAGAATCGCTTTCAAATGAGAGCTGCTGATTACAAAACGATTTAAAGACGCTTTATCGAAATGGCCCACTACATGAAACCCTGTTACTTCACTCCAGGTTCCACTCTGGACGCCATGACAGCCACCATCATCATCGGCGTGGTGCAGCTGCTCAGTAACCTGGTGAGCACGCTGCTGGTGGACCGCGCGGGTCGCCGGCCGCTGCTGCTGATCTCGGCGGCCATCATGTGCGCGTCCATGGCCTCTATGGGAGCTGCCTTCTATTTCCACTTGAAGGAGTCGCCGTGGCTTGGGTAAGCAACTTTATTATGACCCTTAGGGTTGATTTTTCAATAGTCAGATTACTTTTATCTGAGGAAAAAAAATGGCGGTTTGACAGCTTATCTACGGAAAATATGTCAAACCGTTATTTTAATTCCTCAGATAAAGGTTATCTGACTATTAAAAAATCAGCCATCTATGACCTATGCGACAACGTTAGGTCCTGAGATACTTGAGTATTCACTTGTTTGTAATGAGTATTCTTGCGGGCTCAGTCGCTAAATATTTCGCAGAATGTTCCATTTGCAGAATGTACCCCTCACGCTGTCCTTAAACAAGCATAGGTAGACACAAAAGGGTATAAAAGGCACTGCGGTAGGTAGGTAGCGCTCCCCAAAGTCTAAAGCCTACCGGGGTCACAGGACTGTCTCTTCAAGTAACTGTGACCCTGGAACGTAAGGGGCTATTGAAGGAACACCGTGAATTTATTCAGACAGTCCCGCCCTGGGCAGAAGGACTAATTTGATGATTTTACCACGATAAAAAAGCCTACATAAACAAAACAGTCATGTTTTTTAAGATTAAAGGTTTTGCAACCACATCGGTAAAGCCTTCTCTACACTACTCGCGAAGTTGGTCGAAGTTGACCGAATACGATAGTGTAGAAGGGCACTTCGCTTCGCTTCGTGCAACTTCGGCTCGCTTCGGGCGACTTCCATTTGTTGTTGGTTTTTGCGACCGAGTCAAAGGGCTCAATGAGCTCCTCGCGAAGTTGCACGAATCACATTCGGGACTTCGATCAACTTCGACGAGTACTTCGCGAGTAGTGTAGAGCAGGCTTAACCATGTAACCGGATGGGTTGGTTTTTTTTACTAATGTTAATAAATTCTAATGTTATGAGGAAAACTTGCAAGAAACCATAGAACTAGTACTACTTATTCAATTTAAAGCAGTAAATAGTTGCTTGAAATATAATAATATTTACCAACATTACTGGCAAATACGGACAGAGTACCTGTTTATTTTAATTATTGGTTAGGAGAGGCTACCGTTTAAATAAGGTATTTCATTTAAGAACAAAGTCTTGTCAGATTTAACGAGTTGTAACTTGATTCCAATCAACAATTACGCAGAATTTACAAGATTAAATCTATGTAGTTCATTTTTGATTGAGAATCAGCACTTTTCTGAAATAAATGTATCAAAAATAACAATTCACTGCTGGTACAAAGCCGACTAAGGGTCAATCACACCTAGACACGCTTTCAATAGTGCAAGTCATTCTTATCTAATTTTATTAACTACACGAAAAGAACCACATTTTAATAGCGACTCAAAATCTAACTTTATTTAGTACACGAAAAGAAACACAATATTTCCAATACCGTGGTGACAAGCCGCGCTGCGTTCGCGTCTAGGTGTGAATGGACCCTAACGCTACAACATTCGACTGAAGTCTCAACTAAACGAAATCAGTTTGGTTGGACATAATTATATGCACTAGATATGGGCCGCATCAACATCAACATACGAAAAAAAGTCACTTATTGTTCCGTCCAATTTTTTTCTTAATTTTTATTTAAAACATCTTCGCTTACCATCAGGCAAGATAGTGGTCAAACGCGAACCTATCCTATAAAAAAACCTATATGTAACCCATACCTACTAATTTCAAGAAGACTAGACAAGCACTTTTAAATTGAGCAAGTATTAGCAAAGCAAAGCAAGCCTAGGGAATTGCTCATTTCTTAAAGAGAAGAATGGGCAAGGAACACCCTTTTATTTTTTTTTAACGTATTTTACTGCGCGGGACTAACCTGGAACGTAAAGGGCAGTTGAAGGATCGCAGAGGATTTTAGTCAGTACGACACAGTTTGACATGGATTTTAGTCAGTACGACACAGTTTGACATGGATTTTAGTCAGTACGACACAGTTTGACAGTATCCCGCTCCACCCAGGGCGGGAGGACTAATTTGATTATTATACAACCGCTAACGCTTCCTCCTCGCAAAAGGATTGACGACAATGCAATGGTCTATAGCTAGGCTTGAGCTAGATTTGTCTTATCAGTATTTGGTGTATATTTATTATTTTGATATTTCACTAGTAATAAGACTGCGTTGTTCGATCATTACTTCAACTAGTAATTTCCTTTATTTTGTTAATACGATTTCTGGTTTGAAAACATTTAGCTATTGATTAAAAATCTGGCCTGTCTGTGTTCTTTTAGTGGTTGAAAGCGTGAATGTTCTAACACAGGAGGTCAGACAAAGTTTTACTGGGTGTTTTTTCAATACATTTTTTATGACAATTCTCTTGTTCGTGCAGGTACCTCCCCATCGCGAGCCTGGTATTGTTCATGCTGGGCTTCTCCCTGGGGTTCGGTGGTCTGCCGTTCCTGTTGCTGGGCGAGCTGTTCCCGGCTCACTACCGCTCGCAGCTCTCCGCCATGGCCAGCGCCGTCAACCTCTTGTCAATGTTCTCTGTCATCAAGTCCTATCATGTCCTTGACGTAAGTATATTATGTATTTTTTACAATTATTGAAATGTCGTTTCTGTGTATCGCCATATGGAAAGTTAGCGAGAGTTAGGGACTTTACCCATGACGCGACAGTTGGCAATTCCACCGATTCCAACTTCAAGTGAAAATCAACCTTACCACTATGACATATTACATAAAACACGTTGTTATCTACGGGTAAATAAAAAACAAAACAGGATCGCCACGACGGCGACGACGTCAAGTCAATCGAATTGAATCATTATTTCTTAGTAGCAAGGTTGATTTTCACTTGTAGTTGGAATCAGTCGAATCGCGTCGCATCGCGCCATGGGTAAAGTCCCTTAGGGTGCTCACACATCTATCGACGCGGAATCGGATTTTTCCGTCGCCCTTTCTCTTTCTGTCGCTTAGAACTGCCATTTGCTAGACCGAGACAGAAAGCATAATGCGATCGCACGCGGCGGAATCTTCAAGGCGGCCGCGTGCTATCGCATTGTCTCGGTCTAGCAAATGGCAGTTCTAAGCGACAGAAAGAGAAAGGGCGACGGAAAAATCCGATTCCGCGTCGATAGAATCAGATGTGGGAGCACCCTTATGCTGCGATTCGACTGAGTCGGAGCGGAGAAAAGCGGAGATGAGCTGTGCCGCAAATCACCAATCATATGGCTGATACAAATGGCTGGCCACATGACACATGTGTATTCAAGCCATGTGATTGGTGAATCGCGGCAGAGCTCGTCTCGGCTTTGCTCCGCTCTATAATATTCTAGCTGACCGGGCATACTTCGTACCGCCTCAAAATCACCTTTGAAACCTTCCCTGGACTTCCAAAAATAATTAAAAAAGAAAATTGCCAAATCTGTCCAGCCGTTTTCGAGTTTTAGCGAGTCTAAGGAACAGCAATTGATTTTTATATTATAGATTTAATTAATTTGACAACATTGGTCCACTGTTTAGTAAAGTATTTGTCCACTAAGGGCTAGTAACTAACATAAGTACACTCAATTATACGCATAAATGCATGTCAATGCAATACCTATGTACATTAACATAATATCTCCAACCGAGATAATCCATCCGTGACATACCAACTTTTAAATTTTAATGGCTTGTGTTTAAACACCACCCAAAAAAGTACCTATTTTTCTACCAAAAAAATTCTAAACGGTTACCAAAATGGATAAATGGTCACCAAATAACGTTTCCTAAGTAATAAAGAAATAAACCTATTATGTGTAATAAAAAAAATCTACCTAAGCAGGGTCGACGAAGCCCCGCTTCGCGGGGCTTTTATTTCTGTGTACAAGGTTTAAAGGAACCTAACCAAACCGAACTTCGGGGTGTCCCTGAAAAGATTTCAATTTCGATTTCAAAGCGAGTTTTAGATTTGGTGACCATTTATCCATTTTGGTAATACAAAAAGAATTATTGATGCGCATTTAAATTTTAGCCAATTTTAATCTTCTGAAAATACATAAAATGATAACCGTAATTTGTGTTTCGTATGAATTTGTTTATTTAATAAGTAATAATATTGTACTTCCTGAAATCAGAATCCGTTTGTAATAATAATAACTGTACCGTAATTGCCGGCAATATAGGTAATGTATAATTTCGAAGCAATATGAATATTTCACCTATTATATGCACACGGTATGTTGTCTGATATTAATAACGCGTAACTTCAGCCAGCAATTAATTGGAAATGTAATTTTGTAGTTGGTACATTTCGGTTATTTGTTAGTTACCAATAAACATGCACAATTCCAGCCACAAGCTCAGAAACTGAAAGAATTTTACTTAGCAGCAAAAGTACTAATAGCACATAGGTACAAGGCTGGCATGAGTTCAAGATTGTACTTTTTAAGGAAGTAAGTATTTGAATAAGTGAATAGTCTTGCGAAAGATCAAGACCAGAGGCATGTAGGAAAGAGATGGCGCTAGACGACTTGTATAGCTCTGTCTCTTTCCCACAGCCTAAACTGGATCGCGGTAAGAGCTCGTGGTAAGGCCTCAGGTGCAGCTGGTGTTTAAATACATACTCCCTTGAAATTATAGTAACTTAGGAAGGATAGGCAGTCGTTCTATGTTAAATACTGTTAATCACCTGCAACCTGTTCCACTGAAAGCCAATCCTAAAGTTTTTTTTTCAAAACCTAGTCAGATCTTTCTTAAAAAAATGAGTACAGAAACTACAATGATTTAAGGACTTTCCCTGTTCATCTTTTGGCCTAATATTGTAGAATGTAGGTAAACGTGTATTTATTTGACATTTCTGTGAATCTTGATGGTGGTCGAGGTGTTACCTAAAGGTTTATTCATGAAAGCTTAAGGTCACCAACCCACATTCGGAATTACAATTCTCTTGTTATACTATTTTAGTCAATTTAAATTCTTGGAACGTAGTGGGAAGTTGTTTGTTTTCAATTATTCTTGTCATCCCGAAATATATATTTTTCCATAAAACAGCAATTAAAAAAAACAATGTGCATTTTACACGTAGTAGAAGTGAAACCTTTAAACAATTTTTAAAAGTGATCAACGAAAAACAAAACACTGTATAATGCTTCCTATCTCATTTTCACCACGTTAAATGTTAAGAATTTATGTGTCAGTTAAAATCACAACGATGTTAAAGAAGTTTCACTTCAAAACATCATTTCAGATCAGATTAAGAACAAATTAATTTCATTTCGCTAGGCTGTACTATGCCCCGGGTCGACGGCGCGTCGTGTTCCATGCGCGCCTCAAAGAGCGTCAGCAAAAATGACGGGGCCCCCTCTCAGAGGGCCAAAGCCTGCCGGGGTCGCGGGATTTATTTCCTTACCGTGACCCCGGAACATAAAGGGCTATTGAAGGACACCGTGGATTTTAGTCAGTACAAGTCTGACAGTCCCACCCGCCCTGCCCGGGGTGGGAGGACTCATTTGATGATTTTACCACGCTAAAAAAAAAGGCTGTACTATGGGCTGGTGGCGTACCGTGAATAATGTCTTAAAGCCGGAGTAGTCCCAGAGTGGGAAAGAGACAAAGCTATACAAGTAGTCTAGCACCACTTCTTTTCTTCAGCTCACTGGAACTACTCTGGCTTTAAGACGCCATGGTAGACCACCTGAGGCCTTACCACGAGCTCTTAACGCGATCCCGTTTAGGCTGTTGGAAAGAGACAGAGCTATACAAGTCGTCTAGCGCCATTTGCATTGCTTTCCCACAGCCTAAAGACTCACGCTTTAAGAGTCCACCTGAAGACAGAACTGAGTCACAACAACTGTCTTTAGCCTCACTATCGCTGTATTAAAACAATGATGGCGCGTAAACTTACAACAAAAGAGTGTTGTGTCGCCAAGTCTGTTTGTGTTGTCTACAACTACTGAGGGTGTTGAAAAGCGACAAGTGCTTTCAAAGCGTTTCGTTTGTCTACAAGTATTGTAAACTTTTCGGTAGCATAAATCTTCGTTATCAGTGATAGGATGTCAGTTTCTTTCATTTGTTGAAAACCACACATGGAATTTCTCCTGTCTTGTGGGTGCATTTACAAACAGAAATTTTCGGCCCCGGAGCAACTACTTGTAGATCATAAAAATATTTGTTCCTTATGGGGATTAAACTCGGGACACGCTGAACAGCAGTCGATCGCCCAGCCACTACGCCATCCATGCTGACTTTATCTAGGTTGTCTGGCGGATCATTTAAGGTCTTTCACTTCCTCCTTTCCCTTTAATGATTCGTCTGATTTTAAAAAATGCAGTTTTCTTTATAGTATAATATCCTGCTGCGCAATGACAAATACTTATTCATACACGGAAGTTTCATTTAAATCTAATGATCCTTCATTAGATTTAAATGAAACTTCCAGTTTTTTCTTCGCTGTTTTGTCGGTTTAGGCGCAAAAAGCCCGATTCGCAAAATGGCAAGCTAGTCGCAAAATGACAGGTTCTCAAAATGGTTAATTCTCTAAACGCCTAATTCTCAAAAAGGCCAATTCTCTAAAATCCTAATTCTCAAAATGGCAAATGGTCAAAATGGATTTTTGTACATGTATGAGTGTAATACTTACCTAAATAAACCTAAGAATTCTTCACATAACATGAAACAACTAAGTTAAGCAGAATTAAAAAAAAATAGATTTAAAAGAATTACTCAGAAAAAAATCAATCAATTAGAGAATTGGCCATTTTGAGAATTAGGTGTTTAGAGAATTGGCCTTTTTAAGAAGTTGTCCTTTTGCGACTAGGTTCCCATTTTGCGAATTCGGCTTTTTGCGCCTAAACGCCTTTTGTCGACTAGAGAATACGAAGTAACCTAACAAAACACCCTTCTTCACAGAGACTCCTGACTTCAGCTGGTACATTCTGGTTGTACTCTTGCTTCTGTGCCATCGCTTTCTTCTTTGTCCTGTTTATGGTTCCCGAGACCAAAGGTAAGTCCCTCGCGGAGATCGAGCAGCACTTCCGCGGACAAAGTAAAAAGGAGAAAGCAGAAAACGTCAACATGCAAACAGTATTGTAGTTATAAGGATTTTTTTTCAATGTATAATGTTAACCCAGTTTTCTTTTTTTTTAGTCAATGATAAGAAGGGAATAGACTTAACCAAACAATAATGGAATTAGGGGTTTCACTGCGAGTTTTAGCCGTCAGTGGCGCTACAAGCGCATAACGTAAATAACGTTCAAGTGTAGCTCGAGTGTGTAGTTATATTATGTGTGGTGTAGTGTGTCAAGTTAATCATATACAGTAAGTGACATCATGCGCTGGTAGCGCCATCTGAGCCGAGCTTTGCGTGAAACCTCCCATTGCATTACAATCTTAATATCATTCTTGTTATCATATCGAGTTTGTTATATGTATAAGAACATCGCCTGAGGATTTTATGTTTCTCAGTTACTATAACAATTACAATCGTTCCAATCACTTGACTAAACAGAATAAATTGGCTTAAGATGTAAAAAAACTTTAGTGCCACATTGTGATTAGTTGTAAGTTTAGCTAATTTTCCATCGAAGATATACTATTCTGTAAGTAGTTAAATCTCTCTTCCAGTTACGATGTATAGACAAATATATTGAACGTGCTCATCTAATCGTAATTCGTAATGCCTGCGGAAAAATGCCTCGCAATTCATTTTGATGCGTATTGCTACAATTATTATTAGAGCCAATATACGCCGTGACTTTTTAGTCGTCTTACAACGGCAACCTAGTTCACGTATCCAATGACAAGCAAACGTTCATAATAAAAAAAGGTATTTCAGAGATTTGAAAAATTTAAAAACTAATATTAGGTATTCATTATGACGCAAGGCGTAGTTAGTAACACCCTTGTATCATAGAAAATGGAGATGGAATGATCTGCTCGACTCGTGCGCTGGGTAGGTATACTCTACAGTTTGATACGTAAACATTTTTAACAGGGTGTTTCAGATTTCTAATGTACCTATTAGAAAATAATAAAAATTATTATTATTGACAAAAAAATCACGCCTAGAAGTTGAGTGGACCACTTTTGTAAGACGATTAAAAAGTCACGGCGTATTTGAGCGAGCATAGAAATTATTAAGACGATAAAAATAACCACATGATATTAGTAATCGTATCCTGCTACAACATGATATTTCATAAATAAGATACATAATTTATAAGAGAAGTTAAGTTAAGGGACTTTTGGAGTCAGATAAACCTAGGGTACCATTGCGACGAAAGTTACCTACAGAAAAACACTTTGTGTGTGCAAATTCCATAATATTTTGTTTCGTTACATTTTATGGTGGTACCTAATGCTTTGATATGACGTCAGACGGATTCTCCTATCCAGGGCGTCAAGTTCTGTTTGAGCCCATTTGAGTACCTATGCCAAAAGAGTACATCAAAACTGGCGTGACCCAGCCGTTGTATTGTTATTATTATCTTGTAAATGTTATTTTTTATTGTTTATTTTATGCCCGTGTATTTGAAAAGCGCGCATAAAGTCAAAATGATGATGCCAAGGTCATCCTATTCTTACTTCAAACGCATAGTACACCGTCTTCCATTAACTTCTTGGTTTCCAAAACGCTGGATAGCAATGTGCGCGTTTAAAAGCGCCTAATTTATATTTGTGTAAGTGCTTTTAGAATAGTCGGTAGATGTATATGATGATGTAGAGCTGATTTACATCCGTTACATCACTATACAGGTCCAGTTGAAAACCAGCTTCAGGCACTATTAGTTGCTCGACATTTTGCTGAACTGGGCCTATTTGGCGCAGCCATGGGACAAACATCAAAACTTTTTTTGTTGTATTTTTATTTGTTTTAGCTTAAGTTTACATTTTTTTTGTTTCTTGTGTTTATTTTAATTTGTTGTGTGTTGGCCGTGGTTTTGTGCCAAATAAATGGTTTTTCTTTCTTTTATGTAGATAGTAGGTACTTTTAAACTGTGATAGATGAGGTAATGTTAGAAGTAGGTACGTAAGTACCATAGTGATATTAATATCGACGCTGGAAAGCGATTTTGTCGTATCTCGCAAAATGGGATATTTTTTTTATTACATATTTGAATTCAGAAAAAAATACTGCGTCGGACAGTCTGATCCATGTTTTCCTAGGAGGTTTTTTTTTTATGATACGACGTGGAATTTTCTTGACTTTTTTAAGAAAACATACTTCAAAATGCTGTAAGTACCATAAAATCAGCTATTTTACAAAAAATTATAGATACAACAAAATCAACATCATAATCGTTGTCTAAAATTTTTTTTTCTTTTTTCAAGATACAGCAATATTGATGCTTCAAATTGAAATACCAATTCCTGTAACTCGCAACTTTAGAACACTATCTTTAGTGTTATCTAATAAATTTTAGTATAAGAAATATGTGTTTCAAAAATTACCTCTCGATTTCAGCTAGTTTACGAGTTATGAATTTTTTAAATAGTTTTTTGGCTCTGATTTAAAGTTCCACTTTTCGAGATACTACAAGATTGCTTTCTGGCGTCGATATGATTACTACGTCTATGACCAAGATACAGCAATATTGATGACTCAAATTGAAAAACCAATTGCTGTAACTAGCAAAAACTCATGTTATACCAACTTTAGATCATTAATTTTAGTGTTATCTAATGAATTTCATTATAAGAAATATATGTTCCAAAAATTACCTCTTGATTTCAGCTGGTTTACGAGTTATGAATTTTTTAAATAGTTTTTTGGCTCTGGTGTAAAGTTCCACTTTTCGAGATACTACAAGATTGCTTTCTTGCGTCGATATAGTGACATAATGTAGTATTAGAAAGGTTTGACCATGTTTCGTTAAAGATATAAATTGAGTGTGATATCTACTTTATAATTCCAATTATATTTTTGGTTTGTTTAAACTTACTCCTACAGTTTATTTGGAATATTAAGATGGCTTCCTCAAACATTTGTTTGCATTATTCTTCAGCAATAATTTTATCTATGTTTTTTTTAAGCTACCTATTTACGTTGAACAACCTTTTCAGCTACTGTAAACATTTTGTTTCCCTAAAACAATGATAGCTTTTAGATAAAATTCAATATTGATAAGTACTTCTCGGGAATTCCTAAGACAACATTCAAAGTCATTTTTATTATCCATCTTCTTTTTTTTTATTCAACAAGTTTTATTTTATTTGGATTTGAATTCTAAAAATGTTGCCTCTTTTTTCTACTTTGTTTATTTACATAGGTTTCGGATAACGTAAGTAATACTTACGTTATCTTACGTTATATTCTAAGGATTTAATTCATAAGAATTACTCTGCAATCATAATATTTATGAAACGTAATTTGGTGTACCCATTTATATTTAAATGTACAAACATATTCATTTGCCGCAGTGAAATACAACAAAATAAATATTTATGTAATGTAATTTATTTATTTAAGTATAATATTTATATAATGTAGTTATTCAATTGACAATAATTAATTGTTTATTATATAATGTAAGTCGGCCCACTAAAATTAAAAAGAAAATTTAAACGAGTATACTTGTTTTTTTCATTTGCATACCCTTTACCTTTAGCTTGTATTTGTAGATAAATAAATAAATGGTCTTTCTATTTGAATATAAATTGATTGCAAACTTTTGTATCACTGAGATTGATTGTCAAGATATTCGTCACATTTGGTGATCGGGTTTTCAAGACACTACACTTTTCTAAATAAATACTTGAAGTATTTTATACCTATATTATTATTAAAATAAGTATCAAAATCAAAAAATCTAATATTTTTATTTCACATAGGCCCATGAAGGCACTTATAAAACGTCGACAATAGGTGCTCGGTTCGGGTTGGTCGATTCCATGGAGAAGAACGGGCAAGAAACTCCATGGTTACTCTTTTAAAATGTGGTATGGTTTTACAAACTTATTGTTACAATTTTGAATAGGTACTTAGATATGTGAGAAAAACGTAGGCCTAGTAACAAGAGAGAAGTCCTTACGAGAATTAGTCATCATCATCATCATCAGCCTATATTGTTCCCACTGCTGGGACACAGGCCTCCTCTCTGTGAGAGGGAGTGGGCCATAATCCACCACGCGGGCCCAGTGCGGGTTGGTGGATGTCACATGTCTTCGAATTTTTGGTTCTAGGACATGCCGGTTTCCTCACGATGTTTTCCTTTACCGTTTTGAGAGCAGTGGTGATGAAATAAATTACACAAAGTAATGCGCCTGGCGGGGTTCGAACCCACGACCTACAACTCGTAAGTCGGGACCGATACCACTGGGCCACCACTGCTCCAGGAGACTACTACGAGAATTAGTCATCATCATCATCATCAGCCTATTAATGTTCCCACTGCTGGGACACAGGCCTCCTCTCTGTGAGAGGGGGGGTGGGCCATAATCCACCACGCGGGCCCAGTGCGGATTGGTGGATGTCACATGTCTTCGAATTTTTGGTTCTAGGACATGCCGGTTTCCTCACGATGTTTTCCTTCACCGTTTTGAGAGCAGTGGTGATGAAATAAATTACACAAAGTAATGCGTCTGCCTGGATTCGAACCCACGACCTACAACTCGTAAGTCGGGGCCGATACCACTGGGCCACCACTGCTCTCACGAGAATTAGTACTACAAAAAAAAAAAAAATATATACAACGTGTAATCTTAAATGCGCAAAACCTCTCGTGGGGTAACTCAGCCCATGTTACTGAACAATGTTTGTTCTAAGACTTTTGGAAATTCGAAAAAAAAAATTGGTTTTTCATACAAAATGAGAAATTGATCGGGCCCATAAGTATGAAAAATCTTTTTCATTTCTCATACTCGGAAAGTAGTGTTTGTTTGATCAGAGCAGCGGGTCGAAAACGATGCTTCCCTCCCTTGGGCGGGAAAGACTCATAGTAATTGCTTCCCTCCCTAGGGCGGGAATGAATTTTAAAAATAGAACTAAATTGGTATTATTTAGTCGGCTATAATTTTTTTTACATAATTAAGAAAAATATCGATTAAAAAAAATGCTGCGGTCTTGTGAGTGTATACGGCCAATGTGAATTAACCGTATAGTTCGGTACCGCCCCCGAAATGGGCGCGACAAGTAAACCTACGCTGGCTCAATAGTGGGTCCAAAAGGGGCAGACGTTGTAGTCATACGACATCCTCATTATAAATTAAAAAAATATAATATTCCCTGCGTAAAATCCTATGAGTGCGCATTAATTAAGAATGTTCAATAAAAATCTGATTTATTCACGAAATTAAAACTTCTACATTTAGCGCTTATTTTCTTAATTTACCGTAACAATATCCAAAAGTGTAAATACGATCTTCACCATTTTGATGGCTGTGCTGGGTAGGGCTAAAAATCATAAAAAACGTGGTTTTCGGACATCCAACGGATCATTATAGGAGGAATGAATAACTTCTCATTTAGTATTGTAACGAATTCATACATCATTCAACATAAATTAGCAGTGGTAATGAAGAATTTGATATCTGAACTCGAACTTTCGCGCCACTTTTGTTTGTTTACATTTTTATTTTTCACTTTGATCACATACGCGCGCTTATACTCAATAACAATTAAGATATATATCATGCCAAATGTTATAAATAACGTAAAAAAGTACAGATCTTGGCGTAATTCTCTAATAAAGGGCCAATAACACGTATTTTTCATTACCACTACTCAATTTGTGTTCGTAAACAACAACCATGTTTATTTTTTTTAATCGTAATGATGTGTGAAAGCGAGTATTCTAATCGATTCCATAATTGATTCTTTTGTCAACTCGAGTGAAAAAAATAAGGAAACTAGGAAATCGATTAATAAAAATTAAAATAAATTTGTTTTAAGCTTAGAATCAAATTATTATCTATTAAAATATTGTTTAAAGCTTTTATAATAATATTACGTACATTGTCATTCCCAAAAAACAATAATAGACAAAAGAACAATGTCAGTAAAATGTTTGAATGCGCGGCAATTATTTAATTCTAAAATTTTGAATTAGGAATGCGCTCGCTGTGGTACTCGCTATTCAAAATATTATGTAATAACATTTTAATTTATTAGCTAATTTTTACTGTACATTTTATTTTGTACAATAATATAATTTTTAAGGTTGAATGAATATAGAATGCCTTGGATCTTGATAGGCTTTTTATAAATGAGTTTGTTTCTTACCAAATAAACGTTTTTTTTTTTTTTATCGTGGTAATCCATAATAATATCGTGGTAATCGTGGTAATAAAAATCATCAAATGAGTCCTCCCACCCCGGGCAGGGCGGGAGGGACTGTCAGACTTAAAATCCACAGTGTCCTTCAATAGCCCTTTATGTTCCGGGGTCACGGTAATGAAATAACTCCCGCGACCCCGGCAGGCTTTGGCCCTCTAAGTCATTTTGCTGACGCTCTTTGAGGCGCGTGTGGAACACGACGCGCTGTCGACCCGGGCATGGTCCATGGTCCATGGTCGGCCATGGTGGCATTCCCGTGCCTACGGTGGCCGGAGGTCGTCTGCCGACTTCCGACGCCGCAGAAGTCTACCACTACGGTTGGGGCGGAGGGAGGACGCTGTCCCTCTCCCTCTCGCGGCTCCAAATAAAAGATAGCCAAATTAATTATTTTACTGTACAAAATTTTTTCGTGAGATTGGTTCGGTCATGTAAGTATTACACGTCAGAAATCGAGCTTTTGAATTAAAAAAAGAAAATGCTAGGTATATTTTTACACTATTCGATGTCGCTGTTGAGGATCAAATTCGGTGAAGTAATGATAATTTGGTAAAATATGAACTAATATAGGTACAAACAATAATTTAGTCATTGTTCAGCAGATCAAAATCAAAATTCGCGCAAACTCACTTAAAGTTCGAATTTCAAAAAAATATTTAATGTATTTGCACCGCGAAGTGATAATAAAAATTTGAAATGAGAACAGTATGTTATGAACATGTAGCGAAATTTGATTTAATGGAATATGATTCCATCCCTCGTAAAAAATCGAATTATTAAAAAAATCCTTATACCTCAAGTTTGTCGCATGTTACTACTTCACAGAATATTGATAGTTTGATTGTAGAATTTATATTTCAAAAAATTATTTTTATGATGTTATTTTAATTTTTATCAAATCGACTTCGAGACTGCCTTCAGGATTTTTCGCTATTCCTCATAGTTCAAAATTTAGCCATCCACGCCCCGTTCAGCAGATGATCTCCGGCTACCGTAGGCGCGGGCATGCGGGCAGCGAGTAAAGGGCAACTCGCTGCCCGACCATGGACCATGCTCGGGTCGACGGCGCGTTGTGTCCCACGCGCGCCTCAAAGAGCTTGAGCATAATGACGGGGCCCCGTCTCAGAGGGCCAAAGCCTGCCGGGGTCGCGGGATTATTTCCTTACCGTGACCCCGGAACATAAAGGGCTATTGAAGGACACCGTGGATTTTAGTCAGTACAAGTCTGACAGTCCCTCCCGCCCTGCCCGGGGTGGGAGGACTCATTTGATGATTTTACCACGTTAAAAAAAAAATTAAAAAAAAACCACGCCCCGTTGGAAATTCTAACTGTTTATCACTGCAAGGAATCATTTAGAAGTACTCCCATCTCTCAGCATTAGATCCGAACCCGGTGTTTGTCTTTTCACGTATTTTAGATCCGTTTTAAAAATATAAATTTACAATGATAAATTAATTAATTAACGAAAACACAAAATGGGTATAGGTAAAACCTTATGATTGAATTTAAGTTTAGAAGACACACATGTTTAGCCTCCAATGAAACTATATAACTATACAGGGTGTCCCGTAAATAATGGATCAAACGTGATAGGTAGGTAGCTTACCTGATTTCCAACAACTAATTTGAACGATTTTAAAAAAACCGTTAGGGTAACCAAGATATTATTTTTTTCCAAATTTTACCATTTTCTCTACTAAAATTCGGTATTTTTTATGCTGTCGCTGCAAATTATGTCATTTTTAGGTGAAATTTTTGTAGAACATTCCTGAAGCTTATTAATGTTGTAAGATTTTTTTTAATTTCTTATAGTTTTACTTGCCTTAGAAAAAAATCTTGAATTGAAAAGTTATTTTTTCCACGATTTAAAGACCTGAATTGAAAAAATTCTCCTGTAAAAAAATTGTAAGACACCGATAATCACCATTATTTTAAAAACTTGTACATTTAATAAGGTTTGCAAATTGGTATAAAACTTACGTCTAGTACTAGTCGTTAGAAAGTTATTGCTGTAAACCTAAGAGAGGTGCTAAATCATCAAAATAAAAAATAAAACAAAAAGTGTGCATAAATTAAACTTTTATCTTTCAAATGTTTAGTGTAGTTATTATCAGAGGCAATGTTCATTGAATTAATTAGGCATCAGCGTATGGAAGTAATTAGAAGAAAAAAAAACAATTAGTTCAAATAATACGTTTATTTTGTTTTTAGTTACAGTAATTGTTCAAATTGTCTTCCCCCTCTAAGAATGCAAAGTCTGCATCTCCTAATAAAGGACGCTCTTAGCCGACGGGCAAAATGGCTTTGGTTTATTTCTGATACAGCAGATTGGATGCGCTGACGTAACTCTTCTTCGGTCGTTATTTGTTGTTTGTAGACCTTGTCTTTTAAACATCCCCAGTAATAAAAAATCTAGGGGATTTAAATCCGGAGATCGCGGAGGCCACAAAATTGGTCCTAATCGACCGATCCATCTTTCCGGATAAGTTTCGTCAAGATGCGCCCTTACTGCCGTCGCATAGTGAGCGGGGCACCCATCATTTTGCAACCACATTGCTTGCCGTACGTCTTCTGGATTTTTTTTACTGGGTATGTTTTAAAGACAAGGTCTACAAACAACAAATAACGACCAAAGAAGAGTTACGTCAGCGCATCCAATCTGCTGTATCAGAAATAAACCAAAGCCATTTTGCCCGTCGGCTAAGAGCGTCCTTTATTAGGAGATGCAGACTTTGCATTCTTAGAGGGGGAAGACAATTTGAACAATTACTGTAACTAAAAACAAAATAAACGTATCATTTGAACTATTTGTTTTTTTTCTTCTTCTAATTACTTGCATACGCTGATGCCTAATTAATTCAATGAACATTGCCTCTGATAATAACTACACTAAACATTTGAAAGATAAAAGTTTAATTATGCACACTTTTTGTTTTATTTTTTATTTTGATGATTTAGCACCTCTCTTAGGTTTACAGCAATAACTTTCTAACGACTAGTACTAGACGTAAGTTTTATACCAATTTGCAAACCTTATTAAATGTACAAGTTTTTAAAATAATGGTGATTATCGGTGTCATACAATTTTTTTACAGGAGAATTTTTTCAATTCAGGTCTTTAAATCGTGGAAAAATTAACTTTTCAATTCAAGATTTTTTTCTAAGGCAAGTAAAACCTTAAGAAATTAAAAAAAAATCTTACAACATTAATAAGCTATTCAGGAATGTTCTACAAAAATTTCACCTAAAAATGACATAATTTGCAGCGACAGCATAAAAAATACCGAATTTTAGTAGAGAAAATGGTAAAATTTGGAAAAAAATAATATCTTGGTTACCCTAACGGTTTTTTTAAAATCGTTCAAATTAGTTGTTGGAAATCAGGTAAGCTACCTACCCATCACGTTTGATCCATTATTTACGGGACACCCTGTATAAAAATAAAATTAAATAAATTATTGCGTAAACGACAATACTTGAAAAATTATAACATGATTCAGATTTACTTTCATAGACTTATTGCATGGACTGAGCTTTCTATAGTCAAATAAGCGGATAAATCAGTCCATGCTCTATGTCTTGTTTTACTTTTTTTCCATGTTCGATTATGTTGCGAGTATCGATTAGGCTGAATGAACGTTTTTAATCGTTTTGTGAACATTGGGTTTGCGGTCAGCACTAAAAAGAGTCATGTTGCAACATAGTTTTTGCTAATTTTTATCCAGACTTTGATCGTTATTATTTATGAAATTATGTATAAACACTAGCAAATCTAATAATGTATATAGTAAGTTATTTTATTTATTTCAGAGTAACCATTATTATCATGTGATAAGCTTGTTTATGTACATATTTTTCTGCACATCTAAATTACCTAGTTTTTGGAACGGTGTAGCATTTTGTATGTTAAACACATTTTACAACAGAATGAGGCAGTTTTATTGACCTCAACATGTTCTTAGAGATATTGCTCAGAAACTTATCGCATGAAATAGCTGTAGTAACATATTTTTGATCAAAAATTGGATGCTGAAAGTTGACAAAAAATCTTGTGTAATAGCTCAAATTTCGAATCACCCGGTCGACTCAGCTGATGTGTCATGTGTCAAAATGTTGTCGTGCAGAGTGGTTAAAAAAAATACCTATTAAAGTGGGATGGCCCGCGGCGGTGACGCGGGCGGTGTGTTCCATATTTGAAATTTATATTATAAAAGACTACTAAATAGGTACTACTCATGTTATTACTATCAATAAATATTTTAGAAAAACTACTATTTTTTACTTTCCTTAAATTTGAAATGAAAAGTAGAGTGTATAACACGGGTGAAAGTCATCAATTCCCACTCTGACTATAGCCGCCCTCGCTTCGCTCGTGCGTCTAAATACCTCGTATGGGAATTGATTTCTTTCCACCCTTGTATAACAATCAACTATTTTTATTTTTTTTCAAACAAGAAACATTGTTCAGTAACATGGGCTGAGTTATCCCACGAGAGGTTTTGCGCATTTAACGTTACACGTTGTATACACACGACCTACAATGTTCTCACATTCACAAAAAAGAAGTATAAAAGAATCTATATAAAAAAGAAGAAAAAGAAGAAGATATCTATCATTACTTACCTACTTTGCGTAAGTAAATTTTTTGACGAAAAAGTGACATCTTTTAATTGCTCAACAATTGGCAGTGTGTCTATAGATCTTAGATATGTCTACAATTATTCTAATTATTTCAATCGAATTTACATTCGAAGAGACTCCTATTTTATATTAATTATCAGGAGGCAAAAGCTCCTGTAAAGATTCGGCAAGCAATGTTGGGGCCAGCCATTAAATACGTGACCATTTTGCAGGAAATTGACAATCGGTCTATCTCGGTTATTATACTTTCAACAGAAATGTAATCCTTTTGGTGAAAAAATATGAGGTACCTAATCAATAATTACATATACATATTATTCTTATTGTACACACATAATAATAATATATAACTAAATAACATTTTGCTTATGGTTATGTTATGTACAAGTCGACAAAGTTGAATCATGACCCATTTTGACAATAAATCGTTTGAATCCGTCAAATTGACAAAGATCAAAGTCGTTACCATGGATACGTATGTTTACGCAAATGTGGACCTAATTGTACTTGAATTTCTGTTAGAAAATAAGCTTATGGTGGGTCATGATTCAACTTTGTCGATTGTACAAAGGCGAGCTTAACCCAGAATTGGGTTTTCTTACAGCAAACCTTAGAGCGATTAAGATATTTTTATTTTAGCGAGGACAGATAATTAATCGGTGTACAACATTATACAAACAATGTAATAAATAAAATAATACACTCATACAATACATAAAATAATACATATCATGTAATATATAAAATAATACGTACATACCTACCTATAGATCATGATGAAAGGAAATGCTCCTTAATTTTTCTATTGAAAACTTCATGTCATCAATCAGTAAAAAAATATTTTGTTATTATATCAGTTGATAGAGTCCCATGCACTCCTGGGTAAACGTCTCTCTCCACTATTTCCACTTCTCCCGGCTATCAGCTGTGACGACTGTCGTTGGTTCTTTATGAAGGTCGAATTCATCTCGCTATCTTCGCTAATGATCAGCCTTACAATAATCAAAATTGAAGCATAAGTATTCGAGATCTTTAGGCACTAGCACCCGTCAAACGGGATACGCACTTTTCGCTTATCATGGACATAAAAATAATCAGTGTAGGGTTCGTACACTTGCAGATTGTATTTAGTTGGTTGAGTGTGAAGAGAAGACAACACGAAGTTGTTGTCACAGAAGTTAAGTTATATGTCATCATCATCATCATCATCTCAGCCATAGGACGTCCACTGCTGAACATAGGCCTCCCCTTTTGATCTCCACAGATACCGGTTGGAAGCGACCTGCATCCAGCGTCTTCCGGCGACCTTTATAATAAGGTCGTCTGTCCACCTTGCTGGTGGACGTCCTACGCTGCGCTTGCTAGTCCGTGGTCTCCACTCTAGTACTTTTCGACCCCATCGGCCATCTGCTCTGCGAGCAATATGGCCTGCCCATTGCCACTTCAGCTTGCTAATCCGGTGGGCTATATCGGTGACTTTAGTTCGTCTACGGATCTCCTCATTTCGGATTCGATCACGTAGAGTAACACCTAGCATAGCCCTCTCCATAGCTCGTTGAGCGACTTTGAGCTTTGAGATGAGACCGATAGTGAAAGACCACGTTTCGGTGCCGTAACTCATCACTGGTAACACACATTGGTTGAAGACTTTCGTCTTGAGGCACTGAGGTATGTCGGACGAAAAGACATTGCGTAGTTTCCCGAACGCTGCCCAACCGAGTTGGATTCGGCGGTTGACCTCTTTCTCGAAGTTGGACCTACCTAACTGGACTACTTGTCCTAAGTAGATATATGAGTCAACAACTTCGAGTACCGAGTTGTTGTAGTTATATGTATTTGATGGTAATACACAAGTTTATCGATATTGACTATTCCTTTCTCTTAAGTAGTTTATGTTACGAACGATAAAATAAATGCACACTGAACTGTGTGTGTAGAAAGAGAAACAATGTAGGTACTTATGATTAGGTAAAAGTGACGCGCCGCTCGTGCCGACCGCACTGTCATCAAAAGTATGTAGTACAATCAGCTTAATTACAAAATCAAAGTTGCAAATGCGAGTACATTGACAGCAGATATTCGAAAAGCTAACCAGGAGGATTCAATCTATTTAAGTGAACATACAGCGGGGACGTACATACATGCAATTGACAAAGGGTCGGGTCGAAGCGATGTTCTAGCATACGTCATCAATCTGTCTGGCTGACCCACTTTCCAGTATTGACACAGAGTGCAACACAATTGTACCAGCGTCGGCCATAACGACGGAGGATTTATGCATTAGGAATAGCTGATAATGATGAACAATGAGTGTCATCGATTCTCGGTAAGTCCGCGAGTAACTCACGAATTGTTTTAAGTAGGCTGCTCATTAGGCAATGCTTACATGAAAAGCGAAGCACATCTTGTGGATTTCGTGGAATTTATTAATTAAATGTTATATAGAGCACAAATATCAATGTGAATATCCAATGGTTGGACTGGAATCTATTGTAATGGCTTCATTAGGCTCAAACTAAATCTAATATTTTGTACTCGAATATGACAGTTATTCATGCAAGATGTTGCAATGTTCAGCATCTGCAAGTATCGGTTATAAAGGCATAATTGGTCATGTGAGTTGAGAATGAACAGGTAATGCCCAATGCCCATATCAGTTCGTGGTCCGATATGTTACTCATTATATCATGTATTCAATGTTTTCAGCATTTAGGTCCAAATTGGCAATTCATCTTATGAACAATTCATGCGGATTCCTTCGATGTAGAATGATATAACGATAAATTGTACCGATACTAGAGATGCAATGATGTTCTCACGACCAAAGTAAGTAGGTTATCAATTCAAGTATCCGGACATACACAGTTGGAAGAATATCAAAACTGGAACTACTAAAACTTATTTGAAGTCGGTTAATTTTTTTAATTTTTTTATGAAAACCTTCCACACTAGGAATTTCTCCTGTATCATGGGTGCTTTTACAAACATAGAAACTCACATACACTGTAAACACCCACACCCGGAACAATTACTTGCAGATCATACAAATATTTGTTCCGTGCGGGGATTGAGTCGGGCAAATTATTTTTGTGTTAAGCTATTGCATAGCTTCTATCGCGGGCCTTGAGCGCGGGGACCGAATCCAGAAATTCCGTAACGAAAAAACCTCACGCTCATTTAATTTTATTAAATTATTAATTTAATTAAATTATTAATTTATTAAATTAATTAATTAATTATTGATTTATTAATATAATGATAATTATATTTTTAAATGTTTTTTTTTTCTTTTCAGTTTTATAGAAATATTTAAAAATGTAAATTATATGGAAAAAAATATGAATAAAAGATAATAATAATAATTTATAATAAATTTATATAAAATAAATAAATAAAATTATAATTGCATAAGTTGATACAAAATGCTATGCAATAGCTTTACCGCGGCAGTCCCCGAGTGCCACACGTCTTTTTTTTTTGCATTAGGAATTTCTCAGTAGGACGCATATAGAGTCTGGATTTACGCCCTAAATTAATATCCAATCCTATTACGTTTCTTTGTTTTTGACTGCTGCTTCTGATTGGTGAATCTTAAAATGTCGGCTAGGTATATTCGGTGGTTTATTGGTAAGATCCAACCGAAGATAGATAAAACATTTCCAGCGTCAGCGTATATGGGACGCCCCCTGATAAATCTGACGTACTTATACAGTACAGATACACCTCTGTCTAACTCTTTGGGGTTTAATTTCAAAAGTCGAATATCAAAGCTTACCCACCCTTTACCACTTCCAGCAACGAGTGTCAAACATTCTGACTTGCACACGACATTTTATAGGTGCGAGTACAACAGTAATAATCATAAATACAATGTTATAAGAACCGAGATACAATAATTAACGACACTTCAAAAATCGTGAACTCATAAGCCTCATTATAAGTGTAAAGTTTCGCAGCACGTTATCGACGCGTCGCTCGGTGTCGCTGCGCGGGCGCAGGTAAGGGGCGGCTTGCCTCTGTTGCAACGCGCACACTCACGACGACTAGCTAACTAGCGAGGATGACACAGATCACTGCACGGCCCGACATCACGGATACAATGTTCCATTTATAAACAACCGCATATATTAGTAATAAACTTACGAACGCCTGGCTTTGCCTGGATCAATAACGATTGTCAATTTCTAGACGAAACCCTGTAACTTTATTGGTGTTTTGAAGGAAAATGCGTCCAGCCAACCCGCGGCGTTTCTTTTCTCGTTCTTTTCTCTAGTATCAGTATCTTTATATTTGACTCAAGCTCAAGTTAGTACAATATCTAATAATTTTTCATTATTTTTTTATTGAGTGAGGTACCTAAAGATCCGTCAACCAGATACTCAGTGCAAGGGTTTGTGGTTTTCTACCTATATTTTATGGCAGCGACACTAATACAGCTGCCAACATCAGCCCGTCTTGACCTATTGCTGGGTATCCATGCTTGTGCCAACCTTCAGGAAATTGCCAAAACTCATTAGCATTAGACAAGTCACAAGGTGCCATCAGAAAGGCTATAATAATCACAGGACTATTCGAAAGAGAAATATGAACGAACCTTTCCTAAGTTTAACAAGTTCAACACTTTAACAGCGACAAGTCAGTTCATCTTCACATATCATTGCTGATATCTTATGGCTTGTAATCAGTACGTGTTGTACGCAGTTTATAGGCAATGATTATGTTATTATCTGGAGTTGTATGTACAGACGCAGCCTAGAGTTTAGTGATAGTCACCGATTCCCCGTTGCGATGTCACTCGCACTTGTGTGTGGCCTTCGAAAGGTAAAAATTATGTGTATTGCTAGGACCTCTCTATTTTTAGATTTAGAAATATTTACCATTATTGCTTTTACGGTTTTAAACATAAATAAAAGACTGGTTGCTTTGGTATGAATACGGTACCTAGGTCTGCTAAAGTCCTGCGGAAGGGGCGAGTAATGGGCGACTCGCTGTCCGATCATGGACTATGCCCGGGTCGATGGGGCGTCCTGTTCTACGCGCGCCTCAAAGAGCTGTCAGCACAATGACGGGGCCCCCTTAGAGGATCAAAGCCTGCTGGTGTCGCAGGACTAACGAGTAACCGTGGCCCCGGAACGTAAAGGACTATTGGATACGGATACGTGGATTTTCGTCAATACAAGTCTGACAGTCCCTGCCCTGGGTAGGAGGACTCATTTGATGATTTTACCACGTTAAAAAAAGATCTACCAAGTACTAGGTGACAATTCAAACATCACGTTTTATTAAGGACTGAATCAAATGAAAGAACATTAATTAATATCGCGTGCAGCAAAATGAACATGACATGTTTTGGCCAATTCATCATCACCCAACACGACATTTTTCTCTTTACAAATTCAAATGGAGGGAAATATCAACTTACGCTAAACAATTATCTCAATATGTGTACGAAAAACCTCCGGATTAACAATGAACTGAAAAGTTTATTTATTTATTTATTTATTTATTTAAGCTTCATATACAAACAGTGGTACATAGGCGGACTTAATGCCACAAGGCATTCTCTACCAGTCAACCGTTTATATCTCTTGAACCGCAGTAAATATTCACAATAATGTTGAATATTATTTGTCATGCAATAAATAGTGAACTGACAGAACTACTGACAGACAAACATTTACTAAAATAAATGGGAGAATTTTGTCGATATTAATTGTATGTACTCGTCACGTAACGGAGTCATTATTTCTCGTTGCATGCGCCTGCGCCGGCAGCCGGGAGTCTCACGGTGACGCGTCGCGGGCGCCTCGTTGACGGCCGCGCGGCAGATGCACGAAACTAGACGCAAACTCACGCGTGAGCTCTTGCATCGTATCGGTATCACGCTCACCACTACCAACTTTCCTATATAAACAGCGACTATTCAAATTTAATGTATTCAAAAGCTAATACTTTGTAAAGTAACACATCTTCAGAGCTTAGTTTACTTTAAGGTTTCATGAAAGCTCCCCAGTTATGATTTTAGTAAGTGTTTGTTTTTATGGATTTTTGTGCATCATACGTTCTCCTTGTGTATTTGTGCTTAAAATAATATGTGTCACGTTACTGAGCACCATAAGTGCACTTACTTTTTTCCATCATATTTCTAGCGACATATCTTTGTTTGTACTTTCTGAGTATCTATAATGTGTTTTGTTTGTACTTTCTCTAGTAACCTACAGGCCATACTGACAAGCAAGTAATTTTTTATAGTTTTTCACAAAACTTCAGGGTATCATTTTTTTCCTTAGTCTATACTACCCACTACTTGGCAAAAAGCCTCCTCCAATTTTTTTCATGCACTTTCTTTTATTTTTTGGGCAACTAAATGCGTTTCTTAAATTACCTTAATATTTTTCAGTACATATTTTTGTTAATCGCTCTTGCGTGGCCGGCAAGTAAATGCGAGCCTCCAGTAAACAGCTACCTCCCTCCGTCTGGCTCTGGTGGCCGACCGTCCTCACAGTATGGACCTCCTGGAAGTAATGGTGGATCTGGGAGTGGATCTCAAACCGGTGGTAGTTTAAGCCCTTCTGGACAAGATTCTTATTCTAACGGACAAACTGGTCCATCAGTCGATACTCAGTACGGTCCACCGTCAAGAGGCAATGGACAAGGATCTCAAGGTTTTGGCTCACAACAAGGACAAGGCGGTTTCAATCAAGGGAGTACTCCAGATTCCCAATATGGCCCACCAGGACGAGGTAATGGTGGAAATGGAAGAGGTGGACCCGGCGGCCGGGGCGGTCCAGGAGGTCCTGGTGGTAGAGGAGGGCGCCCGGGGTCTTCTTACGGTCCACCAAACCAGCAAGGAGGATCAAATGGCGGAGGAACGGGATTCGGTCAAGGACCAGATAGCTCATATGGCCCGCCGCCTTCTGGAGGATTCTCGCCCTCAGGCAATGGACAATCAGGCAACCAACGTCAGGGATCTCAAACGCCAGACTCCAGTTACTTGTCTCCTAGTGCTGGTTCTCAAGGCTCTGGTGGGTTCAACGGCGGGTCTGGTGGACAGCCATCTTCATCGTACGGTGCACCTGGATTTGGTGGTGGTTCTGCAGGACCCGGCGGCCGCGGCAGTCCGGGTGGCAGAGGCAATGGTGGAGGTGGATCAAGCTATGATGATGGACAATCTAATGTAAGAATCAACTGTACTGTTTGTAAATTTTAAACGTTATGCAGCTTTATAATAATAATAATAAATTCATTTATTTCAGGTAAATTACACCCATTGCCATTACACAAAACCAAAAAGAGATAAATTAAATAAACAAAATGTAGTAAAATAAAAATTAAATCAATAAAATAAAAACTAACAAATAAAATTTAAATTAAATCAAAATAAATAGAAATAAAACATTATTAACAAATTAAATTAAAATCAAATCAAATCAAATAAAAAAAACCAAATGTCATAAAAATAAATTTAAACAAACACATTATCAGAAAAATAAATAAATAAAATACACTTAACTCAGTCAATACCTTCTCTCCGACACTGGTACAGCAACATGTCTGTTGGAACAATGTCGGATGAAGGGGCAGTCCAGCCTCCCCGCAATCATCGCCAGTACGCTGTTGGGGCTAACCCGAACCCTACGCACCAGAGACGCGGCGCGCTTTCGCATGATCGCGTGAAAACAATCAATACGCGCCTCTGCGAACATGCCTGAGGCGCTGCAGTATCGAGGTAGCCCCATCAACGCCCTGAACGCATTATTGTACTGGACGCGGAGGGCGCTGTAAGTTCTGCTAGAGTAATGTGCCCACAGACTGCATGAGTACAGCGACGTACAGTATGCTCTAAATAGCGCCGCCTTAACCTCCTTAGAGCACCGAGCAAATCTGCGAGCGATCATGTTAGCTCTAACTGACAACGCCCTCCGCTCCCGTTCCATGTCTGCGTGATCCTTGAGGTCGACAGTCAAGACGTGTCCCAAGTACGTAAACTGGCTAACCCTTTCTAAAGGAACTCCATTGAGCTTGACTGGAGGTACGTTTACCGGACATCTTGCCTTAGCGGTCTCAAAAATCATACATTGGCTCTTTTTTACGTTATACAGTAAACCATGACCACAAGCATATTCCTCGCATGTCTGTAACAGCTTCCTCAAGCCGCAGACCGAGGCGCTCATCAGCACCATGTCGTCAGCATAACTTAGATTATTGACACATGTGCCGTCAATGTGACAGCCGACATGCTGGCTGCTGAGCGCCACGATCAGCCCGTTAATATACAAATTAAACAAGGTAGGAGATGTTAAGCCACCCTGCCTAACTCCACATTGAAGCTGATACGCATCCGACATTGCTCCCGCCCACCTGACATAATTAGACTGGTGCATGTACCAATACTGGAACATGCTGATGAGTTCCGGTGGCAAATCTATGCTTTTCAGCTTGTCCCACAGCAGGTCATATGCTACGAGATCGAAGGCTTTGGACAAATCAAGGAAGCACGCATAAACAGGCGTTTTACGATCCATGTAGTATTTGACGGTATGCTTAAGGCACAGTATAGCACTTTCCGTGGACAGCCGGGGGCGAAACCCAAACTGGTTGTCGTGCAGAGTTACTGATTTATTTAACTGTGCGTTAAGCAAACAGTCAAACACTTTAGCGGTCACAGTGGCAAGAGAGATAGGCCTATAGTTACTCTTATCAGTAAGGTCACCAGTTTTATTCTTCACTACAGGCACTACCACGGTTTTCATGAAGTCCGCTGGCAGGTAGGAATGGCTCACGCACAGCGAGTAGAACATAGCCAAAACCCTAGCAATATGTGGTCCAGCGTGATGTAGGTGCTCAATGCTAAGGCCATCGTGACCCGGGGACTTACCTCTTGAGATAAGCTTTATGGCTTTAGCAACATCCCTCGCCCGGAACTCAGTCCCCACCTTCTGCTTGCTAACGTTAGCATTGAGCACCCCCGACGCTGTACCCAAAGGAGACTTCACCGAAAAGTGGTTCATAAAAAGATTCGCAATATCCCTTGGGTTATTAACACCATCGATGCTCACAGGAAGGCCAGGGCGTAAGTTTTCTTTTTTGGTACTCTTCCAGAAATTACGGAAATCCCCCTTACAGTGTTTAACAGCCAGAGCGTCCATTCTTATTTGGTCCTGATGATTTTGGCACCATTTTAACCGGGACTTGAACACTCTTCTGCTATCGCACATTTCTTTGTATACAGACCCTGACTTAGGCCTACCACATAACATCCAATCGAGAAACCTAGATTTGGCCACTCTGTGAGCCTCGCTGACGTGTTTGTTCCACCCGGCTATGCGAGGGCCACCCCCGCCCTTACGCGTGCTTCCCCGACTCGCCACTGCCGCGTCGCGGAGGGCAGTTACAATGTCGGCGTAAAGCGTATCCAGAACAAGCTTGTGGCCACGGTCATCACAGTAACAATCAGCACAGTTTACACACTCAGAGGGGAAGTCAATTACTTTAAGTCGCTCATGACACTCTTTGGCATAGATGACAACTTGTTCCTCACTTTTTACACCCCAAACTACATCTTTATTTATAATTTTTACTTGAGATGTGACTTTAGGGGATAGTAGTTTTAAGTTACACTCAACAATAAGTGGGAAATGGTCAGACCATAAAGTGTCATAATTAACATTCACATTTACAATAGTCTGCTTAGCCGAGTGAGTTGCTAAACAGTGGTCAAGCCAGCTGCCAGTCCCGTGCACATCACTTATAAAAGTAAAAGTACCCGAGTCTAACCCTAACATATCTGTATCTATACATGACCATTGTTGGTCGCTACAAATGTTTATAAGTTCACCGAAAAACAACTCACCCGGATCCGCATTAAAGTCACCTAAAATAAAAACAGATTCGATTCCATATTCGTCAATAATGGCACTTATCTCACTCAAACAATCAGTGAAATCTTGCAAGTTATCAACCGAGTTAGTTGGTAGGTAAACACTCATTACGATCACATTTCTATCACTCGTTGTAATTTTAATAGCACAAATACGAGCGTTTTTGCACTGTAAAACTGACACCTGTTTAAACGCACTATATCTCCATAACAACGCGACGCCGCCATAGGGACGCCCGCGTAGTATCCCCGCGGATGTATCAACCGCAGACGTCGCAGTATATCCGAAACCGCTGTCGATGGTGCTGACAAAAGGTATGTCGTGCGGCATCAGCCAAGTTTCCTGAAGACAAACTACGTCGCACGTACGGCACAGATCTCTGACGTCACCAATGGAGCGCTTTATATTCTTGCAATTAAAAGTAGCAAATCGATAAAGGCCACTATTCATTTAAAGGATTATGTTGATCGTCGTCGTCAGCCTTGGTAAGCTGTACACCGTTTGTTGTCCTGTGTTTAAAGTTCACAAAACGCCGGAATAAGACACCTACAGGCCATAAAGTTTCGTCCATGTACTTTGATAAATTGGCCTCTGATATGAAAAACTTGAATGCTTTGTGTCCCCTTTCAAATTTCATATTTATTTTCTCTAGAGACACAGTTTCCTGAGTCTTATTGTAAATATGTTTAATTATGTCACTTTCTAAGGTCGATTTATGCACATTTGTAATAAACATCGGAATTTTTCTGTCCGCTCCTCGAAATGTGCACTCCAAATCTCTGGCTACACCTGACTTGCCTACGAAACGATATTTCGCAGACCTCCTACGATGTACCACTCTCTGCCACCCTTCGTTGTTGTTACTGCTTTGGACGTCGTTGTTACGAGCAGTTTCGCAAACACACACAGGTTTCTGTAATTTATGACACCTCGTCGCAAAGCTATGCCCGTCCTTAACAGCAGTAGTCAGCTGATCCGCTATCTGCAAAGGTAAACTATCCGGTGCATGTGACGTCACCACAGCGCTAAGCACGGTCTGCGCACTCGTCTCTTGACTCACGGGCAGGCGTTCCCCCTCCGCGCCGCAGCCAGCGCCCGCACTCGCCTTGTGACGCGGCAATGACGACTGTCGATCGCCTCCTGCGCTCGCCAACCCACAATTTACCGACCGTTGCCGCTCAGCTGATTCATGATCGGTATTTTTTTCCTTCTCAGCTACCTTCATTTCTCTATATTGCGATAAAGGTGACCGAATATTTGAGGGTTCAATACTCTTATTGCTCATATTTAACTCTTCACTCAGATTATGACAGTCATGTGAAAGTCCAATGGGACCACTGTCCAGCCAGGCACCACGTCTAATGTTAACTTTGAACGCCGACGCTGGCAGGGAATCGTTGTTTACGCTAAGGATGTCCGTTTTTAATTTGTTTATACTGTCTCTTGTAGCATAGGTCGACTTTATCCCTTCAATTTCTGCTTTCAACACTTGCATATCTTTTAACAATTTGGAACAATCCAAGTGATCTATCAGAATCGGCGGTAATTTATCCAGTTGTCTTGCCACAAAAATTGGAATAATATCAGGTTCTGTCGATTTAAATAGATTGATGATATCAGAAACATCGCGCTCCTCCTTCCCTTTGTTTTTTCGTAGTATTTTCTTAATGTCCGTTGGGATGCACTCAAACAGGAGTGATTTCGAGTTTTTGATTTCATCACTTGTGAATGCAGCCTTGCAAATACGTACTAGTGATTCTTCGTCAATTATTGATATTTTATTTTGTATGTACGACAACAATTCATCGATTATGATATTACACACATTGCACTTTACAACGTTCGACATTTTATTACACACACGAAATCACGCTCCGTACACAATAACTAGACCGCCACTGGTGGGAGTCCGCGCGATACTGCTTTACATAGTATAATCAGCCTATAATGTTCGTACTGCTGGGACATACGTCCCCTTTGTAAGGGAAGGGGTGGACTATAATAATTTACTACGCGGTTTAGTGGAGGTGGAAATATTAATCATTCTATTAAAAAGTCCTGAATCGTCGACGACTTCTTTTGGTCTATGTTGGTGATTCGTTTAAAATTTTGTTTAGATAGTAAAAATATGAACATAAAGATGATAGCTCATGTAAAAGCTTCCTTGTTGTTTTTCAGGAGCCGGCTAAATACGAGTTTAGCTATGAGGTGGACGACGCTCAGACAGGTACTAAATTTGGTCATTCTGAGCAGCGAGATGGTGACCTGGCCACTGGCGAGTATAACGTAGTGCTGCCCGATGGCAGAAGACAGGTTGTCGAGTACGAGGCCGGCCTGCAGGGATACATGCCTCAGATCCGATACGAGGGTTGGTTCATTATCTTGGTTGGCGATACGACACCTGTGTACAGCTTATGACCTTCAACAGACATGCAAATTGATTATTTGAAATGAAGAATAAGTAGCTGCTTTTCAGTTTTATTCCGTGATTTGCGTTTAACACATGGAGAAACCCGTCTTCAATTTTGTCGTTTTCAATGTCAACAACACCTTTTATTATTTTTATATAAAAAAGCATACGAATATCGGACCAATTAGCCGTCAACGGAAATAAGAAAAAGTAAAAACCTCTTAAAAATATGCGCTGGAAACGAATGTAAACGATTTCAGTTGCTTTTGTAGTACCGTAACCAACGAATTGTTCTGTGATACATTTTACACTAAAATACTCATTTTAATTTACGCGAAATAGTACGCTTTTTAGTAAAATGTTTGCAGTTTCAAATTAGCTGTATTCCTTGTAAAATTAATGAGAACTAATCTACAATTGCATTACCAAAACAAAGCTACTGGTAATTGCGTTTACTTGCTGGTTCTAATTCATATTTATTTAGTGCTCAGTTTATTTTATTTTATAATATCTCTTTTTGTTCAGGCGGCGGCAATGGTGGCTCCGGGAACGGTTTTGGTCGTGGTAATGAAAGTTTAATTATTTACATTATTTAATCTTCTCGACATAACAAGTTTCAATTTGTTATATTACCAAACCGAATGCTTGTTTCCACGATTTTTTTTGTCCATGGAACGTACCTATTCAGAAATTTTTAATTTTCTATTTACTATTTATAATCTCTTTTAAAGTTTAATAACAAAAGCAAACATTCTCTCTGTTTAAAAATGGAATCAAAAGCGAAAGATTTTCCTTTAGTCAAACTTTTTATTTTGCAGGTAACGGAGGACAACAAAGTGGAGGTCAAGGCTATCCTCAAGGGGGCCCCGGGGGTAGCTTCCCAGGTGGCGATAGCGGATACCCAGCATCTGGACCAGATCAATCGGGTAGTCCCGGACGATACCAAGATGGTGGCCTTGGACAGGGAGATTCGGGTAGTCAGGGATTTATGGGATACCCCAGTGGTAGACCTGGTGGTAATGGAAATGGCGGCGGCAGTGGAAGGAACGGCAAAGCTTCCCGCGGACCCAGCCAAGGTGGTGCTGAAAATTTTAACGGCGGTGGAAATGGTTACCCGAGTGGAGGTGCTAATGGCAACGGTGGTTACCCTAGCGGTGGTGGTGCGGGAGGCTACCCCAGCGGTGGTCCTGGAGGAAACAATGGAGGTTTCCCCAGTGGTAATGGAGGTAACGGCGGCGGCTACCCAAGTGGAGGACCCAGTGGCCCGCAAGGAGGTAGAGGTGGACAGAACGGAGGCAGAGGACGCACAGGATCTCAGAACGGTGGAGGCAATGGAGAAGAAGGGTACCCCAGCGGTGGACCCAGCGGCCCACGGGGCTCGGGATATTGATAACAAAACAACGACAACGACTCTCTAACGATAGACACAAAACGCTTCAGTAAGTTCAAAACTTACAAACTTAAATGAATTGTATAGCTTTGTAAATAAATTATGTAAAAAAAAACTTGTTTTTGTAACTCACTATTTTAATTTCCTTTTTTTATAAAGTACAATCGGTATTCATGCAAAGCAGTCGTATCGCTATCACAATGCTTCTCATTAGTATGGTGTCGCCTTCAAACATTAATATTAACAAAAACAATTCAAGAAAATAATGCTGTAAATGCATAGAAAACAATATAATTATTACATTCGAATGCATCAAAGTATCACGAAAAAAACATAAATGAAATATGGGTAGGTGTAAAAGAAAATGATGAGATCCACACATATCTCTCTTCGGAGTTGGTGCCAATTACCAAGCTGTGGTTGATACATTTTTATTATTATTCAACTGCGTATAAGTAGATTAGTGCCATAGAATAATATTCAATACAACACTAGACCTAGAAATATTTCAAATCTCTCTTCAATCTCGAAGGATTTATCAAATTGTTTTACCTACACATTCTGATTTTATTATTATTTCTTATTTCGTAATTAATCTACTTAAACAACTTTTAGCTTAGCTTGCATTTCGTGATTACAAGTTATAGCCAAAAAATAGTTATTATTCTTATGAATACTACTATAATATTACTACTATTATTTATATATTTAAATAATTCTGCGGTTCTTATTCTGTAAGTATAGTATTAAAATCTACGTCGAAAAATAGCTTACGTCTTTATTTCTTACATTCTTTTGATAGGTGGCCATAAAAGTTCACAGTCAAAGGTGTCAGTTATAGGAACGTTAGATATAGTTCAAATGCAATGTAGGCAGTGTTTTCAGTAATTACTGCTGTAGGGATGCAGTTCGACTAAGGGGATGAAAATATTTCGTCGGCAACTAGATACTTTTTATTGGAAAGGAAATAAAAAAGATCCGTCCCGCAATTTGTCTTTCAGGTCACACAACCGCACTTCATACGTCAGCTGAGAAAAAGCTTATGTGGCTATTTATAAAGTCTCTTTGTAGTTCGGTCTTTGTATACTTTGAAAGGTTAACCTTGCACAAAAATACTGGACGATTTGCTTTATATTCTCTCGAATTGATGATCTCATGAAAAACTTAAATTGGCTAGGTTAGAACTTAGCTCCGGGTTTTTGGCTTTTATTTTCAATGAAATTATACTTAAATAAGTCGTATTTGAACGTAAGGCGTAATTTCTTGATTCGTCCGTGGTAGACTAAACATGGACGCTGCTCAACGAGGGATGCAGAGCAATTCTCCTAGCGTAGTGCACAGCATACTAAGGCAGTATAATTGTTACGTTCCGAAACGACAGTATTCAAGATTGCGAGCGCTTTGCTTCGTAGCAGACCAACTTCCCTAGTTACTACATACATAATAATATTATGTATGTATGTATCTACAACTAACCTACACGTACATTTCGTGATGTTCAAGTTTTGTGAACTTCCAAAGAATTGTTTAACCGTATCTAAAACGTTCCACACTGTATTCGCCACGTTTCGCCACAAAACACTTGAAATGTGAACCGTGAAAGATTTGCTGAACAAATAATTTGAGACGTTCTGTGCAGATTCTTGGCCACCTATGTTTTAGTGCAATATCACGATGCTATTACCTACATTAATATTAAAAATAAGATAGGTATGAATATAGATGCTAAAGAATTGTCAATCGGTGTGGCGAAGTCTGAAAATAAAATAAATATGAGATAAATACATGATAAATATTTTAATTGAGTATCTACATAAACTAGTAAATTATTACGCTCGCAGATCCAAGCCAAGCAGAATTCTTTTATGGCCGCCAGAAGACATCCGTATGCAATATATGGACCAAGTTTTGAGTTTTGTTATAAATTCTTAGGATTGTAAAGATGTAAATTTTTGATGTAGCAATATTATCGTGGTCCAAAAATATTTACGTGTCGAACAGTGGTCTCAGATCAATAAAATGTTGATATTTGTGGTTTTTTTTTTGGTGTGGGGTTGGGATGCCTAACAGCAGATTCAAAGAAACCCTTGAAAAGGCGTTTCATGAAATGAAGAATGCTGGCACGGATTACAGCGGTATAAGGCTGTAAGCAAGAAATGAAGCCTACCTACGGCAAAGGCAGCCCGATCGCGAGGTGCCTTTAAATGGCACGGAATGTAAGGTGACTGTCGAGGGTCACACCTAAGTATTTGGCTTAATTGCTTTTCCCAAGGGATACGCTTGCCGTACATAGCGATCAGGTTCGTATCATTCGGCGTCTGAAGGATGAGGTGGGGGAGTGGACGGGACCACTCCAGCGCGTGGCAACATGCGTTTTTAAATTGTCCTAGAAACTATTTGCATACTTCATAAAACAGATTGCGGTCCTCATATTTTGCAAACGAAATGCCTTCTGTGACCTGCACTAATGGCCATTGGCTATGTGAATAATGCATTTTTTTTTAATTTATAATAGTGGGACAGTGTGATTCATTTTATTTACCTTTACCCACCTTTGATTTCCTCAGGTGCATCCGTACCCACGGTAAAGGGTAGCGCTATGTAATGAGTGGACTCTGTTTCTCTTTGGTAGAGCGGCGCTATCGTAGCTAGGCACTAAAACAAACATTTATAAATGAAAATGCGGGACAATTTTGGGAATGGACATAGTAAAATAATTAATGGCCAAAGAATTTTCAAATTGTGCACAAAACGATGAAATATTATTTGGAGTTACCGAAATATACATAGGATACCATTCTTTTGGTACAGGACTACAGGTACATATACCTACTCACTTTTAATTTGATGGCTCCATGAACAAAATCAGATGTGGTGGCGTAGAAGCTAAGTTGCAAAATCGTTTCTGCAGCATCAGGTCTTTCAGCCGACACGCGGTACCAAGGTCCCCGGACGTAGGAAGAGGGCGCAGGCCTATCGTTCACGAGCCACTTCAGGTTGGCCTTCGGACGGGATGGAGGTAGTGAACAGTTGGCGACCACCATATCGTCAAAATTGTACTCCTGTTTGAGACCCACCACGCGGGGACCGCTTTTTGGAAGTACTGAAAGATAATAATATTATTATCAGTTAGGTAATAGTAGTTTATGTAACTGGTACATAATGAGGGGTATTATACACGAGTGTGAGTTTAAAAAACGAGCGAAGCGAGTTTTTTAATAGTATCACACGAGTGGTATAATACCTAATTATGTACAGTTACATACACTACTTTATCTACTCTCATTGAACATGAACATATCAAATAAAAGATAAAAATTAATAAACACTAATAAACATCCACCATGTCATCCACCGAAACACAAACGTCAAAATTCCAACATTCCCATCTAGAGCGCGCGCAGCCACAGATAAAAAATGAAATAGATGTATCTATGATCTGTAAACTGTATCATAATGAAAAAAAAATTTATTATAACATTATTTTGTTAGAGAAGTAGTGTTATAATTTAATTTTTTAATTTCATTACGATACTCTATGGTATAAAGTATGTCATTATAAAATCGTTTTGAGTTTTGTATTTCGAATTTTACGATATGAGAGTAGATAAATAGGCGATACTGCAGCCTGGTGGAGGTGGTAGAGCTCATGTATTTTCGGTGCTCCATGGTGTACGTGTTTATGGCATCAACGGATTCCATACAAGCCAACATGAAGTCAGATTCGCTTTGTTGTAAGAGCTGCTTTAACTACATGGTCGAAAAGTCATGTAAATGAATGAAACCTATTTCACTAAGAAATTCCTAAATTAACAAACGTCGGGAAAGTCTTGCAAATATTATAATTCAAACAAACCTTTTTGACTGGTTGAAATGGCGCAAAATTTTGCGCAATGAAAATTAATATCAGTGGTGATTTTAATGTTTGTAATGAGATTTTGGATGCCTATCCTTTTCGTTATTAAACATGTAGATACCTAGAAGTGATATCAATGTATTTTAAAATTAAAACTTAGATAAGTTAAAATTGTAGATTGCATTGACCTCTTGATACGACTTTTTTTTTGAAAATATTCGACACGTTTTATATACGAAACTTGAGGCATTGAACCGGATCGGCATCGCTTCAACCATACCCGTTTACTGTTTTTTGTATGAAGTTGATTTTTCAGAACGCTTATTGACGTATACTTAATAAGGGTATATCATCAGCATCACGTGAAGTAAAATTAGATTGCTACTTCGACAGAAATACATTTTTAACGTTTGTCAAGAACTTTAAATTTAGACTTACAGTGTATATTAATGTATTTCTGTCTATACACTGAAGCAAAGTTTGGCGCTTCACCATTCACTTCACAGCGGTAATGTCCTGATGACTCCTGTGTCAGGTTCACAAGCGCCACCTCTGTGTTGGAGGAACGTGAAATCTGTAATAGAAAACAAAACTAATTAATTATTTATTAATAAAATAATAATATCAGAATTTAAGCCCGCTAAAGTTGGGCACGCCGCAATCGCGGCGCAATCGCGGCGTTAAGACTCTTTGAGTAGTGGCTGGATAGGCGTCACAGCGTCCTGACCATGACGCAGGTCCTCACCGGACACGGAAGTTTCGGGAGGATTTAGTCAGTACAAGTCTGACAGTAACTCCTGCCCTGCCCTGGGTGGGAGGGCTCATTTGATGATTTTACCGCGCTAAAAAAAGCCGGCTAAAGTTAGATTGGGCCAGCCATATCAGTCAAAAGACCGATATTTGATGGAGCGTACCGCGTGTCAACACACGTAGTGTGGAATGTTCCCCAGCTAGATTTTGCGGAAAAAGGTGGTTTGTCGATACAGGTCGAATGTAAAGCCCAGATTTTTATCTGCAGCAGCACGTCCAGTAGTGGAATAGAAGTCAGAACTCAGTTTGAGTGTCAACACAAGACAATGGAGAATCTTAAATCAAACAACATCAACCTAAATAATTTGTTAAAAAGAGTACTATCTAACGCAGTACATTTTTATCGAGGACTTTCAAGGCAAAAAGTATGAAAATTTTCATAGAGCAGACAGAAATTACCAATGGGAATAGTGTACATAACAGTGTACCTAAATAATAGCTAGTAAACCAATCGAAATTGTAATACAGAACCTGCGTATTGTATTTCGTGTTCGCGGCACACCGTGAATTACCGTGTGGCCACCCACTACTTCCCGTAAATCCGTGTTACCGTGTACATTGTACATGTACACTAATAACGTCACATTACTGGCTGACATCAGCATAATCGTCTTGAATATTGACACATGTGCCGTTGAGACGGTACAACTACGCATTTAGAGACAAAAAAAAAGAATGAGCGATTTGACAGGAGCTGTTTGACAGATGCCATAAACTATTTTAGTTATTGATAATTGGGGCATTTCTTGAAATGGGTGTAAATAGACCTAATATGAAACAATTTAACCTAATTACCAATCACCATATATTTGAATTTTGATAACGTAACATAGTAAATATTATATTATCCCCGCTTCGCAGGGCTCCTTTTTCTGTCTTCAGAATTTAAACCTAACCAAACCGAACCTCGAGGACGCCCTTGGAGTCAACCGTTTTCTTCTCGTTCAAAAGCACAAAGTTGTTCAAAAACGACTTTGGGCGCCCCGACTCGGACAGGTTAGGTTAGAAGTCCATGGCGGGGTTTTGTATGATATGATGACATATATCGAAACAGGGATATTTATTGTATTTGGATAGCCCGTAAAACTATCCATTAGGTATTTCGCACCACGAACACTAGTTATACCAACCAATAGGTCTTTTGACCGTAGCTCGTAGTCATATCGAAAGTAGTTAAAATGACTGTAGTTATTTTGATACACGTGACCGTATATTTATTAGTCTTGACCAGATTTACATTGCATTTGGTTGAAATAAGATTGAGCATTTTTTTTAGAAAGTGCTGAAGAAAGTTTTAGTTTTCGTACTTTCGACGAAAAGAGCAACTACTTAGTGAGTTCGGAGTTCTTCAAAGTATTGCTGATGTTCCGAATAGTTTGTCAAAACTTATAGATAGATTTTTGCATGACGACGACTCTGAAGTTTGTTTGCTACATGGTGGATAAAATTCAAAAACCAAAAAAGTATGTGTTACATTTTTGCTAAGATAATTTTCACATCCAATTAAAACTAATATAAAAGTAGGCACATGGAAAGAAAACAAAATAATAAGTTGTTGGTAGACAAAACAAAATGATTGCAAGATATTGCGACAGTTGAATAATTCCATCATAAACGTTAGAGATTTAAAAATAAATCTCTAACATCAAATCCAGTCAGTGACATCATTGTGCTAAACCGTTCCATGTGCTAGATATTGTTTTTGATGAAAAACAGCTTTTCTACGTAATTAGTCGTGCGTGTGTTATTGAGAATATTTACGAGTCTGCCAATACACAATAAGAATTTCATCAATACGCTTATAAAATATATGTAGGTAGGTATTTTGAGCGTTGCTAAGATATTCAAAATGTAAAAGAATACCTAAATAATTATTAACATATCTACTAGTATTATTATTGAGTTTTAACTAATAATAGATTTTGATGTAATATTACATAGACAGAAAAGCCACGACCACCACAGCAAAAAAAAAATGTAATTCTTGCCTATATTAAGCCATATTTTTTCATTAATTATTTATTTTGAAATTCGAGGTACTTGATGCAAGTTGATCAACAGCTTTGTCTGGGGGGCAATGAAAGGAATGATCACCGTTTAGCTACTACATACATGATATAATGTTAGTAATTATCGACTACGGAGGTTAGCAGATACAATATTTAGTAAATCTGAGCGCCATGTAGCTGCTATCAACAAAATTAATTTAACTGCTGTAGTTTGATTTGCAATAGAATATAATTTGAACTTATTACGTCATAGCTAAATTACATTCATATTTTAAATTACTAACTTAAGGTGAACAAAACAAAAAACAGAAACGTTTTTTTCGAGCAAATCAAAATGAGAGAATGTCGTACCCTTATCACGAGTTTTCACTCTTTTACTTTACAGCATCTTTCCAGTATTTACAGCGTTTATGCCTTTGTCAAACTGACAGACGAACCGAATGCGTGGCGTAGCGTTTTTGTTTGTAATGTATGGAGTTGTTTGAAGCCTGTCACCTGTCACATAGAGTATCGGATCGCTTTCGCATTTTTATATGACATGATTCGGTTCGGTTCGCTATCGCCTGTCTGTTTGACAAAGGCCTTATTGTTTGAAAAAATGGAACAGCGCCTCTGGTGTGCGAAGAAGGAACTAATTGTTTCCTTGAAAATTGTCAATTTGAAATTGTCAAAGTTCCAGTTTACTTTACGTCTCAAATACTGAAAACTCGTGCTAAGGGTACAGATTCCGTGTTCAAAACAAAACGTAACGTTTTTAATGGAGCTACTTTTTGAATGTGTGAGAGAGCGCCACGTGCACATTTAAATGTTTTTCTTGGATATGTTCACTTTTTTTACGTAGAAATCGAACGATGAGGATAATTTTTCCTCCTTTTCATTGGCTTCAATTGTCAGTGGCCTACTGGGAATAATCTTAGTCGTAACCTTATGTCAATTTACATTGAAGACTATCTGTGCCCGCGACTTCGTTCGCGTGGATGTCGGAACTCAACAATGTACTTTTTTTGAAACAAAGGATTTTTTCTAAAATAAAAGCCTAAGTTACTCCTTATTACATCAGCTACCTTCCATAGAAGTCCCGTCAAAACCCAGCTATTTTATTAGCCATTACAAACAGACAGACAGACACAAAAATTTTAGTGTAGGTATAATATGTACCGTATATATTATTTTCGTATATATTAGTTTCGTAAAAACGGTTATTTCAATATTACAAACAGACACTCCAATTTTATTTATATGTATAGATCATCATCAGCATCATCAGCCTATAATGTTCCCACTGCTGGGACACAGGCCTCCTCTCTGTGAGAGGGAGTGGGCCATAATCCACCACGCGGGCCCAGTGCGGATTGGTAGATGTCACATGTCTTCGAATTTTTGGTTCTAGGACATACCGGTTTCCTCACGATGTCTTCCTTCACCGTTTTGAGAGCAGTGGTGATGAAATAAGTTACACAAAGTAATGCGCCTGGCGGGGTTCGAAGTCAGGATTTACGACTCGTAAGTCGGGACCGATACCACTGGGCAACCACTGCTCTGTATATCAATAAATGTATAGATGTAAAGATTCGATTTATATCAAGTGAGGATGCTTCACTTGATGGAACCAGCTATGCTTCTCGCAGTGCCATTAGTTTATATTTATTGTCTATTTTCATGTATTTTTGACTAGTAAAATTGTTTAATTGCTTTTTTTTTTATTGTGGTTAAATAAGTTAGTTAAACAGACAAGGAAGTTGGTTTAAATTCATTTAATTCCCATATGGAATCATTTTCTTTCAACGTCGCTCAACAGTGTGTTTTCTGCAAACACAATACATAAACAAACATACAACCTGCAGTAACGTATGTAAACACTGTTATTGACTTACCTGTTTGAATCGAGGAATACATTAAACATTTACATAATAATGAAAGGTTTAAAAACGAGTCAGAAATCATTTTATCTTAAAACAATTGCTTCTTTTCAGTATTGCAGCCTGAAACGGGGTCAAAGGTCATCTCTTTGACGATTACAGCAAATCATTGTTCGGTAGACGAATTCATGAATACTTTATCCACTGATTTATTGCTATACCTAGCTGACATTTTGATGAAATCTACAATGCTTCTTGTTCATACATTGACAGTTACATTATTTAAATGTTAACACTGACTTTATCTGTGGTTGAATTACTTGGTTTAGCGGACACTACTGCTGAACCCCATAGAGGGCCAAACCGCTGCCGGGGTCGTGGGAGGTGGGAGTATCTAAATAATAAAATAATATTCCACAACTATCACACAACGCCATCTAGTCCCAAGTTTCTTTCTTTCTTTCTTTCTTTCTTTATAAATTACACCCAGACACAGAACAAATGATCATGCTCATCACACAAACATTTGTCCTGGGTGGGAATCGAACCACCGACCTCCGGCATAGCAGTCAGGGTCACTAACCACTAGACCAACAGGCCAGTCATAAATAGGTAATCGTGACCCTGTAATTTAAAGGACTCTTCAAGTCCTCTTGAAGACTTGAAGAGGACTTGCTCCACCCAGGGCGGGAGGACTCATTTGACGATTTTACCACGATAAAAAAAACCGGCCAAGAATAGAATAGAATAGAATAGAAATACACTTTATTATGCACACCATACAAATTATTGGTACAGAGTATCTTATACATAGGGTGACACAATGGGCGGTCTTATCGCTAAAAGCGATTTTTTCAAGACAACCTTTGGATGGATTTGAAGAAAAGGGAGAAACAGTACTGTAGGTAGTCTGTGGTGTACTATTTACAGACAAAATACATACATATATACAAACATTATAAATATATATAATATATACAAAATATAATACAAATATAAAATAACAAACTTAAAACAAAGAAACATTTTAGCCACATTTTTAAGGAGATAAGTAGTGCTTCTTTACCAGATTTTTAAACGTGGACAAGGTTTGTGCACGCCTTACTGACAAGGGCAAGGCATTCCACAGCCGTACCGCTTCGACTGTAAATGATTTGTCGAAAAAACTGGAAGAATGCATTGGCATCTCTAGTCTCAAATTTTCCGATGACCTAAGAAATCTATTATGTGTGTCATGAAGGAACTTGAAACGTTCTTTAAGATAAGTGGGGGTAGTAGGATTGAACAGAATACTGTAGAGTTGAAACAGGATATGAGAATTCCGGCGAAGACGTATAGGAAGCCACTTGAGTTTTACACGAAATTCAGAAATGTGATCATATTTACGCAAGCCAAATATAAATCTTATGCAAAAATTTTGAAGTCGCTCAAGTTTATCAAGTTTTTCCTCAGTAAGATCAAGATAACTGACATCAGCGTAGTCAAGGATGGGAAGTAAAAGGGATTGTGCAAGCGCAGTTTTAGTGGCAGTCGGAAGAAAGTTCCGCAGTCGTCTCAAGGTCTTAGCAGACGCAAACGTTTTTCGACTTACGTCCTGCAGCTGGGGACCCCAAGAAAGGTGTTGATCTATCCAAACTCCAAGATTTTTCACTTTTTCACTAAAAGGAATGGTGGATCCGTTGAATTTAACCTGCGGTAGCTGCGACCAGTTTGTCTTGGAGATCATCCTTGAGCTGCCGACAACAATGACTTGGGTCTTCAATGGATTAACCACCAATCCATGCGCCTCACTCCACTCGCCAATTGAGGCCAAATCCTCGTTGATAATACTGATTGCATGAGCCAGATCTGAATGCGGTGCTTGCTTATAAATTTGCAAATCATCTGCATAAAGGTGGTAGGAAGAAAGAAGTTTCTTGGAAATTGAATTTATAAAAATTGCGAAGAGTAAGGGAGATAAAACGCCACCCTGAGGTACACCGGCAGAAGTATAACACCAAGAAGAGCACGCCTCCTCGATGCATATACGTTGCCGGCGGCCATACAGGTAACTACGAAACCAGTCAATCGCTGTTGGAGATATGTTAATCGAGCGAAGCAGGGCAAGCAGGCCCGATTCGGACTCGCGCCCGCAGGGTTCGTATCTATAAAAATGGCAAAGATATTACATTTGTCAAAATCAAATCAAATCAAAAGCATTTAATTCAAGTAGACTAGTTACAGGCACTTTTGAATTGTCAAAGACATTAAAATATAATTAAACACTACAAAGTTATGGTGCTACAGTCCCAGTCACAAGACATAAAAACTGTGAAAGTACCGTAGATGCCCGTTCCAAGAAGTAGACCTCTATGGAGAAGAACGGGCAAGAAACTCCATGGACACTCTTTTTAGATCGCCAAAATATTACAAATCCTTTGTTACATCATTCATTTTGAGATAAGATAAGAGTTAAAAGTGTCCACAGTAAAAAAAAAAGACAATTCAGAAATAAAAGAATTAATAATTAAAATAAAAACCGTGACAGCTAAGAGATGACCAGTCCCAACTGACAGCGCCCGTTCACGAGCATGACACACGTATCAGCACCAATCAGCTCAACCATTTTGAAGGGAGCTAAATGATCCGACACATGTGCCACCATCAGCGAGACATTTGAGTGAGCATGACATTCTCTCAACCACCAGGGCAAAATCGAGTCAATACTAATTAGTACATAGTACTCACACATCTATACATATAATAAAACTGTAGAAAAATCGTTTTTGTACATCAAAAGAAAATCCAAAAAAAATAGCTAGGGTGTTGAAGGACAACCAACAGAACCCATTTCCAGCATTTTTAGAATTTTTGTCTGTTTGTCTGTTTGTCTGTTTGTCGGTTTGTCGGTTTGTCGGTTTGTCTGTTTATTTGTGGCTCCATCACGTAAAATGTACGAAGGCAATGTAGATAACCTTTATACACAACGATTGAGCGTAACTTGAGGACTAATTTAGTTTTTGTTTCATTGCAATCGGTTAAGACTATCAAAAGATATTTGAATTTAAAGACCCAGAAGTAAAATTACGGTCAGTTTACACCGAGACGCGCAGTTCAGTAGCGCGATCTAGCTTGGAATAGAAAAACTACATACCTATTCAAATATGGTGTGGACTGGAGTGGAGTGGTTTGGAGTGGAGTAGAGTAGAGTAGAGTGTAATGGAATAGAATGGGATGGTTTGGGATGGAATGGAAAGAAAGAAAAGGAAAAGGTTTTTATTAGACTCACACTAGAAGGGAATGAGTGGGATGGAGTGGGATGGAGTAGGATGGAGTGGGATGGAGTGGGAGGGAGTGGGATGGAGTGGGATAGAATCGGATGTAGTGGGATGGATTAGAATGGAGTGCGATGTAGTGAGATGGAGTGGGATGGAGTGGGATGGAGTGGGATGGAGTGGGATGGAGTGGGATGGAGTGGGATGGAGCAGGATGGAGTGGGATGGAATCGGATGGAGTGGGATGGATTAGGATTAGATATGAGCGCCGATGGCCAATTCCACGGCGGCGGCGTGGCCTGTATATTTTCACGGCGGCGGCGGCGTCACGGCGGCGCGTCGCGGCCGGCCGTGCGCCTTAGTTTTTTTATTTTTATTTGGGAGAGATTTCTTAAGAAGAAAAATGAAGAAAATCAAGTTGTTGTTAGGTACTAAAAACAGTTTTATAAAGAAACGTATTTGCTAATTACAATTTTAGTCTTCTATAATTACAGATTACGTTTACTAAAAACAATAATTGTTTCAGTATTTTAAGATGCGAGACAGAGTTTTTAATCAAATCACTATCTATTTTTTTATGTGAAATGGGTTTGCTATTGACCCTAGTTTTTTTTTTTCGTGATAAAATCATCAAATGAGTCCTCCTACCCAGGGCAGGGCGGGAGGGACTGTCAGACTTGTACTGACTAAAATCCACGGTGTCCTTCAGTAGCCCTTTGTGTACCGGAGTCGCGGTATAAGTGTGTCCCACGACCCCGGGCTTTGGCCCTCTAAATGGGAGGCCCCGTCATTGCGCTGACGCTCTTTGAGGCGCGCGTGGAACACAACGCGCCGTGACCCGGGCATGGTCCATGGTCGGACAGCGAGTCTCCCATTACTCGCCACCCGCATGCCCGCGCCTACTGTGGCCGGAGGTCGTCCCGCGACGTATGACGCCGTGGGCGTCTACCACTGCGCCGTGGGCGAGGGTTTTCCCAAGCGCGTCCCGCCTCCTCCTTCGCGAGCATGACTGCTTCGCAGAACGAGGCGACTGCTTCCCACTCCGTCTCGCTCCGCAGCATGGCGGCGACCAATGTCGAGGTTGTCGCCTATCGCCTGCGTCAGGACACGGCGGTGCTCTGCCCAAGCGGGGCAGCTCTGCATCGTATGCTCTACCGTGTCCTCCGGGCGGTCCTCGCACTGGTGACACCCAGACGTTTCCTCCCTCCTTATACGACATAGGTACCTGCCGAAGCATCCGTGTCCACTGTCCGGTGAGGACCTGCGTCAAGCAGTAGGTGAGGACGCCGTGGGACCTATCCAGCTACTCCTCAAAGAGGGATCTTACCGCCGCGATTGCGGCGAGCCCGTTGACCCTAGTCTAGGTCACGAATGACTAAGACAAGGTTGACGATACCCAGAAGTAGGAGCCCTGCTAAGCGGGGCTCCGTCGATTTCTCTTGTGAAGGAAGAACTAGTTTTGCCTAGGCCAGACTAGTTTATCCTGAAATAGAGTTTGGCCGGTAATTTATACGCCGACTATACACGTACCAGACCATACTTGTACAAATCGAGACTTGCACAAACATAAGACAGTGACCATGTTAGGGACTTAAACCATGGCGTGATGTGACGCGATTTGATCGATTCCAACCACAAGTGAAAATGAACCTTGCCACTAAGAAATAATGATGCAATTCGATTGAATTGACGTCGTTGTGTCGTCCCTTAGAAATTTGTGCAAGTATCTTCCCACACACGTTTTAGTATACTTGCGCAAGTCTGGATTACCGCAAGTATACTGTAAGTGCCTTTTTACACGTTCCGGTTGCCGGGTAGCCGGTGCCGGTATGGCAAATTACGCCGGTACGTGTGAAAGCTATAGTACATGCCATACACTGCGCCGCCGGCTACCCGGCAACCGGAACGTGTGAAAAGGCACTAACTTGTCTGGCATAAGCTACGTAGTGAGTGTAGCAAAGAGGCTAGAGCGAACAAACGCCGAATGCCATCAGGACGCGCGTGCGAGCGAGAAAGCAAGTTGCGACACGTCGTGGCGGCGCGCCGCGCGTTTTTTTCGGCGGCGGCGCGCCGACCGAATTCACGGCGACGGCGGCGCGCCGGCGCGGCGCTCATATCTAATTAGGATAGAGTGGGATGTAGTGGGATGGAGTGGGCTGGAGTGGGATGGAGTGGGTTGGAGTGGGATGGAATGGGATGGAGTGGGATGGAGTGGGATGGAGTGGGATGGAGTGGGATGGAGTGGGATGGAGTGGGATGGAGTGGGATGGAGTGGGATGGAGAGGGATGGAGTGGGATGGAGTGGGATGGAGTGGGATGGAGTGGGATGTAGTGGGATGTAGTGGGATGGAGTGGGATGTAGTGGGATGGAGTGGGTTGGAGTGGGATGGAGTGGGTTGGAGAGGGTTGGAGTGGGATGGAATGGGTTGGAGTGGGATGTAGTGGGATGGAGTGGGACTGAGTGGGATGGAGTGGGATGGATTAGGATGGAGTGGGATGGAGTAGGATGAAATGGGCTGGAGGGGGATGGAGTGGGATGGAGTGGGATTGAGTGGTATGGAGTGGGATGGAGTGGGATGTAGTGGGATGGAGTGGGTTGGAGTGGGATGGAGTGGGTTTGAGTGGGTTGGAGTGGGATGGAGTGGGTTGGAGTGGGTTGTAGTGGGATGGAGTGGGATGGAGTGGGACTGAGTGGGACTGAGTGGGATGGAGTGGGATGGATTAGGATGGAGTGGGACTGAGTGGGATGGAGTGGGATGCAGTGGGATGGAGTGGGATGGAGTGGGATGGATTAGGATGGAGTGGGATGTAGTGGGATGGAGTAGGATGAAATGGGCTGGAGTGGGATGGAGTGGGATTGAGTGGGATGGAGTGGGACTGAGTGGGATGGAATGGGATGGGGTGGGACGGAGTGGGATGGAGTGGGATGGAGTAGGATGGAGTGGGATGGAGGGGGATGGAGTGGGATGGAATGAGATAGAATGGGTGCTCTAATCCAGTAGCAATTCTTCTAAATCTGAACGACAGAGGGCGTTTATTAAAATCACCTCAAATATTCTTGAAAAATAAATTCTAAATACAGGGATTTATGATTTATAAAAAACGTGGCGAGAATTAAGCGCTTCGCACTAAAAAATACATTGTTAAATTCCGACATCCACGCGAACGAAGTCGCGGGCACAGCTAGTGTGCAATAAAATTATATAATACTAAGAAATTGAATCGATACAATGCAAAGATAATATTACAGTCTTCTGCAGCTTCCTCAATAATTATGCGTGCTACCTAATTAATAACCCTATTGTTGTGGAGCAGGACCAGCATTAAGCCAAGCATTTTTATCATTAATATAATCCTCCAACTTGTAATATGCTTGCCTACATAGTGTGCGTTTTATACATGATTTGAATTTTGTTTCATTCAGTTCTATTATGTGAGGAGGTATTTTATTGTAACATTTTTTGTTGTATGGGAGCCCCCTTAAATATTTATTTTAATTCTGTGTTTTAGTATTTGTTGTAATGACGGCAACAGACGTCATCTGTGTAAATGTGTGAATCTGTGTGAATGTGTCTTGTGTGAATCAAAATTTCAACTGTCTAACTATAGTATGTGCCATTTAACACGGCAATAGCGGTCATTGCTCCGACTTTCATCCCGACATCTCAATATTAGCGATACTTCCTCTTCACCCGTACAAATCTGTCGCAAACAGTCGCAAAACTGACATCGCTTGAGTCTCATAATACATAAAAAATTACCACAAAAACTACACAATGCACAACCCAAAATAATAGAAAATCTAGCAAACGTACCCTACGAAATATTTTTTTTATAATAGTGTATTTTCGTTTTTACACAAGTTTATCACACTGAGACAATTTAACAAAAGTAAATATATTATTATGCATCATATAATTTTGCATTAACCTATAATACAATACTGAGTAAATATAAAGTTAGTGCATATTGTATGGATATAAGTATATTAATATTTTTTTGATATCAGGATGGTAAAAACACCTTATTTTTCCTAAAATAAATTACAAAAACTATTTCATCACAGAAAATGCTAATTTTGATCTTGTGTCGTTTTTGTTTTACGAAGTCATCGCGTCAGGGGTGCAGCACCCCCGGCAGCAGCCGCCATTTAGATTTAACATTTCGTGTGGAAGTTCATTTGCGTTCGGTCTGTGCAAAGACATTAAACTAAATACGAGCAATAGACGGGACATCACGAAGAAAGTTGTGATCCAAAACTTTTTACCATAGGTAAAAAGTCGCTCAGTCTAGTAGTCGCGTTGCTATGCAACGCTAGATTGTGCTACTGACACACGGCATCAATAATTTTGTATGACAATTTTCCCAATGCCCGCTCTATAGGTTCTTTTAAATCTCTTTGGGTCTGTGCTATAATTTCTTTGCTTTTATTGTTATCGTTGTTGAGTTTGTTACTGTTTTGTTTTTGTGTTCTGTGTTGTTATTGTTACTTCATTTGTTGCTTGTAAAGAATCATGGAACCAGAAGCTTGAACATCTACTGGTGAAACCAGTAAACGCCGTCGTCGTCCAAACATATTCCAACCTCAAGAAGGTTCGGAATCGATACCGTTAACATCGCCGCCAGCAAAAAGACAGAAGACGATTCTCACCAGCGGAGAACGTCTTATGATTATTAATATTTTTAAATATGTCCAAAACACCAAGCTCGAGGATAAATATTTAACTAACCATGATCTTGTCAAACGTACGTCAGAAATATGTGGGGTGAGTGAGAGATCGATATATCGGGTATTACGTGAATACAGAAATACTCATAAAATAACGCAACCTGAAGGTAAAAGGAGTAGACCAAACGTTCTCCAAAAAGTTGATGATTTTGATAAATCGGCAATTACTAAAACTTTTGGAAAAAAAAAAGATTTTTCATACAAAATGAGAAAATGATCGAGCCCATCAGTATGAAAAATCATTTTTTCCAAAAGTTTTTGAACAAACATTGTTCAGTAACATGGGCTGAGTAGTAACTCAGCCCATGTTACTGAACAATGTTTGCAACGTGTAACGTTAATAGCGCAAAACCTCTCGTGGAGTACCACGAGAGGTTTTGCGCTATTAACGTTACACGTTGTATATACATTTGATTCTTTTGATGCCTGCGCATTCCACATTTTTTTATGATGATTCTTTCACAGTCCATGCTGTCGTTTGTGGAATGCATTGCTTGTATCAGTAAGACAAGCCAAGTCACTGGTTTCTTTTAAAAGCTTAGTCTTAAATCATTTCCTTTCTCTCTAATAATACATAATATTTATATTTATGTATGTATGTGTATTTTATTTCCTTTATTAATTTTTTAACCTTAGATACTAAGTACATTTTTAAATATTTTCATAAAAACAAAAAATAACATAAAAACATTTAAAAATATAAATAATAGTGGCCCACCGGTATCGGGAACAGGGTCCAAGCTACCGGAAGTCAGGGCTCCAGAGTAAGGAACCTCCTAACAATGCGCGCCGTGTCCAGAAGGACTGCTCTCTGAATCTGGCCCTTGATCCAGCCGCCTAACGAGAGCCTCCTTAGATGTTGGTCGAGGCTCTTGGCAATTAAGCCATGGACCGACACGACTATCGGCACAATGATTTCTGAATCCACATCCCACATATCGACAACCTCGCGAGCCAAATCAATATACTTGATTTGCTTATCTTTTTCAGCTTTCACGAGGTTCTCGTCATGCGGGACGGTTATGTCAACAATCATTGCACGCCGCTCTGATCGATCCACCACCACTATATCAGGTCTATTGGCTACAATAGTCCTGTCAGTGATGATGGATTGATCCCAGTACAGTGTGATATTGCCACTTTCAAGAACTGGGTCGGGCACATACCTGTAGTACGGCACTTCCGATTCGACAAGGTTGTATTTCAGAGCAAGTTGCTGATGGATTATCCTGGCTACAAGGTTATGTCTATGCAAGTACTCTCCGTTAGCCAGACGAGAACACCCGGAAACAATGTGACGGATTGATTCGCCAGGACGGTGACATGCCCGACATATGTCAACCGTGCCATCCCTCACAATAAATCTCCGGTAGTTATTCGTCATCATAACTTCATCCATAATTGCACAGACAAAACCCTCGGTTTCACCAAAGAGGTCACCGGATCGTAGCCAGGCCACGGACGCTGACGCTTTTATTTTATTATTAATGTTTGTGTGTATTGTATTTATATTATCGGTTATCTATTATTTGATATGCATCACTGTCTACCCTCATTTTTTTTTAAAGTTCTTCAAGTCCATCATAATTGTCTGGAAGATATCGCTATTAGCGATAAGACCGCCGTTGTACCTTTAGTATTAATAAAAACTTTTTTTTTTAAAGTACCGACTTTAAAAACAAATACAAAAAAGTGTAAAATAACTTTTCTTTCGGAAGTCGGTGGCTTTTGATTTTTATGTCATTGACTATTGCCACTATTTTTGAAAAAGTTTTTATTTTACCCTTTTTAATTCAGACATTCAACAAAAATCTTCGTATAATCGGCAACTTTAGAAATTTATATCCAAGCGAGCAACAAAAACGGATCCATGCGGGTAACGTCACAAGACATCCAATATTATAGTATATTAAAACCTTCCCTAGACTGTAATAAACATTTTTCCGTAAACCGCATGAAAATCGGTTCAGACAAACGCGAGATAATCGTGAACAAACATACAATCGACTTTGCAAATCTACTATGATCCGCGCGAGGACGAAAATACATATGAAGGGAAAAGGGCCGTTACCTATCACTACATCCATTAAATCCGTCACACACAGTGGAACATTTTTTACGTCACGCGTAAATTTATAAGCACACAATTTGATTTCTAGAAATAAAAAGTAATAATTTTGAATTAGAGCAACACAAGATTCACAACCCCTGTATGTCAAGCAGGCTGGTACCACGATACTGTAGCGATAGAAGCAACTATCGCTTATTAGTAGTTTTAGGTAACATTAAGTGTCATTATCGCTTAGTGATGAAAAACTCGGTAGGAGGGAGTGAATGACCTCTTTTGCCATGTTAAATGGTACATACTATATCACGGTTCATAAAATACAGCCTGGTGACTGACAGACAAGCAGACGGCCAGCGGAGCCTTCGTAATAGAGTTCCGTTTTACCCTTTAGGTTAGAAGCCCAAAAAAGGGCTATTGCTGAGTAAGAACAGGATAATTATGTTATCTGTACCCTTAGCACGAATTTTCACTCTTTTACTTTACAGCATCTTTCCAGTATTTACAGCGTTTTTGTATGAAAAAACGGAACAGCGCCTCTGGTGTGCGGAGAAGGAACTAAATTTTTAATTGAAAATTGTCAGTTTGAAATTGTTAAAGTTCCAGTTTACGTCTCAAATACTGAAAATTCGTGCTAAGGGTACTGATAACTTTTTAGTCGTATGTATACTGCTTATGTGTATGAAGTTTTATTAAAATTAATAAGGATTTAAACAATTGTATAAAATGCAATTCGGTCTACACCTTCTAGAAGCCTTCGGGGAATGTGAATGAATTACTCGAAGTAGTGGTTCTCGCTAAAAAGCATTTAATTATCATGGAGTAAAGGAAATAAAGCTTAACCATAGTTGAAGTCCTGGAAACTTAAGGTATTCTTAGTACTGAGGCCTTATCACAAGATTTCTGTATTTTATTTAAAGCGTACTTGAAGAATATAGTTACTGCGTTTATGGTATGGAAAATTAAAAACCGCCTCTAGTAGGTAATGTAGGTATACGAACAAGTAACTGATTTTTTCCATCAAATTCATGTCAAAGTTCCTATTTACTTTATGTCATAAAACGTGAAAAGTCATGCTAGGGCCTTTGGTAACTAACTGAGTTATTATTGTAAACTTTACCAATTATATTATTATTGGTGAAACAGAAACTTTCTACATTTAAAGTGTACCTACATGGAAAAGAATTAGTGCAGAAAGCAATATTTTTAACTAGAAGTAAATGGGCTTTCAAATCAAATCAAATCAAATCCATTTATTTGCATAAAACATGGTATACAAGATGGTGGAAACAGTTTTAGAACATACATGTTTTGCTTTCACTAGTATAATTTTTATCACACCGCCACCGTATTCTCTCGTATAGTAAGTTAGTATTTTTAATAAATAAATAACGGTTTGACTGTGCAAAAACACAAGTCCAGTCGAGATAACCAAAAATAGTCTACAGATAAAAATGGAGTATTAAAATTACAGAGGATTTTTAATGTTATTCTGCAGTATTTCGATTTTCCGACACAACATTGGGTAAATAAAGTAAAAGAAAAAAACAAAGTGATCGTTTATCGTAATCTAGTTGAACGACTTCAATTTGTTTCCGCAATTGTACAAAGTTTTTTTCATATGTGTATAAAGTTTTATGAATACGAAAATAAAATAAACTCTATGACCCCCCTTATTTCTGAACTGTATAGTGTCCAAATAATTCAAGTTGGAAACATTTGGACACCCCTTTGAATGTTTTCTTTTATTATTGTTTGTACATAATACTAGTTAGTTTTTATTTATAGTTTAAGTTGTGCAATAAATATAAAACACTGCGACAAATAAATCCTACTAATATTATAAAAAAAAAGTTGGAAACAACCATCATTGAAATCGGTTGCGTAGTTTCGGAGATTATCGTGTACGAGTATAAACATAGTGGCATGTCTGACTGTCGACACGACTATACGAGTGCTGTGCAGCGTGTCGCGGGTTCGAATCCCGCACTGAATAAATATTTGTATGACCTACAATTAGTTGTTCCGGGTCTGGGTGTTTGTGTATTGTGAGTTTCTGTTTGTAAACGCACCCATGATACAGGAGAAATTCCTAGGCAACCAAATAGATGAAAAAAAAATGTTTATGCAACAACAAACCTCATGGACAGAGGTGTACAGAATCTGCAGCCAAACTCCGGATAAGTTTCCTTTCGTATTATTAAGGCCGAGCTTATTTACATTTACCACGTATTGCTCTAGATTCCGTAATCTTACTGCAAAATTTGAAACGGAATAATCCAACAATACTAACCCAATCCTCCTTTTTTTTAGCGTGGTAAAATCATCAAATGAGTCGTCCAGCCAGGGCAGGGCCGGAGGGACTGTCAGTCTTGTACTGACTAAAATCCACGGTGTCCTTCAATAGCCCTTTACGTTCCGGGGTCACGGAAGCTTGTTAGTCCCGCAACCTCGGGCTAGACCCAATGTACGAAATAAATAAAATCATCACAATGAATTCGACTCACTTCAACTTTTACCCCCTCCATTGGGAAGTAATATACAGGGGGTTCATTCTTAGGTACATAGCGGTAGAACTCGTGGCCATCTTTGTACCACTTGACGGAGTACAGGGTGTCTCCTTCCAAGTCGTACTGGCAGTCCAAGAGGGCCATGCCTCCTTCGGGCTCATGTGTAGGCACCCGGAGCTCCAACAGACGAAGACTCCTCACTGAATCTGAAATACACGAGAAGAAAGATAGTCTACACTAATATATATCTTCTTTACATATAATAAAATGGTAGGATAGTCAAAACTGTACATTCAATATAAAAAAAAATACTTGGGGTGTGATACACAATCGATACCGAAGCCAAAAATATAGTTTTTAGAATTTTTGTCTGTATGTCCGTGATAAACTCAAAAAGTACTGCATGGATTTACTTCAAATTTGGCACGAATTTATTAAGAAGTCGCGTCAATATTATAGGCTACATATTATCACGCTATGACCTACGGGGAACGAGCACTGAACCTTTATTTCTTCAACGCATTCACGCAGACGACGTCGCGATAAAGAGGATAGATTTGCTTTTTGTTTGCAATGGATAAACTCAAAAATTGCTGATTAGTTTATCCATGCGGAAAAAGTCATGGACAAAGTGCTAGTAATGTATAATATTGATTAAACTATGAGACCGCTCGGTGACTCTAAACCAATAATATAAAAGCCAAAAGTTAAAACTGACAGTTGATAAACACCATACCTACATTTTTTTAACGAATGGTTAAAAAATGTAAGTAAAGGATTTAACAAATAGTTAGTTTAAACACTGATCATAACAACTCTCCCTAAGGCCTTTGTCAAACAGACAGGCGATAGCGAACCGAACCGAATCATGTCATATAAAAAACCGGCCAAGTGCATGTCGGGCCACGCACAGTGTAGGGTTCCGTAGTTTCCCATCAAAATACTTATGCGAACTAACTAAACTGATTCGCTGAATTTAATTTTAAAAAGAAGAATGTTCAAAATCGGTCCAGGAGTCTTTGAGAAATCGGGCCAAATATATAAAAAAAAGATTACGACGAATTTAGAACCTCCTCCTTTTTTTGAAGTTAGTTAAAAATAGTTGACAATAAAAACCTACCTATCCCCAAAAAACATACCGTAAAAACATACCTAATAAAGCTGTAAAAATAAAGTTGACAAACTTACATTTGCAGTTGATGAACATGTTCTCCGATACATTTTGTTTAAGAAAATATGTTATCCAAGTACATTTTATAAGTTGGTCGACTATTACTCGTAAAGTTGTAAAGCCTACTTAGTCATGATAATTTTCTTTTAAACTTCGTTATATATGCTACTACTGTGAATTTTTTCACATCCCCAAACATAACCGTTTAGCTGGTAGAGGGGGGGGACACTCGAGTCGAGCAAAAATTAGCACTTTAAAGCTTAATATTTCACAAACGAATCTTTTTATCAAAAAATTGTTCATGGAAACTATCAATATTTTTTAAAGACCTATTTAATGATACCCCACACTAAGGGGTACGCGAGAAAAAAAAAAACATCCCCACTTTACGTGTACAGGAGGTACCCTAAAAAAAATATTTTACGAGATTTTATTTTACCACTTTTATGGCACAACAAATCCATATATTTACACCAAATTACAGCTCTCTAGTACTGTGCGTCTCTGAGCTAAACTGCGGACAGACGGACGGACGGACGGACGGACGGACGGACGGACATGGCGAAACTATAAGGGTTCCTTGTTGAGTACGGAACCCTAAAAATGCGAAAGCGATCCGATACTCTATGTGACAAGGCTTCAAACAATTCCATACATTACAAACAAAAACACTACGCCACGCATTCGGTTCGTCTGTCAGTTTGACAAAGGCATAAGTGATTATTATGAAAAGACACCAACGGTTAGTCGGTTTTTCACAGCCGTTATATTGAGAATCAATGCAATTTGAGACCCAGTTTGACCAAATTATCAGTAATTAGGTTGTGGAACTGTCAGTCGTTTCACGTTAAATTTTAGTATTTAGCAGCATCAAACTAGACCGAAACACAACTAAAATAATATCAGAAAGATGCTGAAGGCAATGGCTAGGGCGATGACTCGTTAAATGACGTACAAAAAGTCATGAGTTTGAACCCCGTTCACAGTGCATTATCTACATAGAAGCAATCATAGCACAAGCGTTTAGCTAAGGCGAAAATATTTAAGGTAGTATTATAAACTTATAAAAAAATATCTCGCCATGTATTCTTGCCGATATTTCTTATTACATAGTATCTGCCAGTACATGACTAATTAATTTAATTAATTTAAAAATTATAAAGTGAAACGTTTTATTGTGCGCTTTGAAGTGGCTTTCTATATATTGGCAGAATGTGAAAACGTGTTCACTGTTGTTATTGTAACACCCTATTTTCATGAATAAGGCTTCCAAAGTATTAACCAAGTTGTCGGTATTCTGCAAAAGACTAATTAATATCTCAACAGTTTTATTGTATTAAATAGGATTACACGATATATCAGAAAAACCCAAGATTTCTAAAATCTTTAATGGTAAGGTAAGGTCAATCTCACTAACGTCAGTCTCAATTATGATTCTCGTATAATACATGTGGTGATTTTTGCCACTGTGTATAATTGACTATGACTCATTCACGGTTACAGAAGTAGAGTTCTACTACGAGACTATGAACACATATAGCAGCGTATGAACGAACCTAGCTAAATGTCATGGATGCGTACGCTCATAGTGGCAAGGAGTACCCACACCGGCCACGAGAAATAAAAGTATAGTAATAATAAGTACACTGAACTACAATACCTTGCGTCCACAATAACAACAACACGAGAATCGTTCTGCCAAACATCTTGGTACAATATTCTCAGCAGACAGTCCTCATAACCACGCGCGCACTTCACAGTACTTCGACAGCTGTACAGCTCACACTTCACTTCACATCACACGGATCCATCACTGATAAATCACTGACTCGAATAATTTAACTGAACATCAATAACAATTGTACCTTTGAATTCAGTTAAAATCTGCCGTTTGCGGTGTCTAAATAGGCCAGCGAAATTCCGGCGACACAAATCTAAATTTAAAACTGGTCGCCACTGAACTGTCTGGCGCATGCGCCGCGCTAACAACGTACTGCCAATATTAAGAAGATTGTGTGGCAATGATTAATTTTTGCAATTTTTTATAAATATAAAGCGTGCACTTTTTGTCGCGAGCGTACACGCAGGGTGAGGGTTGGTAGCGTGAGTTCACCGAATAATTCCGAATAATTATTCGGGTGCACATGTGTGACTCAGACCAAATATATGCAGTAATGTTAATTATTCTGTGTATTACCAGCGGCATTAATTATTATGATAAAAGACTTTACATAGTTAATAGTTTGTTTGACCAATCGTTAATTATTGAGGGTCTTTACACCCGCGAGCCGATTGAAAGAATATTGTCGCTGGATGAAGTTGGCGAATTGTTTTGACTTTTATTGTGAGTGGGATCAAAGGCTATCCTTTGTCCAATTAAAAAAATACGATACGACAGCCCTGATCTATTTGAAAAAAAAATTACCTATGTGAAAGGTCTCAAAAAATAGTCTCTACAACAAAGTTGTTTTTAATTCATTTGTTGTTGACTGGTTTTACCAATCTTCATCTAAATTACACACAAATAATTGAACTTAAAAGTACCTCAGCAAAAGGTCAGAGTGGAGTTATCTCCCGTGGTAATTTCAATGTTTTTGTAACGAATTATCTAATGAAAACATTTACTAAGATAAAACTAAAGACACAGTACGATCAAATAATAAGTACTGTGTATACTTATTTATTTTTATGATAGCATTTTTTATATTTACGCAGTATTTTAAACGCTAAAGAAAGTATAGCAGAAACCTAAAAATGTCAATAAAAAAAGAAGATACACTACTTATTTCTTTATACCGGTTCATTGCAAGCTAATTGTTTATTTGTTTTAAATATCAATACATTAATTAACCTCGGTATAAGCAATATTTATTGAATTTAGACCGCTTCTGCAGTTATTTTGCATAATTTCTTTTGTATGTCAAAATGTCGGGTAAATTTTCACAAAGGAGAGAACTCCTTCCAAACATTTCTATAGCATTCCTATTTTAACGATGGTTTTGTTTTTATAAATAAACCAACAAGTTCAAATTATGGGGATAATTGTACAGTTGTTACATACCTAATAACATTACAATAACCAAAGCGAATTTATAAAGTAGGTACTGCGTGTTCATATGTCTCACAGCTTTATTTCCACTTGGCACAAAGTTAATAAAACGTGGTTCCGTACACATCCTTGTGAGAGATGTTGAAGTTATTTCCGCTGTGATGTCGGTCGACCGGCGCTAGTTCTTAGACGAATCGCTAGATGGCGCCCGATGTATGTTCGCAGAGTATTCAACCGCTATTGTGAAAAGTTTCTATTGGGTAAAGCAAGAACGGGGAATGAAACTATATTAATTTGATGCTCGAATACTCAAAACTTTAAAAAGTTTTTAGCTATTGTACGAGTTACTCCGGGGTCGCGGGACTTATCTCATTACCGTGACGCCGGAACATAAAGGGCTGTTGAAAGACACCGTGACACCGACATCAGTACGAGTCTGACAGTCCCTCCCGCCCTGCTTGGGGTGGGACGACTCATTTGATGATTTTACCACGCTAAAAAATAAAAAAAAGGTTGCACTCCAGGAGTGCCGGTAGAAGTGAAAACTTTTTTGTTACTATGTTTTATTTTAAAACTGGAGTAGTACAGATATGAAATTAACTAATTTGAATGACGTCTTACTCATTTTCGATCAGGGTCACGTGACCCTGACGCGAGTTTTAAATTTTTTACCCATTACAGAAAAAGTGTACAACGCCGCTAAAGAAGTTTTCACTTCAAAAAAAAAATTGTACGAGTTACTGGGTAGGTTTCTTGGCCAGGAATTCAGATAAGCCCACCTACGTACCACATACCCACCTCTACTATTTACTTTTATTCTTTAGACAAAATATTCAATGTAATGAAAGACACAGGTTCGAATCCCTTTCGCAGTCGATTTTTTCTTTCCTAAAAATCATTTGATGTAGACGTAAAAGCGTTAAAAAAACAAAATAGTACCTAATACCCCAACTGGCAGAGTCAGAAATAAAAGGCGAACATAAAAGATGGAGCATCCAATTTTTCAGTTGTAATTCCCACCTTACTCGGAGATTAGCTCTTTAAAAACTCCAACTCATTCTTATTTGCTCTCGAGAGGTGAAAATAGCGCTCCAACGGGGTAGTTGTTGTAGTGTACGCTCGGTATCCCGCCTCTTAAACTATTGTAGTGAGCCCAATCCTATTCCCTCGGGAGCACATTCAGTGCCTGGACGTTCCACAGTCTGCAGGGAATATTATTATAGGGATGCTCTGCTCTCTTATAAGTAATCTGGACGGTTTTGGGTACGGAATTGTTCTATAATTTCACATCGTGTATCATATTATTTTTCTTATTATAAATGAAGAATAGAAGTTGTTGCTCAAGCTTACTATTAAACTGTAACGCCATAAATTAAATAGTTCATAAAACACTCTAAAATGACTGCAATGCATTTAATTCATCAAAACCTAATTTGTTATAAATAGAGCCTGATTGTAGTGTTCGAGATATTTAATTCATTTCAACTTGCTGATCTAATTTCGAAATGTTTCGAACCAAATATAGGTATTATAAAGTTCAACTGAATACCCTGTTATAAATACGTGTTTCAATTTATTTAATTCTGTAGGTACCTACGTAATTATTTTATTTAATACCAATTTAATGTTTAAAGCGGCCGCCGTGAACGTACCTAATTGTGTTGCTAGCGGCTCATGCCTCGTACAAACGAATCGTAACCACATCACTAACTGTAAACATTTAGTTTAAAGCGGTTGCCCAGCTAACTAACCTTGAATTTGTACAATTCGGTGTACAACAAAGCTCTGGATATCTCAATTAATGTCGAGTTGTGGTACACGTAAGGCACGGTCCACGGCCGACATATGGACAAATAAGTCTATTTGCGAACATTTAATATTCGCTTCGGGCCCGCGTTAATTAAGCCGGGTTGGTTGGGTCCGCATGTCCGATGCCCAATGCCCCGCACCCTCGAATCACCCTCGACTCGATAAAAGAAACAAAACACTCGCTACCAACCATACAAACGGTTTACCCACAATACGGTTCAAAAATGTTTTCGTCAAAATGTTTCACATAACTCGTGAAATATTTCTTAGTTTGAAAAGCGTTGTCAGTGGCACCTATGAAGCGAATAAAATAACGTGTTATACGATTTCTAACTTTCTCTTCTTTCATAAAGAAGCCTCTCTTCTGACAATAAAATGTTTTGCTTTAAAAAAGTAAAAGAAAATAATATGTTCCATTGAAACTTCATGCTTAATTAGACACTTTGTTATTTAGGATTTGTTCTAGTCTATTCAAGAAATCCGAAGATTTTATTATCGGCTCAGTTCGGTACGGCAGCCCACAGATGTAATAAGTAACTGCCTCCACTCCATCGCTTGACCGATAAAAGGCAAAATAAATCTCAATAAAGCTACCTCACGTGGCGCACACGAATGAATGATTAAACGGAGGCGTTTCTTCATTTGTTTTCACTTTAGTTCGGACAACACAATGGTGTGTGTATAGTCTAGCTTTACTAAGGGAAAATTACACCGCCCGTGGGAACTCGCGCGAGTAAATCATCATTAGAGGAGCCGCCGCGGCCGTGGGACACGCCTCGTCTTTATAAAAGATTCAGCTTGATACAAACGAGACGGACGAGTAATGGCCGAGTTACTTGTACGTTGTTCGCACAACTTTACACGCGCTGTATTTCATTTAGGCGCCATTAAAATTAACAAAGACCTATGGGCATGTACGCGCAAGTAATCTCGGCAATTAACCGTTCTGTATCGCATACTCTTAGAATGGATGGCCCATAATTAAAATGAATAGGAGGCCACGATACGAAGCCTTCACCAGGTTTAAATAACTTGCGGAAATTTCGTTGCTGGGCTGTAATTGCTTTTTTTCTTCGATGAAATCTTTCCTAGGTAGGCTCTATTCGTAAAATTTTGCATATTCCAGCAATTATGCAGATGCGTAAAAGAAATAGCTTTGTGCAGATCAATACATGAACGCCCCTTACGTGTTTGAATAAAATTCTTAGAACATACAAAATGCAAATGAAAGATATTAGTAACACTGAATTTTAGTGATGTTAAATACCTACACACTTAAAATAATTTGAACTGATTCCCTGTTTAATATTTTGCTCTCGGACGAAATATTTCTTTTGAGAACTGCATTTTGTGCTCAGTTTGAGTCGTCCTGATGCCGCTAAGTAATCAAGTTGGACTTGACGCCAACTTGGCGACCTCCGCACAAATGTCGGCGAGGTACATTTTGCAACTTGACTGGCATATTATTAAGTTGAAAACTTTAAATGCAGGACATTTATGAAACTGTGGAGTGGGCAGTGGCCGCAAAGTTTTGTTAATCAGAATAGCGGGGGGTAGCTGGGTCAAACTAGTTAGAATTTTCACCTCGCCTATCCCTTGACATGGGCCCGACCGGGAATATTTTAAAATTATTCAATTTACATAGGTTAATTGCCCACTTATTCTAGGAAACTACGTGTAGCCTAGTTCTGCGGATTAAATTGGCTTGTCATTATCAAACTGTCAAACTGTTTTTGACAGTTTACTCCGCTTATTTATGAAAAGGTGTGGATTTATGCCCAAAAATAGCGAATATCTTTCAACGCAAACACACAAAAAAAAAACATTTAAAAATCCTGACAGAGCTTTGCGAAAAGTACTTGCAGATTTTTGTAAATAAAAACATTTTTCGGGAATCGATAGAAGCGCACCACGTTTATACCGGAGCTTTTAAAAGTATATTCAATAGCATTGTTCAACTGGCTTTGTGTCTCTGTCTAAAAGAGTGAACATTAATTCATATTTCTTTTATTATTACTGTGCGTTTGTTTCTGAAGGTCTCCGTGGCACCGATGGAGTGCTTCGCGACCTCCCATGGGCGTCGGCTGTGACAAGGGATACCTATGTGAAGTGGGGCGGACCAGCCACCTGTTTATCTCTGATATATGCCTATTCCTACAGGGTCTTTTAAATTGGCCAAAAAGACTGTTTAGTTAAAAGACTTTTTAGCTCTTTTTTATAGTTATTTCGGATTTTTGGGTCTTGTGTGAGTTGTCACACAAAAATGAATGAAATAGACCGTTTTTTCAATGCCTTTCGACTCTGTTTCATGTAAGAATCGTTTTATTTTTTAGGAAAAAAAAAATCTTCGTTTCTGTTACCCAGATATTTTCCTTCCCATACAATGAAATTATGCTGACATAACACTAAACCAAATTCAAATTATTATTTATTTTATTAAAAATTTGTGGGTCCGTGTCTACAGAGTCCGGTGATGGGCAGAGCTGAACTAATTGCAATGATGTGTAATCTCAGTAGTAGAGTATAATTGCGTTAGACAACAAAGTATTTCACGCAAAAATAAAAAATAAATAAAAAATCTTGTATAAAATTACTCAACCTGATTCGTTAACATGGAGGTATTTTTAGCATTACTACAACATTATTTGAACTACATAATTAAACTTTTGAACAGACATTATAAATCTTACTTACTAAAATAATGTTATATTTACTTGCCTTTTTCACACGTTCGACATTATGACTCACTCAGTTAACAATTAAATAAAGACAACATTTTATGCAAATGCAAAGAAATTACGCGAACATTTAATTGGTCCGTAGGGCCGCATAGTACCAACCTTACAACAATTACTCAAATTAACAGCATAATGTTCGCGAGCACTCCCAGGTTCGCCAACCTAATATAATAATAATATATCAGCATTGCACGCCATTATCTCCTCATATGAAGGTAATATTGTTTATTGCTACATGCCTACGCGATATTAAATACCGCGCGGCCGTGAAAGACTTACAGGGGCGTAGATTTTCAGAGGTGAAAAATTGCATATTCATTAGTATATGGAACCTGTGGCTTTTAGTAAGTCTTACTTAAGGGGGATGCTCCAACCAGCCCGCGAAATTCAAATTTTTTTACGTTTTTTGCAATTTGCAGGCCAGTGACATGTTGTAACTTTATAAATATTTGTGTTGCGCAAATAACAAGTATAATTTTAAATATAAAAAATATCAAAAAACTCGCTCCATCAGCTCTCACATAGAAAAGGTGCATCATGTTAAAATCTCCGAAATCTAACTACGATGCACCTTTTCTATGTGAGAGCTGATGGAGCGAGTTTTTTGATATTTTTTATATTTAAAATTATACTTGTTATTTGCGCAACACAAATATTTATAAAGTTACAACATGTCACTGGCCTGCAAATTGCAAAAAACGTAAAAAAATTTGAATTTCGCGGGCTACATCGAAGCAATCACCTTAAAGTTACGGACAGAAAGGTTACTACGTAAGTCGTTATGTAACTAAATTAGTAAAATTTGAATACTTAGACGATCCTTGCAAAGTGTGTTTTGGAAATCTGAATTGTTTTGTTCAAAGCAACCGATGGTCTTGGTTGGGTAGTAAAATCATCAAATTTATGAGTCTTCTCGCCTTAGGTGGAGCGGGAGGGATTGTCAGATTCTTACTGATTTAAATCCAACTTGTTTGGCATTTACGTTACAGGGTCACCTGCTTTGATTGTTCGCATCAAGGAACAGAGTCAGTGAATCTGCGTACACGTTTGTACGGTCAGCCAAGAAAGTGGTGTACCAGTTTTGATTTAGTTTCCCGGTCATCGAAAATTACAACAAGGTTCGTTATAAAAAGATATTACTGAAAGAGACAACATTATCATGACGTAAACCTATGTATTTAGTATTCATACGTCATATGTCACATATAAGTACATGACATTTTAACCTTTAGTTTAAATGAAAAGTTTCTACAAAGCAATTGAAATGTTTCCAAACAAAAGTAATAAAAACTATTTAAATAGACAACCGAATTCCATTTGAAAAAGAAAACTGACAATTGACATTTTGTCAAATATATGCAAAAAATCGATATATTTTCCGTGTTATTTTTCAATCAACTGCATATAAAATCATCTCAATGCCTGCCAACTTGACCATTGCCGAAAGAGCACAAATAATTGCCCAATTTAATGAGGGAAGCAGTATCAGTGCGATATCCCGGAATTTGAATATATCGAGGCGTTCTGTCCGCTTTTGGATTCGTCGTGAAGGAGAGGAGGGAAGTTTGTTGGATCACAGAAGAAGTGGTCGCCGGCCTGCACTCTCCAATAACGATAGAGAATTCATGAGACGGGAATATGAAATCAATGGTTTTAAGCCCACAAAACATTTTGCGGAGATGTTCGATGTGAGTGCCCAAACAATAAGGAATCATCTACATTACATGGGGTTGCACCACAGGCATTACGCCAAGAAAATATATTTGACGGATGCTCACAGACTTGCTCGTCTGAACTTCGCCAGAGAGCACTTAGAGTTTGATTGGTCTAATACAGTGTTTTGTGATGAAAAAACGTTTAAATCCAGTCAGCATGGACGTCTTCACCTTTGGCGATATAATTCAACACGGTATAAAGATGATCATGTAATTCCAAATAGAGAATCAGGTCGAATTTCCGTAAATATTTGGGGCTGGATGAGTGCGGATGGTGTAGGAGAATTGTGTTCTCTACCTCCTCGAGCGACGGCTGTAAATTATATCGACGTGCTTCAGAATGCAATGCTACCGACAGTCCGTAATGTTTACCCGGAGAACGAAGTGCCACAATTTGATTTTGTTCAAGATAATTGTTCAATTCATAATGCGAGGATCGTAAGAGCCTGGTTTCGTTCACACACTGACGTAAGGGTAATTCAGTGGCCCTCAAGATCGCCGGACCTCAACCCGATAGAAAATGTTTGGGGCCTTATGGTCCAACGATGGTCGCATCAAAATGAAAGAACCAAACAAGCTCTTATTAGTCACTGTAATTATATTTGGGAGGAAATGCGGGGAACCGATATTTGCTCACGGCTTGTTGGTTCAATGAGGTCTCGTCTTTTAGAGGTTATAGAGGCCAACGGCGGTTACACCCGTTTCTAATTTTTAAAAATTTTCAATATCTTCTAAATATTACTATATATGCTATGTTTTTGTTTGTTATAAGTATTTTAAAATTGATTGTAGAAATTTAATAAAAGGATAAATCTATTTTTAGTTTGTTTTTTATTGATATTGTAATTACAAGTTTACAGAAATTGTAGGTTTGTGGATTCGCCTTGTGCCTTTACAATTTTATGTAACTTGTTGATTACAATTCTGAATTTGTAGATACAATTTTGTCATCAAAATCTACAGCCCCCCACCGTTGATTTTACGACGTCATTGGTTCCATCAAGTTCAAACTAAGAACAGCTGTCACGTTACAAACAGTAGTAGTCGTTATCAATAATCAGATAAAGACAGCAATAGAAGTTGTCAGATCGATCTGCAAGCGAAACTAATCTTTATCACCGATGAATCTGCAAGCGATATTCAACCTTAGGGTGGTACACCACTTTCTTGGCCGACTGTACACCATCTCTCACCATGGTATTGATGGTATCCATAATGAGGATGACATTTATCCATGTCAACTAAACTAATAAGAAAATAATATATCCATGTTTTCTTATTCGTTTTTAGTGGAGTCGAAGAATATTTAACTAGATTCGTACAAAAAGTAATAAAATAATCATTATTGATATCATTGAAACGCAAATAACTTCGAGACAAACTATAGCGGACATAGTAATAGGCTTATTCGTTAATATTTTTCAGTGTTAATTAAAATCTTACTCTCCTATTTCTGCTTTGGTTATTTCAAAACTATAGTTCAGTTCATAATTAATCACTAATTAGAGCACTACGACTTTCAAACTAGCTCTGAGAAAATACACTATAAAGATACTTACCTACTTTTTACGTTGGTACCCAAAACAGCCCTGTTTTTTTTTTGTTTTGATAAGATCTTATATTAGTTTATTTGATTCAGAAAAAGCAGAGTCAAGCCTTAGTCAGGCAAATTACCAACTTTTCACACAAATTGTATGTCCTAAGAATATTTGTATTGAAAAAAGTTAAGCGAATAGATCGGCAAAAAAATGAGCATGTCAATTTCTAGTGCGTAGTGCCACGCTAAAAATCGGTTGGAGTGTTTAGTAGGTACATAATTATAACCTTCCTTTATGTATAGGTATATTTTAATCAGCCTTACAGTTATTGTATTGTTGATAATAATAAAGAATGAAAAGTTAAAGTGTGTTCAAGGGCATTAAATCAAAAACTTACTCAAGTCATTCAACTGTAGCTCGATCAGAATTTCAGTATTTAATTTAAAGCGTTCTTGCGGTATTTCGTTTACTGTATGGAAAAATAGAACAGCGCCTCTAGTGTTCGAAGAAGGAACTAATTCATTCCTTGAAATTAATCTCAAAGTTCGTGTTTACTTTCCGTCACAAAAACTGGAAATTCATGATAAGGCCTCTGAGGTCTTGCACAGGATTTGAGTATTTAATTACAGCGTACTTGTGGTATTTACTGCGATTATTGGATGGAAAATTAAAGAGTGCCTCTAGTGTACGAAAGAGAAACAATTTTTTTCCATGAAATAAACGTCAAAATCACTGTTTACTTTACTTCACTGAAACCGAAAAAATCGTGTTTGAAACTCTGAGGTCTATTACCTCGCGATAAAGATCCGTCTCGTGTTAATATTTCATACCAAACCAACATCATAACATTACCACTGTCAGTTTATCTAATCAAATTAATGTAACAGTCAATTGACAGTAGTTAATTGTTTACACCAATTAGTAGTTCAAAGTTAACTCCGTTGATTAATTAGACAATTCCAAGAAACTACATCTTTGGTCCAGTGACTGGAAGGTCGGCTGTGATGAGTTAAGTCCTACGTTCAACGTTGGCTGAATGATTTTTCTTAACGGAAACCTAAAAAACTGGCCAAAAGTGCGAGTCGGACTCGTGCACGACTGGTCGAATATTCGTAAACTGGAACTTTGACGTGAATTTGATAGAATTGTTTAGATTATCAACAAAAAATTGTTTATCTATTGTAGAACAGATTTATAGCGGCTTTTCTAAAAAAAGGTTTTTATTTTTTTCTCACAATCTAGGAATCGGATGTAAATTGAATGTATCTAACAGGTTTTTAAAAATGTTGATTAATTTGTCGCAAAAAGCATGAATTGTTATAGTAAAATTTTATATTAATATTGAGCAATATTTTGTAAAGAAACGCACTTGTATTATCTCACGTTGTTTAAAAACAAACTCGGCTATTGTGAACCAACTGCATTCAAAACTGTGCTTGAAGTCACAAAGCGCACTGTATTTAGCAAAACTTCCAATTCTAAAGTTGTTCGAGCAATATTGAAGTTTGCCAAGTAGCACGAACAAGAGTCATAGATATTCATTAATCTCGTTACAGAACCTGGTCAACTTTGCTTGTAAACTTGTGTCCTAAGTTCGCAGACTAGAAACAATCCTACTGCAAAAGTTGCAGTTTCGGCAACTCGCCAATCCTCGACATTTATTAACTTTCGGTATTGAATACTCGTTTAAATTAAATAGCTGTAAGTAATTCCCTCGTAAAACATTAGGGAGTCGCGGTAATAAGTAAATTTCTAAACTTGCCACTCCTCGCTGCGTTTTAATAAAAGTTGAGCGCATCGCTCCGCTCGGGGAGTTAGCAGCAGGCAGGAGCGCCAGTGCGCAGCGGAACCACGCCAACTTCTCATACTAAACTAAGAGAACAATATTTCAATGATAATTATTATAAATGCAGGTTCTTTTGACTTAACGTGTAAAAAAGTTATAATCTCTCTCAGAATAAAGTATGTGGAATATGTTTCACAAAGGATACGATATATTAAAACGTTTCTTGCATGTTCCCCAATAAAACCTAGTTTTGATATCTTGTTATTGTAGCTTATAAAGGGGCGACATGGCTGTTAAATCCCCGATGCATTTCCGATAAAATGTATCGGGTGCAGGCCGATTTGTTTATTCTAATCAATCAGCTGGGCTGATCTCCACGTACGCGCGAGGGCTCGACGCGGGTTTGTTTTGAATTCTCACACAAAATAAATATCAATGCTAATAGTCGTATAGATATTGGGTCCGATATCTCCCCTTTGGGTATCGTACAACAATAGCGTGAGCCATTTCCAGGCATTACCCATTTAAATTTGTTCCCTTGGTTTCCTTATCGACGGGAGGGTAGCGTCGACGTGAAGAGACACGCGGCGGGTAACATGAGGGGATGTCTTGATGACTCACACGCCACCAACGATGTCTGCCGCTACTAAGGTCGCTAAATATTGCCTTTTTATGCTAAACCGTATCGACTTGCGAGAATACGAGTGTAGATTAAATATTTCTGTGGATATATTGGGCATTAAAATTGTGTTGATACGACAGATAACACTGTTACTAAACAAGTTACATGGAATGTGCAACAGGGGTATAATAAATTACATTCTTGGTTTGTTAGTATTATATTAACAGTAATGTCCGTTTCCCTAATTTTTTTTTATATTAGTGACTTTTCCGGAGTCGCAGGGTGAAATTTAGAAATAAAAACAATGTTCATATACCTTGCCCTGACAAATACAAACACAACAAAAAAGAATTAGTCCAGCCATATAGATTTACAGCTTATTGAACAGAAAGAAAAAATACTCGTTAATTTGGCTTAAGCCACAACTAAGGCAAAAAGTAATTATGAAAAAAGTAAAATTAAATAGAACCTAAATCTAGGCAACTAAAAAAAATATTAAATAATTCATCATCTTCAGTAACTTATTTAAGTATTTAAAATAAACTTATATTTTTTGTAAAACAACGATTGTTAATTTGAAAACCTGTTTTTCTTTCTATGGAAATACATCGTTGTCAAGAGATATAAGTTATGTCGTAATTTTTCTTCGAGAATCCAAGGTAAGCTCCCTGTTTCCGCGTTTTGTGTACAAATCGTCGTTATTAGATTAACTGTGTCGGCGACGTTGACGAATATTGTGATTTTGAGTAACATTATTAGTAATGACGAGATGACATTGCTGAGGTAAACAAGTTTTTTTGGTGTTGACGTCTCGTTCACGGAAATTACTGTGTTTTTGTACTCGAATGTTTCTTTGATTTACGAGTTTTTGCTAATAGCAGCGTCCATGTAAGTAGTAAGCATTTTTTGGGACATAAAGTAGACTCTATTCGGTTTTTTTTTCAGTTTTGTTGACTAAATTGAGTTCGTGCTTTAATCAGAACATATTTACAATACTGTCCAACATGTGGGTACAAACAGTATTTAAAATTTCAATCAATTTTGTGGGGTCGAATTGAATAATCCTGTAGGTATTAAGTTGATAGAGCCACGTCAATGATACTATTCTGATTTAAATTAAAATCTGATGTAAATATAATCTGCCAACTCATATTTCAGAAATAAAATATCTGAAGCGGTTATTTTTCATGATTCGTTACTTGTTTTCAGTAAATATCGAATTTAATTCTCGACATTGTGTTCAACACCACAACAGTGTAGATATGTAATTATGAACTCATTGGAAGTCGAAGTAATTATGGATTTAAACGTCATCAGTCAGATTTTTTAACCAAATGACTGAAATATTCTTTAACATATTTGTGCATGCGTTATTAATGATAATCCAGCCATCGGTAAGGTAGAATAAGCTTTGATTCATTTCACGACTAGGTAATGTCTTTTTTCATAAAGCAGTGTAAGTCTAAAGGCAATTTTTTTAAAGGATAGAGATAGATGTAACACGCTGCTGATGAATTTCCCCCTAGCATAAATACAATTTCTAACCAACTCACTTACTAATCGGACAAGATCTTCGAATTAACGACTGTGATTGGTACAAATTCAACAATGAAATCTTTATATTTCTGTAACCAGACAATTATTGTGGCCTTAAATAAATAAATGATGCAGTTGGAGAATACTCATCAAGTCGGTACGGTACCGTTTCGTCCGGCCTATAAATGCCGGCTTATTTCCAGATGCGGCGATGTCCCGCGAGACTCCTCTGTCGCAGATATTTAGATTGCCTAGCGAGATATTTGTACCGGAAAAGAAGATGGGCTACTTATTTTACCCTACCTCAGAATGACAAAAAGATGAAGCGGATAACGTATGAAATGTTTGCTGAGATTTGTGGTGCCTTTGATGTCGTAAGCGGTCGCTACGCCGGTATTGACGGAGTGCTACGGCGTGCTACGAAAATGCTACGAGAATATCTTTTACTTTGTCACATATGCTCTCAAGCTACATGTTTTGATTATGTATGGCAAACCTTTGAATTTTTTTATATAATTAGTTTAAGAAACAAAGTCCCGTCCTGAACTAATTTATCTCAGTCAAATCAATACCTAGCTACGTGAAAGATTCCAACGATCCGATGGAATACTTTCCCGAAAAGAAGAACAACTTCAGAAATAAATCTCAATTGATTATGCGGACGTTCATTATTCATGCGTATAATAAAGTAGGCATATCTGTCGGACACACCGTACTACTTACAACGGGGTTACTTGGGCGCGAACTTTTCACCCAAGGTCGACTGCAAAAGGTAACCGGGGCCCGCTCCGAACAACCTGACCTATTAATTTTCATTTGCAACTGCGAACATTGATTATTTATTGTTCCACGTATAATAAGGCACACAACAACAAACGATAGATAATTAAATGTCCGATGGAACGCCGTCATTGTCGTGATTCATCATAAAATATTATTACCCAGTGTTTAATACTGTTTTGTAAACTACATGACAAACAATTAAGAATAATGAATATGTTTGCCCTATTTGCGATAATGTGATTGGGTGGCGTGCGTGGGACAAGTGAGCGAGTGTTTCGGTTTGTCGGTGCGGCACGGCGGCGGCGGCGGCAGCACGCGGCAGAGTGCTGAGCGGTGCCGTTCGGCACCCGCGCGGCACATTATGCAGGAAGTTTTAACGGCTGCATGACACGCGATGCACGCTGATTCACATATTTTTTGCGCTGCAAACCTTGTTACTGAACATAATAGGGCGCCGATCCCGTTCATTTCGGGATGACAAAGCAAGCGTATCAATCAAAAGAAATTAAACTTCTCGCAGCATTCATTAACCAAATGAATAATATTTATATCATAATTTTTAATTTGACTATATTTCACGATTTTAATTGTTTCATAATTAAAATCGGGTTTATTTCTAAGGGCATGTTCTAGATAAATAATTTAATTTATGGACTACCTACTTGAACAAAATTCTGGTAGGTACCTATTGGTATAAATTATGAATGAGCCGTATTTAGACTTCACAAAGTTTATGTTGTATGTTAAGCAGGCTGGATATACAAACTACTTCAATATATTTCATCAGCTCATAAATTATTTCGTTCAGGTCAGCAAGTAAACTAGTTAATTTGAACTAGTTTAAGCAGATTTTCATGCATAATTCATTTATCAGTTATATTCGTGCAACGAATCCGTGGTTTGGATAAAAGATGAAAATATTTTATAAACGAATTCAGGAGTAATTTGATAATCTTGTGTTGTGTGCGAAATAAATAACTCGATTTTTATGTCAGATGGCTTGGCAGGGAAAATTAATGGATATTCTATGTTGTGTTCGCGTACTTATGTATAAACAGCTTTAGGAAGTAGTAATTCACGTGTAGGTACGCCATTATGATGACAAAGGCTAGAGTACTCGAGGGGAAAAGCGGAGGGTCGTGATACAAAGACCGATGCTGATGTATTGGTCCGGAAATCACAATTGTAGAACGCAAATTACCCGCGTCCTTTTCTTTGAAATAAATTCGGTGAATTACAAGAAAAACAGAACGTAACTACGTGTACAAATTAAGGACTGGAGATGAAAAGGACTCATATATTTAGCTATACCTCCACGAATTAAAATACTGCCCATTCAAATGTAATCTTTCAAATTATTTATGGGACGTCGGTTTAACTAAAACTCTTTCTCTGTTCTTACAGGAAAAGATAAAAATCGAAGGATTGTTTTCCCGTTCGCGAAGATCCTAGATTTGGGTCGTTCTATCAGTATCCTTAAGCCCGTTTTCGACATAAAATTGACACTCGGGATACCCAATTTATTCAAATAGGATAAAGTTTATTTCACTGATATAGAACAGTGGAGAGATTCAATGCAATTAAGATTAACACCATGTTCACATATTTTTAAGTCAGAGTTTACTTTAAAATGTAAATATACCTAGAGAGTGTAAAAGTTTTAACGAGCTATTGAACTTATAATTAAGATCTTCCTAGTCAGAGAGTGTCTGCTATTTGTGGGCTAATAGCGGTTTAGTTCTAGCTGATTGATTTGCTCTCGTTTACTGAACGACCGCCTGATGTCGCTAATTATTCAGTCATTAGGAATCTTCCGTTTGTTTAGAAAATCAATTAATCATTGCCATCAATTTAGGTTACGAAACTATCGAGATTTTCGCACCGATATTATGTTAGATATTGTAGTGAATTAATTAAGGCTTTAATTTGTTTCTGAAAGAAACCGCGGAAGAAAACTTCTCGAGTGTCGACCACGGATCGGAAGACGCAGCGTAGGCAGGCCTCCCCATTAGGTGGACCGACGACATCGTGAGAGTGGCAACTGATGGATGCAAGTGGCGCATTGTAGTTCGGCGTGGCGGTCTAAGGGACTTCTTCCGGCTGATGATGATGACGATCACAACTGTATATCCCAAAGGGATTTTATAAACACACCTTTGTCAGTTACGTTTAAATCCCGTTATAAGGATATACATCTATGGCTGTCAAGTGTGCAGGGGGTCAAAACCAAAATAACTTTAATTAGGTTTGGTAATATCTTTAATATCATGAACATGAGCGTCTAACAAAATGTTTTATAATTTTCTATTAAAATCAACTTTTGCGAGAAAGGTAAAAGTACAGAGTAGGTACTGATATAATCCCTGTTGCTTGAGGCCTGGCACGTATTGCTCTTTGTCACACCTAGTTTCGTCTCTCAATTTTATGAAATTACATAAAGTATTCATAAATTATAAATATAAGGTGTATGGGCGCCGATCTAATCACAATCGGATGGACTCAGATAACTGATCATAGTTTTCAAATAGTTTTATTTTGTACTACGACTGCCAACAGGATTTAAATAAAGTTCTCTTTGTCAAAATGTTTGGCTTTTCAAAATCAAGGGCGTTAACAAAATTAAAACTTTAACAAAAAAATGTTCTATGAGTGTCTTTTCTACCGTAGTTTTTGCTGAAATACTACCACTTTATTAAGGCCCTCTGGAAAACAGCGTTTAACATTAGTTTGGGGCGAGAAAAAAGTCTAAGGCACGTGAAAAATACCAACATTTTAAAAATATCACCATTTGAAAATACCTCTGGTTGGAATTCGAATAAATCTGCTCGATATTTTAAAAATCACTTGAATTATACATGGTTTCTCTGGGATAATAAATCTTTACATTGTCACGGCAACGTGGGCGCGGATAAAAACTAATAGAATAAAATGTATGCATTTATTCCAGTGAAAATAGTAAGATTAAGAAAATAAATGGTTGGTAGCCATACATGTCAAGTGTGTTATTTTTACTCAGAAGCTCAGTTATAAGGCTTTATAATTTACTGTTATGTTTACGTAACCCAGTTACATTTAAATAATAGAAACATGTTGGTGCTTTAGAAATTCCTGGTTATACAATGCAGACATTTCCTGAAATTAATCAAATGTTATTTTAAACATTTTCAAGACATTTTTTATAGGACTTAAACTTAACTGCCGGAATGTAGGTGTACTTCTGCCCAACCTTTCCAGAATTAAAGGCATGATGTTGCGTCTTGTAAAATTTTATGAAAAAGATAATATACCAGAGACCCAGAGTAATACATAGAATTATGGTAACATTCGTCCAAGTGTTAAATTGTCCACATGTCATTACGTAAAAACGTCAAAAGTTTTGTTATAAAGATCAAATGCATATAACTCTGGTATATTAAAACATTTGGCTCTGTAAATAAAAGGTCAATGGCCTCTTTTTCTAAATGTGTATGTGATTTATATAAAAAATAATGTTCTTTTCTACTGTATTCGTATTTATTATCCAGAGCCGCCGAAACCTAGAAAGGGAACAAAAATAACATCAAGATAATTAGGTCACATGATTTATTTATATTTCAAATCTTTTGAGCTACACGGTATATCCATTATGTACAAACTCGTATATATACGCTATAAATATGTAATAACAATAAGCAACAATAACTGCGTACTGCGTAGTCCACAAAATTATACACATACATAATAGTTATTATATTACATATGTAAATATTATTTCGGCATGCCCTATTAATTTTGTCGGATCTGTAAAATAACAAGTTTAAAGTTGGGAATTTGGGTAAAATATCTTTTTAAAGCTTTATTGATGAACTTAACTATTAAAGAAGATAGAATATGTGTCTAATCTATCTATGGCAATTTCGAATGTTACGTCCAGAAACATGGTTCCTATTTTCCAGATCCAACTTTGTTAACAGGACATGTCAGTATTCTCGTAGATGTCGCCACAGTCAAAGGCTGAGTAGGACTAAACCCCTGCCTGGATCGCTAGGACATGTAACATGAATATCGGAAATTCCGAACATTACATCATGTTATTGGTACGGAACCCAAGCCAATAAATTGACAATATACATTGTATGCCACATTCAATTTTGTAATTAATGCATAATGGCCGTTTTCGATGTTAATTTTAAACTTTACGATACCGTGGTCTTACCGACAGTTTTATGACGCTGAAAACCTGTGGCGATATTTAATTTTCGTATTCGACTTTATTTTTACATAGACTCGTTTTTTAGGTAACAACATTATTTAAGCACAGCATCTTTCATAAAGTTCTGTAAACTGTAGGCTGAGATGCTTTTGCAAAACCACGTTAAATGAATGAGAATGGGTTAGATGAATGAAGTCTTTCAAAATTCTGGTTGAAACAGGTAAAGTGCGGTAATACAGGGTTTCCCGGGCTACGTTGAAATCCGCACTTTTCTTTGCATATCCATTATAACATTAATTCGGGAACACCCAAATACTCCGAAATATTTTATTCCGAATTTCGATATTCCGATTTTCAAAATTCAGAATATCATAATACCTAAAAATTATAATATCTATTATTAAGAATCTCGAAATTTATTTGACCGAAAGTCGTATGTCCGGTTTCTTCGTTTTCCGATTTTCACATATTCGAAAAATGTAATGCTCGATGAGTTCTCATTCCGAAAAACGAAATTCCGATTTTCAATAAAACGAATAACTGATTTTTTCGGAATATTGAAAATCGGAATTTCATTTCTCATTCCACAAAGTCAGTGACAGAAACGAATTGGTGCAAAACCGACTCCACGTAATTTTGCCTACCGTACTCCCCGAGTGTTATTTAAGCCTGTGTGGGCACGGAGTGGCGAGGCGTATCCTCATTACCTTTCACTGTTTGCCTTCAGGATTTTATTGTTATTAGGAGAACTTAGGATCCAAGAGCGAGCGAAGCGAGCTCGGGACTTGGGGCACCCCGACGGTTACTTTAAACCTTGCTCACAGAAATAGGAGCCCCGCGAAGCGGGGCTTCGTCGACCTACCTTGGTAGGTGCTAGTCAACAAATTGACCAAGGATGCAAGAGCGAGCGAAGCGAGCTCGGGACTGGGGATACCCCGACTCGGACAGGTTAGGTTCGAAGGGGATGGCGGGGTCTGAAAGACCCCGCCATCCCCTTCGTATTAGGTTACTTTAAACCTTGCTCACAGAAATAGGAGCCCCGCGAAGCGGGGCTTCGTCGACCTACCTTTGTAGGTGCTAGTCAACAAATTGACCAAGGATACAAGAGCGAGCGAAGCGAGCTCGGGACTGGGGACACCACGACTCGGACAGGTTAGGTACGAAGGGGCTCCGTTGAACCACCTTGGTGGTGCTATAACTCAGGATGGAGGCGAGCAAAATGTGTCTTGGGGCACCCCGACTCGGACTTTTCGACCTGACGGACCCGAATCGGAATTCTAATAATCGGAATTTTAATATTCGGTATTCGTGTTTTTGATGATTCGGAAAATATATTAAGTCGGAATTTTTGAAATTCGGTCTATTCAAATTCGGTATTTTGAATATAGTAATTATAAACGTTAGGAATTTTGAAATTTCGGAATTATTAAAATAGGAACATTGATCCATCGGAGTTGTTATATTAGGAATTTTGAACCATTCTGAAATATGAAAATCGGTATTTTGAAATTCGTATTTATGAATTTCAGAATAAAGTTTTTCGTATTATCTGTACCCCATTAATTGATATGCGTTTCATTTGACGAACAGGAAGATATTTTTTTTTCCATTTGAGGAAAACGCGTTCGTATTTTTAGGGAAAACAGCTTATAATCACAGCGATGATATAACACAATTGTGGAAATCCATATTCTTTTGAGAAATAAGGAAATCCTTAATCAGTATAAGGAGCTTTCAAACATATTGTTTTCTTTACGGAAAATGTTTTCAATTTGTCTTTAGGTATCTGTCCTATGAAGGAACTCATGCTGGTATTTTATTAAATGTTTGCGGTATTACACTTTAATATTGTACTCTGTCTCAATTCAGTTTTTATAAATATGTGTACGTATGTTAAATTCTGAATTGAATCGTGGAAACATAATTATAGTGATAACTTTATCAGACAAAAATATTTTAAACAGTCATTCCCATTTTTTTTTGACTAAGGTTTACATCAAAGGTTCATATTTGATAAATAATAGATCGTAGTACGGCAATAAAAGTTTGCTTACATAAAAACAACAGTCACTTTAGCAACATCTAAATTGTATGCGGTGACTAGGCAAAATATAAATTGACCGAATTCTAGAAATTGATGCGACGAACCGTTCATTACAGAATATTATAATATACTTTACTTTAGATCCAATATTATTACTTATAGTAAATACTAATTAGACTGGTGACGCATCAACTTGTAAAATAAGTCTTTACCTAAATATAAATATGTAGGCATTAGTAATTTACAAAATACACACATCAAAAGTGTCTAGGGATCAAGCATTTTTATGCGGATTTCTTGAGATTGAGATGTGGCTTTGTAATAAATTTATGATTTTATAAATTTATATGGATCCTTTTTGGTGCATTTCATAATTTGAATCAGGAACTGTAAATCAAATTCGAGTAAAAGATGAAAATCAGCTGTCAATATTTTCCCTATAAAAACATACAACGCATTGAAGACATTATTAGTGCTACTGTTTCCCTACTACTGATTAAAACCAACGTTATTATGGAGCGGCGACGTCATTTAAGCAGGGAAGAAATGCTCAGAGCCGTGGGAATGATAGAAGCTGGTTCCCGGCAACGTACTGTGGCTTTAGCTCTGAATACAAGTCAGAGTGTTATCAGTCGACTTTGGACACGTTACCGAAGCACTGGTACCGTGGCTGAGCGCCATGGAGGACGGTATCGCTGCACCACACGGAGACAAGACCGATACATTCAAATCTTAACTCGAAGAGCTCCAACAATAACCGCCATGATGTTAGCCGTGAGGCTTCATCACTCTTCAGGGAACTTAATTAGCGACCAAACAGTCAGAAACCGCTTGCATGAAGTGAACCTTCATTCCCGAAGACCGCTACGGGTACCACCTATAGCAATGCACAATCGTAGGATTCGATATCAATGGGCTCTTGAACACAGAAATTGGGCAGAAGAACAATGGCGTTTCGTGTGCTTTTCTGATGAGTCTCGTTTTGGTATGAGACCGGATACAAGACGTATACGACACTGGAGAACCCCTGGACACCAACAGCGATTAAAATCCTGCCAGGAAGTCCATCCTTATAGTGGTGGAACCATCATGGTATGGGCGGGTATTTGGATCGGCGGAAGAACTGAGTTGATTTGGATCAGAGGCAACCTCAACGCTCAAATTTATGCTGAGACGATTGTATCAGACGTCATCGTTCCTCTACAAGTGCAAATCGGTCCCTTATTTCAGTTAATGCATGATAATGCACGACCGCACACCGCAAGAGTTGTAAGACAGACTCTCGCCGCAGCTAACATCAATGTCCTGCCCTGGCCTGCTCAGTCGCCAGACTTGAACCCGATTGAGCATGCATGGGATATGCTACAGAGAAGAGCTCTGCCGAATATGGAGGGTATCCAGTAGCAAGAAGACCTTTTTTTGTTGTTGCAACGAACATGGGCGGCCATTCCACAGCGTGATTTGGATGAACTCATTTTGAGTATGCCAAACCGATGTTCTTGTGTTGTTAGTGTTCGCGGTAGAAACACGGATTATTAATTGTTTAAGTTACCCAATAAAATTTTAAAGAAAACTGTTATTTCAGTCTTTTTTTCGAACTTTAATGTTAGTGGTTCAAATGTCAAAAATCCTTTTATTAGGAAAATGGCAAATTTCTTTATGAATGCAAAGGTGACTTGGTTTATCGTTACTGTGACAAACGATAACACTTTATTTGATGAATCCATAAAGAACATTTTAATTAATATCAATCAGGAGAAAAGTTATTGCAAAAATATATGTTGATCCCTAAACACTTTTGATGTGTGTATTTTATACATTATAGTTATCTTTCTCCTATAAATGCTCTATAAATACTAAACGATTTAAAATAAACAACGTGGTATTTAACAATATATTTTTCCTAAAATGGGTAGGGGTAAATAATTTATTTACTTTTCCAAAATATAATGCTGTAATAAACAAACTGATAGGACTACATACAAGTATTAATATATTTCTTTTTTTTACTTTTAGATTAATATTACATTCCTTATCAATAAGCTTCAATTGACCGAGGTGTAAAATATGAGTTAGCTCTGCAATTGTTAAAAAGATATGAATCTCTGGGTAATTTTTGTGAAGGTGACCAATTCACTAGCCATATCGCATGCTATCATCACAAATGACTGCTTTACGTAGTCAGATAAGCTATTAGTAGTGTATAAACTATAGTACCATGCTCATGAGCTTTGTATAAAACTTTATAACATCGTTATAACGCTAGAGAACGCTGAAATGACGAGCGAACAAAAACAACTTTTGATGTCAACTTCAAAAAATACAACCTCAAAGTGGTGTGGAGTCCCACTAGAAACTATAAAACTACACAAGAATCGCTTCTTTTCGCCACAAAAGTGTTGTGGGCGAGTTTGTCTATCGTAGTGCTCCTGGAGAGCCAACTTTTCCTTGTAGCTAGTGTATTGTATTGCCTGATATCGCAAGTTAGAAACTTAACCGCGACTAGTTTTCCACGTACTTTGTTCCAATCATCTGGGATACATACATGCGTTCGAGTTGAAATTACCGCGAGATTTCGAGTCGGAAACGTATCAAATACTTGTCAATATGAGCACAGTATGAGATGAGTATTAGCATGGACCACATCAAACATTCTGAAGCGTTTGATGTTATAAATAGCTTCACACAACCAAAACGCAGGGAGCAGTGTTGAAAATGTTTGAAATAAAATGGTAAGTCTCGTTTAACGCTTTCCAATTCACGATGGATGTCACCTTCGCAGCGATAAACTACACGTGTGTCGGGCATTGTCGATGATTGCTGCAATTTACACGAAAAAACGCACGTTTAACTTTGACTGACGTATTATTTTGTTAAAGTCATTTGAGTTGTATTTTTTTTCCCTTAAAAGGTATTTTTGGGAATTGTATTTTATTTCAGAAAGTAGCCATAAATCAAGCTTTTAAAGTGACTTGTTTCGGGTACGCTTCGCTGAAAGGAGTGCTTTCAATGTAACTGAAAGCTTTTCTAAACGCAGCAGATGCTTACGTTTAGAAAAGCCAAAAATATTGTAAGACCGTACCGTGTCATGTTTATGCATTCGCTACTTTCAGGCTAGTATTCTTTTGAGGTTATTTCTAATCGACTTGATACTTTGTACCGAGGAAATAGAACTGGTTTTACTAGGACTATTTAATATCAATGCATAATAGTTATCCATATCCGACGTATACATAATAAATGCATGGCTATACAACATTAATCGCTTCTTAAGGCTCAGGTCTTGTAAAATTCACTCGCGCCGAATTATTTGCGTAACTTTGTTTGTGATTTTTGAACAAAATAGTGCAATAGCTTGAAATATTATTATTGCACATAAATAACCATAATATAATTAACAGCTAGTTATTTTTTTTAAGTTGATTTAAGTGGATTATATACGGTAAATCAAGCGTTCAAATCAGCTCTTTCCTGCCCAACGTCATTTCGAGTTACGTTGGTGCACTCAATCTGAGACAATGAAGAATTAATTTAAAAATCTGAGCAGCGCATAATGACCGCAATATCCTCGTCTTCAAACTGCGCTGATTAGTTTTTTATATTTATCTTTCATTTTCTAAATTAAGATGGCAGAATATTATCAAAATTCTCGGATTTTATCTCTCAATAAATAGTTTTTTTCATAAGAACTATGCATCGTAGGTATGTAATATTTAGATTATTTTGATGTCGACAGATCAATAAAGCAAATACAAAAAAAAAATTGTACCTAAAGCACTTTTTTTCAACAATAAAAAATATCTCAAATAACCTCTCAAAAAGTGTTTATAAACGAGAATTGCAAGAGAAATTCCTTAGTGGCCGGTGGACGGCCGGAGCGATCGGACGTGAGGTCCACGACGAATTTTTATTGGTCCCTCTCGCTCGCACCTTCTCTCGCTCTAATGGTGATTACGCACAGTTACGCATCTCAGGTTGCTCTACTTGATTAAATTAAAATATATTTTTTAACCGACGGAAAAAAAGGAGGAGGTTCTCAATTCGACATGTATATATGGGTGGTTATTTGAAATTTGGTTAACTTCTGACCTAATTTTGAAAGTGGTGTTTTTAGTTAAAAATAGGTACAATTTATATTCTATGCTGTGCATATAACATCTACTTTGCTGCATCTAAAAGGGCCAGTCACTTTACTTGTTATTTTACGAGAAAAACACGATATTTCAAAATCAGTGATCTAGGGACTGACGGGACTGTATAGGGACTGAAGACAAACACTGTTATTATATCAAATCAAATTTTTATTGAAAATCAACTACAATAACAAATTATCATTTGAGTTCACACATTCTATGAAGTTATAAACACAACATTTTTCTTATTAATTAGGTAATAAAAACGCCAGCAAAACAGGGTAATTTTTATTTTTTTCTAATCGCCTCTTTGCCTGTTCAGACTTTTTTTTTTGCAATTTCCTCTTTAGACAACGTTCCCAAGTAACACAGTCTGGAAGTTTTAAAACCAATCTGTCTATAGACTGTCTATTTAGGGTTAATCTTTAGATACGGGCTTTCTAAAGATGGGTTTGATAAAGAACATTTAATCTTATAGAGTTTTTTATCTAAAGCTTTAATATTTTAAGAGCATTTGTTCTATAGAACACTTTTTATAAGTACGTTTATAGTTATAACGAATGTTTCTAGATAAAATGCTCTACAAATAGTTAAAAAAGCCTAAAGGTACCTATTTTGAAGTGGTTTTATAGATAAAACGATATATTTAAAGACAAAACTTTCTACAGATATTCTATTTTAGCTAATGGTACTCTTATCTTTTTTTCTATAGATACTTCAGTCTAGATAAAATACTTTACTAGATATTTTTAAGTTTGTCTAGAAAACTGATAGAGTAGTCGTGTTTTTAGAGTTTTTATCCTTAAAAGTGGCTTAGTTAAGTGCATTTGCACTAGAAATTTAAATTGGATGAGTTTATGCAATGGAGAAGATGAAACAAATTAAAAGTTCTGGTGGTTTTCGTCGAAAAATCCGCAAGTCTGACAGTCCCTCCCGCCCTGCCCGGGGTTGGAGGACTCATTTGATGATTTTACCAAGCTAAAAAAAAAAAAAAAAAAAAAGTATTTAAAAAGAAAGAATAATGAAGAAGAGTCGACCGAAGAAGAATCGAAACTTCCTAGTAACTTTCTCCAAAACGTAGAAAATTGTTGATGATATATTGGTATCAAAAATGAAAAGGTTTGCTGTCAAGAGTGCGAAAAAAAATCACATGACTTAAATCCAATATGGCGAACAGGCTATTTAAAATACACCCCCATAATATGGGTATCAAATGAAAGGGTTTGCTGTCAGGGATACGAAAAAAATGGTCACGTGACTTAAATTCAAGATGGTGGACTGGCTGTTTGAAATTCACCCCTATGATATGGGTATGGGTATCAAATAAAAAGGTTTGCTGTCAGGAATACGAAAAAATAGTCACGTGACTTAAATTCAAGATGGCGGACTGGCTGTTTGAAATCCACCCCAATGATGTGGGTATCAAATGAAAGGGTTTGCTGTCAAGAATACGAAAAAAAATTGTGACGTGACTTAAATCCAATATGGCGGACAGGCTATTTAAAATCCACCCCCATGATATGCGTATCAAATGAAAAGGTTTGCTGTCAGGAATACGAAAAAAATAGTCAGGTGACTTAAATTCAAGATGGCGGACTGGCTGTTTGAAATCCACCCCAATGATGTGGGTATCAAATGAAAGGGTATTAATGTAATTACAATTATAATTATTATTTCTCACATTGTTTATACTTAATTAAATCAGAAATACTTTTTACTCGGGTACCCTCTTGTATTGATTAATAATTATATTGGTTTGTTACTGCATAAAATGGTCTTACGTTCACAACACATGAAATTACCTATTCACTGAAGAACGTCTAGAAATACTGTGACAAGTTAAAAAGGAATACAGAGTGACAGTTACTAGATAATTTTAAACCACTCTTAAATCTGTTTATTCTCTCACTAGATAGTTTAGTATGTAGTAAGTAAAATTATTCTAGAGCCATACTACAAAAAAATCTCTAGACTGTTTGTTCTATAGAAATCGGTTTTCTAGTAAATTTTATCTGGACGCCATTTTTATTGCCTATTTTTTGCTTCAAATAATTTTTGTTACGTATTTTAATGTTTTTATCATTAATTCATGTCTAATTAGACATTTGATATGTTTTAAATTACTATATTTTAAATAAAATGAGTATTTTAAGCATTAAAATGTTAATTCGAAAATTTGCTTATACCAAATAATATTCATATTTTGAAAAAAAAATGTTAAATCTTACATTTACAGCGGGCGCTCTTATTTTACAAGAGTTTTACATAATATTCAACGATAGAATTTCAATCGCATATTGATTTGCTTATTTACCCATTATTAAAACACAAATTAATAAAAAGTAATAAATTTGTTACGCCATGATGCAAATATTATTAAGTAAAATAACTCTTGTAAGTTCCACGCCATTATGCGTCACTAGTAAAATGTTACTTAAAGTTGTTAGTCTTAAGATCATTTGGTTTTAAAACTTGACGAGCAATGATTCCTTTAAAGGTCTTAACTCTATCTATAAACTATCTACTAGTACGCTTCTAGATAAACGTGCGGTCTATAAACGGTTTAGAGAGACACTAGAAACATCTCTTAAGTCAATTTGATCTGAACTCTATCTAGTCATGTTTTCTTAACTCATTCTTAAGAGAGGGTACAAGAATGTGCCCACTTTTACTAAACTCTGTCTATAAGCGTTCTAGAAGATTGCTTATAGATATTTTATTCTTATGGTAGACAATTCAATTTAATTCTATAAGCTATCTAGTAGTACGTTTCTAGACACGTTTGTGTTACTTGGGTTGTTTTCTTTCTGGGCGCCATATTCTACAACAAATACATTGTGGTATTATGTTAAAACCATGGATCACACCCTTCACCATCAGTCCCTAGATGATTATGGCTAGGGCCTGATGGACTAGGGACTGACGAAATGAAACAAAATCAGATAAAACCTATTATTTAAAATCAATATCAAAACCAATAGGCAGTCAAAATAACAAGGCAGCCCAAACTCATATTTACAGTAAGTAATGAAATCAATTAGTTATAAACTATATTTAAAACTACTTACCAAGGGCCTGAGAGTTTGACTGGCACAGCACGTGTTTGCACAACAAAGTCGGCGATCGCACTAATAACAAGATGGCTACCGCGGCTTGGGTTGTGTTTGCAACTAACTTCACGCCAATGCTATCGTATTGAATGAGATAAGAAAAAGTCATACGCTTGGATGGCGCGTATTTTTGAATTTCGTAAATGACTAGGGCCTGATATTTTTTATCGCTTACACTTTTTGCCTTTAAATAATGTGATGAAATAAAATGTTATTTTAAATTAAATTGTAATGACAATGTTAGTAATGTGTAATAAACAAGTATAAAGTGAAGTTCAATCAAATTATTCTTATAGAATTATAATTACACTGATATGAATACTAAATTCGGGAGATCTTACATGGCTAGGGCCTGATGTTTGGAGCAAGAAGTGGCATTTTTTGGAAATAAATAATATTATGATATATATCGAAATGAGTGACCGAATTTAATGGAATTTATAACACCGCCAAGTAGGTTAAAACATTGGATAAAATTAATATAAATATGTGAAAATTGAAGCTAACACCAAGTTAACCAAATTTCAAATAATAACCCATATATATATATTTTATTTATGACCATTCATTACTTTTTCTTACGTGGTCCAATTTCAAAAATTCATTTTTTTTTTTTGTTGTACGTAGTGTATCTGAAAGTTGGTCCCATTTAAATTCAAAACTAAACGCGGCCTATATGGGTAGAAAAAAAGGAATTAATTGTCAATTTTCCTACAGAATTTTCAGTTGTGAACCGATTCTGTTGAAATAAAGTTAACATAATGTAGTCCTGAGGACATTATAATTATACTATATAGCAGAGATATGGAGAAGTAACTAAACAGGTTCGAGCGAATTCCGACCTTAATGACATTTAAAAATTTAGTTTGTTTTTTCTCACATTCACGTTTGCTAACATTGCTCCTTCATTAAAATCCGGTTTTTGCATAAATGTCAGTAAGGTCGAAAATCGTTTGAACCTGTTTTTTAAATTGCTTAACGATAGCAAGTTAAAAAAACAGCTTCAAGCGATTTTCGACCTTATTGACATTTAAAATTTAGTTTGTTTTTTCTCACATTCACGTTTGCTAACATTGCTCCTTCATTAAAATCCGGTTTTTGAATAAATGTTAGTAAGGTCGAAAATCGTTTGAACCTGTTTTTTAAATTGCTTAACGATAGCAAGTTAAAAAAAACAGCTTCAAGCGATTTTCGACCTTATTAACATTTAAAATTTGGTTTGTTTTTTCTCACATTCACGTTTGCTAACATTGCTCCTTCATTAAAATCCGGTTTTTGAATAAATGTTAGTAAGGTCGAAAATCGTTTGAACCTGTTTTTTAAATTGCTTAACGATAGCAAGTTAAAAAAAACAGCTTCAAGCGATTTTCGACCTTATTAACATTTAAAATTTGGTTTGTTTTTTCTCACATTCACGTTCGCTAACATTGCTCCTTCATTAAAATACGGTTTTTGCATAAATGTCAATAAGGTCGAAAATCGTTTGAACCTGTTTTTTAAATTGCTTAACGATAGCAAGTTATTGTATCACATTCACGTTCGCTAACATTGCTCCTTCATTAAAATCCAGCAATGAACAAAAGCGTTGGTTACTCTGTCTCCAGGTGGTAATGGACTGTGCCTATGACAAGGAGTGCAGTCCTTGGATGTTACTGTGGTACCCCGGCCAGGGCGGGAGGGTCTGTCAGACTTGTACTGACTAAAATCCACGGTGTCCTTCAAATAACCCTTTCATGTTCCGGGGTCACGGTAATGAGATAAGTACCGCGACGCCAGCAGGCTTTAGCCCTCTAGAGGGGGACCCCGTCATCATGCTGACGCTATTTGAGGCGCTCGTAGAACACAACGCGCCGTCGACCCGGGCATGGCCCCCCGGACTTTTTATACCCGACTGCGCCAGGAGGGATATGTTTTTCGAGTGTATGTATGTATGTATATTTCTTTGTGTTGCTCTGCAGCCTAAACGGCTTGATGGAGTTTAACTTGAGAGGTGTCGTTAGATTCGTCTTAAACGTGAGAGTGTCACTGGGTACATAAAACTGGCCAAGTGCGAGTCGAACTCGCGTGCAAAGGGTTCCTAACTAAAAATATTTTTTTAAGATCTCTCACACTCTATCAAGTGGGGTGTCAAATCAAAGGATTTTAAAAATGGTTTACCAAAATGTATATATAACATATGTTTCAATTTAATTTGGACTGATAAATGCTAACAAAAACTAAAAAAAAGTAAAATAAAATAAATATTAAAAAAAAAACAAAAAACCCAACTGCGTAAAAAAACTAAAAAAAAGAAAGTAACAAGCCCAGTAGTTTAGAATTCACTCATTCACACTCACAGTCGGGGCCCCTTGGGAAGAATTGATTGGTATAATTTGAATGGGCCCCGACTGTGAGTGTGAATGAGTCAATTCTAAACTACTGGGCTTGTTTCTTTCTTTTTAGTTTTTTTACGCAGTTGGGTTTTTTGTTTTTTTTAATATTTATTTTATTTATCATGGTAAAATCATCAAATGAGTCCTCCCACCCCAGGTTAAGCGGAAGGGACTGTCAGACTTGTACTGACTTAAATTCACGGTGTTCTTCAATAGCCTTTTACGTTCTCGGTTTACAAAGGGTATACAAAGCGCCGTCGACTCGGACATGGTCCATGGTCGGACAGCGAGTCGCCCATTACGCGCTTACGATGGCCAGAGATGACCATGACCGAGTCACCGTGGGCGTCTACCACTGTGGCTGGGATGTAAGGTTTACGCTGTCCTCTCTCTCACGCGTCCCGCCTCTTCCTTCGCCAGCATCACTGCTGCACTGACCTTTTTTTAGGTTTAATTAGTTAAACACGATTGTTATTATTATTATTAAAACACTTGTGTGATACTCGTATTATTACAAACCAAGTCGATAAGATATTAAAACTACTTATTAAGCAACAATTTCGATAACTCCTTTTAAATAATCCTTAGTAGAGCAATGTTCTTACCGCATCAAAATTGTTTTACAATAATTCAGTAGGCAGGATGTATGCGGGGTGTTGCGGGAAGGGAGCCCGAAATTTGACGTACGATCGACTGGCCGAACGCGATTCTATTTTGTGCAAACCAAGACTGAAGCCTTAAGGCTTCCGTCTTCTTTTGACAAAATTGAATCGCGTTCGGCCAGTCGATCATACGTCAAATTTCGGGCTCCCTTCCCGCAACCCCCCGCATACATCCTGCCTACTGAATTATTATAAAACAATTTTGATGCGGTAAGAACATTGCTCTACTAAGGATTATTTAAAAGGAGTTATAGAAATTGTTGCTTAATAAGTAGTTTTAATATGACTTGGTTTGTAATAATACGAGTATCACACAAGTGTTTTAATAATAATAATAACAATCGTGTTTAACTAATTAAACCTAAAAAAAGGTCAGTGCAGCAGTGATGCTGGCGAAGGAAGAGGCGGGACGCGTGAGAGAGAGGACAGCGTAAACCTTACATCCCAGCCACAGTGGTAGACGCCCACGGTGACTCGGTCATGGTCATCTCTGGCCATCGTAAGCGCGTAATGGGCGACTCGCTGTCCGACCATGGACCATGTCCGAGTCGACGGCGCTTTGTATACCCTTTGTAAACCGAGAACGTAAAAGGCTATTGAAGAACACCGTGAATTTAAGTCAGTACAAGTCTGACAGTCCCTTCCACTTGGCCTGGGGTGGGAGGACTCATTTGATGATTTTACCATGATAAATAAAATAAATATTTAAAAAAACAAAAAATCCAACTGCGTAAAAAAACTAAAAAGAAAGAAACAAGCCCAGTAGTTTAGAATTCACTCATTCACACTCACAGTCGGGGCCCATTCAAATTATACCAATCAAATCTTCCCAAGGGGCCCCGACTGTGAGTGTGAATGAGTGAATTCTAAACTACTGGGCTTGTTACTTTCTTTTTAGTTTTTTTACGCAGTTGGGTTTTTTGTTTTTTTAAATATTTTTTTATTTTACATTTTTTATTTTTTGTTAGCATTTATCAGTCCAAATTAAATTGAAACATATGTTATATATATATTTTGGTAAACCATTTTTAAAATCTTTTGATTTGACACCCCACTTGATAGAGTGTGAGAGATCTTAAAAAAATATTTTTAGTTAGGAACCCTTTGCACGCGAGTTCGACTCGCACTTGGCCAGTTTTATGTACCCAGTGACACTCTCACGTTTAAGACGAATCTAACGACACCTCTCAAGTTAAACTCCATCAAGCCGTTTAGGCTGCAGAGCAACACAAAGAAATATACATACATACATACACTCGAAAAACATAACCCTCCTGGCGCAGTCGGGTATAAAAAGTCCTGGGCCATGCCCGGGTCGACGGCGTGTTGTGTTCTACGAGTGCCTCAAATAGATAGAGATAGAGATCTGGATTTTAATGAAGGAGCAATGTTAGCGAACGTGAATGTGATACAATAACTTGCTATCGTTAAGCAATTTAAAAAACAGGTTCAAACGATTTTCGACCTTATTGACATTTATGCAAAAACCGCATTTTAATGAAGGAGCAATGTTAGCGAACGTGAATGTGAGAAAAAACAAACCAAATTTTAAATGTTAATAAGGTCGAAAATCGCTTGAAGCTGTTTTTTTAACTTGCAATCGTTAAGCGATTTAAAAAACAGGTTCAAACGATTTTCGACCTTACTGACATTTATTCAAAAACCGGATCTTAATGAAGGAGCAATGTTAGCAAACGTGAATGTGAGAAAAAACAAACTAAATTTTAAATGTCAATAAGGTCGAAAATCGCTTGAAGCTGTTTTTTTAACTTGCTATCGTTAAGCAATTTAAAAAACAGGTTCAAACGATTTTCGACCTTACTGACATTTATGCAAAAACCGGATTTTAATGAAGGAGCAATGTTAGCAAACGTGAATGTGAGAAAAAACAAACTAAATTTTTAAATGTCATTAAGGTCGGAATTCGCTCGAACCTGTTTAGCTACTTCTCCATATCTCTGCTATATAGTATAATGTCCTCAGGACTACATTATGTTAACTTTATTTCAACAGAATCGGTTCACAACTGAAAATTCTGTAGGAAAATTGACAATTAATTCCTTTTTTTCTATCCATATAGGCCGCGTTTAGTTTTGATATTTAAATGGGACCAACTTTCAGATACACTACGTACAACAAAAAAAAAATGAATTTTTGAAATTGGACCACGTAAGAAAAAGTAATGAATGGTCATAAATAAAATATATATATATATATATATATACATGTCGAATTGAGAACCTCCTCCTTTTTTTCCGTCGGTTAAAAAATATATTTTAATTTAATCAAGTAGAGCAACCTGAGATGCGTAACTGTGCGTAATCACCGTTAGAGCGAGAGAAGGTGCGAGCGAGAGGGACCAATAAAAATTCGTCGTGGACCTCACGTCCGATCGCTCCGGCCGTCCACCGGCCACTAAGGAATTTCTCTTGCAATTCTCGTTTATAAACACTTTTTGAGAGGTTATTTGAGATATTTTTTATTGTTGAAAAAAAGTGCTTTAGGTACATTTTCTTTTTTTGTATTTGCTTTATTGATCTGTCGACATCAAAATAATCTAAATATTACATACCTACGATGCATAGTTCTTATGAAAAAAACTATTTATTGAGAAATAAAATCCGAGAATTTAGATAATATTCTGCCATCTTAATTTAGAAAATGAAAGATAAATATAAAAAACTAATCAGCGCAGTTTGAAGACGAGGATATTGCGGTCATTATGCGCTGCTCAGATTTTTAAATTAATTCTTCATTGTCTCAGATTGAGTGCACCAACGTAACTCGAAATGACGTTGGGCAGGAAAGAGCTGATTTGAACGCTTGATTTACCGTATATAATCCACTTAAATCAACTTAAAAAAAATAACTAGCTGTTACTTATATTATGGTTATTTATGTGCAATAATAATATTTCAAGCTATTGCTCTATTTTGTTCAAAAATCACAAACAAAGTTACGCAAATAATTCGGCGCGAGTGAATTTTACAAGACCTGAGCCTTAATATAACAGTTAGTCAATTGTGATATGTTAACATTATTTAATGACATACCTAAATATAATTATGTACAATCAAATAAAACGGTTTATCACCTTAATATTGGAATGACGACACGTTGAAACTTGCACTTCTTTGTAACTATAAAACATACATATTTGACATCATAAAATGGTAGTACTGTATAACAGTTAAATGCTCTAACTTTGGTTACCGAAATTATCTTTGGAAAAAAGCATGAGGTGCTACCGAAAATACTGATTGTTACGCAGACCTTGATGGCACACATTTCATCACAAAACAGAATTTACAATGGTTAATCAATAAGTTTATCACTTAAATTAGTCAGACATGCAAAATTGGATACATTTTATAAGCCTAAGTTTCGACGTATTTCGACGTAATACGACTGTATTGAATCAAGCATTTATTTCGAAAGTTTTAGCACATTTCATCACTTTATCTAGCTACCTACCAAACTATTAGTTCACTTTGATAATATTAACAATCGTCTTTTACGAGTGGAATTTATTTTGTGTTATGTGTATAAGGACACACAGGAGGAGAAGGTAGAATGTGATGTTGAGGTCAGGCGTGCCACTGCCTGGCTTGCCTGCGGCCTGGACTCGGTCTGCTCTGGAGCCGCCCTCCGTCAGCTCCCGAGACCTAGAGTAGCCTTTCAGCCTTTCCCCCTGGACGCTCTCTTCATTGCTGCGCCAGTACACCGTCGCTATCGTCGCTAGACACTGTAACAACATCATACACGTCAGTCACACTCTTTAAACTTAAATCTCAGTCAGTTTTATCGCCTGAAAGTAGAAAGCGCAACGGATGTTTGCAATCGAGGGGTAAAACTACAAAAGTTACCGATTGCTCTGTGATGCTGGCGGCAAAACTTTTGATACAATACTTTAGTCGCTTTTTACGACAGCGCGAAAAAGATTGTTCCATTCTTTGTTAGGAACTCAAATGACACTAATCCTTTTGGCGACAAAGAACGTTTTTCCGTATATACGTGTAGTTATATACTAAAATCCGAAACAAGGTAGGAGATTTCAATCAGAACTTTCTAGAACTTGTCTCTGAATTACGTGTCAATAACTTGTCGTTAAGGTTGTCAGTAAGGCTTAGGGTGCATAAGGGTCACGAGGGGAATCGTACAGGGGTTGTCACGGCAACTAACTGGATTCACCGGCCCGGCAACTAAATACCCAGCCCTCGTATAACCATGACCTATGACCTTGTTGTGAAGATCAAATTTAATATCTATTATAATATGGTATCTATTTAAGGTGACCGAGTAATAGTAGGTATAAAACTTTTATAAGTTCTTACACTTATACTATCATTAAATGTTAAAACGGGGTTATTAGCGTGTTTATTATTGTGTTGGTTTTACGACATTTCGTACCCCTGTCTATTTAAGATATTCCTCTGCGTGTTCAGTCTTGTATAATCTTTTAGTAGAGATTATCAATACATAATATGATAACAGCAAATACGATATCTATATTTTAATATTATAAGGCTAAAGAGTTTGTTTGTATGAACGCGCTAATCTCGGGAACTACTGGTTCGAATTGAAATAATATTTTTGTATTGGATTGTCTCTTTATCGAGGAATTCTCTATGCCAGGGGTTCCCAAACTTTTTCATCTCGCGACGCACATAGAGGTTTAGAATTTTTTCGCGACGCCCTAGCTAGTTGATACCGAGTGATTATCAAAACAATAATACCTGGTTCCGAACTCCACGAAATCAGAACACGTGAATCTGGGTTTGAAGCTGCAAAAGAGATCAATTAGACTATCCTTTTCTTTCTGGTGGACATGTTATACATATAGAATCTTGGTACCACGCAATATCAATCCGGAGAATGGTCGACCATCGCGTCTCACGGCGCCCCTCTGTACTCTCTGCGACGCACCAGGGCGTCGCGACGCACAGTTTGGGAACCCCTGCTCTAGGCTTTGTACCAATAAGAGCCTTGCAGTGAGTGAAACCGCAGGGAACAGCTAGAACGTAGTAAATATGGAGCTTTGAACCATTTTTCTTCATTCAAAACTGCCATTGCGAATGAGTGTAGTAATTCTGCACTCATTCCCATTAATTCTACATCTTTTATTTTTAAAGTTTGACGTTAAAATGTGCTTTCTAGCGGACTGATTGAAATAAATGGTTTGACTTTGACACTACGTTTTTTATCAGTTTAAGTAAAGATATTTAGAAGAAAACAAAAATAATATGAATCTGCTCTATAGGTTACAAAATAACTTGCGTTAGACTTTAATTTCCAGTTACTACAGTCTACACTTCTTCAGTACAAAACTACGCTACTTTTGCAGTTTTATTTTTTGTGACTAGCTTATCCTTTTGATAATGAAAAAGTCATAGTTCTTTTGAAAATCACTTTGAACTCTTTAAAGAGATAAACTCACCTTTATGAAAAAAAAATTACAGGCTACAATAATTATATTGTATTTTTTGTAAACAGTAAAGAATGCATAAAAGTTTGAGTTTTGCAATATTTTATAATTTTAAGTCAAACAAATATCGTAACCCCTGTGTTACCCCAGGAGTTAGTCGCAGATGTACCTACATAACTACTTATTAAAACTCCCTAAAAAATGATGAAAATAATGGTGGATTTGAATACTTCATTCAAATCCACCATTATTTTCATCAACATAAACAAGCAGTTTTTAGTACTGCAACACAAACTCGGGAAACTAGTTTTAGTCCAATCGGTCATTAGAGGAAGGCACGATAGCTTTTATTTCTCGATGTTTCGGCTGAATTGCAACCGTCCGGGGTTACGGGAAGCTAAAATGATGGTAGTTCAAAAGGTACCTATTTGTTTTAAAGCTCTTATTTTAAAAGCGGGTTAAACAATACCCAGTTTTGTTTACGAAATTTTCTAATTACGAGTATCAACTCTGTTTTGATAGGGCCTACTAAAAACCGGTACTCCAAAGCCTAGTTTTTTTTTTACTTTTCCACTTACTAGGAATTTCTCCTGCATCGTGAGTGTTTTTTCAAACCAATTTAAACCCAATACACAAACAGTCAGACCCGGAACAACCGCCAGCAGACCATGTCAATATTTTTTCTAAAGAGTGTCAGCATAATGGGCCAAGGCCTGCCGGGGTCGCGGGACTTTTCGAATTACCGTGACCCTGGACGTTAAGGGCTATTGAAGGACACCATGGATTTTAGTCAGTACGAGTCTGACAGTCCCTCCCGCCCTGCCCTGGGTGGGAGGACTCATTTGATGATTTTACCACAAAAAGAAAAAAAAATGCAAGAATCGAACCCGCGACTCGTAGCGCAGCAACCAGTTGTCAAGGGGAATAGTGCCCAGAACGCTGACAGCATTGCCGCGTTGGATGGCAATGATGTTGCAAAATAGGCCATTGGGTCACGCGAAGAGTGGACGCTTAGCTATTTCTTCAAATGAAATAACTAATAATAAAAACTTGGTGGGCACTCTTGGACCCCCACGGCCTTAGTATCTCTCACCTTAAGTTTTAGGTCTCCTTTCCTAAAATGTTTGGGCTTGACTTTGAAGTCGAGCGTCAGGCTCGTGGACTCGAGCCCATCTTCGTGCTTCTCATGAATAGGTGGCAGGAGTGCGGCGGGAGGGGCCGGCTCCCCGTTGATGTACCAGGCCAGGCGGGTGGCGGGCCTGGAACGGCCTGAGGAGCAGGTGACCTGGACGCGGTCCCCGATCTGGTACCGGAGACGGGACCCCGTGATTGTGGGGCCGTGGTCAGGAAGCGCTGGATGTGAAAAAAACGAACGTGAGATAAACGGGTCTAAAACGAGATACCGATTGGTTTTTATTGTGTTGTAAAAATAGAGCCATAGATCTATTTTTGCAACACATAAAAACCGGAAGTTTAAATATAGATAGCCCATAGGCTGTCGTTATCTAATACTCATTGCAATTTTAATAGAGTTCAGTTTTATGCCCGAAGCGTATGCAGGTTTAAAAACTATAATATCTGACTTGTCAATATTGATATTTCATAAGAACCAAACAAACATGTCATATTTTAAGAGAATGTTTATTACTTTTTTTTCGAGGAAACTTTGAAAATATAAAGCGTTTGCTAAAATATAACGTGCCGAAAGCCTCAACAGATGATTGGTTTTAGTTTGTAGGACCTGATGGTGAAGTTGGAGCGAAATATAGCGTTCTACGCCATAAGAATAATAAACAAGTAGTACACGTAGGAACCACTAGTCACGCTGGCCCGTTCTAAAATTTCTCACATAACGGTATCATGATGTTTTCGTGTTGGTCATATCGCTGAAAATACCTACATTGCTACAAGTATGTAAAAAATATCTTTAGCAATGTTAGGTAGGGAATACATTAATAAACTAACCTTATTAGCAAAAAGGAAACAACTATCTACCTCCTCACTTAATAAAAATCGAAAAACACAACCAATTTTGTAGGTCAATGTTATCGAAAGCAATTTGTTAGCAATACATTACTGCTCCAACAGCTAACTTACTTACACAGACGTACAAAAATGTAGTAGTGGATGCGATTACTTAATTGTGTTGCAATTCCACCCAGTACGAGGCAATAAACTAATGCTGCCTTCTGCCTCCATCTCCAAATTGAAATTCACATTTGGAGTAAACGTCACGATGTGCCACATCAACTACAAACTAAGCAACCATATTGTTATTCGCAACATTTTGAAAATAAAATCTGGAAACTAATGATTATTTTCTTCTTTTGTTTGATGTTAAAAACCTTTTTAAGATTTAAAATGTTGTTGTCAGGATATTCAGTTGTTTTAAAAACAAAGAATAAATTGTTTTCTCTTTTTCAAAGCCTTCAGTCAAAATAGAGCGAATAATTATATACACCCAGCAGAGGAGCTAATCGGGACACTGACGATTTTTTTTCTGGCCTCTTAGGGAGCGTTTTTTTTTAGCGTGGAAAAATCATCAAATGAGTCCTCCCACCCCGGGCAGGGCAGACTCGTACCTACTGACTAAAATCCACCTCTCGTACTGACTAAAATCCACGGTGTCCTTCAATAGCCCTTTATGTTCCGGGGTCACGGTAATCAGATAAGTCCCGCGACCCCGGGAGGTTTTGGCCCTCTAGATGGGGGCCCCGTGGCCTCTTAGGGAGCTTAAGCCGGCCATACACGTACCAGTATACTTGTGCAAATCTAGACTTGCACAAACACAGGACAGTGACAATGTTAGACATTTTTGCAAGTATCTTCCCACACACTTTACAGTATACTTGCGCAAGTCTGGATTTGCGCAAGTATACTGTAACGTGTGTGGCCTGCTTTACCCATGGCGCGATGGGACGCGATTCTACCGATTCCAACTACAAGTGAAAATCAACCTTACCACTTCTTGTATGAAAAATGGAACAGCGCCTCTGGTGCGCGAAGACGGAACTAATTTTTCCCTTGAAAAATGTCAACTTGAAATGTGAACTTTACGTCTCAAATACTGAAAATTCGTGCTAAGGGTACAGGTTTCATTCCAACTGTTTAGGAGTAAAGCTAAAGAAATATACAGATATACCTATATTTTAAAGAAGATTTCTTAAATTCAAAATCCTTACCAACAATGACCATATCTCCATGGTCGGAGACCGTCGGGAAGAGCGGCCGTTCTCCGGACACCTCACATCGGTAGCGGCCACCAGTCTCCAGCACAGCTGGGTACAGCGTCACATTCGCGCCGTTTGGACTTGATTTCTATAACAAAGATATGAGCATATTTAAATGGAGCCATAAGAACTTTCGTAAAGTCATGTCTTTTCATTTAGGGGTAGGTAGGTAGAAGCACATATATAGATACCTTTCATTTTATCCATGTTCATATAGCTATCCTAAAAACGCCACATGCAGAATCAGAATAGGATAAATAATTCCTCGACAACCCACATATAGATCATAATTGTGGAATACATAATTTTATTACTTAACACACATCGAATGCAATAAAATATTTAGCGTTATGCATCGTCAATCGTAACCTTGTTATGATTTGTTACGTGTTTTTTTTATCAATTTGCTTTCTTTTTTGGTCTTTGCTACAAATTAGCCCTAAACTAAAGATAAAGTCTTAGCGAGCTCACCGAAAAAGAACTGGAAATCCTGCACATCGACAGAATACAATAATAAAGTATGTGAATGAAAAAATCTGTAGGCCGACAGTTTTTTTTTAGCGTGGTAACATCATGAAATGAGTCCTCCCACCCAGGGCAGGGCGGGAGGAACTGTCAGACTCGTACTGACTAAAATGCACGGTGTCCTTCAATAGCCCTTTATGTTCCGGGGTCACGGTAATGAGATAAATCTCGCGACCCCGGCAGGCTTTGGCCCTCTAGAGGGGGGGCCTGTCGTCATGCTGACGCTGTTGTCCGACAGTTAAAAAAAAATTTAACACGTATTTTTCTTTTGTTACGTAAACTAAAATTGACGAAGATACATAACATTTTTAAAATTACCAATACGTCACAAGCAAGTACAGTTTTTACTTGCTTCTGACGTCACGAGATTTTTATGCGTTACATCTTTGTAAATAAGCATTAATTCAACAAAAGAAAAAATAAAAGCATATCACGTTTTTTCATATTATTGATTTTAATTTATTCTGTTTATATTGTTTGCATAAAATTGTGTTTAAATTGCTATAAATTGTTTGTTCACAGAGCCGTTGTAATTTGTTAAATAAATAAATAAATCATTTTCTAAATTCTAGCTGGTGGACTAATGGGGAAGGCAAGTGTCAAAGTGAAAATGACAGTTTGGTCCCCAAAGAACTGTAACCCAAAGGAATTTTCAGAAAAAAAAAACATTTATTGATGTAAAATGACTAGATGTTGTGTAATAAGCTGTAAAAATGATGGAATACACTTTTCAAAATAATATCTACTTTTCTTTTGGAGGTTATGTACCAGTATTGCATCGCTCGAAAATCGAAGAATTATCACCTGGAACGAGTTTTGTAATAGTTGTGGTGTTAAGAAATTAAATATATTGTGATATTTCTCGAATCTAAATAGAAAAAAAGGTTAAAATTACTGACTTAAAACATTATGATATTTTATCAAAATAGAAAGTCAAAAGCAGCATTATATTCTTGATAAAGGAGAGGACAGGTAAAACATACCTAAACTCAAAAATTGAAACCTCAACTACAAGTAATTGTGGATTTATTACGGTAAAATCAAATGTATAACCACTCAATTAAATCACTTTTTTTCTCTTGTAGATGCGCCGCGGCGTCTTAATTCTTCTTTTAGTATATAGTACTTGCATGGACGAATAATTTTCCATATTTGTTTTGTATTTATACTCAATTTTTATAACAAATAATCTTGTTTGTTTTTTTGTACAAGGTAGACGTGGGGACCAACTATCGCAGCGCCATCTACGATTAGCTTTGAGTTGCCATCCCCATTAATTTTGCAATTTAATGGTGCTGACAACTTGCCTGTTGTGTAGGTACCTATATTAATATACTAGCTGTGCCCGCGACTTCGTTCGCGTGGATGTCGGAACTTAACAATGTATTTTTTATCAAATTGACAAAGATTCATCCCCTATTTTATCCCCTTGGGGGTAGAATTGATCAAAATCCTTTTTTAGCGGATGCCTACGTCATAACATATACCTGCATGCCAAACAGCCCGATCCGTCCAGTGGTTTGGGCTGTGCGTTGATAGATCAAGTCACTATGTCAGTCAGTCACCTTTGAGTTATATATATTTAGATGTAGAAATGTTTCTGTAAGTGGAGTGAACGAGACAGAGCTATACAAGGCATCTAGCGCCATCTCGTTCACTCACTGGAACAAGCATGGATTTAAGACGTCATAATAGGGCCCCTGGTCACACACGCATTCCACTTGCGAAGTACACGTAATTGTCAGTTTAATATTCACAAAACGTGTGATAAAGTGCCTTTTTCTTGAAGTGCAGCCGACTCAATTACAAACTGGTTTTTTCATTAAGTCTGTTTGTTTAACTATTACTTTTATAGTGTGTTTAAGTTTAAAAGCTACTCATAATATTTCCATACAGCTAATAGTTCCATAAAAGAAAAAATTGGTTAAGAAGAAGACCTCATTCCAATTCAATACACGAACTGAATAAGGATGGTTATTTAAGTAATTCAAATTATTCTAATGACGCTTTTACGACGTTAAATTAGTTAAAATACTTAAAACTGTTTACAAAATGTCGATATACCATATCAACTTACCCATGACAGATTCTTAAAAGTAATTAATTCTTAAGCACTATTCAAAGAAATAGAATAGCTACAATTAAAAAAAAATGCTTTGTATTCTAAAAAGAAAGCTCTAAGTATGCAGCCAGTTTATTTTTAGATTTGAACTTACTTTATAACTGAACTAAAGTACTATGTTTCTGGAATTTTAATCAACAAGTTATAATTGTTAGACTTCCGTTTAATTGTGATACAATAAAGTGTTGTTATTGTGAGCCACTGGCTTTGGCCTCTGACTGGAAGTAGTTGATCTACCATTTTTCTTTGAATGTGTTCATTTATATTATTTCTATCCATTATAAGCTGACATTTTTGTTCGACAAATAAATTATGAAGAAAATTATTTTACACTTAACTTATAGATTTGCCTCGCCAATCTTTTTTCTATATGAGTGGTCCTCGATTCTGAAACATAACTCCGACAATCGTTTCTCCGCTGAACGATTCGCCGACAGAACGATTAAGTCATGAGTATTATGTTTCATGAAGTATTGTATAAATGAAGCCATTTAGACGAAGCCCCGCATTATTATTATAAATAATTGTAATCTACATGTATTTGATTTGATTTCATGCTGTTCTAACGTGCCGGAAGAACGAAGACAACATAAAAAAAAAATAACAAGTCCAAGGAATATCTCAATACCCTGGTTTATCTTGTCAGACTGACAGAAATGCGTAATAAATTAATAAACAAAATCTACCCACCTAAAATTACTTGTTTGACTTCCCCTTAATTTAAAACTCAATTTAGCTTAATTAAAGTTACGAAAAATCCGGAGAGAAAAATCTTATTACCCAAAAAATGTTGGTAAACTCTTAATCCAATCTGTGGAGTTTGTGGAAATAAACAGTGTGGGCACAAAGCGTATGCGCAGTAAGTTAACTAAACAATGTCCGTGAGCAAGTAGGCACCGCTAATTATAATGTTGTCATTACCCTCCACCGCCGCGCTGCGCCGCCACCGCCGAGACTTGCCGCCATAAGTATATTGTAGGTTTAAATTGCTTACAAAGTTCAAAGTAACCTAAGGCTATTTTCCCATCTAAATTATTAACCTCCATACGTAAAGCTCGTTATAAAATTCCCCAGATTTTCCTTCATGTTTTACATCACGCCGGGAATTCATTTTCCGCCCGTTGTTATTAAACCGCCCGGTAAACAGCATGGTCTAGTGAAAATACACACATCAAAAGTGTCTAGGGATCAAGCATTTTTATGCGGATTTCTTGAGATTGAGATGTGGCTTTGTAATAAATTTATGATTTTATAAATTTATATGGATCCTTTTTGGTGCATTTCATAATTTGAATCAGGAACTGTAAATCAAATTCGAGTAAAAGATGAAAATCAGCTGTCAATATTTTCCCTATAAAAACATACAACGCATTGAAGACATTATTAGTGCTACTGTTTCCCTACTACTGATTAAAACCAACGTTATTATGGAGCGGCGACGTCATTTAAGCAGGGAAGAAATGCTCAGAGCCGTGGGAATGATAGAAGCTGGTTCCCGGCAACGTACTGTGGCTTTAGCTCTGAATACAAGTCAGAGTGTTATCAGTCGACTTTGGACACGTTACCGAAGCACTGGTACCGTGGCTGAGTGCCATGGAGGACGGTATCGCTGCACCACACGGAGACAAGACCGATACATTCAAATCTTAACTCGAAGAGCTCCAACAATAACCGCCATGATGTTAGCCGTGAGGCTTCATCACTCTTCAGGGAACTTAATTAGCGACCAAACAGTCAGAAACTGCTTGCATGAAGTGAACCTTCATTCCCGAAGACCGCTACGGGTACCACCTATAGCAATGCACAATCGTAGGATTCGATATCAATGGGCTCTTGAACACAGAAATTGGGCAGAAGAACAATGGCGTTTCTTGTGCTTTTCTGATGAGTCTCGTTTTGGTATGAGACCGGATACAAGACGTATACGACACTGGAGAACCCCTGGACGCCAACAGCGATTAAAATCCTGCCAGGAAGTCCATCCTTATAGTGGTGGAACCATCATGGTATGGGCGGGTATTTGGATCGGCGGAAGAACTGAGTTGATTTGGATCAGAGGCAACCTCAACGCTCAAATTTATGCTGAGACGATTGTATCAGACGTCATCGTTCCTCTACAAGTGCAAATCGGTCCCTTATTTCAGTTAATGCATGATAATGCACGACCGCACACCGCAAGAGTTGTAAGACAGACTCTCGCCGCAGCTAACATCAATGTCCTGCCCTGGCCTGCTCAGTCGCCAGACTTGAGCCCGATTGAGCATGCATGGGATATGCTACAGAGAAGAGCTCTGCCGAATATGGAGGGTATCCAGTCGCAAGAAGACCTTTTTTTGTTGTTGCAACGAACATGGGCGGCCATTCCACAGCGTGATTTGGATGAACTCATTTTGAGTATGCCAAACCGATGTTCTTGTGTTGTTAGTGTTCGCGGTAGAAACACGGATTATTAATTGTTTAAGTTACCCAATAAAATTTTAAAGAAAACTGTTATTTCAGTCTTTTTTTCGAACTTTAATGTTAGTGGTTCAAATGTCAAAAATCCCTTTATTAGGAAAATGGCAAATTTCTTTATGAATGCAAAGGTGACTTGGTTTATCGTTACTGTGACAAACGATAACACTTTATTTGACGAATCCTTAAAGAACATTTTAATTAATATCAATCAGGAGAAAAGTTATTGCAAAAATATATGTTGATCCCTAGACACTTTTGATGTGTGTATCTATTAGCGATACTTCTACTAAAAGGATTTACAAGAATTTTCTGCCAACAGTTATGAACCCTTGCAATAACTCCTTCTAACTTCTTTTTGTACTTCTCTCTGTGAGTTATGGAGTTCCGAAACACATAAAACAAGTGTATAATGTAAGAGCGGATACCTCCGCACATAAAAACCCTCGTGAATGTTACATTTATTTGGAGATATTGTTTTCATTACGTTTTGTTTGCTCGATAAATGTAAAAAAGCAATAAAAATTTGTAAATGGGTTGTAGATGATAAGCGGCGGCAGCTAAATGAAAGAAAGTATAAATGAGTCGGGCACGAGAGCGCGTGTGTTTACACCTGCGCCTCTTCACCGTGTAATATCCGGTCCAGTTTGATATTGTTTCCTCCCGCGGAGACCTAAGCAAACTCGACTCACGACCGGATTAATCCAATTATACGTATCTACTCTAAAAGTTCATCCGCATTATCTGGTGGGCTTTTACACAATTGTTCAGGAACAAGCAAACCTTCGATATAGGTAAGAGGGCTGAGTACTGAAAACTCTTGAAACTGTGTGGTTTCCGACGTAACTCGGGAAATATTAAAAGTGTGACATGAATATCGATTGAAAGCAGAACTTCTTATGCGGGCGGGCGTCTCACTTACCGTGGTATCAGGACGTCTTTATTAATTTTTGTTCGGGTAGTAATTTTATCATTTTTACCTAATAAGACGCAACAGTGTTGGGTTGCCTATAATTTTTGGATAAATTCGAAGTTTACAATGCACGACGGTAGTGGCCGTGAGTGCGATCACCGCCTTGCTCGTCATTCCATTCAATTTCCACAGGCGAGACTGCATCACGGCATTGCATGACAACAGATATTAGTCCCGGATTTATATTCTCAGTATTCACCAAATTACAGAACTACCTAATACTGCGAGACTTTGTGCTATGGATTATTATTATAGTTGTATGAAACTCTATCATACTGAAAAAAATAAGAAAAAATATGTCACTACTTGTGCATGTTTGATAGCTCATAATTCGGAAACGTGACAGTTTACGAGGTTTTGCCCCTTACATTTTATGTTTGTATTGATGTGATCTATCGATTTATCAATGTTTCATTCGTGTACGCCGTTTTGAAAAAATATCAAAATGGCGGATGGCACCTGGTACACGGCCCATACAAAAAAGTTCAAACCGCTTTTTGCGTTTTTTTCTTAGTTTTGACGAAGTTGCGTTCGGCGCCGAGGTGCACTAACATCATAAGCCTGCAAAAAATCATAACTATCGGATTTAACGCAAATTAGCCTGTGCATTCAAAAAGTTACGGTTACAAGTGTTCTTTTCGTTTTACCACTTTTGGAGATGTTAATACGATTAAATTAAAGAGCCCCTTAAATTCAAAAGTGTTACTTTCTATCGTACCCGGAGTGAAGTATGTTTCAAGTTTAAAGCATCACAAACATTTGAAGTAATTTTTAGGTTTTACTTAACTTTTAATAAAAAACAAACAACAAGCCGCAAATGTCTAGTTAAGAAGAATTGGCAGATTTTACTACAGGCGCTGTCATCTCGCACACAACGTATACTAACCTCCACATCAACTCCAGGCAGCGGGAACTTCCTGCGAGGCTCGTGATCGCGCGGCACGTGTCGGAAGAACTCCTTGCCGTCCTTGTACCACTTGACGGAGTACAGCACGTCGGCGGGCCCCAGCGCCCAGCGGCACGACAGCGCCGCGCGCGTGCCCAGCGCCACGTGCGCCGGCACGCGCAGCTCTAGCAGCTCCAGGGATATTATACTAACCTCCACATCAACTCCAGGCAGCGGGAACTTCCTGCGAGGCTCGTGATCGCGCGGCACGTGTCGGAAGAACTCCTTGCCGTCCTTGTACCACTTGACGGAGTACAGCACGTCGGCGGGCCCCAGCGCCCAGCGGCACGACAGCGCCGCGCGCGTGCCCAGCGCCACGTGCGCCGGCACGCGCAGCTCTAGCAGCTCCAGGCTTGTGACTCCGTACTCTGCACAGAGAAAATATAATGTTGTAGACTGACATGTTGGGGTCGCGGGGCTAATGAAAAACCGTGGCTCCGGAACGTAGAGGACTATTGAAGGACACCGTCGATTTTGGTCAGTACGAGTCTGACAGGATCCCGTCCTGACCTAGGTGGGAGGACTCATTCGATGATTTTCCCTCGTAAAAAAAAACTGTCAGGTTTCACTTTAAAAGGACTTCAGCTAAATAAAAACCTACTGCTTATTGTACTACTTTTAGTGGATACGCACTGCTGCTTCTTTCCTTTGTTAAGTATATCAGTCTAGGATAAATTCGATGGTATTCAGTTCGTATGTTGCTAATTCCACACACCAACCATATCCACTTATTAAGATTGTTAGCATTTTGTGTCGATATCGAAATCAATCGATCATTTAAAACGACATCCATTTTGAAAAGAAACATCAATTTAACTAAAAATTGAAAACCTGCAAAATATAAATGAACAACAACACATTTTTCAGGCCACACGGTCCGCAACCAAAGTGCTTACAAAACCTTTTTCAATAAAAGCTGCTCTACATATGCAGGTGTAACTATAAGTAGGTAGGTAGGTACGAGTATTTTTATTTGGCTGTAGGTAGCGTGTTATGAAGGCAAAAATCCATTAAACGCCACGTCAAATAATTTCCCATGTGACGCTCGCTCGCGGCCCGTAAAAGAGGCACTATTGCCCCCGCCCAACGGTGGATAATATTACTTTACGACCCGCGGGGCGAGCTCAAATGTAAGTAAATTGGTGAATAAAGACAACGAGCAAACAGTAACGGCACATGCCAATATTAGCAGAACAATTTAACTTCAAGACGACCGCGGAGAACTGACGGCTAATAAAAATTCTGAACGATCGTTTTCCCAATGTTTTACGCTCATTTGAAATGATTTACTTTCCTCGGTTCGTCACAGTCAACTGCCTCACATGAAAATGTCGAGATGAAATATTATTCAATTCTGAACAACTGACTACGGTATTGGTATTTACCTATGGATAAATTTTCAATGGTGATAGTTCTGCTTTGTGATTTAAATAAGTATTTAATTGAAGAGGGAAAATGCTGCACTGCCCTACATTCTGACATTAGCATAATAGCTATTTGCAATCTGTATTTTTTTACTCACAAAGTCTTCAAATTCAAAAATATTCACAAGTTTCGTGGACATAAACCTCAAGAATACTCTAAAGAATATTCGAATGGAAGTGACTTTGAATAACGGCGGGTGTTACGTGCCGCCATCTTATTAGGGTGACGTCATATTTATATGTACACAAAAGAGCATGTTATATTTAGTTATCTTAGGCACGCATTCAGACGGCTAGTGCTCTCTTGTGAAGACGGAAATGGTGCTAAGTGTGGTGTCAGCAGACAGGCGGAGCCGGCAGCCGGAGATAGTGCACGAACAGTCGCCGCACTTTAAGTACTCTGTGTTCAGTACAGGTGAGCTGCGGTTCGGTTTTGATCCAAAAAGATCAAAAGGACTCTTATAAACACACAAAGTGAACGTCGACATATTTTTAATGAGGACTGGCCTTCCAAGAATTTGTTCAATGTCTTTAGAAAATTCAGCCAGATATAAATAATGAAGAGTGATAAAACATAATCATGATGTTTTTGGAAGAATCAAATTTGCTTTTACGGCAGTCCTGAAAATCGCAATAGGTACATTGTTGTATAAATAAATATGAAAGTAAAATCATTTTTATTAAAAGCACAGTGCAACAGTGCATTGAAAAGCTTAAATTCGTCGTGTTCATGACTACAGATTTTCATTTCAGATAAGTCCCTGCTATAGTGGGGCTGAGTGTACATTATTTGAAGTAGGCGCAGGCCGGCCCTCGGCTGGTCTAGCCGCTCGCGCTATCCAGAACAATTGGAGGCAATAGTACGCTTCAATAAATGTAACGATGTTCCTCGGGTGGTTGCTGAGCAAATATCGAATTGAATAAGTATCGGTAGGATACTTCAGCTGGTTTTTGAATAATTGCGCTCGTTATTGTGGATTCTGGTTGGAAGGCAAACAAAAACGAAGCCAATTTAGTGAATAATGCGCAGTTTGATACTTACAGTTTGGCTTTTGTACTTTTCTTTATTATATTGGTGCTTATACCAAAGTGAATTACGGAAGTTTTCTTAGAATAGGTATAGTATATAAGCGCTCTTTTACTATACTATAAGTATGGCATTGCATCTGATCCGAATCCGTGATCATACTTTCCCAAGTGATCATAGATCTATGTATCATATTGTACGAAAAGCTATAGCGGTTCACAGTAATAACCTATGTACCTATCACATGTCAAGTGTATAATTATATAATTAACACTTGAGTCATCGCTGAAGCACTTTAAGAGCTCTATGCTTCAGCTAATTACTAAGGGCCCTCACACTTCAGACTTGCCATTTATTACTTTTTAATAACTCCATGCTACACTGAAAAATAAATTGAAGCAACTTCAATTAAAAGTCACTGCAGAATCGAAGTTTATTAATATTATTTCATTGAAATAGTTTTATTTTCTCCCTCACAAGTCGAGTCATGCAGAAGGCATTGCGTCTCTTTTTCATGCTACTTTATGAAAGTTATGTTAATGTCGTAAAAAATCCTATAAATGTGTGTAAAATATAGCTCACTGTGGAAAATAAGTTATAATTTATTGAGTCGCATATTATGAATCAAATTGTGTCACTGTACTGCCTTCAGTAGATCTAGATGCTCAACTCCTGCAGATTACTTTACTTAATTAATTAAAAGGTAAATGCTTTCACGATGGCGTCAAACACTCGTTGTGTAATTATAATTTGCGGGGATGCAGCGTTTTTTCAAAGTATGCTTATATGTATTTATGGTGAACGTTTGTTTTTAATCATCTCTAAAACGTGCGATAGTAAAAAAAAAGAATGCGATACCCTGAATACTAACAAGCAATCTTGGTATCAGGTGTAGCGGTAATACCGAAGAGTCGAAGTAATGTATGGTTTCAATATGTGTTATCAAAAAAACGGCGCGCAAACGTCGTCGGTTTGCATCTTTTATTATACGACGCTCCGTATCGAGGTTATACTTTTCCTTTTTTTTTTGTAAGAACACCTCAGGCGCCTGGATTAGTTCTCTTTGTTCCAGACCATTCTTTGTTTTGTAACCTGATTTTACGATAAACACAATTGAAAATGCTTTATTATTCTAATAGCTAATAGTAATATTCTTTTTTATTAATTAAGGATGAAGCTGTTATCTTTTTCAATAAGGAATTCTGTTTGGTTTGTTGTATGTATTACTAGCTTCTGCCCGCGACTTCGTACGCGGATCCTGTTGCTTATGCCAGCGGTAACGGGGTTGTCAAAATCGAAGATCTGAAACGTCTGATGTCGAATTCTTAGAGCCTGGGGACGGGAAAACAACGGTCCGCGCGTGACGATTCCAGACGTTCCAGGTCTTTCATTTTTGTAAGTCAACAGGATATGCCCATCAGACTAAACAAGTCTTGCTAAGACGTCATTCCTATATATGTTATAGTGTAGCTGGGCTCTTGGAGTTCCACATCAAGTGTTCCAGATCTTCAATTTTTATATGTTAACAGAAAGTGCTCATCAGGCTGAACAACTTTTGCTAAGACGTCATTTATTATGTTATAGTGTAGCTGGGCTGTTGGAGTTCCATATCAGGTGTTCCAGATCTTCAATTTTTATACGACAACAGAGAGTGCTCATCAGGCTGAACAACTCTTGCTAAGACGTCATTACTGTGTATGTAATAGTGTAGCTGGGCTCTTGGAGTTCCACATCAGGTGTTTCATTATCTACAAAGGAGAATGGGCGGACTTGGGCGTTCGGCGGCCATCAATGAATTTAGTATCAAATGAAAGTACTGCTATTTAGGAATAACTTTTACTATGGGCGTTACTCTGTATTTCATTTAGGAAAAAAATATTTGAGTGTCAATATAACCTAATTGCACAGAACAATATCGCACAATAATTATTTTCATATGCAATATTGCTGTTGTTTTCGTCTTGCTAATGGCGAGTACTTGCACATACACTATCCACGGTGTCCTTCAATAGCCCTTTACGTTCCGGGGCCACAGTTACGAGTAAGTTCCGCGACCTCGGCAGGCTTTGGCCGTCTAGAGGGAGGCCCCGTCATTTTGCTGAGTAACGACTGTTACTGTTAACAAATCTACTAATGCCTCAATCAGTTAGGGTCAGACTGACATACGAAATTATTGAAAAAATAATTATAGTTTTGAAAATTCCGAGCATACCAAAAAGCAATGAATAATAAAACTTTTTCAACTTAAATCAATATCATACAACCAGTAGCCCCGAAACTCCCTTCTAATCAATATTCACCCAATAAAAACAAAAAGTATTTTTTTCCGTTTTAGAAGTACACCACAGTGATAAAACTTGCCCACAATAATTAATTGTAGGCCTACACTACACCAGAATATAACAAAATCATTATTGGCCGCGGACCGCCCACGCTCCATACAAATTTGCCCATTCTCCTTTATTATCTCAGCAGAAAATGCTCTTCACGTGGAACAATTTTTGCTATGGCGCTATTTTTGTATCTCTTATAGTTTAGCTGATCTATTGCAGTTCTGCATCAGGTGTTGAAGATTCCAAAATAAATTATAGCCTATATGTTGTCCATCTTTAATACCTATACAACAAAAAAAATCAATCAAATCCGTCCAGTAGTTCCGAAGATTAGCGTGCACAAACACTGCTTTTCTATGATTTTATTATACGTATATAGATAGATTTTATGTATAGATTTTGAAACAAACCGCTATGGGAAAATCGCGTATGTTTCGTCTCAAAACTCCGTATCTCAGTTATTTCAAAACTAAATGATCTGTAGATAATTTTGCAAACATATACATGAAAGTATAAGGTTTAATATAAAAAATAAAAAAAAAATTGTAACTTTTTGCACTCTTCCCATAACCAACCTGTTTTTAATTTGACCCTAAAAGATAAAGTGACCACTTTTCATCAAATAAGGTGGTCAAAACTATATCAAAACCACAAATAACTATTAATAATACTCATCACTGTAATGACCACTTCATAAATTTGACCTTAATTTAGAACAGATGATTATGTGAGAAGTACTTAAAAAGATATTGGAAAAAAATGAAAAAAATAACTCGCGATATGTTTTGGCACCGTGTCCGAAAAGGCGCAAGTATGCGCAACTTTTTTTTTTCTCCTTGTGTAAACTAATGTAGGTATAAAGATCGTAATACAACAAATATCTCGACAGCGGCAAACAGCGGCAACGGGTAACAGTCTCGTTAAAAAAAAAGTAACCCGAAAATTATACCATCTTAAACTATATTGGTTAATTTTAATTTATTTATATATTATACCACAGTATAAATATCTACAGTAGTGGCTCTCGGCCGCATGATAGAAATAAATACCTACAGCCGCGCGGTACGTAAACATGCGTTAGGGCTGGCCGACGCCCGTCTCCAGCATTTTAATTACATTTGCCTACTTTCTGTTTCTATTTAGTGTTGTGATTGTAAATATACTTTTCTTATATTTAAGTAAACAAATAAAATACTTTGTATATTGAAAAGGAAGTGTTCAATAAAAATGCGTGTTGTTTTTTATTAATAGATTTAATTTAAAAACAAATGTTTGTTTGAAAAACAAATTGTGCTTATAAATTTGCGACCGAAAAATATTTGCGCCTTGACTGACTCGTACGAAATGCTTTATTATTGAATTTTAGAGTATAATAAACTCGCATTCTAATAAAAAGCTTCTCGCATTCTAATAAAAAGCTTCTCGCATTCTAATAAAAAGCTTCTCGCATTCTAATAAAAAGCTTCTCGCATTCTAATAAAAAGCTTTCTTCTTTTTAAAATTAAATTCAGCGACTCAGTTTAAGTTAGTTCGCATAAGTAGGTATTTTGATGGGCAACTACGGAACCCTACACTGTGCGTGGCCCGACACGCACTTGGCCGGTTTTTCTAGTATTATTCATACACAAAACACAGATAATAAACAAATATTACTGTAGCGCCGCCGCGCCGTTACGTAAAACGCACCCGTGACGATATAACAAGGGTCTGATTACGTCGTCGTGTGGATTCGCGTCAACCGCTCCTTCAAGGTCAGTGCGCCGCTCGCGCTACCTCGTACAGCGCATCGCTCGCGCAGGCAGTCGGCCTAATGCAACCGAGTGCGCACACTCAAATACGGAGCGTACTATGTACTCTTACGTTCCAGGATTCATGACTGTGTTAAAGTTTATGTAGTACACTGAATATACGTTGATTGTACACCGTACCGTAGGTAAATGAAGCTCACTGCTTCATTTCCGTGTCCGCCGACAATCCCACCGCGCCGTTACACCATGACTTTACTTTGAATAATACAAACTAACAAAACACACATGCACTGGAGTTTTAACCCAAGAGTAAGTACCTACCGTATCATGATTCATTCAGAACCGCCTATAACTTAACTATTTAACTTGCCTCAGTAACTTTCCTTTACTTTATTCATTTTACTGTATTTATTAACCCAAATACCCTTTTTTTCGTGAGATAAAGGAAAATACATAACCATTAAAAAGTCACACATTATGTACCTACCTACTAGCACGGCTACTAGCTACTAGTAAGTAAAATTATTTTATAGTTAGTACTCACCTTTCAGAGGTTGCAGGTAATTTAAAAAAACTTATGTCTGGATGCGTTACTGTTGACGTTAAACACCCAAACACAGCACAATATTTTCTACTTGTCATATTTGCTAAAAAAAAACAACGCACCGTCCGTTCATCACTACGGTACGGCCGTGACTGTCTGCGCCTCGAGCGCGCCCCGACATCGAGGCGCGTAGGTATAGCTCGCGTTTCGTCCGTTTGTAGGGAGTCCCAATACTGTACATATTATTACCGTGATTATACATAATATTATTTAAGAAACGCTATGAGGAGATTATAAGCATTTCAAAAATGTATAATACCTACTTATACATTTATATCAAAAACTTTCGAGTTATGTGGCGTTGAATTGTAGTAATGTATTGTGCAAAAATCACAACATGAGTTAGCTTTGATGCCTTTTATATACATTATGGTTAGCAAAAAATAATTAAAAAAATATAGAAAAGAAAGCTTATTTATAAGACTAAATTAATTAATTAGTTTTACACCATAACAACGACTTTCGCGTGAAACGGTTTTGAGACGGCCTTGTATGGGGCTTCCCCATAGGGCGCCGGCGCCGCCGCGCCGTCGTATTAAAAAAAAATCAATTTTGGTGTACGATAAAGTAAATTCTATCTACGTCTCTAATGTTATCTTAATCTTATTATAAAGCGAATTTACACAGCAGGAAAAATATATTTGAATTTGGTGTTCTTTCCAAAGGATGCCTAAACGAATACGTGTGCAGCCCCCCTAAATTTAAAAATAAAACTGCAATTTGTGTTATTTCAATGATGTAAAAAAAAAACTTTCTTTCTAGTTCATAGTAAAACTTACCACTTTTCTACTTTTAAAACTAGGAAAAAGGCATCTTACTGTAATATAAAAGTATTACAATACATTTAACTGTAAATAGGTTCGCCTGACATTTATGAAAGTGGACGCCCAATGGAGCCGTAGCAAGAAAACCTTCACTTTTCCAACATGACGTATTTCGAAGTCACGCGATAATCCTGTCCTAATGAATTGGCAGCTGTCACTAAAATTACGAACACAATCCATGCTAGAATATGTAAGATACCTGGGCCCGGGTGTGCAGGCGTGATACACGAATTTATTGTTAGGGGAATATTTTCCTGGTAAGAAAACTGAGAATAGAACAAAATGAGAATGGTGAAAATTATGTGCGTCTTCTTTTTAATAATCAGTTCTCAATATTCTTACGTGTTAATGTTTCAATATGACAGTAAATGATAGGTCTCTTATTACTGTATAAACCTGATTCTTTTTCTTTAATTTAATAATTGAAATCTCCATAACAATCTGAACCTAAAGTGATTACTAGTGCTTGAACAGCAAATCATTATTCTAGAAGCCTCGTTTCAATGTCTCGAAGCCCTAAATTTTAAATGAGTCAGACCTTTTGTTATCGCGTTACAATAAATCCTATAGATTCTGAAATTTAATTTTAACAATGTGCCAATCATGCTGACAGAACTTGACATTTGTATCAGTAGGTAGGTCAAGATGGCTTTGATCCTGTTCTGAAACGAAAACGTGACGAAAAAGGGTTTTAGTTTTTATTAAAAAGTGCTTAGATAACTAAACCAAAACTAATTTGAAAGCAGGTAAATCAAAAGATAAAATTCTTAAAAAATATTTCAATAAAACGTCTAAATCTCAAACATTCGCAGAATGCTCGGTGATAAGCTCGGATGTTGGAGGTCAAATTTTAAAATTCTGTTTCATGTATGTATGTTCAAACATAGGTTTAGTTTCGAGCATTGTCGCCTTTGCTAAAATTACTCAAAGTAATAATTATGTTCGCATCATACACGAAGCAAAGAGAACTAAAATACTATTCGTTCAGCAAAGAGAATAATAAAATATCGACATGCTCTTAAAACAAATTGTACAAAAAGTTGCATCAATGTGGTGTGGGGCATCTGGTTAATGTCGGGCAGAAGTGGTGGCATTGGCGTCGATACACTTCGCACATGGGCATCGGATTGAGTGCCTTTTAATCGCGACCCACTTCCATTGATTACGAGTAGGCAAGGTACACACCAAATAAACACGCTTTCAGTAAGTAACACTAAATTGTTGCCTACGATATGTTTACTGGTATTGTAACGAAACGAAAATGGGTGGCAGATAAAATGAGGTTAATTTACTAATTACATAGCACATTTCCATCTAGGCTTTGTGGCAAATTAAATTCGTTTGTGTATGTGGGTGGTAGATACCGAGCGTACGAAATGATGCTTATCATTCCACATAAATTGACAGACGGAAAGTTACTTTTTCCGTAGAAGATTTGACACTTTTCCAAGTCGTTATACTTTGATTCCAATTTATTTTACTAGCTGCTGCCAGCGGCTTCACCCGCTACAACTCGAAAATTATCCCACGGGAACATAAAATCGGGATAAAAACTATCCTGTGTTAATCCTGGTTATAAACTATCTGTGTACCAAATAATAAAAAAAAATTTAGCCAAATCCGTTCTGTGGTTTTTGCGTGAAAGAGTAACAAACATACCTACATACACATACACATTCATACATCCTCACAAACTTTCGCATTTATAATATTAGTAGGATTGTTTAAGATTGGACTTAGACTTAAATAAGTTCTTAGAAAAGGCCACAAAACGTAGGACATTTCAATTTATGCTTTGCAATTGCGCCGCCATCGCATGATCACTACATAGTATAAAACAAAGTCGCTTTCTCTGTCCCTATGTCCCTTTGTATGCTTAAATCTTTGAAACTACGCAACGGATTTTGATGCGGTTTTTTTTAATAGATAGAGTGATTCAAGAGGAAGGTTTATATGTATAATAACATCCATTAAATAGTGGAGAAGTACTGTTATTTTTGAGGTTTCTAATGTGATGTCGTAAATAATTACATTTTTTCCGCTTACATTGCAAACGCAGGCTGAACCCTACGAGTTTTATCAAAATAATGTACTAAGTATTGTACACATTGAAAAGGTCTACAGAAAAGTCCGTGATGGTATATGTCTATCTCTTATGGATAACCCACAATAACTTTTTTTTGTCATGTACTTTTTACGACAAATAATGGCTAATTTTCGAAGCGATTTTAACCAATACAGCATTAATCCTTAACCAATTAAATACCTTGAATACATTGTTCATTTAATATAGATCTATATGGCCCTTTACACCGTATGATTTAAGTGAATATTTTCGAAGATATTACAGATTTAAAAATTGCGGGACGTAGCGTTTGCGCAGTTTTTTTCTGTAGTGTATTTAGTATCAGCATTGCACCCGTGCGAAGCCGGGGCGGGTCGCTAGTAAGGTATAAGTTAAATGTTCATGTAACAATAAATTAAGCTTGCTTTAAAAGTTCAGTACTTAGTTGCTAAGTTGGAACGCTGTTTTGCTTCATGTACAACAAAATAAAAACGAAATAATTAGTAAAACTTTCTATTTTTTAAACGTTTTAATACTGGTTCCTTCATAATGTTTTGTACTGTTAGGCGAACGTTTAAACATTTTAATTAAACCACTTACCAAGTACGAAAAACATTAAGTGGGCACTATACGATCGGGGAGGGTTCTTAAGCGGCGTTTTAAAATTCTAACTTTCTATAACCCGGCCCATAACGATATACCCAGTAGTGAGCGCGTTTGTTATTTCCCTTGCTAATTTTATTGAAGCCTGTTCAAATTACCTGAGACCGAAATAGATTCTGTTAAACAAAAGCTCTTGTTCGTAACGATAAAATAATTAAGAGAAATAATATAAAAGAAAGGTCTTTCTTGAGCCATATTAATCTCAAGTTACATTATGTTTGGTCTATTACGTTTTAGAGGACTTTTGTAGATATCAGACGTTTCATTAGTTCATATGTTCGCTTCGATAAATAGGCACTCGTCATAGTGTAGTGTGTGCCTGCGCTGCTGTGCTCTATATCGTGGAATTAGCCGGACATTCAGTGTTCGCAGCTGAATGCAGGCCCTCACGAAATTGCGGTAATCACATCGCTTGTTCAGCCTGTTGTTCGGAATACGATGTTAATCCGGCTTTTATTGAAGCGGTCTGATTTGAGTGCTGTTGAGAGCAGCACAAAGACAGAACATCATTCGGTTTCGCTGAAAAACCAAATAGATAATAATACCACACATTAATGCTGAAACGTGGCTACTCTAATTAATAAGGTTTAAAAAATACCCTGTCGCTATATAATTATTTGAAAGGGCGTGTCAGCTTTTGAACAATCGAAATCATCGTAAAAGCGATGTTTCAAAATAACCGATTCGTAGGTACAACTTTTAATATTGAATCAATAAAGCTTTCTCTATTGGTCTATGGAGTTTTAGGTCGGATATTTTAGATTATTTAAGGAGTTGTTACGTTCAAATTGAGGCATTAGCATATCTGTGTTATTTCATTCGAAGTTAGATAGGTACATTAGGTACTGTTTGGCAGAGCACCCAACGATGCAACGAGTGCAGATACGAGCTGTTTCATAGATTATATCATCACGATGAAACAAAATTACTGCATTCTTTATCTGTGCGAGTTATAATTGCTTCAGAGACCCTAGTATGGCTTTTACAATTTTTGTAAAGTAAACCTCGAACATTGACGCTAATTTGATGGAAAAAAATTATATCCTCACTCGTACAATATAGGCGCGTTTTCAATTTTCCATACAGTAAACGCAGTAAATACTTCAAGTACGCTGTAAGTAAAATACAGTAATCTTGTGATATGGCCTCTGATTTCTTGTAATAGGTATATCAGTTTAACTCCTCAGAGGGCCGACACTTTCAATTCTGTGAGCGATAATGACTGTCAGTAGTTCAACGGCACATCAACCTTTCATGGACGAACTGCCAATTTGAAACAATTGCCAGCGTCATTCCGATTGGACGATAGGCAGTATGGTGTATGACTACCATAATCTGTCAAATTTTAAAATAGGTCTTCAACGTTATCCTAAAACAACAGATTGGTGTTAGTCGAAAACAGTTATCCAAAATGTTTGTCACTTTCTATTTACGTTCAATTCTTAGTTCCACTGGTTCCACATTGAACCTATTTTTAGACTTTTCCTTTAATTAAATGTGCTGTCCGTTTTTTTAAATGGCTTTCGTTTATTTTTTCTTTGCTGTTTTCAAATCAGTAAAGAAAAAAGCTGAGAGTCATCTGTTTTGTAATGCGAAAAAACCGAGAATGTACGATCGAGGAACAAATTTTATTTATCCAACAAAGTAACGTCAAAATTCGCATTTACTTTTCTCTTTTTTTTTTTGGGACAAGCTCACCACACTATTCCCAAACCACTGCAACTCCTGAAAGCCAGAATCAAGCCAGCGCCGAGACAATGAAGCTCGATGTGTCCCGGAGAATGAATTTACCTGTCTTGGATCCTGCAACGATATTAATCAGAAAAAAATGTGGAGGAGTAGGAAAACACATAGTTTCCATAGCTTGTAGCTGTAGGTTTTTTTTTTTTCAATATAAGCAACCAGTGGCGTAGCGAGACTGAAACTAGAAGGGTAAGAAGGGGGCAAGACGCAAGTGCGAGGTCCTATTTTGCGGAAGAAAAATTTGCCACCTCTGCTCGTGCGAGGCCCCCTTTTTGTAAGATGACTTGGTTCCCCCAAGTCATCTACACCAAATGTGATTGTGATGTGACAGCGACATCAGCTTTGCGAGGCCTCTAACGTTTCGGTTCCCTCTCATCAGATATCGCAAGTATTTAGTTATAGACTATGTTAATTTCTTAGTAGAAGTTAAATTACACTGCCTTACTAATATAAATAATAATAATACTGACTGGTGATTGACAATTTAGGACCCATTAATATGAGTAGTCATTTTACCCGTGGTGCTAATCAACTGGGCTTTTCCCAGTTGTAATGTCCCTATGTGCCTATTGGCCTTGTTTTGTTCTGTCTCCTGCTTGCATGGAGTTAAGTGGAAACATTTTAATTATGTATTTTTTTTATTTTTCTTACTGCTTCACTATTCTTTTCTGATTAATTTCGTTGCAGGATCCAAGACAGGTAAATTCATTCTCCGGGACACGTCGAGCTTCATTGCGCTTTTCTGGTGGTTGCCACTGTTGATTCTGGCTTTCAGGAGTTGCAGTAGTTTGGGAATAGTGTGGTGGGTTTTGACTGGTGATTGCCGTTGTCAAGATTTTTTTTTTCTCAGAGCGCGGGCCTTTTTCAGTTCTAGGGTCCGCTTTGCCCCCGCCTAGCTACGCCACTGAAAGCAACTTGAATACACATGTAACATGCCTAATTGTAACACTGTTGGTGTTTATTACCCAATTCTAGAAAGTAAAAGAGCATCACGATTACGAATGAAATTAGGTAAGTTGTCCTTGTATCAATTACCCGTTTGTTTTTGTTTACTCACAAATTAAAGACAGCCTCATGGAGTTGTTGATTTGTTGTGATCTTTACTCCGGAGTGGGTTGCTGATTAAACATTCATTGTTATTGTTACCCTGTAAATCTGTCTGTTGAAAATGTCTACTTTACAATAATACCTTTATTGTGTTCTACAAAACGATAATATTTTATTGAAAAAAAAAAAATGTTATGATGTACTTTTTCTTCGTGTTGTTACGTAAAGCAATTCTTAAAAAAAACTTTAAACATTTCGTCATACGAAAGTAAAGTTCTTAATTAAAAAAGAAAACTAAAAATTCATTGATTTAACTTGGATTTAACAAAAAAAAAATATCCTACAACATGTTCATTATTTTTCAAAACTATAATTGACGGACTAATTAGATTTACAATTTATTGATATTGTCAACATGACTATTAGATATGAATGAAGCGAAATCCGAGATAATCCATTCGCTTTGTTCGTAGTAATCCACGGACGGACGGGAGGGACAGACATTGCAATTGTACTAACAACCACGTTGTCCTTCAATAGCCCTTTACTTTCCGGGGTCACGGCTACCTAATAAGACAGTGTCGCGACCCCGGCAGAATGTAGCTATCTAATATATTATGGATCGTAGAATATAGGCCACTAAAAAAAATCAAAAGAATTTGTAATGTCAGTTAGATTATCAAAATAGGTATTTGACTCGTAGTTTTGTTTCGTAACGTAAAAGAAATTCACAATACATGACGCCATGGTAAACTTTTTTTAAACTATGTGGTATGCAACAATAATGGATATCCCGTGACGTTGTCGTCTGCATGGATTCGTTTTGCTTACAAAGACTCCTTGGCCGATTTTTGTTAAACTCAACTAAAAAGTCTATAATAAAAATAAAAAAAAAACCTTCAAAAATTAATAACCGTTTCAAAACCAAACACAAAATATTGAAAAGTAACTTTTCTTTCGGAGGTCGGTGGCTTTATTTTAATTAAATCATTGACTTCTGCCACCGACTACCGTTTTTGAAATCGGTTATTTTTTAATTTACTTTTCATGCTCACGACGAAATAGACAGACAGCGGGAGACTGATAGACTATGTAGATTTGCAATTTACTGACACTAAAAAGTAGCCTATTTTGCAGTTTCTATTCGATTCGCATAGACAAAAAAATAAACACGTAAGACTGTCTTTGTCATGGAATATTATTCGTTATTCTTCAATCCTAGGAGCAGACCTAGGAGTAATGATCATCATTTCCTGCTACGACCTACACAAGATGGTTCAATCATCATCATCATCATCATCAGCCTATAATGTTCCCACTGCTGGGACACAGGCCAGATGGTTCAATCGTTCAATGCATTACATTACCAACATAAACAGTCATACATACTACCAGTAAACACAGAATAAGTTATGCTCAGAACTCAACTGAACTCAGCAACCCGATACAGAGTTCTCACGTAATGCAAATTGTACGTCAATAGCAATGGCTTGAGTCTCTGTACAATTAATTACTCCTTGGCAATACGTACGGACATACGCATAGTCGCACATAGCACTAATGTTCAACACAAACACTGGTGCGGACTTGTTGGGAAATCGGGTATCTATTGATAGGGCTGACTGTCTGACAGTTGAATTTAAGGCTGGGTGGTCCCGAATTTAAGTTTATTAAAACAATCTGAGACAAAAAATACAGTGTTTTAAATTAAAAAAAATATTTAAGTATTAGTTAAGGATCTTATCTAGTCAAAATCGCTTTCAGTTGCAAGACCTGATGAACTTCACTCGATAGAAAAAAAACGCAAAGTTACCACTTTTTAAAACGTTTTTTCAATATTATTACTATATTACTGATTTTTTACAATTAATTTTTATACTATATTAAAGAAACTAATTAGTTATAGACAAATTCGCTGAGTTTGAATTGATAAAATGATTTGCTTAATAATTACTATGTTTAAATAAGAATTAAAAGCGGTCGCGGCGGCTCGGACAGGTCCGTTCAGTCGCGCTCTGGCGCATATAGACGACGGTCCTGTGCCAGTTTCATCCGCGACAACTACGCGCACCATACCATCTCGCTTTGTGGCAGTCGCGGGCAACTCTTGGTAGCTTTAAATGCCTATTTCACTCGGTCTACCTGCCCTTAATTCTTAACATTCCATCAATACACGAGTACATTACTTTCTTTTTTACAGGTTTAAGTGGCTTACCACACGATATTTTTTTGTTTTTCACAATATTTTTCAGTTTCTTCATTTGGGGTTTAGGGGCCGTTACATCCACGGGGCCCTTAGATAAATCCGCCCTTGGAAAACAGACCAACATCCTTGTCACGTGAAGAGTTGTCTAACCGCGCCGCTCTTGTTCTCAAACGATTATAATAATGCTGTGTTTATACGCTTCCGTCATAAGTTGAAGGATGCTGGTTTATGAAAATTTATATATTTTTATATTTTTGAACATTTATGTTTATGAGCACCATGTACGGCCGCCAATTTCGTCAATGTCTGGCGTCTGTACCTCAAAGTAATCTGTTTTTTTTTGTATATCCTTTTATCTTTAGATCCTAGGTACATCATCTCAAAATGTGTATAGCTACTTGAAATTCATGTATCTATAAAATATTGTTAAAGGTTTAAAAGAATGGAGGTTCTAGTCCATCCTTCTCCTACCATTTAGTTTGGGTATAAAATCAATCCTATTTCTACTATTTTAACATTCAAATTCCACTTTTGATGGCCTAATTGAAATAAATTATTTGACTTTGAAAACAATGCCTTAGAAAACATATGTCTCAAATATTAATCAAGATAAAAAAGTTTACAGATTCTCTAACCAAATTTTAAATGGCCGTTCAAAATTAGCGTGAATTTGACGATCAGATAGCAAAATTTACCTGTCTATTGATTAACCTTTCAAAACTTGGGATTAATAAATCTTATCTCTTTACTTAAAGGTCTTTGATCTGTATCAACATCTCAAAACACTTAATAATATAAAAAACGTAACCTTTAAGATAACGACTACCCACAATAAGATAGATACTGGTTACTAAACCCAGCTTTATATAAAAGCCTAAAGAGTTAAAACACTTTCATTTAATTTTACTTGTCTAGGGTCTCTGTGCCTAAAATAACTAAAGCTTTTTAGCAGAGTCTCAGTTTAAGATGCCAGATTCCATAATTTAAAACAAAAAGGTCTATTTTTTAATTTAATGTTCTGGCAACCCTAATGGCCAAGTGAATGTGTCAATAAAAGTCCCGTTCAGTGCTCGATAAATGTCGCGGTGTAAACAAGCAGTTGTGCATTTTATGTGTAATTAACGAGCCCGAGGGCCGCTGGGCCTTGTAGGAATTTATTTAGTTACGATTTGGTATTCGGTGTCCCACACACTTTTTAAAACATCTTTGATTGGAAATTATAGGCATCTTGCGGTAAGACCCTTCTTTGAGGAGAGGCTGGATAGGTGCCACGGCGTCCTGACCTACCGCCTGACGCAGGTCTTCACCGGACACGGAAGTTTCGGGAGGTACCTGTGTCGGATAGGGATGGAAGAAACGACTGGGTGTCACCACTGCGAGGATCGCCCGGAGGACACAGTGGAGCATACGTTGCAGGATTGCCCCGCTTGGGCAGAGCACCACCGTGTCCTCACGACGGCAATAGGCCGTGACCTCTCGCGCCCGGCTTTGGTCGAGGTCATGCTGCGGGGCTAAACGGAATGGGAAGAAAACCTATAAACCTAGTTTTTTACTGTGTAGGAAGCATTCTAAAAAATCATTGAGATAGGATAACATTTAGGGGTAGAAAAACGTTTTCTCTTTTAGTATGGACGAGAGCTCGGTAGACGATCCTCTTAAACAATACGGACCGGTTTGAGAACCTCTTTCTTTTTGAAGTCGGACAAAAGTGTACTTGACAACATTTTTTTGTTTTGAGTTAAAATTGTTGATCTACTTTTTATTCAGTTTTACTATCATTTCAATTTTTATTAGTTATGGTGTAGTATTCAAAAGTGTGTCGTACAGACTCCTAGTCCTCACATTTTTTTTATATAAACTCGCAATTAAAGCAATTTCGGTTTAAAAACAGGGGAAAAGCAGGTTTAGCTCGCTTGTTAATAAAAATAACCTGATTATAAGCTGTCACGTTTTTATAGCCCATGAAGGATATTCGCAATAGTGCGTACAGATGACTTTTTTGCAATCATGCTGAAAAGATCACTGCCTTTTTTTTAAATCGTGGTTGAATCATCAAATGAGTCGGCGGGATGGGACCTATCAGATTTGTACTGACTAAAATCTACGGTGATCCTTCGATAGCCCTTAACGTTCCGGGTATCTGATGAGACAGTCACTGCTGCGTCGTATGAGGGACAGCTTCACCAGTCTCCTGAGCATTGATGCTAGTAAGACTGAAGGCCATCTGATGGGGTACCTGTGCGCAATGCATGAATTGTTGCAGGGTGTCTCCAGAAGATGGCTATTTTTAAGTAATACTGAATTAAAGTTGAATAAATAAATATTGGACATAAAAAGTTAAATTCATCAGAACTGCTATTCCCATGGTTTTCAGCACGTGTTGTCGGAAGCCAATAAAAATGTATGTACAATATATCCTTAGAGGATAACTGTATGCTTAGAATTCCTAGAAAACCGATACCGCCTACGTCGTGTCTGTATATTCAATGAGACATCGGGAAGGGTTATTTTTTACAATGTAGGTATCCCTAAATAAGTCTACTATTAGACAAATGGAATTCCGTTTTTAAACAAGATGTTTTCAAACTTAAAATTTAAATGAATCATGTTCGAAATTTGACCATTTGGCGTTTTATATCACCCGTGTTTTAATAAAAGGAACATAGGTACCTTATTATCCAATAAAAATAACTTGTCAAAATTATATAAGTTTTTCTTAAAAATTCGCGATCAGAATAAACTTTGTCAGTAAATTATTGTTTTTAAATTTATCAAGTCTATTACTGTGCTGTCTTCAACAATAAGGGACATTTAGTGACTGATTACTTGTGCTAACTCATATTAAGATGTAACATAGAAATAACAATGGTCCTAATACCGAACCTTGTGGCACACCTGAAGAAAGCTTTCTAGATCTAGAAGAGCATAATACTTAGCGTGAACTAATTGACTAATTTGAGTTATTTGTCTTCTGTTTCCTAAAAAAGATTTCATAATGTTGAGCACGTTACATCTAATGTCATATTGTTAGAATTTGATTAATAATATTCATGATCACCATAGTAGTCAAATGCCTAGGTCATATCCATAGATATGTATGAAAAACAGGGATGGCCCTGTGTTCCATACAGTTGCTTGCCATTCATAGTACTAGTTTTTTATCAAACATGTCATGATGTATTTTTAAGGAAATTGTAAATAGCTGTAATTTTCTTAAAGTCTATTTGTTTCTTAAAAAATATGTAATGCTTTTCAAAGTAATTATAAATGCGATTACAGTATAGAAGACCAAAAATTATAGTGGGTAGCGGTGTTACCGCGATAGGCCTGTAATTAGTTACCTTAGTTTTGTCTTCCTTTTTATATAACTTTTAATTAATCGGGAAACGTCTAACTTTTCTTATTTTATTTATAGCGCTGTATGCGGAGAAACTGATTTAACGGGTTCTACTCCGATTTCAATGTTCCCATAACCTGTGCTGAGGCCTTATCATGAGTTTTCAGACGTAAAATAAACTGGAACTTTGACATTTTCAAATTGACAAATTTCAAGGAAAAAATTAGTTCCTTCTTCGCACACCAGAGGCGCTGTTCCATTTTTCCATACAAGAAACGCTGTAAATACAGGAAAGATGCTGTAAAATAAAAAAGTGAAAACTCGTGATAAGGTAGGTACTGTTGGTGTTTTGAAGGCTATTTATTATTGTTAAAATACACACATCAAAAGTGTCTAGGGATCAACATATATTTTTGCAATAACTTTTCTCCTGATTGATATTAATTAAAATGTTCTTTAAGGATTCATCAAATAAAGTGTTATCGTTTGTCACAGTAACGATAAACCAAGTCACCTTTGCATTCATAAAGAAATTTGCCATTTTCCTAATAAAGGGATTTTTGACATTTGAACCACTAACATTAAAGTTCGAAAAAAAGACTGAAATAACAGTTTTCTTTAAAATTTTATTGGGTAACTTAAACAATTAATAATCCGTGTTTCTACCGCGAACACTAACAACACAAGAACATCGGTTTGGCATACTCAAAATGAGTTCATCCAAATCACGCTGTGGAATGGCCGCCCATGTTCGTTGCAACAACAAAAAAAGGTCTTCTTTCGACTGGATACCCTCCATATTCGGCAGAGCTCTTCTCTGTAGCATATCCCATGCATGCTCAATCGGGTTCAAGTCTGGCGACTGAGCAGGCCAGGGCAGGACATTGATGTTAGCTGCGGCGAGAGTCTGTCTTACAACTCTTGCGGTGTGCGGTCGTGCATTATCATGCATTAACTGAAATAAGGGACCGATTTGCACTTGTAGAGGAACGATGACGTCTGATACAATCGTCTCAGCATAAATTTGAGCGTTGAGGTTGCCTCTGATCCAAATCAACTCAGTTCTTCCGCCGATCCAAATACCCGCCCATACCATGATGGTTCCACCACTATAAGGATGGACTTCCTGGCAGGATTTTAATCGCTGTTGGCGTCCAGGGGTTCTCCAGTATCGTATACGTCTTGTATCCGGTCTCATACCAAAACGAGACTCATCAGAAAAGCACACGAAACGCCATTGTTCTTCTGCCCAATTTCTGTGTTCAAGAGCCCATTGATATCGAATCCTACGATTGTGCATTGCTATAGGTGGTACCCGTATCGGTCTTCGGGAATGAAGGTTCACTTCATGCAAGCGGTTTCTGACTGTTTGGTCGCTAATTAAGTTCCCTGAAGAGTGATGAAGCCTCACGGCTAACATCATGGCGGTTATTGTTGGAGCTCTTCGAGTTAAGATTTGAATGTATCGGTCTTGTCTCCGTGTGGTGCAGCGATACCGTCCTCCATGGCGCTCAGCCACGGTACCAGTGCTTCGGTAACGTGTCCAAAGTCGACTGATAACACTCTGACTTGTATTCAGAGCTAAAGCCACAGTACGTTGCCGGGAACCAGCTTCTATCATTCCCACGGCTCTGAGCATTTCTTCCCTGCTTAAATGACGTCGCCGCTCCATAATAACGTTGGTTTTAATCAGTAGTAGGGAAACAGTAGCACTAATAATGTCTTTAATGCGTTGTATGTTTTTATAGGGAAAATATTGACAGCTGATTTTCATCTTTTACTCGAATTTGATTTACAGTTCCTGATTCAAATTATGAAATGCACCAAAAAGGATCCATATAAATTTATAAAATCATAAATTTATTACAAAGCCACATCTCAATCTCAAGAAATCCGCATAAAAATGCTTGATCCCTAGACACTTTTGATGTGTGTATGTATTTTTGGTAAAGTTGGTACCAAAAATCTTAATATTTTAATACTACTTAATTTACCCATTATAAATACAAAAAAAAAAAAAAAAATCCCCACACTAAAGATAATTTCACGCATAAAACGATACATAACAATTTTATTATAGCTTCAGTTTATGACACCTAATGATAACCACTTGAATACGATAATACAAAAACAAAATTAACGTAAGATAGCTTATTAGCTATGTGTATCAAACTGTAAATATCGTGAGAAACTGCAAAAACAAGCACTTAAAAATTGTTGAAATTGAGCAATAGAAAGTTAAAACAAACTGCTGGAGTGGCTCGCTATTAACACAGAACACGACAGTTTACTGACCCGTCGATGTCCGAACTTGTGGGGCCCGCACCAGGGGACCTGCAACCTTCTGATAACGGAGTGATAATAACACCTTAACAAAGGTCTATGCTTCAGGGAAATAAACATATTAATGTAAGGGTTGTGACATTTGTGCAGATTTCATATCTTAACTTTGTGTTACAATTTTTTACTTGAATTTGGAAACTGAGCTTTGTGTTATGGGTGCCATCTGCTACAGTTGTTAGGTACCTTTCTCTTTTGCTTTATGCATTCATTCATGGGTAAGTATTCTGATGGTAATAGATAGCAGAATAAGCTGCCTATTAACTGTAGAAAACAGAACAGGGGGCTATTATTTTATTGTTAACCGACTTAAAAAAAAGCAGGAGGTTCTCAATACGGTCGGTATTTCTTTTTCAATACACTATTTACCTGGTATAAAGTACTGTCAATATATTGTTGTTGGTTTTTTAAAAGATAACACAAGTATTTGGTATTTATATTTAATAACATCGAAAATCATCTAAATGAACCTGTAAGAGAAGTTTTATTTACAGGTTCATTTTTATTGTTAGTTGCTGCAATATTTGATTATTATTATAAGGTATGTAATCAAACCTTTCTAGGTATGTCAAATATTTTAACAGATTGATATAACTCTCTGTAGTAGGATCTATTTTAGTTCCTGGTATTCCACAGTCCGTACATTTCCACTACAAACGGACATGTACTATTGTGCAACATTTCGAGAAAACTTATTGTTCTCACGGGAAATCAGAATGGCTGCATTATCGACTTGCATTGCAACCACTGAATACTAAGACTGGGACAACGGAACGCTATGCAGAAACCAACCACACAGACATACCTACCTTGCTATATGCAGAAAACGTCTGTTCTTATTAAGCTCTCCAGAATGTATCAGATATAGCATTAAGCTATACGTATGTATAAGATACGAGCCAAACGCTTATCCTTTCACACACATTGATAAAGTTTTAGCGCGTTTGAATGGCAATGGCTGACATTATCGTAAAAGTCGAAACTTTGTGTTGAAATAGCTCCAGCGAAACATAAGGGGTTCACGTACAATTGCTAAAGTTTCTAATATACTAGGATATACGTTCCTATTGTTCCCATAATATGTCATAAAAATGTCGTAGGATGTCTTGTTAAAGTTTGTGCGGAGTGTGGAGGCATGTCGATAGGTACATCAGTTAAGGAACAAATTCCCTAATCCTGGGGGCGAAGCCGTCGCGCCGGCCGGCTACGAGGGTCTTCCTGCCGATAGAATTACATCGGGATCGAAATACACTTGAACAAGTGCTCAGCCGTACGATGAACAAAATTTAACTTTTTAGAGATAATGTTTATTGATTTTTTTATTTTTTTTCAGTTGTGTTTGGTCTGAATAGAAATACCTACGTCTGGAGCATTGAGTGATACGTTTTTATTTTACACATGAATGCGAAAAGAACATTAATTAATTCAACCTTCGTTCAAGCAGAGCTTCCAGAACGAACTCTGACTCAAAGACTCTTTGACCAAATCGATTACAGTTTAATAAATAAATACGAAAAACTGGAACAGATGTAAGTACGCTGAGTCACCATTATAATAAAAAAACGATGGACGAACCGTTACCCAAGTTTCCCGTGATGGGCAACCAACATGCGTCAGCGAAAATAATGTAATATGAACTAACCACCTAACTGACTCTCTGACACCCCTCTGACTAGTTATCAAATTAACAGCTTACACAAAACTTACTCGGCTTAAGTAATGGTAGATTCATTCTCATGTAGGTGTACAAGGAAAAAGATTAGGGTTCGGGAGGTCGGGACTATTTACTGCCGGAGTTTTTCCGACTTCCTCTCGCGCCGAGTCAAACATTTCACGGAGTTAAAAGCCTCCGCGATGCCCGCTGATGTAAAGTGCGTATCAGCTGATGTACGAATGCTGACTATACTTGTTGTCACACACAAAAGTTATAGCGAAGCGTAATTGGTCACCTTTCCTGCTAATAGCCACATCAATGTTGATCTAACAGCGTCGTTAAAACGGTTCAAGTGGAAATAAACTTATACAACTCTCTCTCGGCGCACAATGAAACACGATAAAAGCACCTCTCAACGTTTTATGAAGAAAACAAACGCTGAATAATAACGCGTCTCATATAGCGACAGCGACATATGTCGTACACACATAATGTAATTACCGTTGATTGTTTACGCTTAATGCAACAATGTGTACAAAGCTGGAGTGAGTGGCGCTAAGCACCTCTCGCGTGGTCTAATTAAGTGTAACACTTAGAGTGGTGCCGGGTGAGGGTGCCACTCAATTATTCGCAACTTGATGCGGGATCAGGCGCTAGGCCTGCCCGCCTGCTCCGCTCGCGCCCGCCCTCGCCACCGTTTCGCTCCGCCCGCTCTCCCACAAATCCGACCGACGCATAGCAAAATTCCACACCGCAATTATGTGGGTTACGCGACACTCAGATGGATTATGTGAAATTAAGCGCAGAACAGTAACTAAGTGAGCATAATTCACACTGTCTCACCGCCACTGTGTAAAGGTTGCGTTACATTATGATGATAGCTGTAGCGCCTCTAACTTAAGGAGCCTTCGTTTGCTCAACATTGATTTTATCAGATGCTCCTCACTTTAAATTTTTCAAACTTGATTAGCTGGAAAAGTTGGTTGGAAATTACTTGAAGCCACGCTTTGATGTTTATCAGTTTTTAATTTGAATTGAAACAATACCAATGCTGAAGGTCTTTAATTTCAATTTAATTGATATTGTAGAATGGACGCTTTAATATCAATTCATAGATAGAAACTCTGAAATTGAAATAATATAATGAAATGTTGGTAGAGAAATCGGCACTCGTGTACTTGCGTAAAGATCTGATCCATACCTGAAAGGATTTTATCAATTTTGTGTCTCTCAACTTATAAGGCTTTGACATCGCAACACAATAGATAAAACGCTCTTCATAAGGTTCTGAATCATGTATAATCTTGTATAAATACCTATGAAAAGAATACTTATAAAGGGTTGCTACCTAAACTACACGTTTCATAACCTTTTCCATGATTTAAACGAACGCACAAAATATTTTAGCAATATCTCATTCCATCCCCAAAAGGTGTAGCTTGTGAAAAAATGATTTTAAACTTTTAAATGCAGTTATTATTCAAAGGGTATTACTCATTTCATGCTTCATGGTGAAGCTTTTCACGAATTCGAGACCTGGGTTTCTAAAGTTAGAGTTTATTTTCGTTTGGTAGAATTTGGTGCTGCCGTAACACTGTGAGATTACCAGCGTGTCGTTACGATGCTCGTTTAGATATGGCGCATGAAGAATTGCAGATCTAGAAATGACACGAAGACTTTTAACTAAGTCACGCAGACGTACCAGGTCGCTACGAATTTCTTAAAGAAGTCTGGACGTTTAAACAAATGTTTTAATTCAGATATTTCGCTGGAGAATGATATTTGCTTTAATTTAGTATAAGTATACATAGCTAAATGTATAATATTGAAACGCCGTCTGAACGTGGGCTGTGACTACGAAACTACGAACTAATATTACTTAGGTTATAAATTATGTATTCAATATTAATGTTAGAGAATCTTTCACTTGAACCCCTGAATTACAGTTCAGTATAATTTCGTTCACCACTGTTTGAAAGATAACATATATTTTTTCAGGATTACATAGTTTAAGTTGGTAAAACTAGCTATTGTTATTTTTCATATAGTTTAAAGTTGTGCGCCGTGTAAGAGAAAACGGCGAAGATAAGGTAGAAAATCTCACAAATGTCCCGGTTTGTTAGTGTTTGCCAAGATTACTTAAAACCAACAAACAAAAGAAAATACGGAGAAAACATTTATTTTAAGATTAATTTATTAAAAAAATAAAAAGCTTCTTAGCCTTGTTTATAAGTAAACGGTAGGTATTTTCTCTTTTAAAATAAAAGCTTTTAAATCTGTGAATACAAACAAGATGTTCGAGTCTACGTGAAGGTAACAGTTGAAGTTTACAGCTGTGGGTAGATAAACGATCTATTTAATAATTTACAAGTTAAATTACATTAAAACAGAGCAGTGTCGTGGGCGCTGAAATATTGGTTAATTCCGCAACCCTTTTGTTTGAGAACGACAATCTTTTATTTGGACCTACAACTTGTGTAGCTGCAAAATTCAGGAAATTATTCTTGTTTACAACAAAATATAATTTAAAAATATCAGTTTTGTGACACTTTGACATACTTATTATATTTTGTTACATTGTGGGCACAATACTCCAGCTCGTGTGTAGCCACTGGGGAATAAAAGGATTGAATAAAAAATATATGTTATGTACATACCTAGTGGAGCTCGCAGATTACGAGTGCTCACCAAATTGAGGTGCAATATGGAGGTTAAAAATAATAATATAACCTCCGGGAGGGCCGTAACGGGGCTACCGTGCAGCGCTCATTCTTTGATCTTTATTATAATAATAAAGTTAGTTCATTTCGCGCCAGTAATGAATATTAATGTTCTCGCTTAAGTCATAAAATAAACTTTATCTGAAGAACGCGTCGTGGTAGCTCTGCCACCTCGGCCCTAGTGATAAATTCACAAAGAATAAGCCGAACTCGGTCCGTTTTCAATTATAACCAAAATTCGTATTGTGTACTTTGTAACTTCAATAATATCATGAATTATTTAGGGCGCGCCGTTAATATAACACGAATTTGTTGTGTTGAACAATGTTGCCCGCCATCTGTACGTTCTGCTGAATCTATTCATTTTATGACCCGAAATTCCTTGATTTGTAAAATTGTTTGATCTGTGAAATTATTCCACTCGTTGATAGTTTGCGTGCTCCTACAGTTTGAATATCAAAACGCAAACGGAAACTTTGTGTTGACTTTGATTGAGGTTCCATTCTACACAAGCTCAGGAGCAATTTATAGCTCATACATATGGTGCCAATAGTTCAGATAGTTTACAGTGTTATTACTGTACTTACACCTATCGATCACTTTTATTTCAAAATATTTTCGACCATACAATTGACTCCTGAACTTAGTGGGATTATATCACATGAATTTAAGAGAGCAATAGATTTTCACCCGTAAAACTCGAAGAACATCCAAATAAGGACGTCTGCCCCCCAGGCTAAACCAAATTTAAAAGGGATTTGGCAGATTACGACCCCTCAAATTGGTACTTATATTGATTTTTATACTTTATGCAATATCGGCGGGAGGCATGGAACATGTGAGGACTATAAGGGATAACAATATTGTTCACTTTACAGATGCTGTGATGAAAAACCTTTCTACTGCTTTATGAAAAAGTATAAAAGTCCCCGAGATAATTAAAAATATGAAATAAACATGGTATCTACAATCTTTACTGCAGGTCCTCCTACGCGAACACGTGTCATGAATACTCTTACTGATCAACAACAATATTATTTTTCATTTATGTAATGTTATTTTTCTTCAGGAAAATCACAGTACCGTTTGGAAGTAAATGTAAAACAGAAATTTAATGAAAACATTGTAACAAATTAATACAAACGAATTAACGTGATTATTACCTGTAAACACACTCTGTTTATATTGCAGAGTTTTTATGAACGCTATACGTTCTGTTTGCAGAGCAGAGCCATGCCTGTGACTCACAAGGAGAGTAAGACTATAAACAAGGGCTAATCTCGTTCTGTGCTCCGTTACGTTTGTTCTCCAAACATCGTGTGTTTGTGCAGACAATAGCTAAGTACAATAATTGTGCATGAAGTGGCCGGGAGAGCCATGCCTTGTTGGCACAGCGGGCTCTCTAAGCCTTTCCGATGTGTGACTAATGTTTTTCTATGTTAATGAGATGGTAATGACTGGCGCGCTAGTTCGCCTAAACTGGATCATTGAGCGCCCGTTTTCATCACACTTGTCCGGTCAGCGGAGCGGCGCAGCGTCGAGTGGTTTGCTGAGACACGGCTTGCACAAGCTTTCTGAATAAACAATGGTGCTCACTGAATGTAGCGCGCTGGTGGCCGGGTGCCGCAAACAGCGCTGCCGTGAGATGTATAATTCTGAACTACAGAGCAACTTTGGACTGCCTATTGCGCCTTTAGCGCTTTCAATAGTAACAACCGCGTAAACCGCATCTAAATAAGACAGGTAATGTTATACTACCTTAAATGTTTTATATCACATTATACACTGAAAATTTACTCCTGAAAACTGGTGAGGTACTGACAAAGCCTCGCCCAACACGAGTTTTGATAGAGATTTCCAGTTTTACCAATTCAATTGGAAAAAAACGATTCCAAAAAAACTATGCTCTTTATTCTCAATCTATGCATGTATGTATTTCTTTATTTTGACAACTATTAATTAGAAACGTACATTAATACAATATAGAGAACACAATAACATCGGAAACAACAGAGATACCCTAATAGGATTACTTAAAGCTGTAAGTTTACGTCATTAACGCTGAGAACTCTAATTAGGTATCGATATAATCGAAGCTCCACAATCAATATAATATTATGAATAGCTCCTATTAATTATTCATTTCATGATTAATCACTGAAATGTGACTGTAATGTCGCCTCGTTTACTCTTAATGAGGGTATTTCATTTACATAAAGCTTATTTAGCTACTAGGTAACTAATTGATTCTCATCACCATTAAACTATGTAACATATACTTTGTAGGCTTATGAACAAAGGTCATTCGTGACTGTGAATAACAACCTTTATATCACTATTGTTGGTAACCATTTTGTTTATAAGCACACGTAGGAATAAATGATGCTCATCGTTTGTCAAATTTTTAAGAGGATCGTCTACCGAGCGCTCGTCCATACTAAAAGAGAAAACGTTTTCCTACCCCTAAATGTTATCCTATCTCAATGATTTTTTAGAATGCTTCTGACACAGTAAAAAACTAGGTTTATAGGTTTTCTTTTTTTCAAAAGTAACTCTTAGGCGCCTGTAACTTTCAAACTATTAAAAATTTTGAAAAAAAGAAAACCTATAAACCTAGTTTTTTACTGTGTAGGAAGCATTCTAAAAATTCATTGAGATAGGATAACATTTAGGGGTAGGAAAACGTTTTCTCTTTTAGTATGGACGAGCGCTCGGTAGACGATCCTCTTAGGGATAGTAAACGAAAGAGCATTCATTATTTGGTGTGAGGCGCAGTCTTTGCAAGCAGCAGTGTTTTAGTGTTATAATTATTGACGACGATGTGCGCATAATTCAATAGATTGACTCAACATCTAACTTTATATTTACTACACGAAAAGAAACACGTTTCCAGTATTAACGCGTCGCGTCAAGTTAAGGTGGTCCCCCACCGGGGGCATTTACCTGTAAAGTAACGTTACATTACACATTTGAGCGATTCGAGTGAATTTCCTATCTCACTGATGTAATATCAGCGAGAGAGGAAATTCAAGTAATGATGCAATGTGTAATACCTTGATACAATGCGCTCCACTTGTAATATAAATGTGGACACATTTAATTACAAGGGGATTTCTTACTGTTGAATGCTCGTCAGTCAGGGACGTAGTATTGTAATGTAAAGCTGAAAGTCGAGTCTGTCATGCATGATACATTACACGCGATTGCTCCTGGTTGGAGGGCAAAAATGGGGCGAATTGGGGTATAATTGTGCCCCACCTGTTCTTCTGGTGGTTATAGACCTTCCAGGATGTTAACATAGCAGATAATAGAATCATGCTTGGCTCTATACTGGTTAGAAGCCACAGTCAGACACAAAGTAAAGAGAAGAGGAAGACACATCGTTGACCCCTGTGGTTGACCCTAATAACAGGTGGGTCCCTCAAAAATGTTCCGTAGTTTCTTAGGGTTATTTACATTAAATAAATAAATACACTAGTCGTATTGTATGGCTTGTAATAGGGCATTCTACTGTATAAAAAAAAATGTAAAATTTGTTTAATCCGTCAGTGAAAGATAACAAAAAAAAAATATTGATTGAACAAGGATAAAACGCTTCCAAATTCGCGAGTGTGACGTCATAATGCTTGTTAAATTGTACCGACCGAGTGACGTTTTGTGATTTTTAAAAGCGTTGTATCTTCGTCAAAAAGTACGGGTAATTTTTTTTATACTTAATAATAATATTATAATAACAATTTTTTTTTAATTTTTTTTTGGTAGGCCTATGTTCAGCAGTGGACGTCTTCCGGCTGATGATGATGAACAATTTTTTTTTAGTAAAGTACCCTATTGGTAGTTTTGTTTTTAGTTTGTTAAAATCATAAAATGATGGGCCCGCCTTGGGTGGAGCGGATGAGACTGTCAGATTCTTACTGACTAAAATCAACCCTGTTCCTTCACATTGATTTACCAGTTCCAGAGTCGGTAATTTGCTTAGAATGTCCCTTGACCTGTAATTGAGACGTGGTGGTTGTCTTTTGCCCTCCTAAAGAACACGTTATCCGTTTGTTATTATTGTTACACGCTACAAGATATTGCCTACAATTTCCAACATTATTATAAAAACAATGAAATTTCTAACTCCAAATGAGTAAGTCGTATTTTGTTACTTATCAATTCCCAGAACTGGCCACATTTCACAATGGTCATTGTGAAGCGGTTTACAGCTGACGCACGTTTTCCGACTCTATGTTTGTGTGGCCAACATAAGTGGTGTAAGTTAGAGTCGGCCACAATCGTCGGTTGTAAGTTTTCATAATAACATGATAATAGTAACTCTATAGTCGCCAATGGTATAATTGCCATGAGCCTCGAACATCTGAAAAGGCTCTCGCTTGGCAGCTGAATCAACGCTTGAGTACTTTTGGACACGGTGCGTATTGTTAGGAAGTTCCTCTCTCAAGAGCCCTGACCACCAGTAGCCTGGACCCTGTTCCCGATATGGAGAACATATAACTTTTAAAAATATACAAAAAAATCTACACATATAAATTAAATTGGAGTGTCTGTTTGTAATATTGAAATAACTATTTTTTACTAAATGCATTTGAATATAATAATGCTATTTTGCTATTTTGGCGTATGTACCGTATATATAAAATAGCATTTTTTACAATTTTTGTCTGTCTGTCTGTCTGTTTGTAATGGCTAATCTCTGAAATGGCTGGACCGATTTTGACGGGACTTTTATTGGCAGGTAGTTGATGTAATAAGGAGGAACTTAGGCTTAAAAAAACAGGATTTTAAAAAATACATTGTTGAGTTCCAACATCCACGCGAACGAAGTCGCGGGCACGGCTAGTAAGTAAATAAAGATGTTGACCGATTCCAGACACGGCTGCCAATCTCAGCTGAGATTAGCCATCGGCTCGAGATAATATTGTAGCGCACAAGTTTGTGCAGGTGCATTTTCTGTTCCTTTATTTTCATAGTCCGATGGGATGGCAATCCGACACGATGGGAGAGACATCAGGCCGAGGATAAACGACTTAACGTACTTTCTGAGACACGGGGGTATCATACCGCCAACTTAGAAAAACCCAATAGCACTTTTTATCCAGCCCGGGAATCTAACCCAGGAGTCCACGACGGAGACGACTCCTCCAGATCTATACTATAAGCTTGTAAATGTTTGTGTGCACAACAATGGCGACCCCATCAGAAAATAAAAGAGCTTTAATCCTCATGCCTGTAATTGGCGATTACAGATATTCAGGCTTCTACTCTTATTTTTGTAAAAGCGTTTTTTTTTTTTTGAAAATCTAAGTATCTGTTGAAATGTTGCCTTGTTTTTGCAAAACTATTTACTATAAATGCGAAAATAGGTTTCTTTGTTACCTGTTCACGTCTAAAATACTGAAAAAGGTGCACTACTGGTTCCTGAAGAAATCAACAATAACGTGCTTAATGCTTAGGTATAATAAGAGATGGCGCTACGTTTCAGTCCAAATATTGTAGTCAATTTATAATTGAACGAGTCCGCGAACGAAGTCGCGGGGGAAGCTAGTAGGTTATTTTTAAACAATCAAAATCTGAATCTTTTCTTTTATGAATTCAATAATATGATGAGTATCTCAATAATATAATGAGTATTGAGATAATTATTATGGATAACATTATATTTAAATAGATGCTTACTTAGGGCGAAAATTCTATTGAATTTTGACACTAAATAAAATTTTAAACATGTTTAACTTTTGGTGAAAGTCGCCCTAAATAACAAAACCACTCAAGCAAAGTATTGGTTTGTTAACTAAAAGGGCGAGAAGCCATTTCTAATTATTAAACTTAATTGATTTACCGGAAAATTTGATACCTACGGGAAGTTCGTAAGTACAGGAAAATCAAATGAAACGATTTTATTGTTTCTCCAATTATTTAGAATTTTACTGGTAAATTGTATGTTATTTACAATCCGTTAATGATTGTGGGTTTCTGAAAACATTTATACAGGGTGCTCGTTCGAAGAGCCAACATAGTTTTTTGGGGATTCGGGTTTTTATTTGTTGGCACAGAACAAACATTTTTTGTATTAAATATTTTTGTACCTAACCTCGAAACATAATAGTATTTTAATAGAAGAAATAAATCTATTTACATTAAGAAGCCTCCTATTGCAGATCTATACAAAAATGTTGTGGTGGACTTAAGGCCTACGCAGACCTACGGCATCGGCATGGCAAGGGATTTTGCCGTGAGTCAGCCCACACTGGCCGCTTAGATACCGCGGCACCTCGGCACACCCGCCGCGCGCCGCACCCCGCAGTATAGCGCCGGAGTCCGTGACTCCGTGGCATGCCGTTACCTACCCAATATGCCACGGCATCCCGCCACGGGAGCCCGTGGCGCGTCTTTTAAAGCCGTGCGTTAAAATCCCTTTCAATGCCATGGCATCATTTTAAAGTATAGCAATTTATGTCGTATTTCTGTAACAGTACGGTTGAATGTCCATTACTAAAAATTAAAATCCCTTGCCATGCCGTCCCGGTCTGCGTAGGCCCTTACTTGTGATATTTCGTGAAATACCTAATGGGAATATGGTGGAAACAGTGGAGAAAAGGCTTAGCCCAGGAGTGGACATAGCAGACAAGAGAAAAAAATGTGATCCTAAAGTTATACGGTTCTGTGTTAAAATAATAGCCTTAGAGCTACGCGCATTTTTGCGAAAGTGCTTGAAGCACGTTGAATTGAAATCCCTTAAACAGATATAGAACCTGGCTGAGAAGAAGTGGCAAAATCTTTTAAGGATTTCAAAACCTTTAAAAAATGTAATTTTTATAGCAGTGGAAAAATTAATAAGCCCGATCACTTAGTCAAGATTAACACCTAGCCTAGTGATATTAAATAAAATCGAATGCCTATAATAGCAACTTGTAGCGCCTGCGGGATCTACATTGTTACGGACATTAAAAATGTTATTTCTTAACAGTAGGAATTTGACTTTTTTTCACTATTTTTGCGTCTAGCTAGGTGTACATTGTAAGTTATAAAGAAATTACACAACCAACACGCAGATAAATATCTGGCTACCTATACGAGAACTTCTGGTTGCAACCGTGACAGCAAGACTCACTAGTTGGCTTTACAACATTTCTAGTAATAAATACTAAGTAAGTAATAGAGATAACAAGGACTTAGTAAATATTACTAGAAATGTTGTAAAGTCAACTAGTGAGTCTTGCTGTCACGGTTACAACCAAAAGTTCTCACATACATTTCTCTGCGTGAACTCTTCACCAAAAACTGTACTATCTTTAAAAAGAGCTGAAGTTTCCATATTAAATTCCCTAGTATCTCATATTCGGATTCGGATTTACCTACTTTAAAGAATCACTCTGTATACATATGAAGCATATGTAACAGAATTGTTTGTGAGGTTGTTCAGAACACATTATTCAAAGAACGGATTGTTTATCACTCACACTTCGATAGCTAAGACTCGAGAGAAGTGAGAGGTAATCCATCTGTTGACGTTTAGCTTTGTGTTTATTTTACGTGTTTATTAGAAGATTATTACCGAGTAATCATGTTCTTTTCCAATTCTGTTATACCTTTTTTTGTACCTTCCAGGTTCACGGTTACTTGTTAAGACAGTCCCGCGCCCCCGGAAGGCTTTGGCCCTCTATGGGGGCGCCGTCAGATTGATGAAGCTTGCAAAGCCTCAATGCCTATAAAGAACACGCTTAATCTATACTAGCTTTTTCCCGTGATTTTGCAAGTTTGGGAAACGTGATATATCTGTGTGATGTTGTGTTTAAAATGAAAGCCCGCGGTTTCTCTCCCCCCCCATATAGTCTGTATCTATCTCTAAGGTCCCAAATATCTTTGTAACAAACTTCAACAAAATCAGTACAGTCGTTTTTATTGTGAAAACGGAACTTATATACACACACAAACTTTTGCATCCATTTCAGGCACATTTAAATTGGCAAAAATTAGCAGCTTGCAGTCCTGCCTCAGGGATATTACTTACTCATGGAGAAGAATGGAAATTACATGAAAACTCAAAATCACAAAAACTAAATGAGTAAGCATTTTACTGCGAGAATTCCTGTAAACGATATTATTTATTTCTTCGTAAGTAATTGAGTCTCTTCATAATATTGAATCTATAGAGTGGATCGTGTTTTCTTTTCGGCATTTACCAAATGAATCTGTAAGTTCTAAAAAATAAAACTGAACATATCAGGTTTATTTTTACATATTACAGAGTCTTCAAAATACAGGATATTTTTTTGTATATTTAGAGGTGAATATTTTTAAAGGAACTACTTTATTCCTTAATAGTATTTTTTTTCATGTAAAACTTTGTTTTTTTTTTTAGAAATCCTTCAAATTAATCGTAATGTACTCGATCATGACCTCGGTGAAGCGGAAGGGAGTTGACAGGCTATTACTTTTTATATTTCGGAACGTGGTGGACTTTGAAGACAGTGCGACCCCAATAGGACAAAGTAAGTCTCAGTCGCAGTTGGGGTAACTAACAAGTGTCACGAGTCACCAGAGCGTGACCAAAAATCTGATTCAAAATTAACAGCATAAATGTGCATTCACACACATCAGAGACGTCACGTCACCGAATGAAACTTGTATGGAAATATGCCTGACCGGTGACTGGCCGGTGACTGACGTATGGGAACAAATATAATAATAATAATATTCCACAACTATCACACAACGCCACCTAGTCCCAAGCTAAACAGAGCTTGTGTTATGGGTACTAGACAACTGATAAACATACTTATATATTTCTAAACGACCCCCGGGATAGCAGTCAGGGTCACTACCACTAGACCAACAGACCAGTTAAAAGTCAAAAATAATATAGGAGTGTAGAAACATTTTGCTTTTTAAACAGGGCCGGTGACGGTGTCGTGATGGTGACTGATGAGTGTGAAATGTGTGAATGCACATTAAAAAATATTACTATTTTTGTGCATTTTTATAAATAGAACATTCAAAGAAAAAAAAATGTTTATATATTTTCGATGATGTATAACAGACTTTTAATTAAAAAAAAAACCTTTAATTAAAACATTTATATGAATCTTATTCACATGGTCTAATAAAGTTTTTTTTTTCATAAGATGCATTTTCATCTAAAATTAATAATACATTTTGATCGAAAACTATTTTGGCAAGAGGTTTTGCATTATAAGCCACGAAGTTTTATCTTGAAACATCACTATTAAAGTGGCCTTTCAAGGAATTTCAAGGTAGCAGAACAGAGAAACGGTCAAGAAGCGAATTTAACAGTAAGCCGGGATAACGCCGGGAAAAAGGGACTAACCATAAATAAACAACTTATGTTACACGGGTATTCCATATTTTGGCTTAAATCAAATTTGCTCGCGGTGTCGAAGTGGCAAAATGCGGTTTCAATCCCGACCAAATATCTGATCTAATAGACGAGGAGATAGGCACAGCTTACACTGATATATTTATGTATAAATTATTGAATATGTTTGGGTCGTGGGGCCCGAGTACAAGTCTCATATAAATGAGAATAGAAAATATAGAACCTTCGAAGTACCTATAAGTAAGTAATCCGAATTGCTAATTATGATATACTAACATGAGTGTTTAGGTCTCTTAGGGTGTATACCTGAGCATTCACTTGTAACAGAACTTTTTTATAACCGTTTTTAATTTTGTCGAACTGAATGTCGAATTGCATAGAGCCAAACATCTCGCTACGAACATTTTCACGAACTTTCTAGCGAACTCTCTAGTCGATGGTCGTCTAAAAATTTTTCTTCATGAAGAGGTCAAACTTGACAGGCGGTTTGGCATAAGGAATATGTTAGAATGCTTGCTAAAACCGTCTCATTTGTTTTACTGAAATGTAACATTCGCAAAAGTGCTCATCATGAGTGAATGCTGTAGTTCATCAGCACCTTTATGTGTAATTCAAGGTTATTATTATTATTTCAGAAGATTTAATAAGTTTCCGGTTATCTCTCAGTTATTTGAATGTTTACATTTATAAAGTAAACAGTTCTTTCAAATTCCCCTAAGAAATGATTGTTCAACAAAGCCTTCGGGAAATTAGTACAAATATTTATTTAAGTATACAGATGTTTACGGATAACGCAATTTCGAGCTGCTCCAGAATTCCTGATACAATAACAAACAGCAGTAAGCACAATTGACAAAATGGAATCATGATCCATTTTGACAATAAAGGATCATTCACACTCATCAGTCAACGTCACGTCACCGTCACCGGCCCGGATTAAATTAAAAACAAAATGTTTCTACACTCCTATATGATATTTGTTCCCACACGTCAGTCACCGGCCAGTCAACGGTCAGGCATATTTCCATACAGGTTTCATTAGGTGACGTGGCAGTGACTTGACTGATGTGTGTGAAAGCACATTAAATCGTCTGCATCGGTCAAATTGACAAATATCAAAGTCGTTACCATAGATATGTATGTTTACGCGAATGTGGACCTAATTTTATTTGAATGTCTTTAGGAAAATAAGCTTATGGTGGGTCATCATTCCACTTTGTCGATTGTACTACAATCAATTGGTATTCAAATTACATATAAACTTGTCGTACATGTGTTATTTCGTTGGGTAAATTAAACAGTGCAGTTATGTTTATTTAAGTCACGGGTGACTATGAACAGGGTACCGAGTACTGTCTACATTCTCTACATGCTGTGTGTTTACTCACTATTAGGGTTCCCATGTCAATATTTGAAAACAAGGACATTTCTGAAAAAAAAATTGGGCATTTTGTTCTCTATCTTTGATTTTATAATTAGTTATTTATTCTATAATGTTTTTTATTTATTTCTTTATTAAGAACAAGAATAACCTGTGGTTTCACTTTCATTTTAGTAGTGAAGTATTACCACAGCTGCCTTTATTTCGAGATTGTGTAGCTTCCCATTGGAGAGCAAATTTTTGAAACAGGATCTAAATGAGATCTGATGATTAGCAATGAGTTTAGCTTACAAATATTTTATAATATCAGAATATAGATTGGAATAAAATTTTACGGTATAACGCCGGACATATCCGAACTAATCTGAACGGATGGTAACCCTATTCACAGTTTGTTCTGATTGCTTATACACTTTCTAATAGACGCAGGAAGTAACACATTACTATTGTTTCCCCTTTAAATTATTTTTCCCCTTTAAATAACTATTTTTGTCACATCATAAAATGGCAGGCGATTAATATCAATTACAAAAGTTACGGCGACTTTACTAGTATTTAAACGCAGTTCGTGTTCACTTTTATGGCGAAAAACTGTATCATGTTTAAGTTAACTTTTAAAATTACGACTTTAGCGTGATTTTATGTTGTAAATCAGGTTTTAAGAGGTAGTTATGGGGCTCTAGTATGTTGCAGATTAGCAAAGCTAATGCATAATGTCTGTAGTAGAACGATAAATGGGGGAAGACAATCATAATAGCACATTCTTCTTTTATTATCCAATTTTAAATCTAACCCCGGTCTATGCCCATTTTGCATTTACATGAACATTTTAGCATTCATGTTTACCAAATGACCAGATGCAATATGCTCGCATAAACAATGCATTCAGCTGCTCTGATAACAATAAGTTTTCAAGAATAATAAAAATTCATACCGGTTGCATTCAAAACGGGGCACGTACAGTAACATACGGTCCAATTTTGGCGCACAATTTACCTGCAGATGCAACAAACACAAAGAGGCTATATTTCCGCGGAGGACGTAGGGGGCAGAGTCCGTTGGGGGGGGAGGGTTGGAGGGCAGCGGCGTGTGCCGGCTCGGATTACGGCGGCCATCTGCCGGCGACACCGAACAATCAAGCTAACGAGGCGCGCTCGCGACACCGGATTAAAGCCTAATGCCGCTGCGAACAATACCGTCGACGCCCTTTATCAGTTACACTTAGACGCTAACAGATCGCTCGTGTCGCGACAATGGCCCTTCTTGTTTATGGCTAATCCTAAGTGGATTACTCGTGGCCCGCAGTAACGCGACGCAAAACAATAATCGCGCAGTAGTTCAGCTCCATAAAAAGAAACGAGCGCCGCGAACGTCACGACTTTGATACACTTCGAGCGGAGAAGATTTAACTTTCACAATTTAATGAGATTATACCACAGTGTTGTGTTAATGCGAAAATGTAACGGAGTCATGACAATGCTATCATTTAATCGTGTGTTGTGGCGCGCGTATAAATTGTCTCCATTGCTTACAGGCGGCACAACGCTACGCAGCCAACGATATGAAACCGCATGAAATGAATGTCGCTTCGGTATGAAAACGAGTTTGTCGATCGCAATATCGTTTGCTCACTCGTGGCTCGTTGTTCATAACGATACAATGTGTACGCACTTATTAAACTGTAGCAACGCCATAATGGTCTCGACTTCAATTTTTGGTTGATGTTGATCCAATTTTCTATCCTTGGCATACTTTGTTGGATACCGTCCAATTGTGAAACCACTACACAGTCATTTTATTAGTGTTCGACACGATGTTTAGCAGTAAAGTATGAAGGTGGTTGAGGAAAGGAAAATATTTATTTTTACGATATTTTCAGGTAATGCTTAACCTATGTAAACTTACTTTCCTCGTTCCTCACCTTCTGCGTAATTCCATGTGACGTGGTATGGAGGTGACGCGTCAAGAAGCGCGCACAGTGACGGATCGCCAGTCGCTTGTTTATTCAATAGTTTCCGTCTCAAGCCTGGCTCAGTGATAATCGCTGATCCTTTTCATCGCTTTGTTTTGTCTTCGATGATTACGACTGGCTCTTTATGGAATGTTTACTGAATCGAGCTCAAGACGTTGTTTATGTTACGTTCCTTGATGAAACTGCAGAACAGTCAACGTAAGAGAACAATGCTTTGACAGATGAATAGTGAATAAAAAAAAATGGGAAAAATCAACAATTATGCAGTTCACCGAAATAATAATGAATATTAAATATTCGCATAATCAAGTCTAGACGTTTAGAAACAGTGCCTGTATAGCCTTTGTCTAAAAATCAAATGCTTTGTGTTTTAGAATCCAACGTTATTTAAAATTTTATAATATACGCAAGCATTTAGTCTTGTTACAAAATTAAATTTCAAAATTGCTTCTGTTTTCGAGATGGCTGCCACAGCTGGTTGTAACCACGCCTCACGGTAAAGAATCTCGGCGACTGGAAGCTGCAAGCTTACTTTATTTATTCCCATTGTTGCTTCAGTCCAGCGTCAGCAAAGTTTTAAGTTAAGGAGATAGTTACTACTGATAAATCTGGAAGTGTTGCCCTTAGCTGTACTGTGAGACAGTGGGAGTCAAACACACAGACAGATAATGTACCTACGTGATATAATACCCTGGCTTTATCGTCTTTGTTTCAAAGTCTCACTACAAAGCCTGATTAGTCACTTTAGATTTGAGAAGTATCGATTATTTATGTAAATTGTAATGCTTTTCAAAATTGGTGGTATTTTCGAAGCTATTTTGTTTAAAATCTCCTTCTTAAATAACATTCCAATAAAATTGTTAACTGATTCAACAAAGGACACCGAAGACAAGGCTTCCTTAGTGACAAATTAAAAATGTTGGCGAGATTAGTTCTGACTCGGGTGACGGGCCCCTGAATGGGGAGCGAATTCAATGAATAGCTTCCCGACTCTCACTAAAGTGGCCAATCTCTGCCAAGATTACGTCACATTAAGGGCCTTTCTCACAGTCATCCTCTTCAAATGACGTACTCACTGTTGACCAATACTTAACCTATTATTGTGAACATTTTCCGATGCTTAATGTGTGTAGAGTTCACTCGGTGTCCACAATAATATTTTATCGTCTAAGATACAGATGATAAATGTATTTATTGTTGTATTTTTCGCGATCCATTGGTTATTCTGAAAGTGCATCGAGCGCAATATTTCCCACTTATGGCGTCACGACGAAACAATCCACGATGGATCAGCGGCGCGCGGCGACCACTTGTCAACGCATCGCGGCGCGGCGCGGCGTTGGGGCTGCAAACTAAGCGTTTCTGCCAAAAGTACGTGACCTTAATGTATATCAATCCGAGCGTGATTTATACAGGAGGGATCTGTAAAATATGATATAAAATAAACATTGACAACCAAAACGATGAAATACGACGCAGCGTTGTGATTTAAGGGCGCGTTTCACGAGATTTTATGGCGCTATAAAATCAGTTCGCGCTCTGCTCTCGCCTCCAAAGAGCACACGTACTGCACAGATTTGACAAAACAGACGACGGACATTTATTTGTTCGCTAGTTTTTTTGCAAGTTTTATGGACTGCTGCCAAGTTTATGGTCCACGGACATCGGGCGCACGCTTTGACAGTGTAAAATTGGGGGACACGATTTGATTTGTCTCTATACCACTCCTTACCCCTTTCTTGTAGGTACCTAGGTACCTACATATAGACTTTCAGTAGTTAGGAATACAATTTGATGACGAATTTATAGCGATTTAAAGGAATCATAGAATATAACAGAATGGAATGGAATGGAATGGAGTGAAGTGGCATTTGATATGAAGATCTTGTAGATTGGCGCTTGTGACACAACTAATGTCAAAAACATTAATCAAACTGTACTTTATTGACGCTTTCAATTCATCTAGAAATAACTGAACATTTGATATTCCAAAACTGAGCAGTTAGTAACGTTTCAAGTCTGCCAACGGCCGTTTTCAATAACCTATCTATCCATAATTCTAGTTACTACAGTTAGGCAAAACTATCCTTTTACGCTTACTTACTTTTCAATAACCTACCGACAGATAGCATTTCCTACCGAAGTTGTCTATCTATCGCTGGGAGGACGGATAGTCTACTAGAGATAGGAACTCCCATACTAATCGATCTTACTTACATTTCATTAGAAGTTTCTTGTTACTCCCCGATAGGCGTAGCTAACTCTGGTAACGTCATTTGTTTATCTGTCAACATCGGCCGGTTACGCGGACAGATAGCCTTTCAAAAATAATATTTAAATAACTAGCTCTAAAATAATGGAATATTTTAGCAGTGATGATAGCGATATGGAATTATTTCAAATTATAATAGATTGTGATGAAAGCAGTGATAGTGATACCGAGAACATACCGTTACCGAAGGAATATAAACCACGTGTGAATTATATGACAAAATTAAATGATTACGAATTTGCTTATAGATTTAGACTGAGTAAAAGTGCTGTGAATCAGTTAATTGATTTGATACAACCATATTTAAGTGTCACATCCAAAAGGTAAGGTTATTTTTATCTCTAGACACTAATATAGGGGTTGTATTGCTATAGTATCAGCATTAAATAAAGTTCTTATTTTTCCAGAAATCATGGCATATCTGCCCTTCATCAGATACTTTTGGCTCTACGATTCTATGCATTGGGTACCATACTGGTGTCCGTTGCAGATTTTATTGGAATATCTATAGCATCTGCTAGTCGTATTGTCTCTGATGTGTCTAGAGCCATAGCAAGATTGTACTCAAACTTTATTGTGCTACAAAATCACACTCAACAAGATTTTTATAACATTGCTGGATTTCCTAGAGTACATGGAGCCATAGATGGCACCCATATATTAATACAATCACCAAGTAAGTAACCTCATCCTTACTCTTCATCTAGATCTCTGCTACATATTCATACTTATAACTATTTAGATTGGGACGCTTCATTGTTTTTTGTGGTATATATCTTCATATAAGTGTTTCTTTTACAGATTCAAATATAGGCGAAGAGTTCCGAAACAGAAAAGGAACATTCTCTATCAATGTGCAAGTTGTGTGTAATAACTCTCTAGAGTTTCTAAATGTTGTTGCCCGATGGCCAGGATCCACTCATGATGCAACAATATTTAACCACTCTAATTTAAACGGTTACTTATTTTGTTGTTTATTATGTGAATTACACTGTTCCTAATGCATAAAGGTCTTACATTATTATAAAACTTGCAGATTCGTGTGAACAAGGTTTACTTGGAAATCGTTGGCTGCTTGGTGACAGTGGCTATCCGTGTAAGCCCTATCTATTGACACCTCTACTCAACCCAAATACTCCATCAGAGCAACGGTATAATGAAGCGCATATTAAAACAAGAAATACTATAGAAAGGTTTGTTTTATTTAGTAAATTGGATGTAGTGACTAAAAATAAAAATTAATACCTACTGTAATTTCTTTCTTTGAGAGCAGTGGTGGCCCAGTGGTATCGGTCCCGACTTACGAGTTTGTAGGTCGTGGGTTCGAACCCCGCCAGGCGCATTACTTTGTGTAATTTGTTTCATCACCACTGCTCTCAAAACGGTGAAGGAAAACATCGTGAGGAAACCGGCATGTCCTAGAACCAAAAATTCGAAGACATGTGACATCTGCCAACCCGCACTGGGCCCGCGTGGTGGATTATGGCCCACTCCCTCTCACAAGAGAGGAGGCCTGTGTCCCAGCAGTGGGAACATTATAGGCTGATGATGATGATGACTGTAATTTCAGATGCATTGGAGTTTGGAAAAGAAGATTCCCCATACTGTCCTTAAAAATGAGGCTTAAATTAGAAAATATCCAAGCAGTTATTATAGCCACTGCCGTTTTACACAACATTGCCAGAAATTTGAATTTGGAAGAAATAGAGCCAGAAATATCAATTCCGGATACCATACAGGATGAAAATGTAATTGTTAATGACAATTCTCCTTCTTTAAATATATCAGAACGGCAATTGCTAATAAATAATTACTTTCATGTGTAAAATAAATAAGATAAATACATATTTTGTGTACATTTTTATTTTCTATCACAAATTTCACATTACAATATCACACACTTAACAAACTAGGTAATAACTCAATTAAAATATAGGTAATTACAAAATTAATTAACTAACCAATTAAATTTAAATCTTTTTTTAATCTAGCATTTTCTAATTCTATCTTAAGTTTATCTATATTTATCTCCTTTTCCTCATTTTCTAGTTCTATTTTTCTTTTTTTAACTAATAGATACTCTGCTAATGCATTTTCCCTATATATGCGGGCCTTATATTTTTCCTCTTCCATCTTCTGTTTCCGCTTGGCTGTAACAATGATCAAAAGTTATTAAAAATGCCATATATATGATACCCTTTTCACTCTGCAGATAAGCCCATTAATGATTTGGATTTTTTCCCTACTTTTGCATTGAAGGTTTGCAAGAAAAAAAATCCAAAATAAAACTTATGTCTGTTAATAACTAAAACTCATTACTGATTTCTTTGGTGGTCTTAAATGAAGTGTTATTTTCTACTTAGCATGTCTCAAACAGGGAACAAATAATACATAAATTTCCAATACTTAATGGAAAATTACCACCACAAAATTGCAAAAAAAAAAAACAATAAATAACCTTCACTCACCAGTGTGCCGCTGCCGCTAGCTCTATTACAGAAAAAGTTTTTCTGTTTAAGGGGAGGAGGAGGTGTCTCAAGAATTTGTGTTTCTTTCAACACCTCCCTCTCATCAAGACCTCCAACACAAATACCATCACCACCGGCACCTTGTCCATGACTATTAACAATAAGGTTGATAACCTCCACATTCTCAACTTCACCCATCACCAAGTTAGAGTCTGTTTGAATGGTAGCATCTCCACCAAACTCCACAGAAAAACCTTGGCATGTACTACCTAACAGTGAAGCTACTTTGTCCAGAACTTCATCAGGTGGAAAGTAGTCCTTGCCTCCTCCAGTCTGAAAAAAAAAGTACTTACTTATTACAAATTTTAACTTTAACTTATCGTTGTGAATAATTACCCAAAAACAATCAGTAACTAACCTTATTATGGCTGATTCTCATGTTCGCGCAGCGTTTGCGAGCAGCCTTCTTCAAGTTTTCCCATTTTAAACGAAGCTGCGCTGGGGTTCGTCGGGAGCTTGAGACTGATGAATTGAAGTCGACTGCTAAGGTTTCCCAAGCCTGATCCTTCATTTTATTATTAGTGGCATTCGTTGCTTTATTGTTTATGACCGCACTTGCCGCCACAAGTTGTACGAGAAGCATCGTCTCATCTTTGGTCATTGGTGCCGCTTTATTATTAGTTGACTGTAAAAAAATAAATCTTTAAAAGTTTGAACGCATTTTGGAATGTGAAATATATCAGAAATGTAGATAGGTACTTACAGGATTCATTATAATTTAATTAAATTCACTTTTCTATGAAACAAAACAAACATAAACAAACAATTGATGCAACAAAGCGAAGCGTGGCGTCGCCACAGAGATAACGATATGTCAAAACTGTCAAAACGTTTTATTTCATGACTGAATTTGTTAAACAAAGAAAAAAAAACAATTCAATGTTTATTCACCTTCAAATCTATGAAAAAATATTACATTTTAACTTTTATCAAATTTAATTATTATTTGTTTTTAGAATTAAACATTTGCGCAGCAAGGAACTAAACGTTTCAAGAGGGTAGAAGCTATCGTTAGTTAAACACAGATAGATAGCACTTACCCTTGTTTGTGAAACGCAAACTATGGATAGATAAGATCTTACTGTTATCCGGGGATAGCGATCTATCTGTAATCGGAGATAGGTTATTGAAAACGGCAAGAACAAAAATATCCACGTCGCAACATAAAGTATAGCTATTAATTTGGGTAACAGAAACCCCATTTTTATTTATTACCTAACCGAGTTTGAAATGGAACAACAATATTTTCTTCTACTCACCTAATAAATTATGTATGGACCTAGGGAATCTCGGCCATTTTTTTGTGGCTAGATGTATTGTATCAAAGTTTTTACGGTAGACGAGTTCAATTTGTTACTTTATCACTATCTTTTTAAAGAACATTTTAAAAACATACATGTACCTACTAATTTATAAATGCGAGAATTCTCTCTGTAAATGATGAATTAGTAGCCACATCTGTTAAAAAAACTAATTCTATGATTCTAACTTCAGTTCTTGTTATTAACTTTATTTTGCACTGCCTTCTTAATATTATTGTTATACTAACCATGCAGTAGGTACTTCTGGAGCCTTACCACGACCTCTTAACGCGATCCAGTTTAGGCTGTGGAAAGAGACAGAGCTATACATGTCGTCTAGCGCCATCTCTTTCCCACAGCCTAAACTGGATCGCGTTATGAGTTCATGGTAGGCCACCTGATTTTAGAATTCCATACCCAAAGGTTAAAACGGAACAGCTGTCTATTTGTCTGTACGTCTCTGTATCTTATGAACCGTGATAGTCAGACAGTTGAAATTTTCACAAATGATGTTTTTATTATGCCGCTACAATAACAAATACTAAAAACCAGAATAAAATAATTATTTAAGGGGATATCATATAACTAATAAATTGTTTTGCTCGATATTGATAACGGCAACAGGTTGAAATATTGCTCGCATGAAATATTCACAGAATATTTAGTTATGTACTCACTGTTAAGAATAAAAAATGCTTTTTTTTTCTCGCACTTGGCCGATTTTATGGAATAAGTCGCCATTATAAAGATAATAAAAACATTCATACATGATTATTGGAAAATTAGAGAAACGTTGAATAGGTGACTGCTGAGATTTCGATTAATACTGACGTAGAGAAGTAATACCCTTAAGAGTCATTTTGTAAGTAGTTGCTATGAGAATGATCGTAGGAAATTGATTTTTAACATATTTTTGCGGCGAAGTGTAAATACGAACTAAATTGTCTGGCTCATTAATTTTCCTTCTATGTAAATATTCAATTTTAAAGGTATGAAGGTTTTGAAAAGCCTCAAACACTTTTTTGGGACCAAAAAAACGCATATTTAAATAGGACTTAGCTTCGTTCGAAACCACTTTTGCTCAGCCAGGTCAGAATTTTTGTGTTTAGGGATAATTGAAGAACTATTGAGCAAGCTTTTAGAGTACCAGCACTTTCCAAAAAACACGGGTAGCTCTTCTACTAATATATGGAAGAAGAATATTAAAAATCAACTACACAATATGGTGTTATTTGCTGATGACACTTCCCTAATTTTTAAAATAAATAGGCGAGCCCAAAATTTAGACGACGTCAATAATACCCTGCGTCAGATCCATAATTGGTTCACAGCAAATAATTTAGTATTAAATGGAAACAAGACTAAATGCATTAGGTTTGCCTTACCAAATGTTAAAAATAGTAATTATGACATAGTGTTGGATGATGAGATACTAGAATTCGTCGATAAAACGGTTTTCCTGGGTATGACACTTGATTCAAGGCTACAATGGGGCCCTCATATAACAACTCTTGCGGGGCGATTAAGTTCAGCAGCATATGCTGTTTGGAAGATTCGTCAATTCACAGACGTTGATACTGCGAGAATTGTCTATTTTAGTTACTTCCACAGTATAATGTCGTATGGCATTTTATTGTGGGGACGGGCGGCTGACATCGAGTCTATCTTTATTCTCCAAAAGAGAGCTATTCGAGCCATATATAATCCCCGTAGGCGCGATTCTCTAAGAGAACTGTTTAAGGAAATTAACATCCTGACGGTACCTTGTCAATATATCTATGAAAATATAATGTACGTTAGAAAAAATCTGCATCTTTTCCCTAAAAGAGGTGACAGACATAATTATCATACTAGAAATAGGGACCAATTAGTTCAGCCGGGCTTCAGACTCGCCAAAGTAGACTCTTCTTTCATGGGGTACTGTTTAAAATGCTATAATAAGCTACCACAAAACGTCATTGAACTGAATGAGACGAAATTCAAAACATGCATTAAACGCACACTGTGTAAGCAGGCATATTACAAACTGAGCGACTATATCGCTGATGATAATGCTTGGCTCCATGCTGGTCCTGCTCCATGAGACAGTGAATGTATAAATAAATTGATAGTGGAAGTATACTTAATACCATTGTTGGAGCTGCTGAAGATTGTACAGCTGTATTTGCATTGTATAGATTCAATCTTCCTTGTATTATATAGTTTCATAGCCGACATTGTGTGAGTACTATGTACTTCAGAGCTGTCATTCACTGAGTACCTACGTCTCTTGTTGACTTGAGTGACCCTGGCGGCTGAGAGTGTGTCATGCTCACTCAAATGTCTCGCTGATGGTGGCGCGTGTGTCGGATCATTTAGCTCCCTCCAAAATGGTTGAGCTGAATGGTGCTGATGCATGTGTCATGTTCGTGAACGGGCGCTGTCAGTTGAGACTGGTCATCTCTTAGCTGCCACGGCTTATTTTAATAATTATTGATCATTTTGTTTTTGAATTGTCTTTGTTTTAATTGTTACTCTGGACACTTTTAATCAAAAACTTGCTACATCGTTCTCACATAATGTACCACCTCAAATGAATGATGTAACAAAGGTTCTGTAATAATTCTGGCGATCTAAAAAGAGTGTCCATGGAGTTTCTTGCACGTTCTTCTCCATAGAGATCTACTTCTTGGAACGGGCATCTACGGTACTTTCACAGTTTTTATGTCTTGTGACTGGGACTGTAGCACCATAACTTTTGTAGTGTTTAATAATATTCCTTTGATTGTCTATGACAATTCAAAAGTGCCTGTAACTGGCCTACTTGAAATAAATGCTTTGATTTTGATTTTGATTTTGAATACCTACATATTTACTGCGCCGACCTCAAGTAAAAATTGGGCAAGAAAAAAAAATTGGTCGCGGGACTGCCCATAAACAGCGTACCTAGGTACCGCAACCATAGACTTCAAACGGCAACGGAAGGAACAGGATGTGCTTTATGGACATTACCCATGCGATGCGACGCGATTCAACCGATTCCAACCACAAGTGAAAATCAACCTTGCTACAAAGAAATAATTATGCAATTCGATTTAATTGACGTCGTCGTGGTGATCGTGTTTTGTTTTTCATTTACCTAGGTAGGCGGTGGTATGTCGTAGTGGTAAGGTTGATTTTTTCTTGTAGTTGGAATCGGTTGTTTTGCGTCGCATCGCGTCATTGGGAAGCTCCCTTATTCAGTACAAGTTTGACAGTCACTTCTGTCCCATCCGGGGCTCAGAACTTATTTGATGATTTTCCACCCCATAAGGAGCAAGAATTTAATGATGATGATGATGATGAAATGAGTTTTGAACTTCATCAGGCTTTCAGGCTATTTATATAACCAAAAGATTTCGTATTTGTTCCACTTACCTACACAAACGTGATAGGTAAACGTGAGATTGAATATTTAATGACGTGTTAGTGAACTAGGAAAAGTTTAAAATACACCAGTACCTAGGTATTAACAAACTTTTCTCAGTTTTCTGCTCACTGGGTATCGAGTAGGTAGAGGTACTAAAAGTTTTAGTAACAAGGCTGCTCTGGTTATTTATAATTATACTAGCTGACCCCGCAAACGTTGTTTTGCCACATAAATTAAAAAAAAAATAGATAGTAGCCGATTCTCAGACCTACTGAAAATTTGGTAAAAATCGGTAGAGCCGTTTCGGAGGAGTACGGTAACTAACATTGTGACACGGAAATTTTATATATAAGAAGATTATTAACCGCAGGCAAAATATTTTCTATAGGTACTTCAGTTAAACAATAAACATTTACATTCTGCAGTCAGTTATAATAAGTCATAACTCATCGTCATCAACCTATAAATGTTGACACTGCTGTGACACAAGGTTCCTCTCAGTGAGAAAGAGTGGGTCATAATCCACCACGCGGGCCCAGTGCGTTTTTGCAGGTATCACAATGTCTTCAAATTTTTGGTTCAATTGTGTCGATTTCCTCACGATGTTTTACTTCCTCATTTTGAAAACAGTGGTGATTAAATAAAGTAAAAAATCTACAACTCGTAAGTCGGGGCCGATACCACTGATTTAGAGGGGTTTCGATTTGAAAAAAAACATACCTAATTGAGAAAATTATTCCAGCAAAAAAAAAAAAAAAAAAATTCGGGAAAAATAAATAATTTCCTTATTCCTGATCATTCTTAGTTAGAACGTTGACACGTCCCTTACGTGTTGGCAGTGACATATCACTATGTTCCCATTATGTACGGTATTAATTTCATATCATACGAGTATCAAAAAACATAGGAAGGAAAACATATCGAGAGACCAGTGAGTCCTAGAATGAAACAATCTTGAAACTCACTCTAATAAAAGAAGAAAGAAATAAGCTTGTAAATGTCAAATGTTAGTGCAATTGTTGTTATTGACTTATGTATTAGTCTGTAAGCTCTCCGAACATTAAATAGATAAATAAATATTATCATTTTGATATTATGTTTACATAGAACAGAGTTTGTCTGCTCGTCTCAGATTAATAACGATTTTGCCAAAACTATTTCATTATTTAAAGGTTGGTGGTCACTTTAGGGCATTTTTGACCTTCAAAATCTCCTTATTCAAACATTACTAGAAATATATAGCCACCTCCAATTCTGCTCTGCTGCTAGGTGACAAAAATGTTACAGTTGTGCCGTCTAGGTCTGAGTTTATCGACACTTGTGAAGACGAAGCGCCAATACTAATTGAAGCTCGGTCTTAAAACAATCTTAAAGGTAAATAACAATGACTTTGAACTTAAACAGTGGTTATAATTCCCCTCAAATGAACCCGATCACTAAACGGAAATCGTAGACTTTACACAGAATAACAATTTGTATAGGACGTTACAAGGGTACTGTCCTACGATGCTATACGTAGTATCTATACAATCCCCGGCCTTGTGATAACAAGCCGTTCGTCAGGTGACACTGACAGCTTTAGATGTTTATCTTGACGACTCCCCGCTGAAACGTAGATGTTTTTACCAGAAATTTACAAGGTCACAGAGGTGTGTTAAAACAGTTTTAAATTACCTCATAAGGCCGCGTTAAATCCTTTACATTTTTAAACCATTTGTTGAAAAAGTATGGTATTCAGCAATAGTTACTGTTAAACTATTGTTCAAACAACTGCCATATAGTTCTCTCGTCTTTAATTAAATTAAATCTACTTCAACGAAACTAATAATAAAGTTTCGTCGCCTTCGTTCATTTAGTCTTAATTATCAAACATTAAGTTCAATCACTCGATACCGTGAAGACACTGAAATTACGAAATTTTTCATACCCGAAAAATATTTTACCAAGTTCAAAAGCTCTCCCATTTTATGAATATTCCCACTTCAACCAGTAAAGAGCTCAAGTTGAAGATTGTGTTTTCGATCAATCTGCTCAACTTTGTTAAGTATCTGTCTACTAAAAACTTAAACCTATTTGATTTCGAACACGTTCGCAAGTTCGGAGTTCTCTAGAGCAAACAGAATGACACCGCAACGATTAGACCTTTCGCAAAGTATTTGTATGTACATATGTTTGAAAAACGCCTACGTTTTGCATTCTCAGGACGGATAGGGGCCTTGCTCCTGTACTTATGAATAAATGGATACTTTACAGTTGTGCGTGTGGGCTTTTTTGATTCCGTAACAAAATGTACAATGGTACCCCCCTTATGGTTAGTTGGACCTTGTTCTGCCTCCGCCTGGATAAATGTTCACCTTTATGTCAGATCTTGTACGCAAGATCAAGAAACATTTTCAATTACATAATTATCTCAGCTGTCCAAATCTTTCCATTACAGATGGCAGTAAATCTTGTAATATCTACACCATTGTAAAGTTTCTTAAGGATAAATTTATTACAATGCTGACGTCATTTTATCAGTTCCTAAACCGCAGTCTCTTACCATAGTAAGCGAAATGAAACAAGAGTATGTACTTAAGCGAACAAAGAAGTAACACTCGGAGACTACTGAGTCATAAAGGCCATTGTCTCCAAATTGCCGTAGGATTATAAAAATCGTAATGGGATTATTGTTTAGTGGGCGACAACTCGACGACAACGCGACGGACACGGTCTGAACATTTCAATTACTGCACGCATTGTTTGCCGCGGCTCAGGCGGCGGACGTGCCGCTGTTTATCGAAGTCCGCTGACTCTGATGAGAGCCCCCACAAAATGATTAATCCTGCTCTACAGTGTAACAGACGCGGTTGCGATACTGTGCTGACTTATGTGCACACACTACATCGTATTAAGCTCCCGTTTATGTGCAACTGTGGAGAAAGCATCCTTTATTTTATGATACACTGACTGTCAGAATGAACGTATTATACGTCAAGATGGAATTATAGAAAGGATTTATGTTTCAAGATTCAGGATTAGGAAAGTCGTAAATAAATAATCCTAGTCTTAACAACTTTTTCATGGAGATTAATGCGAGAGACGTTTCAAGTTTATGTAAGTCGGCTGAAAAATCTAATGTCACCTTAAACACGAATTACTGGTAGCTTAAGAACGACTGCTAGCTACAGTCTGAAAGCCCAATGCCGCTAAATTAGATCGCTGTGAGCAAGCGAAATAGGTTAAATGGATTTTACGGCAATTTAACATTCACTATACAATAAACAGAAGACGGCGTAAATACAAAATGTCAACTCAACGGAGTAACGAAGTAAATTATAAAAATTGCTTGTATTTCTCTTGTCTTAGATAACGGACGGGGTTTTTTTTATATTAACTCTCCTTGATTTACGGAAACGATAAATAGCAGAAATCTTTGTTTTTGCTAAGACATTGTTTATTTTGGCTTAGAATTTTATACAAAAATAGGGACACTAAGGCGTTGAAAAAATAACATTGTCCTGATTAGAGTAGCTTTTGGAGATGTATATTTTAGGTTAAAGTTGGTTATTTAATAAGTTTGTTTTTGTGAGGCATTCGTGGGTGCTCGTTGTGTCAGAGAACAATTTTATTAGCGTGTTGTTTAGACAGCGCCATCGTGCGTGATATACAGCGCATTTCTGGGAACAATGTCGAGTGTGACACTTCAGAGAACATACCGCGGGAACTGAGGCGGTAATAAAAATGTACGGTTTAATATAGTGTGATTGTTAAACTATGGCAATCATTTCACAAAGTACAGACACGATAGTTTAAGAAGTCATGTAAAGGATGGCTTTTTAAATTTTATTGCAGTTTTGTCTAAATAAGTACCTATTAGCACTACTTGATATTGATTTTGAAAATGTAAACACTTGATTTGACATCGCAGATCAGTGATGATTGACGGTAAGTTCCTATAGTCACTAGAATTATCTCAACAGATATGGTAAATAAAAAACAGATGCCTCAACGCTTGCTAGTACCTTCTCCAAAATAAAAGAAATTTGTAGTGATGTGTTTGTAAATAGTAATCTATTCTTCGGTATCCGTGGTCGGGGTACTCAACTGGGGTAATGTAACGGTCCGCGAGCTCTGAAATGTGTTAAAACCCTTTGGATAGTCGCAATATATTTTTCTTAAGTTGCTTTCGAGGGTGTTTTCACGGGATTTAGCTTACATTCTGATAGGAAACGTGGTATGGCGTTATTATGATTAATTCCTTGCACATTTTGAATGAATTATGATGGCATTGATATTTTCTTCTTCAGGTAAGATATATAAGCTTGTGTACGGCGAGTAATGGGTAGCTTGGCGTCCGGTTATGGACCATGCTCATCGCATGGTAAGTAATAAGTTCTAGATGAGTCTAGATGTTAGATTAAAGTAAAAGGGTGACTGAGGCAGACTAGATACTAAAAGCAGAGAAGATTGTGTGATTGGAGGAAGCAGAAGAAGAAGAAGAGGGCAGAGTGAGAGTAAACTATTGCCGGAAAGTATCTCAATTCTAAATCTCGATCTTTGTATGTAACCAATCAACGGCTGAATTTGCTCATCTAAACACTAGCAGCAGTGATAGACGAAATCTTTAATCAAGATTTGGATTGATATAAGATATTATACTCATACTATAGTCAGAGTTTATTGAAGCTGTAACTACGAGTGCCTACTAAAATATTATGGACAGGAATGAAAAACCGTGGACAGAAGATGAGTGGTAATAAACCCTTATTTTCCGATAGAGATAAACTAAGCTTGTATTCATGAAAAACTAAGCTTACGTTTGAATTTTTAATCTGCCTTGGTCACTTGTATCAGTGCCGAAATAGCGAAAACTCAAAACAAATAATAAACATGAAAATTATTCCGTTTTAAGTTCAAATGATAAGCTTGTATGAATCAAAAACTAAGCTTGAAGCTTTGAATTAACCTGCTTGTTGACAGCTAGAAAACCAAAAAGTGGTAGCATTTCTTGGGTGGACAAATTAATAAATTAGAATAGAGTCCGAGCCTTGGGTGGAGCCGAACGGTCTGTCAGACGTGACTGACTAAAAACGAAACAGTTCCTTCCATTAATTTTTGCATTCCAGGGCCGCGGTGGCCCCATAAGACAGCCCCGCGACTTCGGTTGGAGCGAGCCAAGAGCGAGCTCTCTCTTCAGTGACTGAACAATCGTAAAATATGATTTAATAAGAACATCACTACATAGTATAAAACAAAGTCGCTTTACCTTATCTGTTTGTCTCTATGTAAGCTTAAATCTTTATAACTACGCAACGGATTTTAATGCCGTTTTTTAATAGATAGAGTGATTCAAGCGGAAGGTTTATCTGCTTCAACATGCATAATATAGTAAAGATTGCACCCGTGCGGAGCCGGGGCGGGTCGCTAGTATTTAATAATTTTATTATGTAATTACCGAGGTACCATTTTGTTTCTGAAGACGTCACGAGCTCCTTCATAAATGCCAACGTCTTGTCAAGAAATAAAGAGACGCAAGAGCAATAACATGTCATTTTCATTTAAAATGAAACACACTGTTTTATAAATAAGTGAGGAATATTAACACTAAACAATGTAGAAATGTAAAATTGTAGAGATGATGAATAATGTCACATTTGCAGATTTTTTATCTTCAAGTGTTTTTATTTTAAGAATACAACGAATTCGTTTTTAGGGGTTCCGTAGGTACCTCAAAAGAACAACCATTACTGGATATTTTTGTTATGAATCTGTCCGTCTGCCAAGACCCTTTTTTCTCAAGAACGCGTGGAGGTATCATGCTGAAATTAATATCAAATACTCAGGTTTACAATCCCTTTGAACAGAAAATAAGTCTAAGTCTAAGTTATGATAACACTTAATAGCCGTTCAGGTCTTTCAGAGATTAACCCCTTTATACAAGCAAATAATCAAATTATACCTCTTATTATATTAGTAAAGACAAGCCTTTACCATGCCTATAGAGAATATGGAACTTAATTTATGTAATGAAACAACAAAGGGGTACATAACTGTGCAAATATGGACAGCGGAGAGATTCCAATCATGGAGACAATATTGTCCACTCAATGTGGTGGCCCAAATTAGCTTTGAGTACTGCGCACGCATTAATACTTCCAGTGCAAAGGCTATACTTGTTACTGGCCAATCACGCCGGACATACTGAAACACAAATTGTGGAATGTTTTAGTTATTTAGAAGCTAGAGCTAAAATCAAATTCAGAATGCCTACGATTCATTGGAACCGAAATGCTGAATAATATATTATTTATCAGTCTTTCGACGCTGTATATTCTATTTTAGATCTTAGAATTTAGTTTAGAATTTACAATAAAAACTGAGTGCGAGTACGACTCGCGCTCGAAGTTTTCCGTACCAATATCTACAAAAACAGTAAAAAAAGTCTATTGTATGGAAGCCCCCTTTATTTAAATATTTATTTTATTTTGTTTTGGGTACGGGACCCAGAAAACTATATGAAAAAAAATTACAACATTGATCACCAAGATTAGTGTTGTAACTGATCCTTGGTAACAAGTGTTGTAACTGTTCCTCTTGTTAACAGGCTTCAGGCCTTCAGTGGGACTATAATTCGGTATCAGGTATTATTACCGTCTAAATGAAACATGGGATGCAGGGTGAACTTTCCAATTGAACGTGGATTGCCGAATAATAGAATACTCAAAAGAGTCTTGAGGCCAATTTTGATAATAAGTAAAACAGCATCATTGGATTTCTGATAAATCAGTGTGCCCCGCTTGAACAGAGCACCGCCGCATCGTGTCCTCACTGAGGCGATAGGTGGCGACCTCTCGCACCAATCATTGGTCGAGGTCCTGCTGCAGGACGAGACGGAATGGGAAGCAATCAGAAGAAGGTGACTTCTTAACTGCTTCCCATTTCATAGATATTTTCCTGCCCATAGAATGAAATCGTCCTTACATGAAACTAAGTCAAACAGCATCATAAAAAAAAGGTAGGTATTTTTTCGTGATCCTGATTTTTTCCTCGAATACAATGAAATGATATTTACATCAAACAGAGACGAAAGGCATTAAAAAAATGTTGGTATATTTCTTCCTTTTTTGTGGACAAGGATAACTTTAAAAAAGAGCTTAACAAAGTTTTTTCGTATCTCTCACGGAATCAGATATCCCCTTGTTGGCCAATTTAAAAGAAAGACCCTGTACTTATAGCAATTTCATTAAGCTATCAAAGGGTGACAGTTGTACTAAATTTTTACATTTTTTTTAGTCTTGCGTTTTGTCGTGCCTTGAAACTCGTCTGAAGTGAAGCAAAAATTAGGCCCAAAGTGGAGCATGCTTGTAGAAACTGATTCACTGAAACCATGAATAGGTCGATCATAATGATTGGAGCACAGAGAAGCCAAGTGATTTCTACAGACTGGCGGTATTAGGTTCGTAATGAAGTAAGATGGGTTCCTAGAATACACTACAGTACTACACTTTACATCCCCGGTATAAGCGCTTCTATGACGAATCAAAATATACCTGACCGACCATTACAGCGAGTACGTAATTCTTTCACAATTACACGCGTATCGGACGTGCAACGAATTCCTTTTAACAGATCCTCTTGTTTTAGGAACATGCAGGCACAAAACCCGGTTCTCGTAGATAAACTAGTAACGTGTCTATATTCCTAAATAGAGATACAAGCGTCGTCGTGTTGGCGCAAATATCGATGGAATATTTCGATTTGAAATTCGAACGTTGTTGCCTGGGTGAAATTGGTTTTTTGTAAATTCGTCACAAAGTTAATTCGCCACGAAAAAAAAGTATGTGTAAATTAACCACAGTTTTTTGTTTTCTTAATTTTGATAACTGTAAATTCGTCTCATACCTTTTTTTCCGTACGATTAGCAGAAAAGTAAAGAATAAAATCCAAAACTACGGAAAAAGAGTGATATCTGAAAGGAAAGTATTAGGAGAACAGGATCATGGAGAAGGCGTTGGTGCCGCCGTCTTCAGTACGGTAAAACGTGTTTTTGGTGAGTGCAACGTACATAATATTATGTTTGTATTAGGCTTGCAGCACATTCAAGGTGTTATTTATTGTAACAAGTCTGCGTTTACTGACGATATTATAAAATACTAGCACTTCACCTATGACAAGCCTGCAAAGTTGTTTTTTGGCGCGAGAATATGAAATGAAAACTGAGCAAGCGAAGGGTTAAAGCTTGCAGTTCAAATATAGAATCCTGAGCGTAGCGAAGTTTTCAAGGGTACGAGCGATGACAACAGTGTCGTCTGGGCAGACATACAATAGGCTCATGACAACCCTTCGGTGAATATATGACAATTTAATAATAGTTAACTAAAGTTGGCTGCCTGTTTCTGATATTTGAATACACTTAACAGATTTATAATTCAATATTAGCCATGATCAAATAGCGTCATGGCTCGACTTTAATTAACTACGCAAACAATCTGAAAATTCTTTCCCTTTATCAAGTCTTTTTTTTAATTCAAATAAATGAAATCGACTATCATAACTATAGTAAACCGCAATTTGAAGTTAATTAACAAACTTTTGTGGACTTCCATTTTCATCAAATACAAAGTTCTTACTTAAATTGAACAGATAATTTTTGCTATCATTTGATAAAGCTTGTTTTACTAATTTTGGGCTACTTTTTAGCCGAGAGTGCTTTAAAAGGTTTCCGTAAGAATATGGGGAATACCTATGGCATATAGCAGGTTCTGCAAATGTGTGGTTGTCATATTTCAAGCGTCAGATGAAGTCGTTCCGTACGACATGGCTGTCTCACTACATAAATTAAATCATGTCTTTATGAAATAGGCTTTTAATGTACTGATTGCAAAATAAAGGATACTCATAAAAGTCACATACATAATGTACACTGTTACATGCCGATCTAGAAATGGAAGTGTGTTTATACTTTAGCAATTTTTTTTTCTGGATCCACCTTCTTTTTTGTCAGGTTGTGACAATCCAAGTTGATTTTGTCCGAAAGGTGACATATTTCGCATTTTAGCAATAGTATTCTTCAGCACCTGTTATGAGCCAACAACAGAGCAGATAAGACACGACAAGACAGTGTCCCTTGTTTGTTTCACAGCACCACATTTACACTCCAAGACACAATCATCTCGCAGTGGTAGACACCCACGGCTAGGTCGTCGGCAGGCGATCTCGGACCACCGTAGGCGTTGGCATGCGGGCGGCGAGTAATGGGCGACTCGCTGTCTGACAATGGACCATGCTCGGGTCGACGGCATATTGTGTTCCACGCGCGCCTCAAAGAGTGTCAGCATATAATAACGGGAGGCCCTCTAGAGGGAGGCCGTTCTAGAGGGCCAAAGCCTGCTGGGGTCCGGGACTTATCGAATTACCGTGACCCTGGAACTTAAAGGGCTATTGAAGGACACCGTGGATTTTAGTCAGTACGAGTCTGACAGTCCCTCCCGCCCTGCCCTGGGTGGAAGTACTCATTAAAATTTGATGATTTTATCACGATAAAAATAAAAAGGCAGTCATCTCCCGGGGTAACGGAACTGTAACCGTATCCCTGGAACTTAAAGGGCAATTGAAGGATAACGGTGATGGATTTTAATCAGTACGAGTCCAACAATACCTTCCACTGCACCCAGGGCGGGAGGACTCATGTGATGATTTTACCACATAAAAGACCGGCCAAGTGCGAGTCGGACTCGCCCATAAAGGGTTCCGTATTATAGTAATTATTAGCAAACTATGACATTAATTTTCTTTTTTTTTTCTGCCCCTGACTTTCGCCAGGTTGAAGGAGAAGCAAAAGAAGCCCCCAACGGCCTATATAAAAATGGAAAAAAGAAAATTTTACTTTAGAACACATAATAGTACGCACCTACCTATAATGATCTTGTTGTAAATGTCTTAGACAAATAAAATAAAAATAAATGTTTATTTTATTTGTCTAATGACATTCTATCTAAAAGCATAATTGAAATAATATTCAAAAAATTAATTCGCCGTAATAACGCCCAACTCTTGCTGAAATAAAAAAAAACAAGCCGACTATAGGCATTAACCAATTTGGACTTAGTTATGTGTGGAAATTTTTATTGTTTAGTGAATTATACAAGCTAAACAAACATTTCATATTTTAATATCCAAAATTAATATACCCACAGTTTAATAAATATGGCCATCAAATAATATCTAGTTTAGTCAGAATTTAATGCTTATAAAATCACTCGTCCCAGTTAAATTAAATGAATATTAATTTCTATTTACTAAAACAATGTTGTCATGTTCATAATTAATTCTGCTAATTAAATAACTACGCTGTGCTGTATTTTGCTAATAACAATAAATAATTTGTTATAGATAAAACCAAAAGCAGGTGTTAATTGTTTGCCGTTTTAATAACATTAATGGTTTATGAACTAAACATTATCATCATTCTATTAATTGGTTTTTTTATTAAATACTATACCGGAACAACTTCTTGTCGATCATACATAGTTTAATCCTAAGAAAATGTATGCATAATCAATTAGTGTTAGTAACAATACCTATACTTACAGACGGTCTATTCCCATTGGTCCCCACTTTGGCTTTGTCACCACTGGGGACAGATGGGAAAAAAATCCCGTATGTCCTGGCGACATTGCTGCGACGTTACAGACTCAGTCGAAACCTTGCAGAAGTGGTTTACAAACACACAATCCAGCCTACTTGCTATTGTTACGTCGATCGTATTGCGAGACCAATCTTTAAGCTTCTTGAAGGTTCCAAAAGGTTATCGTCTATTCTACTGAAGATTGGTCTGGAAGTTTCTAGAAAATTCTACCCTGATCTAGATGTTTTGAGATGATTCTGGAATATTCCAGAAGGTATAGGACTGTGTAGAAGTTCTATGGATGTTTCCAGAACTTTCGATCATCTTCCAGAAACTTCTAGTGTGACCGGTCATGCAGGTATACTCGACGTGAAGGCGCCCTAAGTCAGTCTATTTTGATGACGATCGAAGCGACTCGAAAGTGAACTCAAAGTGAAAATCTCCAAGTGACTTTTTAGTGTATGCAAGAGAGTGATAAAGTGTTGAGAAGTGTCTAGTGATTGTTGTAATTAGTGACTTGTGTATCATTAAAGATTATTTGGTTTTTAATTGGTGTTGATTAATTTATTCCCTACCCAGCTCGTATCACTATCACTACATAGTATAAAACAAAGTCGCTTTCTCTGTCCCTATGTCCCTTTGTATGCTTAAATCTTTGAAACTACGCAACGGATTTTGATGCGGTTTTTTTTAATAGATAGAGTGATTCAAGAGGAAGGTTTATATGTATAATAACATCCATTAAATAGTGGAGAAGTACTGTTATTTTTGAGGTTTCTAATGTGATGTCGTAAATAATTACATTTTTTCCGCTTATATTGCAAACGCAGGCTGAACCCTACGAGTTTTATCAAAATAATGTACTAAGTATTGTACACATTGAAAAGGTCTACAGAAAAGTCCGTGATGGTATATGTCTATTTCTTATGGATAATCCACAATAACTTTTTTTTGTCATTTACTTTTTACGACAAATAATGGCTAATTTTCGAAGCGATTTTAACCAATACAGCATTAATCCTTAACCAATGAAATACCTTGAATACATTGTTCATTTAATATAGATGTATATGGCCCTTTACACCGTATGATTTAAGTGAACATTTTCGAAGATATTACAGATTTAAAAATTGCGGGACGTAGCGTTTGCGGCGGTACCGGCCGGCCGGCCGCCACAGTTTTTTTGTAGTGTATTTAATATCAGCATTGCACCCGTGCGAAGCCGGGGCGGGTCGCTAGTTACTACTAAAGAAAGGATACTGTTGGCGCTGCCCCGCACCCTACAGACCAATGATGCACTCTGCTTAGACGTCAATGCTTGTCGTGAAAAAACAGTTTACACTTGCTTTAACAATCATCCCGATGCGTAGTACCTAACCATTGATTTAATAAATGATAGCATATTTTTTTACATTTTTACAAAAAGTATTTTATAATTTCCGCTTTGCTATAATTACTACACTCTGACGGTACATTCAAATACAGTTAAAATCAACAAGTTGTGTCAATTCATCCTGTGTACTAAACTAAAACAACATTTGCTGTTTCCCTGTAACATTAATAATTGTTCCGTGAGTCTACAATGGGAACCAGGATAATATTATGTGAGTATGTTTTTATTAGACAAAGGAGATGTTTCATTTTTATATGGCGCTCCGGCCATAACATGTACATTTTACCAAAGCTGGGAAAATTACCCCTGAATAGAATAAAGTAATTTTTTTTTCATAATATCAAATGGATTTTACGTACAAGATAAAAATAAAACCATGTTTGACGTTTGTCCTAAGAGGTAAGACAGCCATGGCACGTTGTAGAAATGACATTTACTTAGTCATTTTGAACTCGTTCAGAAACACGTTAAAAAAATGCAAACTAAACATTTTTGCAACGATGAAATCGTCGTACTTAATTATGTTTACTCAAAAATATGTACAGACGGCGCACATCAAGCTACCACAATCTGTCACATTTTTTTAATAGAATTTCAACCTTATCACAAGAGTAGAAGGTTAATGTTTGATTGGTAAAATCTGACAGATTCGGGTAGGTTGACCTGCTGGCGTCTGTACAATACAATAATAGTTTATTTTTAAAACTTCAAGAACACACATTTTTTTATTTATTAATTTTTTACTTTACATTGGTTTGATGAGACATAATTTCAGAACGAATGAATTATGCTAGCAAACGAGACGCCATGTTGAATAAAATATGGCAATAATTGAAAAACTATTTTTTTTATTGTACACAACAAATCAGGCTCAAATCCACCAGAGAATATTTTTCCCGAATTTGTGGTATTTTTTCCTCTTTTTTGATATTTGTACATCTGATGGCCGAAAATGCAACATCTCCTTTAACTTCAGACGTCTATTTGTTTGAGGTATACGCTCCGTAAGGTTAATGTAGTGTAATCACTACATAATATAAAACAAAGTCGCTTCCCGCTGTCTGTCCCTATGTATGCTTAGAACTTTAAAACAACGCAACGAATTTTGATGCGGTTTTTTTTTTAATAGATAGTGTGATTCAAGACGATATTTTGGTTTTTTTGAAAGAATATGATTAACCCGGTGTAGTTCGGCCAATAATAAATAATCAATGTAACTTTTTTCTGGCCGTAGTTTGTTTGATAAAAATCACAGCATAATGATACTCTTAAGTGCCGGAAGATCCGTTTCGAAATTTTTTGAATAGAAATTACGGAACTCATACCCTAATGAATAAATTAACTGAAAAATCTCCATCATTACGTTCATAAAGGCCATATGTATATTTCTTCATTTACTTGCATTACCTACTTGTAGTAGTGCGTAAGTATTTACTGCGATAATTTTGTGGTAAATTGAAAAACCGCCTATAATATTTGAACGAGGAACTAATTGTTTCCATCAAGTTAACGTCAAAGTTCCCGTTTACTTTACGTCACAAAATCGGGAAAAGTCATGCTAGGGCCTCAGGATGTCCACCGTAGGCGTGGGCATGCCGGGTAGGCGAGTAATGGGCGACTCGCTGTCCGACCATGGACCATGCCCGGGTCAACGTTTTGTTCCACGCGCGCCTCACAGAGTGTCAGCATAATGTTGGGGGCCCTCCTTTAAAGGGCCAAAGCCTGCCGGGTTTGCGGGACTCACGAATTACCGTGACCCCGGAACCTAAAGAGCTATTGAAGGACACCGTGGATTTTAGTCAGTACGAGTCTGGCAGTCCCTCCCGCCCTACCCTGGGTGGGAGGACTCATTTGATGATTTTACCAAGCTAAAAAAAGGGCCTCAGAATGTACAATTATTTACAGACTACAGTACAGGTATTATAGTTCCCCTTGCTATTAATTTCTTCCGCAAATTACCGTAGACACCATTATAGTGAATTTCTCCTAATTCCCGTGATGCATTAGTGCCGTTTAGTGTAGCTTAGTGACCGCAACGATGTAATGTGTAATGGTCCCAGGAGAGCGCAGTGGCAGCACTAACAGTTTACTGGTCCACCGCCCATGAATACCGGTGTAATGTGTTCCGCGCGAACGACGATGACAACTTTATTTTATATTTTATTTCACACTTCCGTTATTGAAGATGAATTGTTTGTTTGGTAATAGTTGAGCTAGGTCTGCCCAAGTGTAAAGCGAATGTTTATATAGGGTGACTGGCAATTAGTGTACGATACTTTAACACGTGATTGTGCTTTTATCATGAGCACAATCACGTGTTTAAGTATCGTACACTAATTGCTAGTCACCCTATATTTTTAACTAGCTGCTGCCCGCGATGTCGCCTGCGTGAATGCGTTGAAGAAATAAATGTTCACCTCGTAGGTGATAGCGTGATAATATAGCCTATGTTGACCCTTCTTGTTCTTAATAGTATTCCTGCCAAATTTGAAGTAAATCCATGCAGTACTTTTTGAGTTTATCCCGGACATACAGACAAAAACTCTAAAAACTTTGGCTTCGGTATCGATTGTAGATCATACCCCAAGTACTCTTTAAAAAAAAATTTCGATGTACTGTTTTGACTTTCCTACCACTTTATTATATTACGTATAGATTTCACACTTCCGTTATTGAAGATGAATTGTTTGTTTGTTTGGTAATAATCGAGCTCCAAGTGTAAAGCGAATGTTTATATTTTCTATGAATAATAATTATTAGGTATCGGTTTAAAAAAAAATGAACTGTTAAACAACCGTCTAAGTATAAAAAGTTAAACATCTGTTGAACACTTATTTATGTTCAACCGTTAATAAAAAAAATTGTAGTAAGACCGTTAGCATTGGAATTGGAACTTAAAACGAGATCTCATGTTTATTATTGACGGTGGCCCGGTGATTGAGTGTTCGAAGCGTGTCGCAGATTCGATCCCCGTACGGATCAAATATTTCTATGACATACAAGTAGGATTGCAAATCCGTGATTAAACCTGACGTATTTATGGATCGGAATGCTGGGCTGTGAAAAAGATGGATGAGAAACGATTGCATGTAGCGGAGATGAGAATGTTGAGATGGATGTGTGGAGTGACAAGAATGCATAAAGTAAGGAATTAGTTTCTGAGGGGAAGTTTGAAAGTGGCGCCTGATATAGAAAACATGAAAGGGAATCGTTTGACTTGGTATGGACATGACTGTGATGAGGAGGGATGAGACTCATGTGAAGTGATGTGTATGAATGTTTATGGATGGAGAGGAAGAGGAAGGCCAAAGAAAAGATGGATGTATTGTCTAAGGAATGATAGGAAAGAAAAATGAGTGAATGAAGCTGTGACGTCTGATAGGCGAGAAAGGGTAGGAAGATGATAAAAAGTTGTTGTTTCGGGTCTGATTGTTGTGTAGGTATGAAACAATGTAAAAAAAGAATGGTTTTGATTTTTCCGACATTTCATCACTGTTGCAAATGCCATTTTCAGGGATCCTTTGGCAAATATGCATGGTGAACATCCCATTTAAAGTGTGTGGCCATGCCATTTGAAAAACCTTTAAATTATAAACACACTGACAGACTAACTGGCGTATTGTTTTAGCTCTTTGGGAAACAGATTTATTTTTAGAAAATATCTAAATCACCACACCTGTATTCTTGGAACGTATTTACAAGTTAGAAACTCCCAGATAAGTTGTTGTTAAAACTAAGTACAGCATTGACATTGAAAGTATAAACTGAGCACAAATTTTGAGACCAACTTTCTCAGAATTTCTCAATCAAATATATTAATTATTTAGTTTGCTCAATATTGATAAATATATCAATATTGGGAAAACTGAGGATCAATACCGATACTTTTCGCTTTACATTTAGTACCATTTATTAACCATCTAGACGAAAAGAGGTAATACAAAACGATAGTAGGGTAAAGTACCCAACTGCTGACCTCCCACCAACTATTGACCGCATAACAGTTTTTATCAAAAATAATAATAAATCTTCTTGCAGTGCTGCATAAAGAACACAGAAAATGAAATATAATTTATCTTGTAATATATTGGCGTCACAGAAAATTTAAATAAAGCAATATTGCGTCCGTAAACCTATGATAACAAAATACCCTCCTAAAATCATCAAGAAATTTAACAATTTGCTAAGCTGACGGTTGTTTTCAATTCATTTTATTTCAGTTTTACACGATAGATTCCTTAGAGTTTGGTATTTTTTGGTTATTTAAGACAGACACAATGCTTTTCCACATGATTTTCAAGTTTTAATGAGCGTTAACTTGTTAAAATGATGAGGTCAATATCTGGTACACTCAAATGTATGAATAACCATTTTTTTTTAACATGGCATGTCAATAGCTGGTAATTAACCAAATGTACGAGAAAACCAGTTACTGACACCACGGTGTGTACGTATAGTTCATTTTTAATGGCGAGGTAGCTTAACTTTAATGCATCTGTATTACACCCATGGGCGTTGGCACCCCTAAAGGTGTGTATCTGCATAATCACAAACATAAAAAGTACCTTACGTAGTAACCTGAGAACCTAGCATAATTTGAGTGAGGTACTTAAATTTTCGGTCTACTGTCACATTCTGGATCTTCCTGAATATTTTAGACTTTTAGACTTACTAATATTATAGGAAAAGTGAACGGCTGAATGGATTTTGACACAATTTGGCAAGCAGATTATTTTAAAACCTGGTTAAGTGGGTGTACCTGGACGCAGGATACTTTTTATGTCGGTATATGATCCCGTGGGACAATTGCAGAATATAACACGAGCAATGCCTCAGCCACAGGTTGGTTTAATGCATAAAATGACAAAATATACCCTAACCTGCATGTTTGAACAAACTGACTTAAATCATTTCCGAGGCAAAGTGTGAGCTAGTTTTTTATTTGTATCTATGTTCTCTTCATTTGTGAGGTCTTTTACATAAGTTTAAAAAGTTAAAACCGTCTTATGTAATTAGGAAAATATTAATTCAAAGATTTTTAAACTCACTTTGTAGAACTAAAGCCGTGTTATTTCAATTTATTTTGCCGGCGAGTATTTTTATATCTGCTGCATAATACAGAACAGTGAAATAACTACTAATAAAGAAGAAAAATTGAACAAAAAGTGATAAAAACTGCAACAAAAAGTGATAAAAACTACAAAATTTCAAAAATAAGTGCAAGAATATTATTGACGGCGTTTGAAGACTGAAGACCTAAATAGTGTGAAAAAAGAAAATGAGAAGGGCTATAAGACTAGCTTTGTTTGTTTTTTATCAAATAAGACCTCGTATCACATTCATAATATATAATATTTGAGTTTATTCTTATACTACAGGAGGTCAAAAAATTGGTCATTTGCATGATGAAAATTTGGTACAAGCATGTTGATAACTGGTCAAATGGCCTGTTCTTGCTAAACTCGAGAAAAAAAAAACACTTTTACCTTTGTATGACTGTAAATATTGTTTTAGTTACATTCTCCAATGTTTATTTTATCTTCCAAAAACATTCATTTCCACTTGCAACTCGTACATTAGTTTATTTTGCGAAAGAAACAAGGAAAACCGCTTAAGGGGTCAATAGTTGGGTGTTTTACCCTATGTATATTTAAATAAATAAAAAACTTTTTTGTAAATAATGAAACCGACTTCTAAAACAAACCGTAAAATAACTTTTCTTTCGGAAGTCGGCTTTGTTTATTTTTATTTTATCGACTTTGGCACGACTTCCGAAAGATAAGGCATTTTACGCTTTTTTGTGTTTGTTATTGAAGTTGGTTCCTTTTTTTACAACAAAAATCGTATAATCGGCGTCTTTTTGAAAATCTACAATCCAAGTAAGCATAAAAACGAATCCATGCGGGCAACGTCACGGAATACCCATTTTTGTTAACAAACACTTTTCTGAAAACTGCATCAAATTCGGTTTCACCAAACACGAGGTAATCGAGGAGATACAAACATACAAGTCGAACTGATGAGAACCTACATTTTTTAATCCCGTTAAAAGAACCTGATAATGAGCGAGATAAGCAAGTTAGACAAAACAGAACGAAAACCAAACCCCTGATTCAGGAGTACCAACCTACCCACAATTAGGTTTCAGAGAAGCAAGCGAAGCGTTTTGAGAATGTTTTGATCAATCAGTGCCGTTTGTCCTAGCCAGACGAAAGTCCCGGTCGACCAAACTGACGTCACGACACCCGGCCCAAGTGTTAACGATAACATACACAGTTATTTCGATCATAACGTTAGTTATCAGCTAATGTTAATGTTTCATTGCCAATAAAATTCACGTAAAGTTATTTCGAATTACTTCATGTGGGTAGAATTGCTCCATTTATACAGCAACTGTTGTACGTCGTGTCGTGTCACACATTATTCTGCTCTTTAGAGCCTCATTTTAGACGATGCAAGAACTCGCACGCGAGTTGCGTTACATTGCCGACTTTATAGGTACAGTCGACAAAGTTGAATCATGACCCACCATAAGTTTATTTTCTTACAAACTTTCAAATACAATTAGGTCCACATTCGCGTAAATATACATATCTGTGGTAACGACTTTGATCTTTGTCAATTTGAAGGATTCAAACGATTTATTGTCGAAATGGGTCATGATTCAACTTTGTACAACAAAAGTTGATCAAACAATTACCGCAAAGTAGTGAAATTCGCACGCGAGTTGCGTTACATTGCCGACTTTATACACCAGGTACAACGAATTCAGTTGATCAAACAATTACCGCAATGTAGTGAAACTCGCATGCGAGTTCTTGCTCCGTCTAAATGTGGCTTAGGTTTGAAGCGTGATGTAGAATAGCCTAAAACTTTCCTCATGAATCTGGCTACCATCAAATCATTTATTTTTTCAGTTCTGGTAGTTCCAGAGATTAACTCTTCAGCTTTATTAATGTGCGTCCAGACTATATAACATAACATGTTTCAGATGATGTGGACACAAAATGTTATATAACATTGCTATAATAACATGTTACCAGATGATGTGGACACAGAATGTTATTTAACATTGTGGATAGCACTGAAGAACGACAAACGACAATTGTTATATATAACATTGTTACACTAATGTGTACGGTATTGTTTTATGTTGAAATGTTAGATAACAATGTTACATGGTGTAGACGTATTATATAACAATATTATATAACATTGTTACATGGTCTGTACGCACATTTATTCTTTGTACGCGCAGGGACGATATACTAACTCTTTCTCCGTGGTTTCACCCCCGCTGCTCGCCTTGTATTAGTTGTAGCGTGATGTTTTATAGCTTCTAGCCTTCCTTGATAAATATACTTTTCAACACAAATAAAAAAAAAAAAATAGTTCCTGAGATTAGCGAGTTGAACCAAACAAACAAACCCTCCAGCTTTATAATATATATTACTAAACATTTAGGAGTTTATTAATTATTATTATCACTTTTGCATTCCCTTAGTTCTCAAAAAGAATGTGATTTATCTACTAAACGAATACACCAACATAACACCTTCCTCATCACCAATGACAAAAAATTAAATAAAGGCAGAAACTAGTTTACCGTGGATTGGGGGTCATCATAAGCTTAGGTTGCTCAGGGCATCAAGTAGTCCGGTACTGCATTAATTAGCCATTCATCACTGAGTAACAAACATCCATTTATCCACAGTGGTGTTTATTAAATTAGTAAGAATATAGATAGTACGAGTATATACTCGTATATAGTAATATTATTATACAGATTAATATACAGACTATATTACTATGTAACTTTACATAAATCTAGGCTTTTGAGTCGCCAGTGATTATAATTGTATGAATTGATGCGAGGCTCTGTTTTAGGCTTTAGTTAGCTTTGTGATGCTGATGAAAGCTTCGGGATCAAATGCATCAAAAATGCAATGCAATGCGAAATGTTATTGTTTATTTGTGATTGTATGCTGTAGGTAATTTCAATTAGGACAGTGTTATAAATTCTTCTTATAAAGTTATACATTCACTTAAAGGCGCTCCCTCACCACGAGCATTCACCTGTAATGTAACATAAAAGTGCGCAATTTAATCTCTATTGTCTTCGAATGTTTGAATCTGTAACGTTACATTACAAGTGAATGCTCGCGGTGAGGGAACGTCCTAAAATGTTCATTCTTGCGAATGTAACGTTACAGAAAAACAAACCACAGCGTTTTAGCGAACATTCTAACGAGCGTTTCGGCGAGCTTTTTGACAACCCGACTGTCAACATCACAATCAACACAAACAAACACATCAACGTTTGACATCTTCATGAGGAATAATTTTTGACGACTATCGACTAGAGCCAGGGCCGGATTAACCATCTCGGGGCCCCTAGGCACAGCTTGTTTCGGGCCCTCCCTTTTTTAACCGACTTCAAAAAAAGGAGGAGGTTCTCAATTCGTCGGAATCTTTTTTTTTTAATGTATGTTCCCCGATTTCTCGAAGACGCCCGGACCGATTTGGAATTTTTTTCTTTTGTTTGAAAGGGTATACTTCACAAGTGGTCCCATGATCATCAGGTCAGGATCTGATGATGGGATCCCAGGGAAATCGAGGGCAACCTTCAAATTTTATAGGCACATAGTACCAATTTCATATATTTTCTGAAGCTGTTCAAGTATTTGCATCTGATAATCATCATCTCAGGTGGATGAGCTGATGATGGAGGTACAACTCCTTAACAGTAAGGAGTAGGCGTCGATTGATTTAGTTTGTGTTCGCATATCTCTGGAACTACCAGTCCGATTTAAGTAATTCTTCTTTGTTGCTCTCTTTTTTGTTGTTCTAGGTATTATTAAACTTAGGGAATACTGCAAGTTTCATCAAAATCGGTTCAGTAGTTTTTGAGATATGGTATTTTATTATCTTAAATTGTGTACATGAGCGATGTAATTACCGGTGCGAAGGATTACAAAATTCTAGTGCACATGTAAGAGAATGATGTTCTTGATAAGAATTCGGATTGAATATTTAAACTAAAAAGAGTAAAATAAAAACTGTTTCAAAAAAAATGTAACCGCCTTCAAAAACAACCACAAAAAAGTGTAAAATAATCTACAAAATAACTTTTCTTTCGGAAGTCGGTGGCTAAAAAGACAATGAAAAGAAAAAAAAACCAAGGCACCGACTTCCGAAAGAAAAGTTATTTTGTAGATTATTTTACACTTTTTTGTGGTTGTTTTTGAAGGCGGTTACATTTTTTTTTCATACCACAACAACGCAATTTGTCAATAATAGACCCTGATACCGTTTTGCCCTGTCAATAATACCCACACTTGATTTTCTGATTTCAAATAATATATATTTTGTTATATAATAGGCGATTATTTAGGTTCTAAGTATAATAAAAAAATTCAAAAAAAATGTAACCGCCTTCAAAAACAGCCACAAAAAAGGGTAAAATAACCTACAAAACTTTTCTTTCGGAAGTCGGTGACTTTTTTTTATTAATTTCAATGTGTTTTTGCCACCGACTTCCGAAAGAAAAGTTTTGTAGGTTATTTTACCCTTTTTTGTTTTGAAGGCGGTTACATTTTTTTTGAAAAAGTTTTTATTTTACTCTTTTTAGTTAAAATATTTAACCACAATTCTCGTCAAATAAATCATTTTCTTACATGTGCACTAGAATTTTTTCGTCCGTAGCACCGGTAATAACATCGTTAACATCTCTTTCATTCAAACCTTATCTCAAAAACTACTGAACCGATTTTGATGAAACTTGCAGTATCCCCTAAGTTGAACGATACCTACCTAGTAAAACAAAAAAAGAATTACCTACTGAAATCGGACTTCTAGTTCCGGAGATATGCGAACACAAACAAAATTTACTAAATCAGTCGATGTCGAGTCCTTACTAGAGAAGTTGTACCTTCCATCATCAGCTCATCCACTTGAGATGATGATTATCAGATGCAAATACTTGAACAGCTTTAGAAAATATATGAAAATGGTACTATGTGCCTATAAAATTTGAAGGTTGCCCTCGATTTCCCTGGGATCTCATCATCAGATCCCGACCAGATGATCATGGGACCACTTGGGAAGTATACCCTTCAAACAAAAGAAAAAAAATCAAATCGGTCCAGGCGTCTTCAAGAAATCGGGTAAAAGAGATAAAAAAAAAAGAATCCGAATTAAGAACCTCCTCCTTTTTTTTGAAGTCGGTTAAAATTTAAATTATACAAGTTAATAAATTAATAAAAGTGTCTCATACAAAAAAAAAATAGTAGTAATAGTTAGATTAATTTCCATACAATTTAAAAAATTCAGACATTCACCGTTACTCTCATAGTGTCAATAATGGGGGCTTTTACCTTATAATGTAAAAAAAATGTTTCACTTTTAACCGTGGTTTCATAAAACCACACACTCCCCTTTTTTACCCGACTGCGCGACACAAAGGAGGGTAGTGTGTTTATCAGTCTATGTATGTATGTTTGTTTCTATGTGGCGTTCTAGAGACCAAATGCGTCGGCCGATTTTGATAATTCTTACGTCAATCGATTTGTCTTAACCTTGCGAGTGTCACTAAAGACATGACAGTAATCAAAATTCACCACAACGTTGTCGCTGTGGTGAATTTTGATTACTGTGATGTCTGGTTGTCCAGACGCCACATTGTCAAAATGAAAAAAAAAAAAAAAGGTTCCGACGAATTGAGAACCTCCTCCTTTTTTTGAAGTGGGTTAAAAAAAAAGTCGATGAACTATGTCAAGTGGGGTGTCGTTGAATAGGTATTTTAAAATCATCTTAAGGTTTCTTTTATCATTTTTCATTTTAAAGAAAAGTTTAGGATTTATATAATCCACGATATTTACTCCCTGAATGAAATGACTAGATTGCGAAAGGATGATGACAGGGCTTCTATGAAATCTGGTCCACCATCTAACGAAGTCAATGAATCGTAACTAAAAAGAATAAAATAAAATAATTTAAAGAAAAACAAAAAACCCGACTGCGTAAAAACTAATGCAGAACAGAACGACTCACAGTCGGGGTCCATTCAAAACCAATCAAATCTTCCCAAGGGGCCCCGACTGGGAGTCGTTCTGTTCTGCATTAGTTTTTACGCAGTCGGGTTTTTGTTTTTCTTTAAATTATTTTATTTTATTCTTTTTAGTTACGATTCATTGACTTCGTTAGATGGTGGACCAGATTTCATAGAAGCCCTGTCATCATCCTTTCGCAATCTAGTCATTTCATTCAGGGAGTAAATATCGTGGATTATATAAATCCTAAACTTTTCTTTAAAATGAAAAATGATAAAAGAAACCTTAAGATGATTTTAAAATACCTATTCAACGACACCCCACTTGACATAGTTCATCGACTTTTTTTTTAACCGACTTCAAAAAAAGGAGGAGGTTCTCAATTCGTCGGAACCTTTTTTTTTTTTTTTCATTTTGACAATGTGGCGTCTGGACAACCAGACATCACAGTAATCAAAATTCACCACAGCGACAACGTTGTGGTGAATTTTGATTACTGTCATGTCTTTAGTGACACTCGCAAGGTTAAGACAAATCGATTGACGTAAGAATTATCAAAATCGGCCGACGCATTTGGTCTCTAGAACGCCACATAGAAACAAACATACATACATAGACTGATAAACACACTACCCTCCTTTGTGTCGCGCAGTCGGGTAAAAAAGGGGAGTGTGTGGTTTTATGAAACCACGGTTAAAAGTGAAACATTTTTTTTACATTATAAGGTAAAAGCCCCCATTATTGACACTATGAGAGTAACGGTGAATGTCTGAATTTTTTAAATTGTATGGAAATTAATCTAACTATTACTACTATTTTTTTTTTGTATGAGACACTTTTATTAATTTATTAACTTGTATAATTTAAATTTTAACCGACTTAAAAAAAAAGGAGGAGGTTCTTAATTCGGATTCTTTTTTTTTTTTATCTCTTTTACCCGATTTCTTGAAGACGCCTGGACCGATTTGATTTTTTTTTCTTTTGTTTGAAGGGTATACTTCCCAAGTGGTCCCATGATCATCTGGTCGGGATCTGATGATGAGATCCCAGGGAAATCGAGGGCAACCTTCAAATTTTATAGGCACATAGTACCATTTTCATATATTTTCTAAAGCTGTTCAAGTATTTGCATCTGATAATCATCATCTCAAGTGGATGAGCTGATGATGGAAGGTACAACTTCTCTAGTAAGGACTCGACATCGACTGATTTAGTAAATTTTGTTTGTGTTCGCATATCTCCGGAACTAGAAGTCCGATTTCAGTAGGTAATTCTTTTTTTGTTTTACTAGGTAGGTATCGTTCAACTTAGGGGATACTGCAAGTTTCATCAAAATCGGTTCAGTAGTTTTTGAGATAAGGTTTGAATGAAAGAGATGTTAACGATGTTATTACCGGTGCTACGGACGAAAAAATTCTAGTGCACATGTAAGAAAATGATTTATTTGACGAGAATTGTGGTTAAATATTTTAACTAAAAAGAGTAAAATAAAAACTTTTTCAAAAAAAATGTAACCGCCTTCAAAACAAAAAAGGGTAAAATAACCTACAAAACTTTTCTTTCGGAAGTCGGTGGCAAAAAACACATTGAAATTAATAAAAAAAAGTCACCGACTTCCGAAAGAAAAGTTTTGTAGGTTATTTTACCCTTTTTTGTGGCTGTTTTTGAAGGCGGTTACATTTTTTTTGAATTTTTTTATTATACTTAGAACCTAAATAATCGCCTATTATATAACAAAATATATATTATTTGAAATCAGAAAATCAAGTGTGGGTATTATTGACAGGGCAAAACGGTATCAGGGTCTATTATTGACAAATTGCGTTGTTGTGGTATGAAAAAAAAATGTAACCGCCTTCAAAAACAACCACAGAAAAGTGTAAAATAATCTACAAAATAACTTTTCTTTCGGAAGTCGGTGCCTTGGTTTTTTTTTCTTTTCATTGTCTTTTTAGCCACCGACTTCCGAAAGAAAAGTTATTTTGTAGATTATTTTACACTTTTTTGTGGTTGTTTTTGAAGGCGGTTACATTTTTTTTGAAACAGTTTTTATTTTACTCTTTTTAGTTTAAATATTCAATCCGAATTCTTGTCAAGAACATCATTCTCTTACATGTGCACTAGAATTTTGTAATCCTTCGCACCGGTAATTACATCGCTCATGTACACAATTTAAGATAATAAAATACCATATCTCAAAAACTACTGAACCGATTTTGATGAAACTTGCAGTATTCCCTAAGTTTAATAATACCTAGAATAACAAAAAAGAGAGCAACAAAGAAGAATTACTTAAATCGGACTGGTAGTTCCAGAGATATGCGAACACAAACTAAATCAATCGACGCCTACTCCTTACTGTTAAGGAGTTGTACCTCCATCATCAGCTCATCCACCTGAGATGATGATTATCAGATGCAAATACTTGAACAGCTTCAGAAAATATATGAAATTGGTACTATGTGCCTATAAAATTTGAAGGTTTCTTTTATCATTTTTCATTTTAAAGAAAAGTTTAGGATTTATATAATCCACGATATTTACTCCCTGAATGAAATGACTAGATTGCGAAAGGATGATGACAGGGCTTCTATGAAATCTGGTCCACCATCTAACGAAGTCAATGAATCGTAACTAAAAAGAATAAAATAAAATAATTTAAAGAAAAACAAAAAACCCGACTGCGTAAAAACTAATGCAGAACAGAACGACTCACAGTCGGGGTCCATTCAAAACCAATCAAATCTTCCCAAGGGGCCCCGACTGGGAGTCGTTCTGTTCTGCATTAGTTTTTACGCAGTCGGGTTTTTGTTTTTCTTTAAATTATTTTATTTTTTTCATTTTTTATTGTATTCTTATTTCATCGGGCGTGCTGGGCCCCTGGTCATGGTGGGCCCCTAGGCACTGGCCTAAAGTGCCTTATGGATAATACGGCACTGACTAGAGCGTTTGCAAGTTCGTTAAGCCGGGTCCAGACTGGTGTAACGCGTAATGTAATCCATCGTGTAATGGCTTTAGAAGTAGTAGCAGTTCGTGAAAATGTTCGTAATGATGTTTGGCTATTATGCTTGGCTATATTTGTTGTTCAGTTCGACAAAATTAAAAGCGCCGAATACTCGCTGCTCTGTTACAAATGAATGCTCAATTCTATCAGCACTTTTAGGTGTAGGTACCTATTTATCATAATTTATTTTTCCATAATTTTTGTATGAGAGTATTCTATAGTATGAATTGATGAACATTTTTACTTATACGGCATCGTTGGTGGCAACTAAAGTAACAACAGATGCGTGTTTTGTGGTTCAGAGTTTGTATGAATGTGTATGAAGTTTGTGAGGATGGATGGATGTTTGTTACGCTGTCACACAAAAATTATTGAACGGATTTGAATGAAATTTTGAACAGAGATAGTTAAGTTTATAGACTAATGAATAACATGGTTTTATACCAATATTACGTTACCGTAGGATCATTTTTGACGTAAACGCGGGCAAAGCCGCTGGCACCGGCTGCTGTTTTATATTATTTATTAAGGAGAGATTATTTTAAGATCTAATTATGCCGAAGTATACTAATCTAATTATGAAAGTATATTCACGTTTCATAAATGGTCAACGGAAAAATATTTCATTTTATATGAAACACCAGTTTTTTTTTTCTTTTTGGATTGATAGTAAAATTTGTTTATTATCAAGTACTTTCAGCCATACTTACTTTACTTTCTTATGTATTAATGTTTCACAATAACCCTGTATAATGACCATTAGCAGAACAGTTAACTCCGCTACCAATCTTGCTGACTAACTAAGCTTTTCACCACAGTTTGCGGTCTAACTTATTCTCACGGAGCTTTGCGTGGCAAGAGAATCAGAAGAACAAAATATAGACCAATAAATAAAAGAGACAAACTGACTTGCATAATTGGTATTCCGGTTCGAACTTTGAGTAAAGTCACGGTTATAATTTATTGTTTATTGAATTACCAGCGTGAATAATCTTTAGTTGATTTTCATACGACAGGATGGGCGGCAGGAGGCGGGAGTAGAAGCAAATTTGACAGGGATCCGCGCGGAGAGGCGGTAAGCACCGCTCGTCTGCGCGGTCCTGCGGTTTACGTGTGTTGATGTTATCAACGGATATCGTGTTACAATAAAGTCCCATTCAGCTGCTTGAACTGGCAATGACACAGTTATTTGACTATTTGACTTTATTAGTGAAAAGTTAGATTTTAAAAATACATTTGACCCGTATTTTTTCAGTTTTGTATGCCACAACAAAAGTAGGGGTAGGGGACACGTCGCTTTTAATTTTGTAATGTTCAACGTGTTACAATTTTTTCAGAATTCTGACGTCATTTTTGTGCTTTTGAACTAGAAGAAGACGTTTGGCGACATGGCTACCCTGAGATTCGATTGGTGTGGTTCCTTTAAACCCTGCTAACATAAATAGAAGCCCCGCGAAGGGGGCTTCGTTGACCGTTCTTTAAGTACAAAACAAATATATTATTCCAAATTAAAAATATTCCTCGTTCATACACTGGGGGCGCTTTTCAAAATTTCCATACACGCGTTAAATACTTATAGTAAGCTGTAAATAAAATACAAAAATCTTATGATAAGGCCTCGGTTCCCTGGAAAAACAACAGAAACATTCATATTGTAATCATAGATGGCGCCACATGTACGATACGGATTGACTGACAGTCGTGGAGAACTAGTGTCACATAAACTAAAAATATAACGTTATTTTTGCAACGCTACGTGCGTTACCTGCCGTTGTATTGTGTTGCTTGACATCCGCGGTCACCGGTCCGGATGTTGTTCAACCGCACGCGCGGATGACTCTCAACTTACCTTATAGTAGCCATACACCATCCTGCCTATCGACGATCGATTTGACGCTTGCAATTGTTTTGTTGTATTTGATGGCATGACATGCCAATTTGACAGGTCATCAAATCGATTTGACACAACGTCAAATCGGCAGCAGCAGAGCAGTGATGCATTTGGCTATTATTCGATGACGACAGCTACAATTTTATAAATTTGTAGCTATCGGTCACCGAATAATAGCTAGATCTAGCTATAAAGTTGCTAAGTTGGCATCGCTGCTGCAGATTTGAAGTTGTGTCAAATCGATCGTACGATAGGCAGTATGGTGTATGGTGTATATGGACGAACTGCCAATTTGAAACAATTGCAAGCGTCATACGATAGGCAGGATGGTGTATGGCTACCATTACTCTCTCGTCAAGCAAAATTGATCGGAAATAACACTGTTAGAGAATACGAATTGTGTAGGGTAGAACACTTAAGTAAAATAGTGGGATAAAAGTAGTTTCAGTTTCAGGAGTCTCGGATAAGATTGAGTAACATCAGCTATTGCAAAACTCGTCTGAAAGATGAACACATATTTTATTTCACATCATCAAATGTGGAGGACATTAATTGATGATGTGAAATAAAAATTTGTGCTCTAGGTGGACCAAAAGGACTATCAGACTCTTACTGACTACAATCCACCCTACTACTAGGTACTATCTATCTAATAATATATAATATAATTTCAAGAGAAAAGGAGTTTATTGAAGGTCTTTATAATAAAAAAGGCTTGACTTCGACACGAAACTCTACAAAAACCTAAGTTAAAATCCTTTAAATTATACGAAGCTTAGGTAATGAAGATTCATAAAACAATATGATTAAGTAGGGTGGTTTTTTAAAGATTTACCGTAACTCTTGAGGTCAATGTACAATCGACAAAGCGGAATTATGACCCACCATAAGCTTATTTTCCTACAGACATTCAAATACAATTAGGTCCACATTCGCGTAAACATACATATCCATGGTAACGATTTTGATCTTTGTCAATTTGACGGATTCAAACGATTTATTGTCAAAATGGGTCATGATTCCACTTTGTCGATAGTACCTTGACACGTGTCACAACCCCTGTACAGGAATCACATCGTAAAGATAACATAGATACTTATAGATAAGTATATCTAGTAATATATGAGGCGATCAATAAATTGTTGTCTACGTAAGTACCTATTTTGTAACTTAATTCAAAGAAATAAGGTTTCATTTCAGAAAAAAGACGAATAAAGAAAAATAACAAGCCAAGAAAATGTAAACATTAAAAATATTTACTCAATGTTATAATTTAAATTAGGATAGAAGTTTAATTTTGTTAAATTATACAAAAAAAATATTTATTCAATATAGGGTCGACTTGGCGCACAGTTGTGGGCCAAATTAACATATTATGGCCCATGTCTGTGCGGCGCGTATCTTTGCCGCCATTTGTAAACAAGATTATGCCTTCAGGGTCCAGGAGTTATGAAAGGAGGCCAACATTGAATGTTACTGCTTACTTATTGGTAACCTTTTGGTTTTCTACACCTCTGTTTGAATTGATTGCACAGATAACATCCTCTAGTTTCCGCATAGAAAGCATCCACACCACTCGTAGTCGATAAATCACATCGTAGTACAATTTCAAGCACAAAGCTTACTTTTTTTGACACTGTCAAAAAATATGTATGGCTGCTCATCACTCAACAACTAGCCTTACTCTTAGGGTTCAGTAGTTCAAGTCAAAGTAGATTTCTAGAAACTGTTAGGGACTTTACCCATGGCGCGACGCGATTGCAATTCGACCATCATCATCATCATCAGCCGGAAGACGTCCACTGCTGAACATAGGCCTCCCCCTTAGACCGCCACGCCGAACGACAATTCGCCACTTGCATCCATCGGCTGCCCGCGACCCTCACGATGTCGTCGGTCCACCTAGTGGGAGGCCTGCCTACGCTGCGTCTTCCGGTCCGTGGTCGCCACTCGAGAACTTTTCTTCCCCATCGGTTGTCAGTTCTACGAGCGATGTGGCCTGCCCATTGCCACTTCAACTTGCAAATTTTATGAGCTATGTCGGTGACTGGTTCTTCGCTGAATATCCATGTTCCGGATTTTATCCCGCAAAGAAACTCCAAGCATAGCTCTTTCCATCCCACCCAGAGCAGGGCGAGAGGGACTGTCAGATTCGTACTGACTAAAATCCACGGTTTCTTTCAATAGCCCTTTACTTCCTAGGTCACTGTAATTCGTGAGTCCCATGACCACTGAAATAACCATGAAATAACTTTGTCTATTCGTAGAGTAAAGATAGTATTGGCCATGCTACGCGTGCTGATCATACAGTCATCGATAACATCTCTAGGTAAGTAGGTAGGTACTGTTCGTCGCCGTCTTCTCTAATTTGATTCATTATTTATTTGCCTGTCACAATAAAGGGAAACCCACTCAGGAGTCGGCTAAATGCAAATAATTCAGTTCCTTCCAAGTCTTCAGATCAAATCTACGATAAAAGTAATATTAATTGACGTAAGTAGGTCAGATATGACTGAATTGTGTTAATGCTTATGTATAATTACAAAATAAATACCATTTCACAAGTAGTTTCATTTCGATTGAGTCGGGCACCTGTTTGGCGACGTTTTACATGCCCTCAATGGCCTTAGAGGTGAAAACGGTATTACATATATACCTACATAGGTAAAAAACGCCCTGTCTGATTCGTCAGCAAATCAAATCAATTGATAGCATAATGTAGGTATTTCATTCACATTTTCATTGAGATGAATATGCCTAGCATTTTTCTAGGGTTTAGGTTCCACTTTCAGTTAAATCGAATGTAATTGACTATAAATATTTTACGTCAAGCGATTGCCTGACTGATCTCCACAACCCAGTAATTGGATAATACAAACCTCTTTGTAAAACTGGCTGTTAGGTTTTCGAGCTTCTGACCAACAGTAACGACTGTCAAAAGATCTAAAATTGACAGCCAGGACCAAGCTTTACGTGCTTTCCGAGTAGTCATGGAGGAAACTAGTTATGATAAATTGGTCACTAATCCACAGACCAACCTCGGCAAACGCAGCTTATATGTTATTGTATAAAGTGAATCATTTTTAAAACGAGATGATATTAACCATGGCAAATAACCCGTCAAAAGATATTGTTACTTACTGACCAAGTCAATTTAAAAACTTAGAACATAATTAATACGTACATTTTAAAATATACGATTTATGTTGCAAATTCTTTAAATATTACATCATCGGCGGCTATTAATAAAAATAAATAAAAACTCTCTGTGAAATATGACAGAGCATGTGGAATGCAGAGTTAAAAAGTATCAGCATTTGTGATTTTAAATCAGGTCAGTTTGGCGTAGACATTGTTTAAAGCAGCTTCTGAAATAAATTAAATCAGATTCAAACGGGTGTTTAAGGCGCGTTTCCATTATTTTTCTTTTAAGTTTCAAATTTTTTTATTTTCTTAAGTAAGTAACTTATGAAAATAAAAAATATTGAAACTTAAAAGAAAAATAATGGAAAATTATAATGGAATTTTTTTTTTTTTTTCATAAGTAAGTAACTTATGAAAATAAAAAATATTGAAACTTAAAAGAAAAATAATGGAAACGCGCCTGATGTATACAGGGTGCAATCTTAGTCGTGGGCAATACTTTAATCTAAGACTCTAGTCACGATACTGATTGCATTAGGGCTAATCATTCGCAAATCAAAAATATTTTTAATGCAAGTTTGGAAAACCTTAAAAATGTTGTATGCAACGTTTTGAGAGACTTTTAAGACTCTATCACTGAGTTGCCTGTCTCACCAAATAATCTCCCTTTACCCTACTTACCTATTGTTTTATTTCTAATTTTATTGTTCACTAGCTTCCGCCCGCGGCTTCGCCCGCGTGGTGTTTTGATAGCCTATGTTCTTTCTCAGGGTCTAAAGATTGTCTGTGCCAAATTTCATCAAAATCGGTTGAGAGGTTTAAGCGGGAAAGCGTAACAGACAGACAGACAGACAGAGTTACTTTCGCATTTATAATATTAGTTTGGATTAGTTTGGATGGATAGAGACCTTTGGATTGAAAATAAACGGAATCACTAAACCTTGCAGTGGCTACTTATTATTATCTGTCCCGTAACTCCTCTTCCCTCCTAAATTATTGCGACAGCGTCCATTGCGACGTGGACAGCTGTGCTACCACACAGCTCTTTGAGGCGCGCGTGGTAATCGACCACACGCATGGTCCATGATCGGCAACACAATGTAACCTATTTCCAGATCTGCTTAGAATGAGAGTCGAAAAACGATTAATTAGTAAACGTAAATTGGGTTCATGGCATATGACGTCACTCCTCCGCAGTCTCCCGCGTTTCTCGCGGGGGCGAGTAAAGACAACTGCCATGTAAGCTTCTTAAAATTTCTTCATTGGGTTTTTCTTGTTATTTTGTAAGTACTAAATAATATCTATAAGTAGAATAAGATCTCAATATCTAAAAATACCTTCATAGATCTTTTATTTTCAAACAGATTTTTTTATTTATTTCGACATAAATGTAAATACTATCTCCTAAAAATTCGCAACATTCTAGTAATTAAATGTTTGGTATCTGGGTACAAAAATTTTACGTTTCTGGAAGCTCACCTCCGGAATCTTCGATTACTCCGTCTCTTCACTGGAGCAGAACTAACATTTGAAACAATAACAATTAGTTCCTCATAATTTTGAACATAATTACCACTGATTGCAACATGACAACGTGTAACAATAGAATTAATTAATATCGAAACAATAGTTTCGATGATATTTCGTACTATGGTTCGTGACAAATGCGTTTTTAGTGAATCCTTGATTGAACTTTCATGCATTACACAATTCGCTTATCAATTAACACAATAATTTGAACTTAAAATTTTATTGGTATATTAATTGTTTTAAGATTTTGTTTATGACACATTTTACTATCTGAAGTAAAACATGATGGTTTATCTGGTACTAATTCATTGCTAATACTTCCTACTAATATTATAAATGCGAAAGTTTGTGAGGATGTATGTATGTGTATGTGTATGTAGGTATGTTTGTTACTCTTTCACGCAAAAACCACTGAACTGAAAATTTGTATAAGTTTATAACCTGGATTAACACATAGGAAAGTTTTTATCCCGATTTTATGTTCTCGTGGGATAATTTTCGAGTTGTAGCGGGTGAAGCCGCTGGCAACAGCTAGTAACTACATATTTCTGATATTGAATACATAAGCGTAGGAGGCAATAAAACACAATTAACTATTACCTACATTTACCACCTATAGGGTGGACCGGAACAGGTGGGCTAGGGCACCCACTGAGTTAGTGCCTGAATACGGGAGACTCGCAGCCGGGACAGTCCTACAAACCACTGGTAGGACGAGCTCCTTGAAACTGGCCGGAAAATGCAAGATGCAACAATGATTGGAAGGATATGGAGGAGGCAAATGCCCAGCAGTGGGACAGAACAGGCTAATAAAAAAACCTGGAAACCATGGAATAACTCTTCAACACTGACAGCTGGTAATGTGCCCAAGACGCTGGCGGCGTTATCTCTTTGTATGGCAACTCTAGTCTATGTAAAAGCCAGCCATAGGGTCATGGGAATCGTCAACTAGTCGTTTTTAAAATTCAAAGAAGAGGCTGTGAGCTCGGACCCACGGAAGACAGCACAGTTTTGTTCCAAACGGCTCAAAAATATAGTTACCACTAAGGTTTCCTAAAATATAATTCTTTAAGCTATACTAGCTGACCCGGCAAACTTCGCATCGCCTAAAATTCACCTTTTAAACATTCCCAGGATTTCCAAAAAAAAAAACAAAACAAAAATTAGCCAAATCGGTCCAGCCGTTCTCGAGTTTTAGCGAGATTAACGAACAGCAACTGATTTTTATATTATTGATATAGATTTACGCTGCGCCACCGCCGCTGAGGTTCTCAGTAGCCACAGCAGCGGTACCAGTACAGCACGATGAATGAACATAGACGATGTGTTGTACGCGCAACTAAAAGAAATATTATTCTGAAAGGAATGATTCTAAAGAAGTTCGCTTTTACTAAATATATTCTTTTCATAACCTGGGGCTTCTTGTATTTTTCCAAATAACGCCGAGACAATACAACATACTATCATATTGTATTTTTACAACAGATCTTATTCTTCCTTTACATAATACCTACACAAATTGTTTTCTTTTCTAAAGAAAGTGACGAAGTCTTCTAAATATTGATTTAAGTAAATGTTACTTAAATGCTACACAAAAGAACGCGAATCATTTGAATAGACTAAACACACAACAAATGGAGATATATTTTTCTTGTTATTATTTTTGTTCTTAACAACAGCGATGGGAAGTTTTAATTAAATTAATTAAAAGTTATCTTGGTAGTTAGATTGTTGCGTAAATATGTATGGCAGACGTGGGTACAGACGATTTCCATTTTATGTAAAAACAAACCATTTATTTTGTGTGTACTAATAATAAATCTTTAAGTGGCATATGGGAGCGCCTAATTAGCCCGCAGACACATACAAAAAACGTCAGAGAGAACGTCGCTAAATAACCTTTAGACTTCGTATGTCTAGGTATGTATTTTCTTTCAAAAAATTCAATGCAAACAGCTTCTTAAAGTAAACAGGTGATAAATAAGTACCTATTTTTAAAATGATTGGTACTTAGTCATAGCTTAGAAACATGGACAAATATTTTAAGAGTAAAGGGTAAAGTCCTCATAAATATGAGCAAGTTTTACTAAGAGAGTATCTCAAAAATATGAAAAAAAAGAAACATCTGTTGCCTACATCTTTTCGAGTTATGAAACCATAAATGTGTTGACTACAGCTGATTTTATTTTTAGTGTATATTCTTGGTTGGTCCCATAATAAACAGTTAACTAGAGCACTAATACACGCCCTTAAATTGTTATTGCCCACACAAAAGATCACCCACTTATTTCATCATCATCACCATCTTTCCCTTTTTCGAACAAAGTTCGCATCGGTTCCCAGTCGAACTAGATGCAACTGAATATCACTATTAAGGGATAAAGAGCGGTGATTAGATATAAGAGTGATTGTATATCTATCCACAATAACACAGTTACTGGGTAATGCACTAAAATATAATAAAAAACTTTTCTGCTGCTTGTAACCACATCTTTCTTATTTATAGAATTTACCCCGTGAATCCCTGTTCTCTTCGAAGGTAGACCTACCTTCCTCCTATCTTCCCACCTAATCTGTGTAATGGGGGAAGGATACGTGAAATGTCCCCATAAATATTATCCCCTTCACTTTTGACTATACTATCAATCAATGGGTGTTTGTACAACATTACGAATGAAACAATTGTGTTGGATTATGTTGTTCCTAGTCCTAGCTCATCAGTGAAATGAAACGCAAATACATGCAATATTACTGTGTTTTTCCACTATACTATTGTTAGCAGTTCGTTATTAGCCTTATTAAAAATGCGAAATATATGACCCTTGTGCTTTCAGACAGATTCAACATTAACGAAAATTATTGGCTAGTATTTTTCAGCGAGATGAATTATCTGTACTTTTTATAGCTTCTATTCAAACAAAGCTTTTTAATGGCCCGCTACTTTGTCACTGCAGATGATTCAATAAACTTCTTAAAAGATTTCTTAACGAACAGACTAAAAAATACTAATTCCGATTGGATTTTTCTGTTCATTGTAGTCAACTTTTTCAAAAGCGTTTTCATTTTAAAGAGCACAACATGTAGGTTTCCAGAGATACGATGAAATTATCAGATAAGAGAAGAAATGTTTTTATTAGGAATAGCTTCATTCCAAAGATGTGTATTTTCGTAATCAACCCGTATCATCGGATGCAAATTACTATGCTAATTCAAGCAGACACTCGATAGACATCGAACCCACATCAGAAGTTCTTATTACATGCGATTGTATTACAGATATAACTCGAACGTCCTCCGAGATCATAAGTACCTCTGCTTCATGTTTTTCCTCATAATACGTGATTGTTCAACATGTAGAAAGTTCCACTAAAAGGTTTGTTACAGTTATGAATATTGAACGAGTACATAAAGTGGGAGCGATAGTAAGAACCCTTGCAAAATGTTATTTTATTTTACAGTAAATATTATATTATATCGGAAACTTGTTTAACTTTGATGTAATCAGTCCTAACGTTCAATCGAAATGTGAGTTAATAAAATTTAATGTAAAACGATATCTATCATCAAAGCATTTATAATGTTTAAACAATATTCAATTTGAATTCGGCTACCAGTTCAATCAAGCATAGTTCGAAAAACATGTGTGGGTGTTTTTTCACGACCAATTTTCGGCCAAAAGTCTACAAATAAACTTGCCCGTAGAGTTTTCAAATGGTTACAAAGGGCAATCGCAATTTGCAATTCACACAATAGCTCACAAAGTTGCCGAAGCAATTATAAAGATATCAGAAGGTTGGTGTAACAGCGGCCTACTTGCACTCGCTGGCTGAATATTGATGACACTGCTTCACTGTAGCCAATCTGTGTTCCATGCATAAGTAATGAAGAAAATATGGAACCTAGAGTCAAGTGAACTATAAATATTAACATCAGATGTCGTTTACAGGGCGAAGCTGCTATTGCCGAACAAATCATATATTGTTAAGCACACAAAATAACGAACGTCAATATCATATTCTGGGAACGACAACTACATACAATAAATATTCTTCATGAAAAGTAAGTTGAAGTAGTAATAAAATATGCTGGTACATATTGCTATGATGGTAGATAAATAGACTTCTATGTCAACAGTCCAATCTATATGTGTATTTAAAGTGAAACTAACATCATTCTTTTTTTACCGTGGTAAAATCATCAAATGAGTCCTCCCACCCAGGGCAGAGCGGGAGGAAAAACCTTAAAAACACATAAATGACACAATCAAATCATGAAACTTCATAACTACGAACCCAAACTTGTAGTACAATCTGTGCCAAAAATATTGCGTTTAAACAAAACTGTAAAATTGAACTTTTATTAATCGGTCGTTTGTCGGCTTCAGCCTGAAACTGCACTGAAAAGGCAAATAGCTTTACAAATAATCCAGTCAACGCTTTTATTTATTAGGCTTAGTCAAATCCAAAAATGCTGCGATTCTGTATTTTTGTAAAATTTCGATAAAGCATGCGGGAATGGTGTAATCATTTCAGTAGGTTAGTGACCCTGACTGCTATGCCGGAGGTCGTGGGTTCGATTCCCACCCAGGACAAATGTTTGTGTGATGAGCACGATCATTTGTTCTGTGTCTGGGTGTAATTTATCTATAATATGTATGTATTTAGAAATATATAAGTATGTTTATCAGTTGTCTAGTACCCATAACACAAGCTCTGCTTAGCTTGGGACTAGATGGCGTTGTGTGATAGTTGTGGAATATTATTATTTATTATTTTTTATTATTATTAGTACACACAGAAAGCACAGTTAATGTTCATAAATAAATAAGTACAAGAAATTGAAAAACTAGTTTAACACAACAAAAAAAAAACTGTTAAAAAATACTAGTAAATAACATAACAGGTTTGATGACTGATTTACTGTTTTATTTCTTTATTATACACACAGTAAAAAAATTGTAATTGTATCTATCGTGTTCTGTGTTTGTTGAAGGTGGTTATCCAACATCTCGGCTAATTATAAATGTTAGTGTTTAAAACGGGATATTTACCATGTTTATTATTTGTTTTGATTTTCCGATATTTCGGTACTGTTGCAAGCACCATGATCACGGATGAACTGAAGTTATTGCGGGTGGATGTTATGAGCAGACAAATCGGTCTACCCTCCGTCTCGTTCGTTTATAAATATCCCGTTTTAAACACTAACATTTATAATAGTGACCATGTCAGTTTAAAAACTTATATCTCGGCTGATAATAAAGTAAAAAGCACAAAAGTACCTACTGCTTATTTCATTAAGAAACTTCTTCCAGCAGACCAACGACAGAAGAGTCATTGCATGTCTATGTCGATGTGTACAACTATTAATTGTAAATGTAATTATTTATGAAAGACGAAAGGTATACAACTATACAACAATCTAAATAAATTATTTATCTACTTACAAGTCATGAAAATCCTTTGATCATGATACTAAAATGTCAGCAATTTTAGAAAAAGTACAGATACCTAAAGGTCTAGCAGAGAGGTTACGAAGAAATCGTTTCACTCTAAATTATTTCATAAACATTTTTCTTAGAATGAGACAAATCTTTTTATACCAATTTACAGATTATTTTTACGCGATGCAGAGGTACACAACACTTTCGTTCGGTCTATTATTCAAAACATTTCAACTTCACCAAAGGAGTACCTATTCCTTTTTCAGAAACATACTGTTATTGACAAGGCAATTTAGTATTTCTAGATAGAATACAGAATATAGAATCACAACTTGTACTAACAAAATATTTGTGTTACTCGATATTTCAGTCTTCGTTATGTATTGGAGAAATGGAGATGCAATATTATCTATACGTGGATTCTTCTTGTGTGAGAAAACTTCGCGAAGCTCATTTAAAAACTAACTTTTCAGTAGACGTAGTAGCGCTTGAAGTAACGTACAGAAGAATAATGGCTATAGTTTGGGCATATGATGTTATAAATATGTATGGATCTTGGCATCTGATTTGAGTTTCATAGAGTTTATATTCGAGAAAAAAATATATTAGCTTGTTCTGCCCCACTGTTAAGCAAAGGCCTCCCCATTATCCTTCCACTCGTTTTATGTTTTGCCTTTTCCGGCCAGTCTTTTAAAAAGGATTACAACTAGTCCCAACGTTTTTTAGGCTTGCCTCGGTTGCGAGACGCCTGTCTTGAGCCATCCACTCACAGGCACCCTGGCCCACGTGCCCCGGTCCATCCTATACCTCTAGAATACTTAACTAATTATAATTTAGCATAACTGACAGGGCCCGATGTCTAAATTTTCAGCTAATATGATAGCTGCCCTATCAACAAAACAAAATAGACGACAGCAAAAAGTAGCAATTAAAGCTTTTAAAATTATAATCGTTCAACGAAAATATTTGAGACTGCTTTTAATCGACAGCGTTTATATTTGTCGTCATTGAGTTAATACTGTGACAGTATCAATTAGCAGCGTCGGCCTCTCGTTTTTACGAATGAATGAAAAGCACTGCGAGGGCAACAAATAACGATAATTAAAACGACACTCTTGTAGGCAATCGAACAAAATAAACAGATGAGACTGTCCGTTCACGTTAACGTTATGAAAAAAGAAGCTATATAATATATTGTTCTCAGACTAAAATAGCGTTTTTCTTAAATAAATAAGTGTTGTTTATTCCTCGAATAATGTGAGACAGAGACATTAAACTCCCATTTCGTGAGTAGGCACAATCGTGGACAATTTTGACCAATGTTTGACGAAGTCACAGTCATTATTTACTGTGAATTACATTATTAGAACATTAGAATTATCAAAGTGGAAGTATCGGTCAAGGACGGAATACATTTTCAGGTTAAACCAGTTACCGCTTGATTGATAGGCGGTGGCATAACTGATAGAGTAATTAAACCTATAATCGATATGAAAATATTTGTAAATCTATCGTCTTTTAGTTGGGAAGGCGACATTGTTGCTATCGAATGTAAACCTGGATGAGGCTAAGGCAATAGAACGTTGAGATTAGTAAAAACGAATATAATATACCTATTCAGCCAGTGAGTGTATAGCGTATGCATAGCACAATCAGCTAATAATGTTCCCACAACTGGGACACAGGCCTCTATCTGTGAGATAGTATAAACACGCGGGCCCAGTGCGATTTTGTGGATGTTACATAATATCTTCGATCTTTTGCTTTAAAGTCATACCGGTTTCCTTACGATGTTTTCTTTCATCGTTTTGGGAGTTGATGAAATAAATAGCATCGCATGAACTCAAGATGAATGAACGTGGCCGTTACCACTGGACCACCATTGCTAGCCAGGCTGTGCATGATCACAGTATGATGATGACTAATCTTCATGAGTCAATCATCACTTTAATACCAATTCCTTTTATTGTTATAACTTCAAACACGATTAAATTTCTCATAGAATGCCGCCCAGTAAGAGAAGAGCCGCTCATATAAATAGTAGCTTCTACAAACAAATAAAAAGATTTCGTGTACTCCCGGCGTTTTTCTTCACTACAATTAAACTAACTTTGATGTGGTTTCAACAAAGTTTATGATAGAACAGAACAAATAGACATTTATAGCTCCCGTAACGAATGAACTACACAAGTATTTTTTGCTCGAAATACAGTTTTCAGCTGTTATGTTTAGAAATGTGGGTGCGAAAATAAAAAAGGGTTAAATAATAGAAAATAATTATTATTGATACGATAACCGCTGGAGATTATAATGTTTGTTTTTTTTTTTTAAACAGTTTATTTGTGCTTGTATACCTGTGTCGCTGCATGAGGTCGTACATTCTATATAGCAACATACTGCCACGCTTACGTCAACGTGAGCGGTGCGTATAACGTTTCTCACTAAAATACGCGACCGACCGTATGCGACGTGAGCTTACAGGAATTCAAGACAAGCTTCAAGAACTCGAGTAACTAGCATCATGAATAATTGTAGAACCAATTTACAAGACAAAATAACTAAACCGCTTTTCCATCATTCATACAAAGGATCAGCATTTTGATGAAAATGTATTCCAAACAGAGGCAGACATTGATCAACAAGAACTCGTATTAACCTTCTGTGTATAATAACACCAATTACAAAACATTAAACAATGAATATTTTATTCACGTACCTAATATGTTAATTGAACGGCAAAGTGTATTAAATGTTAAGGGCAATGTGCTCACTTAGCTCTATTAGGCGGTTAACCCATTTAAAAGTTTAATTAATATAGTCCTAAGATAATATTATATGAACATTTTGAGGACGTAAATTGCGAACTCGCCGAAGTTTTGACCGGAGCTAAAAAAGAGAAATAATTTTGTTTGTTCAATTCGCTGCACAGTTTACTTTGCAAGTTTGCTATTCGTCGGCGTAAAGCACAAGCGGACCCCGTAACCGAATTTTTGATAGCATATACCTATTTTATAGTCGATTTTTGATGAAGATCTTTGTTCCGGTTATGGTTTTGAAGTGGTCATGGATAGTAAAATCACGTGGTTGTAAATGAAAATTGAGACCAAAACAGTTCTTTAAAAATCATTTCATCAGCTTAATGTTCCCAGTAACCAAACCCTGGATTAGAAGAGGTAGAAACTACGGCCTAGGCCAAGCCTTTGCCCAGCAGACGCAGATTAATAGTAGCCACTAGGACACAAAAAAAAGTAACTCTCAATCATTTAAAAAGTTACCACAGAATGGATTAGGCAATTGATGGAGCATGAGGCCTCATCACTAGAATTCTACATTTTATCCACCTAAATGCTCTAAAAGCCTTCGGGGAATGTGAATGAAATTACTTGAAGTAGTACTTCTCGGTAAAAAGCATTTAAATATTATGGAGTAAAGGAAAATAAAGCTTAACCGTAGTTGAAGTTCTGGAAACATAAGGTATTCTTAGTACAAGATTATTGCTTTATCACAAGATTTCTACATTTTATCTACAGCATACTTGAAGTATTTACGGCGTTTATTGTTTAGAAAATTGAAAAAGCGCATCTAACGCTTCTTTTCCCACGTTTTTTTTTCCATAAAACTAACCCCAAAGTTCCCGTTTACGTCGTAAAAACGTGAATTCATGGTAGAGCCTCAGAGTGTTTTTTACTCAGTCAATCAGACGAAGTCACAAGATCCACTTTAATATTATATTTCGATCTACGTATTCGAATAAATAGTAATATAGGCATACTACTTACAGTTTTATAAGTACGATACCTCGAAAGCTTCAAGTAACATGTTACTTGATGTTACCCTCAACAAGTCTTACCAACTTTGTACTGATAAGTCAGAATGCTTTATTAAAATATCGGTTTTTTTTTTTAACATTAAAAGAATATTTAATTAAGTAGAATAATATTTAAATTAAATAGGTACCTAAATCCTTTTTTTTCTACTAATCGCTTTATCTTTTTCTGGGGATCTAAAAAAGCCACTTTAGCAATGTTGCCAACAGAATAGCGACATATTTTTGGCCGTGCGTGTAGTTAATAAAAATAATAGTAATATAGGCATAGTACAGTCTTATAAGTACGATTCCCCGAAAGCTTCAAGTAACATGTTACTTGATGTTACCCTCAACAAGTCTTACCAACTTTGTACTGATAAGTCAGAATGCTTTATTAAAATATCGGTTTTTTTTTTAACATTAAAAGAATATTTAATTAAGTAGAATAATATTTAAATTAAATAGGTACCTAAATCCTTTTTTTTCTACTAATCGCTTTATCTTTTTCTGGGGATCTAAAAAAGCCACTTTAGCAATGTTGCCAACAGAATAGCGACATATTTTTGGCCGTGCGTGTAGTTAATAAAAATAATAGTAATATAGGCATAGTACAGTCTTATAAGTACGATTCCCCGAAAGCTTCAAGTAACATGTTACTTGATGTTACCCTCAACAAGTCTTACCAACTTTGTACTGATAAGTCAGAATGCTTTATTAAAATATCGGTTTTTTTTTTAACATTAAAAGAATATTTAATTAAGTAGAATAATATTTAAATTAAATAGGTACCTAAATCCTTTTTTTTTCTACTAATCGCTTTATCTTTTTCTGGGGATCTAAAAAAGCCACTTTAGCAATGTTTCCAACAGAATAGCGACATATTTTTGGCCATGCGTGTGGTTAATAAAAATAATATTGTATTGTAGATCTTTGACTCGTTTGATCTTTGAATCGTTACTGATAGTCAGAAATCGATAGGGTATCGTATTACCCAGTCACTGGGTTGTAGAAGTCGGATAGGCAGTCGCTCCATACAAAATACTGATATCCAGCTGAATCAATCACTAGGAGTGTACTCCAACATATTTGGGAAAAACCCAGACCGATGTTCATAGAAATTCCACCAAATCTTATTAAATGCTAAATCCAAGTCTAATTACATATCGAAAGTTGTAAGACAAAGTAGCGTGAACATATCATGTAAGAATTCAAAAACTATTGGCCTTATTTGGACACACACTCCAAACTTCTTAGATCATATAGTGAGAATACATGTGCCGCAGTAAACAAAACATGGAAACGATTCACTTAAGAACTTCCAGAGGCCAACAAGAGTTATCGAGACTGTATTAAACGTCGCTTTACGTACTCTATATGAAAAGAAAATAACGTCATATACGACACCATTACAGAGACAGCCCTCCGTAATGGAAATTTGCATACGCACCTTAAAATTTTATTCATAAGAAGAAAATTGTTTCACATATTCGGCGAGTGAGCTTGGGAGCGGCGGACGCGGCGCGTCGAGCACTCGAGCAAAAATATCGAATTATTGTCGAGCATTAGGAATTTGGGGCGCATTACCTGCTCGTAACGAGCGAATGATTATCACGAAGCAGCAGCCTTCCACACACACCACTATGGAAGAAGGTACAGTCGTGAACTATATCATTTATGCACATGGCAACTTTTGAAATACATTTTTTCGTTCTTACCTATTTATTGTTAAATAATGACGTTGTGAAGATATAATTTTAGAACACGTTCCATAATAAAACATTTTTTTTATATCAAAGTTGCAAGTATTATAATTAAATACTCATGGACTTGCTCAGAGGGCGGGGTTCGCGTAGCTGAATTTTGGGCTAAACAAAATATATAAAATCATATTTGCCATCGACACGCTAAGAAGAAGAAAGTGCATGTTAGTACCACGATGCTTTACACCACCTTTATGCTGCCCGCTAAGCCCTTATCAAAAACTCAAAGCCACCTCTGAGCTGTACCTAACCTAACTTAACTTTCGTAAACATTGAGGTTTGGGAAGCATTCATAAAATAGAATATCGCGACTGTGACATGAAAAAGAAGATTTGCCAGTGACTGTACACAAAGTGAACAAGCAAGCCGCGAGATTCAATCGCTCATTCAATTTAAAAATCATGCTTCTTCTTCGACTCAATTTAGTGATAATAATAATGCCTTATATTAGATAAGTAATAATGCCTTTGCTTCGTACTCAATTATTCATAACACCTAGATACATAGTGGCACTAGAATAGATAAATGGATAGGCAGGCTTCGAGCCTAATGAATCACTAATCTATCCACCGCAGTACTATTAATGGTATTGATGAATTGTACTAATTACAAAATGATTAATCAATACTGAATGATTTTTATTTATAATTACTGAAATTATTGTTACCATACTAAGTATGTTAACAAATTGCCTAATGGCTGGATGACATTTAGAGGAATATAGGAAAGACTTGGCTGAGACTTGTGCAGACCAGAGCTATACAGGTCGTCTAGCGCCATCTCTTTCCCACAGCCTAAACTGAATGGCGTTAAGAGCTCGTGGTAAGGCCTCAGGCTTAAAAACAGCAACTATAGCAGAATGACGACAGGATATTTTTTTTGAATGTTTTTTTCCCTCACAATAAAACAAAAAACCGGCCAAGTGCGTGTCGGGCCACGCACAGTGTAGGGTTCCGTAGTTGCCCATCAAAATACTTATGCGAATTAACTAAACTGATTCGCTGAATTTAATTTTAAAGAGAAGAATTTTCAAAATCGGTCCAGGAGTCTTTGAGAAATCGGGGAAAATACATAAAAAAAAGATTACGACGAATTTAGAACCTCCCCCTTTTTTGAAGTAAGTTAAAAATAGTTGACGATAAAAACCTACCTCTCCCCAAAAAACATACCGTAAAAACATACCTATTACAGCTGTAAAAATAAAGTTGACAAACTTACATTTGCAGTTGAAGAGCTTGTTCTCCGATACATTTTGTTCAGGAAAATATGTTATCCAAGTACATTTTATAAGTTGGTCGACTATTACACGTAAAGTTGTAAAGCCTACTTAGTCATGATAATTTTCTTTTAAACTTCGTTATATATACTACTATTGTGAATTTTTTCACACCCCCAAACATAACCGTTTAGCTGGTAGAGGGGGGGACACTCGAGTCGAGCAAAATTTAGCACTTTAAAGCTTAATATTTCACAAACGAATTTTTTTATCAAAAAATTGTTAATGGAAACTATCAATATTTTTTAAAGACCTATTTAATGATACCCCACACTAAGGGGTACGAGAGAAAAAAAAAAAACATCCCCTCTTTACGTGTACAGGAGGTACCCTAAAAAAAAATATTTTACGAGTTTTTATTTTACCACTTTTTCGGCACAACAAATCCGTATATTTACACCAAATTACAGCTCTCTAGTACTGTGCGTCTCTGAGCTAAACTGCGGACAGACGGACGGACGGACGGACGGACGGACGGACGGACGGACATGGCGAAACTATAAGGGTTCCTTGTTGACTACGGAACCCTAAAAAGGGAGCAAGTATTTTAAACCCAGCTGTAGATGAAACTAAACTATTTCAACGTTTGCTACATTCGACGGTTCCGGAAAAATATGAACGTAAAAAGAACCTGATCAAAATATCGTTACTTGAAATATTTTACTTACCTGAATTCAATCCTAGAATTCTTGGAACCCTCATATTACATTTTAGATACAAAACGAGCAAAGAACAAAATTCCTTTTATCCGAAAAGATCCAAAGGGATATTGTCGACTTTTCCCTATCCTTGTATTTAAGATAACCATCGATAACAATATAAACGTCAAGTGTTTTATCCGCATGAAGGCCCTCCCTAGCCTTTATTACAAAGGCTATTATGTCATATTTCATAAATTATTTGAGGCTGCGACTCCCGCCAATATGGGCGAGATAACAAGGGGCACGCACTTGTGACTGCGACTGTACCGACCATGGTCCAATTTTCCCCACTATCCTCTATTTATAACTTGCGTTATTAGTTTCTCTATCGAATGTACATCGATGTTCTAAATTTAAAATTGATTGGAAATCCCTGCTAACCTATTGTTCTCTTATTTTAGAAGTTTGTTCGTCCAAATATTACAGCATCTCTAGGGTTAAAAATATTAATTACTGGGGAGGTAGTAGCCCACGACAGGGTATATACAAACATAAATTACTTAAAAAGTTAATTACGACGGACTTCAAGATTTCTACTTTCGTTTTCGAGATTTTACCTTCCTTTTTGTTTTACCGAGAGCCAATTAACATGAAATTATGTTATCTCATTGTAAGAAGCTTAAGTAGTAAAACAAGTTCAAGTGTAATCTCGGAATACAGAAATAGCCAAAGGATTATGAAGTGGGACTATAAATACTGATGTAAATCTCATACCAATTCAGTTGAATATCTGAAATAAAATTTACCTTTATATTAACATCATTTCACCATTGTGACAGCTCACATTTAAGCTTCACAAATGATAAAATGATGTATTTCATTTTTGCGTTGATGATTCAAAATGTGAAATATGTTTAATCTAAAAGGTAATTTTAAAAAGTAGCTGTTGGCCGCATCTTTTCCGTATAACTAAAACCGTCTCTAAGGTCCCATTGATCCCTGCACCAAAATTCATCAAAATCGGTTCAGTCCTTTCAATATGAAAACTCATCAACTCATTTTTGTGGGTTCGATTCCCGCACGGAACAAATATTTGTATGATCTACAAGTAGTTGTTCCGGGGTGTTTGTGTATGTGAGTGTCTATGTTTGTAAACACACCCACGATACAGGAAAGAATTCCTAGTGTGGGGTAAAGTTTATTTTTAAGAACATATATCTCAATAATAAAATTCATAAAAGCTAAAATAGAGGTGAAACAATGACTTGGCTGAACTAAATTAATACCAAATACCTAATATGTACCGCAGTGTTCGTTATTTTTATCATACTAATTTATAAGGTACACACAATTTCAAAGTTGAAAAATCCATTAATAGGCAATATAAATAATTCGGCGGCAACGACCACAGAATGTAATCTCATGACCATACTGAAATTTACATTGACCTCCTTATCGGCAATAAAGAATCAAAATATTATGTAGGTAAATAATCTAACAGTAATTTGATTTTGGGAGCACGAAATAATAAATCGTTTTCACAGTACGATAAAGAAAAGCGGATTCACGTCGGCGAGACAGCGTGAGACGTCGGTGTCTCGCGCAAACGTCGCGGCGTGAGATAAACCTTCACTGATACACAAAACACGGTGAATAAAATGTCAACACTATAAATATCACAGGTCTGCTGGAAGATATCACTTTTAGAACTCAGAGACAAGCTGTGATTTTGCCTCCTAAAATAACAGTGAGAAAAAAACAGCTCTCATTTATAAAAAATATAAAACGAAAGATACTTATACGAAACAATATTTCGAATTGATATTATACTCAATCAAAACCCGTCCATATTCCTAATTAAATTCACGTTCAATATTAAAATAACCAAGTCGACAAGTCAACAAATAACTTCACTCCCAAAAGCTTTTTCACCGTGAATTGAAAAGGTTTATTCAAAAAGTTTTTGTGTGCTGCAAACAATCGAATCAATCAACGATTGCATTTATTAGAACTAGGTTAGCACAGGATATGAAGCTTGTATTTTTGTTATTCTTTGTTTGTAGACAATCAGGGCTGAAGACAGGTTGCGGTTAAGCCGTCCGGGCTCGACTTTGAATACCGATGACGGCGCACTACGCGACTCGTTTCAATCTGTACTCTATGCATAAGTAATGTGAAAAGTATGGATACCGCCCGATGCGGAATACACGCTCTTCTAAAATATCGTTGTATATTTTTATGGTAACGACTTCAGTTATTTGTTCTTAGTACCGAGCATGCCACTGTGTAATCTACGTAGTGTATGAGACGGTACAATAAAATATTTTTTGTGCCTGTTATGAGTACCCTTGTAACTCTGTGCCAGTATCTATTAAAAGGATCATTACTAAGTGTAATTGTTGTGAGCGAGAGAAACTGGGTTAGGTCCGAATCATATATTGTAATAAAACTTTTTTGCACAAACAAGTTAACATGAGTTGCTTGGTTTTTCCAATTTTCATTGTAAGTAAAGGTCATTGGGCATTATTGAACCGGTACCTCTAAGTTCGCGTCCATTATTGAAAATGGTTTGTTTTGGAGATTTATTTATTTAAATCCAAATGTATGGGAGAAAGTTACCTTTGTAGTTTAACGCTAAATCATTACTTTATTCGCGTTAAATTATTACAATTTTAATTATGAACTTTTTTGTCTGAATACTTTACAGGATTATTTGTAAAACATTAACAACCATTCATGCGGGCTATAAATAGAAATATTTTTCGAACTCCGGGAATCCGAATCAAATCATATAGCTGGTACTTATCGTTTAACAAAAGTGCTGATAGACTTGAGCATTCACTTGTAACAGAACATCGAGCATTCGCCGTTTTTAATTTTGGAGAACTGAACAACGAGCATAGAGCTAAACATCGCTTCGAACATTTTCACGATATTTGTAGTGAACGCTCTATATAGTCGATCGTCGTTCAAAATTTCCTTCATGAAGATGTCAAACTTGACAGTCTCCTCGACAAATGCTCGCCAGAACGCTCGTTATAATGCACGCTAAAGGCGCTCCCTCACCGCGAGCACTCACCTATAATGTAACGTTACAGATTCGAACATTTCATCAGTGAGGGAAGATAATCCAGCATCACAATGCGCACCTTGTATTAAATCTATACTAAATTTATACACATGCTCGCCAGTTGGGAGGTTGTATTGTAATGTAAAGCTCAAAGTCGAATTTATAATGTTACATTACATGCGAAACGCTAATGCTCCCGGTGAGGGAGCGCCTTAAAACGCTCTAGTTTGTTTTTCTGAATGCTCAAAATCAGCATCTTTTAAGTCCGTGATTACAGCGAGCAGGCTAATTAAACAAAGCTACGATTGCAGCGAGATGCCGCCTAGTTATTTCCGATACATTGCACCTCATTGAACAATGAAAGCAATAAATTATTTGATTTTAAGCTCACGGAACTCATTAGCAGTTAAATGAACTGGAAATAAAAGATTAAAACAAGCAATGTATATCTATTACGGTACAGGAGTATGACTGCTGCGCAAGCTTTATTAAGCCGGGTCCAGACTGTTGTAACGCGTAATGTTAAATGTTATCCACAGTGTAATTGTAACGTGAATTCTACATGTGGAAACTGAGAGCGTTACATGTAATGCTCGTAGTGCCGTCCACGTTACATTACGCGTTACACCATCAAATACCCGCATTGGGGTATTTGATTGAAAAAATCTAAGAGTCCAGCAGTTAGATTTAAAATTGACAAAAATAAGACACTTTTAAAATTGGTATCACAAGCAAGTGCAGTTTAACTTGCTTCTGACGTCACAACCCCCCCCCCCCCCAATATTAATTTGCAATTTATTGATACTATCAACATGCCTATTGGTGACACGGTTAGCCTAATGGCTGAGCGATCGACTGCTGCGCTGCCTGTCGTGGGTTCGATTCTCACAGCGGTTGTAGTGGTCTAGGTCTGGTTGTTATTATTACATTTTGTATAACTTGATTTTTTTTTTGATCTTTCAGGGCTGGTTTCATAGTAAAAGTTGTTTATAACCATAAGAACTTTCAGCCCTAGAAATCTTGTTAATGTTTTACAAATAATTATAATTTTGTAAATACTACTATAGCTTGGCTGGCCACGCTCTCGCGTGTCTAGACCAATGGTGATACAGGACAGAACTACCAATGATGATGATCTTAAGAGCGTATATTCCGAAAGCTGGCAACGTCGCAAATGGTTGTCAAATATTAACAAGTTTTAATTAATTTAGCATTGTTACTGTATGAAAATAAGAAATATGGCTCTGTAGTGCACTAAAAAATTGATAAGGGAATGTAATAATTAATATCGTAACACCGAATATATAGTTTTAGATGTAGAAAAAGCATTTGGAAGCTTTCCAAATGCCTTTTATACACTGGAAACGGTTACAACATCAAATTCAGTGTTTTAATTGCATTCCTATATCATTTTTTTAGTGCACTACAGAGCGATATTTCTTGTTTTCATACAGAAAATTTGCCAAATTAATTAAACCTTGTAATTATTTGACAGCTTTTTGCGACGTTGCCAACTTTCAGAATATGCAGCCTTAACGAACACCAGAGAAACTTAAAACACCGATCTTAAATTCTATTCAAACTTCAATAAGAATTTCTTGAAAGATATTTTCAATCTCAAACGTTATCGCCTTGAAAAAACTTGAAAAAATGCGGTATTCCACTCAGGTATGGGTCATGCATTTATATTGATTCATTTGCTCAGCACTCCCAGCTTCTATTTAGATCTAGACATGGCTGAAATTTGCCTATTCGTTGGTATAACAGACTTACTTCACTTGTTAACTAAGTATGCTCTACTCGTTCCGGCTATTTTGATTAACCTGCTATATCCACTGATGTGTCATGAAAATATTTTGCTTTGAGGGATAAAGTAAAAAGTAAATAATGAAAAATATTTCTTTAGTTTTATAAACATGGATTAGCAGGTGCACCGCTTGTCGTAGTATGTTAAATGTGCTATTGGTTTTTTTTATTAAAATTTCTTACCACCAGCCCGTAATTTTGAAGTTGGCGGTGTAATACACCCCGTGCGGCAGAAAGCATGTTGAGTACCTAGTTGGTCCTGCGCCTGATCTCTCTCCAGTCGTGTCGGATTGCCGTCCCATAGGGACGACTTATGGCCTACGCAGCTACCTACTAATGGACATTCAACCGTACTGTTACAGAAATACGACATAAATTGTTATGCTTTAAAATGATGCCGTGGCGTCCCTTTCAATGCCACGGCATCATTTTAAAGCATTAGTAAAAATTAAAATCCCTTGCCATGCCGTCTCGGTAGCTGCGTAGGCCTTTAGTGAGTGCGACTGTGCATGCGCACGAACTCGTGCACTTTGATAAAATGTCCAGCGCAGATGGTAAACCTCCTCTGAGATTGGCCGCCGTGGCCGAAATCGGTCAGGAAGACTATTATTATTCTACTACCAATGTTAATAATGCTGAAGGTTCACGTCAAATTCCTCTTTACATAAGAGTAAAATTTGTTTTACTTTGCTTGTGCATGTTATGGGCACTTGGCATCGCGACGAGTCTACAACAAAACGGTGTCCACAAAATATGAGACCTTGGCGCCATCTGCCGCATCCAGGATGAAATGTCGCCTTTTACGAGACAAGGCTATTAGATTTTATAAAATATAAAATAACATTATAATGCCAGAAAAAGGAAATAACTTTTATGCTATGTTGTTATAATGATGTTGCTAAATAATTTATAAATAATATATCTATTAATAATAATATGATAAATACCTACAGTTAACAATTCTACATCCCAATTTATAATAATGTATTGATATTACACAAAATTTTAAATAATAATTTAGTGCTACTTGTAAAACATCAACAACAGCAACAACCTTAAATGCATTGAAAGTACTTGGTGATAAACAACCAACAACGTTTACTATGGAACAAACCCTGAACAATAAAATAAAAAAAAAGTAAAAACAGTTGTTTTAAACATTGTCAACGGAAAAATATTCCGTTTTTTATGAAACACCAAAAATTCTGGTGTTTCATAGTAAAAGTTTTTACCATAAGTACTTTTAAGGTTGTTAATATTTTACAAATAACCCTGTACTATACTGTATAGGTAAGAAATAACAAAAAGAGAAAATAAAAAAGATACAGGGGTCAAAATAATAGGTCAAAATTCCGGCTCGTGAACAAACAAAATAAATATATTTTGTTATTAGTCTGTTTATCGCGCCGTTAATTAATTATTACACACGCGCGATGATTACGCTATTATATCAATATCTGTACTAATTGCGAAGAACAAAGAAAGAGACAACAGGAAATATAACTCTGAGAATTCATGGCTATAACAACGCATGAACGCACAAATATTACAAATCTTCGTTATTGTTACTCCAACTTACGAATATTATGTTTTAGACGACTATTGCTTCCGATTCGGATAACTTTGAGATAATAAGCAGTAAACTCTTTACACAACAACATCTAATAAATGTTGATTGTACGATACAGAAGATTTCAGATACCGGTCGGAGGTAAATAATTTGTGTTTGGCATTCGTTATGAAAGGCAATCATTGAACTAGCTGTGGGCATCGATCACCGCTCACCCGTCGCGCTGCCTCAGTAAGACATTTCCACATAACAGAATTATGGCATGGATTATAGCATATAAATAAACGAGCGGTTGGCGTGGCTAGTGTCTATTCCGACATAGGCAATAACTACGCGATTATCCTATTTGGGTGCGCAACAACGAACAGGCGTGACTCCATTCGCATTTTTCATATTAACCAACTTGGGACACATTAGGCTCGCACTAAAGTCTTGTTCTTACAAGTAGGTTTACTAGTAATTTAACTAGTGTTGGAGCATAAACAGTTTTTACTGCGACTCAACTAGCGACGAACGACGCCGACGTCGTCACACGTCACTTGATGTTAATATTGCCTGTATTTGGTGGTTATTGATCACGATATGTACCCGGCGGTGCCGTGAATAATTCGCACAAAATTTCTCTGAACGTTTGAATAAAAGGAACTCCGTCCTTGTTTTATGTTTTCGATGAAAAGATTTCTCACGGTGACAACAACAGTTTTAGTTAGAAAGCTATTCTAAACTTTATCCTTTGATTACGACTCCAAAGTTCCGGGGTCTCACCCGAGTCAATAATGTTTATTACCGCTTTAATTGTATTGTTATAAAACAGTAAACGCAGACACAAACAACATTCAAATAAACTTCCAAACCACGCATATTTTTCTTGAAATACAATGCCGAGTTTTTCTCAACTCGGTAAACTTGTATTTGAAGTGACGGGAATGCAAAATTAGGAACGAAAACATAAATATTCAGCAAGACTATATAAATAAACGAAGTTTGGACCATTTATTCCGATACACCGGGACTCTGTGCACAGACTGGAAAAGTTAGGCGGAAACGGGATTTCCTAATGCGATTTTAATTCGTTCTTCCCGCGACGAAGAGGGTAATTTCAATAAAAGCAAAGTCAGTAGATATTTTGTCTGTGGGAAAGGGAAAAAATGAGAAAAAAATGTACAGCGGTGTGATTTCTTATTGTGAAAGCGGCGGCGTAAAGTGCACTTCTGTGTCGTCCTTGCTATCGTGCTAATTACATTATGAGCGATCAATAGCCGGGACAAACTTTACTACGGGAACGAATGCTCATTATATCACTTTTCTATGTCAGAGTTCCCACGTCATGTGAACAAAACAGAGCAAAACAACTTTAATTTGGCCATTAGTTGAAGACGCGTGTGTTAGATTTATGAATTAATGATACATATCTCATAAGTAACTAATAATAGAAATATATTTAAAACTACGATCAACTGATTTCCGAACGAAAACAGTTGATAGTCAAATATTGTATCGAATTTAATAAAGGGGACAAATAAATAACAACTAAATTTCTAAATGATGTAATCAAGTTTTAAAAAGGTTCTACTACATAAGATTTGTTTATTATTACTTATTTCATTAGTTATTTAGCTAAAATGTATGACACTCTGCCATTGGTCAATTAATACGAGTATGGCGGCAATATTTGTTGGAAGTGGTACAATTCTAAGTTTATAAAAACAGATGTACCTACCCTCACGTTGGTAGTCATTATTATCGTTCAATCGTTTCATAAGGTAAAAGCTATGCTCTGAGTGTTGTTCTGTTTAATTAATGTGATCTAATAATTGAGAATCCAACTGTGTGATGCTGAAAGTTATAATTTGTGTTCTAATGTTCTACAATGAAAATGTAAGTTAATCAATATTTAATATGATCTGAATATTACTGATATTGTATGTTTTATAAATGTGTGACTGTGTACTGATAATGTGCGTTGCCGTGGAGTTTTTCTCCTTTCTTCTCCACGAGAACTAGGGATTTACGAAAGGAGGTAGCTTGGTAATTAATACCTAGTCTTGATTTTGTGCTTTTCTTTATAAACCCATTCCTATACAAATGTCTTTAGAGATACCTTACATAAAGTAAATAAATAACATTAACCATCCTGATATCTAAAACTTGATATTAAAGTCGATTTTAATGTCAATAAAACCAGAAATACACATTCTATTCATCACACAAACATCTTATTTCTAACACGTGCCTGAATAATATTATACGTATAAGAGCTTTTCATTCTCATCCTACATCCTCTTGTAATCTTAGCAGTAAACACATTGTGTAGGTACAACTACTGTTACATACATACGTACGGTTGCCTGTATTGAGTTCACCGTTAAGGAACTTGCTTAGAAAATTAGCTGTAGCGAATCCAACGTGGAAAGCGATCAGTGCGCGCTATTAGGTAAACTAATTTGTTTATATTTACATACTGTTACTTTGTAGCGTGACTATCTGACTCCTGGCTACGTGCACTTTACTGCTGAGTATCTATTTAATTACGTATTGTAGGTACTCGACTAAAATTGAACTTGCTGTATGAATATTCAATGAGGTGCGAATGTCAGGCAGCTGTCATCCACCATTAGTTTCGCTGTTCAAAAACTTGCTGACCATGGGACGAATTTTAATGTGATGGTATTTTTGCGGAAGTTCTGTTTATTTAGAGTATTGTAACTAAACTGGGAGTAAAAACAAAGCATAAAACTGTATCAGCCATTTGTACACACCCTTGCAATAAAATTGGAGGAAGAATGGGTGCTTACTGTGACGAGAGTAGATACGCGGAGGGATGATGGTACTTTTATCTAATCTCACTATCTTTATAAACATTGAATCTCTTGATGATGGTTGCTTCTAAAAACCATAATGTTTTATAGCAATTGTTTTAGATTACGTGAAATTATGACTTAGACAAGTAATAGATCATAACGTGATTCACTCAAATCTCGCGTGAGTAATATCGATCAAAATGTGATGTGATGATATATAACTTCCTAAACTAGTTGGAGATTGATGTAGGTATTTTATTAATGTGTCGGTGATACAATTTCTTCTTTTCAATTTCTTTAAATTAACTTTAGGAAAATATCTATTTTTATTTAGCGATAGGCTCATTTTTGATCACTATCTCGCCTGAGGGTGAGTGATTTGATCAAATGTGAATTACTTGAAGTTTGCAAAAAGCTTTACCAACCTTTAGTGAGCAGCATGGCCACGAAGAGGAGCAGGTACGGATGCGCAAGCGCCGCTGTCATGGTGCCGCCGTCCACGTCACTGCAGCGAACAGTCGCGAGCGCAGGCCGCCGCACCGCGCGACACCATCATCATATGCAACCTGAAATAATCAGAAAGCTTCTTCTGAATCTTATACGTAACTTCTTACTAACTCACTTATATTATAATGCGTATGGATAGATGTTTGTTACTCTTTCACGTAAAGAATACTGAATGGATTTGAAAGAAAAATTGTACGCATATAATAAGTCGTACGCATATAAGGCTCGCAAGGATAAAATAAAGTAAAATATATTTTATCCTTTATTTTATCCTTGCGACCCACGGATGCCCCTCAAGTTAAAGGGGAAAATATACAAATCCGTGATTAGACCTGTCGTATTGTATGTATCGGAATGCTGGGCTGTGAAAAAGATGGATGAGAAACGATTGCATGTAGCGGAGATGAGGATGTTGAGATGGATGTGTGGAGTGACAAGAGTGGATAAAGTAAGGAATGAGTTTATAAGGGGAAGTTTGAAAGTGACGCCTGTTACAGAAAAAAATAAAGGGAATCGTCTGTCCTGGTATGGACATGTGATGAGGAGGGATGAGACTCATGTGACTAAGAGAGTGATGAGTTTCATACTCGTTGTTGATGGATGGAGAGGAAAAGGAAGGATGGATGGATTGTATACGAAATGATATGAATGAAAAAGGAGTAAACGATGCTATGACGTCTGATAGGGGAGAATGGAAGAAAACAACGTGTTGCGTCTACCCAAAGTAAAAAGGGATAAGGGGAGGAAGATGATGATATAATATTTTATCCTAGATTAGCACATTCGGGATCATTTTCGAGTCAGAAGCGGCCTAAGCCGCGGCCGCTGGAAACAGCTAGTGGTATTATAAATGGGAAAACTTGGATGGATCTTTGAATGGTTGTTGATTAATCACGCCAGACGCTAAACTAATCGGGATGAAAATTGTTATACTGTAACAATTTTCATTCCAATTTAATTAATTTCCATAAGAATAATCCTGGTATTACGATCCTATGGCATAATTTTCAAAATAGTAAAAAATAGTATAAGATTGACATATTATGTACATTAGAAAAAGCTTCTAAAATTGCATTGTGGAAGTATAAAATCGTTCCAGACTTACACTAAATAAACACTTTGAAATTGCCATTTTCCGGCGCTCTAGAGTCTGGATAAATGGATATTTCCTAGGTTCATATATAGAACATTGGTATTTTTAAAGCAGTTACAATACTGCTTTTAGCAAGGTTCCTAATTGATGAAGTGCCAAATGCCCCTTACTTTCTTTTTAGAGTGATAAAATCACTAAATGAGTCCTCCCGGGCTACGGTTGTACCTGTTTAGCCAGTCCCACAACCCTAGCAGGCGTTTGAACCTCTATGGGGGGCCCCATCAGATTTATGACAGCTCTTTGAAGAGCGTGTGGAACACGACGAGCCATCGACCCGGGCATGGTCCATAATCGGACGTCGAGTCACCCATAGTTCGCCATCCGCAAGCCCGCGCCTATACGGTGGCCTGCGAACTGCCCCTTAGTTTCATTTTAAGAACAATTAAGGTGTTCGCTTTCCACATTGTTTATGTGCACCTAGTAACTTAATTCAAAGTCCTAAAATTATCCTATTAATTACTTAAAGTTCTACTAGTCATCAATTTCATGAAAAATCACTACAAAAAATCCCTTCACAATGAAAAAATCTCATCTCTCTGTAGCATTATTGGTCTATTTTTAGGGTTCCGTAGTCAACAAGGAACCCTTATAGTTTCGCCATGTCCGTCCGTCCGTCCGTCCGTCTGTCCGCAGTTTAGCTCAGAGACGCACAGTCCTAGAGAGCTGTAATTTAATGTAACTATAAGGATTTGTTGTGCCGAAAAAGTGGTAAAATAAAATCTCGTAAAATATTTTTTTTTAGGGTACCTCCTGTACACGTAAAGTGGGGATGTTTTTTTTTTTTCTCGCGTACCCCTTAGTGTGGGGTATCATTAAATAGGTCTTTAAAAAATATTGATAGTTTCCATTAACAATTTTTTGATAAAAAAATTCGTTTGTGAAATATTAAGCTTAAAGTGCTAAATTTTGCTCGACTCGAGTGTCCCCCCCCTCTAACAGCTAAACGGTTATGTTTGGGGGTGTGAAAAAATTCACAATAGTAGTATATATAACGAAGTTTAAAAGAAAATTATCACGACTAAGTAGGCTTTACAACTTTACGAGTAATAGTCGACCAACTTATAAAATGTACTTGGATAACATATTTTCCTAAACAAAATGTATCGGAGAACATGCTCTTCAACTGCAAATGTAAGTTTGTCAACTTTATTTTTACAGCTTTAATAGGTATGTTTTTACGGTATGTTTTTTGGGGATAGGTAGGTTTTTATCGTCAACTATTTTTAACTTACTTCAAAAAAAGGGGGAGGTTCTAAATTCGTCGTAATCTTTTTTTTTATGTATTTTCCCCGATTTCTCAAAGACTCCTGGACCGATTTTGAAAATTCTTCTTTTTAAAATTAAATTCAGCGAATCAGTTTAGTTAATTCGCATAAGTATTTTGATGGGCAACTACGGAACCCTACACTGTGCGTGGCCCGACACGCACTTGGCCGGTTTTTTATTTATCCCCTCCGCTACTATTTTCACTACTACGTGACAAAAACATTGTACTTCTAATGCCGGCTTTCTATTTAAAAGTAACCCAGTTTCCAACTTAATTTGCTATGCGGTTTGATTCCTGGGTGCATTAATATTGCTTTCAAGACTGCGAGGACTTCTGCTGACACCAAAGCGTGCTTCAGGGCTAATGATTTTGTGTCGCGGGGCCATAATAACAGGTTACTGTTACCCTGGAATAAGGGCAATTGAAGGAAAACAGTAGATTTTAGGTAGAACGAGTCTTATTGTGCTTTCCGCTCTACCCAGGGTGGGTGAACTCACTTGATGACTTCACCAAATTAAAAAAGGGCTAATGATTTTGTATGTAATCAGCGCCGAACTAACCATATGTTTTTAAATCTAATCTCAGTTGCTATTTTGATCCTCTTTGTCTGACAAATCAACGACCGAATTTGCCCATCCGAGTCTGAAAGAAGTCTCATCAGAAGTAGTCGTCAAAGAAAACGTATCGGAATTAGCAATGAGATAAAGAAAAAAGAAATTTTTAACCTAAACAAAAAACCCGACTGCGTAAAAATACTAAAAAGAAAGTCTTTCTTTAAATTTCTTTCTTTTTAGTTTTTTTACGCAGTCGGGTTTTTTGTTTTTTTTTTAATATTTATTTTATTTTACTATTTTTAGTTTTTGTTAGCATTTATCAGTCCAAATTAAATTGAAACATATATATACGAGTATATTTTGGTAAACCATTTTTAAAATCCTTTAATTTGATACCCCACTTGATAGAATGTGAGAGATTTAAAAAAATATTTTTAGTCCGGAACCCTTTGCACGCGAGTTCGACTCGCACTTGGCCAGTTTTGTGTACCCAGTGACACTCTCACGTTTAAGAAGAATCTAACGACACCTCTCAAATTAAAATCCATCAAGCCGTTTAGGCTGCAGAGCAACACAAAGAATTATACATACATACATACATACATACACCCTCGAAAAACATAACCCTCCTGGCGCAGTCGGGTAATAACGGAGGAATAGGAAAATAATTGTCAGCTTGCCGAAGCAAAGCCGTTATGAAAGTAACCTTTATAGAATCAGACCAGTGTGATCCATTAACTTAGGTTCTTATTCCATCTATCGATTCTATAATGACTAAGAAGTGACAAATAACATAAATATTCAAAAGGACGGTTTTGACAATTTGCCAATAAAGACGTATAACATAAATTCCTCGGCCGTAGAATGAGCTATTGTTTATGCATGCAAGACGCGCCTTAATGCGTAGATTTCCCGGCAAGTAGGCAACATCCGTACCACCTCATTCGCTTTATTTCCGCCATTCACTCGTCTTTCTATCCCAGTGTCTTCCGTCCCCTATTTATTGACACAGCTGTGTCAATAAATAGGGGTCACGGTCAGAAGGCAGTCTGTGACCTTCAGCAGACATATTATCCGACTCATTGCCACCATCATTTTCATGCATACTTTAGCCAGGCCCCGAACATTGGACGATGACGCGCCAGGCGCGTCATGGGCCTACATACATGATGACGCACCTAGAGCGTCTTGGCACCCTATGATGTTTTATGCGTATTTCGCCGTTATCTTGCGTCGATCTGCTAAGAGAAAAAGTTCTGTGTGTGTTTCAATTCTTATTCGTTGATTTTCAAAGGAAATAATGGCCTCCCAAGGTAGGATTTATTTATTTTAGTAAAATGTTACGGGGATCGTCAACATTTTTTTTTTCATGACCATGGTTACAAGTCCTTTTGTCAAAATAATAGAGATTACATATTTCTTAAATTTTAATATCAATATAAAATCAGAATAATCACTGTTGCTATCGTAATTATTACGCAGCTGTTAAGTTACACCAAATATAAAAATAATTATAATACGAGTTAAATGCAATAATGCGGTAATTACAGAAATATTCTATCTATTTATTTTTTAGGAAGAAATTGATCAAGAGATCATCGATGGTATCGCCATCTATGATCACTCAAAGTAACTAGTTGTTTTGAATGGCGATAACAGTGTTGTTGCCAATTAAATTTTTCCGAAAAATATTCAATAGTTATTATAATCAGTTGTATTTTTGAAAATATCAAAATATAATACAAGTAAAAGAGAGATCGTTAATAAATGTAGTCTTATGGTGAAAAAATCCTTTTTTTAATCATAGTTTAGACAAACTAAGATACAACAAAATCGGATATTTTTATCTTCTAAGAATATAAGTTTATTCTATTCTATATCATAATATGAATATTTTCATTTTTTTTAATTAATATTTTCGAGAAAGAATCATAGTTTATTTTATACAGAATAGACACAAAACAAAAGTTATCATTATTATTAAGGAAGAAGTGAAGATTGCTCGCGAAATTCAAATTTTTCGTGTCCCTTCCACCCCGTATAAGTTTGTAAACTTACCAAAGGTTTGAAAGAAAGAAAGAAAGAAAAAAGAAAGAAAAGTTTGCTATCCCTGACTTATAAAATATGTATTCAAAATTAATGGCCAAGGATATTATCAACTGCAATGTTTAATTTAGGATGAGAAATGATAGTTCTCTTTATCTCAACTTTTTAAAATCTGTTTTTAAGTAAATTCTATATGACGCGCCAGGTGCGTCAAGGGCTTCCCGTGATATCTGCTTATGACGCGCCTGGCGCGTCATGGGCCATGAATCGGTTAATGATTACAAGCCCTTGAAACAAGAAAAATTAGTGGGTGTACTCCAATTTGGGATATTAAAATGCAACATTTTTTAACAGCTTGGCATGTGGTTTTCGTCATGTGGAATACGTAATAAAAAATCTCAAAATATTTTTCCTTTGTTTTTGTTTGCTTTGTTTCTAACCTAAAGGAAAACAGTTATGTTCCCATTATATATTATTTAATACAAATCTCATTTTTCGTTACCATTCTTTTTATGACTTGCTAATAAGCCTTACGTTAACATAATAAGTTAAGAATATAAACTAATTATTACAGCTTTACAACACCGCACGATATTTACGACAAAGCTCGGAAAAACCCAAACCGGTTTATTTACCGTTTACCCCGATTAGCCGAGCCTCCATTTTGCCCAGAGCCTACAAATCTCATTTAGACGTCAAAGTCCTCAGAATTTTACGAATTTGTGGTACACAGCGAAAAATTTAATATAAGCGAACTGAAACCTATTACACAATATACGTACTGATTCCGACAATATTGAGGTATCCTACTTATTTAATCATTGCTCCCTTCCTTCAACTTGGAAGTTTGAAGAAGATTTGCTAGCTACCTTTGATAATCCTCGTTATGAATTTGGCACAACTTACCCATTATCACAATTCTCAATTAAAACATAGGTAACTCTTTAAACCTACTAAAAGCTTTTTCGTTTTAAACTTCTATTAATAATTGTCACGTCAGTTTTCATTTTCCCACGTTTTCATACACTCACTTTTCTTGTTTGTTTGTTTGTCGTTCCGGTTGGATTTTTGCAACTCAATTTTGAGGCACTTTCCGATAAGCTAGCAGGCTGTTTTCAGGGTAGCTTCAAACCCGATGACATGAAAATATGAAAAGATTGTAAGTGAATTTTCAACGACAAAGATAAAAATAATAAAATAATTAAGTAGTAATAGATTTAATAAATCTAAAAACCCACGTTTTTGAATGTCCTAAAAATAAGAAAATAACCCTACGGGGCTTAGAGAGGGGCCACTCAAAACGTGGGGGCGTATCTTTGCAAGTTACACCCACGATCTATACACGTCATGTAAATAATTATATCCCATAAATAATCCCCTAAATATTATACGCCCCCACGTTTTGAGTGGCCCCTCTCTCAGCCCAGTAGGGTTATTTTTTTATTTTTAGGACATTTAAAAACGTGGGTTTTTAGATTTTTTAAGTCAACAAAGAACGCTAAAATCAGAATTAAGATCATAATACGAGTAAATCTATCCGTAAGATCTAATAAAAACATGTAGTGACCAGCCCTGGCTTCACACAAGTACAATTTGAAAATAAAATATATATTTATAGACTGTTACTCACACATAGGTAATGTAGCTTTTTAAAGGAGTAGGAATAAAAATTTTTGAAAATCAGTTTTTATTTTTATTCATAACAAAATAAAAAGTATTTTTAACCGACTTCCAAAAGGAGGAGGTTCTCAATTCGGATGTTTGTATTTTTTTTTTTTTATGTTTGTTCGGGCATAACTCCGTCGTTTAACAACCGATTTGAAAAAATCTTTTTTTGTTGGATAGGGTATCCTTCCGAAATGGTCCCATTAAAATTTCATCGAAATCGGACTAGCACTTTTTGAAAAATCATCAAAAATCAACAAAAACCTAAAAAGTTTTCAACTTTGTCCACACCGATTACTCCGAGGTTTCTGGTCCGATTTCGATGATTCTTTTTTTGTTCGGTACAGTATAATATCTGCCATTTGGTCCCATCAAATTTTCATTTAGTTTGGTGCAGTACTTTTTATTTTTAGCTCATTATGTACATAGTACATACATACATGGCCGTTTTTATTACCGGTGCTACGGATTACAAAATTTTAGTGCACATGTAAGAAAATTATGTATTTGACAATAATTTGGGTTGAATAGTGAAACTGAAAAGGATAAAATAAAAAACTTTTTCAAAAAAAAATGTAACCGACTTCAAAACACCCACAAAAAAGTTCAAAATAACCTACAAAAAAACTTTTCTTTCGAAAGTCGGTGACAAAAGTCAATAAAATAAAAAATAAAGTCACCGACTTTCGAAAGAAAAGTTTTTTTGTAGGTTATTTTGAACTTTTTTGTGGGTGTTTTGAAGTCGGTTACATTTTTTTTTGAAAAATATTTTTTTCTAAATGAAAAAATATTTTTAGCTAGTCACTTTTCAATTAGTTATTTTCGTTATAAGTACTGTTGGACCAAAATGTTTCCATGTAGGTATAACTCTTAGTACGTGGTTGACCGAGCTTAACTCGGGTAAAATAAATATACAGAAAATTAATAGTGATAGGTTATTTGAAAAAATAAAAAATAATTTGACTGAATACGTCACTGTTAATACTATTTTGTTTTTTGTTTTGACAGATTTTATTTCCTCACCTCATGGTTAAACGACGGATATCGTAATTATACAGAATTTATGAAACTTCAAAATCAGTAATAGTTTGGGGATGACAATAATAATTATTATAGTAACTAAGTAAACGAAAACAAATGTTTGAACCACGGTCATCGGCATAGCAGTCAGCGTGTTAGCGCTCGGGTTTGCACTCGGATAAAAGAAATGCACAAAAAAACCCTAGAAAAAAAAAAGGAAAAAAACCCTAAAAACCAATTGACATAACTAAAAGGAAAATGGGGTTTAAACCTGTGGTCATAACCGTGGAAGCCAACGCTTAAACAAATTGCACTAATTAGACACAAGTTCGCGCGACGAAATTATGAAAAGTATTCTTCCTCTAAATCTTTCTGCGTGAAAATACGGAGAAAACGATATTGCCAGACATGGAACCTATCTACAATATTGATTTTTCGCCCCTTTAGTAAAAGGATTAACACACAATATCGACAACACACAAAGACAAATCTGTTTGTTGAACTTTGCCTTATAACTAATTAATTCTAGCGAAATGGCCAATAATAGGGGCAGATACCTAAACTACTAACAATCGGATATTCAGTTTCAATTAAAGGCACGTCAGTCGATATCGTGATCAAGCAACAGATGCTTAAAATCTCACCAAATATTCGAATAAAAAACCCAATTACGAAGACAGGCCCTAAAAATAAAGACTTAACCTGTAATAATAATAATGGGGTAAAAATCGGAAGGATCCCTTCTAACCAGCTGTTATACGGGTGAAGTTAAATGAAATGTTCGGGTGTCGGCCAATTAAGGGCTTTTTTCAAACATTAATCAAGTGTTAGAGGGGGAGCATTTTTACGTCGGCTCAGACGGCGATAGCCCCGTGACGGATGACGGCTGGCCGTGGGGTCGCAACCTAAGATGCATTCATCACCCAAGGATTTGCCCACTTTCAAACTTGGCTACTTAAGTTCAGTTCCACACGAAATAGGTCAGCTACCGATTTTCGATAGCGTTCTATACATTTTTCCGTTTTGAAAGTAACATAGTACTTTGCTGTGATTTCAATCTTATACCATCTTTAACCACTACGTACGCTTTGATGGAATTGTAGAAAATGTATTCTATGTATATCAGAAATGCATTGCGCACAAAGTAAAGTACTCGTAGTTTCAAAGCTCAACAGCATTTGAGACATCAGTCAGTTTTATTTTCCTTAGAATCCAGTTGAAGATTTTCAGAAAATAGTTGGAAAATCTTGCAAATTGATTTAAAAATATTATAAGTCGCAATAAATAACCGTTACATTAATAAATCCTCGATAATATCTCCCTCTTCGGAGTTATTGAAGATCGTTCAACAAAGTCCACTCTGAGTCGACAAAAGTTCTCAGTGCGCCATCGAGAACTTGAGCAACTCAATGCGAACGAACAATCATTGAGGGTGACAAATTTTTCCTCAATTTTTCAATGTACAGTTCCGAATTCATTCTTTGCTATTTAATTACCCCGGAGTCAATGTGCCGGAAAGTATTAGGTACTCTTTGGAACTGTTCCTTTTTTGGTTTATGTGAATGTCGGGAGAGATGCATAGCAAATGTAAAAATGTTAATGCTCGCTCGTGCTCGTAAACTACGAGGGTCTCGCAACGATTAACGAGGCGTTTCAATTAACTCTGTATTTATGAACATACTAAGACAATTTTTTGCCTGAACGTACGCTTAGATAGTAAATATTTAGATGTCGTTTCGAGAGCTGTGTTTTAACGGGATTAAACATAACGCTGAAGTGAAGCTTTAATCTATTCGAAGAGGGTCATGTTTTGAAGTAATTTAAAACCGTCTGTGTTGTGTTTACAGACAAAACAAGTGAATGAGCGGGGGTGACACATACTTGATACAATAATATTAGAAGAAACGTAAAATTGTGAAGTAAGCAAGTTTTCAGAGGAGTCAAGCACCGATAATAACTTTATTTTTCTTTACATTTCATTCTTTTCATTGAGTGGTGATTCAGCATTGCTATTTCATGAAAAACAGAGTAACAGATATTATATATCAGAGCAGTTCCAATTTGGTACTGGATAGTGCTGATCGATAAATCAGTGTATATTGAAATAACGTTGGATTGAATTTAAGGTCACTGAATATCAAGTTATGTAAATATCACTTGGTACACTTGGTTTACTAGCGCACATAGAGTAGATGATGCAACGATCATTAACATCAATAGTCTAATATTCTTAGAATTCCTATGAATAGTCACCATAGACGCACGATAATGTTGAAGCTGTAGTTTTGTACGTTTTTATTCCATTCCAATTTAAAACAACTTTGTCTGCCTCTCTTATACCTACTCACGTCTTAACAGCTTTTATAAATTCGATTAAATTTAGCATACAGGTAAATTACGAGCTGCGTAGAATATCAACAGATGCCAGCGCATCAATCTACCCCGATTTGTTAATTTCTTTTTTACTTTATTACAAAAGTCAAAAATCAAAAATAATTTGACAGGTTGGGGAAGGCTGTTATGCTGGCCTCTGTACATGGAATAATTTCCGAATTTCCCCAACTCAAATATTCTTGGTTTCACTTCCTTGATAAATGGACTTATCTACAAAGAAAAAATAAATAAAAACGAGTAGTTTCTGAGAAACAAACTCTTCAGCTTTATAATATTAACTGCACACTACTGCAAATCTGCAGGTGTACTCAAAATTAATCACCCGTAAAACATCCAGCTTAAAGTTTCATGTTTGTTTCCGTAGTACATCGGTTTGAGTAAGTTTATTTGGCAAGCTAACTGGTGCTACCGACTCCAACTTGAATGCCGGAAACAGTATATTAAACCAGGTTCAAATCTAATAGTTTCGCTATTAGGTGCGAGTTCAGCGTTCATCATGCAGGACTACAGATAGGTCGAGGGCAAAAACTTTTATGCACAAACTGGGTATAAACTTGGCAATTTGGGCAAAAATAAGTTTACGCCCAAATAAATGCCCGGTCACTGGGGATAAAACTCATAACTTTGTTTAGTAAAAAATTAAGAAGCTTAACCTAGGCAAAAAAGCTCATACAGAAGCCAATTTATTCGGCGTTTACAGGCGTTTATTCAAGACGCCCAAAATGTTCAGGGCAAAACCCATAATTCTATGTAGGATTGAACTTGGAGAGGGTGCAGGCACCACTTGAATTGATACTGCAAACGTTTGTTTAAGCATATGTAACTATTTGCTGCATACCTACTTGGTTCTAATTAATTCCAAGAACCCTTGTGCCTAACATTCCATTAATATACCTAGAACATTTATGGTAATGGTTCATCTAACGCACGGAACAAATATTTGTATGATCTGCAAGTAATTGTTCTGGGTGTTTGTGTGTGTGAGTTTCTTTGTTTGTAAACGCACCCACGATACAGGAGAAATTCCTAGTGTAGGGCAATGTTGTTTTTTTTTGTAACGCATATTTTGATCAGGAAACACATTTAAATATCGAATGTGGGCATAGATTTTGTAAGTTTTCAACACGAATTTCTGTAAAAGAATAATTAAAACCACTTTCGGGTGGTCTTCAAAAGAAAACTGCGCAAACGTTGAACAGGCATATAAAAATAAATAATAATAACATAGGCCGGCGCGTGCGCAGTTAACGTGTCGTTGCGGTCACTACAGTAAACATGGCATCCGTACGACTTCCGACGATATCAGATACAACGGGTAAATAACCCAAATTTTAGACGCAAGTGCCCTGAAAAAATTATAAGAAGTTTTGACGTAGTTTTCATCAGCATTCCAAGTAACGTTTTTTTTTTTACTTTTTGTACTAATATACTCAGATCTGTAAATATACAACATGTAACGTAATTAACGCACACCCTCAGACACCCCAATTAGAATATTATGTCATAATCATAATACATTTATATTGAATTTTTAATTTAACATGTAGGTAAATGCATTGTTATTAACTAAATTAGTTATTTTGCAGTAAGGTTTATTTTTCTTTATTTTGTATTGAATGACGGAATTTGTATTAATACAAATAAAATAGCACTTTTACGTCTTGTTGCCTTGATTTACGGTTTACCTTAGTTTGTTTTGACTGTACAGGGGTGATGTGACTATAATTTCCGTAGTTTTAATTATTTTTGATAAAAAAATTACCTAAATTAAAAATGATAGAAATCGATTCAGTAAACGATTCTGAACAAACTAATTTCAGGATGTGCGTTAATTATGTTACATGTTGTTTAAATATAGCTCATCGACGAATTCATCGTAGAGAAAAGCAAAGCTGAATTGATCACAAGTACGCACCAGTCTAAACATGACTAAGACTACATAAATGTCCATTATGTAATTTGTTACAACTGTCCTGCAATCTTAATTACTCTGAGCACAACCGGGAAGCGCACCAGATACAATTAGAGCTAGTAATTCAATACTACTCTACTAATCCCTACGTGTATGAGAAATAACATACACGTTAATTAACATTACGACTGTAATACCCGAAGATTTAGACAGAATGTAGACCCCGTCTGACAGTATTACGAGACCGACTGTTCTAGAAGTTTCTAGAATTTGTTCTAGAAGTTTCTAGAATTTGTTCTAGAAGTGGTCTGCAAGTCAAAAGTGAATAGGTTACTTCTAGGCAAGCGTGCTTCACCGTCTACATCTTCGCTTGCATCAGACGAGATAGTGGTCACATGAGAACCTTTATGAGAAGTTTTATAAAAAAAAAAACCTGTAGGAAAAATCTAGAAGCCATGAGAATAGAAACCATACCAACCAGTTCATCTAGAGCGAGGCCAAGTCAAACTGGTTGTATAATAACTTGATGTGTATCCGTGTGTACATATTTCTCATTAATAACAAATTGCATCTGCCGATCTGTAAAACGGGGATTTCCCTGTCAAAACTGGTGCAGGGTCAAATAAGTAACGACAATACAAATTTATGTTCAACAGGACTCATTACTCATCGTCCAGTCTCCCCTTTTAATTTATTATCTATCTCCTATCGCAACGGAATACACCGTGATTGTTTTGACGTGCTGGGAATTATATAATCAGACACTTTGTTACGTGAAAGGTGAATAAAAACTTTATTTTGAACAAAAATTATACCGTATTTGCGTTTGAGACGTAAAACTTTACGAGTGATCCTTATTTGATTGATTATTGGGTTTATCCTTTCTATTATAATATAAAAGACGTAAAGTTTAGATGTGTGGGTTAATCTTTATAACTTCTGATTTCACTAATGGGAACCTTTATCTAAAACGTTCTCATTGTTTTGACAGGCCTGTTGGTCTAGTGGTTAGCGACCCTGACTGCCATGCCAGAGGTCGTGGGTTCGATTCCCACCCAGGACAAATGTTTGTGTGATGAGCACGATCATTTTTGTTCTGTGTCTGGGTGTAATTTATCTATAATATGTATGTATTTAGAAATATATAAGTATGTTTATCAGTTTTCTAGTACCCATAACACAAGCTCTGCTTAGCTTGGGGCTAGATGGCGTTGTGTGATAGTTGTGGAATATTATTATTGTGTTTTATTATTCCTAAACAAAAATTCCTGTTTCTGTGCCGTGGGGCGCCGGCTTAGAATTGCGCTCCCCCAAATCATCCCGTGGGTGTCGTAAGAGGCGACTAAGGGACAAACCGGAGGTCGGGCAGCAGCGTCCTCCGTGTACTGCACATCCTTACTGCGATCGCCAACCCGCCTGCCAAGCGTGGCGATTAAGGCAAATTACCCCCTATAATGATGGAAACCACAGAAACCAGGCCCCCAGTCCCCGGCAGCTCCGCTATCCCTGGCGCGGGTAGCGGTCAAGGTAACGGCGGAGCAGGGGGTGCTAAGAATCTCCGGAAGAGATCCGGCTACCCACCCCCACGACGACTGGCCCTGGTAACACACAACATACGCACATTGAGGACTGACGAAAAGATCTGCGAGCTGGAAGAGGAGCTGAGCAAGTTACACTGGGACATTATGGGGTTATGCGAAGTCCGAAGAGAGGGGGAGGACACCGTAACCCTGAAGTCTGGTAACTTGCTCTACTACCGGGAGGGCGACCAACAGTCCCAAGGTGGTGTCGGGTTTCTCGTTCACAAGTCCCTCGTAAACAACATAATAACCATCGACAGTATGTCGAGCAGGGTGGTATACCTAATACTCAGAATATCCAAAAGATATTCGCTGAAGGTCATTCAGGTATACGCACCGACCTCGTCACACTCCGATGATGAAGTGGAGACTATGTATGAGGACGTTAGTAGGGCCATACATAGCTCCAAAACCCACTTCACTGTTGTTATGGGGGACTTCAACGCAAAGTTGGGCAAGAAAAGCGGTGATGAGTTGAGAGTGGGGCAATTTGGGTATGGGCAACGGAACCCTAGGGGACAGAGGCTGGCCGACTTTCTGGAGAAAGAGGAACTCTTTATGATGAACTCTTTCTTCCAGAAGCCGCCTCACAGGAAATGGACCTGGCTGAGTCCCGATGGTTTCACGAGAAACGAGATAGACTTCTTCATGACCGACAAGAAACGGATATTCAGCGATGTCTCTGTGATCAACAGGGTAAAAACCGGTAGCGATCACCGAATCGTAAGAGGCTCGCTGAATATCAATGTTAAACTTGAAAGGTCCAGCCTGATGAAGTCTACGCTCCGACCTACTCGGCCCCATATTCAAAACCCCGAAAGCTTTCAACTCGAGCTCTCTAATCGCTTTGCTTGCCTTGAGAACTTAGTGTCAGTGGACGAGATCAACGACGGGCTAGTGGAAACTGTCCGCACGGTAGGGTCTAAGTTTTTTAGACCCTGTCGTAAAGATAGACCCCAGAAATTGACCGAGCAAACCTTAAACCTCATGGCTGAACGACGTTTGCTACAGTTGCAGTCTTCCGATGACGCGAAGTCATATAGGCAGCTCAATAGACGGATATCTAAGTCCTTGCGACATGATCTGCGTCTCTTTAATACGAATCGTGTTAAAGAGACCATACAGCGAAACCAAGGCTCTAAAGTGTTCGCAAAGGACAAGTCTATTGGGCAGAGCCAGATGACAAAGCTGAAACGGGAGGATGGCAGCATAGCGTCGACCAAAGCAGAGGTTTTAGGCGAGATCGAGAGGTTCTATGGACAGTTATACACTTCGGTCGCAAAGCCCGTTGACCGCTTGGTAGGAGATCCCAGAGCCAAGCTGTCCCGACATTATACCGAAGATATCCCGGACATCAGTCTGTACGAGATTAGGATGGCCCTGAAGCAGCTTAAGAACAACAAGGCGCCGGGCGAGGACGGAATCACTTCAGAGCTTCTGAGAGCGGGTGGAACACCGGTACTTAAAGTCCTCCAGAAGCTCTTTAATTCTGTCCTCTCTGAGGGCAAAACGCCTGAAACATGGAGTAGAGGTGAGGTGGTGCTGTTCTTCAAAAAAGGTGATAACAGCCTATTGAAGAACTACAGACCCATCACGCTTCTAAGTCATGTTTATAAGCTGTTTTCAAGGGTTATCACGAACCGTCTCGAACACAGACTTGATGACTTCCAGCCTCCCGAACAAGCCGGTTTCCGAAGAGGCTATAGTACCATAGACCACATCCATACGCTGCGGCAAGTTATACAGAAGACCGAAGAGTATAACTTGCCATTATGCTTAGCGTTTGTGGACTATGAGAAAGCCTTCGATTCGGTGGAAACATGGGCGGTACTTGAGTCACTCCAGCGATGCCGTATTGACTATCGGTACATCGAGGTGTTGAAGTGCTTGTATAATAACGCCACCATGTCGGTCCGAGTACAGGAGCAGAGCACGAAGGCGATTCCATTGAGAAGAGGCGTAAGACAGGGGGACGTTATCTCCCCGAAACTGTTTACTGCCGCAATGGAAGACGCCTTCAAGCTCCTGGAATGGCAAGGACTTGGCATCAACATCAACGGCGAATACATCACTCACCTTCGGTTTGCCGACGACATCGTAGTCATGGCAAAGTCGATGGAGGAACTCAGCATGATGCTCAATGGCCTCGACCGAGTTTCACAACGGGTGGGCTTGAAAATGAACATGGACAAGACGAAAATTATGTCAAATGCCAATGTTGTGCCCACCCCAGTCTCTGTTGGAAACTCGGTACTCGAAGTTGTTGACTCATATATCTACTTAGGACAAGTAGTCCAGTTAGGTAGGTCCAACTTCGAGAAAGAGGTCAACCGCCGAATCCAACTCGGTTGGGCAGCGTTCGGGAAACTACGCAACGTCTTTTCGTCCGACATACCTCAGTGCCTCAAGACGAAAGTCTTCAACCAATGTGTGTTACCAGTGATGAGTTACGGCACCGAAACGTGGTCTTTCACTATCGGCCTCATCTCAAAGCTCAAAGTCGCTCAACGAGCTATGGAGAGGGCTATGCTAGGTGTTTCTCTACGTGATCGAATCCGAAATGAGGAGATCCGTAGACGAACTAAAGTCACCGATATAGCCCATCGGATTAGCAAGCTGAAGTGGCAATGGGCAGGCCATATTGCTCGCAGAGCAGATGGCCGATGGGGTCGAAAAGTACTAGAGTGGAGACCACGGACTAGCAAGCGCAGCGTAGGACGTCCACCAGCAAGGTGGACAGACGACCTTATAAAGGTCGCCGGAAGACGCTGGATGCAGGTCGCTTCCAACCGGTATAAGTGGAAATCAAAAGGGGAGGCCTATGTTCAGCAGTGGACGTCCTACGGCTGAGATGATGATGATGATGATGATTCCTAAACATAAACGGAGCTAGGGGCAAAAGCTAGTATTTCATTATCATCATCATCATCCTGCGGATCCTGCCCTTATCCCATTCTACTTACAGATGTCACAACATCATTTAGGTACTCGTTTTTAGGGTTCCGTAGTCAACAAGGAACCCTTATAGTTTCGCCATGTCCGTCCGTCCGTCCGTCCGTCTGTCCGCAGTTTAGCTCAGAGACGCACAGTACTAGAGAGCTGTAATTTGGTATAAATATACGGATTTGTTGTGCCGAAAAAGTGGTAAAATAAAATCTCGTAAAATATTTTTTTTTAGGGTACCTCCTGTACACGTAAAGTGGGGATGTTTTTTTTTATTCTCGCGTACCCCTTAGTGTGGGGTATCATTAAATAGGTCTTTAAAAAATATTGATAGTTTCCATTAACAATTTTTTCATAAAAAAAATCGTTTGTGAAATATTAAGCTTTAAAGTGCTAAATTTTGCTCGACTCGAGTGTCCCCCCCCTCTACCAGCTAAACCGTTATGTTTGGGGGTGTGAAAAAATTCACAATAGTAGTATATATAACGAAGTTTAAAAGAAAATTATCATGACTAAGTAGGCTTTACAACTTTACGAGTAATAGTCGACCAACTTATAAAATGTACTTGGATAACATATTTTCTTAAACAAAATGTATCGGAGAACATGATCTACAACTGCAAATGTAAGTTTGTCAACTTTATTTTTACAGCTTTAATATGTATGTTTTTACGGTATGTTTTTTGGGGATAGGTAGGTTGTTATCGTCAAGTATTTTTATCTAACTTCAAAAAAAGGAGGAGGTTCTAAATTCGTCGTAATCTTTTTTTTTATGTATTTTCCCCGATTTCTCTAAGACTCCTGGACCGATTTTGAAAATTCTTCTTTTTTAAATTAAATTCAGCGAATCAGTTTTTATAGTTAGTTCGCATAAGTATTTTGATGGGCAACTACGGAACCCTACACTGTGCGTGGCCCGACACGTACTTGGCCGGTTTTTCTTTCATTCGATTTTGATTCCAACAGTATTTTTTCTTGAGTAACTTTTTCCTATTAAATTAAATCTTATTTCATAAGTTTGCTCATCTAGAGAAATATTATTTTATAACAAAAAAATGGTACTGATGAAATCGGAATTTTAAACACAGCGTTCTTCGGTTCAGTGCGATTCTATAAAAATAAACTGAAGTGTGTTAAAGCAAGTAGCACATTTTTCCATATCCGTTCGTTGTGAAAGAGCTTAGGCCTCGCACCTAACCGTAGCACAGCGGTAATCCATTTTCTCTCTGTTTGACTCTTATAAATCGTTCAAGAAGTTAAATAATGTAAGAATAGGTTATACCTACCGTACCATTTTATTCAATACGAAATCGAATTATGTTCTCCGATCTTTATAACTTTTGCTTTACGGATTTGACACTCGGATTTATTAAATCAATACGTTAAGTCTTTCCTTTTAGGTATATAAAGACGTGTTTTCCTTATTTCTTCTGCTATTTATTAAACGATCTCTTTCATTTATATGAAAATGGATTTTGTACTCTAACTTTCAAAACCAATGATATAAAAAAAAACTGGCCCAAAAAATCTTTTCAGTCGGCGTGGCTTAGCAACGTAGTAGCATAAATAATACAATACGCGAAAGAATCAAATTAATATCAAATAAATTTTAGACAGTAAACGGTTATATTCTGTAAAATATCAATAAAAATATTATGTGGCCTCTTTATAATTCATAAACCATCTTCTCGTATCGTATTTCTTATAAATTTACTTCTCTCGTTATTTGATAGAGGTTTCACCTTATTACGTACAATAATATTTTATTGCTCAGGTTTTTTTCATGACCAGACACTCTAGACACACAATTAGGAATAAATCAAATAAAGTATACCTAAAAGACAGAGACACAAGGTTCATATTATTATTTACGAGTCCTATCAAAATAGAGGCTTTTTTAGTTACTTCAATTCCAGAAATCCTGATAACGATATAATTTATTCAAGGACACGCTCTGGTTTGGAAAAGCCTAATGATGACGAAATATTGGGTGCGTCTCATTTCATATAAAGTTATTTGAATTATTTTCATTTCAATAACGTTCACGTGATATAATCAACGTGAGATATACCAACGGTTGATATAATTTCTTTACACATACTGTTTGTATTACTCTAAAACTCATTTCATATAATTTAATTTGATATAACGTTTATTTAAGCGAAAATCATTACATTTAACGTTTGAAACATATAATTTAACGTTTAAACTATTTTCTTTGATGACTTTGGCTTATCCTTTGAACTTTGATTGTTTGCCTTCCTGATTGCTATTGTTATTAGAAAAATTAAGTATCCAAGAGCGAGTGAAGCGAGCTCGGGACTTGGGGCACCCCGACACGGACAGGTTAGGTTCGAAGGGGATGGCGGGGTCTGAAAGACCCCGCCATCCCCTTCGTGTTAGGTTACTTTAAACCTTGCACCCAGAAATAGGAGCCCCGCGAAGCGGGGCTCCGTCGAGCCAGCATGACTGGTAGTAATCAGTTATTTGACCTAGGATCCAAGAGTGAGCGAAGCGAGCTCGGGACTTGGGGCACCCCGACACGACGACACGGACAGGTTAGGTGTTAGGTTACTTTAAACCCTGTACGCAGAAATAGGAGCCCCGCGGAGCGGGGCTCCGTCAATCATTCATGGCAGGTGGTACTAGTACTTGGTACATCAGTGTTAGATTACTTGCCAGGAAGAAAAAAAAGTTAGACCAAATAAGTTTTATGTCTTTTGAGTGTTATACAAAACGATTTTATATTCATTGATTGTTATGCTTATAGAAATTAGTCATTGTATAATTATGTCAATCGTTCATTATATTAACAGATCGTTATATCAAATAAAATTATATATTCAGTTGTTATCTCTTGTAAATTTTAGAGATTTTGTAGTTATATCATATATTACTTACCCCGAAATATTGACCTAATAAATTAATGTCTATAAATGTCTTCTAAATTGACTAAAAATGTGTTTTTATACATTTAGAATTTGTCAAGGGAACATGTTTAGCGTCGCGTCGTTTAAAGATAATATTTAGCTTGGAGGAAAAAGATAATTAGTTATAGGATATGATGATAAAATATTGGTGGTTGGGATCCGCCTCCTATCGGTTCAACACGAGTATTATTATTAAGTGACAGTAAACGTCTTATGTCACAGAAAAAAGGTTTTATTTTATTTTGCCCCTCACCAGGAGTTTCACCTGTGTCGTGGTTGCGTTTACAAATATTCAAACTCACACACATAAACAAGAATTAGAAATTGATTACCACTTATTTTTAAATGAAAACAATAATCAAATTATAAACGATTTCTGTACATTTCTAAATCAGGAATATAAGGGTGCGTAGGTGCGTACAGACCATGTAACATGTTATATATTATGTGTTAAGGTGCTCCCCCCACACAGCAGTTATATAACGTTAGAGACTGACTTTTTTAAACAAATTATAACAAAAGTTATAAATTGTTACATTGATGTTATACAACTTCATATAACAAAATGTTTTACAACTGATTACAATATGATATAACAAATTATAACTTTTGTTGTATAACATCATCATTCCTCGAAAGACAAACCCAAACTGATTGAACATAATGTTATACGATGTTATACAACGAGATCAACCAATGTGGGAGCGTGTGGGAGCACATTTATATAACACTACAACTCTATGTAAAATGTTATAAAACAATGTTATATAACATGACCACACTATGAAAAATGTTATATAACAATGTTATATAACATATTATGTTATATAGTCTGTACGCACCGTAATATCTATAGAACAAAACTGATTAATTTAATTTGGTGCTCGAATGAAACGCAAAATTGAATAATTTATTAATTGCACGCGATCAAAATAGCCGTTAACAACAAAACAGCTGTTACCTATGCAGTAGGATAATTAATTACCTATGTTCGGCACATATTATTAATACATTCAAAATTATAATTTAATATCAATCGGTTTTGTTCCCAAACCGCGCTCATTTAGGTTTCATTACAATCAATTTATGAAGAGTTTAATGTAATAAAAAGGTTTACAAAAAAAAAAACATTTAAATCAAGATGATACCACCTTACTGCTGAATAGGCTTCCAAAATAAATGACTTCAAAATAAATAATCTATCGTCATCTGCGTAGCCTTTTCCCAACACTGTTGGGGTCTGCTTCCAGTTGAACTGGATGTACTTGGATAATTATCAATATTTTACAAAGAACGACTACCTATCTGAAACCAGTAACTGGTAAATATGACACCCCTTGTTAAGACTGGTTGTCAGACTTTCGAGCTTCTGACTAACAGTAACGACTGCCAAAGATCTACAAATGACAGCTGGCATCAAAGGCTTTTCGTAATTTCCAGGGCATCCTACATTACATAGGTTAAGGTTAGAGTAGGTCTGTGCAAGTGAAACCTTCTCATCCACAGACTAACCTCGGCAAGCGCGGCTTAACCTCGGATCGGCCAGTGTCAGTAATTAATGGAATTACCAATGGAAATTACTTAATACAACATTTTTAGATATACCTCCAAGACCAGTAAGTACCTACCTATCACGTTACAAGTACACATGGCAACGCATCAAGCTATGCAAAATCAGTATTAAGCTGATCGTTGTGTGCGCGGAATGATCATATAATGCGAGAAAACGATAAACTGGTTTCGTATAGCTTGATGTGTAGCCGTGTACATAGATAATAATAGACTTGGGGATTTTAGTCTTTACCCATGATTTTATACAGGGTTATTTGTAAAATATTTGTTTGACATTATTTCATTTTGCGTGAAACCACCGACTTTTTTTTATTGTGTAGGGTTGGTTTCATAGTAAAAGTTGCATAAAACACAAGTACTTTCAGCCCATGAAAAGTTGTTGATGTTTTACAAATAACCCTGTATAGTCCTGTAAAGTAGTCTCCAAGCACAAATATTTTAGTAAAATCCTGAATACTGACCTCAAAATAGCTGATTCACAAGAATGAAGATGTCTCGATCCTGAATCAAATATTTGAGCCAAAGTTTGTCAATGTCGCAAACACTTTTCTAGTTTGAAGGATAGTTCTCAAACTTCCAACACTTAGGCGTCAGCTTTTTAATACAATGTTTTACAACTTATTTTCGGTATTTGTAGTTTTCCTTACGTATAAGAGTAAAGTTGACTTCGTAGTGAAACCGATACCTGTGTTATCTGAACTTCCACCTTTTTTTTAACAGAATAAGTATTAATCTAAGAATTAGTATATTTATTTAAGATAGCTGACTTTTCTTCTGAAATAAGCAGGGCCTGTGTCCTTTATATTATGTTGTGTCTATTATTTTTTGTATTGCAAAAAATATTCAATAAACTAATTAGTACAAAAGTTCCAAGAAATGGAACTATTAACTGATACACCAAGAATATTTTTTACTATAGTTACATTTATTTATAACTGAAAAAAACCAGCCAAGTGCGTGTCGGGCCACGCACAGTGGTAGGGTTCCGTAGTTGCCCATCAAAATACTTATGCGAACTAACTAAACTGATTCGCTGAATTTAATTTTAAAAAGAAGAATTTTCAAAATCGGTCCAGGAGTCTTTGAGAAATCGGGGAAAATACATAAAAAAAAAACCGGCCAAGTGCGTGTCGGGCCACGCACAGTGTAGGGTTCCGTAGTTGCCCATCAAAATACTTATGCGAACTAACTAAACTGATTCGCTGAACTTAATTTTAAAAAGAAGACTTTTCAAAATCGGTCCAGGATTCTTTGAGAAATCGGGGAAAATACATAAAAAAAGATTACGAAGAATTTAGAACCTCCTCCTTTTTTTGAAGTTAGTTAAAAATAGTTGACGATAAAAACCTACCTATCCCCAAAAAACATACCGTAAAAACATACCTATTAAAGCTGTAAAAATAAAGTTGACAAACTTACATTTGCAGTCAAAGAACATGTTCTCCGATACATTTTCTTTAAGAAAATTTGTTATCCAAGTACATTTTATAAGTTGGTCGACTATTACTCGTAAAGTTGTAAAGCCTACTTAGTCATGATAATTTTCTTTTAAACTTCGTTATATATACTACTATTGTGAATTTTTTCACACCCCCAAACATAACCGTTTAGCCGGTAGAGGGGGGGGACACTCGAGTCGAGCAAAATTTAGTACTTTAAAGCTTAATATTTCACAAACGAATTTTTTTATCAAAAAATTGTTAATGGAAACTATCAATATTTTTTAAAGACCTATTTAATGATACCCCACACTAAGGGGTACGCGAGAAAAAAAAAAGACATCCCCACTTTACGTGTACAGGAGGTACCCTAAAAAAAAATATTTTACGAGATTTTATTTTACCACTTTTTCGGCACAACAAATCTGTATATTTACACCAAATTACAGCTCTCTAGTACTGTGCGTCTCTGAGCTAAACTGCGGACAGACGGACGGACGGACGGACGGACGGACGGACGGACATGGCGAAACTATAAGGGTTCCTTGTTGACTACGGAACCCTAAAAAGATTACGAAGAATTTAGAACCTCCTCCTTTTTTTGAAGTTAGTTAAAAATAGTTGACGATAAAAACCTACCTGTCCCCAAAAAACATACCGTAAAAACATACCTATTAAAGCTGTAAAAATAAAGTTGACAAACTTACATTTGCAGTCAAAGAACATGTTCTCCGATACATTTTGTTTAAGAAAATATGTTATCCAAGTACATTTTATAAGTTGGTCGACTATTACTCGTAAAGTTGTAAAGCCTACTTAGTCATGATAATTTTCTTTTAAACTTCGTTATATTATATACTACTATTGTGAATTTTTTCACACCCCCAAACATAACCGTTTAGCTGGTAGAGGGGGGGGACACTCGAGTCGAGAAAAATTTAGCACTTTAAACCTTAATACACACATCAAAAGTGTCTAGGGATCAACATATATTTTTGCAATAACTTTTCTCCTGATTGATATTAATTAAAATGTTCTTTAAGGATTCATCAAATAAAGTGTTATCGTTTGTCACAGTAACGATAAACCAAGTCACCCTTGCATTCATAAAGAAATTTGCCATTTTCCTAATAAAGAGATTTTTGACATTTGAACCACTAACATCAAAGTTCGAAAAAAAGACTGAAATAACAGTTTTCTTTAAAATTTTATTGGGTAACTTAAACAATTAATAATCCGTGTTTCTACCGCGAACACTAACAACACAAGAACATCGGTTTGGCATACTCAAAATGAGTTCATCCAAATCACGCTGTGGAATGGCCGCCCATGTTCGTTGCAACAACAAAAAAAGGTCTTCTTGCGACTGGATACCCTCCATATTCGGCAGAGCTCTTCTCTGTAGCATATCCCATGCATGCTCAATCGGGTTCAAGTCTGGCGACTGAGCAGGCCAGGGCAGGACATTGATGTTAGCTGCGGCGAGAGTCTGTCTTACAACTCTTGCGGTGTGCGGTCGTGCATTATCATGCATTAACTGAAATAAGGGACCGATTTGCACTTGTAGAGGAACGATGACGTCTGATACAATCGTCTCAGCATAAATTTGAGCGTTGAGGTTGCCTCTGATCCAAATCAACTCAGTTCTTCCGCCGATCCAAATACCCGCCCATACCATGATGGTTCCACCACTATAAGGATGGACTTCCTGGCAGGATTTTAATCGCTGTTGGCGTCCAGGGGTTCTCCAGTGTCGTATACGTCTTGTATCCGGTCTCATACCAAAACGAGACTCATCAGAAAAGCACACGAAACGCCATTGTTCTTCTGCCCAATTTCTGTGTTCAAGAGCCCATTGATATCGAATCCTACGATTGTGCATTGCTATAGGTGGTACCCGTAGCGGTCTTCGGGAATGAAGGTTCACTTCATGCAAGCGGTTTCTGACTGTTTGGTCGCTAATTAAGTTCCCTGAAGAGTGATGAAGCCTCACGGCTAACATCATGGCGGTTATTGTTGGAGCTCTTCGAGTTAAGATTTGAATGTATCGGTCTTGTCTCCGTGTGGTGCAGCGATACCGTCCTCCATGGCGCTCAGCCACGGTACCAGTGCTTCGGTAACGTGTCCAAAGTCGACTGATAACACTCTGACTTGTATTCAGAGCTAAAGCCACAGTACGTTGCCGGGAACCAGCTTCTATCATTCCCACGGCTCTGAGCATTTCTTCCCTGCTTAAATGACGTCGCCGCTCCATAATAACGTTGGTTTTAATCAGTAGTAGGGAAACAGTAGCACTAATAATGTCTTCAATGCGTTGTATGTTTTTATAGGGAAAATATTGACAGCTGATTTTCATCTTTTACTCGAATTTGATTTACAGTTCCTGATTCAAATTATGAAATGCACCAAAAAGGATCCATATAAATTTATAAAATCATAAATTTATTACAAAGCCACATCTCAATCTCAAGAAATCCGCATAAAAATGCTTGATCCCTAGACACTTTTGATGTGTGTATTTCACAAACGAATTTTTTTATCAAAAAATTGTTAATGGAAACTATCAATATTTTTAAAGACCTATTTAATGATACCCCACACTAAGGGGTACACGAGAAAAAAAAAAACATCCCCACTTTACTTGTACAGGACGTACCCTAAAACAAAATATTTTACGAGATTTTATTTTACCACTTTTTCGGCACAACAAATCTGTATATTTACACCAAATTACAGCTCTCTAGTACTGTGCGTCTCTGAGCTAAACTGCGGACAGACGGACGGACGGACGGACGGACGGACATGGCGAAACTATAAGGGTTCCTTGTTGACTACGGAACCCTAAAAACCATGTCAGTTATGATAATAAATTGTAGAGTATTTATTTTTTTGTTGAGTAACTACTCTTATACTTGTAACGAGTTGATTTGTAAATAAACATTACTTTTGTTGTATTTAATTTAGATCATCAGTGGCTCTTATAACATTCAAATAAGTATCAGATCTTATTGCCCTTATTGCTAAATATTGTGAAAATAAATAAAAAAATAAATATTAAAAAAAAAACAAAAAGCCCGACTGCGTAAAAACACTAAAAAGAAAGAAACAAGCCCAGTAGTTTAGAATTCACTCATTCACACTCACAGTCGGGGCCCATTCAAATTATATCAATCAAATCTTCCCAAGGGGCCCCGACTGTGAGTGTGAATGAGTGAATTCTAAACTACTGGGCTTGTTTCCTTCTTTTTAGTGTTTTTACGCAGTCGGGTTTTTTTTTTTAATATTTATTTTATTTTACTATTTTTAGTTTTTGTTAGCATTTATCAGTCCAAATTAAATTGAAACATATCTATCTATATATATAAAATTCAAAACTGACTGACTGATCTGACAACGCACAGCCCAAACCGCTCGGCCTAGAAACTTGAAATTTGGCATAAGTCCTCCTTATACCACGTAGGTGAGCACTAAGAAAGGATTTTGCGAAATTCGGCCCCTAAGGAGTTGTTTTTGGGGTTGATAGTTTGTATGAAACTTCGCTACTACAGGTGCTAGGAATTCCAAATTTTGCATGGGGTGTCTTTTTAGAACGTAGATGCTCACTATGACGGGATTTTGCGAAATCCGACCCCTGAGGGGTTTGTTTTTGGGGTCGATAGTTTGTATGAAACTTTGTTACTACAAGTGCTAGGCGTCTCAAATGTGGCATGCCGGTTCTTTTTAAGACGTAAATGCTCAACATGGTAGAAATTTTGTGAAACTCGACCCCTAAGGGGTTGTTTTTGGGGTTGATAATTTTTAGGCTTAAATTTTTACATATGGCTATTTTTTTGGACGTAAATGATACCAAAGACGGGATTTTGTGAAATTCGACACCTAAGGGGTTGTTTTTTTAGGCCATGTGTTTTCATGGCCATCTGAATGCGCCACTGACAGAGTCCCACATAACGGTGGGGGGGGTTCGCATCGGCGTCGGGGGTACGATGAAGTACCTGGGACTCGTCCTCGACAGCCGATGGAACTTCGGGGAGCATTTCTCCCGTTTGGCCCCAAGGCTGAACCGGGCATCAGCCGCCCTCGGGCGGCTCCTGCCCAATATCGGCGGGCCAAACGCCCCCTGCCGGAGGTTGCACGCTGGCGTCGTGCGGTCCATGGCCCTCTACGGGGCCCCCGTGTGGGCCCTGAGCATTCGGACGCGGCCGGCAAAGCTGGTCGCATGCCAGAGGGTCATGGCAATCCGAATGATCCGAGGATACCGCACGATCGCCGGCGAATCGGCCAACCTTCTTGCCGGATCACTGCCCTGGGATCTGGAGGCGACTGCCCTCCTGCGCGTCTATGAGTGGCGCGTGGAGGCGCAGCGTCGGGGTGTATCCCCGCTGCCTCGAGAGGTCGAGGCGCGGCGGGAAGAGCTCCGGCGCGATCTCAGGGCAGTTTGGAGAGAACGACTATCGCAACCGAAGTACGGGCTAGCCGCAATCGCGGCTGTAAGACCCCTCTTTGAGGAGTGGCTGGATAGGTCCCACGGCGTCCTCACCTACCGCATGACACAGGTCCTCACCGGACATGGCAGCTTCGGGAGGTACCTGTGCATGATAAAAAAGGAGGAAACGCCCGGGTGTCACCACTGCGAGGATCGCCCGGAGGACACGGTGGAGCATACGGTGCAGGACTGCCCAGCTTGGGCGGAGCACCGCCGTGTCCTCACTGCGGCGATAGGCGGAGACCTCTCGCGCCCGGCATTGGTTGCGGCCATGCTGCGGGGCGAGACGGAGTGGGAGGCGGTCGCCTCCTTCTGCGAAGCAGTCATGCTCGCGAAGGAGGAGGCGGGCCGCTTGAGGGAGAGGATACCGTCCTCCCTCCGCCCGAGACGCAGTGGTAGACGCCCACGGCGACGGATGTCGCGGGACGATCTCCGGCCACCGTAGGCGCGGGCATGCGGGCGGCGAGTAAAGGGCAACTCGCTGTCCGACCATGGACCATGCCCGGGTCGACGGCGCGTTGTGTCCCACGCGCGCCTCAAGGAGCGTCAGCATGATGACGGGGCCCCCCTATAGAGGGCCACAGTCCTGCCGGGGTTGCGGGACATACGTATACCGCGACTCCGGCACACAAAGGGCTAACGAAGGACACCGTGGATTTTAGTCAGTACAAGTCTGACAGTCCCTCCCGCCCTGCCCGGGGTGGGAGGACTCATTTGATGATTTTGCCACGTAAAAAAAAAAAAAAAAAAAAAAAGGGGTTGTTTTTGGGGTTGATAGTTTGTATGAAACTTTGTTACTACAAGTGCTAGGAATTCCAAATTTTGCATGGGGTATCTTTTTAGAACGTAGATGCTCACTATGACGGGATTTTGTGAAATCCGACCCCTGAGGGGTTTGTTTTTGGGGTTGATAGTTAGTATGAAACTTTTTTAGTACAAGTGCTAGGCGTCTCAAATCTTGCATGGTGGTACTTTTTATGATGTAAATGCTCACCAAGGTGGAAATTTTGAGAAATTCGACCCCTAAGGGGTTGTTTTTGGGGTTGATAGAATTGAGACTCAAATTTATACATAGAGGTTCTTTCTTGGACGTAAGTAATACCTAAGACGGGATTTTGTGAAATTCGATCCCTAAGAGGTTGTTTTTGGGGTTGACAGTTTGAAACTCTGTTACTTGTACGAGGAGCCTCAAAAATTGCACCGGGTTCCTTTATAAACATAAGACTCAAAATCCCGCCATGGTGTGCATCTAGCACACCATGGCGGGATTTTGCGAAATTCCATCCCAAAGGGGTTTGTTTTTGTGTTTGATAGTTTGTATGAAACTTTGTTACTACAAGTGCTAGGCGTATCGAATTTTGGCGAGGGGTTGTTTTTAAGACCTAAAGATGTTCATTAAGACGGTTTTGCGAAATTCGACCCCTAAGGGGCTTTTTCGGGGTTGATAATTTGGAGACTCAAATTTTGCATAGAGATTCTTTTTTGGACGTAGTTGCGGGTGTTTTGTGAAAATAGACCCCAAGGGGTTGATATTTTGTATGAAACTTCGTTTCTACAAATGCTAGGCGTAAGTATTAAATTTTGCAAGGTTGTTCTTTTCTGACGTAAATGCACACCAACGCAAGGCACTATTTTCTGAAATTCTACCCCTAAGGGGCTGTTTATGGGGTTGACAGTTTGTATGAAACTTTGTTACTACAAATGCTGGGAGTTTCAGCATGGGGGTTGTTTTAGGACCTAGGTTCTCACTAAGACGGAATTTTACTAAATTCGACCTCTTAGGGGTTGTCTTTGGTGTTTGTAATTAGATGACTCAACATTGCAGGGGGGTTTAATTTAGGATACAGGTTCTCACTAAGAGAGGATGATACGAAATTCGACCCCTAAAAGTTTGTATTGGGGTTGATAGTTAGGAGTTTTAAATTTTTAGGACCTAGGTGTTACCTAAGACGGAATATTGCGGGTTGATAGAATTTTTGTTGAATATTGATTGAGTTTTTCTAACAGTATCCCTTATAGAGGGTGGCCGGGACTAGAAATTCACAAAAGCAAAATTCGAAAATCACGCGGACGAAGTCGCGGGCGTAGTGCTAGTAAGTTATATATATTTTGGTAAACCATTTTTAAAATCCTTTAATTTGATACCCCACTTGGTAGAATGTGAGAGATTTTAAAAAAATATTTTTAGTTCGGAACCCTTTGCACACGAGTTCGACTCGCACTTGGCCAGTTTTATGTACCCAGTGACACTCTCATGTTTAAGACGAATCTAACGACACCTCTCAAGTTAAAATCCATCAAGCCGTTTAGGCTGCAGAGCAACACACAGAAACATACATACATACACTCGAAAAACATAACCCTCCTGGCGCAGTCGGGTAAAAATGTTGGATACCTGGTTAAACTAAACATTAAGGTTAAGTTTATAATTAGTCTCTTTTTTGAAAACATTTGTTTTCTTTTTATTCATAAAACATTATTATTTCAGTATCAGGATCGCCTTTAATTGAAGACGTTCGCCACGTAGTTTTATAAACATACTTACATACAAAAAACATAGTACCTATACAAATATATAATATAGATAAACATTTTGTCCACATGGTTAATTTTAAGTATCATTACAAATGTGCACAGTGTTCAACAAAAGTTATCCCGCCAATAAACTAAAAGTCGGGAAAAATAAAGCTGTGGGGACGTTAACCGCAACATGTTAAACCTAGATTACCCTCGCATTTTATATTTATATTGCGTAAAGAACATGTCACTTTGTTAAACACTGCGAACACTGTGGCCGCCATTTTATGATGCAGCGTGTCATGCATATAGCAACAATGGCAACATGGCAACAGTATTTTTCTGTATTCTTTTTTAAATTTTTGACACTTCCAGCAGTAAAATCATTCATCGATTTTATTCAATCGTTTGTTTGAATGTCTTTTTTTTCATTTTTTTAAAAGCTTTTATTTGTGACATGTTAAATGAAATTTTTGGCTCTAAAATGGTTTGTTTGTTGGAAAGTTAGGTATCAGGGGGGGTCTACTATCATAATCCGTCAACGAAAATACGGGCCTGGGCCGAAATTTCGGAGTGAATCTTACTTTCATAATTATAAGCATTCAGCTTGATTGGTGATTTTTTTAAACCGGTTTCCTCGCTCTTGGAATTTATCACGTATCGTGGGTGCGTTTACAGACATAGAAACACACATACACAAACACCCGGACCCAGAACAACTACTTGTAGGTCCTACAAATATTTTGTTCCATGCGCGGATAGAACCCGCGACACACTACGCAGCAGTAATTAATCGCTTAGCCACTGCGCCAACTGTACCGCCAAACATGGCCTTCTTTCTGTTGTGTCATACATGCACGCTTTACCAGTTGTCAATATCATGACCACTGGGGGGCTACCATGATTTCTTAAACCGAGAATAGTTCGACTGTAGGAAAGAGACAGAGCTATACAAGTCATCTAGCGCCATCTCGTTCGCACAGTGAAGCTACTGTTGCTTTAAGTCGTCATGGTGGGCCACCTGAAGTTACCTGAAGTTACTTAGTTCTGAAGAACACCACACCTCGAAAATATTTTTTGAGTTGCTTTCTAACTCTATGATGAAATATAATTTCGTTCATAGAGTGTGCTGCTGTCATGAATGAAACAGATATCTACATAACAATCCGCGTGGTATTACATTATGTATTTCATCTCATTTACATATCTATCTAGGCACGTCATAAGATTTACTACGGAAACGAAAACCTTCTAATACGTAAGCATACATATTGTATAAATACATCTGTTTACCTTTCAGGCAGAAAAACAATACAATAAAATTCTTCTCTTTATTAGGCACTCATTCTGCTACATTCGTGTGATCGCAAGCAGTTATGTCACACGTGACTTTATTTCCTTTTATATTAAAACATATATACCTTCGCGTCACCTCGGCGTAAAATACGCACAAATCAAGACAAAACATCAAGCAAATTAACGAAGAAAAATCCGCGCATCAAAAGATTTGCTTACACACAATATAAACGTGTTAAACGCGGCGAAAGTCTTCAAGCTCGCATATCTAATGAAAAATAATTTAGGTGCAGACAGCCGGCATTAATATTAATAAATAATAAGGTGACGGTTCGCACGGTAGTATATAAATCCGGCACGCTGTGAGCCGTCACAATAGTAATATATTAGGACAAATGTTATTACAAGCTCGACTCGTTATGTTATTTTTGTGCGCTTCCCCCGAGTTAGGAATTCAAGGCGGCCGGGGCGACCGCAGCGCCGCTGTGACAGTTGGCGCTCCTGCCGGGCGGCGCCACAGTGGTCTGGAAATCGAGCTCCATACTCATAGAAACTTAAAGTGAGGAATAAAAAAAATAAAAATTGTAATGGCTCTGGTATACCTCCCTTGACATCATATTAAAGTATGGATGGTATAAGTTACACTAGGCGTGAGAAAAAAAATATTTATGTTTTTTTTGTATGGGAGAAAACACAAAAAGTACGTTTTCTCGAAACTTAATAGAACTGTTAGGCTGGTGGTCACACGAGCTATAGTCCCATACACGGCGATCAAGATGACATACAATTCATGTACCGTTAGGCGCCGCTTCGCACGTAATAAATTTTTGAAATTTTGAATTTTCGACATGTGATTTTTCAAGTCTTTGGCTTGGTTAATTGACGATTAAGCCTGCGAATGACCATTACGATGACAATAATTAAAAAAAATGATTGTACAAGTTTTTTTGCGCATTCTTAGAACTAACTCATAACTAATTATTTCATCTAAGAACTTCTCCAACTTTTTCATTTCCGAAGGAGTATCTTTACTTATATCACATGTCTGCTCTGCTTTACAACATGGCTTCCCATAATAATCCTATAGAAGGCTGCAGTGCTTCAATCTCAGCCTCAATCAAAGCCTGTTCTTCCACGGTGTTTATTGTTTTCGTTTGAAAACTTAAAATAAGTAGGTCTGTAAAACATGGTGGAACATATTTAAAAAAGTATGAGACACGGCTTCAAGAGAACATCAAATGGCCTGAGATCGTGAGGGTAAAAATGACTACTTCTGTAGTGTCGCAAAGTAGAGCAGCAACCATGTTCCAGTTCTGACTTTGGTGTAAATGAGGGTGCATCAACATCCTACACACCGGAGACATGCAATGTTGGAACATCAACACCAGTTGTGACGCCGAGAAAACCATTCGTGGAGCTAAGCCCGCTATAGCAAAGAAGGAGAGTGGAAGAGCTCCAAACGCATAGCACTAAAAGCCTTGCTCATGCAACTGGTTTGAAAGCACAAAACAAGAATGTACCTAGCAGATATCATTTAACTGGTAACGGAGAATCCCGAAGACTTGATTGACACAGCTATAAGTATTTTGACCTCATTGAGGAAAGCCTCTCTAGCCACTTCTAAAGAGAAGTGGCAGTATATTATAACATTAAGATCTTGTGCAAAAGAAGAAGGAATAACATTGTATCCTTCTTGTACTGCCATCCCTGAAGCGAAGAACTGCTAACCCCCAAAAGATACCATAGACATCACGGAAAGAGAGGCTATAGTAAAGCTCCAAGCAGTTTTGGACATAACTGTAGCTAGGCTTGGAAAGTTGTCACGTGTGCAATCTTCGCTATATGGCAAAGAGTTGATATATGCAAATGGGGCTTTGATGGTGCTTCAGGGCAAAGCTTGTATAAGCAAACCATGGCAGACGAAGACGATTGCAGTATTTTTATGTGTTCTTTTGTGTCTCTGCGTTTAGTTTGTGGCGATGAAAAAGTATGGGAGAACCCAAATCCCACCCAGACCTATTCATTTTAGGTTTACAAACGAAAACAAGTTAAACATCGTAAAGGGCTGGCTCTGTTTGAGGGTGAGATTGAAGCACTGCAGCCTTCTATTATGGGAAGCCATGTCGTAACGCACTCAATGCTAATGATAGCTTCAATGAGGTCAAAATACCTAAAGCTGTGTCAACCAAATCTTCAGGATTCTCCGTTACCAGTTAAATGATATCTGCTAGGTACATTTTTGTTTTGTGCTTTCAAACCAGTTGCATGAGCAAGGCTTTCAGTGCTATGCGTTTGGAGCTCTTCCACTCTCCTTCTTTGCTATAGCGGGCTTAGCTCCACGAATGGTTTTCTCGGCGTCACAACTGGTGTTGATGTTCCAACATTGCATGTCTCCGGTGTGTAGGATGTTGATGCACCCTCATTTACACCAAAGTCAGAACTGGAACATGGTTGCTGCTCTACTTTGCGACACTACAGAAGTAGTCATTTTTACCCTCACGATCTCAGGCCATTTGATGTTCTCTTGAAGCCGTGTCTCATACTTTTTTAAATATGTTCCACCATGTTTTACAGACCTACTTATTTTAAGTTTTCAAACGAAAACAATAAACACCGTGGAAGAACAGGCTTTGATTGAGGCTGAGATTGAAGCACTGCAGCCTTCTATAGGATTATTATGGGAAGCCATGTTGTAAAGCAGAGCAGACATGTGATATAAGTAAAGATACTCCTTCGGAAATGAAAAAGTTGGAGAAGTTCTTAGATGAAATAATTAGTTATGAGTTAGTTCTTAGAATGCGCAAAAAAACTTGTACAATCATTTTTTTTAATTATTGTCATCGTAATGGTCATTCGCAGGCTTAATCGTATAATAATATAAATAAATCGACTGGCAACGTCATTTAACCAAGCCAAAGACTTGAAAAATCACATGTCGAAAATTCAAAATTTCAAAAATTTATTACGTGCGAAGCGGCGCCTAACGGTACATGAATTGTATGTCATCTTGATCGCCGTGTATGGGACTATAGCTCGTGTGACCACCAGCCTAACAGTTCTATTAAGTTTCGAGAAAACGTACTTTTTGTGTTTTCTCCCATACAAAAAAAACATAAATATTTTTTTTCTCACGCCTAGTGTAACTTATACCATCCATACTTTAATATGATGTCAAGGGAGGTATACCAGAGCCATTACAATTTTTATTTTTTTAATTCCTCACTTTAAGTTTCTATGAGTATGGAGATCGATTTCCAGACCACTGTGCGGCGCCGCCACCAACCGGAATAACCCACTGTGCTGTGCACTGCTACCAACTGTACTACACTGTAACCAACTACTCGGATACCGCAGCTAACTAAATACGAGTAAAATAATCTGCATCAACTTCTTTTACGTAGAGCAGGGGCGTAGCTACCGCGCCGTAGCATTCTTAAGGCGCTTCACCAGGAGCATTCGAGTGTATTGTAACATTATAGATTCGACTTTGAGCATTACATTACAATACTACCTCGCTGACTGACGAGCATTCGCATACATTTAGTATACATTTGATAAAAGGTGCGCATTGTGATGCTCGATTGTCTTCCTTCACTGATGAATGCTCGAATCCGTTACATTACATGTGAATGCTTGCGGTGAGGGAGCGCCTATATCAATGATAAGGGGGCCCCGTATGTATCAAAAATACGACCTACAAGTTTAAATTTGTTAACGCTCCCACGATACGGAGAAATTCCAAGTGCAGAGCAACATTTTAAAAAAGTTGCTTTAAATGCTGCTGCTGCAATGTGTCGATCAGTAACGTATTTTGAATTTTCTAGCTCTCTCCTACATTATCTTAATTGCATTAGTAAAAATAGTTCTTTATTCTGCAAAACACACTTATAGATTAGAAGGGCTTCAAAGAAGAAACGGGGCACCTTCTGGCATAACTACCACAGACGTAGAGGCATAGATGATCCTTCTCCACTTATGTGATAAAGTCGAAAATACACTGAAGGAATTTAATTGACAGATTGGGTAGGTTAATGTGTTAGCATCTGTACAAAACATCACCCTGTAATCACCGAAGGGATTGGTAATGGTATACCAAATACGAGTAGTACACCCACATTACACCAGTTAAAGTCTAATGGGTGAGTCTAATGCTGAAATAGAGGCATTGAAATCACTCATACGTAAATAAAATATTGAAAAAAGTTGAACAATGATTTAAAATGCTTTACGTACTAAATATTATCAATTAACCCAATAATACTCAAATTGTTTCTTAACTAGCAACATAAACCCGCAATTTATGAAACGGCCAAACAACAACTATCTAATTGGTGACTTTTTCATGAGAATACAGAAATCTACTAGGAAATTCCACAGTAAATTCAACGGCATCGATCATGTTTTATTGAATAGCGTCGTCATTAAAATCAGGTGGTACACAGGCAACAAGTCGGGCGCCGAGCACGCTCAATATTCAACGACAACCGTCACCGCAGCCGCCTCAAGACTTCCTAGAACCAACGACCAGATGTTATAATTAATAATCTCCTTTGAAGATGCTATTTTCCAGTAATGCTCTGAGTGCAGTCTTATATTTAAATGAAAATAATTTATTTTACTTGTTGGTTTATGTAGATAGAGATCCCCAATCACACCAGCCGCAGTTCTACTTCAAAGCAGGAAGGAATAATTATATCAATACATGGAAGGAATTTGGGATGATAACAGAGATAAAATATACAAAAGACCAGAAGCAAAGCTTTTTCAACCTGTTTATTTTTGCTCTTTTCGCCATTATAAAGCGCGGGACGACCAACCGCCATCAACAATTTAAGGCCATCAGCGCCTCTCTTAATTACGTACTAACAAATCAACTAGTAATTTTATTTTTTTTATATTTCAGCAAGCGCTTGTCCGACATTAAACGGTAAAAATATGGTCAATATTATCACGCTGAATTGGAGTAAATATGATAAGAACTGCGCCCGCAATCATTTCACGGTCGGACGGCGAAAATTTTCGTTTCAAACACGAGACGCGGGGCTTCCTCTTTTCACAAAATGTCTATAGGGTAATGGAAATTTCACTCAGTAAACTAACATAGAATACATAAAGGAGAGTTGTGCAAAGGACATGAACTCAATGCTGACTCTATTAAACTTTCATAACGTTTCCCAAGAGGGATGTGGGTATAATCGACAATAGTGGGCGATCTTATCTGTACCTCAGTTTTCACTCAATGCCGTAAGGTTGGGCGTATAATTAAACAGCTTAAACTTGTAGTTTGATCGTGCACTTACTTTAATTGTGTTAATTGTATTTAGATCGCTGTGTAATGAGTATAGGACAAGTTTGAATAGACAGCTGTTTACATTGTCGTGAAAGTTATAAAAGTCAAATGAGGGTACCTTGCGGATGTCTTGAGTAGGCTAGACTTGGCACCTGATACCTTAGGAGGCACGTTGTATCTATCTGTATCTACATAAAGGTAGATACAAATTACGAGTAATAAAAGATGATGCTTAAGCAGACTAGGAACTAGCATGCTCTTTATCTTGTTTGCGAGTAGCAACAAAATCATAACAGCATAATTATGCTCTAAAATAGCACGACAGCTTTTCGAGCATGCTACGAGTATAAATAAGCATGCTCATTTCTAGCAGAGTACACATGACACATGCTTCAAAGTAGCAAATACTTTGCTTATTAGTAGCATGCTTTTGTGGTAGTATTGAGCATGTGTATCTGTAGCTTTACTTCGAACGATCCAGCGCCTATTTAGAACAATCGTTATATTTCCATTTGCAGTTTGGCTTAGTGTTATGGCCTATTTTGGTGCTAATTCGTTTGCCGCATAAGATCGTAAACTCAACTGCCTTTACCAACATAACACCTATACATAATAATCAGACGCCGTAAACGCATAAAGGCGCTACTCCACTGCTACGCACTGTATTCATAAAAGTTGGCCACACTTCTTTTGTTTCACAGCATTTGCTACAGTAGACCAAGATCCCAGAGCCCCTAGACCTACGTCATTTTAGCAAAGCTGAAATTTTGATTACTATGCAGTTAAGACAGTATGTCTTAACTACATAGTTAACTATAAATCCTCATTTCAGCTTTGTTAAAATGACGTAGGTCTGGGGGCTCTGGGATCTCACTCTACAGCTATGTGGCAGTGAAAAACTCCACCTACAGAGACACTTTCATGACTTTTCCAGTTTTTGTGACGTAAACTGGAACTTCGACGTTAATTTGATCCGCGTTCCTCGCTCGTACACTAGAGGTGCTGTTTCAATTTTCTATATAACAATAAACGCAGTAAATACTCAAAATTCAAGTATGCAGAAAAGAAAATTGTTTTAAGGCCCCAGTTCCATACTAACGCCCGAAATTAATATTCTATCACAATCCAAATATCGTTCCTTTATTTTTGACGGCTGCTTCGGATTGAACAAACTCGAATAGGCAAATTAAGTCTTTGATTGCTTGTCTGCAACAAAGACGCAACCGAAAGTAGCAAAAGAGCAGACGAAAATAGGGGTGTGTCAGCGGTGCCCAGGCACAGACATAGAACCTGGTAGGGTACAGAAATGTCCAAAAGGACTACATTGGCCAGACCAGGGCACAGTTAAAGAAGCTCGCACTGGGCGTATAAAAGGCTAGTTACGGCATTGCAACCGAGGTAAGTTTTTTTCAGTGTAAGTGTTACTTAGCCGTTGTAGTTGTGGAACGGTGCCTTTACTTATAGTAATTACATTATAGTACATTTATAATCACAGTTTTATATAAATACATTTTTATATGCTTTTTATTTATTTTATTAACCAGTGTAGATAAAAAAAAAGTGAAACATGATCAGCTCTGGCACAGCAGAGTGGGATTCAACAAGAACAAAGCCAATTTAGAAATTATTAATAGTAAATTAAATCTGTAAAAGCCAGGACAGTCCCTGGCTCTTATTAGTTCCTCTGTTCCACTTAATTAAAATCTTAAATGCATTCACTGGTAGACATTCAGTGTAAGTCGCTGGGTTAAGGAGCATAAAATATACAGAGATGTTTGTAAAACAATAAAAACCTTTAATGGGATGAAAGTACTTATGGTTATAAACAACTATGAAACCAACCCTGAAAGATAAAAAAATTACGAAATGGAATATTTTTCCGTTGAAAATGTATGAAACACTCGATTTTTAGGGTTCCGTAGTCAACAAGGAACCCTTATAGTTTCGCCATGTCCGTCCGTCCGTCTGTCCGCAGCTTAGCTCAGAGACGCCCAGTACTAGAAAGCTGTAATTTGGTGTAAAAATGCGGATTTGTTCCTTCGAAAAAGTGGTAAAATAAAATCTCGTAAAATATTTTTTTAGGGTACCTCCTGCTGTACACATAAAGTGGGGTATGATTTTTTTTTGTTTCGCGTACCCCTTAGTGTGGGGTATCATTAAAGAGGCCTTTAAAAATATTGATATTTTCTATTTACAATTTTTTGATAAAAAGATTCGTTTGTGAAATATTAAGCTTTAAAGTGCTAATTTTTGCTCGACTCGAGTGTCCCCCCCCCCCCCCTCTACCAGCTAAACGGTTATGTTTGGGGGTGTGAAAAAATTCACAATAGTAGTATATATAACGAAGTTTAAAAGAAAATTATCATTACTAAGTAGGCAAGGCAAGTTAACAAGTTTACGAGTAATAGTCGACCAACTTATAAAACGTACTTGGATAACATATTTTCCTAAAAAAAATGTATCGGAGAACATGTTCTTCAACTGCAAGTGTAAGTTTGTCAACTTTATTTTTACAGCTGTAAAAGGTGGGTATGTTTTGGGGATAGGTAGGTTTTTATTCACAACTATTTTTAACTAACTTCAAAAAACGGATGAGGTTCTCAATTCGTCGTAATCTTTTTTTATATTGTATTTTCCCCGATTTCTCAAAGACGCCTGGACCGATTTTGAAAATTCTTCTTTTTTAAATTCATCAATCATCATCATCATCATCAGCCTATAATGTTCCCACTGCTGGGACACAGGCCTCCTCTCTGTGAGAGGGAGTGGGCCATAATCCACCACGCGGGCCCAGTGCGGATTGGTGGATGTCACATGTCTTTGAATTTTTGGTTCTAGGACATGCCGGTTTCCTCACGATGTTTTCCTTCACCGTTTTGAGAGCAGTGGTGATGAAATAAATTACACAAAGTAATGCGCCAGGCGGGGTTCGAACCCACGACCTACAACTCGTAAGTCGGGACCGATCCCACTGGGCCACCACTGCTCCTGCTTTTTTAAATTATATTCATCGAATCAGTTTAGTTAGTTCGCATAAGTATTTTGATGGGCAACTACGGAACCCTACACTGTGCGTGGCCCGACACGCACTTGGCCGGTTTTTTTTGTATCTTGTTTCTGTTTTACAAATAACCCTGTATAATTTATGTATACCTATTTGTTTAAATATATTTTATTTCTAATACTTTCCTATGCTCATCAAAGTGATTGTAATGAAGATGAACTAAGAAAGGGTTTTCAAAAATTCATTCTCTTGGGGAGTTAAGTTCGTTATTTTTAATTTGAAAGGGTGCAAGTTGGAATATTTCGTTTAGAAATAAAAGTACCTTTACATTTATTTTTGGAAACTTCCCTTAACTTTACCAATAAAAAAATCCCGAAAAGTAATGGTAGGTATTAGCCCAGCAGTGGGATGATAATAAATTCATAAACACATGCAATAAAGCTTTTTTTGGATAGAAAATATTGATTGCGAGCAGGATTTTAACCTGCGATCTTCTGATTCAGTGTAACAGACTCTCTTACCAACTAAAGGTAAGCGTCCACAGGTCCGCATGGCACGTATCGGACGTATCGTACGTAACGGATTTTAGATGCGATGCGTCCGATACGTGCGATGCCGACCTGTGGACGCTTACCTTAAGCCATCGCAATCATACTCTACAGGGTCAATCTTCGAACCATCATCATCATAATTATTAGCCGTAGGACGTCTACTGCTGTGTCAGGCCTGTGTTCAGCAGTAGACGTCTTACGGCGTCCTCTATAAATTTTCAATTGGACCGATTGGAAGCAGCGGCTTGCATCCAGCGCGATCTTGTGGGCTTCATCAGATCGTCTGTCAACATTGTAGGTGTTCCCCTGCTCCTGTTGGGAGTAGCGTGATGGTATATTATATAGGGTGTTTAAAAATTAACTGCAAGAATTACGTGTACTCGGTATTAAAAATCAAAAATAATTGCAAAAAAAAATCAATATAATAAGTTATTTGTAAGTATTTCGATGGATTGCCAGTCCAAAGTCTGCAAAATGTGATGAGAAAGTTGGAATCAGCTGTGAACGCTTGCATACGGGTGAACGAACCCAATGAGATCAAATTCATTAAGATGGTCAAAAAAAAAGGCTTGAAAAAAATTTTTTTTTCTGGAGAAAAGGCGTGTTTTTTTTTTTTTTATATACTCGGTTTTTGCTACCGAGTCTAGCCTTCCTCATTTATTAGAATATCCAACACAAAAAAAAAACAATTTGAACTAGTAGACAAGTTTGTGTTTTAGTTTGAACGCGCTATTTTCAGAAAATTAGCGCGTTCAAACAAAGAAACAAACTCGTCAGCTCAGCTGTAATGTCAGTATAGATTTTAAAAATACTGCAATTCTTTTATAACGTTCTTGCAAGTTTACAACTCAACACATGCAACGACCAATTACCAGAAGAGTAGCAGTTACCATATGATACTCAGCCTCCTTGCATGCCGAGAGATCGTTACAACGCTTCTCTGGCCAACATCACTGCCTCTCGACCTAATCTGCGACGTAAATAGGAAACCTGACGATAATAATCTCTACACCTCCTTTGCTATATTTTTACACTCTCGAAAATGGCTCAAGATTTCTATGAAATGTTCAATATATAGCGGTTTCTGAACAAAATCGAGCCAGCATATTTCCTATTTCTGGAAAAATTCGTTAGGTAAGTAATTTCACACAAAAAGATATGCCCGTAAAATGTGTTTCAAAATGTCCAAGGTGTCCTAAGTCCGTAAACGAAAACACGGCGAGGCTGAGGCGGAGCGAAGCAGAGCGGAGACGAGCTGTACCGCGATTCACCAATCACATGGCTGATGCACATGGCTGGCCACGTGACACATGTATATTCAAGCCATGTGATTGGTGAATCGCGACACAGCTGGTCTCCGCTCAGCTCCGCTTAATCTCCTCTGTCGAACCGCAGCCTCATAGTTTTTGTGTTCATCGCATTCGAACAGAGTGACAGATAGAAATAGTAACTTGGTATTCAATATGTAGTGTTGTAGTGAAACTAAAACTGAGACAAGAAATACAATGGAAATGTATTCAGAAATATGACAAGTTGATATTCAAGTTTTGGTGCCCAGTAAGTCTGCATAGCACCTACATAAGTTTAAGAGCACTCCTTTGTATGCTAAGTAGCCTAAAATTGTACTGTGCAAATGTATGAAAACTAAGAACGGAAGGCACGGAAATACATTGAGTAAATAAGACAAAGAAGTTTGCCAAAGGTGATTAGGTTTGAGCATGGCGTAATTTTTGAAAATGAATGAATGAATATTCGTACTTACATACATACATGGCATTAGCTGTTTCTTTTTATATTGAGCTTTATCAAAAGAAAATGTTGTGTTCTTTAAATAGCAATACCCTGTAATAATAATCTAAAAATAATAAATTTTAGTACTTACGAGGATCCGTAACAAAATGCATTTAGATTTTTCAAAGTGATCGCAAACTTTTTTTGAGATTTGTAAGTCACATTCTGCTTTTGTGTGTGAATTTTCTTATTTATCAGTAATTTCGTAAAATAATCAAACCTTGTACATTTTACACGCTCTTAAGGGGCGCATATCTTAGAGCGCAGCAGGCATTTAGAGTGATTTCCCCCCCTCCTGTCACGTGGCATCACAGCGCTTTTCAAATGAACTTCGCTGACCCCGTTGGAAAACGTACCACCTTGAGCTTATTCTAGCCTAGTACTTTGGCAGGCCATTTAGAGTTACCTTATCCCCGCGCTGCGTGTCACGTGGCGTCAGAGTGCAAGACATACCACCTTGATCTTATACTAGCCTAGTACTTTTGCTGGTTAGTGACATTCTATCAGTTTATAAGCATAGCTGGAATTTAAAAACTTTTTACTTTTGAAAAATGCGCAATACAAAGCGTCTCAAGGAGATATCGACACGGGCATATTATTGCATACCTTCATGCATTTTTATTTCGAGAAATTCTTTGAAACATGTTTAAAATTCATCTCTCTTCAATTTATTTAATAAAAAACAGTGTATCCAAGTTAAAGCACAAGTTACTTGTGCACTAAAAGTAAAAGTATTATTAGAAAAAAATAAATAAAAAACAAATAACAAATCTTTATGTAATGCAAAAAGAATATCATATCGAGTAAGGATCGAACCCGAACCTCGTAGCTTACCAGTCCCGGCGTTCTTCCGTTCGGCTACCCGGTCCGCTGAGTAAACATTTAAAATAGCTGTTCATAAACTATGTCATGATTTTTCATTGGTTCTGATAAAATACAGCAGAGGACGAAGCTTTATCTTTCACATTTTATGTAATCCTGGTACTATCGGGACAAATGCATGCAAATTTTACGACTCTCCTATCAAACTATAAGGCTGCGTTTCCACCAGAGATGTGCGAGGATGCGTAGCTAGGGATGTGTTTGTAAAGAACCAATAGAATCGCTTCATTTACCTCGCTTTGGTCAGCACAGCTCTGGTGAAAACGGCTGAGCGGAGCTAGATTTTTGCGCATACAAAACAAGCGAGGGATTTGTTCGAGGGATGTGTGAGAGGGATGTGTTGCGAAGGATGTGTACGAGAGATATGTACGAGGGATGTGTTGCGAGGGATGTGTAAGTGGGATATGTTGCGAGGGATGTGTTGTGTCTTCACTCCCACTACACCGCACCCTCGTCGCCACATTTCACAGCTACGCTACACATCCTCATAGGCACATTTTCATGCACAGCTTTGGTGGAAACAACCACACCTTTTACAGCACAGCTAAACATCCTCGCACGACACATTTCCATCGCACATCTCTGGTGGAAACGCAGCCTTACTGACTGAAGTGAAGCGATGCGCGCCGGCCGTGACAATTTATAAGGGGCCATAACTTGTCCTGAATTCAGGATCCGATATTCAGAATATGATTTAGAGTAAGAAACTTAGTCGCCAAAGCATGTACTAAATCGTGTCCTAATTAGGATGCTACTCGTCCTAAATGCAATTACACTTTCCTGAATTATGGACGTCCTGCATATCGGAGCCTGAATTTAGGACAGTGTAAATTGCCCCTTATGTTTTGAAAGTCTAAAATAGTTTGAAACACCGCCCGCCGTGATGATATCTTTCGTAATATGTTTGCCTGGTAAGATCGTCAAAAAATGCCCTTAAAAAATGAATGAAGGAACTTCGTGAAAATAAATGTTTGTTTACTTACGCTAATGTCAAAGAAACTCTTTCATATCTATGATCGCCTAGTACTAAAAACTTCGTGTATGACTTGTTAGAGCAGTGTTGTATAGTTTATGTGGCAGATTAGATAGAGACAAAGATACCATAAGAGAGAAACATCGAAGATATCATGGTGTCTCTGTCACACGACAGTGACAGAAATATACTTCGATGCCGAATGCACTGTGTCTGTAATCTAACCGTTGCGTTTTATGCTTTCCTGTTAACGTGGCTACAAAATTACACTAAATAGTTAAAACTCAGAAATAAATGATATTACGTATATTATATCGATCACTAGCGGGGGGAATGGCGCGAGCCAGCAAAAGCGACACAGGTCCTACCTCGGACACGCCTCGCGGGCGACTGAAGCAATGCACGTAGGGCACGTCGTTATATAGTTAAGGGTAAAAAAAAACAGAAATATTTAGAAAAAAAGTAACCGGAAATTCCTCTGACAAACATCATTACCTATCTATTGATATGTTTTTAGGACCAAAAGCATGGTCTACTTCAAGTACCACTGAAAAAACGTTAAAAAAATCTCTATTTTCGCGATTTTTTTTTATCAAGGCAAGTTATAAATATCGCGTTTTCAACTGCAAATTAATTTAGATAGTTCATTGAACTACAACATATATTTTTTTCGGATCGAAAAAAAGAATATTTGATTGTTTATTGTTGAATCAAAAATAGGTCGATTCCTGATTACCTGGCCTTAAACAATCACAATATATTTGTTTGTAACTTCATTATACTTACAGGAATCACAAATGAAAGGTATTTTCTTAGGTATGTATTCTCCTGCCGGGGTCGCGGGATTTTATTTGCTCACCGTGACCCCGGAACATAAAGGGCTATTGAAGGACACCGTGGATTTTAGTCAGTACAAGTCTGACAGTCCCTCCCGCCCTGCCCGGGGTGGGAGGACTCATTTGATGATTTTACCACGCTAAAAAAAATGTTATGTATTCTGAATTTCTGACCTTCAGAAGGACAGAACTTGCTTTAATTCTAAATATTTGAAATATATTTTTAGAAAGCCATATTGTTCCTTTGTGAAATTCAAAATCCATCTTTTTTTTGGCGTGATAAAATCATCAAATGAGTCCTCACAGGGCAGGGCGGAAGGGACTGTCAGACTCGTACTGACTAAAATCCACGGTGTCCTTCAATAGCCCTTTACTTTCCGGGGTCACGGTAATTCGTTAGTCCCGCGACTCCGGCAGGCTTTGGCCCTCTATAGAGGGGCCCCGTCATAATGCCATAATAATATAGTACCATAATAAATTATAGTACCTTAATTCTAAATATTTAAAAGATATTTCTAGAAAGCCATATTGTTCGTTTGTAAAATTCAAAATCCATCTGGATGAAGTCTGTCGAGAGACTTGTACTCGTTAAATATAATTACAACTTCTGATGTACCTACTGATTATTTTAGACGATATCTATCACATTTGACATTATAATATGTATAAGTACGTATCAAAGCCTTTGACTAATCTCAATCTAATAAGTTAATCGGCTCAACCTCCCAACAAAGGATCTACGAGTATTCATCTTCACATGACTTTACTCAAAATCAATCGCTTACTTACCTACAGTGTGTTACAGAGAATATTTGCTTTCTAACTTAAAAAAAAAACCAGCCAAGTGCGAGTAGGACTCGCACACGAATGGTTCCATACCATAATTCATAAAAACAACAAGAAAATCATTGCTTATTGCTCGCTTATTGGATTGAAATATTCCATCTGTGAAAATTTCAACAGACGGACAGACGAACGCGTAGAATACAGCGAACATAGTAATGGGGACATGTTTTACCCTTTGGGAACGGAACCCTAAATAAACATTGCCTCACAATACGAATGTCTCCTGTTTTCTGGGTGCGTTTACAAACATGGGCGGCCACATACATCAGTTTTCCTGATCAGGAATCCTGACCCGTTTTTCGAAATCTGTACGGGAAGTTATCGAATGTGAACAACACACACAAAACATGCAGACACATTTGTATGAATTCACTGCATTCGGATGGAAAACGGATCACGATTCCTGATAAAGAAAACTGATGTATATCCAGAAAATTACCTGTATTAGTACCATTCGGATTTGAACCCGCAACACGCAGCACATGTAGGTATCTACCATGCTCAGTTCTTCTCACGCTTGATTGCACACAACCATTCCTTGTTATCTCCGATCACATCTCACAATAACTAACAAAACACGCCCCATGGGGGTAGTTCGTTTATTTGTGACTTTTTAATTTCATTACGTCCGTCTCGCTTTAAGGAGATTAAACACAAATTGAACGAGTTGTGACCGTGGAACTGTATGGTGAAGTAATTATTTTTTGTTAGGGTGTCGAGTTTAATGGGCCGGTGACATGTGGCCCCGCAGGCCAGTAGGGTATTAACTGTTATAACATCAGCCCCGAACATATGGAAAACTTGTCGCGACGACAACGTGACCTCTGTTAACGTGTGTGTGTGTGCGTGTGTCCGTCTCATACTAGCCACTTGACACGGACACGCTCGTCACCACTGACATCAGCCTGCTGTTAATTTATGGTTATTGTAATTAACTAACGAAAAAAACTTTCCCGAATAAAATCCCGTAAGGAGCTTCCACCTAATTTGAATTTTTAAATATTTATAAGGAATTAATTTCATGAATTCAGACGTAAATAAAAAACTGGAACGCTTAGGTACATATTTTGTTTACTAAATTACTTACTATTCTGTGTCAGCATAATTTTCTAGTCAAATTTAATGCGTCAGCATCTCTTTTGTTGAAGTACTCACTTAGATTAGTAATTTTTTACATAATTTATTAATCGATACCGTTATAAAAACAAAATATGAAATTATGCAAGCAACCACTACATGCTCTTAGCTCGCCTTTGTGAATAAGTAGCGAAAGGATGCTAACAAGGCACGCCACACAATTTATGCATAATAGCCATCTTTAAAGCCAACACAGCTTGTTTGCATTAACTGTTACAATATTTACAACGACTTTAACATTTTTGAATTTATATTATGATCGTCAACTTTGTAGGTTCAATTTACTTATAGCAGCACGCGATCGCGGGGATTGCAACTAAATTTGGCATTACCATTCATGGCTGACGGAGCGGAGTCAATTACCCGGGCATGGCGGTGAGCGCCGGCGATGGCGAATGCTGTGCGATGTGCTCTGTGCGCACTGTGTACACAGTCCGCGTCCTTCCCGTGCGCAATAAAACGCCGACCCAACGCTCGTTCTCGATCACTTTGATCGGCCCGGATGTCACAGTCGTTTCGAACAGTTTCGCCAAACTGGCCTCTAATAAATACAGTTTAATTTTAGAATAATTCGCTCCAGCCACCAGAGAGCCACGATTCATAGCTCTATAAAGTTATCCTGCGACTTGTTTATTGCAATACAAATGTGACGTGTCACACGCCCGGAAAGGGGCTCCGGAATAAAATGAGACGTTTTACATAAACGAACTATGTCATATCGTGATCGTGAGCAATAACTAGCTTTGTTTGATAGTTTCTTTGTGGAGGAGTTAACAATATTACCTATTTATAAACACTGAATATTAGACAGACACAGTTTGTTTATTCTTAGTTTTATATAAAAAAAAGCAAAAAAAAAACAAACTTGCTTTCTTCGTAAAATAATGTTCGTAATGTAAAGAATAATAAACAATGCTGAAACAAAAAATATAACGCGCAAGAAATTAAATCATGTCTAGACGATATGTTATTATTTTCAGGAATTCACTCAATAGATTGCTTCAGCCATACTTTGTATCATCAAATTAACTGACTGTGACATTAATTAGCTACACAAATTTTGTTCACGCGAATGTTTTTAGGAGCTTCGGTACAAACTGTACGACGTCCACATGAACACATAAATAGAATGTTTATGGTGTGATACATGTAACATGGAGCTAACGAACGTGAAACGCGCAGATGTCGAACCCGCACTCATTTGCGACAATCGCCGCGGCCATTGAGGACTGATTGTTTAATTGCTTCGTTTAATCAATTGACCGCTTGAGAAACGCACTCCCGACGACGGCCGCCCCTGCGGACGCTACTCGCTTATTTATTAGTAAACTGCTCCGGGTCAATAAATCCTTCGGTTAAACGACACTTTATTAACGAATCCGTTGACGTGCCTCTGCTACTGCTATTAAATTCTAATAAGTACTCTGGCCCGAATTGTAGTTGACTGCGCAAAGCTTTCAGTTCACTTCATGTTGGCTTAACTAAGTGCGCCGGAATATTACGCCGTGATCAGCGGAGAGACATTAACCCAATCCCGAGACTAAAATGGAATAAGCTTAATTTATATTTCCGAACAACAGCGGACTAAAATAAAAGACGGCCCGTATTTAAAACGTGCTATTCAAAATATTTGCACCGCTTCTGATTGCATTGCTGTTGTTCCAAGCTTTCACTGGCCAAACGCTTGGCTGAACTTGGCGAAAGTTTCATTAATTATCCAAGTCAAGACTAGTAATCCATACACTACGAACTAGTTTGTGCCGCAGCCAATATTTTACCCATTTCAACTTAGTTTTATCCAATTGATTTTGCAAATTCAATGCAACTGGGGTAACATTTGAATTGCTCTAACTTTCAATGAGTACCTTTTGTAAATCTTACAAATAGCTGACAGCTGCGTCCTCGTTAGCAGACAGCTACAGTAATAATACACCAATGGCAATTGGCAAAGCCCTATTGATTCAAATTTTCACAGTCTCCGAGTTCCAGAAAGTACATGGCTGATCCCTTTATCCCGTTTAGGCTAAGAATAGAGCCTGAAGCACTACCAACACGCCTCTACAAACAGTGTGTTACCAAATTATATTGAAACGTTTATAATGCCATCATCATCATATTAAACGCGATGGATATAGTGTAGTGGCCGTGTGGAGTCGATAAACTTTAATAACTGGACCTCGCTATAGAACACGCCTTCTATAACATTGTTGCTGTAAATCTATGAAAACAACACACGCGTTTACTGAAGCATTGACTAAACGATCGACAGAGCTCAACGGAAGGGATAAACACGGCTGTAACATGGAGCATCGGACAGAACAAGTGGAACAACCGAACTAATGTAAGTCGGAAGACTCGACCGCTAAACATTTAAGATATACTCCGATTTATTTACCACTGAAATTGTAACACTTGTGTGTCGATCGTGCGTTACATATAATGCTCATTCCCTGATTGCTAGCTGATCGATATCATAGCCAGACACATTCAGCGATTTCTGGAGTCATTGTTAATCCAGCTCGGTTTCGCCGCGAGCGCCGCTAACTAGTATCGAACCAGATCGGGTTCAGAGCACCACGGCGTACGTAAGGATGCTATTAATTAACATTTACTAAGACATAATGTACTTTTCATAGTTACGTGAAACCTCATCTCAGACGTTAGAGACGCTTAGGGCGCCTTCACATTACGTTAGCAAGCAGCGCGGCAGAAGCACATTCCTTTACATGTTATATGAACAGCCGCGCATAAGCAGCCTCTGTCGTGCGGTAGTCGCCCAAATGTGAAGGCAGCGTTAATCTCTGTGTAAGCTTATAGTTTTATCATACAACATGCCTCCAATTACGTGTAAATTGATGTCTGGATTATTCTAATTAGAGATGCTTAATAGTAATTATGTCGTCTTAACAATCAAAGGAGTGATTTGTCTGGTTTCGGGTACTGTGCTCTTATGAAGTAATAATTCTAAAGTGGGTTATTACAGTCTCGGAGTAGGAGAAATGCAGGTGCCGCAAACAACGAAAGTTTGTCAGGACTCAGGACAGACGGCGGGCGGACTTATTATAATAGTGGAGCGCGCTCCCGCTCTGACTTATGGAGAATCACTTGGAAACACTAAATTAAAGAAAGTCTTGGACACATTTTTGGAACTAATAAAGGAACTCTTTGTTAGTTCTCTGACAATGTTGACTTCGACCTTCTTTTTTTAAACCCAGACACGGCTATAAACGAAGGACTTGTTATCTATAGTTTCCGCAACATTACCATATAACAACAAGCTACTTGATTTTCCACTGCTTTGTTTCGAGTATCTTGTAATATATTTAACATCTAAAGTAATATAAATTCTAGTTGTAACTGGAAGAACTGCAAATTTTGTTTATATGAAAAGAAATTAGTCTTTGTTTGAGACAAACAATTTGTATAGGTATTACCTGCATGCTTCACAAGTAAAATAAGCCCCTGTACAAATAAAGTTCACAAAACCACATAGGCAAGTACATACTTACCCACAATCTCACTTAACATTGTAGTTTGCGTGATTTCAATTAGTCGGGTTCCGTACCTGCATACCTAGTCTCCCGCGTACCCACCGCTTAAATCAAATAAACCGCATTTACAGAATGAAAAGTTTACTCGCTTCTAACCACGTAAAATAATACCACAGAACTCTGAAAAGTCTACATAACTTACTACGGTTTTTGAATTTAAATTCAGATAGGGTTAATTCAAAAGCTTACGCTATGATGTTTAACTTTGTAGATTATGCTACTGTGTTAATTAAACAAAATAGTGGGGTGACTGTTGTATCTGTTAATTTATTATTATAGTAAGATTTTTTTCTGAATAGTGAGTCCAGTATGCAATTTATGAGTTGTTAGAACAGTATTGTACTGGAGTGCTTAAAATGCAAATCCGTTTCTGCCATGACTGTTTTTACTTAAACTACAAACAAAAAGGTTAAAAAATTCTCGCCGATTTCCTCCAAGGAAATGCGAGAACTAGAATGAGCAGCCAAGCGTGAACCACCAAGGCTTATGTCACCGTACCTCGAAGTGTCTCGGCGAGTGTACAGACACCTTTACAGTGATGTCTTAAACTCATACTGTGTTACTACAGAAAAGTTAAACATCTGTTGAACACTTATCTAAAAAAACTGTCAACGTCAAAACGACATTTCACGTTGATATAAAGGTCGTTTTGCAGTTACACTTTTTTTAGACAAGCTTTCAACAGATGTTTATTTTTTGTGGTAACGCGGATACTATCTTACTACAAAAAAGTGAAACGTTTGTTGAACAAACATCAGTCAAAAAAACTGTCAAATGCAATATGGCATTTGACGTTCATAGGAGGGTCGTTTTACAGCTACACTTTTTTTAGACAAGTGTCCAACAGATGTTTAACTATTTGTGGTATGACGGTGTGCTTCTAAAGGGGTGCGTCTCATTTCTTATAAACTTATTTGATATATTTTCATTTCAATAACGTTCACATGATATAATCAACGTGAGATATACCAACGGTTGATATAATTTCTTTACACATAATGTTTGTGTTACTCTAAAACTCATTTCATATAATTTTATTTGATATAACGTTTATTTAAGCGAAGATCATTACATATAACGTTTGAAACATATAATAATAATAATAATAATAATAATAATAATAATATTCCACAACTATCACACAACGCCATCTAGTCCCAAGCTAAGCAAAGCTTGTGTTATGGGTACTAGACAACTGATAAACATACTTATATATTTCTAAATACATACATATTATAGATAAATTACACCCAGACACAGAACAAATGATCATGCTCATCACACAAACATTTGTCCTGGGTGGGAATCGAACCCACGACCTCCGGTATAGCAGTCAGGGTCACTAACCACTAGACCAACAGGCCAGTCATATATAATTTAACGTTTAAACATTTTATTTGATGACTTTGGCTTATCCCTTGAACTTTGATTGTTTGCCTTCACGATTGCTATTGTTATTAGAAAAATTTAGTATCCAAGAGCGAGCGAAGCGAGCTCGAGACTTGGAACACCCCTTGGACAGGTTACTTTAAACCTTGCACCCAGAAATAGGAGCCCCGCGAAGCGGGGCTCCGTCGAGCCAGCATGACAGGTAGTAATCAGTTATTTGACCTAGGATGCAAGAGCGAGCGAAGCGAGCTCGGGAGTTGAGGCACCCCGACACGGACAGGTTAGGTTCGAAGGGGATGGCGGGGTCTGAAAGACCCCGTCATCCCCTTCGTGTTAGGTTACTTTAAACCCTGTACGCAGAAATAGGAGCCCCGCGAAGCGGGGCTCCGTCCAACATTCATGGCAGGTGGTACTATTACTAGGCACATCAGTGTGTCCGGCATGCGACAGACATGTCCTGCCCAGTCCCACTTGAGTTGAGCAGCCTTTTGAGCCACGTCTGCTATATTTGTTTTGGAGCGCAGTATTGTGTTTCGAACGCGATCCGTTAATTTAACACCTAATATACTGCGCTCCATTGCTCGTTGGCAAACCTTGAGTTTGGACTTCTGGATGTTAGTCAAAGACCAAGTCTGTGCACCATATGTTAAGATGGGGAGTATACACATGTCCATGAGCTTGCGTTTTAGTGCCATAGGCAACTTACCCTTGAATAGTTCCTTCATGGACCAGTAGCTCTTCCAGGCGTTCTCTGTCCGTCTTGCGACTTCTTTGTCTTGCCTTGCCTGGAAAGAGACTACTTGGCCCAAGTAAAGGTATTCCTGGACATGTTGTATTGCCTCCCCATCTACTTTTACTATTGTAGGTGTTTCATTGCACATTACTTTCGTCTTCGACATATTCATCTTCAGTCCAACCTCAAGGCTTGCATCGCTCAGATCTTGAAGCATACGCTGAAGTTCTGTGGCTGAGGATGCAAAAAGAACAATGTCATCGGCGAAACGTAGATTTGACAGTCTCGTTTCCCCGAGGACAATGCCCCTCTCCCTCCAGTCGTCTGCCAACTTCTTGAAGATTTCTTCTAGAGTACTGGTGAACAGTTTAGGAGATAGCGGGTCGCCCTGTTTTACTCCTTTTTCTATTTTAAACTTTGGACCCGTGGTTTGTAATTTTATAGAAGCCGTACTATTTTTATAAATGTTGCGCAGTAGATTTATGTAGGTGGGATCAATGTTTTGGTTTTTTAAAGCGTTGAAAATGGCTGTATGTGAAATGCTGTCGAAAGCCTTGCTGTAGTCAACAAAAGCTAGGTGTAGAGGGAGTTTGAATTCTTGGTGTTTCTCTATTAGTTGATTAACTGTATGAAGATGATCCGTAGTAGAAAGCCCAGGGCGAAAGCCTGCTTGTTCAGGAGGTTGATGCCCATCTAATTCACCGGAAATACGATTTTCTATTATTTTAATAAATGTTTTATACAAATGCGATATGAGACTAATAGGCCTATAATTATTAATATCTGATTTATCGCCTTTTTTGTGGAGTAGAATTATATTAGAGTGACAAAAATCTTTAGGAAAGCTGCCGGAGTGTAGGATGTTGTTAAAGAGGTTGGTGATGTATGGGAGGAGGAAATACGATTACGAGAATAAACGATTGACATAATTTTATTATGACTAATTTCTTTAAGCATAACAATCAATGAATATAAATTCGTTTTGTATACCACTCAAAAGACATAAAACTTATTTGCTCTAATTTTTTTTCTTCCTGGAAAGTAATTACTTTCCAGGAAGAAAAAAAATTAGAGCAAATAAGTTTTATGTCTTTTGAGTGGTATCACGGGTCCAAAGTTTAAAATAGAAAAAGGAGTAAAACAGGGCGACCCGCTATCTCCTAAACTGTTCACCAGTACTCTAGAAGAAATCTTCAAGAAGTTGGCAGACGACTGGAGGGAGAGGGGCATTGTCCTCGGGGAAACGAGACTGTCAAATCTACGTTTCGCCGATGACATTGTTCTTTTTGCATCCTCAGCCACAGAACTTCAGCGTATGCTTCAAGATCTGAGCGATGCAAGCCTTGAGGTTGGACTGAAGATGAATATGTCGAAGACGAAAGTAATGTGCAATGAAACACCTACAATAGTAAAAGTAGATGGGGAGGCAATACAACATGTCCAGGAATACCTTTACTTGGGCCAAGTAGTCTCTTTCCAGGCAAGGCAAGACAAAGAAGTCGCAAGACGGACAGAGAACGCCTGGAAGAGCTACTGGTCCATGAAGGAACTATTCAAGGGTAAGTTGCCTATGGCACTAAAACGCAAGCTCATGGACATGTGTATACTCCCCATCTTAACATATGGTGCACAGACTTGGTCTTTGACTAACATCCAGAAGTCCAAACTCAAGGTTTGCCAACGAGCAATGGAGCGCAGTATATTAGGTGTTAAATTAACGGATCGCGTTCGAAACACAATACTGCGCTCCAAAACAAATATAGCAGACGTGGCTCAAAAGGCTGCTCAACTCAAGTGGGACTGGGCAGGACATGTCTGTCGCATGCCGGACAAACTGTGGGCCAAAATAGCTCAAAACTGGAGCCCTGATACAGTAAGACGGGGTCGCGGCAGGCCGCGAAGGAGATGGCGGGACGAACTGGACAGGTTCTGTCCAAATTGGAGGGAGGACGCACGAGCTCGCGAGAAGTGGAAGGAGTGGAGGGAGGCTTTTGCCCAGGAGTGGGACAGAACAGGCTAATAAAAAAAAAAAAAAAAAAAATAAAAAAAAATAAAAAAAAAAAATCGTTTATTATATTAACAGATCGTTATATCAAATAAAATTATATATTCAGTCGTTATCTCTTGTAAATTTTAGAGATTTTGTAGTTATATCATATATTACTTACCCCTTCTAAAGGTGTGGTAACATTTACTATTGTTGCTATTGTTAATAAGTAAACGACGACATACATCTTTATTACATTTTTATCATCTGAATTTGTTATTTTTCTTTTGCAAAACCTTTTAAAACTTCAACTAAAAAAGAATAATGTATCAATTAAACTTTTGAGCTCCTTCTTGATTCTAAGAAAAAGCCAATTACACTTTTGATTGAATCAAGCTCTCAAACAATCAGCGTATTTATTTACTGAAATACTCTGAAGCCTTATCTCGGTATATTTTGATTATTTTATAACTACGCAAATGCCTATATTTGACTGATTGCAAAATACTCGAAGTATCTTCTCGTGATAGCGATGACAAGTGACAAATTCGGGTGACTTAATGTAGGTATAACGTTACATCACATACGATATCTTTGCGATAACTCGAACGAGATTTTAAAAATAAGTCTGACCCTCCCTCACCGCGAGCATTCACCTGTAATGTAACGTTACAGATTCGAACATTCGAAGACAATAGAGCTTCAAGTTGCGCACTTTTGTGTTACATTAAACAGGTGAATGCTCGCGATGAGGGAGCGCCTTTATGCCTTTGTCAAACTGACAGACGAACCGAATGCGTGGCGTAGCGTTTTTGTTTGTAATGTATGGAACTGTTTGAAGCCTGTGACATAGAGTATCGGATCGCTTTCGCATTTTTATATGACATGATTCGGTTCGGTTCGCTATCGCCTTTCTGTTTGACAAAGGCCTTAGAAACAAATTATCTACTTGCAACATTAATATGTAATTTGTTTGTTCAAGTTGCAAATTGTATACAAGTAACTTGTATAGCGGAAACGCGGCCTTAATATAAATCAATTCAGTCCTAAGACCTCTGAAAGATATCTGTATAATTATTTACAGAACATTAATAAAATATCATAGTGGTAATTTATGCAGTACCGTGGTTAGTTTCAGTGAAGCGTAAACTCACTGCATGCTATTTTTGGCAAACTAAGTTTTAGCTTACAACATTCATTAATTAAAAACCCATTTAGTCCGTCTTTTACAATATAGAAAAATAATAGACAATACGGTATTTTTTAAAAAAAAACAATAAAAGCATAGACACTCGAGAGACACCCGACGGCGTATTCCTATCGTCCCCAGGGGCAGTGGACCTGTAAAAATATAATTAATAATATTTCCCGCTATCCCCATTGATCAATCCCCATTACTGAGAATAGCGGAACATCTTTCAGACTCGTATTGACTAAAATCCACCAGTGTCCTTCAATAGTCCTTTACGTTCCACGTTCCACGCGACCCCGGCAGGCTTTGTCCTTCTAAGGGGGCCCAGTCAGATTCCTACGCAGCTCTTAGAGGCCCGTGTGGAACACGACGGGCTGTCGACCCGGGCATGGTCCAAGATCAGGCGACAAGTCACCCATTAATCGCCGTCCGCATTCCCACGCATACGGTCGCCGGAAATCGTTTCGCGGCGTCCGTTGCCGTGGGCGTCTCCCACGGCGGCTGGGTCGTGAGGTGGAGGTTATCCTCTTCCTCACGCGTCCCGCCTCCTCTTTCGCTAGCACGACTGCTTTACAGAAGGAGGTGACCGCTTCTCATTCCGTCTCGCCCCGCAGCATGACCTCGACCAATGCAGGGCGAGATAGGTTTGGCTAGTCCATTGAAAAACAACTTGGTAACCATTACCTAACCTTAGGAACAACTTGGAAACCATTCAACATTTATAATACAGTCTATTAGGGCTGTATTCTAGGTATTAATTACGCCAAACAAAGAGCTATTAATAATACTGTTTCAGAAAACTTGTTTCTTCTGATGCAGTGTTGTTAATAGTATACTTCTTAGGGTTCCGTATCCAGAGGGTAAAAGAAAGAAAAGAAAGAAAGAAAAAACGTTTATTGACACATGCCTTAGGTACACACAACATAAACATAAAGAAAATATATAAAAAGAAAAAGTAAAACTCTAAACTATTGTGTGACTCACGGCTGCGCCAAATAGACCCAGTTCAGCAAATGTCGGACAACTAGTGCCCGACGCTGGTTTTCAACTGAGCCTACGTGGTGAGACACGGACGAAAATCAGCTTTATTAAAGAAAACAAAACGGGACCGTATTACTAAGACTCCACTGTATCTGTCTGTCCGTCTGTTACCAGGTTGCATCTCATGAACCATGATAGTTAGACAGTTGAAATCACACGGACAGCTAGGGTCTAGGGAGCTCCTCAGCCACTGCGGTCTCTCTATTCCGACTCAAATTGCTTTATTAGAACGTTACCAAGCCGAACACAAACCATTAAAAGAACTACAGGATTGGTTAATTAACTTTTTCAGAAAAATGCAGTAGCACTTTTCGTGAAATTTCATGGAAAATGTTTTTTCTATGAATAAATGGTGAATTAACAATTTTACAAAATGGCTCTTCTTTGAAATAAACTTTGAAAGCTTAAACATTTCGCCGCCGCGCTGAAACGAAAAAATACTTTCTTAATTCTTGAACGAGAGTACGAAAAATATGTACCTACATAAGTCGTGCTTGGCGCTCATTTATGTTATAAATGGGGTTCAAGTGGGTCTTATGTATTTTCTCTCACACATTCAAATAAATAAAATTGGTGCTTTTCCCGTTTGTTTATGTTACTTATAGATTAAGCAAAGATATGGAAGAGGGATGAAATCTGTGGATTTGTGACAGGTTATGCCATCTTTGTCTGCGGAAAAAACAAGGAGGAAAAATGAAGAATGTGCGTATTTTGACTGTTTGATAGCGCCTCGCATTTATTTTATGTGAGATAGATAAAATCTATAATATTTATATGAGAAGCAAAAATGTTATAGGTACCCCTTTTTACAAAAATACAAGGACAGATGATTATGTAATTTGGCACAATTTAATTTTATATGGGAAAGAAATACAGAAAACAAATATTTCCTTATTTTTCACACTTCAAAATTTAAATGTAATAAGGTCGAGTTCCTACTATTTTTCACAGTAGAATTTAAAAAGGTAAATCTTGTTTTTTAATTTTATACTTTTTGTTGCACAATTTTCTCAAAATATAAAAAAAGTTCTACATTTTAAGACGTAAGATTTAAATAGAATATCCTTTCTTGACTGGGGATTATCAAAAATCTCTTTATACAAAGTTGATCTAATCTTATCAAGTTCGATCACGTAGCTCAGATCTAGATTGAGAATCTAGAGTAAAAAAATATTTTAGAATGTAGATCAATCTCAAAAAAAATATAGTATTATTTTCTAGGTGACCTATATATATATTCTAAATAAAAAAAAAAAAAAACAAAAAGAAATCATTAGGGTCAGTTCACACCGAGACGCGACGCGACGATACTGGTAATGTGTACGTGTAGTAAAAAAAATAGATTTTGAGCTCTACTGAAATGTGCTTACAGCGTCTTGTCTCGATGTGTACTCGACATGTAGCAATCTATACGAGGAGGCTTTGTGTAAAATCAGGGACCTGGAGGATGAGTTGATCCATGCCAACTCTCAAATTTTAAAGTTAGAGAAGAAAAAGCAACGCACTCAGATTGATGAAACAAATCATTTGTATAGCGAGTTAGTAAATACATCTTGTAACCCTCACCCCATTGTAACAATAGACCTTACGGAGGATTCTATTTTAAAACATAATTGCCATAAAATTAGTCGAAATAAATTTAAAAAATATGCACGAATTAATAAAATCATTAAAAAGTTTAATGCATACAAAAAACATCAGAAACATCTTTCAAAAAATATACAACTGAGGAAAGAGCGTGTTTCTCTAGTAAATAAGTTAAATAACTATCAGATTAAATTGGAAGATAGTATAAATATATATAACATAGACACTCAGCGGTTACAATCAGAAATTGAAGTTCTGAATAATTCTCTCAAATCTTTATGTACTAAATATAACAGCTCCAAAAATCAAATAAAAGAGCATATTCTTGCAACTAATGATTTAGTGGATAAATTGGACTTGCTGACTCTCAGGAACACTCTGTGTACCTGTCAGACGGAGTCCCATCCTGAGGCTCTCCAGCCTGAGGCAACGGAAGACCCATCCCAGGTTGTAAGTCCTCGGGACTGTAACTTCGGTCAAGAAAAAAGACCTGATATTGTGTATAATAACAACAGTCAGCCCGAGCTAAATAGTGCTGTACCTCCTATTCAGGATGACCGCCAATCAATTATGTTTTCTGATAGCATTGGTAGAGGGTTAGGTAATTTAATAAGTAACAATCTGAACTATATCACTCAAAACTATTGTATGCCAGGGTCAACTTATCAACAAATAATGTCAACAGTTATAAAAACTGCATGTAATGCTAATACCACTATCACTATATTTATAGGTAATAGTTCTAAGGTTAAAAAAGAAGACATCACTGACTTTGTTTCAGAGTTGTTAAAACTAGATTGTCATAAAATTATTTTGTGTGCTTTTCCATATTTTGAAAAATTGTCTAATAGAAGTAACAATTATATACACATGCTGAATAAGCATGTTCATTTCCTAGCAAGTCACTACAGCAATAAGCTTTTATGTTTAGACACCAACATTTTTGTTGAGAAACTTAGGTCGACTCGGTATTCAGTGTATCTGCCTATTAGATATAGACATATAATAGCTAGTCTATTAAGTTTTAATATTCACTCAGACATAAACAGTATGTCTTCGTCTTATTGTGTAAATATTTTTAATAGTAGTTTTAGTAGTAGTGTTAGTAGTACGAAGGAGGATCCATGTGTCACTATGGAGGATTCTCAATCGCAAGGTGAGACTACTAGTGGTAGGTTATTTTTGCCTGGTGATGGCATGGGGTTCACTCTGGATAATAGTCATTTAAACTAGTCAGTAGGACAACAGAAGATACCATTAGCCATATAACATCTACTAGCAATAATGTATCTTCTTGCAACCAAACATCTAGCTTTAAAAAAGGGCCTCAGCAGAACACCTTGAAATTGTTCCATCAGAACATTCAAGGTATCTCTTCCAAATTATTAGAAGTTGAAATGTTTTTAGAAAAAACCATGTATGATACAATCTGCTTTACCGAACATTGGTTAAAGGACTACCAAATGATACTTAATTATGAAAACTACACTGTGGGGAGTTGTTTTAATCGTAAAAATTTGCTGCGCGGAGGTTCCCTAATATTAGTTAAAAATTCTTTAAAATTTAATCAACGTAATGACATAGTAGGTCTCTCGGTTGAACATTGCATCGAACTGTCTTGTGTTGAGCTAGATAAGCATGTAATAGTGTGTGTATACAGACCCCCGAACTATCAAAATTTTTCACTATTTGAATCTATAATGGAAGATGTTCTGGCAAAGCTTGTAGTCAGGAATAAATCTGTAATAATTTGTGGCGATTTTAATATCAATATTTTAGAAGAAAATTCAAATAGCAGTAGGTTATTAAATCTTTTTAAATCATTTGATTTGACTAATATTTTTGCAGAACCAACAAGAGTAACTCCATCTTCTGCTACTTGTATTGATAATGTTTTTTGTAATTGTGATTATTTGGATAAGGCTATTGTTAATTGTCTGCCATCTGATCATAGCGGACAAATGGTAACTTTTAGATGTATTACAACTAAGCAGCAACTTGAAATTAAATTTAGACCAATAACGGCTACCAAATTAAATAGCTTTAATAATTGCCTACAAAACAGGCTAAGTGTAATGAGTATGGACGATATGAATGTTAATAAATTTTATGCTAATTTCTTTTCAATAGTTCATACTGAATTCAATAAAACTTTTGAAAAGAAAACAAAAACCATTGACCCCAAATTTGTATTTAGTGACTGGGCGACTAGGGGTATTAGGAAAAGTAGGGAAAGACTATTTGAACTGTATGGCCTTAAGCCAATCATTAACACTGAAACTTTTAATAAGTATGTTGCTGCCTATTCAAAAATTTTTAAAAATACTTGCAAAGCTGCTAAAGCCATGCATATTAGCAATAAGATCAAATCGTCAGAAAATAAAATAAAAACGGTTTGGAAAGTTATAAATAACGAGACTGGCAGGAAAAAAAAGCCCAACACTAACTATGCTTTGCAGACATCTTGTGGTCCTATAAGCTCAAATCTGGAAGTAGCTGAAGAATTTGTTAAATTCTTTACTGATATACCGGTAAGGACTACGGAGGCTCTAAATTCCTCACCTGATATTTCAATAGCTTTATTAAAGGCGAACGTTTCGGGCAGCCCGGCTGATTTTAAGTTTAAACATATAAACCCTATGACAGTTATTAAAGCTTTCCGGGAAATCAAAATTAAAGTGACCGAAGATTTATGGGGATTGTCTATCAAAGTTTGTACAGGCATTGTGGAAACTGTAGCGCCATATTTGGCATTAATTTTTAATCTGTGTGTGGATCAAGGAGTTTTCCCTGATTTGATGAAGTTCAGTAAAGTCGTGCCTCTTTTTAAATCTGGGGACTCCAAAGATACTAACAATTATAGACCAGTATCCGTGTTGCCAGTCTTTAGCAAGATATTTGAGAAAGTAATGCTAAATCAGATGCTTAGCCACTTCAACACCTACAAAATCTTACACGATCAGCAGTATGGTTTCACCAAGGGACGTTGTACAACTGACGCCGGTGTCACCCTATTGAAGCACATATATACTGCATGGGAAGAGGCACAAGACGCCATAGGAATATTCTGTGACCTCTCCAAAGCATTTGATTGCGTTAATCACGATACATTACTTTCAAAACTTGAGCATTACGGATTAGGTCAACTTGCTCTTAGTTTAGTAAAATCTTATTTGTGTGATAGACAACAACAAGTTCAGATAAATGGTGTAAATTCACAGGGTTTAACAGTTAAAATGGGAGTTCCACAAGGCTCAATATTGGGTCCTTTCCTCTTTCTTGTATATATAAACGATCTACCCTATTTACTTAAAAATCAACTACACAATATGGTGTTATTTGCTGATGACACTTCCCTAATTTTTAAGATAAGTAGGCGAGCCCAGAATCTAGACGATGTCAATAATACACTGCGTCAGATCCATAATTGGTTCACAGCAAACAATTTAGTATTAAATGGAAACAAGACTAAATGCATTAGGTTTGCCTTACCAAATGTTAAAAATAGTAATTGTGACATAGTGTTGGATGATGAGATACTAGAATTCGTCGATAAAACGGTTTTCCTGGGTTTAACACTTGATTCAAGGCTACAATGGGGCCCTCATATTACAACTCTTGCGGGGCGATTAAGTTCAGCAGCATATGCTGTTTGGAAGATTCGTCAATTCACAGACGTTGATACTGCGAGAATTGTCTATTTTAGTTACTTCCACAGTATAATGTCGTATGGCATTTTATTGTGGGGAAGGGCGGCTGACATCGAGTCAATCTTTATTCTCCAAAAGAGAGCTATTCGAGCCATATATAATCTCCGTAGGCGCGATTCTCTAAGAGAACTGTTTAAGGAAATTAACATCCTGACGGTACCTTGTCAATATATCTATGAAAATATAATGTACGTTAGAAAAAATCTGCATCTTTTCTCTAAAAGAGGTGACAGACATAATTATCATACTAGAAGTAGGAACCAATTAGTTCAGCCGGGCTTCAGACTCGCCAAAGTAGACTCTTCTTTCATGGGGTACTGTTTAAAATGCTATAATAAGCTACCACAAAACGTTCTTGAACTGAATGAAACGAAATTCAAAACATGCATTAAACGCACACTGTGTAAGCAGGCATATTACAAACTGAGCGACTATATCGCTGATGATAATGCTTGGCTCCATGCTGGTCCTGCTCCATGAGACAGTGAATGTACAAATAAATTGATATTGGAAGTATACTTAATACCATTGTTGGAGCTGCTGAAGACTGTACAACTGTATTTGCATTGTATAGATTCAATCTTCCTTGTATTATATAGTTTCATGGCTGACATTGTGTGAGTACTATGTGCTTCGGAGCTGTCATTCACTGAGTACCTACGTCTCTTGTTGACTTGAATGACCCTGGCGGCTGAGATTGTGTCATGCTCACTCAAATGTCTCGCTGATGGTGGCGCGTGTGTCGGATCATTTAGCTCCCTCCAAAATGGTTGAGCTGAATGGTGCTGATGCATGTGTCATGTTCGTGAACGGGCGCTGTCAGTTGAGACTGGTCATCTCTTAGCTGCCACGGTTTATTTTAATAATTATTATTGATCATTTTGTTTTGAATTGTCTTTGTTTTAATTGTTACTCTGGACACTTTTAATCAAAAACTTGCTACATCGTTCTCACATAGTGTACCACCTCAAATGAATGATGTAACAAAGGTTCTGTAATTATTCTGGCGATCTAAAAAGAGTGTCCATGGAGTTTCTTGCACGTTCTTCTCCATAGAGATCTACTTCTTGGAACGGGCATCTACGGTACTTTCACAGTTTTTATGTCTTGTGACTGGGACTGTAGCACCATAACTTTTGTAGTGTTTAATAATATTCCTTTGATTGTCTATGACAATTCAAAAGTGCCTGTAACTGGCCTACTTGAAATAAATACTTTGATTTTGATTTTGATTTTGACTCGTATTGACAGTTAGGTCCATGACGGCGACACTTGTAAAACGTCGACAAATAGACCTACCCTACCACACGCACAAGATTCACCACAGTTCTGCCTGCGCAAGCTTCTCGCATGAAATAAAAAACCTTTTTCAAAAAAAAAAGGAAACCGACTTCAAAACAACCACAAAAAAGTTCAAAATAACCTACAAAAAAACTTTATTTTCAAAAGTCGGTGACTTTATTTTTATATTTCATTGACTTTTTGTCACCGACTTTAGAAAGAAAAGATTTTTTTGTAGGTTATTTTGAACTTTTTTGTGGTTGTTTTGAAGTCGGTTACATTTTTTTTGAAACAGTTTTTTATTTTATCCTTATTAGTTTCACTATTCATAAAATTTTAATGGGACCATTCCGAAAGTATACCCTATCCAACAAAAAAAGAATTTTTCAAATCGGTTGTTAAACGACGGAGTTATGCCCGAAAAACATAAAAAAAAATTAAGCTACCGAATTGAGAACCTCCTCCTTTTGGAAGTCGGTTAAAAACAATACACGGTCGGCAACACTGAACGCCCAACCACACACACAGGCAAGTACCTACTCGCAGGCCAGGCTTGCGCAGGCAAATTCAAATTTAAAAAGCTTGTACGTGTGGTAAGCCCAAAACAGGTGCTCGGTTCTGTCTCGTTACCATGGAGAAGGACCGGCAAGAACTCCATGACAATAGCATCGGAAACTCCATTTTAGTGTTGGAAAATATTAAGAACAAGACAATAATTATAATTAATCTTACTAAGAAAGTAATACCAGTAAATTATGTGCAAGATGGCCGACGGTTTGATCGGTCAGAGGATCAGTGAGCGGAAAAGTGTGCGCACTGGACGATTGATATACGAACAATACGTTGTACGATTTCGACTGATCGGCCAACTTTAAATCGCAAGTGCGCGTAGGCTCTTTTTTTTAAGTAGGTACAAAATTTTGGGAACAACGAATAATATAAGTTTCTAAACTGACATAGTCACGAACACTATTTTTAGGATTTAAGATAGGTTATTTACCACAAAGAATAATGTTAGCAAAATTGTTTATAAGTACTACAACTTTTGGTTTTGTAGTCATCTCATTGAAGTACGTTGACCTTTTATAAAAAATAGTATTAAATAATGTAAATATACCAAAATATTATGTTATCTTTAACATTTAGATACACACAATCAAATACGACCTATAAATTAGCGAGATCCCTTAGGCAATAACGAAAGAAGTAGTAGGACAAAGAAAAGGGCATACCTTCCCCTCCGTACAGGGACTACGTAGACTTTCATTACGTCCTTAACTTAAGGTTTGTTGTGTGCCCGCTCTTAGTTGCATTACTATTTAGGGAAGTGGGGCGTAGCACAGATGCCACATAGTTTATAGTTAACTTCGAAGTTGTTGCTGTCTTATTGGGCACGAAGTGTTGCAACATCTATTAAATAGTTTAATACTGAGTTATTTTTCCTTTAAGGCAGTGTTATCAAGGGCTTCTGAAGGAACACCGTAGTCAGAACAGGCCCTTCCGCTCTATCCTGCACGCGTAGTATGGCGTATTCCATCTCTATTCTACCAAAAAAAGACAAAGTTATTTCTTCATCTTTATTTCTGTACAAATCGACTGTTTTTTTGCAAAAATATGACACGATTTGTACACCAATAAAGAATAGAAACATATCTCTTCTATATTTTAAACATTGCTATGCTTAAATCGATAAAAATATTGTACGTTCTGTCATTTTGTCTATTCTCGAGTCGACAAAAGCCGTTTCTACGGCGCCATGCTACGCGTGCTGGGATGGAGGACTCATTTGATGATTTTAAAACGCTAAAAAAGGCAGTGTTGTCACTAGGTGAACAGTGAGCGGCTGACTGTTTGCTTCTGTATAATAACTATAGCTAATAACGTACCACCATAGCTTAGCATAAGTTCAATTCGAAATTCTGTTACTCGTTGAAATTGTAGTTTATTAGGTGAAAGAATTTTTAGAATCAATTGTAAAGCTTATTGTCAATTACTCAATAAAAAAAAACAATTACTTAATTTGTATAAATAAGTAGATTAAAAACTAATATTTTACCTGTAAAGTATATTTAGTTAAATTTAAAACTGCGTACAGTACGCTTTGTATGAACAGTACCCTTAGCACGAGTTTTCACTCTTTTACTTTACAGCGTCTTTCCAGTATTTACAGCGTTTCTTGTAGGAAAAAATGGAACAGCGCCTCTGGTGTGCGAAGAAGGAACTAATTTTTTCCTTGAAAATTGTCAATTTGAAATTGTCAAAGTTCCTGTTTACTTTACGTCTCAAATACTGAAAACTCGTGCTTAGGGTACAGGTTGCACAGAGCGTACTGTACGCAGTTAACGGCGTTTCGATTACCGTCCCCAATCGGCTGCACACTGCATGGAAGCTAAGCGAAGCAGCGAAAGATACTCATTTGTTTTTCCTTCCTTGCCAACAGTTCACGCATAGTCAGATCAACGAGTCGCTGTAGATGAATTACAGTTTACAGTAATCTAAATATAAAGCACTCGGACGAAACAAGCTTTACAATAAAATAAACAGTCGTTTGAATTTTTTAAGGACGAAATTATTCCAACGTCCTGTTAATTTCAACTTCAAACAGGTTATATGGGACCTGGTACTGTAATTGGGGAGAGCAGTGGTGGCCCAGTGGTATCGGTCCCGACTTACAAGTTGTAGGTCGTGGGTTCGAACCCCGCCAGGCGCATTACTTTGTGTAATTTGTTTCATCACCACTGCTCTTAAAACGGTGAAGGAAAACATCGTGAGGAAACCGGCATGTCCTAGAACCAAAAATTCGAAGACATGTGACATCTGCCAACCCGCACTGGGCCCGCGTGGTGGATTATGGCCCACTCCCTCTCACAAGAGAGGAGGCCTGTGTCCCAGCAGTGGGAACATTATAGGCTGATGATGATGACTGTAATTGGGGAACTTTAGATGTACCTACATGCTCACCTTTGACGTTCAATTAACCTTTAACTATTTTAACAAGAGTCACTACTGACACTTACCAACGGGTAGGTAAATAAATAGTGTTTTGATTAAATCATTTAAGCTGCGTTTCCACTGAGGCGGAAAAATTCACCAATTACATAGCTTGAAATCTCCCACATCTCTTCTCCACTCAAGCCATGTGATTGGTGAATTTCTCTCCGCTCTGCTCCGCTCCGCCTCAGTGGAAACGCAGCCTTTAAGGTTGTCCCCGTTTATGCAAATGCAAACGAATCGTTTTTCTGTATGGGATATTTAGTATAAATTGTTATGGGGTCTTTATTAAACCAATATTGGTTCATCTGCCTAGCCTTCTTCGGTTTTCAGTCTTACCTGACCTGATGCAGCTGAATATCAACATATTTCAGTGAACGACTGCCCTTCTGACCTGCACATCCCAGTTAATGGGTAACACGATACTTTAGACTGGTTGACTTACAAGACTGACTAGAAAGGCTAGTTGTGCGACTTTCACTTAAAATCAACCATGTTTAATCTATCTTTTTAAATAAGTGATTAAAACATTAATATAACTAAAACTAAAAATTTACAAATATTACGAACTAAATATTTACAACAAAAGAAAACACAAAAAGGCAGAGACACTTAGGCCCTTCGTACACAAGGCGACGCAAGTCTCCGATACCTTACGACTTTGGTATTCAAGGCAACTGTCGTAATACAAATCCATAGAGATTCGTAAACCGGCACGCATCAATGGATACCAAAGTTCTAAGGTATCAGAAACTTGCGTCGCGTTGTGTACGAAGGGGCTTAGGCGTCAATGTACTCCTCCGCATCGCTGTCGTCGGGGAATGTGTCCAAAATACTGGCAGCATTTCCACATTGTTTCATTATGTTTTTTTTTTTATTTATCGTGGTAAACTCATCAAGTGAGTCCTCCCACCAGGGCAAGGCGAGAGGGGCTGTCAGACTTGTACTGGCTAAAATCTCGGTAGCTCGTTAGTCCCGCCACCCCGGTGTTTCATTACGTTGCGAGAAAAACGATTACTTATTTATTTATTTCATACATTTAGTTCAGTTTGATAAAGACTTACTTTGTTTTTTACCCGACTGCGCCAGGAGGGTTATGTTTTTCGAGTGTATGTATGTATGTATGTATGTCTCGTTGTGTTGCTCTGCAGCCTAAACGGCTTGATGGATTTTAACTTGTGAGGTGTCGTTAGATTCGTCTTAAACGTTAGAGTGTCACTGGGTACATAAAACTGGCCAAGTGCGAGTCGAACTCGCGTGCAAAGGTTTCCAAACTAAAAATATTTTTATTAAATCTCTCGCATTCTCTCAAGTGGGGTATCAAATAAAAGGATTTTAAAAATGGTTTACCAAAATATATATAACATATATGTTTCAATTTAATTTGGACTGATATATGCTAACAAAAACTAAAAATAGTAAAATAAAATAAATATTTAAAAAAACAAAAAACCCGACTGCGTAATAAAACTAAAAAGAAACGAACCAAGCCCAGTAGTTTAGAATTCACTCATTCACACTCACAGTCGGGGCCCCTTGGGAAGATTTGATTGGTAAAATTTGAATGGGGGGCCCATTCAAATTTTGGGGACTGTGTGAATGAGTAAATTCTAAACTACTGGGCTTGTTTCTTTCTTTTTAGTTTTATTACGCAGTCGGGTTTTTTGTTTTTTTTTTATATATTTATTTTATTGATTTTAATTCTGAACAATGATTATTTATTTATTTTATTTTATAGTTTTTATCATTATCACAAAAGAAGTTATTAATCCTTTGATTCCGTCTCCTCACAGAACCGCAAAAAATCAAAGATTATCGTCTTCGATTCATTAGAAAACAAGTCCAATCAAGGGTTGGTCTCCACGAGCGCGTTGAACATCTTTACCCTACGCGGTACAGAGAGGTGGATCGGGCTACAGTCCAACAAAATGGGTCATTAAATAATTTATAAGTATTTTCGAGAGCGACTGTACCTAATTATTTGGAATAAGTAATTGACACAGTTTCGCATGTAAATCCGATGGGTCGCTATAACCGTGTATTTTACACTCTATTGTGATTTGGTCAAAGGGTCGCCTAATTTTGAGGGAATTAAAATAGCTAAATAATATGCTATAGCAAATGGCCGTCCATTGTATTAGTTTGTGGAATACAGCTGATGTTGAAAGCTGTATTCCACAAACTAATACAATTCCTCCAATTGCAAAAGAGGCCTGTAAAAAATAAAAATATGTACCAAGTAATTTGTCAATGGATGTTTAAGTGCCTCTAAAATGGGCCCTCTTGTGTGGCAGAGCCATTTTTAATAGCTACACTTTGGACGACCCAAACTGTGCAGAGGCGGAACGTGGAACGTCCGGTTTTGGGGATCCCGCAAAAGGATGGGAAATACATATTTGTTACATTTCTAGGTTCTCTGAGTCATTTAAACTTTTTGAAATGGCTTAGCAACTTACTAACTGGAGCTTTGGACTGAATGTTGAAGTATACAGAACGAATGTTTGGAAAGCGGAGGTAAAAAGAGACAAAAATCTTTTTGCTTCATTCAAAAATCTTCAAATCAGTCCTCCTGCCCTGGATAGAGCAGAAGAGACTGTCAGACAACAGGGTAGATAGGTTACCAACTTACTACCCTGTTCCCAGTCATCGACTACTCGTATTTACATCTGTTATGTTGTGACTAATATACAAACAACAGGATATCGATGTCTCATTTCGTTGTTCTGTTATTAGTCACTCCTACTAATACTTTATTTTAGAATAGGCCGTCACATCTGGATGGACTAAATGTTTCTCAAACATGTAGCATAAATATATACTGTAATTTCTACCAGATTCCTTCTATATTGCCGACCATTACGGGTTAATATTTTAACCCATAATGGTCGGCAATGGTGGGCAAAGTTTGTTATTGCATTCAATGTAGAATTGTCAGCCGAGCCGTAAGCGAGGATGTTAAGGAATCGAAAAGAGCAATAACAAATGCCTACGTGTCTAGTAAAAGGAAGTATTAAGAATAATATTCCTGTATCAGTATCTAGTACTTGGATTTGATATTAATTTTGAGATGGTATTTCGCATATCAATTTTAATATCAAATTCAACTCAAGTATTATTTCTTCAGTGTTTTCCCTATTCATGTCTTATTGAAGCCTTGTAAAGGCTAAAAGAAATGGCTTCCATGAAGGGAAAGTTAGAACTCCAGATTCCTTTCAAAGAAGTTATAATAGGTAGTAAGGCTTCGGGGTCGTGGGACTAACGAGTACCCTGACCCCGGAACTTACAGGGCTATTGAAGGACACCGAGGATTTTAGTCAGTACAAGTCTGACAGTCCCTCCTGCCCTGCCCTGGGTGGGAGGACTCATTTGATGATTTTGCCACGCTAAAAAAGGGCTTGGAAGATCACATCTGGATCATAAAGGGCAAGCGACGGAACAAGTTGGTTTTAGTCAGTAAGAGTTTCATAGTCCCGTCCATTCCACTCACAGCTGTAGGAATCATCTAATGATTTTTACCACAAAATAAACTGATGACTAAATTGAGATAATTGGAGGAGAATGATGTATTTATTAGTCGTTCTAGTTAAGCTAAGGCATTTTAAAACGTTTAGCCTTAGGAAAACAACCTAAAAGTTACGAAGTGCCTTTGGACTGCACTACCGCAATATGCTAAAATATTTCAACAATCAAATATTTGTTCGAAATCTAGGTGTTTGCGCGCGTGACTGGCTTCTTTAAGTGCATCCATACGGCTGTAGTGTAAAGTGCGAAGCGTTTAGTGCTAGCTTAAGTTCTAGACTTAGCTAGATCTCCTCGCCCCACTGTAAAAGGAAATCTTAAAGCCCCAACAGTATGGATTAAACGCAGCTTTAAATCTTGTAGATTTAGTATTAGTATTAATGTTCTTGGGAAGATAGCAACTTTGTGGACGGCACGTGCTTCAAGTTGCTGATAGTATATTATGCGGCGTACATACAACCCGTTTTTTGTTAGGGTTCCATACCCAAAGGGTAAAACGGGACGCTTTTATTAAGACTTCACTGACCGTCTGTCTGTATGTCTGTCTGTCTTGTCCGTCCGTCAGTCACGAGGCTGTATCTCATGAACCGTAATAGTTGGACAGTTGAAATTTTCAGAGATGATGTATTTCTGTTGCCGCCGCCGCCGCCCTAACAACAAATACTAAAAATTTGAATAAAATAACTATTTTAAGGGCCTTCAACAAACGTGATTTTTTGCTCGATATTGATAACGACAACAGGTAGACGCTTTAAAATAATATTCACAGAATATTTAGTGAAATGTCTCACTTAAAAAAAAATAAAGGAAAATTTTCAAGAGTCGTTAATTAATTTAAAAACATTTTTTTTTCTATATGAATTGTCTCTGTATTGTATTTGAAAACATTATTTTAACAGTTTTATTTTTTTCAGTTTTTATAATTAATGGTACGGAATCCTCACCTCAAAACAAAATATTTTGATGTGAAGATAAGTTATGTTACATGAATGCTAATTTATGATACATAATAACAATATCTTAGATAATTGACAAATTATAGTCCTGAAAATGTGTTTGTTTAACGTCGTATGTTGTCATTTTCGTCTAGGAATTTTCATTGACAAGATTTTAGTAATCTTAATTTGAATAAAAATTTTTGATTTGATTTTTGATTTTGATTGATACATCGCAATTTCTTCTTTTGGCAATTGTCGTTTAGTTTATTACATTATCTCAAGTTGTTTACTACTTCTAATATCAAGAACTGTTTATGCGAATAAATGGTTCTAGCAGTGGTGGCCCAGTGGTATCGGTCCCGACTTACGAGTTGTAGGTCGTGGGTTCGAACCCCACTACGCACATTACTTTGTGTAATTTATTTCATCACCACTGCTCTCAAACGGTGAAGGAAAACATCTTGAGGAAACCGGCATGTCCTAGAACCAAAAATTCGAAGACATGTGACATCTACCAACCCGCACTGGGCCCGCGTGGTGGATTATGGCCCACTCCCTCTCACAAGAGAGGAAGCCTGCGTCCCAGCAGTGAGAACATTATAGGTTGATGATGACGATGATGATGATTTAAGAAACACAATTATACACATAATTGAGTTCTTATGGAGAGAAATTCGGGCGGCGAGTAATGGGCGACTCGCTGTCCGACCATGGACCATGCCCGGGTCAACGGCGCGTTGTGCAGTTCCACGCGCCTCAAAAAGTGTCAGCATTATTATTATATCCCCCTTCAGAGGACCAAAGCCTGCCGGGGTCGCGGGACTCACGAATTACCGTGACCCCGGAACGTAAAAGGCTATTGAAGGACACCGTGGATTTTAGTCAGTACTAGTCTGACAGTCCCTCCCGCTCTGTCCTGGGTGGGAGGACTCATTTGATGATTATACCATTCTAAAAAAAAAGTGAAAATTAAAGAAAATGTGGTACGTTTAAAATTCACAATACTTACTGCCAAGTTTTGATGAGAAAAACAGAAAACATGGCCATTATTTTTCAAATTTTAAGTGTCGGGCATATTAGATTTGCAGTCTATTGTGCTACCAGTGTTCTAGACACTTGTCCATGTGTACGAATTTAGACGCCCTGTAATTCTTTTTAACCGACTTCAAATAGAAGGGGGTTCTTAACTCAGTCGTTTTTTTTTTAATTCTTATTTCAACTCTATATTTGCGTTTTTTTTTTTTTTTTTTTTTTTATCTCCTGTGTCGTGGGTACGTTAACAAACATATAAACTCTCATAATATACAAACGCCCAAACCCGGAAGCGTATTGCCAAACTGTATGCTGACCCAGACACTCATAGTCTGTACTGAACTACGTCGTGCTCATTGAGATCACAAACAAATTGGAGCAAAGTACATACGATCTCAGAGCATTCTGAGATTGTATGCACTTTGCTCGCATGTATGTAAAGCAAACTGTGACACGCGAATATCTGTTACTGAGGGTATAATGGTATATATTTGAATATCGAAAATTAAAATATCTACGCATAAAATATCGATATTAAAAACATCGAAAATGAAAATATCGAACGACCATAAAATCGAAAATTTGAATATCGAAAGTTTATAATATCGAATGGTTAAATGATCTACGTCCAATATACCTATCTAAAATCTAAATAACTACAAAAGTTACATCGAAAGATCTAAATATCGAAATACAGATTATCGAATGTCAATGTAAATATCGAACCTAACGAGGTTAGTCGACGGAGCCCCGCTTCGCAGGGCTCCTATTTCTGATTGCAAGGTTTGAAGTAAACTAACACGAAGAGGATGGCGGGGTCTTTCAGAACCTAACCTGTCTGAGTCGGGGTGCCCCAAATTCCGAGCTCGCTTCGCTCGCTCTTGCATCCGAAGTCCGTCCAGCTACTCCGACTCTACGTCCGACTTTTTATCCGGTTTCTGTCCGATACGAGACGAGACGCTGGACGTCTGGACTCATATGTATTTTGCTCTAGTATTTTAAAGCAAAATTTATTTTGATTCAGACACTCTCTGAATAGGGATACAGTTTGCTCTTCAACTACAAAGGAAAACTGCGATCGAACTCAGAGCAACCCAGGTCTGGGTCAGCATACAGTTTGGCAATACGCAACCCGGAACAACTACTTGCAGATCATACAAATATTTGCTCCGTGCGGGAACCAAACCCGCGACACGCAACGCAGGAATCCAGTTGCTCATCCACTGCGCTAACCGTGCCGGACGTCCAATAATGGAGTACACAAGTACAGTTAGGAACTTAAAAATAACCCTTTAGAGAAGAAAATTGAGAAACTTGGATGTAATCTAGGTAGACCACTGTCTATCTCTTCGGGGTTACAATGTATGATGTTAAACTAATTGGATTTTTTTAAATCTCATCGCTGATCAGTCTAGAATCTATCTATACTAGTATAACAAACCTGAAGAGTTTGTTTGTTTGGTTGAACGCGCTACTCTCCGGAACTACTGGTTCGAATCGAAAAATTATTTTTGTGTTGGATAGTCCATTTATCGAGAAAGGCTATATAAAATCACACTACGACTAAAAGAAACCGGGAAGCTGGGCTGATACCACGGGGAACATTTATGGCACACGGGGAACATACAATATTTGGCTGACGGCAAGGTGGGTGCAGCGGTTGTGCGATCGACTACTTGATGGCAGCGTGTCGCAGGTTAGATTTGTTTGACCTACAGTAGTTGATCCGGGTCTGGGTGTTTGTTTAATGTTTATGTGAGTGTAAATGTTTATTTAACGCACCCGCGACACAGGCCAGCCATCAATTTCTAGTGTGAAGCCAAATTTTTCTTATAACGTATACAGTACCTACAGATACGGGAGAAAATTTTACTGTGAGACAAAATCAAATAAAAAAGTGCTAAATCTATGGTAAAAGTTCAACAACGTCATCAACCCTTCTACGGCGTAGATGATATTCTCCGCAACCACGTCCCTTTCATCTGTTTAACCCTTTAAATTGTCTTTGTGGGACATGCAAACTTTATGACTTATTCAGCGCGCAGACGTTGAAAAATCATATTTATAGTATTTTTTAATGTAACAATAGATAGGATTCTTTTTAAGGTTCCGTACCCAAAGAATAAAAAAATCGAACGGAACCCATGGTGTACTGTGAGCTCGCACTTGGCCGTGTTTTTTAAATCTTTTACTCTGATAACCGTCACTATAATAGGTATTGTAACTAATGTACAATTGGTTTTATCTGTCCATTATGTTTTATTTTTTTGCGAGAACCAATTTTTCATAACGTTCTCTCTCTTTGGTTATGAAAGCAAATCTTTCAGGGTTTCAGCTATTAGTTTCAACAGTCTCAAAGTCAAGCAACATGACGATAAAATATTGAGATACTAGACTACAGAAACCTTTATTTCTGGTCAAATAATTTAAAAAATCCCTTGAACTAAGTAACCCTAGTAAATATTCTGTCTAATCCATTATTCATAAATATGATGCATGCACGACAAACCCACATGCATACATACATTTTTACTTTGCATAAAGCCTCACCTAACGTTTACTACATTAATTAATACGTTTAATTACTGACATTATACCCTTTCATTTAGTCATACAATTTTTATGAAGTAATTGCTTTATGTCAAAAGTTTTTAATGTATTCCTAGTCGGCCTGGTTGGTTCGTTAATGTTACTTAAATGTTTAAGAACTGGGGATTTTCTTTAATTGTGTTTCATTTTCAAATTACACGTTTTATTTCAAATATTTTTTCTAAAAGTGATACCTAAACCATTTTTTTTCGAGTCCTTTTTTAAATAATTACCTGAATTAGATAATATTTTGCAGGTATTGTTAATTTAACAGTCTATATGAATAAATTATAATTATCAATTTAACTTACCCATAAAAATCAAAAATCATCCATTCCCGAATAAAAAACGCAAATAATCCAAAACATTCAGCGCAAATAGTTTTCCAACTTAGTAAAAGCACAGAAATTATTCTACGTCACAGCACACATGTAATAAATTGCACAAATTGCATCCAATTTCGTCCGGGGTACAGCGCACTTTTCCTTAGTTCAAAAGTTCGACAAAGTTTACGTGTTTATGGGTCGTAGTGGTGCGGGTGCGTCCGTGCGGGAGCGACCGCCGACAGCGCGCGAGTGAGCCGGGCCGAGGCCGAACGCCGAGCGGCAAAGCTTTAGCCATCACTCGGTCATCCGTTACCGCCCATACGCCTCATCTACTCCACCCTCCTGTTGCCTCGACCAGCTTGTTCATATTTCACTCGCGTATCCTACTAGTAAATTCAATGATCCGTTATTAAAAAATGCTCTGCCGACTTTTAGTAATCAACGCATTTGAATAAGAGCAGCGGTTTCGGCTCAGACTTACTTGTTAATGTTTACGTTTTTCTGAATTACAGCTGTTCTCAAAACGGTGACAGAAAACACTGTGAGGAAACCGGCATTTCCTAGAATCAAACATTCGAAGACATGTGACATCTAAAACCCGTTGGATCATCGTGGTGGATTACAACCACTATCACACCCTCTCACAGAGCGGAGGCCTATGACCAGTACTGAACATTATAGTCTGATTGTGGTCCTTACAGTTTATATTGTGCATGAGGAGCTCGTGGCTAAATAATTACAGCCGCACGGCCGATCTTCTGGATTAAGCCGCGCTCGCCGAGGTTGGTCTGTGGATGGGTCACCATCTGTCATAGCGAGTTTCCCTCCGTGTCTCGGAAAGCATGTAAAGCCGTTGGTCCCGGCTGTCATTTCATCTTTGACAGTTGTTACTGTTAGTCAGAAGCTCATAAGTCTGACAACCAGTCTTACCATGAGGTATCGTATTGTCCAGTTAGTTGGTTGTGGAGGTCCGATAGGCAGTTGTAGGTCGTGGCCATTACTTTGTGTAATTTATTTCATCACCACTACTCTCAAAACGGTGAAGGAAACCGGCATATCCTAGAACCAAAAATTGTGAGGAAACCGGCATGTCCTAGAACCAAAAATTCGAAGACATGTGTCATCTACCAACCCGCACTGGGCCCGCGTGGTGGATTATGGCCCATTCCCTCTCACAGAGAGGAGGCTGATGACGATTCGCGTTAAATCCGCGTATCTTCAACCCGCAGACAGGTTAATTTTCTTATTGTTGCACTTGTATCCATCTACACAAAGTCCGTAGCTGTAATAAATTATTATTGTTCACAAAATAAGATTTTATGCATGGTTATGCAGATGAGATCGCATCTAGACACGAAGCTCGTGGAGAATCTTGAATGCTCTTAGAATGTACGGAGTAATTTGGATATGCGAGTGTATTGTGGAAGGAATACTGCATTTTTAAATCTACCTAACATCATCCTGTTATATTAGAAGGGTTAGACAAAGGTGTTACTTATATTAACAAGTTTTTATTTAGTTTCACCGGTCCCGATGTGTGTCGGTAGTCAAATCTTGCAAGTTTTTGGGACACTTTCCAATTTTTGATTGAGTTGATATTTTGCACGCATATGCATGTATCGCGTAACAATGAAATTTTCTGATCTGATGATGGAACTGGAAGGTGGTTATAGGAACTTTGTAATGAAACGACGCAACCTCGTCGACTTTGGACTAGTTTCTTTTTTTTTAATTAACCTGGAAATAGAAGGTCGAAAATAGTATGAAAAAAAACTGATTTAGGAATAATGTTAAGTTAATCGTGCACAAACGTAAACTCCGTGGTTCACACTGAGATTTTTTTATGGTAAAAAGGATAACTTTCACACTTTGCTCCACCCGACAACCAAACCTAAGACCTGAGCTCTACAAAAAGGCTTTCAACTACGATACAAATAAGCTTCCAAAATAACGTCGCGTATTCAAGTGAAGATTGAAATATAAGGTAGACATAATTGGCTCCTTGCCGAATCAACAGGACCAACTGTCGCGAGTCGCGTGGTGCAAACTTATGGCGCCGTTCACTAAGGATTAGTTCACACCAGGACGCGATATGACGCGACGATATTAGAAATGTGTATCTTTTCGTGTAGTAAATACGAGTAAACTTAGATTTTGAACCGCTATTGTAATGTGGTCACGGAGTCGCGATACGTCGCGTCATTTTTGAAATGTGTTTCTTTACCAGTAGTAAATAAAGCCAGATTTTGATCAATATATAACAGGCGTTACTCTGCGGGAGGGTAGGACAGCATCCTGCATCAAAGCCTTGATTTCTATCTAAATATTTTTCCTTTTTCCAAACATTTAGTGTTAGAGGGTACACATTACGATAATACGAAAAACTTTATTCCGAAATTCATAAATACGAATTTCAAAATAACGATTTTCATAATTCCGAATGGTTCAAAATTCCTAATATAACAACTCCGATGGATCAATATTCCTATTTTAATAATTCCGAAATTTCATAATTCCTAACGTTTATAATTACTATTTTCAAAGTACCGAATTTCAATAGACCGAATATCAAAAATTCCGACTTAACATATTTTCCGAAACATCAAAAACACGAATACCGAATATTAAAATTCCGATTATTGGAATTCCGATTCGGGTCCGTCAGGTCGAAAAGTCCGAGTTGGGGTGCCTCAAGACACATTAAGCTCGCTATTGCATCCTGAGTAATAGCACCACCAAGGTGGTTCAACGGAGCCCCGCTTCGCGGGGCTCCTATTTCTGTTTGAAAGGTTTAAAGTAACGACCGAGTCGGGGTGCCCCAAGTCCAGAGCTCGCTTTGCTCGCTCTTGAATTCTAAGTTCTCCTAATAACAATAAAAATCCTGAAGGCAAGAGCTGTAATTTGGTGTAAATATACGGATTTGTTGTGCCAAAAAATTGGTAAAATAAAATCTCGTAAAATATTTTTTTTAAGGGTACCTCTTGTACTTACACGTAAAGTGAGGATTTTTTTTTTCTCGCGTACTCCTTAGTGTGGGGTATCAGTAAATAGGCCTTTAAAAAATAATGATAGTTTCCATTAACAGTTTTTTGATAAAAAAATTCGTTTGTGAAATATTAAGCTTTAAAGTGCTAAATTTTGCTCGATTCGAGTGTCCCCCCCCTCTACCAGCTAAACGGTTATGTTTGGGGGTGTGAAAAAATTCACAATAGTAGCATATATAACGAAGTTTAAAAGAAAATTATCATGACTAAGTAGGCTTTACAACTTTACGAGTAATAGTCGACCAACTTATAAAATGTACTTGAATAATATGTTTTCTTAAACAAAATGTATCGGAGAACATGCTCTTCAACTGCAAATGTAAGTTTGTCAACTTTATTCAACTTTATTTTACAGCTGGTATGTTTTTACGGTATGTTTTTTGGGGATAGGTAGGTTTTTATCGTCAACTATTTTTAACTAACTTCAAAAAAAGGAGGAGGTTCTAAATTCGTCGTAATCTTTTTTCTTATGTATTTTTCCTGATTTCTCAAAGACTCCTGGACCGATTCTGAAAATTCTTCTTTTTAAAATTAAATTCAGCGAATCAGTTTAATTAGTTTTTTGATGGGCAACTACGGAACCCTACACTGTGCGTGGCCCGACACGCACTTGGCCGGTTTTTTAGGTATTATGAAATTCGGAGTTTTGAAAATCGGAATATCGAAATTCGGAATAAAATATTTCGGAGTATTTGGGTGTTCCCAGTGTTAGATTTTGAGTTGCTCTACTGAAATGTGCACGCAGCGTCGCGTCGCGATGTGAATTGACCCTAAGTGAACAGGCGAACACGCCACCCGTCACCTCCGGAACATTTCAACCATTTTAACGCCATCAACCATCGATCAGACTCACTTACTTTCCTATTCCGAATTCTGTTGAATTGCAAGGAATTGCCGTTTATCAAAGTTTGAGTCAAGTAAAATAGGTTAAGATCTGATTTATCGAGATTTATAAGTAATATGATTTAGAACATACTTATCACTTGGAGAATAAAAATGAATAGACGTCTCTCTCTTTCTTTCTTTCTGTCTTTTGTTCAAACTTCAGCCATCCAATACTGGCCGTATTTCTCTTCCAAATACTTTAATTTAAAAATAGATCTGCAATCCTTACTTGGTTGAATTTATTATTATGTGCTGTTCTTCTTTAAACAGTTAAAATTGTGTCCTACTGACCTTGTTGCTAGCATATCACAGAAACCGATACATGTTACTGAAGATACTAACTCATATCCTAATTCTGGGGCTCTACGAAACTCAAATCTTTTGAGTGAATCCTACTCCCTATTAGTAGATACTGAATTATTTTTGACAGCATATCGAGAGTTTCGGGACAACTGTTCAATCATATTGTAATCTATATTTAAGTATAGTAACACTAATACGAATCAAATTTTGAATTTTACGTTGTCGAACGTCACAATGTTTAATATAATGCTAAACATCACACCTGCTAGGAGGGTAGGCAGAGTGCACCTAATACTACACCCCAGTCTCACCAGTTGTATTTATTACTGTGAAAAAGTATTTTTAAAAGCTGTGGATTTTGTAATAAATAAATAAATTCCCATGTACGTTTTTCGTAAAGCCACTTTTTTATAAACGTGTGAGTGAGCGCCACGCTCACATTTTAGAGTCTATGCACACCACGTTTTTTAAACGCACCGTCGACGCGCGTTTTAAGCGATACAGACGCGATGCGCACGCAACTCAGATGCAGCCTGTCTGCTCTGACGCGTTTGAAAAACGTGTGTGTATAGGCCCCTAAACGTAATTCCTTGGCGTATGACAAAGGAATCGAACGAAAGATGTAATTTCTCATCCTTTTTTGGCTTCATTTCTCGGTTGCCCATTAGGAATCTCGCCATTCTTTAATCTAAGCTTACTCTATTTTACTTTAAAGGCCTCCTAGTAGAACACCAACCTCCTCGAATCCTCGCACTGTCAGTTTTCGTATCAGGTTTTCAACTCCACTCTAGACACTAATTAGCCTACTCTAATTACTAATTACCCCTTAAAGATGTTTCTGTAAAAGCTTCGCAATATTATCCCACACGTAGGTATTACTTTAAAATCAATGTAGACATAATTATAAAGGTATTTGATTGATAAACAATGAACTTAAAATAGCAATATAACTGATAATTAGGTACTTAATATTTACGCCAATTAGACGTAATAATATTAGTATAGAATAGATATACAGCGCGGCTCTGAATAGGATATTGAGTGAGAATTCCGATCTAACGTTTTCCCGTACCGACACCAGTCTGAACTAGGGTTGGAAAAAAGACTGTTTTTTTTTTGTAATTATATAAAACAAACAGTTCAAGTTGTTTTAAACAAGTGTTTTGTATTGCGTATTGCGTATTGTGTGTGTATTGCGAAAGGCGCTTGTATACCAAACTCGTAAGGTATCGGAGACTTCCGTCGCTTTGTGTGCGAAGGGTCTTAAAAGTCCGTGTGTCTCCGAGTCGATAAACTCTTTTTTTTTTATTATTTTACAGGCACGCTAGATGCATTGATAATATAATATAATAATTATTGTTACAAAGGTTGCTTTCAGTCATCTACATATACATCAACCTCCACTGAGTTTCTGTGATTGACTACGTGTTTACAGCTCACTCCTTCTGAAGGAGAAGATGTATTTGAATCAACAAAATAAAAGAACAGAAACCCCTTTTTCTGCTTGACATGGCACACAGTGGTGTTAAAGTTAAAATTACGTAAATTCCATGCATCCAGAATCTATGAGATATAAAACAAGTAAAAAGAAAGCCTTAAATTACCTTTTACAAAAATATTGACATAATAATTAATAATAATTATGTATGATGATTTTACTAATAAGCCATATATCCACGTCGCCAAGTTAACGTAACTATTAACATAGTTCAAGTGAAGGTTCTGGCTCGTTCGGCCTCTCTGACAGCCTCACAACGGGGGACCAAAACTTTATCGAAACATCGTGAAGGTACTGCCTTCGTAAGGCAAAAAGAGATATCTCAAAACATAGTAAATCCTGTTTTATTTTAATGTGACAATTTAAAAGCTCTCATGAAATAAACTCATTTAAATACTTCGCAGAATTATGATATTGTAGAATTAATGTGATATTATTAATAGAATTAGTATGATGTTATAGAAATTATATCTTGTAAAAATGGTTTTTACATTAACCCAAAGTTTCTGCCATAAATCCTTATAGCAACAATATCGAATGGTTTGGTAATACAACAACTTATGTTTCTTTTTACAAAAATATGAAGAGTTCGATTTTTTGGCTAGTTTTTTTTTACTACAGTTTTCAATAAAATCGGGCCCAAAACTCCTTCGAATACTATTATATTTTGTGTTTAATGTTTTAGATAATGTCAACACTTAGTTCGCAAAATATAAACGCTTTGATTTTGTGATAATGTTGAGTTAATACCGATAATTGGCAATATAGATCAACAGTGGCATTTCAAACACGTTCTAATATTAGCACTAGATCAGTGATTATTTCGCATTTAGCTTTAATGTTTAAGTATGTTCCCATTTCCCTTTTCGATCAACTGCTCCCGAAACTAGGTGATTGAGCATATGTTCGTAAATGTCAATGTGTAGGATACGAAAGTAGGTTTTCATTCCGTTAAGTGGAGCCTCAGTAAAACCTTTCTCTTCTGTCTTGCAAAGTGAACTACATTATTTTATCAAAAAAATGTAGAACGTTTATCTCGTTTAGTCCTTTCTTCAGTGGAATCCAGGTTTTTTTTTTAAAAAAAACGAGCCACTTTATTATCTAACTGAAACACATTTTCTGATATCTTAAAATATTAATTCACTGTGAGTACTTTTTGGAAAAACGTTTTTAGTTTTAGTTATATTTAGACATTATGAATTTTATGTATTTTGTTTAGCATACGCCTCGCGGGAGAACCACATATTACCATCGCGTACAAATGTGAAGATTTCGAAATATTTATTATGCTTTAAAAATATTAACATTTTGCACTTTTTATCATCACCTTTGGGAAAAAAGCTTGCATACGAACTGGTACGAATAATAGTTTTCAATTTAATACTCTGGAATAATACCCTCATGTTTGATTCATATTATCCAAAGCTTTCATTGTATTTAGTGTAGTATTTTAGAAATAAAATAAAGCCTTAAAATATACTTAAATCATAGGCTGAACTTACTGAAAATAATAAAAAAACACTAATTAAATATACCTGAAGCACTAAATGAATGTGAATGAATGAACTTTTTTTAATACAAAATGTCCGACAATTTCGACCATTGTGGCACCAAAACACAAAATATCGATCGTAGTAGCCAATTTAAAATTAACAACAATAATACATATTATATGAGGCAAACTTTTGAGGTAAGTCAGTAGGTATGACGGGGTGCGAAATGCAGTGCTGCGATTGACGCAAAAGTGTCCCAGCTGTCAACTGAACCATATATGATAGCGCCCTAAACTTTACTAGCAATATCAGTCCACGACTTATCGCCAAGTCGTCAGTTCATCACGTGCCAGTCGTACGACACCGCCCTCTCCATTATCTAAACCTAGCCAAGCGCAAAATTGATATTTGTTATGGCATTTACATAACCAAATCGCCCTTAAATTCACATTATTTATACATTCTATTGTAGACTCTATATAAACAACTAAACGAATATTATTCATCTTTGTTGACTGACGACCGAGCTAGTATCAAACATTACAATAGCAATTAGTTACTTTTGTTTCTTTTGTTTAATTTGTATTTAGTACTACCTAATTAATCCTATTTGCACATTTGTGTTTATTGAAAACGATATGCTGGGAATAATTCATTATTTTAATTGCTACGGCCGTGACTGTGCAATCCACTACGGTTGTTTCAAACAATGTAAACAAGTAGGCAAACAAAGTATCGAATGTACGAAATTAATTATTTAATGGTTTAATTTTACGCTCGTTTTAGATTGCCGCGGAAAACGTATCATACCTACTCATTTATTGGAACTTCCAATGTGAGTTAATCCCAGTTTACCATTTCATGTTGGTAACCATTTCATAATTACTCATGCCTGCAAAATAAATACGTATTCAAAAGTACCAATGCATTTACATTTTCTCATTTACTTGCAGGCCTGCTGTATTGAGCAATAAAATTAAATCAAACAAAATCGATTGTGAAATAAAATGTATGAACTCATTTCCGAGCGCGGCCCCTCTCGTCCGGCCGAGCACAATTTTTATCATCACAAAGGCAATTTCCATCAAAATGCACGAATTTGGGGCCTGAAGCGTGAAGCTGTATGCACTACCCGCTGCCCCGTCCACAAACAAGCGCTATATGGCTGGCGTCGATTTAAAACAAGCTATGAAACACAGCCGTACATGCCTGTACTTCCAATAATTAAAAGGCGATTAATTAAATAAAAAAATTTGTCGATTATTTTTCGATCTGATACTACTTCGCTTTTATATGTTTTAGTTATTTGAAGTAGAGTGAAGTTTAGTGTAAGTGTTTTTAGTTATTATAATAAGAGTGAAGTGAATGAAGTCGAAGTAAAGGGAACTGAGTTCAGACTCTTAATGAATAATTGACGTGTGTAGTAGTGAATGACACAACAAAAGAGGGAAAAACTGAGCCCAAATAAATTGAAATTATAATATAACTAGGAAAAGGAAGATTCAAACTGTTCTAAAACATAACAGTAAATCTAATAAAGACCTCATAAGCAAAGTAATTGACTTTACTAACGACTTCAGAACAGTAATTTGACGTGGTTAGTCATTTGCTCGACTGTCAAATTGCCTGACGGTTGATACTTCTTTTTTACGTCGTAAAATCATCAAATGAGTCCTAGGACTCATTTGATGGGAGCTCCCACCCACGGCAGGGCGGGAGGGACTGTCAGACTCGTACTGACTAAAATCCACGGTGTCCTTTAATAGCCCTTTACGTTCCGGGGTCACGGTAATGAGATAAGTCCTGCAACCCCGGCAGGCTTCGCCCTCTAGAGTGTCAGTATTGTGACGGGCCCCCCTCGTCACAATGCTGACACTCTTTTTTTTTTTTCTTTCCACTGTATTTTTTTATGATTGTTGCATCATAACTTTTGACTGGGTAAACGTGCAAGAAAATTAGATATTTAACAAGAATTTAAGTTGAATATTTGAACTAAAAGGCTTAATTAAAAAACTAATGAGCGCCTTCAAAAACCATCACAAAAAAGTGTAAAATGACTTTTTTTCGGAAGGCGGTGGCTTTGTTTTTTAATTCATTTTTGCTATCGATTTTTAGTTACTTTTTTTAGTTTTTTATCTAATCAGTTTTTTAGTATTTTGTTGTCAACAGAAATTATACATCACATGTATCAACTATCTATCACGTACGGTTCATGAGATACAGCCTAGTGACAGACAGACGAACAGTAGAGTAAAAACGTAAAAAGCAAAAACAGAAAATCGTTTCCAATACAGGTTAACGTAGGTACAAAAGTTTTTCAGCAATCAAGTTCTATTATTTGAAGAACCTTTTATTATTCGTTTTCTTCAAAAGACATATTTTAAGTTTAAATATTTACAAATACATACTCGTAAAGTTTTTCAGGCAGCACTATGTACGTGTAATCAAGTACGTTCCTTTAAAGAAATTAGGTTGTCATTGATTAAAAATTAATTGCCGATATTTTTGTTCAAAAGTTTGACAATATTAATTTAAGGGTCTATTGGAAATTTATTAATGGTTGACTGATACAGAGTTTAAAATAAGTTTATGATGAAAAAGAGTAGGATGAGGCTTTGACAAATTAGTTTAATACACATTCTTCATTCGTTAGGAGCAGTGACCCAGTGGTATCGGCCCAGACTTACTAGTTGTAGGTGGTGGATTTGAACCCAGACAGGCGTATTACTTTGAGTATTTATTTCAGCACTACAACTCTCAAACGGTGAAAGAAAACATCGCAAGGAAACCGGCATGTCCTAGAACGAAAAATTCAAAGACTTATTCAGATTTCTACGAGTATAAACCCGTACGTACTGTACCCTCGTGATCGAATACGGAGGCTGATGATGATGACGAACATCCTTTCTTAATTTGCAGTCCATTCAAGATATTTTTAAGTTGCTTTACGGTTCTAAATTTATCAAAATGACAATTATTTTTATTTCTGTAAAAATAAGGATGCCAAAGACTTATAATCTTCCAATCAATACGTCCTACCTTTTATGACTTACAGAGCCGAGACGTGGACAATCACGATATGGCTGGTCCACAAATAGCTCAGCAAGATAATATGCTTTGCTTGGCATGTCTCTGCGTGGTGGAAGCAGTTATATGATGTTTAATATGCAAAGAACGAATATAGTCGACATAGCTCACAGAATACTCAAGCTGAAATGGCAATTGACAGGGAACGGGACTGTCTGGGGTCGCGGGACTAAACAGGAAACCGTGACCTTGGAACGTAAAGGGCAATTAAAAGCAAAACCGAACACCGTAAAAAACCCAAAAAGGAACACCGTAGATTTTAGACGGTACAAGTCTGACAATCCCTTTCCGGGGAGAGGAGAAATGAGTCTTTCATTTGATGATTTTAATATCTTAAAGAAAAGTGGCTATGGACTCGTCATATTAATCGTCAAAACGACCATTACAGCAGATGTGTTCTCGTGTGGAGACCGCGAATCTGCAAACATGAGGTGAGACTGTGGGACGCCCTGAGGCTAGGTGGAGTGTATTTTATTTCTCAAGGTGGTCGGTAGCAGCTGGACGCGTGGCATGGCGCCTTATAAATGGGTTTTGTCGACGCGAGAATAGACAAAATGACAGAACGTAAAAGATTTTTATCGATTTAAGCATAGCAATGTTTAAAATATAGAAGACATATGTTTCTATTCTTTAATGGTGTATGAATCGTGTCATACTTGTGCAAAAAAACAGTCGATTTTTAAAGAAATAACGATGAAATAACTTTGTCTTTTCTTGGTAGAATAGAGATAGAATCGCCATGCTGCGTGCTGGACGAAAGTAGCACTTTTAGTTTTTAGGTAAAAGAACAAGAAAAAAAAAGTTGTCTTACACTAGAAATTTCTCCCGTATCGTGGGTGCGTTTATAGACATAGAAACTCACAGACACAAACACTCAGACCCGGAAAAACTACTAGTAGATCATACAAATATTTGTTTAGTGCAGGGTTCGAACCAGCGATAGGTACGTTGCGCAGCAGTAAATCGCTCAGCCACTACGTCACCCGTGCCGCCAAGAGGCTTTCGGCGACTGGGACCGCAATAAACTGACACCACGGTCCCAGTTGCCGGATGCATTTAATTTGAATATTTGTATTCCGTCGACTGGGACCGATCCATAAATATGCCAGAACGGTACAGTCAGACGAAAAACGTCTATGGAAATTGACTTGTTCAATATTTCAGGAATGGTAAATAGGCTAGCATAGGTTCAAAGAGGTATGTATAAAAATAATTCTCCCAGAAATATTGAAACTGGGGCCTGGCAACTGGGACCACGGTGTCAGTTTATTACGGTCCCAGTCGCCGGAAGCGGCGGCGGCGTTTGAAATGCTTAAAATAAATATTTCTTACCAACATTTAAAAGGTACCCACGTATCACTATGACAACAGTTCTAAAAGTAATGAATCGCATTACTGTTGAGCAAATCTAGGTCTTACAGCTGTGTTTGTGTAGCGATTCGCGACGCCCACAGAATAACCTCATTTTTAGACCGAATCAGACCTCAAATGCTATAAATAAATATTAATTGTGACTTTTTTTTTGTAAACTCAACAAGTCCTGAAAAATGATTTTAACTGTCTTTAGAATAGTGGAAGAGTCGTAGATATTTAATAAACTCATAAGTACTATATTATTTGTTTTCACTTTATACCTACTTCAATAATTCGCCCTTAACGCCCGCCCCAATGATAGATAATATAATATACCACTTACTACATGACGCCCTACGCTCTGACCCAGTCACCTTTTCAAAGTCAAGTTACTTAGTCATAAATTAGAATTAGCCCACACTATCCTTCACAATACCGTAACAAAAACAAAATACAATCGCAAAAAATGCTCTTCATCTACAAAATCACAAAAAAAAACTTTGCCATTTATGTCAAACTGCTGGGCCTCCAAAAATCACATAAATAAGAATAAAGTTGCGTGTCAATGTAGCGTGTAATGATAAAACATAAATTAAATTCGGCTTAGCGAGGGTGAGTGATCGATACGGTGATATTAATAATACTGCAGGAGTGCGCAGGCGTCGCGTGCGGGCGGCGCATGCGCGGTGGTCACATGCGCGCGCGCCGCGCCAGGTGAGCACCGGAACATCTGCCGGGACAGACAGACGTACATTGCTTATATCACTGGAATTACCTTTATGGGTTCTTTGGAATTATGGCCATAAAATTGTGTATGAAGGTTGATTGTGTTTGTAAACACTGAGGTATTTTCAAATGTTTTTTTTCTTTTTTTTATCAGTTTGTACACCTTTAAATTAGTAAAAGATATTGCGCTCGTGTAGTCCAAGTAAAAAAAAAAACTCTAATAGTATATTTTCTTTACCGCGAGAGCGTTTACGAAAATTTGAACTTACGTAAGCACCCAGACCGGAATAACTACATACATACTTGTAGATCAGAGCAGTGAGATGAGAGCAGTGGTGGCCCAGCAGTGGTATCGGTCCCGACTTACGAGTTGTAGGTCGGGGGTTCAAACCCCGCCAGGCTCATTACTTTGTGTAATTTATTTCATCACTACTGCTCTCAAAACGGTGAAAGATAACATCGTGAGGAAACCGGCATGTCCTAGAACCAAAAATTTGAAGACATGTGACATCTACCAACCCGCACTGGGCCCGCGTGGTGGATAATTATGGCCCACTCCCTCTCACAGAGAGGAGGCCTGTGTCCCAGCAGTGGGAACATTAAGTATAGGCTGATGATGATGATGATGATGATACTTGTAGATCAAACTTTTTTTTTGTGTGAGAAACGCAGCGTAGTAATCTCAGGTGCTGTACCAATCTGGGTTTTATTTATACATATATTAAAAAAAAACTTTTGCTAAGTTTGCTATGTAATTTCCCTCGCTCATTTATATTAGAAATGTAAAGCCTAGTTAACCTTTAAATCAAAGAACCGCGTTTGTCATGCGTCCGTTAAGTACAAACGGGCAAGTGACAATAGCAGCGTAACCAATAATGGTCGGTTCACACGATAGCACAACACCGCGTGTCGACGCATTCTGTCGCGTCGGCATCACGTGTCGGCCCTCACGTAGAATAGAATTGGTGTCGACGTAGGTGTCGACAATAAACACGCAAGTGGCGAGCGGGTTAGCGTAGTAGAATTTAAACAGTCAGGACTGTTCCACGTTAGTCGTTCACGTGACTCATTTATTGTAAAGGATGTACTGGCGCACCTTATTGCCAGTGGCTGGTCAAAATTACCCCTTTGTAATATCCCGACAGTGCCAAAATTTATCTAGGCAGATCTCATAGAACATAAATGATAACAAGACGAGCCAGAAATATCTAAGGAATAGTAGTTAGTAATAGGCTCTTGATTAAATGAGCTGGAAGCCGATGATCTCTTTGGAATAAGAGAAGCTTGGGGAAGCCTTTGCCCAACAGTAGAATTACGCAGTTCAACAGTAACAGTAGAGCCACCCCAACTTACTCATTTGGCTTACGATAAATCTATTTCTCATCTTTGTTTTGGCTATTTTTAACCCTGAAATCCACTTACGCTGATATCGGTCGCATACGGTCGTTGGAACAACGATTTCAAGCCCTAAAGTACGCACTTGCCAATGTCACTTCCAGTAAAGTATTTGAAAATTGTAAGATTTCACTCACTCAAAATAACCGTGCGATAATTTAAGTGTATCAAGTATCACCCTTCCATAGTCCAGACGTCGGCGTCGCATGTTTTGTCACAACAAGCGTAAAATTCTAGACACATCGATACGGCGAAAGGATTTCCATCTAGTCGTGAATAAATTATGAGGGAAACTTTACTAATGAAGGCATAGGTCTATGTCCATATTGACAGGGTAGAACTCACTTAATTGGTTGGGCAGACATGGTGCCCCATTGTTCCCACATTATTTGCTTTCAAAAAATTACAAAATACGGAGCTGACAAACTTTTTAATGTATCGCGACATTCTATTTGTTCCCCCAAACTCCTTTCTTTTCGAGGCTACGACAAAAATTCAATTTACATCTCTTTGCCTCGCAGTTACTTAATTCTTTCTCTCAGTGAAAATAAATCTCCCGTAATTGATTCCGCTTTAGTTCAATTTGTCTTCGTTAAAACTCAATTTCCGTAGTCTATTTGTGAATAATAAATTGCGTACTTCAACAATGTGCCACAGTGGTTGTTTTGTACATACTTTGAGCTGAAAACAATTTCACCGGCACGAAACATGTCAATCTAAATTACTGAAACACGACGACACATTGACAGAACACTCTTCACTTCATTCGCAGCAGGTTCCATGGAGTCGTGACTCTACTGATCTCTTTATTAATGTATCGGCGCGGGTGGAGCCTCACGCAGCGTCACGGTGTCGCGTGGCCGCAGCGCGCACGGCTTCACACAATGATTAGCGGACAACTACGGAATAGCGAACTTGTTTATATACAAAAGTGCGCGCTCCAAGCTCCATCCGTCCTGATTCCATGTTTAAATAAAGTAGGAAGCCGCCGTAAAAAACAAACGTGTTTGTGCAATATACAGCGGCAAGTTTACTTACAGCTATAACCGTTACGCTCCTACTTGTAACTGCTAATAAAAAGCTAAAATTAACACTTTAATATTACAGATGTATACCGCAGATATTACGCGCTGCCAGTTATCTGGAATTGGACTGTAAAAAAGATAAGGTATGCAGCAATGGAGTCGTCAATGTAACGATTTCACATATTGGGTCCCGGTCGGCACGTCTCGACCGACCCTTCGCGTTATCAGGCGGGACATCGCGGCTCGAGGGTAAACATCTAATCTACCGCACAAACAAGCTGTCCAAATTGCCTCTAAGGTTATCGAATACTAAATTAAATTGGTTACATGTTTCTATAACCGACTCAATTGCTGAACCTAACCAAAAAACTTTGGCATGCAATACATATTTAAAAAGGGTACAATTACGATACGAAGGTCCCCATGATCTTTACAATACCTGATATGAGGATCATGTTATTTTGTCATTAAATTTCATTTACATGAACTTCGAAGTATGTATTAATTAAAATTCGGAATGGCTTCGAGTTCGCGTGCACTCAGATGATGACAGAGCTGCCGAGACGCTTAACTGCGTTTCATCAGTTTATTCGTGTTTCAGTGTGTTCATAATAAAGCAGTACAGTACAGAAGTGAGTAAACAGTGAAAGTTTGTAAATTAGTGTTAACGACAGCGAGTTTTAATAAGCAACGAGTTTACTTGTTGCGAATAGCAATTAGTTCCGTCTTGCGTCACGCGTGGACTTAACGTGTCTAGTTTGAAAAGTCAGACCGCGTCTCGGTTTTAATGAGTTTTCGTCTAATGCCTTCCTTGCGAAGAAAATTTATGTCATGAATAATAATAGATGCTAACAGAGCAACGATTAAATCCTGTAAAAGACACGTCTGTGAATAATCCGCGGAAGAAACATCCTAATAAACACGTTTTAACGAGGTATATAGTGACAAGAAAAGCTGCGCTGTAACGTGACGGCGACGTAATACTATGTGCCGCGCAGTGTCACCCTGCTGGGCCACAGCCTACACCGCCCCGCAGCCCACACCTGTGGCTGGTAATCCCACATGCGCACCACGACGACCCCTCCAATCGCTTATTAACTTCCAGACAACAACCTCACAAAAAACAGAACACCTTCAAGTAGCTTGAGAGGTCAAATCCTTTACTTAAAAGAATTACTCAACTTTGATGTTTAAATCACGTGAAAAGGGCAACGCAAGTATCTATTACAGTCCGCAGTCCCTAACTAATAAGCTATTTAAACTTCTTTTGTTATAAATCTCGCACTAGGTACGTTATACAAACATTACAGGCGGGCTCCGTCGGTACATATTTAAATTTGCCCACACTCACGGCAGTATGAAATGTTTCATTCGAAATGGCCACTATTCATAAACGTAAGAACTTCACCTGCTATTTCACGAGGCTACGTCCGAAACTCACGATGTGTTTGTCTACTAATTACTATTTTACCGAGTAAAAAATGGCAGGGTTAAATCTTCTGTAAGGAATATTATGTATTATTAAAGGGAGATCCTATATTTAATCATGCACGTGATACGTTACCATATAAATAGTTAAAGCCTTCCGTGGAACTGAATATTGCGTATTACGTACTGCTGAAGCATTTCAGCAGTACGTACTTCCCTCACTCACTTCCCTTTCAAATATACATATACCATTAGCTTGGATGGGCGCTTCGTCAGTCGGGACAATATATTGTATTGTCCTCTCTGTTAGCCTTTGATGGCAATATCAGCCGGGAAACAATAGGCCTAGTAAAAAAGCACACAACAATATAAAAACTGCGAAACAGCGAAAATTAAAGTTTCTGTCACAGGCAGAAAATCAATAAATTCCCAGAATCGTATGTTTGAGTAACTTTATTGTATTTTTAAACCGTCTTTTTATGTTGAGATCAAAATATGGATCTTTTGAAGATAATAATACTGGCTCGGACGGAAAACTCTACTCATCAATCTGAACATTTTCGAGGAAAACGAAGAAGCATGAAAGGTTGACAGGAAATGAAAATAAATTGAGTAAACTTTACACAGCCTTTTTAATGTTATTATAGAATCATTTAAATATTAGTAAAAGCAATGTTTTACTTTATTCAAGTCTTTCATTGAATAAGTAAAAAGAGTTAGCATAAAGACGAGATAAAAAGTGATACAGATAGCTTCTACTTCGCTGCGGGATTGAGAAACCGATTGGTCCTACATAAGTGTACTGCTCCAAGCCAACCAGTGCATGCCTCTGGAAAGTTTAAACCCGATGGTTAACGAGTAGTGACATTCACTGCAGCCTGTACTTAACATTATTTGTGTTGCTTCCATAACTAAGTAGTGAGAATTGATAAGTAATTGCCTCTGTGTTGCCTCTACTATGCATAATACAGAGTGGTCCGCATCATGAGGATCCCAAAATGAAAAGTTGTGTTCAAAATGTTCAAATTATGTGTCAAAGTTTTCAAATTATCGGCATTTTCACAACTTTAAATAAAATAGACTTAAGCTTTAAATAAGATAGACCAAGTACAAGTATCTTAACATCTGAATTATATTAAAAAAAAGATACTATAAACTGGAATACCACAAGGACCTCCTCTAGGTCCATAATATATTCTTATCCCACGTTTTTTCCCACGTTTTTTTTACAGGTTTTTATAAACTCACTTTTTTTTTTCTTTATACACTTACTTTTCTTGTTTGTTTGTTTGTCGTTCAGGTTGGACTTTTGCAACTCAATTTTGAGGCACTTCCCGATAAGCTAGCAGGCTGAAATTTTGCACACGCTCTGAGTTCTGATGACAATACATGACTACCTAAAAAACGTCATAACAAATGCAATATGGCGGCCTCCCCAAGATGGCGGACGGGCTGTTTGAAATCCACCCCCATGATATGGGTATCAAATGAAAGGGTTTGCTGTCAAAAATACGAAAAAAAATAGTCACGTGATTTAAATCCAACATGGCGGACATCCAAGATGGCGGATTGGCTATTTGAAATGCACCCCCATGATATGGGTATTAAACGAAAGGGTTTGCTGTCAGGAATACGAAAAAAATAATAATAATAATTAATAAATTTAAAAAACCTAAAACCGGCGTTTTTATTTTTCCTAAAAATAAGAAAATAACCCTATGGGGCTGGAGAGACGGGCCACTTAAAACGTGGGGGCGTATCTTTGCAAGTTACACCCACGATCTATACACGTCATGTAAATATATCCCATAAATAATCCCTTAAATACTATACGCCCCCACGTTTTGAGTGGCCCCTCTCTCAGCCCCGTAGGGTTATTTTCTTATTTTTAGGAAATTTAAAAACGTGGGTTTTTAGATTTTTTTAAATGATCACATTGTTTCAAGCCACATGCAATATGAGCAAACTATCTTGTATTTATTTGAATGTAATCAAATATATTTTTCTTTCTTATTCTAGACGTATCTTGTTCTATACCAGAGATTTTACAATTGAATTCGAATACAATAGGTCCTATACGGGGTATCGAACCGGGAAATCCCGGTCCCGAAAATCCCGGGATTTCCCGGTTCTTGAAGTATATTTTAAAACCCGGGACATGCGACTGAGAACCGGGAAATTCGGGATTTTCGGGACTCAGAAAAACAGTATAAATAATTTGTTTAAACTTGTTAATTCTTTTATAGAACAAAAGAATCAAATTGGATGTAAGGTATTTATTCATTTCGCCGTTAAATACGGAATAACATGTTCAGATACAAGTGTTGTTGACAGAGAAGAAAAGTTGATAATGTAGTACTGGTTATATCTCGAAAGCCTTTGACAGGGTCTCGAGACAAAAAGCTTCCTTGCTTTTGGTATCTCAATTTTTGTAGCTGGATATCAGACTTTCTTAGTGAACGATCAATCTGAGTTGTCGTTGATGACTGATCCTTTGAGCTTTTGGTTATTGACTCTGGAGTTCAACAGTTATCTGTTCTCTTTGCAACTCTTATTTTGCTGCACATTTCTTACCCACTTCAGCCTGGTATTGTTGGATAGGTAGATAACAGTACTGTTTCAATGACATACTTGCCCACTGCAAAATCCAGTGGGGATGAAGTTCATTGCTTCAGAGAGACCATGGTAGAGCAAACAGATTTGATATTTAGTATCCCATAAAAGAGAGAAGTTTCTTGTTCGCTCACACAAGAAACTTCTCTTTTTTATCGCCACCAACATACAGGCGTATATTTCCTTAGTGAAGTAGGAGTAAATCAAAACTACATCTTTTATAGAGTAATTTGGACCAATTCCTATTTTTACTGTTTCTGTAACTGATGACCTTGAGCTTTTGGGCATGGAACTGACATCCAGTGTCAACTTTGACGTGGGCATCCTAAATAGAGTGAAGCGATACCTTACACCTGGATATGTGCAAGCCCATTTCTGCATTGATTGCGTCGTAGTAGCCCGCGAAATTCAAAGTTTCTTATGTTTTTTCTAACGGAGTATTGCAGCAACCTTACTCAACTTAATCATTGGGATGGCTCAGATAAATACAACTTACTGCACTAGACCCAGTGGAATGCAGAGCTCCTTAGACTAATTGGCAACGTGAAACTGGTGGATGGTTACTCTACAGCTTAGCTCATCTTATCGACGCAAGCTTAAGGAATAATAATAATGTAAAGATGTACATTATAGCACGATACATCTCATTACATCTTTCCATAGAAATCGTCAGGAGACCACACACTGCAGCAATAATGTATATTTTTACATCTTCGAATCTAAGGTACTGAACACGAAAATATACGAAAATATACATTTATATTTCGATACACCTATACATCTCAATACATTTCCGTATATCTCTCTTCGAAAAGGATGTTATGAAATGTAGGGAAATATACATTACATTACCTGTTGTGTGTGTGATACATCAAAATAATTTAAAGCTATACATCCCGGGATGTAATGTACATTAATATACATCATAGCTGCTGTGTGTGAAGCCCTCCCTCTTTTCGTTTTTTTTATTGAGTTCGCTCGTGCTAAGATGAGACCTAAAATAGGTCGAACTCATGAATTCTACAACCTCTTTCCACCGGCCTACTTGCATTAGGTACATCTAATGTCCAGTATTGGACATCTAAATGAACTGCAAGTTTCCATAGTTAGTACAGTTAGAGTGAATAGATTTGCCACCTCTGAATAGAAAAGAGGCTAGAGCAAACCCATGTCCATGAGGCCGTCGAATAAGTTGGTTGTATGATTTTAATCAGAATAACATAGAATAACATAAAGTTATCTTATTATTTTCATTATTTTCTAATGCCATGGAAAAAATGCATTTTTGTCCCGAAATTCCCGAAAATCCCGGGATTTCCCGGTTCCTTGGACGCCTGTCCCGAAAATCCCGGGACTTCCAACAAGGACCGGTTCTCGATTCCCTAGTAGGTACGATCGTTTGTGTAGAAAGTTCAAGTTGAATTGTTATTTCGCCATCTGTCGGTCATCAGAACATCGTCAAGGCAAGGTGCACCGCATGCAGTTGTTTTTTGCTTTCTTTATGTATGTACGTCTGTATTCATTGAAAGATTGTTTAGAGTTAGACTTATGGAATTATAAATTTTTATTTTTTTATTTGAGAATGCTTTCGCGAGATTGGGGCTCAAGCGAGATCTCGCGAGTTTATGAATTACAATACGTCGAGATCTCTCCAATTTCGAGATCTTGTGAGATTGGCAGTTTTGTGTGTTTTTGTGCAAATAATCACAATATATGAATAGATTAGGTATAATAAAATAAGATAAAAATTTATTATCACGAATTTTTTCAATAGACTTTTATGCATGAAACATTGTTTGGCGTTTTTGTCTATATTTTGTTAGTAGTAAACTTTGACATACCTATATCAAATAACAAATGAAAGAAACAACCAGTCATCTCTTGATAACAAACAAAAATCTTTTAATACTAAAACACTTCAGTTCTGCTTCGAATAAGACGTTTTTATGCACAAGTGCAATCTCGTTAAACTCGCGCGAGATCTCGCCCTTTTTTCGTCCGAGATCAATCTCGCTAAAAGAGCCGAGATCTCGCGAGAATGAGATTGCATTCCTTAGATGTCACATGGTGCGGTGACAGCTTGTATTTAATATACATATATTTATCTTTTCAGCTCACTTCTTTTCATGGACCTACGCTGGTCTTTTCATTCTAAAAATATATATTCGATGTTTTCCTGCTACATTGACCACCCACACGCACACGTGCCATTTCTACCTACAGTATAACAAACTTACTGTCCCAAAAATATCTTCACTTATGGAAATAAGACTATTATTGAAAAATAATACTTAAACTTATTTCTAAATGTGTGACATCATTACTTATTTTCAATTTTACTACATATAATAGGCAAAGAATTCCTGAAATCGATATCTTTTAGTTACCAGGGAGTCACGAGCACATCACGAGTAAAACTGAGTATAAAGGCTAGCGCACACTAGACATGACCGGACATGGATTTTTTCACTGACCAGCGCACACGGATGACATCGGTGGGTGGCCAACTATGTACTTAAATAACGTGGCGTACCAGCAGTTACCGAAACAATCCTTGGCATACCGAAGGCCAGCGAGAACCAGAAACGGTAGAACAGAAGATTTTACTGCGGCTGTTTATGTGGTTAGATAAGTATCTTTTGTTGACCGTACCTAAACCAAAATCTTACCTATTTGACCTGAAGAGAAATAAGTAGCGCTTTACCTATTTGACCTGAAGAGAAATAAGTAGCGCTCATAAAATATTACTTAATGGAAGATTTTCCAGTACTCAGTAGTAATTGGGCAATTTCGAAGAGATTTGTTCGTTCAGAACTGTGCTAATATTCAGTGAACGGAATATGATAATCGTCAAATTATTCAATTTACATTGGCCGAGTTTTTAAAGAACCGAAATCTCTCTGGTATAATATCGTGAATTGCTTGCATAATAACACTAAAATAACCCATATCTATTCCCATAAAATCATCAATTGCTGGAAGCGATAGAGACTCAAATCCAATCGTAGCAGTGTTATAATCCTAAATACTTCTATGTTTTATACAGGGTAATTTATAAAACGTTACCAACCCTTCATGGACTGAAAGTACTTCTTTATGTTTATAATCAACTTTAACTATGAAACCAAGCCTGAAAGAACAAAAATCTGGTTTTTAATCAAATTGAATATTTTTCCGTTGACAGTATAAATAAATAGGTACTTTCAGCCCATGAAAGGTTGTTACAGCCTTAACTACAAAAACTTAAACATTTGTTGAACACTTGTCTAAGAAAAGTGTGACTGCAAAACGGACCTTATTTCAACGTCATAATCTGTCATTTATTTAGACAAGTGTTCAACAGACGTTTAAAAGTTTTTGTGGTACCTCGGTAAATGTTTTACAAATAACCCTTTAAAGGACACTTCATAGAGTACGGGTGACTGAATAATCAGTTTTCGATTTAAAGTCTTAGGTATGAAATGTGGCAGTGTGTCTGACACACGCCTGTCGCGAGTTCCGGCCACCCCGGACTCTAAAGTTCCGGACCGTCCCTACTTATCCCGCAGAGTGTTTTAGCGACATAAATTGCCTCCGCCTATTTACATTACGCTGTCGTGAATTAACATATCCGCGGGTATTCCCTAGCCAACCTGTATATCCCACGAAATTCACACAATTTACAGTAAAAATACTGCCGCGAAGGTACGTAGAAGCTAAATTGGAGTACCTTTTTTAATAAGGGAAGGGATTTTTAATTATTTAATTCGTTTTTGTACAAATTTTCAGCTTGTTTCCGCTACGACAGACGTATAATTTAATTGCTATTATTTTTCCACGTTTCATAATAGAATTTACAATGGCGTTTAAATAAAGGGCTAAGGTCTGTTCGGATGGCTTGCTCTTTGGTTCAAAAGAATACTTAACTTTGATTTATTTGAAGTATTTTTCAAAGTTGATCAGTTTAAGGATTAGATTCCTTTTTCTTGTGATGCAATAACTTAATCAGAAATAAAAATAATAAATTCTATTTCAAAAAACCCCATGGGCACAATGGTTCTTATAAAAACAATATTGCGTTTTTCTATATTATTGTGTTCTACTTTCTAAGTCCGTCAACGAAAACACGGGAAAGGATACAGATGTACGAACGTCACTAACGTCAAAATCAAATGGGGAAGGCAAGTGTCAAAGTGGCTTTGACGTTTTGGTCCCATAAGAACTGTCATGTCAAAGGAATTTTAGGAAAAAAAACGATTTATTGATGTAAAATGACTAGATGTTGTGTAATAGGCTGTAAAAATGATGGAACATACAAAATTTTCTACAATCCACACTATCAAGAAACGCTCAGGCTCAAAATGTCCACTTCCCAAAATGTCCACCGGTTGCAAAACGTCCATTTCCCAAAATGTCCACTTCCCATAATGTCCACTTCCCAGAATGTCCACTTCCCAAAATGTCCACTTCCCGAAACGTCCATTTCCCAAAATGTCCACTTTCCTACGACAGCGCCTAACTGCTACTACTTAAAACTGGTAGCTGCTGTGACCGCTGTGAGAACAAAAATTGTATTATCACTAAGGAAAAGCTATATAATAAACAAATATCTACCCTTGCGAAGCCGGGACAGGCCGTTAGTTGAATTTATTAATGAAACTCTATAATTATACTATAACTAAACAATCGAATACACCTTTCAAAATAATATCTAATTTTCTATTGGAGGTTATGTACTGCATCGCTCTTTGTATCATGAAACGGTTCGTCTGGGGTGGAAGAATTATCACCGGAACCGAGATTTGTGATAGTAGTGGTGATAAAAAGTTAAAATTCTTATCATATTGCTCCAATCTATAAAATAGATGTAAAATTAGATGAAGAAGACAAATACAAAACTTGATGTCATTTTTCTCAATATAGAAAATCAGAAGCAGTACTATATTCTTTGTGGAGGCTAGCACATGTAATACATATTTAAAAAATACAATTTTAAATCCTAACTACAAGTAAAATATGTGTTTAATGTAGTAGAATCAAATTTCTAGCCTTTCAACTAAATCACTTTTTTTTTCTCTTTTAGATGCACCGCGGCGTCTTAGTTCTTCTTTTAGTAAATGCACTTGCATTGACGAATAAATTTCCATATTTGTTTTGTATTTATACTCAATTTTCATAACAATAAATCTTGTTTGTTTTTTGTACAAGGTTGACATTAATCTGCCGTAGGGGACCAACTATCACAGCGCCATCTACGATTAGCTTTGAGTTGCCATCACCAATGCGGACGGATAACAACGTCACGACTGAAGTCATTTTGACGCGGCGCGGGCGCTAGTATCTATGTCATTACATCAAATTACATTAAAAATGTGGTACCACTTTCCGCAGGTCATGAGTGGTGGCGCTGACTCTTAGAAGCTATCTGACAAATAGTAATATCATTCATTCTTAGTTCGGGCTCGTTGTCAAAACATCTGTCACTAAGGCCGAAACCACGGGTTTCGTGTTTAGACATTAGACCCCCTGATGTACGAGAGACGTTGGAAATGGAATGAGGACTTTGACGTCCGTGAGGATGACTGCAATAGCTTAGTTGGCAAAAGCGTCTGGTTTACTGAATCAGAAGGTCGTAGATTAAAATCCTGAATTCTTTTCAAAGTCTATCCAAAATTGAAAGGTAAATTCAGCAACATGCTCATAACTGTCGGGTGCGACAGTATGTCAACGATCACAAGTCTCAACACATTGTTCAACATATCGTGTTGCCCACCCACACGTGTTGCCAACACGTGCCACAACACGACACACGGAGCCAACATTATGGCAATATTTGTTTTGTTATCGTATCTCGTAAATCAACTCTACGTTCAACCTGAATGTAGAGTTGGAGTTTTAACTCCTTTTTACCTAACTTCAAAAAAAAGGAGGTTATCAATTCGACCCTTATGCATATTTCCAGAACTGCCCAGTTTTCGTATATGTTAGTCTATATCAGCGTCTGAACAAATGTGCCAAATTTCAGAAGCGTATGTATGTATTTTTTTATGTTTGTGTTCGCATATCTCCGGAACTACACTACTAGGTATTGTTCAACTTAGGGAATACTGTAAATTTCATCAAAATCGGTTCAGTAGTTTTTGAGATAGGGAATTTTTTGCCTACTTGGATCGTAGATTTTCAAAATCAATTGTAGTTTGTTCAGGATTATCTCGCGGTTGGCTGAATCGATTTTCATGCGGTTTTCGGAAAAGTGTTTGTTACATTCTAGGGAAGGTTTTAGTATATAACAATAATGGATATCTCGTGACGTTACCCGCATAGATCCGTATTTGCTGCTCGCTTGGATATAGATTTCTAAAGACGCCGATTATACGAAGATTTTTGTTGAATATCTGAACTAAAGTACGATTATTAATTCCAGTCAGTAAAATGACAAGTGCAACTATTGTGCAACTGTCATTAAACAATGAATTTCATTCATGTGCAAATGTCATTTTACTGACTGGAATTAATAATCGTACTTTAACTAAAAAGGGTAAAATAAAAACTTTAAAAAAGTACCGACTTCAAAAACAAATACAGTGTGTGGAAGTCGGTGGAAATAGTCAATGAAATAAAAAACAAAGCCACCGACTTCCGAAAGAAAAGTTATTTTATACTTTTTTGTATTTGTTTTTGAAGGAATTCGTCCTGTATCGTGGGTGCATTTACAAACATAGAAACTCACATACACAAACACCCAGACCCGGAACAACTACTTGTAGATCATACAAATATTTGTTCCGAGCGGGTATCGAACCCGCGGCACGCTACGTAGCAGTCAATCACTCACCCACTGCGCCAACCGTGCCGTTTTTCTTCTCATAGTATGTTAAATACATATAAATATAATACTAACGCTTTTCCGTACTGCTCCCGGAATGGGCTTAAGCATGCCAAGTGCAACACAAAGAGACGAATTGCATTGAGCATACAGAGTTTCATTTTAAATCCTTTTTTATTTAGAGGCTTTTACCTTACAAAGGTAGTACGTCAGCCTCATCAACAATACAGAGTTAAAACTCCATGCGTGCGTCTCTGGGTCGACGAAATGTTTTTTAATTATTTATTTTAAACACATTGGAGATGAACTTTTATGGCCAACTGTTAGCCTTTTACAGAAATAACAGGTTTTACATAAGTTCTGATTTAATTAAACGTTGACTTGTTACTACTAGTAAGTTTATAAAGCTAAGCCAAATTGAGGAACATAAAATCTGTTGAGCAAAGATCACTTTTTTTAGCCGCAGATTGAACTGTCATAAATAAGCATACCCTTTTTTTTTGCTCCTTGAATTTTTATTCGTTAGTTAGCTAATGACTAATTTCAGGGAATCGCTTTGATATGTGACCCTTTTTTCTGTTTGTTTATTGACACACATGTCGTCGTATCCTACGAATAGGGGCGTAACTGCATATTAGCTACTTTTCAGGAGACACTTTTTTGTGTTTTTTAAATTAAATATGAACAAATATGTATTGGTGGTTTTATATAATGTGTATTGGTATTTTATGGTTTGGTTAGTATTATTTTCAATAAATTATCTTTATATTTTATACGATTTTTGTCCCTTAAATCCTTATTCTCCGTTGCGTTAAGACTTAGTAGGACTGGACTTGAGCAATAAGTTACATTATGCCCTTTATCTGCGGAAATGTCGAAGCCATATATATCGCCATAAAGCCCTGTTTATATATTTGTGATGCGTGTTTTCATTGTAGGTAGGTATGTCATAAACATAAAAAACAAAAACATAATTTGAACCTAGAAGAAAGACATAAACGTAATTAGGGCTTAGCCATTCCATAGAAAACGGCCACAATCACCATGAGGGTTTTTTTCTACATGTACTCTATATTGAAAATGAATAAGTAATTAAAATGACTTATTTAAGTACAAACTCGTTGATACTATATTATTTGAACTTGATCTATGCAGTACAAATTAAGAAAATATAATTTGTATCTTAAAATCACTTGAGGTACACGCAAAAATGTTATATTTATTTGAAAATCAGATTACGCTCGCCGCAACTAACAATCTCCACGTTCCGCCGAATAGTAGCCGAATGGCGCATGGCGCGGCGCTAGCACGCAAACCTCGCGCCCGCGCACGAAGAATGAAGGCGCGACGGCAGTTGTGGCTTTATTCTACGTTGAAAACGTAGTGCTTAAAATTGTGGCTTTTTAGAAAACCTTATTATTTGATAACCTGTACTGGTTTTAATTGTTTTGTTAAACTGGTTACATGTGGTATGATGAGCAGAATTGAATCATGCAATAAAAGAAAAAAGCCCCTATGTTCGTTATGGCACTATTCGTAGGATACGACGATGTGTAGACGTGTTTTGCTACATGTTTAAATTAACATTACGGCGACAGTTTAAAAAGAACGATGGAACTGTTGTTTTTTCGGAGTTCAACAAACACTGAAGCAAACTGATATCAAGTTATAGTGAACAAATATAGTTCTACATCGCATGCGCGTGTCGGGCCACGCACAGTATAGGGTTCCGTAGTTGGCCATCAAAATACTTATGCGAATTAACTAAACTGATTCGCTGAATTTAATTTTAAAAAGAAGAATTTTCAAAATCGGTCCAGGAGTCTTTGAGAAATCGGGGAAAATACATAAAAAAAAAGATTACGACGAATTTAGAACCTCCCCCTTTTTTTGAAGTAAGTTAAAAATAGTTGACGATAAAAACCTACCTATCCCCTAAAAACATACCGTAAAAACATACCTATTAAAGCTGTAAAAATAAAGTTGACAAACTTACATTTGCAGTTGAAGAGCATGTTCTCCGATACATTTTGTTTACGAAAATATGTTATCCAAGTACATTTTATAAGTTGGTCGACTATTAGTTAGTCAAGATAATTTTCTTTTAAACTTCGTTATACAGGGTGATTTTTTAGTCACCATCCAGATTTTAATATATTAATCTTTGGCGAAAATCATTGAATACGTGTTTTTTCTTTTTGTATCAATCAATACAAAAATATCGAGATATCACGTCTCAATGTTATCTATAAAAAGTTGATGAATCTGGACACCGCGCTGTGATGTGTCGCTCAGGTGTAGCGGGGCGGGGCGGGGGGTCAGCGGGGTGCGCTCTGCCCGTTTCATGCGTCGGCAAGTGTATATTATTAACGTTTAGCTTAGTGACCACACAGAGCGGATGAGAAAATGATTTAATATGACAATTTGACGTATCGATTTTTTTTCAAAAATGGGTTTAGAGATTGATACCTAATGCATAGAAAAATTTTGGACGGTGGTAAAAAAGTCACCCTGTATATACTACTATTGTGAATTTTTTCACACCCCCAAACATAACCGTTTAACTGGTAGAGGGGGGGGACACTCGAGTCGAGCAAAATTTAGCACTTTAAAGCTTAATATTTCACAAACGAATTTTTTATCAAAAAATTGTTAATGGAAACTATCAATATTTTTTAAAGACCTATTTAATGATACCCCACACTAAGGGGTACGCGAGAAAAAAAAAACATCCCCACTTTACGTGTACAGGAGGTACCCTAAAAAAAATATTTTACGAGATTTTATTTTACCACTTTTTTGGCAGAACAAATCCGTATATTTACACCAAATTACAGCTCTCTAGGACTGTGCGTCTCTGAGCTAAACTGCGGACAGACGGACGGACGGACGGACGGACGGACATTTTTTTTTTTTTTTTTTTTTTAGCGTGGTAAAATCATCAAATGAGTCCTCCAACCCCGGGCAGGGCGGGAGGGACTGTCAGACTTCTACTGACTAAAATCCACGGTGTCCTTCATAGCCTGTTATGTTCCGGGGACACGGTAAGGGAATAATCCCGCGACCCCGGCAGGCTTTGGCCCTCTGAGAGGGGGGCCCCGTCATTATGCTGACGCTCTTTGAGGCGCGCGTGGGACACAACGCGCCGTCGACGGACGGACGGACATGGCGAAACTATAAGGGTTCCTTGTTGACTACGGAACCCTAAAAACGACATTCGATTTTAATATGAACCTGTGACAAAAAGATGTATAGCACGAACGTGTACTAGAAGTATGTACGACGTAAATTGTATGGACCCCCTAGGGTAGCGCCCCTAGTGTACGAAAAAAAATAATAAAATTCTTTAATAAGTAAGTAAAGTAAGAGTACCTACTCGTAAGATTTTTTTACCTCATACTTCGCAGAATTTGATCCTTGTTAGCAACACGATCAGATGGTTTAATACTACAGCGTGTGTTTTTTTCCAAAATCAACGGGTTCGGCCTAGCCAGGAAAATAGATTTTTCAAAAATCCAATAATGCAGTTTTTATTTTCGTGAAAATCGGTCTGGAGAGTCCTTTCAGTGTTTTTTCAATATTCCTCATAGTTTTGAAAGCCCCTGTTAGAAAATTCATCCTTTACATTTTAAGGATTATTTTTCTGAAAGCTTTTGCAGTCCTCTGCAGAACACAGTTACACGCTATCAGTTCAGTGTAAATAATAAACAAATCTTCTATCTATCTTCTATATCTATACTTATAATAAATCTGTAGAGAGATCAATTCTGTACATGAAATATATTTCCAAAATAACTATCAGGGGGTGATTAGGGATCGATACTGATGCCAAAAATGCAATTAAAAAAATTATTGTCTGTCTGTCTGTCTGTCTGTATAACCGTTATAGAAACAAAAACTACTCGACGGATTTTGACGAAACTTGGTACAATTATTTTTCATACTCCTGGGCAGGTTATAGAATACTTTTCATCACGCTACAATCAATAGGAGCAGCGCAGTGAAGGGAAATGTTAGGAAAACGGGAGAAGTTACTCCATGCACGCTAATCTTCGGAACTACTGGACGGATTTGATTGTTTTTTTTTATGTATAGCTATTAAGTCTGGGCAACATAATATAGGCAAAAATTTATCTTGGAAACTTGAACACCTGATGCAGAACTGCAATAGATCAGCTAAACTATAAGAGATACATAAATAGCGCAACAGCAAAAAATGTTCCACGTGATGAGCACTTTCTGCTGAGAAAATATATTTGAAGATATGGAACACCTGATGTGGAACTCCAAGAGCCCAGCTAAACTATTACATAATTATACAATAATGACGTCTTAGCAAGAGATGTTCAGCCTGATGAGCACTCCCTGTTGTCGTATAAAAACTGAAAATCTGGAACACCTGATGTGGAACTCCAAGAGCTCAGCTACACTATTACATATACAGTAATAACGTCTTAGCAAGAGTTGTTCAGCCTGATGAGCACTCCCTGTTGTCGTATAAAAACTGAAGATCTGGAACACCTGATGTGGAACTCCAAGAGCCCAGCTACACTATTACATAAACAGTAATAACGTCTTAGCAAGAGTTGTTCAGCCTGATGAGCACTCCCTGTTGTCGTATAAAAACTGAAGATCTGGAACACCTGATGTGGAACTCCAAGAGCCCAGCTACACTATTACATATACAGTAATAACGTCTTAGCAAGAGTTTTTCAGCCTGATGAGCACTCCCTGTTGTCGTATAAAAACTGAAGATCTGGAACACCTGATGTAGAACTCAAAGAGCCCAGCTACACTATAACATATATAGGAATGACGTCTTAGCAAGAGTTGTTCAGCCTAATGAGCATTCTCTGTTGACGTATGAAAATTGAGATCTGGAACAACTGATGTGGAATTCCAAGAGCCCAGCTACACTATAACATAAATATGAATAATATCTTAGCAAGAGTTGTTTAGTCTGATGGGCATTTCCTGATGACTTACAAAAATTAAGGATCTGGAACGTCTGGAATCGGCATGCGCGTCCCGTTGTTTTCACGTCCCCAGGCTCTAAGAATTCGAAATCAGACGTTTCAGATCTTCGATTTTGACGACCCCATTGTCGCTGGCATAAGCAACAGGATCCGCGTACGAAGTCGCTGGCAGAAGCTAGTTGACAAATAAATTGACCATTTCACTATACATGTTGGAAAGTTGACCAAAAAGTTCGGTAAAAAGCGGAATATTTCAGATATCCATAAATCTTCTATCTATCTATCTATACTTATAATAAATCTGTAGAGAGGTCAATTCTGTACATGAAATATATTTCCAAAATAACTATCAGGGGGTGATTAGGGATCGATACTGATGCCAAAAATGCAATTAATAAAATTATTGTCTGTCTGTCTGTCTGTCTGTCTGTCTGTCTGTCTGTCTGTCTGTCTGTCTGTATAACCGTTATAGAAACAGAAACTACTGGACGGATTTTGACGAAACTTGGTACAATTATTTTTCATACTCCTGCGCTGGTTATAGTATACTTTTCATCACGCTACAATCAATAGGAGCAGAGCAGTGAAGGAAAATGTTAGGAAAACGGGAGAAGTTACTCCATACACGCTAATCTTCGGAACTACTCGACGGATTTGATTGTTTTTTTTTTTTTGTATAGCTATTATGTCTGGGCAACATATAAGCTATAATTTATCTTGGAAACTTGAACACCTGATGCAGAACTGCAATAGATCAGCTAAACTATAAGAGATACAAAAATAGCGCCATAGCAAAAATTGTTCCGCGTGATGAGCATTTTCTGCTGAGAAAATAAATTTGAAGATATGGAACACCTGATGTGGAACTCCAAGAGCCCAGCTACACTATTACATAAACAGTAATGACGTCTTAGCAAGAGTTGTTCAGCCTGACGAATACTCCCTGTTGTCGTATAAAAACTGAAGATCTGGAACACCTGATGTGGAACTCCAAGAGCCCAGCTACACTATAACTTAAATAGGAATGACGTCTTAGCAAGAGTTGTTCAGCCTAATGAGCACTCTCTGTTGACGTATGAAATTTGAAATCTGGAACAACTGATGTGGAATTCCAAGAGCCCAGCTACACTATAACATATATATGAATAAATCTTAGCAAGTTGTTTAGTCTGATGGGCATTTCCTGTTGACTTACAAAAATGAAAGATCTGGAACGTCTGGAATCGTCATGCGCGTCCCGTTGTTTTCCCGTCGCCAGGCTCTAAGAATTCGACATCAGACGTTTCAGATCTTCGATTTTGACGACCCCATTGTCGCTGGCATCAGCAACAGGATCCGCGTACGAAGTCGCTGGCAGAAGCTAGTCCATAAATAAATCAATAAATGTGGAACAGATCAACCAATTTAATTAAAAAATAAATATCCGTGGGCGTGTTTCACTCTGAGGCCTTGTCACAAGATTTCCGTATTGTATAAACAGCGTACCCACTTTAAGCATTTACTGCGTTTATTGTATGGAAAAATGAAAAAGCGCCTAGTTACTAACGAAGCACTATTTTTTTTCATTAAAGTAACGTCAATTTCCAGTTTAATTTAAGTCATAAAAACGGGAAAAGTCGTGATCTCATGATACAGGAAACCAAATAGGGATTCATACAGTAGCCATTATTGGTACAACTGTTACACACTGGTTTAAAACTAGTCATAAATCCCTGACTTTTCTCGTACATGTGCTCTGGCATACGTGGTACACTTACGGGACCGCATCCAAGATTTGTTGTAAAACATTGCAAACTAGCTGCTCAAGGCAAAACTATAATAAGCAATGTCTGTTCAGATAAAACAAAGACATGCGACTTGGGTTGTTTTATGTATAAAAAGGTTCTACTTTTTAAGAAGAGCTGTATAACGCAAGTGTGCCACAGGATAAGGTACTCGTATTTTACTCAAAAAATGTAATAAGTCCGAAAGATAGATTATCAAAAAAAAATTGACCCATATTTTTTCTTTTGTTACTTAAACCAAAATTGATAAAGATACGACGGTTTAAAAATCACAAAACGTCACTCGGTCGGTATAATATTACAGGCGTAATGACATCACTAACCCCCACTCCCGAATTTTGAAACATTTTAATTCTTTGTTCATTTTCATTTTCAACATTTTAATAATTTTGAAACATTTTAATTCATTGATATAAAAAACAAAAAATAGGTACGTGTTCATTATTTCACAATATTCTTACTGACGGACAAAACAGATTTTCAATTTATTTCTGCAGTAAACGGGTAGTTTACTGCAGAAATAAATTGAAAATTAGAATAGATGATGACTGTGTTATTTGAAAAAGCTTTGAAGTCATTACATATCTATACTGTAGTGAAACGCACGCAAGTTGGTTAAGCACTAATTTATTATCACCCACCGTCACATAAGAATAATCATATAATATTGACATACCGTCATTATTAGTATATACTACATCTCTTCCTTTCTAGAAAACAATGACCAAAGAAACTAATAGGTACTTATACAAACAGCTTAACGTAAAAGCTTACATAACATTTCTTAACTTTTAAAGTTATATATAAAATATGCTTAATTATAACTTACCTACTTAAGAGCGTATATTCCGAAAGCTGGCAACGTCGCAAATGGTTGTCAAATAGTAACAAGTTTTAATTAATTTAGCATTGTTACTGTATGAAAACAAGAAATATCGCTCTGTAGTGCACTAAAAAAATGATAAGGGAATGCAATAATTAATATCGTAACACCGAATATATAGTTTTAGATGTAGAAAAAGCATTTGGAAGCTTTCCAAGTGCCTTTTATACACCGGAAACGGTTACAACATCAAATTCAGTGTTTTAATTGCATTCCTATATCATTTTTTTAGTGCACTACAGAGCGATATTTCTTGTTTTCATACAGAAAATTTGCCAAATTAATTAAAACTTGTAATTATTTGACAGCTTTTTGCGGCGTTGCCAACTTTCAGAATATGCAGCCTTAACATAACAATTATACTTTTAAATTACGTACCTATATAATTTCAAATCTATAAACTTATATCTAATTACCAATATTTTACCCATCCTTATGCTATCTATACATATATCTATTCACGACCGAAAAACAGATGCGTCAACATTCGTGTAGTTCGTTCTTTAGACCTTTCAATAGGTACCTCGTGTGGTGACGGTGAAGAAGACTGATCACGATTGCCGACTGGACTTTCATAATTTCCGCTAATATCGTGCAGTGCCGACTTGTTCTCGCTCGCTGGGCTTACCTGCACTTGAGCAGTGCCTTCGACCTCTTGCAGCGAACTTTCTGGCAACATTAAATTACTATTTTCGCTTTCATTTTGCCTTATTGTTTTCATACTTTGTCTACGCCTACGGACCCCTGTCATCGTCACGAAACTTGGTGTCTAACTACTAACTACACTGTCAAAAGATTGCCTCTCAATTTCTTTGATTTTTTCGATTGACCCTGCCATACGCGTTATCAACTGACTTCGAGTTCGCCGATACCGTCCTCCACGTTCATCTTCTACAATGTACGAGCTAGGTTGGGATGCTTGTGCTACTACAGTTACCGGTTTCCTATCGCCATTACACACTAACGTTGCCTTATCACCTTGTGATAATCGTTTTAAGGTGTTTGCCGTTTTGTCATAATTTATTTTTATTTGATTTTTGTTTGCCATAAGTTGTTCATAATTTTTAACGTTATCCACCTTTTCCGTTAGTAACTCAGCGGTAACCGGTAATTTCGTTTTTAGTCGTCTCCCCATTAAAATTTGTGCGGGCGAATCTAAATTATGCCGTGGTGTAGCTCTAAAATTTAAAAGTGCTAAATTAAAATCCTGACCCGAATCTATACACTTCTTTAACATATTCTTTATTGTCTGTACTGTTCTTTCGCTTTTTCCGTTTGACTGAGGGTAATGCGGTGATGACGTCACATGTCGTATTTCCCATTCGCGCATAAACTTATTGAATTCCCGTGAGCTATAGGCCGGTCCATTATCACTAACTAGTTCAGCAGGTATGCCATGCCGCGCAAACTGTTCCTTCATGAAAGCAATTATTTGTATCGAGTTTATGTTTGTTAACTGGCCAACCTCAACATAGTTAGAAAAGTAATCAACTAAAACAATGTAATTCTTTTTCCTATATTCGAACGTGTCTGAACCTAGTTTGTGTCAGGGCAGCGCGGGCACACTGTGCTGCAAGAGCGGCTGACGACGCGGGCGCGGCGCGTGCAGCGCGCAGGCTGCACACGTGCGCACGATGCGCTCCACATCCTCGCACATTCCCGGCCAAAACATTACCTCGCGCGCGCGTCTCTTGCACCTTTCTATACCGAGATGTCCTTCGTGCACTCGTGACAACATGTCTTCCCGTAATGCACGAGGAATAAAAACACATTCACCCTTAAAAAGTATTCCATTAACATAATGTAGTTGTTCACGATATGGCCAGAAAACGTTTACCCTTTCATTCACATCGCGCCTACTTTTAGGCCAGCCTTTCGTTATATACCTAATTAACCATTTGCAATCACTATCTAACTCCGTTTCTTTTTTAACAGCGTCCATTCTAGGTTGGCTAAAAGGTACATTTTCTAGCATGAAACAGGTTTGTACCTCAACTTCTGCAGATACTCGGTCATGCATTATATCCTTTAGAGGTGCTCGCGATAACGTATCCGCTATATACATGTATTTGCCGGGCGTATACACCACTTTAAAGTCGTAACCTTGCACTCTCATCATCATCCTTTGTAACCTCGCTGGTACCGAAACTAAAGGTTTGTTAAATAAGGCTTCCAATGGCTTGTGGTCGGTGTGGACGGTGACATCAGCTCTGCCATAAATATACTGCCTGAACCGTTCGACACCAAACACAATAGCCAGCATTTCTTTTTCTATATGTGCGTACCTGGTTTGAGTGTCGGTGAGTGTCAGCGAGGCAAACTCCACCGGACGGTCATTTTGCAGCAGCACAGCGCCCAACGCAACGCTGGACGCGTCTACTGACAGCACTACCGGCGCGCTGTCGCTATACAGCACCAGCACCGGCGCACTACTAAGCTTTGCCTTGAGCCTATCCACAGCCTCGGAATGCTGGGATTCCCATGACCATTCAGATTCTTTCTTTAACAATAACCTTAACACATTCACACTCTCCGAATAATTCTGTATAAATTTGGCCAAATAATTGACCATGCCCAAAAACCTCTCCAGAGCTTTCCTGTCAGTCGGATAAGGCATCTCCATTATAGCCTTGACCTTCGCGTCATCTGCCCGCATACCACTCGCATCAAATTTGTGACCTAAGTAAGTAATTTCCGAAACACTAAACCTACATTTTTCGCGATTAAATTTTACGCCAATGGGCGTTTTTCCATTAGCCGGCCCGGCACCGGCACCGGCGACGGCGCCGGCGCCGTGCCGGTGCCGGGGAAGCAAGAATATATGAAAATGTATGGCTCGCTTTTCCACTTACCGGCGCCGGCGTCGGCCCGGCGTTGAGTCCTGCCGGCGCCGTCGCCGTCGCCGGGGTAGCAAGCTTCCCAGTCGGTGCCGGCCGGCAAATGTGCATAATATAATTGCATGTGTATGAATTGTAGCCGTGTGCATGTGTGAGTGCGCAGGCGTGTAGGAGGACGCGGGGCTGAGGGCGTGAGACTCGGTTTATGGCTCGTAATAAGGTTAATTTAGCAATATAATATAATATAATATAATATAATATAATATAATATAATACAGTGAAACCTGGATAAGTGAGACCTCAAGGGACCTGCAAATCTGTCTCACTTAAAGAGGTATTCCACTTACGCAGTGTCTCAGATATCCAGCCTCCAGGTATAAATAAATATCTGTCTCATTTACAGAGGGTTCAATTAATAGAGGTCAGAATGCAGGTTCTCTCAGTTAAAGAGGTGCGATTTATCAAATAAAATAACGTATTATGTAAACATTATACGTTAATTTTAATATTTATTAGGAATCAATAACCTCCTTTTTTTGAGGTCGGTAAAAAAGTTACTGAATGTAATTATGTAATGTATTTTTTTTTAATATGCGGGACAAAAATTAATCAAATAAAAATGTTTTTATTTTTTTATTCTGGATTATTGATAATTTGAGCCTTCGTATCGGCATTTTTCAAATAAACATCCGTAACTATGATAGTAAAGCAAAACTAAAACTGAAGGTCATTGATGCTCAAAATTAGTTAAGTGCAGAATTTGCGGGTAGAATAAGACTAAGTAATTAAAAAAACAAAACGATCTTGTCTCAGTTACAGAGGTTAATACATGTAAAATTTACTTGCTGTCTCAGTTATAGAGGTAACTATGACGATAAAATCGAAAGAACGAATCCCAGTTATAGAGGTTCGCTTCGTCCCACTAACAGAGGTAATACAGTGCCAAAGTGTTGGGAATTCAGCATGAGTACCAGTTATGGAGGTTTCTCACTTATCCAGGTCCCACATAACCAGGTTTCACTGTATAATATAATATTCCACAACTATCACACAACGCCATCTAGTCTCAAGCTAAGCAGAGCTTGTGTTATGGGTACTAGACAACTGATAAACATACTTATATATTTCTACATACATACATATTATAGATAAATTACACCCAGACACAGAACAAATGATCGTGCTCATCACGCAAACATTTGTCCTGGGTGGGAATCGAACCCACGACCTCCAGCATAGCAGACAAGGTCACTAACCACTAGACCAACAGGCCTGACAATGTGCGACCTCTTTACTTTTGAAAGTCTTATGTCATGTTACTTTGTTTTTAACCCTTGGGGTGCCTGGTGGGTCTGATAGACCCATCACTTTAAAGAATCGTCAATATTCAAATTCGTAACTACCGCCGCTGTGTGCCTGAGTAGCTTCGTGATACAGACTAGCGGCTAGAAGCCGCCCCTCCCGCAGTCCGCAACGCGCACGCGTTCGAGTAAGCCCCTTCGTACACTAGGCGACGCAATTCTCCGATACCTTACGATTTTGGTATTCACTGACGCGTGCTTGTGTTCGAACCTCTATGGCAACGACGATATAATACTAGACTCCTAATAACAGGCGACCGATGTCTGCCAACACATTAGGCAAAAAAGTCATATATTCGTCTCATTTCGACCAATCCTGTGAGCCGTAAACATACGTTGAGACAGCACAGACCTTGAGTTAGCCAATCACAACGCAGTACCCCGTCCCTCTCGCTTACGTAGTACCTTAGCAACTTGGCAGAATAGTTTGTGTTCTTTAGATCGTGCAATGCGTAGTCTAGTAATATATAGTCGTTGATTCTGGATGCGCGGCCATGCCGGCGCCGTGCCGTTGCCGGGCCGGTTAGGAACCGGTGCAGTGGAAAAACGAAGCCCCGGCGCCGGTGCCGGTGCACGGCCAGGCCGGTGCCGTGCCGGTGCCGTGCCGTCTAATGGAAAAACGCCCATTATCTTTAGCACGTCGCAAGAGACACTCTAATCTCCGATCGTGCTCGTCTACAGTGCGGCCCCACACAATGACGTCATCGATAAAAGATTCGACTCCTTCTAAATCTTCTAAATGCTGCCTAAGTTTCGCATGAAAAACCTCTGGCGCACAGTTTATACCGTACGGCAAACGTAGAAATTGGTACCGACCGAATGGTGTGCTAAACGTACATAGATCAGCGCTCGCGTCGTCAATCTGCACCATCCAGAAACCACAGCGCGCGTCCAGCACGCTAAAAACAGTAGCACCGCGCAAGCGTGCGGCCAGCTCAGTCACCGTCGGCAGCGAGTACTGCGCGCGTCGCACCGCACGGTTTAATGGTCGTGGATCTAAACAAACACGAATGTTGCCGTCTTTTTTCGCGACTAAAACAATTGCATTTACCCACGAGGTCGGATGTGTAACCTTCCTAACTACACCCAATTCTTCCATTCTACATAACTCCGTCTTTAATTTATCCTTCAGTCCCAATGGAATTTTTCTAGTTGGACATATAACGGGTTGTACATTTTTATCTACAACAATACTGTATTGCCCAGGTAGTTTTCCCAGTCCTTCAAACAATTCATAGTACTGATCAATATTAATTGTATTTATTTGACTTACTAATCCTAATGCAATACATCCGTCCAAACCGAGTACATTCTGACAGATTAAATCAGCTACAACAAATGATAACACATAACCAGTTTTCTTAAACACAAAAGACACATTACCAACGCCTATAATGGGTAATTGATTCCCTGTAAACGAATGTACACGCTTTGTGAACGGTTTAAGGTCCGCAATAGATAACCCCAACTTTAGATAGTTCACTTTAGAAATAACATTGATCATAGAACCAGTATCAATTTTTAATAATAATTTTTTACCTTGGCATTTTACAATTTCCGTCCATTCCATTGGCTGCTTACATGACTTTAGGGTATATTTTTCGAGTGTATTTACATAAAACATTTGTTTACTGCTATCATCACTGTCGCTATCCACGGTTTCTATACTGAGGTTTAACACTTTACGAATTGCTTTCTTATGAGCACACACTCGCGAAAAATGACCTTTCTTTTCACACACATAACACAAAGCATCAGGCGCCGGGCACCGCTCGCCGCCGAGGCACCGTCCGGCACCGCACCACTCACACGCTCTCCGTTGCGTGCGCGCCGGCCGCAGCCCGGCAGCGCCGTCGCCACTTGGTCGGGCTACGCGCCCACCTCGAGCGCGCTGCCTGCCTCGTGCGCTGCTGCCGCCTTGAACTGCGTTCACTTGCACACCCTCCGATGCGCTGTCGATGCACTTGCTTTCTTCTTTGGACATCTCTGCCGCCTGACAGATTTGTATCGCCTTTGATAACGACAACTCATCTGTGCGAAGAAGTCTATCCCTCACCGTATTGTTCACAATACCACACACGATCTTATCTCGCAACAGGCTGTCGTGCAAGTCACTGAACTCGCAGTGCTGACTCAATAACCTCAATGCGGTCACATATTGGTCGATGTTTTCGCCCTCTTCTTGATTGCGTGAAAAGAATTTAAACCGTCTCACTGTGATGTTTGGTTTTGTGCCGAAATATTTATCGAACTTCTTCAATACACAATTAATGTCATCTTCACTTTCACCGTCTTCATACGTAAAAGTTGTAAAAGCCTCATAACCAGCTGATCCAATGAGGTTAACCAACAAACTAGCCTGAACTTCCTTAGGCTCTTTGCTCACTCCAGATGCTTTAAGAAATACCTCGAACAACTTCCGCCATTTGTACCACGCGTCGGACCGTGCAGCCGGACCACCGTCGAGCGATAATTCTGCTGGAGGACGTGCATGCTCCATTTTTATTTGTCTCGTATTTAGACACACTTAATACGGTTATTCTATGGTTGAAAGTACTTTTTAACCAGTTTTTAACGTTAAAAAGACACACCGCTGCCACCATGTAGTGAAACGCACGCAAGTTGGTTAAGCACTAATTTATTATCACCCACCGTCACATAAGAATAATCATATAATATTGACATACCGTCATTATTAGTATATACTACATATACTTATAATAAATCTGTAGAGAGGTCAATTCTGTACATGAAATATATTTCCAAAATAACTATCATGGGGTGATTAGGGATCGATACTGATGCCAAAAATGCAATTAATAAAATTATTGTCTGTCTGTCTGTCTGTATAACCGTTATAGAAACAAAAAGTACTCGACGGATTTTGACGAAACTTGGTACAATTATTATTCATACTCCTGCGCTGGTTATAGTATACTTTTCATCACGCTACAATCAATAGGAGCAGAGCAATGAAGGGAATGTTAGGAAAACGGGAGAAGTTACTCCATACACGCTAATCTTCGGAACTACTGGACGGATTTCATTGTTTTTTTTTTTTTTGTTGTATAGCTATTAAGTCTGGGCAACATATAGGCTATAATTTATGGAAACTTGAACACCTGATCCAGAACTGCAATAGATCAGCTAAACTATAAGAGATACAAAAATAGCGCCATAGCAAAAATTGTTCCGCGTGATGAGCATTTTCTGCTGAGAAAATAAATTTGAAGATATGGAACACCTGATGTGGAACTCCAAGAGCCCAGCTACACTATTACATATACAGTAATGACGTCTTAGCAAGAGTTGTTCAGCCTGATGACCACTCCCTGTTGTCGTATAAAAACTGAAGATCTGGAACACTTGATGTGGAACTCCAAGAGCCCAGCTACACTATAACATATATAGGAATGACGTATTAGCAAGTGTTGTTCAGCCTAATGAGCACTCTCTGTTGACGTATGAAAATTGCGATCTGGAACAACTGTGGGAACAACTGATGTGGAATTCCAAGAGCCCAGCTACACTACAACATATATATGAATAACATCTCAGCAAGAGTTGTTTAGTCTGATGGGCATTTCCTGTTGACTTAAAAAAATGAAAGATCTGGAACGTCTGGAATCGTCGTGCGCGTCCCGTTGTTTTCCCGTCCCCAGGCTTTAAGAATTCGACATCAGACGCTTCAGATCTTCGATTTTGACGAACCCATTGTCGCTGGCATAAGCAACAGGATCCGCGTACGAAGTCGCTGGCAGAAGCTAGTAATACAATAAAGTATTCTGTTGCTTCTCGTTAGTCTGGAAGCTGCACCAAAATACATAGGTGGGGAAATGCTAGGCAGATGATGATTTGAAAATGCTAAATCAGAATCAGGAAATTAATAATCAGGAATAGTGGCCATTGCCGTTTTTGAGACGTAAAGTAAACTTGAACTTTGACATTAATTTGATGGAATATTGCGTTTTCCATGGTTCAATTCGTGCTACCTCACAAGCTGCAGAATAAAATACAGAAATCTTGTGGTAAGGCCTCTGAATTTCATTCATTGATTGATGTTTTAAATTGGCCTAAATGACAATGAAAGTAAGCTCATTCACGATGGAATACACATACAAATAAATAAATGTTAAGTATGTTTTAAAAAAATAATGGCATCTTTAATTTTTTTACACTGAAGATTTTCTTATTGTTCTTTATACAGATAAAACTAAAATGTTTATAAATAAATTCGACAATAGTAATAAACAAAAGGTCATAGTAATATGTTCAACTCGAGCTCCTATAGCGTAGTTTATAGTTGATCGCAACTAAATAAATCTCAACTGAACGCCTGCTGGCTGTTGCTACTGAATTTACAGAATCTTACATACTGTACTCTTTTATCAATAAAAACTTTATGTAACACATACATTTCATACCTATAGGATCTTAAAATATATAGAGCCGTTGGTCCCTGCTGTCATTTGTAGATCTTTAACAGTCGTTACTGTTAGTCAGAAGCTCATAAGTCTGACAACCAGTCTTACCGTGGGGTATCGTATTTCCCAGTTACTGGGTTGTAGAGGTCCGCTATGCAGTCGCTCCATGTGAAATACTGATATTCAGCTGCATCTGGTTCGACTGGAAGCCGACCACAATATAGTTGGGAAAGGGCTAGGCAGATGATGAAAAGAAAGAAAATTGCATAGAAATGTCCAACGGCAAATCTGTTTCAAAATGTCATGGATTGTTTTAAAACTAAGCCTTATATTGGCCTACTATTTCAATCATTTGAAATAGTAGGCCAATATAATGGCTTAGTTCATGAGAGCCAAAAACGGCACTTGAAATTGATGACGGTGCATGCGCTGTCATCACTCAACTGGCATGAAACACCGGCTTATAACAGATATAGTGAGTGCCAGCAGCTCAGCGATTACTGAGTTTCCAGTCAGGCAGTGATTCTATTTTATTTTATTCAGTATTGGAAATGCAAATAAAATATTTAAGTGGGTAAAGTTGTCTTTGCATTCGAGGCGGAAATTTCAGCCGAGCCGAAGGCAAGGGTGATATGGGGGTTTATTATTCTACTTTGTTCACCTGGTTGTACATACAAAGTGGACCACTTCAATAATAACGAATGCCCGCCCACATGTATCGATCTACGTTTTTCAATAAATTTTATGTAGGATACATTGAGTGCAAAAAAAAAACTAAAAAGTCTGGGTGTATATCTAATTCGCGAGGACATTTTACAAACTACATTTCAAGCGTGTACACGTCGTTCGCCCCGATATCGGACAACCGACATATCTGAAATGTTTGACATCACAACAGGTCTTTGTGGTCATTGCGCTCCTTTGTCAGCAAAAAATAAAAAGAGGCTTTGATGTCAATAGACACAGATATATTATGTCATATCGTATCAATAAATCGAGCCATTCCATTTATAAGTAATATGTATATATTTTAATCACGTAAAGTTTGTATTATGTAAGGGTAATTACGAGACGGAACGGGCACCGCGACGCTGGAACGCAAAGGGCAACAGGGTGGTTCCAATTCACCCCAATAAATTAAAAAAGTGTAGTATCACAGAAATATTAGGTAAATTATACACAAGCTGAATGTTCCAGTTTTAGTTTTCATCAAAATCGGCCTCGACACTCCTTTCAGTATTTTTTGCTATTCTTTATAATTTCAGATTAGACCATAAAAAAAAAACAAGTTCACAAACTTTCTCAAACGTGTAATCCCATCTTCATGGTGGTATACAATCTTGTAAATATATAAAACTCAAAGGTGACTGACTGACATAGTGATCTATCAACGCACAGCCCAAACCACTGGACGGATTGGGCTGAAATTTGGCATGCAGGTAGATAGATGTTATGACGTAGGCATCCGCTAAGAAAGGATTTTTATCAATTCTACCCCCAAGGGGATAAAATAGAGGATAAAAGTTTGTATGAAACTTTGTCAATTTCCACGCGAACGAAGTCGCGGGCACAGCTAGTAGTTTCATAAATATCTAGATACAACAGTAAAGCAGGAACTAATGAATTGTTCTACATAATTCTGAACTTTTGTTGAACATCGTACGGTAGCGGCAAGATACGTACAAACTTTTGGCACATCTCACTTTCAGCTTATAAGCTATTTAAACTGGGAAATGAGCTAGACAAGCCGCTATGAAAGCTTATGTAAATAAAAATATCATAAAGTGATTTTTTTTTTCATTATGTTTGTTTGTTTATCATGACTTTTCCCGATTTTGTGACGTAAAGTAAACTGGAACTGTGGCTTTAATTTTAAGGAACAAAATAGTTCCTCGTTTACACATTTTTTTTTTACGTGTTAAAATCATCAAATGAGTCCTCCCACCCAGGGCAGGGCGGGAGGGACTGTCAGACTCGTACTGACTAAAATCCACGGTGTCCTTCAATAGCCCTTTACGTTCCAGGGTCAAGGTAATTTGATAAGATCCGCGACCCTCGTTTGCAGACTAGAGGCGCTTTGTCTTCGTTTCATTCAATACACGAAATAAATATTGAAATTACGCCGTAAGGATACAGAAATCTCATGATAAGGCCTCTGGGAGTAGAGCACAGCGGTGGCCCAGTGGTTACGTTACGGACCCGACTAGCTAGCTAGCTAGGAGTTCTACTATGCAGATCAACTTTGAAGAAAGGTGTCAATGACCTTTTTTTTTGCAATAAAATGGTTTGTGAAAATTATTTTTTAATAGTCTTTATAAATCTTTATTGTCTTGTTTGAATTATTTTCATATAATAATTGTTATCGACATGGCGTCAGCAAACCTAACTTCCTAATTGATCCGCTTAGCAGGTCTTTTGTTTGAACCCAGCCAAGCGCATTGCGCGGGCGTGCGGACGGCGAGTAATGACTCGCTGTCTGATCATGGACCATGCCCGGGATGGCGTCGTGTTCCACGAGCGTCTCAAAAAGCTGTCAGAACAATGACGGGCCCCCCCTAAGTGGGCCAAAGCCTGCCGCGGTCGCGGGACTAACGAGCGACCGTGACCCCGGAACATAAAGGGCTATTGAAGGACACCGTGAATTTTAGTCAGTACAAGTCTGACAGCCCCAAACCCCGTTAAAAAAAGCCAGGCGCATCCTTTGTGTAATTTATTTCATCACCAACATGCTCTCAAAACAGTGAAGGAAAACATAGTGAGAAAACTGAAACGTCCTAGAACCAAAAATTCGAGGACGTGTGACATCTACCAACTATCCAACCCACACTGGGTACGCCTACTAGCCCCTGTCGCAGAGAGAAGGCCTGTGTCCCAGCAGTGGGAACAATATAGGCTAATTATTATGACCAGGGAGTCGAACACTAAATCAAACAAGATGGCCTTACAATTTAAATTATATTTTACGTCTAGTTAGTATGAAACAAGGTAGGTAATATAATAATGCTTAAGTACTCAGGTGCCCCAGCTTCTATGACATAACAGCTTATATACCTGAGAGCGGCAGTCTTCGCCCTCGTTAGAGTAAGTCATTTACATAAAACAGGTATCACATTGCATCGGCCATAACTGCTTACCTAATTCGACATTATGGAGCAACGAGCGATATTTAATTTCGGTGATCAGATGGTCTGATACTGCTACTAACGAATCAGAATTTAGCCGGAACTACAATAACACAGGAGAAATTCCTAATATGGGGTAATGTTTGATAAAAAAAAATCTTGGGGCATTTTTTTGTCTAGCCCACGCTTTCTGACCAAAAGCGGTTCGACTGGCCGCATTAGATTGTCGTCACCTGGAATGTTTAGGCTGTTGAATTTCGTCAAAGGGCTGATTCAAAAGGCAGTAGGTTCTTTTCGATACGGCTCACATTGTGAAAAGATACCTGTCTCTGGAGCCCAAACCACACCAACGTCACGGACCCCGCTTCCACACCGGCAAACTATTTTTTGAGGCGCCAGAAATGCTGTCTCTGTCTCATCACGGACGTTAGTCTCACTATTAGTGACGAAGTACTCTAAGACACTCCTAACAAACTGCTATCTACTAATCTTATTCCTCTTATAATACAAAAATATGTACTTTTATAACAGACACCTAAATGCGAAACTTTTGTCCCATTCTGAACATTTTCGCAAAAGGGTGTACATAACTGCGCGAATTTCGCTATGTCCCGTTTTAATAAATCTCTATTTACAATTCCGCGCTCGGCGAGTGGAAAGGCTTAAGCCAAGACATTTTTCTTCATTCGCAAGTGTGTGCTAACAAACTCGGTGTCGGCGACGCCGCGGTTGGGGACGTTTACCCTTCTCAATCTCGGAGAATTCGGTTACAATCATAATGCTACGCCGCGGCGACGCGCCGGGCGATGGCAAGGACAAAAACTTTTATTTTTAATCTCCTTTTATTAAATCACTTCGGGGTGTAAGTTGAGTATGAACTTTGAAAGTCATTTGTAACACATTTAGCAATTGTTATTTGACTTTATTTTGTTTCCAGCATAACGAAAGTTTAGAAAAGTACATCCATATTTTTTACAAGTTTAGTTTCGTCAATGGCAACTAATAAATTGATTCTTCAAACAAAAGAATTTAAAAAATTAAAGTAAAAATATTTGCTTGCAATGCCCGTTCATTTGAATGTCACAGATATTTTAAACGTTGGCCACGTAGCCCGATTCTATATAACGAAGATGACTTTATAACTTACTTATAAGCCGTGTTATCTGAATACTAATGAACCATCTCTTTGACAAAGAACAATTGCTTCCATTGCAGTTATTCTCTTCACAATTTCTAAATTACTACTTTTCATTTGTTTTTTAAAGTTAAAAAAAAACTTTAAAAAAAAAAAGGGAACCGACTTCAAAACCAAACACAAAAAAAACTATAAAATAACTTTTCTTTCGGAAGTCGGTGGCTTTGTTTTTTTTTTATTTCATTGACATATGGCCACCGACTTCCGAAAGAAAAGTTATTTTATAGTTTTTTTGTGTTTGGTTTTGAAGTCGGTTCCCTTTTTTTTAAAAAAGTTTTTTATTTTTCCCTTTTTAGTTGAGATAACCAACAACAAAAATCTTCATTAAATCGGCGTCTTTGAAAATCTACAATCCTATTAAGCAAAACGGATCTATGTGAGCAACTTCACGAGATATCCATTGTTATATACTAAAACCTTCCCCAGAATGTGACAATTACTTTTCTAAAAACTGTATCAAAATCGGTTCAGCCAAACGTGAGATAATTGCGGACAAACATGCAATCGTCCCTTAAAATCTACGATCCAAGTAAGCAAACCGCATCCACGCGGGCAACGTCACGGGATATCTATTAGCGTTATATACTAAAACCTTCTCCAGAATGTAATGAACACTTTCCTGAAAACTGCATCAAAATCCGTTCAGCCAAACGCAAGATAATTGCAGACAAACATGCAATCGTCCCTTAAAATGTACGACCCAAGTAAGCAAATCGGATCCACGCGGGCAATGTCACGGGATATCTATTAGTGTTATATACTAAAACCTTCTCCAGAATATAATGAACACTTTCCTGAAAACTGCATCAAAATCGGTTCAGCCAAACGCGAGATAATCGCGGACAAACATACATACATACATACATACAGGTCGAACTGAGAACCTACTTTTTTTTTTGAAGTCGGTTAAAAATAGATGGATACTCCATTGTGTAAAGGTACCTAGTTCTTAGTATTATTGCGATGTCGTCGAGCTTTCTATGAGCGCTTCACAGGAAAAGAGCTTTAAAATAATAGAATGTAACAAGCTCGCTAAATCTCATCGCCTTAACGTAAGAACTGTGAAATTGGACTTTCAGCGGAACAGTCGCGACACACCGCAGGTAATTATTATCTCGTTGCTCCTGAATATGAAGTAATTATGTCTGTAGGAGGCACATTATCGCCCAGCCGTAACTCTTCAAGTAAATACTCCCAATGCGTTTTATATATTATTATCTGAAAGCACTCGCATTCAAGAGTAAAACCCACTTCCATACGTTGTCCGCTGGGGTCACTCATAAATTTCAATGTACTATTCTGGCTAGCGTACTTTAAGTGAAATATCTACTCCATTTGGGGATCCAAACACCCAAACTACTTGATGAATTCCAATACTCTTACGTGACTCACAATATAAAGCGCAGGTGCTTTTATAACCGTCATATTTGATCTCGATGTGCGATCGTGATTGTTTATTAATCTGGCCATTTATTTCGGAACGAAAAGCCTTTTTCAGCAATCTTGGTTAAATAAACTGAGCTTTAAAATGGTAGATTTAGTGGAAATCCAAAGGACAATGGGCAAAAATGTATGGAACTTGGTCCAAGATCCTCCACTGATGACACTTATGGGAAATGAAAGAATATGGTTGTGACATCATTCTGGCAAGAGATTATCAAAATCCGTCCGGGAGTTCTTTTTTTATGTCCATTTAAGTGACTACTAACCTAACCTAACCTTACCTATTCAAACCTAACCTAACCTAACTTGTTTTGTTAAGCTGTAAATGATGCCCGACGCATATTGAATCATCTGGGAAGGCGGTTAGCTTATGCGTGCCTTAGACCCTCTAAAAATACCAACAAGACCTTAAATAGCTAACCTAACCTAACTTTTTTCATTCAGCTAAAAATGATGCCCGACGCATACTGAACCATCTGGGAAGGCGGTTGGCTTATGTTTGACTTACACCGACTGAAAATACCAATGAGACCTTAAATAGCTAACCTAACCTAACTTTTTTTGTTCAGCTAAAAATGATGCCCGACGCACAGTGAACCATCTGGGAAGACGGTTGGCTTATGTGTGACTTGGACCCACTAAAAATACCAACAAAACCTTAAATAGCTAACATAACCTAACTTTTTTTGACAGCTAAAAATGATGCCCGACGTATACTGAACCATCTGGGAAGGCGGTTGGCTTATGTGTGATTTCGACCCACTAAAAATACAACAAAACCTTAAATAGCTAACCTTTTTTTTTTAGCTTGGTAAAATCATCAAATGAGTCCTCCCACCCCGGGCAGGGCGGGAGGGACTGTCAGACTTCTACTGATTAAAATCCGACCCGTCCGACGCCGCGGGCGCCTACCACTGCGGTTGGGGTGGAGGGAGGACGCTGTCCTCTCTCTCTCGCGGCCCGCCTCCACCTTCACGAGCATTACTGCTTCGCAGAAGGAGGCGACCGCTTCCCACTCCGTCTCGCCCCGCAGCATGGCCGCAACCAATGCCGGGCGCGAGAGGTCTCCGCCTATCACCGCCGTGAGGACACGTCTGTGCACTGCCCAAGCTGGGCAGTCTTGCACCGTATGCTCTACTGTGTCCTCCGAGCGATCTTCGCAGTGGTGGCACCCGGGCGTTTCCTCCCTCCCTTTCAGACACAGGAACCTCCCAAAACTTCCGTGTCCGGTGAGGACCTGCGTCATCTGATAGGTCAGGACGCCGTGACGTCTCTCCAGCCACTCCTCAGAGGGGTCTTACCGCCGCGATTGCAGCGTGCCCGAAGGAAGTCCGTGTCTACTCAGTGAGACAGTGCTGGGGGTGGCCTGTTCTAATCCACCCCTACTTGGCGCAATTCGTTCTGGCGGTTGGCGATTGCGAAATACGGATTGCAGCGTTCTGCGTCCGGGAGGAAAAAGTCCCATTGGGCAACGTGAGGAGCCGTTCTGGCTAAAGTGTAAAGGCTGCGTGGTGACCAGTCGACACGATGAAGTAAATAGCTAACCTAACCTAACTTTTTTCATTCAGCTGTAAATGATGCCCGACGCATACTGAACCATCTGGGAAGGGGGTTGGCTTATGTTTGACTTACACCGACAAAAAATACCACAATGAGACCTTAAATAGCTAACCTAATCTAACTTTTTTTGTTCAGCTAAAAATGATGCCCGACGCACAGTGAACCATCTGGGAAGAGGGTTGGCTTATGTGTGACTTGGACCCACTAAAAATACCAATGAGACCATAAATAAAAAGCTAACCTAACCTAACTTTTTTTGTTCAGCTAAAGATGATGCCCGACGTATACTGAACTATTTGGGAAGGCGGTTGGCTTATGTGTGACTTGGACCCACTAAAATACCAACGAGACCTTAAGGTCTGCTGAAGCTGAACAAAAAAAGTTAGGTTAGGTTAGCTTTTTAAATAGCTAATTAAGGTCTCGTTGGTATTTTTAAAGGGTCGAAGTCACACATAAGCCAACCGCCTTCCCAGATGGTTCAGTATACTCGTCGGCCATCATTTTTAGCTGAACAAAAAAAATTAGGTTAGGTTAGCTATTTAAGGTCTGGGTGGTATTTTTAGTGGGTCCAAGTCACACATAAGCCAACCGTCTTCCCAGACGGTTCACTGTGCGTCGGGCATAATTTTTAGCTGAACCAAAAAAGTTAGATTAGTTTAGCTATTTAAGGTATCATTGCGGTATTTTTTGTCGGTGTAAGTCAAACATAAGCCAACCGCCTTCCCAGATGGTTCAGTATGCGTCGGGCATCATTTACAGCTGAACAAAAAAAGTTAGGTTAGGTTAGCTATTTAAGGTCTCGTTGGTATTTTTAGTGGGTCCAAGTCACACATAAGCCAACCGTCTTCCCAGACGGTTCGCTGTGCGTAGGGCATCATTTGTAGCTGAACAAAAAAATTTAGGTTAGGTTAGCTATTTAAGGTCTCATTGGTATTTTTAGTGGGTCCAAGTCACACATAAGCCAACCGTCTTCCCAGATGGTTCACTATGCGTCGGGCATCATTTGTAGCTGAACAAAAAAAGTTAGGTTAGGTTAGCTATTTAAGGTCTCATTGGTATTTTTAGTGGGTCCAAGTCACACATAAGTCAACCGTCTTCCCAGATGGTTCACTGTGCGTCGGGCATCATTTGTAGCTGAACAAAAAAAGTTAGGTTAGGTTAGCTATTTAAGGTCTCATTGGTATTTTTAGTGGGTCCAAGTCACACATAAGCCAACCGTCTTCCCAGATGGTTCACTATGCGTCGGGCATCATTTGTAGCTGAACAAAAAAAGTTAGGTTAGGTTAGCTATTTAAGGTCTCATTGGTATTTTTAGTGGGTCCAAGTCACACATAAGTCAACCGTCTTCCCAGATGGTTCACTGTGCGTCGGGCATCATTTGTAGCTGAACAAAAAAAGTTAGGTTAGGTTAGATTAGGTAGTCACTTTTAAACGGAAATAAAAAAAGAACCCCAGGACAGATTTCGATAATCTTTTGCCAGAATGATGTCACAACTATGTTCTTTCATTTCCCATAAGTGTCATTAGTGGAGGATCTTGGACCGCTTTTGCCCATTGTCATTTCAGAAACTTTTTACTTTATAAACAAAACCACCCGATGTCTTAAAAATCTAATACACAACACAAATGTTTGCACAACAGATACAGAATCAGCACCATTTATTCAGAGCTCAGCTACTCAATGGCAAGAAAGATGGGATACATAGGTATTTATTACCGATCCCGCTACTAAAATAGAACTAAAAAACCTTTATAGCAAATGCTCCGTTTCAGATTTTCCGACCGCTCTGAAACATAGGGCCTAATAAATATTCCCCCTGTCGGATCTCCCTTGGCTGCGAGACGGGCCCCGCCTAAGATGAGGAAAACCGCCGAGATTTGTACCATAAACCCTCCTGTCACCGGAAAACAACGTACGTGCGATATCATTGCCGCCAAGCGTGGAAATATTCAGTACAATCAAGGGAAGCCGCGTTTAGTGACGGTGATTATAACGTTAATGGATATTGTTAATCGGATAGACAAGATGAGCAATTTTGTTCTATGAATAATTAATGGCACATTGTTATTTGTATGACTGGGTTAGTTAATTGAAACTACTTGTAGCTTAAGCTCTTAAGCTGTGTCCCATTTAAGGAAAGTAACGGTTGGTTGATCAGAATTGATTTATTAGTGCATTAACGGACAATAAAGTTGGATGGAATTAATTAAAGTTGGATGGAATGCATCTAATCCGGAATTCCAGAGTACTGTGCTCATATTCCTGTTCAATACAGTTCTGTGTTTGTATTGTATCTAAGTCGTGAATCTCTCATCGCTCACACGTTCGTCTCAGAACTAAGGTTGCCCTTTTCATCTTATCGATGACAGTTTGCGGCGGCCATTTCTCGTTCTCATTGTGTATTCAACCAGCTGCGAAAGTTCTATGTAAATTTTAATAACATTAATGTACATTATTTAAATTTATGTAAACGTTACAGTGAGTTATTTCAGTTTCGGACCTCATCGGATTCACATTTTACAATAAATCATTTTGATTATCCATTGGTTTCATTGAATCTTTCCCAATAATGGATAAACATGGATAAGAACAATGGTACTAGACCAGTGTCAAAAGATTTTTGTTTCATTTAGTTAAATACTTTGTCGCTTATGCACCATCACCTCTACCTTCTTCAAATCATCGGTTCATCTTGCCACAGGGCATTCCACCTTAAGTTTGCTCATTTCGCGGCCTCCACTCTAGAACATGTCTGCTCCATCAACCATCATGCATCACTGCAGCATGCTGATTCTACGTGCAATGTACAACTTCAGTGCTCTGGCGAATGACTTCGTTGCGAATTCTATCCACCAAAGAAACCCCGAGCATTGCTTTTATCCTTTATGATAGATACACTTTATCCCCAGTCAGCTTCTTGAACTATCTTCCCGAGTCAGTCGTGCGCTTCTTAACCTTTCCGGAAGGTCATTCAGCCATGGCACGCGAATGTAACGCGGATCGACTGTTTCCTAACCTCAACCCGTACAGAAACAATCAACCACGATCATTGGCGAGGGGATCAGTAGAACTGCCCTGGGAGGTATTGTTTAGAGATAAATTGGTGCACAGCTGTCGACGGATGATTTGTAGCAAGCTGTGTTTGTCATTTGTTTTCCTTTACTTATTCTAGTTCAGTCGCCCCCATGCGTGTGGAAATTGTAACGTTTTTCAAAGCTTTTATTTAGTTTACTTTCAAAATCAAAATCAAAATCAAAATCAAAATCAAAGTATTTATTTCAAGTAGGCCAGTTACAGGCACTTTTGAATTGTCATAGACAATCAAAGGAATATTATTAAACACTACAAAAGTTATGGTGCTACAGTCCCAGTCACAAGACATAAAAACTGTGAAAGTACCGTAGATGCCCGTTCCAAGAAGTAGATCTCTATGGAGAAGAACGTGCAAGAAACTCCATGGACACTCTTTTTAGATCGCCAGAATAATTACAGAACCTTTGTTACATCATTCATTTGAGGTGGTACACTATGTGAGAACGATGTAGCAAGTTTTTGATTAAAAGTGTCCAGAGTAACAATTAAAACAAAGACAATTCAAAACAAAATGATCAATAATAATTATTAAAATAAACCGTGGCAGCTAAGAGATGACCAGTCTCAACTGACAGCGCCCGTTCACGAACATGACACATGCATCAGCACCATTCAGCTCAACCATTTTGGAGGGAGCTAAATGATCCGACACACGCGCCACCATCAGCGAGACATTTGAGTGAGCATGACACAATCTCAGCCGCCAGGGTCATTCAAGTCAACAAGAGACGTAGGTACTCAGTGAATGACAGCTCCGAAGCACATAGTACTCACACAATGTCGGCCATGAAACTATATAATACAAGGAAGATTGAATCTATACAATGCAAATACAGTTGTACAGTCTTCAGCAGCTCCAACAATGGTATTAAGTATACTTCCAATATCAATTTATTTATACATTCACTGTCTCATGGAGCAGGACCAGCATGGAGCCAAGCATTATCATCAGCGATATAGTCGCTCAGTTTGTAATATGCCTGCTTACACAGTGTGCGTTTAATGCATGTTTTGAATTTCGTTTCATTCAGTTCAAGAACGTTTTGTGGTAGCTTATTATAGCATTTTAAACAGTACCCCATGAAAGAAGAGTCTACTTTGGCGAGTCTGAAGCCCGGCTGAACTAATTGGTTCCTACTTCTAGTATGATAATTATGTCTGTCACCTCTTTTAGAGAAAAGATGCAGATTTTTTCTAACGTACATTATATTTTCATAGATATATTGACAAGGTACCGTCAGGATGTTAATTTCCTTAAACAGTTCTCTTAGAGAATCGCGCCTACGGAGATTATATATGGCTCGAATAGCTCTCTTTTGGAGAATAAAGATTGACTCGATGTCAGCCGCCCTTCCCCACAATAAAATGCCATACGACATTATACTGTGGAAGTAACTAAAATAGACAATTCTCGCAGTATCAACGTCTGTGAATTGACGAATCTTCCAAACAGCATATGCTGCTGAACTTAATCGCCCCGCAAGAGTTGTAATATGAGGGCCCCATTGTAGCCTTGAATCAAGTGTTATACCCAGGAAAACCGTTTTATCGACGAATTCTAGTATCTCATCATCCAACACTATGTCATAATTACTATTTTTAACATTTGGTAAGGCAAACCTAATGCATTTAGTCTTATTTCCATTTAATACTAAATTGTTAGCTGTGAACCAATTATGGATCTGACGCAGTGTATTATTGACATCGTCTAGATTCTGGGCTCGCCTACTTATCTTAAAAATTAGGGAAGTGTCATCAGCAAATAACACCATATTGTGTAGTTGATTTTTAAGTAAATAGGGTAGATCGTTTATGTATACAAGAAAGAGGAAAGGACCCAATATTGAGCCTTGTGGAACTCCCATTTTAACTGTTAAACCCTGTGAATTTACACCATTTATCTGAACTTGTTGTTGTCTATCACACAAATAAGATTTTACTAAACTAAGAGCAAGTTGACCTAATCCGTAATGCTCAAGTTTTGAAAGTAATGTATCGTGATTAACGCAATCAAATGCTTTGGAGAGGTCACAGAATATTCCTATGGCGTCTTGTGCCTCTTCCCATGCAGTAAATATGTGCTTCAATAGGGTGACACCGGCGTCAGTTGTACAACGTCCCTTGGTGAAACCATACTGCTGATCGTGTAAGATTTTGTAGGTGTTGAAGTGGCTAAGCATCTGATTTAGCATTACTTTCTCAAATATCTTGCTAAAGACTGGCAACACGGATACTGGTCTATAATTGTTAGTATCTTTGGAGTCCCCAGATTTAAAAAGAGGCACGACTTTACTGAACTTCATCAAATCAGGGAAAACTCCTTGATCCACACAAAGATTAAAAATTAATGCCAAATATGGCGCTACAGTTTCCACAATGCCTGTACAAACTTTGATAGACAATCCCCATAAATCTTCGGTCACTTTAATTTTGATTTCCCGGAAAGCTTTAATAACTGTCATAGGGTTTATATGTTTAAACTTAAAATCAGCCGGGCTGCCAGAAACGTTCGCCTTTAATAAAGCTATTGAAATATCAGGTGAGGAATTTAGAGCCTCCGTAGTCCTTACCGGTATATCAGTAAAGAATTTAACAAATTCTTCAGCTACTTCCAGATTTGAGCTTATAGGACCACAAGATGTCTGCAAAGCATAGTTAGTGTTGGGCTTTTTTTTCCTGCCAGTCTCGTTATTTATAACTTTCCAAACCGTTTTTATTTTATTTTCTGACGATTTGATCTTATTGCTAATATGCATGGCTTTAGCAGCTTTGCAAGTATTTTTAAAAATTTTTGAATAGGCACCGACATACTTATTAAAAGTTTCAGTGTTAATGATTGGCTTAAGGCCATACAGTTCAAATAGTCTTTCCCTACTTTTCCTAATACCCCTAGTCGCCCAGTCACTAAATACAAATTTGGGGTTAATGGTTTTTGTTTTCTTTTCAAAAGTTTTATTGAATTCAGTATGAACTATTGAAAAGAAATTAGCATAAAATTTATTAACATTCATATCGTCCATACTCATTACACTTAGCCTGTTTTGTAGGCAATTATTAAAGCTATTTAATTTGGCAGCCGTTATTGGTCTAAATTTAATTTCAAGTTGCTGCTTAGTTGTAATACATCTAAAAGTTACCATTTGTCCGCTATGATCAGATGGCAGACAATTAACAATAGCCTTATCCAAATAATCACAATTACAAAAAACATTATCAATACAAGTGGCAGAAGATGGAGTTACTCTTGTTGGTTCTGCAAAAATATTAGTCAAATCAAATGATTTAAAAAGATTTAATAACCTACTGCTATTTGAATTTTCTTCTAAAATATTGATATTAAAATCGCCACAAATTATTACAGATTTATTCCTGACTACAAGCTTTGCCAGAACATCTTCCATTATAGATTCAAATAGTGAAAAATTTTGATAGTTCGGGGGTCTGTATACACACACTATTACATGCTTATCTAGCTCAACACAAGACAGTTCGATGCAATGTTCAACCGAGAGACCTACTATGTCATTACGTTGATTAAATTTTAAAGAATTTTTAACTAATATTAGGGAACCTCCACGCAGCAAATTTTTACGATTAAAACAACTCCCCACAGTGTAGTTTTCATAATTAAGTATCATTTGGTAGTCCTTTAACCAATGTTCGGTAAAGCAGATTGTATCATACATGGTTTTTTCTAAAAACATTTCAACTTCTAATAATTTGGAAGAGATACCTTGAATGTTCTGATGGAACAATTTCAAGGTGTTCTGCTGAGGCCCTTTTTTAAAGCTAGATGTTTGGTTGCAAGAAGATACATTATTGCTAGTAGATGTTATATGGCTAATGGTATCTTCTGTTGTCCTACTGACTAGTTTAAATGACTATTATCCAGAGTGAACCCCATGCCATCACCAGGCAAAAATAACCTACCACTAGTAGTCTCACCTTGCGATTGAGAATCCTCCATAGTGACACATGGATCCTCCTTCGTACTACTAAAACTACTATTAAAAATATTTACACAATAAGACGAAGACATACTGTTTATGTCTGAGTGAATATTAAAACTTAATAGACTAGCTATTATATGTCTATATCTAATAGGCAGATACACTGAATACCGAGTCGACCTAAGTTTCTCAACAAAAATGTTGGTGTCTAAACATAAAAGCTTATTGCTGTAGTGACTTGCTAGGAAATGAACATGCTTATTCAGCATGTGTATATAATTGTTACTTCTATTAGACAATTTTTCAAAATATGGAAAAGCACACAAAATAATTTTATGACAATCTAGTTTTAACAACTCTGAAACAAAGTCAGTGATGTCTTCTTTTTTAACCTTAGAACTATTACCTATAAATATAGTGATAGTGGTATTAGCATTACATGCAGTTTTTATAACTGTTGACATTATTTGTTGATAAGTTGACCCTGGCATACAATAGTTTTGAGTGATATAGTTCAGATTGTTACTTATTAAATTACCTAACCCTCTACCAATGCTATCAGAAAACATAATTGATTGGCGGTCATCCTGAATAGGAGGTACAGCACTATTTAGCTCGGGCTGACTGTTGTTATTATACACAATATCAGGTATTTTTTCTTGACAGAAGTTACAGTCCCGAGGACTCACAACCTGGGATGGGTCTTCCGTTGCCTCAGGCTGGAGAGCCTCAGGATGGGACTCCGTCTGACAGGTACACAGAGTGTTCCTGAGAGTCAGCAAGTCCAATTTATCCACTAAATCATTAGTTGCAAGAATATGCTCTTTTATTTGATTTTTGGAGCTGTTATATTTAGTACATAAAGATTTGAGAGAATTATTCAGAACTTCAATTTCTGATTGTAACCGCTGAGTGTCTATGTTATATATATTTATACTATCTTCCAATTTAATCTGATAGTTATTTAACTTATTTACTAGAGAAACACGCTCTTTCCTCAATTGTATATTTTTTGAAAGATGTTTCTGTTGTTTTTTGTATGCATTAAACTTTTTTATGATTTTATTAATTCGTGCATATTTTTTAAATTTATTTCGACTAATTTTATGGCAATTATGTTTTAAAATAGAATCCTCCGTAAGGTCTATTGTTACAATGGGGTGAGGGTTACAAGATGTATTTACTAACTCGCTATACAAATGATTTGTTTCATCAATCTGAGTGCGTTGCTTTTTCTTCTCTAACTTTAAAATTTGAGAGTTGGCATGGATCAACTCATCCTCCAGGTCCCTGATTTTACACAAAGCCTCCTCGTATAGATTACTACATGTTTTGAATCCATCTGTGACTTCCCTCAGACGATCCCGTTCATCCACAACATTTACATATTGTTGATGAAGGTCCACTAGCTCCCGTTTTAAGCTTGAGTTTTTGGTGTTAACATTAATGACTTCCTCCTCGCTCTCTTCTATCTCCTTAAGCAATTGTTGACATTGGAGCTTTGAGTCTTTAAGTTCTTGGAGGGCCGTTCTCAATTTGAGCTCTAAATCCTGAGCAGTAGCCTTTCGGGTCATCACAGGCATGATTACAAGATGTAGTGGTTACTGAAAAATTGTGAAAAGGAAACAGTGAGAACCAATAGGGTAGACTTACAAAGAAAAGTTAGAAATAAATATAGGGGGAAAAATAAAATAAAAAAGCAGGAAAAGTTTATGTTACACTGTCTAGAAATGAGGTAGGCTGCTCTTTATAGGCTCATAAGGTTAATACTGTCTAATAAAATGTTCAACTTATTACTTTTTTACTTAGTGATTTACTTTTTCATACATGTGGGTAGATTGCTCTTTTTGAAAAACTACATAAATTGAAATATTAAATATTCAACAATTATAATTAACACAAACAATCGATAAACTTATTCAGTAATAGGTATTGGAAATAATATATAATTAATTCTTCACAAAGTTTAGAATTTTGTCAACAAAAGGACTTTGACCCTATTGTTAACTAACAGGAATAAACCAGAATTGACATGTACGTGATACAGAGATGATTTCTGTTATTTGTGTGCTATTCTATAATAAAAGTAAACAATACTTCCCCGTATAATTCCGTAGTTAAACTGGAGTTAGAACGTCAGCTGTTATTTTATAGGTTACCGGTAACTTTATGTCACCGAAAACTTTACCAATCTTCCAGAAAACAGTTTTGGTTAGTATTTATACATGAATAATACGTTTGCATTTATAATTACACCTGATTTTATCATTATTACTAATTATTTATAATTTAAAAATACGGAGCACAATTTTGACATGTCACTCAGGCAGTGTTGCCAGTTATACAACACTGCCTGAGTGACATGTCAAATATATATATACTTTGTTCATTCTGGTCAATGTTTTTGTTTAGTTTAGATCTAGTTCCTGCTGTATGGATTTTATCATAATTGGTTAAGCATCTGTGTGTGGGTGTTAATTTTTAGATTAAAAATGAGCGACAATAATTTGGCCAAGAGCTGACTATAATACCAAAGTTTAATGACGATAATGATCCTGAATGCCGTGTGTAATATACACACTATGGTATTCAGGATTGTTAAGCAAAAAAATACGATTTTTTATTTCCAGGTCTTCGTAAATTATCTACACTTTGACAGGATAATAGAGCTTTTAACACATAAGGTGTGCAACCTAGATTGAGGGACTGTCTCATCATATAACCATGACTCTGGAATGTAAAGGGCTATTGAAGGATCACCGTGGATTTTAGTCAGTGCTAGTCTGACAGTCCCTCGCGATCCACACTGGGTGGGAGGACTCATTTAATGATTTTACCACCACAAAAAAAAGGTGTGTGGACCCCTTCCGCGTGATACAAGTTTTTCACGTTTAAATGTCACAGCAACACTATAAACAATGACCAACCAAAACAATTAAAACAGTCATCTGAATATCACCCTATTAAGAGCGCTATGACATACTGAAAGAACACAGTTTCTGTCAATTTGACATCGTGATGCCCCCCGCATAAAAACAAAACACTAACGAAACAGATATGCCTCGTATACCAGGAAGAAAACAACATGAGCTTTTGCCACTTTTCTTTCGAATAAACATAGTAAGATCCCGGGCTTCTAGACACTACTTATATTCATAAACGAATGGATAATATGATAAATGTATACCTATCAAAATTAAATAAGGGCCACTCATTATATTACACTTTAAACCGCACATTGTGTCAATCTGCGAATTGGATAAATATTTGTAATTTACAAAGTGCGCATTATAAAGATTATTCAATTCCATTCTATAATACGAGTAAATTATCTTGTTATATGGTTATGTCATGGTTTTCGGGGGTGATATCTTTCAAGTGTTAATTTTGTTTCTAGTGGCTAATTTGAATTCATAACTTATTTAATTAGATTTTTGAAATTATTTAGAATTTACGATTTGGTGTTTAAAATTTTTCAAACTTTTTCTTTGACTTATACATCAAACAGTCATTTATGCCATCTATTCAGAGACATAATGGACGCAAAACCAGCCCCTTGGGGTGATTACGGTGACATAGATAAGGAGATATAGCCAGAAGTAGTCGGTTTAATGCTCGAATATTTCCAACCAGTGGCAGTGGTACAAAATATTTAAAACTAGTGTCAAAAGAGACGGGTAATATCACCAAACGCCGTGATCTAGGAAGAAAGTGAGTAAGGCCCAAGAAGACCATCAAGTTCGTTAAACCGTGCAAAGAGAGCGATAATCTACTGCGCGGATCATACAAACTCCATTGCGACCAGCCACAAGCTCCCCTATAATTGACAAGACAATTTCGAATCGACACCATGAAGATTAAAAATATTCAAGAAGATTCTTGGTTCGCCTGCAGTTAACTGTGAGCGGATGGTGCAAATCGTTAAACATTTGCAAAGGAGAAAATTTATTGAACTGTTTTGACTGGGCTTCAGTGCTTCTTATACTGGGTTACAGCTGGTTTATTTTTTTAATAAAGACAGATCTATCAGAATTCAACAGGTTTCAGATCATTTCACTCTTAAAACAGAATGTTTTGGTGAGCTTTAAATTATAATCTCTAGAGGGGGAGGACACCGTAACCCTGAAGTCTGGTAACTTGCTCTACTACCGGGAGGGCGACCAACAGTCCCAAGGTGGTGTCGGGTTTCTCGTTCACAAGTCCCTCGTAAACAACATAATAACCATCGACAGTGTGTCGAGCAGGGTGCTATACCTAATACTCAGAATATCCAAAAGATATTTGCTGAAGGTCATTCAGGTATACGCACCGACCTCGTCACACTCCGATGATGAAGTGGAGACAATGTATGAGGACGTAAGTAGGGCCATACATAGCTCTAAAACCCACTTCACTGTTGTTCCCATAACTTTAACGCAAAGTTGGGTAAGAAAAGCAGTGATGAGTCGAGAGTGGGGCAATTTGGGTATGGGCAACGGAACCCTAGGGGACAGAGGCTGGCCGACTTTCTGGAGAAAGAGGATCTCTTTATGTTGAACTCTTTCTTCCAGAAGCCGCCTCACAGGAAATGGACCTGGCTGAGTCCCGATGGATTCACGACAAACGAGATAGACTTCTTCATGACCGACAAGAAACGGATATTCAGCGATGTCTCTGTGATCAACAGGGTAAAAACCGGTAGCGATCACCGAATCGTAAGAGGCTCGCTGAATATCAATGTTAAACTTAAAGGGTCCAGCCTAATATAATAAAGTCTACGCTCCGACCTACTCGGCCCCATATTCAAAACCCCGAAAGCTTTCAACTCGAGCTCTCTAATCGCTTTGCTTGCCTTGAGAACTTAGTGTCAGTGGACGAGATCAACGACGGGCTAGTGGAAACTGTCCGCACGGTAGGGTCTAAGTTTTTTAGACCCTGTCGTAAAGATAGACCCCAGAAATTGACCGAGCAAACCTTAAACCTCATGGCTGAACGACGTTTGCTACAGTTGCAGTCTTCCGATGACGCGAAGTCATGAAGACGGATATCTAAGTCCTTGCGACATGATCTGCGTCTCTTTAATACGAATCGTGTTAAAGAGACCATACAGCGAAACCAAGGCTCTAAAGTGTTTGCAAAGGACAAGTCTATTGGGCAGAGCCAGATGACAAAGCTGAAACGGGAGGATGCCAGCATAGCGTCGACCAAAGCAGAGGTTTTAGGCGAGATCGAGAGGTTCTATGGACAGTTATACACTTCGGTCGCAAAGCCCGTTGACCGCTTGGTAGGAGATCCAAGAGCCAAGCTGTCCCCGACATTATACCGAAGATATCCCGGACATCAGTCTGTACGAGATTAGGATGGCCCTGGAGCAGCTTAAGAACAACAAGGCGCCGGGCGACGACGGAATCACTTCAGAGCATCTGAGAGCGGGTGGAACACCGGTACTTAAAGTCCTCCAGAAACTCTTTAATTCCGTCCTCTTTGAGGGCAAAACGCCTGAAACATGGGGTAGAGGTGAGGTGGTGCTGTTCTTCAAAAAAGGTGAAAACAGCCCTACAAACTACAGACCCATCACGCTTCTAAGTCATGTTTATAAGCTGTTTTCAAGGGTTATCACGAATCGTCTCGAACACAGACTTGATGACTTCCAGCCTTCCGAACAAGCCGGCTTCCGAAGAGGCTATAGTACCATAGACCACATACGCTGCGGCAAGTTATACAGAAGACCGAAGAGTATAACTTGCCATTATGCTTAGCGTTTGTGGACTATGAGAAAGCCTTTGATTCAGTGGAAACATGGGCGGTACTTGAGTCACTCCAGCGATGCCGTATTGACTATCGGTACATCGAGGTGTTGAAGTGCTTGTATAATAACGCCACCATGTTGGTCCGAGTACAGGAGCAGAGCACGAAGGCGATTCCATTGAGAAGAGGCGTAAGACAGGGGGACGTTATCTCTCCGAAACTGTTTACTGCTGCAATGGAAGACTTCAGGAATGGCAAGGACTTGGCATCAACATCGATGGCGAATACATCACTCACCTTCGGTTTGCCGACGACATCGTAGTCATGGCAAAGTCGATGGAGGAACTCAGCATGATGCTCGATGGCCTCGACCGAGTTTCACAACGGGTGGGCTTGAAAATGAACTTGGACAAGACGAAAATTATGTCAAATGCCAATGTTGTGCCCACCCCAGTCTCTGTTGGAAACTCGGTACTCGTAGTCGTTGACTCATATATCTACTTAGGACAAGTAGTCCAGTTAGGTAGGTCCAACTTCGAGAAAGAGGTCAACCGCCGAATCCAACTCGGTTGGGCAGCGTTCGGGAAACTGCGCAATGTCTTTTCGTCCGACATACCTCAGTTCCTCAAGACGAAAGTCTTCAACCAGTGATGAGTTACGGCACCGAAACGTGGTCTTTCACTATTGGCCTCATCTCAAAAGTCAAAGTCGCTCAACGAGCTATGGAGAGGGCTATGCTAGGTGTTTCTCTACGTGATCGAATCCGAAATGAGGAGATCCGTAGACGAACTAAAGTCACCGATATAGCCCACCGGATTAGCAAGCTGAAGTGGCAATGGGCAGGCCATATTGCTCGCAGAGCAGATGGCCGATGGGGTCGAAAAGTACTAGAGTGGAGACCAAGCGCAGCGTAGGACGTCCACCAGCAAGGTGGACAGACGACCTTATAAAGGTCGCCGGAAGACGCTGGGTGCAGGTCGCTTCCAACCGGTATAAGTGGAAATCAAAATGGGAGGCCTATGTTCAGCAGTGGACGTCCTACGGCTGAGATGATGAACTGGAATGTTTGGGAAGTTAGCGAATCTGAAATTACATTTAATTACCAATTCAGAAAAAAAGCTATCAGAATTATTTACATTATTTTATTATCTACAATTATATCCACATTCGAATATAGTGGGAAAATACAATCAACACATTTATATATTTACATTGCAAACAGATCAAAATTAAATTAATTCAAAATATTAGCTTGTATCAAGAAAGGTAGGTTATGCTGTATTCTTGGCGATTGGGAAAATTACTGGCCACGACTCATGACCTGCGAAAAATTCGAGGTACTACATTTTTCACATGGAATTTGATGTCATGACAAAGACACTAGCGCCGCGTATAAAGGTCATGAATGGTGGCGTGTATTTTAAATTTTAATAATTACGTGACTAATGTCAAAATGGTTGCGAGCGATACGTCCTCCCTCAAAAGGCGCCCCGCGCCGTCTAAATCAAAGAACAAACCGTTCTTGGTTTTATGTTGAATTTTGTCATTGCATAATATAATGTTTAATACTATTATTTTACTTTTAAATGAGCTAATTATTTTTTTAATGCAAGCTAAGATAGTAACCTTAGTTATTCAATACTTTTTGATTGAATATTCAGTAAATATTGATAGATAAAAAATATAATTTCGGACGAAAAAATGTCAAATTCTTCCTTTTTTGAAAAATTATTTTTGGTGTATTTCTGAATGAAAAATAAAAAAGTGATTAATGCAGTCCAAATATAATCTTTCAGATGTACCACGGACATTTTCAAATATTATTTTACTATTATACCTTCTATGTAATTCGGTACCAAAGTATGATAAAAAGTAGAATTTTATGAAACATCCTTTGCAGAGACAAGGTTTTTACTCATGTATGTAAACAAATCTAAAAATTTGTTTAAAGCACTCCACACAGAAATAATCAAACTTTCTCGAGTATATATCTTTTTTTTATTTGTGGCAATGTCATACCCAGAATCAGGTTCCAAAAGTCGCACAAAAACAACGAAACGTGTAAAAGCCCTCTTAATCGTTGACGAACTTTCATCGGGCCCGAAGTCTGCCGAATCAGAACAATATAAGAAACGAGCCGACCTAATTGGGTCACGGAGTAGACTCTGTCGAACACGGTGCCCATTAATTGAACCACTTCTTCCTTTACATTATCGTAGGCGGCACGGCGGGCCTTCAAAATAATTACTTGTCATTTTATTCTCAGAAACGTTGATTTGAGTTTTGTAATTGTTGATGCGACTGTTTGTGGCGCCGGCTATTTGTGTCTAACTCGATTCTATACAGGGCCGTCTCGAGGCTGGGGCACTACAGATCTATGCGCCCCATGACCCCACTTAGGGCTGATTTTTCAATAGTAAGATAACTTTTATCTGAGGAATTAAAATAACAGTTTGACATATTTTCCAAAAAAACAAGTCAAGTAAATCGGATACTTTTTTTTTGGGTGCTAAAATCATCAAAGGATTCCTCCCGTTCTGATTACAGTGGAAGAACTGTCAGAATCTTACTGACTGCAAAAATTCACCCTGGTCCTTCAATTGCCCTTTTTGCTGACAGCTTGAGGCACGCGTGGAACACTACTCGCCGTCGACTTGATCGGAGAGCAAGCTGCCTCGGAAACGTAAGGTTTTCTTGTGATTGTATCATTCAGCTATTGACCTATGCAGAGAAATAGATACCGCGCTGTTAACGCCGGACAAACTTTCGTAGCACTATTAGCTCACGAAGGATTTCAAAGAAACGATGAGCGTGATGTGTGTATTTTAAAATCGCGTTTCTTTGTTTTCTTTAATTGGTTCGAATGTGGTTAATTGATTGTTTTATTTAACTGAGATGCAGTTTATATTGGTAACTGTACTATGTATAACAGCCATCTTCACATTCATACAATCTCATCTATTATAGTCTATTATTACATCAATTTAAAAAAGAGAAAAATACTGCCTTTATGAGCAAGTCACGTCAACCGCGAGAAGACCTAGGCGCATACCCGAGGGCTGGTTCAAAGCGACCGAAGAAAAGAGTTCATGGAGGGAATTGGGGGAGGCCTTTGGCCAGTAATGGGACAGTACAAGCTAAGAAGAAAAAGAAATTATAAAACGCTTAGTAAGCGCTACTGTTGACCCATGGGCTGGCCTGTACCTCGGCTAGAAAGTAAGACCCTTCGTACGCTAGGCGACGCAAGACTCCGATACCATACGACTTTGACATCCATTGACGAGTGTCTGTGTACGAACCTCTATGGATTTGTATTGCGATAGTCACCTAGATACCAAAGTCGTAAGGTATCGGAGACTTGCGTCGTTGTCGTTGCCATTCAGAATGGCAACGATGACAGCGTTTAGAAGCTTTTATAATATTCTTTCATGGTTTATTGTTGTAAGTTTGTAGTAATTATTGAAGTTTATTTAATTTTAATAATATATGTAGTTAGTTTTGAGCATCTAAATATATCATCATTTTGGTTACCCACACTCATAACTTTAATAACTTAAAGCAATTACATGGCCGTAGGTTATTGCCATAAAATAAAGATAACTACCGTTCTGACATCATCCTACGAGCCACAAGGGAGTAGCAATTGTTATACATATTTTGTGGAAAAATTGTTGCTTCTACTTATGTGGTATTCTTTATTGTTTACAATATGTCACACGATCATTAAATTTCTCTCAAGCGTAAAGAATATAAACAAACGAGAAGAAACAAGCGACTCACTAGTTTACAATTCTGTTTATTTAATAAAAAGAACTACTTGAATACTACTTTTACATAATATGGATATTGAATAACATATTAAGGAATAGATACGTTCTGTAAATATCTTTTTGTTATTTCCTTTCATAACATTCTTTCATATTTTTGCAAGTGTGGGTAAATAACTTAAACCAATTACAAACTTAAGGAAATTTTAGATAAACGATAAGCAAACTTAATTCAGATTGATAAATAATTAATATCCTTTTAAAACCAGAAGAACAAAGAAAAAACGGAAACTGAAAAAACTATAATAGATAACATTATATAAACTACGAAATATATTATATGATACAACAAAACATTCACGAATCACCTGTGGGCCATATAACCCAACCTTTTACCATATATTCTTATTGTATCTTCCAACGTCTAGAAAAAATAGGACCGCCGAGGACCGCGGCTGTTGTGTTATTTATAATAATATATATATTAAATCAGATATCTTTGTTTAATTTCCATGATCTCATGATGTCTGTGAACGAACTGGTGCCCAAAACTTGCGTCATAGAGACGGACTACAACAGAAGAAGCGCAAGCATCTTAACTTCATTTCATCCACCTCTTGGATCGTTGAAACTGGAATTTATACATACTCTTTAAATAAAATATTGTAGTAGAGAACCTAGTGCTTAAACAAAGCACATTGTCACTCTAAACGCTGGCTTCACACTCCTTCACACGGCGCGAAGCTTCCTGATCTAGTTGCGTGGACTACATTGAAATTTGATGCAAATAAGGTCACCCATTTCAAGGAATGTACCCAATTACAAATTACCCTGAATACTAGTAGGCAAACTTGTTGCAAATAAGAATCGCATAACCCACATAAAAACATCTTCCTATTCCAGCTAACAGCACCGATGTACTATACTACCTAATAGCCAAGTTTTCCCAACTCCTCGACACAGTATTCTTCGTACTCCGGAAGAAGTACAACCAAGGTGAACAATGGTTGAGCTGAATGGTGCTGAAATATGTGTCATGTTCGTGAACGGGCGCTGTCAGTTGAGACTGTTCATTTCTAAGCTGCAATGATCAATTTCAATTTGTAATTATTATTTTATTTCTGAATTGTCTTTTTTTATGCATACTGTGGACACTTTTAACTTCTTACATTGAGCTCACAACATAATGTACCATCTGAAGATGAATGATGCAACAAAGCTTCTGTAATAATTTTGGCGATTGAAAAAGAGTGTCCATGTTGCCCATTCTTCTCCATACTTCTACTAGTAATAACATCATAAAAAACAGTGATAATTTTTTCGTTCAAACATTTTGTATGAAAAAATATTTTGCAAAATTTGACCAACTTCCACTGTCCCGATTGTTTTCTTCCGATACAATGAAATTATCCTTACATGAAACAGAGTCGAACGGCATTAAAAACAAATTTGGCCAATTTCACTCATTTCTGTGGACAACTCACACTTGACCAAAAAATAAAAAACGCCAAAATTGTCAACATCAAAAAAGAGCTAAAGGTTCCTAAGAAAGTTTTCCCGTATCTCTTATGTATTTGGATTTCTCCCGATTGGTCAATTTAAAAGAAACACCATGTATATTCTCTCCGCCTGGTCGTTTTGGAGCTATTGGTCATCAGCTAGGGCTCCGACCTTTTTAACTTCAGTCCACCCTCAAGGCTTGCATCGCTAGGTGTTTGATAACGTTATCTTCTGGTCCTTTGGTCATGGTTGTGGGGGAGACAAAACAATACCAGCGAAACGAAGATTTCACTGGCAGAAATCCCTGTCTCACTTATTAACACTTCTCACTTGGATGATAGCGTTTGATAGACTTCTTCCAATGTACTGGTAAACAATCTTGGAGACAGTGGGTTGCCCTGTTTAACTCCCTTGAGGATATCGAACTTCGGACTTGATCTTTTTAACTCGCCGGCAAGTGGTGCAATGTGGATATTACGCAATAGGTGCATACATAATAAAGTACATATTCATTAAGTATTAAAACATTTTAAACAAACTATAAATAAAACAAAATTAAATGGTAGTCCACAAGTATCGGGAACTTCCAAGCAGTTAGTGACTCTTGGGAGCGGAACCTCACCCACATTTATGTGGTGGACGCACCCACTCACTAAAGTCTTCGTGTACACTTTTTTCCAAAAATTTTTCTTTGTTATTCATCAATTCACACAATTTGCAATAAATGTTCGTATCGCTGAACTCTTGAGGATCGTGATACGAATAATGGTTGTGCCACTTGAAGAAGTCGTAATACCTTTGTTTGTCATTTATAATATCCACCATTTCCTTCGCCAACTCTCTGATTCCTGATTGTTGCGCAGTCAGGTATATCCCATCCGGCATGAACCTGGAATTTAATTAAGCATAAGTTATTAACTGTTTTTTTAACAACTGGTTTTGTACATGTTAAGTATGGAAAGGAAAGATGGCTAAAAGCAAGAGAATGATCCGAGAAAGACCTTCAGACCAGGCCATGGGTTTTTCTAGAGGACATTTTCGTTCTCTTGCAGCTAACAATGTAAGAGCAGCGATTCGAGTTTTAATTATAAAAGGTTTATAATTACAGTTTGTAACAGAATGAAGTTTAACCGGGATTTTCTGTTGTGCATAAGCTCTACCCGAAGCGGGAATGGCGCCTTCTATCGGTTTAATTATTTTATTTATTTATTTTATTAATTCAGACTATAATGGTCAATGGTGTTAGTAAGAAAACTGCAAAACCTATGTTAGTACTTCATTGTTAAAACGGAACGTGTACGGTTCACGAGCGCCCACACTAGCAGGCTGTCTGCCCGGGCGGCTACCGACTGCAGGATAGAGTAATTAATTTTTAAATTAGCAGCGCTTGTAAATAATGCCGCAGCCTTTAAGAGGTTTCCCTCTCGTTAAGGTAGTAGAAAGCTACTTAATCATAAAACAAAATATTTACAATAATAACAGTTTAGCTAATATTACGGGCTACTCTGACGTTTCGATCTGAATCTGGAACTAACATTTAACCTTGTTTGGTTTGTAATTTTTACAGAATACCTTACCAATAGTGCCCTTCTCACAATATAATTCAAAAGTTGCGCTGCTTAGTTTATCAATTTCTTTGATGCATACCATTTAGGTTTTGTGGGTGAAAATTAGGATACGAAATATGTCCAGTTCCTTCAGAAAGTTATGTTGGTCTACCTCACAAAATAACTGTTTACATTTTAAGTAATCTATTACAAAACTCAAGAAACCTTGTGTAGTTGGCGCCGCCTAAAACCACAGGTATGGCGTTAGATTTGAGAGCATGCAACAACTTCTCCGTCACATAGTCTTCATCAAACGAGTTCTCGAACGACAAGTAGAAGTAGTAATCACTCTCCAATTTCCGCAAACACTCCTTCATACTGCCTCTCGGACACTGCTTCTTTCCGCATCTACCGAATATGTCAACTTCCATTCCATACTTGGCTAGTTCCATTTGAAGATTTTTGGCTATATTGTCTCTACCACTCGGCGCATGACAGTGAGATACAAACCAAGCTGCTGCAATCTTCTTCGAACTCAATTTAGCTTTCAGTATGTCGTCTATAGGCATCATTGCTTCCACTTTTTCCCAATGCATCTCTTCTTTAGGACCTATGACATTCCCTTCTTTATCTCTAATAATAATGTACCCAAAACATTCGTCCGAATTTAATTTGTAAGTCAAACTCCAATTGAAATAACTATATTCATATATTTTGTTACAGATCGGAAATCTTTCTGGTGACTCCATATTGATGAAAATATACTTTTGATGAGGGGATCGTGACTGAGGTAACTGTGTTATATATTTGGGTAGTTCTCGTCCATGGAACACTATTGCATCGAAATCTGCAACATCTCCTAACAAACTTCTGTTTGTCGACACGTAACAATTAGTAAAGGAACAATTGCTCTTTATAAATGTGATTTGGCCTTCACGCATAGTCTTGACAGGGTCATACTTGTTTGACCATAATAATATATATTTCAAATCTGTAGATATCGTATTTGATTGCAGAAAACTCGGAACGATTCGTTTAGTTTCAATATAATCCAAGTTATAAAAAAACGAAATAAATAAAACGCTGAATATCGCACAAATGGCGACATATTTTGCAAACTTATTACTATCAACCATCGTTATGCTCTAGTTCAATTGTGTAACAGTCAATAAATACAATCACTCACATATCACTATAGTACGCGAATAGTTCAAATAGTTTATAATACGAACATAATTTTATATTTAAACTTATCTCTTGATAAACTCAATAAAACCAATCCTATCAAAGTGAATACTGAGACGAACTAAGACCTCGATAAATTGCAGTTTTACGCAGCTAAGTGTATTTGATTGGTGAAGCAATGGTAGCGGTAAGTGTAGACACAGGTGGAGTCTGTCAAAAATATACACGCTCACCTGAAAAAATAGTCATGAGATAATAAATTCACAGTGAAGATCTTGTAAAAGTTTCGCTTATTCATTCGTATGCTGCTCCCTCATGTCTAAGGGTCCCGGTCAGTGGAACTAATGACGTTCCTCCACCGGTATCTCTATCTTTTGAAAAAGAGAGAACTAAGAGAAAGTTTTAGGTAAATATGTGCCCATTTGGACCCCTTGAGCGCCTTCAGTTTCCTCTTAAAGGCGCGCCTTGCGTTTCGTCGACTTGGGCTTGGTCCTTATCTAAGATCATGTACACGTACTGTGATTCCTTCACCTAACCGGTCTATTGCGCATTGAGTTAGTGAACGACAGTAAGTAACGGGCAGCACAACGTTCACTCAGATTTATTCGCGCGTCTTTTTTCCATACTTATTCGTACTGCGAATAAAAAATCGCACGCTGATTATAATAATATTTAGTACGCTGATTAAGAATCACAGTACGTGTATGGTCTTAGGAAGGACCAGGCCCGAGTCGACAACACGCAACGCAAGTATTTAGAGGAGACTGACGGCGCTCAAATAGGAACATTTTCAACAACTTTCTCTTAGTTCTCTGTTCTCTCTTCACTTTGAGCATTAGGGGAACAAGGGGAATCAGAGCCACGGGGTAATAAGAACTACCTAGTTTACGTACATCTGAACGAGTTAGATCCTGTTTTGTTATTACGTAACATAGAAGGACGCGGAAGAGGTACGTGTGACTCGTCGCATCGTGAGTTAGTGAGCTTTTTTTAGTACAAACTGACAGCAACCGCAAGTCGGATTTTCGGCAAATCGATCAATTATCCTACGATTTTCAAGGATAAATTGTGAGCATTAAAACTGTTTTATTTTAAGTAAATCCTGTTTTTAATTGTAGATTTATCATTATAAAATAACGTAGAAAGATTCATTTATGTAAATAACTAACTGTATTTTGATAAATTTATGAGAAATTTTAAAAATGAGCATTTGGGGTAATTGGAGTCGAATGGCTCTCATTACCCAATTCATTTGTTTCTTTTTTCAGTTGCCTTGAAAAAGGTGTCAGTGGAGTCTGGATGCACTAAACCGTGCTATCAAGAGAGTTAATGATATTGGAATTTTTCTGCAAAAAGCATTCTAAGAACTTAATATTCCATATCGTACCTACTTTACAAATAAGATATCGCAAACCAGAACAATCAAATCCTCGCCTCAGAAGAAAACCAGTATTTTCTCCAGCTCAAAAACAAATTCTGGCTGATAACTTAATTCATAATGACGAATCTTTTCTTCGAATTAGACGCTATGATAATTTCTGGTTCTAATTACCTCTTACTCTTGGGCAATGGGAGCCAATGTTTACAAATGAGTATAAATATTTTAATTTGGTTTGTTTTTTAATTCTATCTTAAAAAGATAATCTTGATTGGTAATACTGTAAAAAAAATAAACTTCATTAAAAAGTGATGTTTTTCAAAAGATATATGAGTTTAAGCGGTGCCAATTTCCCCGTGTTCCCCTACATTACAATACTACTCCCTGACTGACGAGCATTATAGATTTGATACAAGGTGCGCATTGTGATGCTCGATTGTCTTCCCTTACTTATGAAATGTTCGAATCTGTAACGTTACATTACAGGTGAATGCTCGCGGTGAGGGAGCGGTGTTGGTGTGAGACACCGTGTAATTTTCAGTCATGTGGATAATGAAAGTAGGCATGGAAGTGTTTTTGTCTTTCTCCGAAGTTCCACTTACAAAAGGAAACGCAAAAAGTAAGCACTATCAAATTTAAAAAAATGTTATTTGAACACACAATTAAGTTTTACATAATCCTAGCTTCTGCACCCTTAACTTTATGATAAAGTGAAGCGGTTATTTAATTCGTCGTGAAGGACTCGTTTTATTCGTCATAAAATCCAAATTATAAATGTTCCCGAAACTGTATGAATCACCAGTTAAAAGGTTTGCAATATAAAGGCAGTCCTTCGTTATATAAATCATTGGAGGTAATAAAAATATGTATTGCGATAATTTGCCAAACCCCTGCGGAGCTGTAAATAGCTGTATGCCGAAATGTTTGAGTTCGTGTATGTTGTCCAAGCTTTGTTTGTTTGTCGACGTAGTCTGAGCTTTACCTCGCTTTACGTTGACGGACACGAGTTGCATACACAGGTATTTTAATAAAAAAGGGCCCTGAATTCCGTTTTGTTATTCCATGTCGACCTACAGAGAATGAACAAGAAGCTTTGATTATAACACCGCTTCCAAACTACGAGCATCACACAGTTCTCTCGGAATGACCTAGGAAAGCCTTTCTATTTCGTGCCTTCATCTAGCATAGTGTAACATATTGTTTATTTAAGTTAGGTCCTAAGCAAACATAATATATGTGTATACTACTATTTCATACATAAGTCATCCGACTTTACAATATGGCGGTACATACGTACGTCCGAAACTAACAGCGGCACAACCCACATCACGTCTTGCATAATATTTATTACAATGTGAAAAAAATTTACAGGGAAAACGTCAATGACCGCCATTTGTCAACTGATACTGTTACTGTTAGCCTATTTCATCCCACTGCTGTGCAAAGGCGTCTCCCCATGAATTACAGCTTTCACGATCCAGGGACAATGTGGACCTGTCCGTCTGATGTCTGATCTGTCAACTTGTCACTTGAAACAAAAAAAAAAATATAGAATAGAATAGAATAGAAAAGTATTTATTTGATTAGGACACACACACAAAAATAATAAAATTAAAAATAAGAATTTTGATGAGCATGTCCGCACCAAAAGGGTTACCAACTCAGCATTTGCTGATTAATAATTAATTAGTGCATATTATCTTTATTATCTTATAGGTAAATGTTATTTTCATTCGAAGATTGTTTATTTAAAAGCGTGGAAATGTTAAAAAACCAAATCTTCCTCATTTTTTTTGGAAATTCTGAGAAAAATCAATCGATAACACTGACAACTTCAAAATTATCTGGCTTTTAAAAAAATGTTTACTTTTCGAAGCAGGAAAATCTCAACTTTTGTATGCGAAATCTTATAAAACCAATTAAGTTGATAGGTCAAATGAAACGAATGTCAAAGTTCTGAATCATGCACGGCTTGTCGGAATAACGCCAATTAAACTGTACATTCGATTTGACACGAGCAAAAATATGGAATCACTAACTCACGCTGGTTAAGAATAATAAAAAATGGTACCATTTTATAGGTTTAACTGTAAACTTTATATTGATACCAAATTCTTGAAATCACACCATTAATTAAGGAACTATCCCCGATCAATTCCAAGTAAGTGATTCGGTACTTTTAGAACTAGAATAGTGGTTCAACTTTGATATGCTTACCTTCTCCGAAGGTATTACCTGCTCACAAAGTTTTTTTGCTGCGTGGCACCTACCCCTCGGGATGTTCAAGAGTCAGCCCTTTTTCTACAGATAAATTCATCCAATCGAAAATACGTGCGTCAAAGGTAAATTGTTTTGGACAAGTTTGTTTTTTTAATTTCGTCTTGTTAAATCTTGAAAGTTTTTTCATGAATTGAATGATAAATGACATACTTACACTCTATATACATTAATAAACACACGCCTTTTTCACATAGGGGTAGGCAGAAACTGCGGAACGCTTATTACGAAACTTCCATTTTATTTGTTTCGCCTCATCCCATTATAGTATCGTCATGATAATGATTTTTTACTTAATTGATAATAATAACCTTTATTTTCTTTTGATTATGTTAGACGCGTGGTAACCACCAAGCCATCATACCAAGCCATAAATATATGTTCGGTTATTAGTAGTTATTATATTTAGATAACTACTTAATTTGAGTATAGGTATTTGGTTCCCTTTACCTAGATTAATGTGTTCCGTGTTAACCTTTCAAACATTATTCCATATAAAAACACACAGAATACATCATGATGTAAACATCACACAAATATCTTTCAAACAGATTTTAAGTCCATTAAAATACAAGTTTAAAAACTTCAATTCCATTGTAAAGTGATTTCAGTCTTTTTCCAGCAATCACGCTAATGAATGAAATGAAACCGGTAAGTGTGACTGAATTTCATTTCAAAAGACATTAAAACTTGCTGTCAGGAGTGAAAAATAATCTCAGCATTAAATTATTGCTTACAAGATGAACGGAGACAGATAAGGCCGGTCGCGGATTACACGCCGCTAGGGTTGTACCGCGAGGAGCCACGAATACCGAAAAAATATTTATATCTTACGTTTCACTAAACGTTTTTTCAACCACGTCGAGTTTTAAACGAAAAGTTAGAACAGATTAATTTCTCACCCGCACCGTTTTATTTTATTCGTCACAATTTTTCAACGCCAGCAGGAAAATCTCATCTGCCCCTCGATCCCACTTCATAACTTCCAAGTCGGCCAGTACGAAAGGATGGCTTGGATCAAAATAAATTGTTAGCTTAGGACTCCTTATTTAACTTCTTATTAAAACAGGCCAAGTAAGGAAGAATGTTTTTCCGCACCTTCGGATAAATCGGATAAAATCCTTACACTGAGTTAATCTGCGAAAAAGTTAGTAATGAGCTTCTACTCATGTTTACTTTTTTATTGGTCACTACAAAAATAGCCAGAAAATTAGAACATTTTTTATTAATACAAGAACTTCAAATATGGAAGAAAATCTCATCAAGACATTCTGTTTCTGTAGTCAAACCAAGAGGAAAACTAAACATTAAAGGAATAAAATTAAACAGAATACAAAGAAATAACAATAAAGTGAATTTATTTAGTTTCGTTGTAGCACATTCCTCGGCGCGCCTCAGAAACTTGTAATTAGTTGAAACGGATAAAGAGCGGAACAATTTCTTTCTATCTATAACTCGAAGCGGCTACACATTATTTAAGAACTTTGCATATATTTTTTAATTTACAAAGTTTACCGTTAATTTAAAGTAAACGTATGATAAAATAAGTTTGTAATCATTATTAATAAGAATACTTTAGAAGTTCAAACATAAAATTACCGAGTTCGAAACTCGGATCGATTTCACAAAAATCTTAAAACTTCGACAAACAAAAAGTTGTATACAAAATCAGGGCACATACAATTAGGTGCGTAGAGCCGTACAAAGTAATATACGATACGGTATAACAAGGAATCGCTTAATTAGGAATGTTGTCGGAACCTACGCAAACTGCCTTGCTTGTTCACGTTACCTCGAGAAAGTTATCGCTGAAGCGTGGCCCTTTATCCTTTCCATTTAGAAAATATTTATTTAGCATCCTTTCCTTAAGCCCCTGTGCTCAGGTGCGAGATCGCCCTTACTCAAATAAGGGGGCAGCCATTTAAATAAGGCACTTGTTTTCATTACACTTCTGTTCCTACCGACATTTATTGTGTTCACCGCAAAAACTAATGTTACGTTTATGTAATACGTGTCATAGTTATCTAAGAGAAGTTTTAAAATGGGATCTAGTTTGCGTTCCGAATATATTTCCTAGATTTTATATCGTTTTAGCAGGAATACCCGGAAAATGGATGTTTATGATACTTAGAACGTTGAAAACTGGAATTCTTTTCATGTTAGCTACATCACAGTAAGGAGGATCTCTTAAAAAGAGCATTTAAGTTTCTTTTGAACAGATATTTTTAGGGTACTTACAATACTGTAGGTACGGAACCTATTAGGTTATAACGGGAATCTATATTACTATGACGCGCTGTCCGTCTGTCACCAGACTGTATCTCATGAACCGCGATAGTTAGACATTTGAAATTTTCACAGATTTATTTCTGTTGCCGCCGTAACAACAAATACTAAAAACAGAATTAATAAATATTTACGGGGGCTCCCCACACCTCCGTGCGCGTGTCTGAATCGTACTTGGCCATTTTATAACCATATTTTTTGACGCCCTATAAATTTTTAATTTTAGTCATTTTTGGAAATATTTTACTTTGAATTTTAGTTTTTAAATGTGGTATGAACTATGTTTAAATACAGGTATTTGTTTTTTTTTTTTAATAATTAGTATTAAGTTGTTAATTTATAATAATGAACGAAATTCAATAAAAATTCAGTGTCTCGATCTAAATGTTTTCTAAACTATAACTTCCCTTTTAATTCAGTAAAAGCCTGAAATAATATGACAGCGTCTGTGACTGCTTGAATGGTAATTTTAGTCCACTAATTGCCAGCCTAGTTGGACTAGTTGCTAGTTTCGAATTTGGCAACATTTAATATTTAGGTACTTAATGGAGACATGATCCAGACTTGTATTACAATACAAGTCTAGATATTCGAGGCTATATACTAATTTGTATAGAATTAAGTATGAACTTTTTGAGTATAATTATATATTTAAAAATCACTTAGCTGAATTAAAACTATGATGAACTAAATAAATTAGGTAGGTAGGTATTCAGTCAATCATATATTATTTTAACGTCTACAATTTATTTATAAGGCACAATGATATTCAAAAGTTATTATTTTAATATTATGTACCTATAACAAAGTAAAGGGATAGCGATCACAAAGTTACAATGTTATGCTAATAACTAACCGAAAACTAACCAAATGATGTTTATACTAAGTTTCTAGCAAATATACGCAACCTGTAATTTTCTCTGTACCGTTTTATTAGCGTTTCAATCCTTTCTATTGAATTAAATTAAATGTGTAACGCGACAACCAAAACAGCGCGACATCACTACTCCCGTGTCGGCTGAGTCACCGAGCGCGACCCCGCCACCGCACCGCCGCCGCTGCCCGAGCGCCTATAAAAGGCCATGCAGAGCCCAATAACGCCAGTCTCAGGTCGGCACGCGCCGGTGGTACGCTCCGCATCGACTTAGGTCGGTCACGCCTGCCCCGCTTCTTGCCGTATCTGGGTACTCAGTCGTATACTGTGTGTATGTTGTGTCGGCATCGCTAGCGGTCCGCCCATCATTCTCACAGTGTATGACGCCGTGGGGTTTACTTAGCTAGCCGTTTTATTATGTAGAATCATTTAATTTTAACTTAAACCTTGTAATTTTGTTAATGTAGACTTAGCGTTTTATGTTAGTTTTACTTATCAAATAAATTATCTTTGTTTATTTGTCTATTGTGAGTTTGGTCTCATCTCCACACACAAACCCTTCTTACAATTGGCTTCCCAACGCGGGCACTTACCTTTTGTTTTAATTTGTTAGATCAAAGTAAATTTTCTTAAAGTACCCTGTTTTTTTAAATTTTGTTGTTAACTGAATAACTTTAATTGTTATAGACCAGGAGTTGGTGTTACATTTTTTTCTTTAGTCCAACTAGTCAAAATACATTATAGTCAAGGAGCTAGTGTCTTTTTTCAATTAGTCAACTTAGTTGAAATATTTTGTTTACAAAATTGATTTATATCAGATTTTACCCAGACGTAGCCGCAGAAATAAAATAATGGCGAACGTCAGCTTTACTGATGATCAGTTTCGTGATCTGTTAGAAGTCTTAGCGAATAGGAGTAGCACTGTCATTACTCAGAAGATAGGTAGTTTTGCTGCCTGCACAGCCCGTTACGATGGGACTCGCAATGTAACAGTGGTTGAGGCATTTTTGTCGACAATAAGTACCTATAAAAGGATAGAATCGGTTTCGGATGAAAATGCCATTGAGGGGCTTACGCTACTGTTGGTCAAAGACGCAGCAACTTGGTGGCTGGGAGTCAAAGAGAGCGTCACCACTTGGAATGCCGTCGTTACCTTGATACGATCTACATTTGCGCCTAAACGGCCAGCCCATAAAGTATATGAAGAGATCGTGGGTGAAAAGCAACAAACTCCGACAGGCACAGAAATGTTCGTTGCTAGAAAACGGGCGTTACTCGCCGAATTACCAAAGCCAGCCCATACCGAATCCCAAAATTTGGACTTATTGTATACGTCGCTGCACATCAGTATTAAGGATAGAATACCCCGGGATACTGTCGCATCGTTTGACGAATTCCTTACAAAGGCTCGACAAATAGAGGAAGTTATGGCAGAAAGACAGGCAAATCGATCCAATCCCTCCTCCTCTTCAAAGAAATCTCGTTGCTCGTTCTGCAGATCATTTGGTCATCAAGAAAATGAGTGTCGAAAGAAGTCGGGACAAAAACAAACACCCACTACATCGACAGAACCACCTAATACGTCCAACAAGGAGGCAACCCCAGGTCCAAAAATCACGTGTTACGGATGCGGTGAGCCTGGCGTAGTTAGAAGTAAATGCTCAAAATGCAACAAAAATAAAATTGGAGCAGTACAGGTGGGATTTTATTCAGTTAGTCCCGCTATTGAATCAGCGTCGCGACTAAGACCCACCATCAACATATCGATTGGTGGAGTCACAGGGAAAGCTCACGTTGACACTGGAGCGAAGTTAAGCGTCGCATCCACTTCGCTGTACCGGGTGTTACAACGACAGGGCATCCAGTTTAAGGAAGAGAAGGCGACTATTACACTCGCAGACGGACTTCGACGTAGACAGCAAATCAAGTCCGCCGTTGTACCTGTGTCGCTTTGTGGACGGATAATCCCCACAAATTTTATCGTGCTATCAGAAACACACGATAACCGGACACTCTTAGGAGTTGATTTCATCCAAGATGCCAACCTAGCACTAAACGTGCCGCAACTGCTGTTCTACTTCTTGGATGAAACCGAACGGAAATACGATTTATTTCCCGAAGAAGAGGAAGAAGATGGTGCACTCGTGTCCACAGTGCAAACGGAGCCTGAGAAAGCCGAGACGGTATTTGAGAAGTTAGCCAAAATCACCTCTCTGGAACCATTTGTGAGCCCGATGCTCACGACTCCGTCCCAACCTTCAACCCTACCTGAAGAATGCGGAATGGAGGATTCGTACGGACCACCGCGTCCGATTAATTATGATACTTCCCCGCAGTTGCCATCAAGCAAGGCACTTACCCTATCCGGGTACTCACCCAGATCTAACGGATCACTGTTACGTGATGTGCAATCAGCTGTGAACAACTCTGAAGTAACTCTCTCGCCACACAGCAAACAATTGGTTGGCCCAAATGTTGATATTGCTATGATCGGGGTCACAACTACTGAAGAGGTTACACAGTTGAATAACCTATTGGAACGTAATGCTACAGTATTTAGTGGTAATGGAAAACCAGCCAGTTAAGATGGCTGTAGTACCAGTCACAATGTGTGGTCGGATAATCCCCACCAATTTTATCGTGTTACCAGAGACCCACGATAACCGAACGCTCCTAGGAGTAGACTTCATTCAAGACGCGGGTATGGTGCTCAACCTACCGCAGTTGCTGTTCCACTTCTTGGATGAACCAGGACGGAAATATGAATTATTTCCCGAGGAAGAGGAAGAAGATGGCGCGCTCGTGTCCACAGTGCAAACGGAGCCTGAGACAGCCGAGACGATGTTTGAGACGCTAGCCAAACTCACGTCCCTGGAACCATTTGTGAGCCCGATGCTCACGACTCCGTCCCCACCTTCAACCCTACCAGAAAAATGCGGAATGGAGAATTCATACGGGCCACCGCGCTCGATTAATATTGATACCCCTCCACAGTCGCCCTCAAGGATGAAACCGACGCTATCGGGATACTCACCCAGATTTGTCGGATCGCTATTACGGGATGCTCAAGCGAGCATCAATAATACTGAGGTGACCCTGTCACCCCGAAGCAATGCGTTGTTTGCACCAAACACGTCATTCGCTGTTAAGCAATTGTCATGGGAGTAGTCTTCGAGCAGGGGGAGGGCATAGACAAGCCAAATTTTAACAACAGATAGTCTTATCTGGAAACTTCAACTCAGAAATAACTCTTTCCCTTGTTCTGTTAGCAGAAACTGTTGAGTATTCCAGACAGACCCTTGCGCAGACGCGACAGGCCAAAGAAGCAAGCAGACACCAGAGCAGCAACTGGTCTCCTCGCCGGGACGTCTTCGGGACCAGAGGGGGAGTCTGTAACGCGACAACCAAAACAGCGCGACATCACTACTCCCGTGTCGGCTGAGTCACCGAGCGCGACCCCGCCACCGCACCGCCGCCGCTGCCCGAGCGCCTATAAAAGGCCATGCAGAGCCCAATAACGCCAGTCTCAGGTCGGCACGCGCCGGTGGTACGCTCCGCATCGACTTAGGTCGGTCACGCCTGCCCCGCTTCTTGCCGTATCTGGGTACTCAGTCGTATACTGTGTGTATGTTGTGTCGGCATCGCTAGCGGTCCGCCCATCATTCTCACAGTGTATGACGCCGTGGGGTTTACTTAGCTAGCCGTTTTATTATGTAGAATCATTTAATTTTAACTTAAACCTTGTAATTTTGTTAATGTAGACTTAGCGTTTTATGTTAGTTTTACTTATCAAATAAATTATCTTTGTTTATTTGTCTATTGTGAGTTTGGTCTCATCTCCACACACAAACCCTTCTTACAAATGGTAACTTTATAAAGGCTGTGGATTTATCTAGTTTACTTTTCGTAACTCGTTTGATTTTTAGGGTTCCGCACACAAAGGGTAAAACGGGACCCTATTATTAATACTCCGTCCGACCGTCGGATATAGCTTGGTGACGCAAGCTATATCCCATAAAACGTCATATTTAGAAAGTTGAAATTTACACAGATGGTGCATTTCTGTTGCCAATAACAACAAATACTACAGAAAAGAATTAATTGAAAATTGAAGGGGGCTCCCCCTCCCTTACAGCGAACGTGATTTTTTTTGCAATTTTTAGTGATAATGGTACGGAACCCTTCGTACGCAAGTCCGACTCGCACTTGGCCGGTTTTTTTACCCCTTAATTTTAGGAGTTGCTTTCTAAGCTTTTTACAAGGGCTTCTCAAATTACACTGTCTGTACGTCCATCTATCTGTCACAGAGCTGTATCTTTTGAGCCCGAAAACTAGAACAAGCAGACGATCGCACGGTTCGACGTCGCGGGAGGTTTTGCGCACTTCGTCCCATTCGTACTTCATCCCGTTTTCGCACTTCATTCGCAGATCATCCCATTCGCAGTTGGTCCCATTCGTGTTTTGTCCCTTACGCAGTTTGTCCCTTTCGCAGTTGGTCCCCTTCGCAGTTGGTCCCATTCGCGGTTTGTCTGTTTCGTACTTGGTTCCACTCGCGGTTCGTCCCATTCGCGGTTGGTTCCATTATAAATCAGCGAGTGGAGGTTTCTTATGTTAGTATATCTGCAACAAAAAACTTTAAGGATTCCCCCATACAAGAAACGTGTTTTTTGGCATTTCTTGATTATAATTATTATTTAAGTAGTGTTCGAATCTAACCCTCAATTCGCCGATTTTACAAGTCTCTGCGATATTAACAGATTCGGCTTTACTAGTTGTTTTCCTTTGTAGATTCTGACTTATTATGAAAATACTTGCGAAGGATAAATTAAAACATTCTTTGGCAAAAGAGACAAAACTGGTAGAAAATGTTATCTGTAACAAAGATATAACTTGATAAAACTTGCTGTCAACAATTAATGTACATAATACACTCGTAAACCTATTACTGATTTAGACATTCGAAATAAGGAAAATGTGTAATAATGAATACGTAATTTATCTGTTTTTAATAGCCCAAGTAGCTGCAGAAATACTCGTAAAAATATTTTAAGAACCTTTTCAAAAACCAACTTTCATTCCAAAATTCTCATAAAATAAAAACTTTTAATCTCACAACCGCATATGAGTGGCAAAGAGTTGTCCTCTTTTTTTTTTGGTACCTACTAAAATCATCAAATGATGTCCTTCTGTCTGTGTGAAGCGGAATGGACTGTCAGACTCGTACTGTCTAAAATCCACCGTGTTCCTTTACTTACCCTTTACGTTCCAGGGCCCAGGCCCCAGGACCTTGGCAGGCATTTGGCCCTATGAGGTCCCCGTTAGTTTGCTGTGCTTTTGAAGGTGAGAGTGAAAACGACGCTCCGTCGACCCAGGCATGGTCCCTAATCGGACAGCGAGCTTCCCATTACTCGCCTTACCCGCCGTGACAGGAAATCGGATCCTCTGATCCTCGGGGCCATCATACTCGTATTTACAAAAACTGATTGAATGGAGTTAAACGGTAGCCATTTTGTAAAATAAAACTTATCCCTTTCAAAGCTAAGGGAATCTATAAGACATAATAAAATCGAAGTGACTCCCCATGAGGATACCTAGCGAGACTTCCTGTATTAAACAAAGAGAATTGTACCTACAGTGGAATTTCAGATAACGTTGATTCTTCTCTAGGAAGATAAATAGATGGACTCAATACAAGTTAGCTAGGAAAGTAAAGTTACTGTAGCAAGTGTCAAAAGTATATATCGATGTGACTTATAACAAAAAAAAACATTACTTCCTCGGATTTTCTAAACCTAGGATTTTCTCCTGTATCGTGGGTGCGTTTAAAAATATTTCAAATTATTTAAACTAAACCGGCCAAGTGCGTGTCGGGCCACGCACAGTGTAGGGTTCCGTAGTTGCCCATCAAAATACTTATATGCAAACTAACTAAACTGATTCGCTAAATTTAATTTTAAAAAGAAGAATTTTCAAAATCGGTCCAGGCGTCTTTGAGAAATCGGGGAAAATACATAAAAAAAAAGATTACGACGAATTGAGCACCTCCTCCTTTTTTTGAATTTAGTTAAAAATAGTTGACAATGAAAACCTACCTATCCCCAAAACATACCCACCTATTATAACTGTAAAATTAAAGTTGACAAACTTACATTTGCAGTTGAAGAACATGTTCTCCGATACATTTTGTTTATGAAAATATATAATCCAAGTACGTTTTATAAGTTGGTCGACTATTGCTCGTAAACTTGTAAAGCCTACTTAGTCATGATAATTTTCTTTTAAACTTCATTATATATACTACTATTGTGAATTTTTTCACACCCTCAAACATAACCGTTTAGCTGGTAGAGGGGGGGGACACTCGAGTCGAGCAAAAATTAGCACTTTAAAGCTTAATATTTCACAAACGAATCTTTTTATCAAAAACCGGCCAAGTGCGTGTCGGGCCACGCACAGTGTAGGGTTCCGTAGTTGCCACCATGGCCACCTTCCAGCTCCATCATTAGACCCTGGAAAACATCGAGTGCCAAAGTCCAAGCGAAGAAAAATCAAATGACCCTAAACTCGAAGGGATTGTTATTGTATTACCTACAAAGATCCCATGGCCACCTTTCAGCTTCATCATCAAAACCTTTAATAATATCCAGGACCAAAGTCTATGTAAAGACGAATCAAATTAGCCCAAACTCGATGGGATTGCGTTATTGTATTACAAAGATCCCATGGCTACCTTCCAGCTCCATCATAAGAGCCTGGAAAACATCCAGTACAAAAGCTTATGTAAAGACGAATCAAATGACCCTAAGCTCAGTAGGATTGAGTTGTTGTATAAGGAAGAACTCATGGTTACCTTCCAGCTCTATCATCAGACCATGGACATCATCCAGCATCAATGTCTATGTAATAAAGACGACTCTAACGAGCCGAAACTCGACGGGATTGAGTTGTTATCAAATCGCTTCAAGAATGATTTAAAATTTAAAGAGTTCCCACGTTTTCTCCAGGATTCCATCATCACATCCTGACTTGATGATCATGGGACCAATTGGAAGGTGTACTCTTTCAATCAAAAGAAGAATTTTCAAAATTGGTCCAGGCGCTTTTGAGAAATCGGGGAAAATACATTAAAAAAAAGATTACGACGAATTGAGAACCTCCTCCGTTTTTTGAAGTTAGTTAAAAATAGTTGACAATAAAAACCTACCTATCTCCAAAACATACCCACCTAATATAGCTGTAAAAATAAATTTGACAAACTTACATTTGCAGTTGAATAACATGTTCTCCGGTACATTTTGTTTAGGAAAATATGTTATCCAAGTACGTTTTATAAGTTGGTCGACAATTACTCGTAAACTTGTAAAACCTACTTAGTCATGACAATTTTCCTATAAACTTCGTTATTTATACTACTATTGTGAATTTTTTCACACCCCCAAACATAACCGTTTTGCTGGCAGAGGGGGGAGACACTCGAGTCGAGCAAAAATTAGCACTTTAACGCTTAATATTTCACAAACGAATCTTTTTATCAATAAATTGTTATGGAAACTATCAATATTTTTTAAAGACCTATTTAATGATACCCCACATTACGGGGTACGCGAGAAAAAAAAAATCCCCACTTTACGTGTAAGTACAGGAGGTACCCTAAAAAAATATTTTTCAATATTTTATTTTACCACTTTTTCGGCCCAACAAATCCGTATATTTACACCAAATTACAGCTTTCTAGTACTGGGCGTCTCTGAGCTAAGCTGCGGACAGACGGACGGACGGACGTACGGACGGACATGGCGAAACTATAAGGGTTCCTTGTTGACTACGGAACCCTAAAAAATTATTAATGAAAACTATCAATATTTTTTAAAGACCTATTTAATGATACCCCACACTAAGGGGTCCGCGAGAAAAAAAAAAACATCCCCACGTTACGTGTACAGGAGGTGCCCTAAAAAAATATATTTTACGAGATTTTATTTTACCACTTTTTCGGCACAACAAATCCGTATATTTATACCAAATTACAGCTTTCTAGTACTGGGCGTCTCTGAACTAAGCTGCGGACAGACGGACGGACGGACGGACGGACGGACATGGCGAAACTATAAGGGTTCCTTGTTGACTACGGAACCCAAAAAAAACAGAACAAACCCTGTAAGCCAATCGTGCCGTCTAAAACATAATAAATAGATTATTATTTAAACAAGGTTATCTGTAAAACATTAATATTAATTAATTAACACTATTATTATATTAATTTACTATAAAACCCACAAAGAAAAAAAGTTTGGTGTTTGATGCAAAATGGAATATTTTTCCGTTGATAATTTATTTATTTAAATAATTTGACAACATTGGTCCACTAGTTAATGGAACTAACCTAAGTATGAAACACCTGTTTTTTTTTTATTGTCATCAGTTCTTTCAGCTGAGTTTCAGCTCTAGAAAGGTTGTTAATGCTATACAAATAATGCCAGCAGGTCAACCTACCTTAATCTGTCACATTTCACCAATCGAATATCAACCTTCCACTATTGTGATAAGGCTGAAAATACACACATCAAAAGTGTCTAGGGATCAACATATATTTTTGCAATAACTTTTCTCCTGATTGATATTGATTAAAATGTTCTTTAAGGATTCATCAAATAAAGTGTTATCGTTTGTCACAGTAACGATAAACCAAGTCACCTTTGCATTCATAAAGAAATTTGCCATTTTCCTAATAAAGGGATTTTTGACATTTGAACCACTAACATTAAAGTTCGAAAAAAAGACTGAAATAACAGTTTTCTTTAAAATTTTATTGGGTAACTTAAACAATTAATAATCCGTGTTTCTACCGCGAACACTAACAACACAAGAACATCGGTTTGGCATACTCAAAATGAGTTCATCCAAATCACGCTGTGGAATGGCCGCCCATGTTCGTTGCAACAACAAAAAAAGGTCTTCTTGCGACTGGATACCCTCCATATTCGGCAGAGCTCTTCTCTGTAGCATATCCCATGCATGCTCAATCGGGTTCAAGTCTGGCGACTGAGCAGGCCAGGGCAGGACATTGATGTTAGCTGCGGCGAGAGTCTGTCTTACAACTCTTGCGGTGTGCGGTCGTGCATTATCATGCATTAACTGAAATAAGGGACCGATTTGCACTTGTAGAGGAACGATGACGTCTGATACAATCGTCTCAGCATAAATTTGAGCGTTGAGGTTGCCTCTGATCCAAATCAACTCAGTTCTTCCGCCGATCCAAATACCCGCCCATACCATGATGGTTCCACCACTATAAGGATGGACTTCCTGGCAGGATTTTAATCGCTGTTGGCGTCCAGGGGTTCTCCAGTGTCGTATACGTCTTGTATCCGGTCTCATACCAAAACGAGACTCATCAGAAAAGCACACGAAACGCCATTGTTCTTCTGCCCAATTTCTGTGTTCAAGAGCCCATTGATATCGAATCCTACGATTGTGCATTGCTATAGGTGGTACCCGTAGCGGTCTTCGGGAATGAAGGTTCACTTCATGCAAGCGGTTTCTGACTGTTTGGTCGCTAATTAAGTTCCCTGAAGAGTGATGAAGCCTCACGGCTAACATCATGGCGGTTATTGTTGGAGCTCTTCGAGTTAAGATTTGAATGTATCGGTCTTGTCTCCGTGTGGTGCAGCGATACCGTCCTCCATGGCGCTCAGCCACGGTACCAGTGCTTCGGTAACGTGTCCAAAGTCGACTGATAACACTCTGACTTGTATTCAGAGCTAAAGCCACAGTACGTTGCCGGGAACCAGCTTCTATCATTCCCACGGCTCTGAGCATTTCTTCCCGGCTTAAATGACGTCGCCGCTCCATAATAACGTTGGTTTTAATCAGTAGTAGGGAAACAGTAGCACTAATAATGTCTTCAATGCGTTGTATGTTTTTATAGAGAAAATATTGACAGCTGATTTTCATCTTTTACTCGAATTTGATTTACAGTTCCTGATTCAAATTATGAAATGCACCAAAAAGGATCCATATAAATTTATAAAATCATAAATTTATTACAAAGCCACATCTCAATCTCAAGAAATCCGCATAAAAATGCTTGATCCCTAGACACTTTTGATGTGTGTATATTAAAGAAATTTGACAGTTTGAGGTAGGTTGATGTGCTGGCGTTTGTACTTTAGAACTCAACCCTAGGTTCCGACGATTCGCAACACTATCACAAAGTTTTAGCACTTTAACAGTTACTTAGGTGAAGTGCACACATTTTAAAGAAAACTTCGTACTTAACCTCGCTACTAATATAAATAAAATATGTAACTTGACTTGCTAACAACTTTAATGTTATAACTTTAACTTAACCTACATAGTATTTTGAAATGAACAATTGCTGTACTTATTTTAATGTTTATAATTATGGGTTATTTTTAACAGTGTTAACATAGCAGCACAGATTAAGTAAGTACGTACCTATTTAATAAATAATTTTGTATCTTACTTAATCCATGCAGCTAGTTTTACAACTACTTCAGTAAGTTATAAGTTATTTGTACACATACGATAACCGTTTTAACTGACATATTATGTACCTAAATATTATAAGCACTAAGGGCTTTAAACGTACGTAATACGTAGGTTCTGCTTATTTATTTCAGGTTAAAATTCAAACGAAACCTTAAAAGCAAACATTAAGAATTCCAAATGGCCGTTATCGGTAACCTAATGTTCATCAAGATTAAGCTGCAATTTATTTTATTGTTGCTGATAACTGGGGCACCTATACGAAATAATAATTATTTCATATAAATCTAATGAAAAACTTCTTATACGACTTATTCAGGCGAAAGCGGGGTAACTTTTAGTGCCCAAGAGAACTTTTAAGGGCAACATTTGTTGATAATTTCTTTATAATAGTCAAAGTTCTGATTTTACAAACACGAATTACTTTGACATCAAAGAATCTTCCCGTACTATATTGAATTGAAGCTGTTCCAAGAAAATAAAACTGAAACTATTAGTAGTAAATAATTAATTAACGCTTTCAGCTGAGCATCTGGGTCATCATCTTCGGTCGTATTGGCCCGGAGGTTTAGAACCTCGCTTCTTATGCATGCGGTTGTGAGTTCGAACCCAGGCAAGTATCAATGTACCTTTTTCAATGCAAAATCTACTTTCTAAAAACTTATCTTGGACATCAGTAACAGAAAACACCGTGAGGTAACTTACATAATTAACTGTAACACCGAGGGCGGCTAAAACTTCACACGAAAAAAACTGTGCGTCTGAGTATCCAAATATTCGTTGCATGTAGCACTGTTTTTACTGGGAGAAAATTTTCATTCAACGGAATAATATTTCCTTTAATTTAAAAGTCATAACACAAAACTTATTCGAAAAAACGAAAAACAAGAATAATCAAACATCAAAGTTTGCTTGCCCATTAAAATCCAATCCGAATTACCATGGCGTCGTCAATTCGGTATTGTTCTAATTTCGTCCACTCGAGTCCGAGATACACTCGACGATCAAAATGGTGAACGATTTTTGTTCGCTTTAATTAAGTCACGAACGTCACAGTGGCTGTTGGCCCGTTTCCTTGGCCCAGGTAATCACGATCGGAAAGGCATTAATTCAAAACTCCAGTGTAGCTCTCGAGCTCGATTGCTAACGACCCCACTTGAGCACGTCGCAAACGAACTTCCTAAATACGAGTGTAGCCGTCACCGTGCTTGTGTCACCCATATACATTACAATGTCTAATGAACAATCAATTTTTCAGTTAGATGACTAAATATTCAGCACAATGATTTTTCTTTTCTCTCCTTTTCAATGTCTTTCCAGCAGTAATGCACTTATCAAATTACATTTAAAGATGTAATTTAAACAGACATTATAAATGAAGTGTTTGAAACTATTCATTATACTGTGCTTTTTTTAAAAAATAGAGCCACAAACGAGACTCCTCAGAAATCTTGCAGGCAAATACATTGTATTTTCAATTGGTTACCGTCCAACCGGATACCGGATCGGCTACCGGAATCGCTGCTCTACTCTACGTAGAAGCTAACGGAGCAGTAATACCTACCTACAAACACAACATTTGAATGGCTACCGGCAAACCAGTTTGACAAATTGCGACAGAAACATTGTTTCGCTAGATTTACTAAGGATTATAAATATTCTAGAAAGCTATATTCTACAAAAGAACAATTTACGTTATAAAATATAATATGTAAAATGCAAGAATTGCACAATTCTACTATTTATTGTACGACAGAGCAGGCACATTTGTTGGAAACTTATAAACCGAATCGAATTTTTGTGTTTCTAACAATTTATTGGATGGAAACAATATCAAGAATGAAAATATTTAACTTTTATTGTATACATTGTTTTACAACAAATTAATACTAAACAATTATTTATGTAACGAAAAGGGAACTGAACAAAGGCAATCAATGAACGCTTGAAATAGCCTCCATGTAATAAATATAACAGGAACAATCTTCCGCTATCCCTGTTCAAATATTTATTTTGCAAATAGGCCGAATCCAGTTAAGCTTCCATTCTAATTAGAGAAAAACAGGCAATTTGTAGATATAGATTTTAATTTTAATTGAGCCGTCATGAATAATTGAAAAGACAAGCTTTCAATTTCGCAAAGTGTGATGAAGAATGTATTTACGAAACAGATTAATTCAATATTCCTGGAACGAAATTATTCCACTAAGTAGTCGTTTGAGTTGTACCTAGGTCAGACATTTCATTAATACCCTCTGAGTGTTCTAATGACTTTCATTTGCTCTTTAAAAGTACGCCGTGTGCCTCTCTGTGCCTCCGTCGTGCCTCTTTCGTAGTCATATAGGTGTTATGTCATATCAAAGACAAGAATCCATCACCGCGAACAAAGGCGAGACTAACAAAGAAACTGTTTAGCCAATTAAGTCAGTATAATTAGTCGTATTATAAATCTATGAACGGTACAAGAACAATCACGTGTCGCTTTTCAAAGTGAGACAGTTCTAGGTTCAGAGCCATTAGTTAATTAGATAGTGTCTACACAATTGAGATTTCAAAGACAGTGGTAATCAATTGTGCGTCTAACGAAGGTACCTGGGGGACAAACAAACAGTGCATCTGCGGCTCTGTATGACACGGCGCGGAGCGGCATGGCTCTGTCACCAAATACAGGACAGAGGACCAACCTGTGTATACCTATGTGTTCCTGCTATGTTGTGTACCCACTATAACTACCGCCCACTGAGATTTTGCTTTTGAGCGCTCGATGTGTTACATCGGGATTTATTTTAGGCCAGTTTTGACAATCTGCGTTCCACTGAAACGTTTGAGGGTCTTAAGCACTGATGTTTTGTTAAAACAGTTGCTCGTTATTTATTTCTCCATTACCAAAGTAGCTAATGTAGGAGTTAAAGCAGCCACGGTGAAGTGGGAGTGGGCGGGCCACATAGAACGAAAGCGGAACCCGGAGAGGTGGACAAAGATCTTCACTCACTGGACTCCTGAGGGAGGATATCTATATATGAGGTGGTGTGACGATCATGTTCGTAGAGCAAGCAAGGCCAGAAAATGCCTAAAACAGAGAGGTTTAGAAGACAAAAGGGAAGGCCTTTGCCGAGCAGGCTGACACAGCAGGTAAAAAAAAACCAAAGAAACTAAAGTTCTCAGATTTATTAAGTCTTTGAGAATTGTGCAAAATATGCAATAATTATTGGTGGTACCTGTAGGTACTAAAATTGTTCAAGGAATAAATGAAAAGCTTCTGTACCTATCGCATTGTGAACCTCAAACGTTTAACATCCGATATACAATGCATCGCCTCATGTTAAACACCGTAGACTTGAGATTTAAGGTCATGCTGTAATTCCTAGCTGACATGTTGGTATAGAAACTCGGTGAACTAACAAACACGTCTGATCTATAAAGTCAATCGGCATCGGCATAGCCACGTTTGAGCGGCTTACGTCAATACCGTAACTGTCCTCTGGGTGTGTAATATGAGAAGAGTGAATGTATATGTGTATGAGAGGGTGTGTTAGATAGTTTAGATGAATATTTTTGCTAGTTGATTCTTATAGAAAATCGCTACAATAATTGTAGTACACCAACAACAATTTTTTTTTTTAGGTACAACTACACACATCAAAAGTGTCTAGGGATCAACATATATTTTTGCAATAACTTTTCTCCTGATTGATATTAATTAAAATGTTCTTTAAGGATTCATCAAATAAAGTGTTATCGTTTGTCACAGTAACGATAAACCAAGTCACCTTTGCATTCATAAAGAAATTTGCCATTTTCCTAATAAAGGGATTTTTGACATTTGAACCACTAACATTAAAGTTCGAAAAAAAGACTGAAATAACAGTTTTCTTTAAAATTTTATTGGGTAACTTAAACAATTAATAATCCGTGTTTCTACCGCGAACACTAACAACACAAGAACATCGGTTTGGCATACTCAAACTGAGTTCATCCAAATCACGCTGTGGAATGGCCGCCCATGTTCGTTGCAACAACAAAAAAAGGTCTTCTTGCGACTGGATACCCTCCATATTCGGCAGAGCTCTTCTCTGTAGCATATCCCATGCATGCTCAATCGGGTTCAAGTCTGGCGACTGAGCAGGCCAGGGCAGGACATTGATGTTAGCTGCGGCGAGAGTCTGTCTTACAACTCTTGCGGTGTGCGGTCGTGCATTATCATGCATTAACTGAAATAAGGGACCGATTTGCACTTGTAGAGGAACGATGACGTCTGATACAATCGTCTCAGCATAAATTTGAGCGTTGAGGTTGCCTCTGATCCAAATCAACTCAGTTCTTCCGCCGATCCAAATACCCGCCCATACCATGATGGTTCCACCACTATAAGGATGGACTTCCTGGCAGGATTTTAATCGCTGTTGGCGTCCAGGGGTTCTCCAGTGTCGTATACGTCTTGTATCCGGTCTCATACCAAACGAGACTCATCAGAAAAGCACACGAAACGCCATTGTTCTTCTGCCCAATTTCTGTGTTCAAGAGCCCATTGATATCGAATCCTACGATTGTGCATTGCTATAGGTGGTACCCGTAGCGGTCTTCGGGAATGAAGGTTCACTTCATGCAAGCGGTTTCTGACTGTTTGGTCGCTAATTAAGTTCCCTGAAGAGTGATGAAGCCTCACGGCTAACATCATGGCGGTTATTGTTGGAGCTCTTCGAGTTAAGATTTGAATGTATCGGTCTTGTCTCCGTGTGGTGCAGCGATACCGTCCTCCATGGCGCTCAGCCACGGTACCAGTGCTTCGGTAACGTGTCCAAAGTCGACTGATAACACTCTGACTTGTATTCAGAGCTAAAGCCACAGTACGTTGCCGGGAACCAGCTTCTATCATTCCCACGGCTCTGAGCATTTCTTCCCTGCTTAAATGACGTCGCCGCTCCATAATAACGTTGGTTTTAATCAGTAGTATCCAACAGTAGCACTAATAATGTCTTCAATGCGTTGTATGTTTTTATAGGGAAAATATTGACAGCTGATTTTCATCTTTTACTCGAATTTGATTTACAGTTCCTGATTCAAATTATGAAATGCACCAAAAAGGATCCATATAAATTTATAAAATCATAAATTTATTACAAAGCCACATCTCAATCTCAAGAAATCCGCATAAAAATGCTTGATCCCTAGACACTTTTGATGTGTGTACTTCATGATTGTCAGCAGACCCTCAGTCTGATCGTACGTTAGCCTACCCATCCAATTGGTTACTGATGTTTTTAATGCTACACTGTTCAGGCAGCAGGCAGGATAATTATAGTCCAGTCAACAAGGATTTTTTTGTATGAAGACTTTCGAAAAATTCTTCCGGCGCTGAAATTTGGCATAATATATGATGAGAGTAGGTGATACAGATTAGAGATGCACAATAATCCAAAAATTTTTCAGCCGAGAAGTTTCGTTTTTTTTGCCATAACATGAAAATTGCTTATAACTCTCTGCGAAAAATTCCTCAGCCTCAAATTCTTTTTGTATTTGTTTAAATGTATTAGTTAGAATAGGGAATTATAAAAATCCAACAAATTTTGGATTTCAATGTCACTCCAAATTAACTTTTTACATAACGCGCTCTAACTTCTAGTGAAAAATTGCTCCGCCGATTTTTATTTTTTTATGTGATTTCTTATCCTTAACTAAATAGGTTTGTTACGTAATCCAAAACTTTTTCCTTTTGAAACAATATTATTTGATGTCAAATCAATCAAATAATGACGTTTGAAAATGAAAAAGATAACAAACCTATGTATGTACGAGTATTTAAGGATAAGATAACACGTCTATTCTATACATATATCTTCTATACATACATATACATATAATAAAACTGTAGAAAAATATTTTTTGTACATTAAAAAAAAAACTCAAAAAATATAGCCAGCGTGTTTAAGGACAACCAATAGAACTCATTTCTAGCATTTTTAGAATTTTTGTCTGTTTGTCTGTTTGTCTGTATGTCTGTTTGTCTGTTTATTTGTTCGGGCATCACGTAAAATGTGCGAAAGCTATGTAGATAACTTTAATACATAACGACTGACCGTAACTTGAAGTAACATTTAGTTTTTGTTTCATTGAAATCGGATCAGTCTATCAAAAGATATTTGAATTTAAAGTGTTCCAGAAGTAAAATTACGGTCAGTTTACACCGAGACACGCGTGTTCAGTAGCGCGATCTAGCTTGGAATAGAAAAACAACATACCTATTCAAATATGGTGTGGGCTGGAGTGGAGTGGTTTGGAATGGAGTGGAGCGGAGTAGAGTAGAGTAGAGTGGAATGGAATAGAATGGGACGGAATGGAAAGAAAGAAAGAAAGAAAAGGTTTTTATTTGACTCACACTAGAAAGGGATGGAGTGGGATGGAGTGGTATGGAGTCGGATGGAGTGGGATGGAGTGGGATGGAATGGGATGGAGTGTGATGGAGTGGGATAGAGTGGGATGGAATGGGATCGAATTAAGCGCTTCGCACAAAAAAATACATTGTTAAATTCCGACATCCACGCGAACGAAGTCGCGGGCACAGCTAGTAAAAAAATAAAAATCGGCAGTGCAATTTTTCACTAGAAGTTAGAGCGCGAAATGTAAAAAGTTGATTTGGAGTGACACTGAAATCGAAAATTTGTTGGATTTTTATACTTACCTATTCTAACTTATACAACACAATACAAAAAGAATTTGAGGCTGAGGAATTTTTCACAGAGAAGTTATAAGCAATTTTCATATTTTTGTCATCTCGAAAAAAAAGTTGGATTATTGTGCATCTACAATCTGTATCACCTTCTTTCATCATATGCCAAATTTCAGTGCCGGAGGAATTTTTCGGACCACATAATTATATGCCTCGTTGACTGGACTATAATTACAAACCGCAAACGGGGTGACACCGCACATAGGTAAATCTAGTTCTAGTAAATTATTAATGGCGCCAGTCAAATGTGTTAAGTTGCACATCAAAGTCAATGTTATCTAATCTAACAACACTTCTTGTATACGAGTAGAACCATCAAAACAACATACAACTGCATACTACTGTCAGTTTTTCAGGGGCTCGTTAACTAACAAAAGTTAGCTTTGTGCCGTGACGTGTGCCGTCAATGTATGCTCTGTGCGACACTGTACATGAACACTTGTGTACAGTGTACAGTCAGCCAGTTTGATGTGCTAATGAGCGACATTAACGTTTAGTCGACGTCAATAAACGTCAGTTTGTCGACTGCAGGGTACAATGCATCCCTACACGTATCTAGTATGTCCCGGCTTCCATGTAAGTATTCCTCAATAGATCATTATTAGCACTTATCCCCTTTTCTATCAAGAGAGTTATTTTTTTCTTTATAATGCATTTTCTCTTGGCCCGCAACCCAGAAAAGATGAGACCTAAAATTATCTAATTTTATTTTATTGCTTTATATGAGAATGTATAATGATTTGACATTAACTTTATTATCATTTTATTTTGAACGGTTGGTGTGACCTTTAGTTTGAAATTCATTCATTCGATAATTTTTATTATTATTAATATCGATTTAATTTAATTTATATAAATAGAGCGAGTTCACCCAGAAGAAACAGGAACTCCTGCGCACCGACAGAACACAGTAGGTACTACATAAAAACTGTTTGGCGGTGGACTCCGAATATTAGGCACATATTAGGTAAAAACACAAAGGAAAGTGTAAAAACACGTATTATTCGTTCACCATATTTATTAGCAGAGAGTACAGATAACATATCATAGACAATACAAAAGCAACACCGACGAGATGATGGTCGGGATCCAGGCGACTCTGGTGACGTCTACCAACGCCAGCGGGATCGCTCAGCAGTCACCGCTGGTAGCCGGTGGATCCGTCGTTGCTCGCGGTGGACTGCTAGTAAGTGGATACAACACACCTCAAAAATGCCTTCTGTTGTATTATAAAAACAGAGTTTGTACACAGCTTATTAAATAGAGAAGAGGATCGCTTCACAAACGTTGTCAAAAACTAATAAAACGTACCTAGTAAATGTATCCAGTGATAAAATACTAAGTACGTATATCTAGGCACTGAAAATAGAACAATTCCTTTCACAGTATTTTTTCCTCTGTTCCTTTATTCAATCTTTCGCCCAGTGAAGAAACAAAATCCAACTTTATCTCAACAAAAATCACACTGGAACACAAATAAAACAAAACGAAGTAAATGTCTTCCAACAAATTATTTATACTTCAAAGCATCAAAGGCAAAAAAATAAAAGCTTGTAAAAATTATCTACCATTTTACTTTACCCATCACCGTTCGTACTCCCGTCACGTAAATATTACGAACGAATTCCAGCGAGTGTCGGTATTACATTATAAAAAGCAACAACCTACTTGCCCGGAGCGAAACGCGGGCAAATGTGGGGGCAAAGTGGGGCAAAATCTAGAGTACAACAAGCCTAGCTTCCATAGCATTTTTACATGCAAAACGTAATACTAATAAATCTTTGTATGCGTCATATAGATGCAGGGTTGTGCCGTTGCCTCAAGTCGTGGCCAGCCAGGCGGAAAATTGCAAACTAGCGTACGTACCCAGTACACCGCGATGTCTATGGGCTTACGCCTCTTTCATATAACCAGCCAGGAATATTAATTATAACATGTAATTACCTGAATTGAGGGAATAGATTTACTTGTTATTTAATGAAATTTGTTCTATTGGAAGTCTAGAACTTGATAAGGCATCATGATAGGAAGATTATTCTGAAGAAAATCAATCGACTGCTACGCAGCGTGTCGCGGGTTCGATCCCCGCACGGAACAATTAATATTTGTAAAATCTGCAAGTAGTTGTTCCTGGTCTGGGAGTTTGTGTGAGTTTCTGTGTTTGTGTCAGTGATGACATATGGCTCTGAAACGTGGTCTTTGACTGCTGGCCTTTTAGAGAGACTAAGTAAGAGTCACTCAACGAGCAATGGAAAGAGCTATGCTCGGAGTTTCTTTTGCGGAATAAAATCCGGAACATGGATATTCGGCGAAGAACCAGAGTCACCGATATAGCTCATAAAATTTGCAAGTTGAAGTGGCAATGGGCAGGCCACATCGCTCGTAGAACTGACAACCCATGGGGAAGAAAAGTTCTCGAGTGGCGACCACGGACCGGAAGACGCAGCGTAGGCAGGCCTCCCACTAGGTGGACCGACGACATCGTGAGGGTCGCGGGCAACGGATGGATGCAAGTGGCGAACTGTCGTTCGGCGTGGCGGTCTAAGGTGCCTATGTTCAGCAGTGGGCGTCTTCCGGCTGATGATGATGATGATGTCTGTGTTTGTAAACGCTCCCACGACACGGGAAGAAATTCCTAGTGTAGGGCAAAGTTAAAAAAGAAAAAAGGCGCCTTCGTCTACGTCAATCAGAATCATCTAACCCACAGCTTATAAATCTTTAAGCAGGAACAATACATTATCCAAATTTCAATTTAGGTACACGATCCTTTCACATAATATGTAAACATATACCTACCTCAAATGTGTTAAAACATTGTTTATAGCCGCACCTTTGATTAAAATGTGGATGAAATTACACAACACCCGATGTTCCTCACATTGTTCCCAAAATATAATGACGAGAAAGAAATCATGTTTATTGAACTCCGTCATAATTAGACGTAGGTCTCATATTCATTAGGAATCCGTGAAAAGAAGTTTAATCGACTTTCATACCGTGTGTACGTTACGTTGTTACGTTAACTTTTAATTAAGTAACTATTGGTTGGGATACGGTAACAGTGTGACTTTTTTAGATTTTTTTTTTTGTGAGTTAGAACGAGTCTGGATTTATAATGGGCAATACTTATTTCTGTTTAATCCTTTTATTTTTTTTTCAACTTTCCTTTCAAGTAACCTTGTACCCAACTTGCGGTTAAAAAACACCACATTCACGATCACATGAATCCATATTTTTAGTAAAACATTAACAACTTAAGGCTAGTGTTAGTACAATAAATTAATTCACATCCATGTCGGAATAATAATCCTACCAATTTACAATTATCACAATAATCAATTGTCATAAACATAATAATCAATCAGATGTCACAAAAATTAATAATTTACAATTACAATAAAAAATACTTTATGGCGTGATTTGATGGAAAAACCAGCGTCTTGGTCTAGTGTTTTAAAATACTACTGTCCGACCTGCCAGCCACAGTTTTCAAGAAACTGTTGGTACTGCCACGCACCCGTCTCAACAGGGACGCGCAATGCTTTCTTAGGATGGCATAAAAATCGTCCACACCTGCCTCTGCGAACATCCCCATCCCATTTAATAGAACTGCTTTCATTCTTAAATATAAATAAAATCATAAGTAAAAGTCAGTTCAATAATAATATAATTAGAAATGAACAATCTTATAGATAAGAGCACATTTCATCCACTCTTAAGGCTTCCGTCTTCTTTTGAACAAAATTGAATCGCGTTCGGCCAGTCGATCGTACGTCAAATTTCGGGCTCCCTTCCCGCAACCCCCCGCATACATCCTGCCTACTGAATTATTATAAAACAATTTTGATGCGGTAAGAACATTGCTCTACTAAGGATTATTTAAAAGGAGTTATAGAAATTGTTGCTTAATAAGGAGTTTTAATATGACTTGGTTTGTAATAATACGAGTATCACACAAGTGTTTTAATAATAATAATAATAATAATAATAATAATAATAATAATAAACATTTATTTTCTCTTCCACAAAGGTTTCTTAAAATTATGAAGAAGACATGTGATATAAATAAATCCTTTGTGGGAGACTGGTATCTGCACTAGGAAAAACCTGTCACACAGATTACCAGGCCCCCCCAAAACAGCGTTGTATCACATCTAAAAAAAATTTAAAGTGTGAACAGAGATAAAACAAGTAAATGGATACAAAACTAAAGCTAATATTGTGAGAGATTGTGAACAGTGAAGTGTAGTGTAGAAGAGTAGTGGAATGTGGTGTGGTGTTAATGGTATGATATGTTGGAGTGTATTACAGTGTGATGTGATGTAGTGTGGTGCAAGGGTGATGTGGTGTGATGTGGTGTGGTGTGGTGAAATGAGCAGGCTGGGGACACATTTATCTTAAAACAGTTAGGAGGCACTCAGTGTTATCATAATCAAGATTTAGTAGATATGTAGTGAGAACTTGCTTGCATTTGGCTTTTGTAAGGGGGTATATTTTTAATTTACAGTTTATTTTGTTATATAAATAACTGCCTAAGAAGCAAAAATTGCGGTGTGAGAGACTGGTTCTGCATAGTTGAGTAGAACAAATATTTGCTTTATTGCGTTTTTTAGCATACAAGGTTGGGTCGTAGTATAGCGAAGAATGTTTTCGTAAGATTGTTTGAACGATAAACAGTTGTCGAACAGTAAGAACCTTACACCTATCGTAGAGATCAGAGGTAGGGTGAAAGAAAGGTAAAGCATGGGCCACCTTGAGAACTGCTCTTTGTGCTCGTTCGATTTTGATCATATATGATTTAGGGGCACCACCCCAAACAGATATACAGTAGTTTAATACAGACTGACATAATGCAAAGTATACTGTCCTTATCACTTTAGAATCTGCCACACGTCGGAGGCTTTTAAAAATGAAGATTAACTTCCTAATCCTCTTGGATAACAGATCGATATGGGAGTTAAAGTTAAGGTTTTTGTCTATAGTGACACCGAGATACTTGATAGAATTCACTTTTTCGAGTTTTGGGCATGAGCACAAGGAGGAGGAACTATTGTTACATGTGTGGGCTGTGATATTTAATAAGGGATTTTGGGTGAGATGGGTGTTTGTTAATGTAAATTCCATATATTTAGTTTTCCCTATATTGAGTGAGAGTAAGTTGTTGTTTAGCCAGGTCATAACTAGAGAAAAGCCCATCTGAGCAAAGTGGTAAACTTCTTCCCAAGTGTCTCCATAAAAAAGAAGAGCTGTGTCGTCTGCGAAAGTTATAATCTTGCCGTTCGTAATGTTTAGTTGGCAGAGGTCATTTATGAAGATTAAAAAGAGGGTAGGCCCTAAAATACTTCCCTGCGGAATACCAATGTCAATATCGCAGTCATCACTGAGCAACTCATCGACTAAAACACGTTGAGTTCTGCCATTAAGGTAACTTTCGAATAGTTTAAGCTGTTTACCACGAATCCCGAGATGCTCAAGCTTCTTCAGTAAGAGTGGTGCAGAGACTGTGTCAAAAGCCTTCGCCAAGTCCAGGAAGATCGTAAGGACCTTTTTTCTCTCATCTAATTTGGAAACAATGGTATCTGTAAGTTTATGTACAGCATCGCTTGTTGATCTGCCTCTACGAAAGCCATATTGATTGTCAGATAAAAGTTTGTTTGTTTCTAAATATTCGGTTAATTGCTTATTGATAATTTTCTCTAATATTTTGGATAGTGTAGGCAAAATAGATATTGGACGGTAGTTATTGACACAGTCCCTGCTACCAGATTTATGAATTGGGTGAACTAGGGATTTTTTCAAATCCGCGGGAAATTCACAATTATAAAGGCAGCTATTGCAAATAAATGTGATAGGATCAGATAACAAGTTAACGTATCTTTTAATTAATGCACTAGGAATATCGTCATATTTCATGATATTGGTGGTTTTAAGTGATCTTATAATTATTTTTATCTCATCAACATCCGTAGGCAGAAGGACAAAAGAGAACAGACAAGGCTGTAAAGAAAAGGTATGGTTAAGGTCAGAGCCAGAGCCCGCAATAGATCCCGCTAGAGACTTACCGATCCCTACAAAGAATTGATTAATCATATTCACCGAGTTTTTGGGCTGATTTGGATCAATCAGATCCATGGGTGGACTTTTCTGTTTAGTGGTGTAGGTGATTGTTTTAATAGTTTCCCATAATTTTTTAGTATTTCCCTGACATTTCGAGAGTTCAGCTTTATCATACTCTTGTTTAATTTTTTTTTAAGAATTTTATTACAAAAATTACGATAGCGTGTATAGGTTATTTTTGTAACTTCGTCGTTTGGATACTTTTTAGACTTTAGATGAAGATTGTCACGGTTCCGCATGCATCGTAATAGTCCAGGAGTAATCCATGGCTTAATTAATCGCTTACGTCTCGGGACAGTCAACTTTTTAGTACAACTAGTGATCATAGACGTCAGGGTCATAAGAAAGAAAGATACAGCATCACTGGCCCTATCCATGGAGTAAACAGAGTCCAAATCAATAGTTTGCATTTTTTCGTCAAGGGATGGATAATGGATACGTCGTATTGTTTTTGAGCGATGATGCGCGGAGTTGATGTTGGAAAGGCTTATAATGACGCTATAGTGGTCGGTTAGGGTTGTATGGGCAACAAGACATTTTAAAGAAAGTTTTGTCTTGACAATTACGTGGTCAAGACATGTTTCAGAATGGGTGGGGATGTAGTACGCAGGCAACATACCATGACTGGCTAGTAAGTTTAGGTATATATCCGCTCTTGCATCTGAAGACGATGGCGTTATGTCTAATGATTAATAACAATCGTGTTTAACTAATTAAACCTAAAAAAAGGTCAGTGCAGCAGTGATGCTGCGAAGGAAGAGACGGGACGCGTGAGAGAGAGGACAGCGTAAACCTTACATCCCAGCCACAGTGGTAGACGCCCACGGTGACTCGGTCATGGTCATCTCTGGCCATCGTAAGCGCGTAATGGGCGACTCGCTGTCCGACCATGGACCATGTCCGAGTCGACGGCGCTTTGTATACCCTTGTAAACCGAGAACGTAAAAGGCTATTGAAGAACACCGTGAATTTAAGTCAGTACAAGTCTGACAGTCCCTTCCGCTTGGCCTGGGGTGGGAGGACTCATTTGATGATTTTACCATGATAAATAAAATAAATATTTAAAAAAACAAAAAACCCAACTGCGTAAAAGAACTAAAAAGAAAGAAACAAGCCCAGTAGTTTAGAATTCACTCATTCACACTCACAGTCGGGGCCCATTCAAATTATACCAATCAAATCTTCCTGTGAGTGTGAATGAGTGAATTCTAAACTACTGGGCTTGTTTGTTTCTTTTTAGTTTTTTTACGCAGTTGGGTTTTTTTGTTTTTTTAAATATTTATTTTATTTTACTATTTTTAGTTTTTGTTAGCATTTATCAGTCCAAATTAAATTGAAACATATAAGTTATATATATATTTTGGTAAACCATTTTTAAAATCCTTTGATTTGACACCCCACTTGATAGAATGTAAGAGATCATAAAAAAATATTTTTAGTTCGGAACCCTTTGCACGCGAGTTCGACTCGCACTTGGCCAGTTTTATGTACCCAGTGACACTCTCACGTTTAAGACGAATCTAACGACACCTCTCAAGTTAAACTCCATCAAGCTATTTAGGCTGCAGAGCAACACAAAGAAATATACATACATACATACAAACACTCGAAAAACATAACCCTCCTGGCGCAGTCGGGTAAAAAAAGTCATGGGCCATGCCCGGGTCGACGGCGCGTTGTGTTCTACGAGCGCCTCAAATAGCGTCAGCATGATGACGGGGTCCCCCTCTAGAGGGCTAAAGCCTGCTGGCGTCGCGGTACTTATCTCATTACCGTGACCCCGGAACATGAAAGGGTTATTTGAAGGACACCGTGGATTTTAGTCAGTACAAGTCTGGCAGTCCCTCCCGCCCTGGCTGGGATACCACAGTAACATCCAAGGACTGCACTCCTTGTCATAGGCACAGTCCATTACAACCTGGAGACAGAGTAACCAACGCTTTTGTTCCTTGCTGGATTTTAATGAAGGAGCAATGTTAGCGAACGTGAATGTGAGACAATAACTTGCTATCGTTAAGCAATTTAAAAAACAGGTTTAAACGATTTTCGACCTTATTGACATTTATGCAAAAACCGGATTTTAATGAAGGAGCAATGTTAGCGAACGTGAATGTGAGAAAAAACAAACCAAATTTTAAATGTTAATAAGGTCGAAAATCGCTTGAAGCTGTTTTTTTAACTTGCTATCGTTAAGCAATTTAAAAAACAGGTTCAAACGATTTTCGACCTTATTGACATTTATGCAAAAACCGGATTTTAATGAAGGAGCAATGTTAGCAAACGTGAATGTGAGAAAAAACGAACTAAATTTTAAATGTCAATAAGGTCGGAAATCGCTTGAAGCTGTTTTTTTAACATGCTATCGTTAAGCAATTTAAAAAACATGTTCAAACGATTTTCGACCTTACTGACATTTATGCAAAAACCGGATTTTAATGAAGGAGCAATATTAGCAAACGTGAATGTGAGAAAAAACAAACTAAATTTTAAATGTCAATAAGGTCGGAATTCGCTCAAACTGTTTAGTTACTTCTCCATATCTCTGCTATACATGTAGTATAATTATAATGTCCTCAGGACTACATTATGTTAACTTTATTTCAACAGAATCGGTTCACAACTGAAAATTCTATAGGAAAATTGACAATTAATTCTTTTTTTTCTACCCATATAGGCCGCGTTTAGTTTTGATATTTAAATGGGACCAACTTTCACAACAAAAAAAAAAAAAAAAATTGAAATTGGACCACGTAAGAAAAAGTAATGAATGATCATAAATAAAATATATGTATATATATATACATGTCGAATTGAGAACCTCCTCCTTTTTTTCCGTCGGTTAAAAAATATATTTTAATTTAATAAAGTAGAGCAACCTGAGATGCGTAACTGTGCGTAATCACCGTTAGAGCGAGAGAAGGTGCGAGCGAGAGGGACCAATTAAAATTCGTCGTGGACCTCACGTCCAATCGCTCCGGCCGTCCACCGGCCACTAAGGAATTTCTCTTGCAATTCTCGTTTATAAACACTTTTTGAGAGGTTATTTGAGATATTTTTTATTGTTGAAAAAAAACGCTTTAGGTACAATTTTTTTTTTGTATTTGCTTTATTGATCTGTCGACATCAAAATAATTTAAATATTACATACCTACGATGCATAGTTCTTAGGAAAAAAACTATTTATTGAGAGATAAAATCCGAGAATTTTGATAATATTCTGCCATCTTAATTTAGAAAATGAAAGATAAATATAAAAAACTAATCAGCGCAGTTTGAAGACGAGGATATTGCGGTCATTATGCGCTGCTCAGATTTTTAATTTAATTCTTCATTGTCTCAGATTGAGTGCACCAACCAACGACGATATAATACTAGACTCGTAATAACAGGCGACCGATGTCTGCCAACACATTAGGCAAAAAAGTCTTATAACCGTCTCATTTCGACCAATCCTGTGAGCCGTAAACATACGTTGAGACAGAACAGACCTTGAGTTAGCCAATCACAACGCAGTACCCCGCCCCCCTCGCTTACGTATTACCTCAGCGAGTTGGCAGAATAGTTTTGTTCGTTAGATCGTGCAATGAGTAGTCTAGTATTATATCGTCGTTGGCACCAACGTAACTCGAAATGACGTTGGGCAGGAAAGAGCTGATTTGAACGCTTGATTTACCGTATATAATCCACTTAAATCAACTTAAAAAAAATAACTAGCTGTTACATATATTATGGTTATTTATGTGCAATAATAATATTTCAAGCTATTGCACTATTTTGTTCAAAAATCACAAACAAAGTTACGCAAATAATTCGGCGCGAGTGAATTTTACAAGACCTGAGCCTTAATTGACAATATTTTTCCTTATTCCAATATTCTACAATTAAAGCTTATATCTTCCCTTCGCATTAACAACGTGAACAATGAAAAACAAGAATATATTTTTCCAGATAAGACCTCTTTAGATAAAAAGTCGCTACTACTTTTAACAAGCTCTTTAGGGTTCCGTACCCAAAGGATAAAACGGGATCCTGAGTCTTAATTAAATAGAATTAATTTTTTAAATTAAAAAGTTAAAATAAATTAAAAAGACGAGAAGACCCTATAGAGTATTTAAAATAAATTAAATAAGATGATTTATAATAACAAATAAATAAAATTAATTAAGAGACTACGCTGTAGGTCTGTCTGTCCGTCAGTCACCAGGCTTATGAACGTGATAATTAGACAGTTGAAAATCAGATGATGTATTTCTGTTGCCGTGACAATAACAATAATAAAATTCCAAATAAATATTTAAGGGGGCTCCTATTCAACAGACATGTTTTTTTGCCATTTTTAGAGTTAATTGTACGGAACCATCCGTGCGCGAGTCCAACTAGCACTTGGCCAGTTTTTTTATTTGTGTGTAATCACATGAATCCTCGAATGAGTATCGAAGCTCGCTCGAGAGTCACTCGAAGACGACGACGATGACGAGCTCTCGACATTTCAGTTGGGCCAAATCAATCGTAAGTACGAAATTAAATTCTCACTAAGTCCCTTCGCGTATCTCGCCTCACCGGTTACAGGGTTGTCTAGTACGGCATTTTATTTTTATGCTGGTGGTGTGGTGAGACAAATTAGATTAATATTGTTAAGTAAATGGAGCGTTGATCCAAAGATACAATTGTCCACATCCACAACTCTTGAACGTCAGTTCTAAAACCGATAAATAATATTTATTCCGGTACATTTTTTTTAGGTGTAAATCATCTTTTTTTTTAACTGCTCCACACTAGAAAATTCTCCTGTGTCGTGGGTGTGTTTACAAACGTCTTATTATAAACTCACATACTCGTACACAAACGCCCCACCCGGAACAACTACTTTTAGATCATACTTACAAATATTTGCTCAGTGCGTGTCTTCCTGCCTGCCGGGGTCGCGAGTCTGTTTTGTCAGGCAACCGTGACCCTGGAAAGGGCTATTGAAGGAAAACCGTGGATTTTAGTCAGTACGAGTCTTACAGTCCCTTCCGCACCACCCGGGCTGGGAGGACTCATTGGAAGATTTTACCACGTTAAAAAAAGTCTCTACGCCCTGAGTCGAGCGGGAGCGATCGTCAATATTTAAGCTACCAGAAAATCATCGAGGTAATAAATATAGAAAATCTCTAACTGTCTAAAGGGTTATTGGAGCTGGATGCAGCTGGCATGGCATGGTATGGCACAGCTGCCTTTCCCACCTTTACAACGCTGATACTCCTTGGTAACCCTTTAAGCCCCACTTACACGCTACATGAACTTGCATGAAAGTTTAACTAAATTGCGGTATTTGTTTGATCAACTGAATTAATAATTGTAATCACATTTCCGATTATTTTTGTTCAAATGTCATTTCACCTAAAACTATTGTCCGACGTCTGTTTGCTAATTATATATTATTAATTGACATATTTTTAGATTATCGAAGTATCATATGTTTCATAGGTTAACCTAACTTTCTCGTAAAATTTCAACTATCCAACTATGTATCACGGTTCACGCTGCTTGCTGCTTTCACAGGCTTGCTCTTTTGCTTGTGTCAGGCGGATAAACAAACAGACAGACAGACAGTAATGCGGAAGAACGGACAGCGGAGCCTTAGTAATAGGGTCCCGTTTTACTCTTAAGATACGGACCCCTAAAAACAAATGACGCCGTTGATAATGTTGTTATAGACAAGCACCAATTTAAAGTTGTTCACGTGCACATCAGTTCACCGCCACAGCCATGTTGCCAGTACATCGCCATGCAACCTCCTCCGAGCCAACGTATTTATTCTGCCTACATATTAAATTACTTTTACAGCGAAGTAACTTCGCAACGCTGCGTCTGCCTGCAGTGCATCACGAAATTATGATTTACTGTGTGCGCTCGTGAAACTTTTATTTAAGAGGCAATGCACAAGTGCCTCGCATTCGGCTGGATGTTTATTAGTTAGTTCTCATGGAGCTGTGTGTGTTTCATTATGGAAATGAATGGTACAAAAATGTTGAGACATGAAGTATGTGTTTACTAATTTAAGAAATAAAATCTAGGTATTAATTTACCATCAAAAAGAAAACCTAATGAAGAAAGATGGTTCGTCAACGGCATGTGTTTCGTTTATAGTTTAATAAGTGGTTCCTTACACCATGAAGACACTAACGTATAATTAACCATCTAGTCCAACATAAACTAGTAATTAGTCGTTAACTACAACACAACATTAATCTATTATTATCAACATCACTGTATTGCTACGTATTTGAAACGAAATGCCAACACTGTGCGGTATTAATTGCTACGCGGTATGTGCTACGGCGTAGCGGCCCGTAGCGTCTACGGCGCCGTAAATTCTACAAATATTACTTTACAGTTCATTGAACCGCTACTGTGGTACTGTGTTATGAACCAATATGATTTAGATACCGGTGTTCGTGAAACGTAAATTATTACTTTTTGCGAACTCAATCTCGTCTACACTCATAATTTGTTTTGTATTTTTGTAGGGAATCGTCTCGAATCTCGTCAGTCTGGAATTCAATATACGCTTATAAAATAGTTTGTTAGGCCAAAATAAAATATAAAAGCAATCAAAGTAAGAAAACATATTTTTACAGAATAATAATAATAATAATAATAATAAAACTTTATTTCCAAACAATTGCAATTTACATCGTATCACTTTAGTTATACAAGTCGGATTATGACAGTAAGGTTATTTAAATTGCATAAATCTCTGATTGTACCACCGACACCCAAGCTAAGATTAAACTTGTGTTATGGGTGTCAGGGCTCTCTCTATTGATCTATTTTTTACCTTACGCAAACCAGTACGGAGTTCTACAATTGGGACAGTATCTATTGTTGAACATAAACAAAACAAAAAAGGAAAAAAGAAACAAAACTGAAACATTTAAAATAAACTTAAACTTAAATATTAATAATAAAAAAATAAGACAGTATAGCCCTCACTAGGATTATGGTTCGTAGTTGTTAATTGCATATGTATGTGATGTGTGTAAGTGTTGTGTGTATGTGTTGTGTGTATGTATTGTGTGTACGTGTCATGTGTATGTATTGTGTGTAAGTTGTGGTGTAAATGTGTCGCGCTTGCGTCGTATGTTTGTGCGGTGTATATGTGGGTAGTCTAAAAGTCAGGAACAGTTAGAAAAACTTTCCCAGTAACTTTTCTATTTCCTCGTATGTACGAGCAGCAAGCCATTGACCAACTTTCTTTTTGCAATCGAACTTATTTAAACCATAGATATCACAGTGTTGATTAATTGCATTATAAATTCGACTACCTAATACCCCAAAATGTCTCTCTGCCAATTTAGTTCTGTACCGTACTGTGGGACAAACATATTTACTTCTACATCTCCTCTTTGCCAGATGACCAGTATTGTAATCCAGAGAGCAATGCCTACGCAATATGGTGTTTAGCACAAAGAGCTGTCTCACAGTCATGACTTTGCAGTCTTGATACAATGCAAAGGTGCCATAGCGGAAATGTTTAAAAGTCATAACTTTGAGGACAGCTCGCTGCGCCCTTTCCAGCCTGATAAAATAACTCTTTGGAGCACCCCCCCAAGACGTAATACCAAACGTGAGTATTGACTGACAGAGTGAGAAATAGACCATCCGAAGTGTACTTATGTCTGCACTATGGCGCAGACTTTTAAAAATCGCTATGAGTTTTCTCACTCTGCCAGACGTTCTGTCAATTTGCTCCTTCCAGGACATCAGGTCATCTATTATGATACCAAGGTACCTGACCTGTGTTGTTCTGACTAGAGGAGGGCAGAGGCATTGGTCAACTTGCTCATTGCAAGTGTGGGCCCTAATGATAAATGCATCATCTGGCTGGGTACCGGATTTGATTGAAAACGGAATGTATTTTGTTTTTTCAATATTAAGGGAAAGAATGTTGGCTCCTAACCAAGACATCACGATACCCATTGCAGACTCCGCTCTCTCTTGAACTTCTCTCCAGTTCAGAATCTCAGAATCAATCTATACATATAATAAATTTGTAGAAAAGTGGTGTCTGTACAATGGAAATATATAAAAAAAAAGTATCAGGGATTGTTATTATATCGATGCCGAACCCGAAAATGTAGTTAAAATTTTTTTTGTCTGTTTGTCGGTTTGTCTGTTTGTCTGTTTGTCTGTGTGTTTGTGCACGCTAATCTTCGGAACTACTGGACGGATTTGATTTTTTTTTTCGTTGTATATGTATTAAGTCCCGTTAACATATAGGCTATAATTTATTTTGGAAACTTGAAGACCTGATGCAGAACCGCAACAGACCTGCTTAACTATAAGAGATACAGAAATGGTGCCATAGCAAAAAATGTTCCACGTGATGAGCATTTTCTGCTGAGATAATAAATTTGAAGATCCTGGACACCTGATGTGGAACACCAAGAGCCCAGCTACACTATGACATATACAGGAACGACGTATTAGCAAGAGTTGTTCAGCCTGATAAGCACTCTCTTTTGCTGTATAAAAATTTGAAGATCTGGAACACCTGATGTGGAACTCCAAGAGCCCAGCTACACTATAACATATAAGTGAATGACGTCTTAGCAAGAGTTATTCAGCCTGATGAGTACTCTCTGTTAACGTATAAAAATTGAAGATCTGGAACACCTGATGTGGAACTTCAAGAGCCCAGCTACACTGTAACATTTATACAGTAAAGACGTCTTAGCAAGAGTTGTTCAACCTGATGAGCACTCTCTGTTGACGTATAAAAATTAAAGAACTGGAACACCTGATGTGGAACTCCAAGTGCCTAGCTACACTATAACATATACAGTAAATACGGCTTAGCAAGAGTTGTTGAGCCTGATGAGCAACCTTTGTTGTCGTATAAAATTTGAAGATCTGGTACACCTGATGTGGAACTCCAACAGCCCAGCTACTTTATAACGTATATAGGAATGACGTCTTAGCAAGAGTTGTCCAGCCTAATGAGCACTCTCTGTTGACGTATGAAAATTGAGATCTGGAACACCTGGTGTGGAACTCCAAGAGCCTAGATACTCTATAACATATACAATAAAGACGTCTTAGCAAGAGTTGTTGAGCCTGATGAGCAACCTCTGTTGTCGTATCAAAATTGGAGATCTGGTACATCTGATGTGGAACTTCCAACAGCCCAGCTACTTTATATCATATATAGGAATGACGTCTTAGCAAGAGTTGTCCAGCCTAATGAGCACTCTCTGTTGACGTATGAAAATTGAGATCTGGAACACCTGATGTGGAATTCCAAGACCCCATTGCAGCTACACTATAACATATATAGGAATGACGTCTTGGCAAGAGTTGTTCAGCCTGGCTCTTAGAATTCGACGTTTCAGATCTTCGATTTTGACGACCCCGTCGTCGCCGGCATAAGCAACAGGATCCGCGTACGAAGTCGCGGGCAGAAGCTAGTAGAAAATAAATGTAAATGAAAACCGGGTTAGTTGCGAACTTACAGTACTCGTAACGTCTAGATACTTTATTTTGCATCTTCAAAATTGGCTGTAGATTCCTCACAAATACGGTAAAGTTTTCAGTAATTTCATAACTCTCCACAATATGTTACTAACCCAGAACCAAGTCTGTATGCATCTTATCTAATGATTCCCCAAACGCCCTCGTTAAACTTACACCATTGTTTGCCAAACTTCGGGCTAAGTAATTGTATGGTAACAACTGTACATAGTATAACAGATAGGCAAACTTACTCCTCAACAAAAGCGTTGAAAAGCGCTACTGGACGGACCTGGGATCCCGGAAGCCATTACGCCATCCTTTTACTCCTTCGTTTCTCCTTTATGTTAAGCGTCCGCGTCGCACGTATCGGACTATCGGACGTATCGTACGTAACGGATTTTAATTTGCCTTGGTATTAAAACTCATACAACTGCGTCCACTGATCCGCATCGTACGGACGACTCATCGGCAATGCCTACATGCGATGCGTACCGATGACGTCATACGGAATGCCGATCAGTGGACGCGATGAAGGTGGCATCGGCAATCCGATTGCTGATACTCGCGTCGGCAATCCGATCGCTGCCGATACAGAAATCCGTTTGATGCGATGCGTCCGATACGTAAGATGCCGACCTGTGGACGCTTACCTTTATGCGGTGGTTGAGCTGGAGACTAAATCATTCAGGTGTTTCCCACTTGTTAATACCCCGTCATTAACGACTGGGAATGTTGTGTCCCACTCGTTAATAGTGTTGAAGAACGCGACATTTAAAGCATTGGTATGGAAAGAAAAAATTAAACTGCGAGCAGTATTGAAGATTTCGACGCAGTAGACATGAACCTCGGTGGCTCCTTTCCATAGAAAAGCTTTAAAATTCGCGATGCATGCGTTAATGCGCATAATATTTATAAAAATATTAACGCGACAATTTGTTTCCCAGTCGGTAACCCCTTATTCCACGTCTAGTTCATTTATAACCGAATTCAAAAAAAAAGTAGGTTCTCAGTTCGACCTGTATGTATGTTTGTGTTTAAAGCAAATAAATGATTTGATTTGATTTGTCCGCGATTATCTCACGATTAGCCAATGGCCATAGTCAACGAAATAAAAATATAAACATCCGAATTGAGAACCTCCTCCTTTTGGAAGTCGGTTAAACATGGACCATGCCCGAATCGACGACGTGTTATGTTCCACGCGCGCCTAAAAGAGCTGTCAGCAACACAAACGTCACGGGGCCAGAACCTGCCAGGGTCGCGGGACTGTCTTATCAGGTAACCAGGTGACCCTGGAACGTAAAGAGCTATTGAAGGATCACCGTGGACTTTAGTCAGTACGAGTCTGACAGTACCTCCCGCACCGTCCTATAAAAAAAGGAATATTGGGCGGATCGTTAATTGCCATCAACCGGGAACCAATACAATTTTTTTATCTTTCTAACATTTTGTGAGTGTCTCATTAATAGGGAGGATTGCTAATTACTAAATGATCTTTTCGAAATACGAATTCATCATCATCATCATAATTATTCAAAGCCTGAGTTCACCCACTGCTGGCTATTTGCCTCTCCTTACTTGTGCCAAGCTCCATCGTTCATGCGCCAGTGTGAAATACAAATTAGGCTTATAGGTAAACGGCAGGTTTCCCTCACATTTTTAGCAGCAGCTCACAAAGCGGCTTATGATCGCTCAAGCATCAACGATCTGTAGCCAAAGATGACACAACCTTCACCCTTCAGGCCTTCAAGATAACCCGATAACTTAGATATCAGTTCACTTTAATAGACATCAAAGTACGATAATTCGTGCACAATTGAAAATGTCGCCGGCAGACATCCGCTAATCATGCGAAAGGAGGGGTACACGACGTTTAAACTAAATTTATAGCAACGAAATGAATCGTACTGGAGCACCGAGCAGAGTCTACGAAATATACTTCATTAATAAATTGGCGAGCCAAGTGACAGCTGTTCTCTTCATCATTGGTTTAGTAAGGAGAATTTTTGGCAGATTTAATATTGAATATTATTGGAACTATCACAACAAAACCAAAACCTATTTTTTTAAATGTATTTAGTAGATACTTACTAAAATTCTAAAATAGGAGTCCAATTACAAAACAACAAAGTTCTTACCAAAAACTAGCCTTCCTAATGATGATTGAGGAGGATCCAAATCCTTTTTTTTATCGTGGTAAAATCATCAAATGAGTCCTCCCACCCAGGGCAGGGCATGAGGGACTGTCAGACTTGTACTGACATAAGCCTACGGTGTCCTTCAATAGCCGTTACGTTCCGGGGTCATAGTAATTCGTTAGTCCCGCGACCCCGGCAGGCTTTGGCCCTCTAAAAGTCCCGTCATTGAGCTGACACTCTTAGGCCCTTCGTACACAAGGCGACTCAAGTTTCCGATACCTTACGACTTCGGTATCCAAGCGGCTATCGCAATACAAACCCATAGAGGTTCGAACACAAGCACGCGTCAATGAATACCAAAATCGTAAGGTATCGGAGACTTGCGTACACTAGTACGAAGGGACTTAGGGGCGCGCGTGGAACACGAGGCGCCTGGACGCGCCGTCGCCGTCGTCGCGTCGACCCAGGCATGGTGGTCGGACAAAGAGTTGCCCGGATCCAAATACTCAATATTTTTTACTTTTGGCTAACAAACTGACAAAGTTCTTTGATCAGTAGTTAAGTAACCATTAGTTAAAATGCTATAGATACAATTAAATACCCTAAATACTGACCGACTAAAATACCTAACTGGTGGGTTAAAATATAACATAGGAATAGGAAAAATGCACTTAAGTGTTACTAAGCAGTTAGGTTATAAAACTGAGAAATTGATCGAAAATATACCTAATTATGTTTTTCTGTGTTTTCGGGTTACAAAAATATCCTCATCCGTATATCCTTACGATTAAAGGCAGATAAATTCTATTTAAGTTGCTAAGATACACAGGCTGACCAGCAACATTGTTGTCCCCTGGAGAATAGCTACAACAAAATACACAACATTTTGGCAAAAGCGACTTCGCGATACGTCGGCATCGCAGCTTCAAATCTCCTGAAAATTATTCATGGCACAACGTTGTACTCATGTTATTTAACTTAGGTTTCGCAGTTACACGAATTTCCTGGTTTATTTTAGTCCTTATGAGATACGACGGTCGTAAAGACACTTCGACTTTTACACTCTCAAGTACGCCTTTGCGCTTTTCATTTCTTTGATTTTATTCTTTATAAGTAAAAGCGTTTTTGGTGTACGAAAAGTTTAGAGATTTTGGTGGGTGATTCTCGAGATTGGAAAATAATTAAGGAGATCATTTACTTTTCCAAGAAAGTCATGAATAAATAAATTAAATAAACTTTCGTGTGTAAGATTATTTAATACTAAAAATATTAATACTTTTACTATTTAATAATCTTACGCACGAAAGTTCGGTATGTGAGTTTGTTTATATAAAGATCGGTATGTGAGTTTGTATATAGGAAGTAATCTGTGGAACTACTGAACCGATTTTGGAAGTTCTTTCAAAATGGCTTTATTACATTTTCAAATTGCACCCCTGCGAAACAAAGGCGTGATTAGCTTATAATGTGGTCAGAGTGAGCATCTTTAACTGCGTCCTGGTGGCCTAGTAGTTAGGCTGTGGGAAAGAGACAGAGCTATACAAGTCGTCTAGCGCCATCTCGTTCCCTGAGCGTAACTACTCTCGCTTTAAGACGTCATGGTATGCCAACTAGCCTGGCCCATTGTAGTCCTGGTCTGGCCATTTCTGCGCCCTAGGCCTGGGCACCGTTGGCACTACCCTATTTTCGACACTGGCAAAAAATTTAAATTATGATATTATTATTACCTACTGAATTTGTCTCAAGTGGTTCAGTGAATTTTTACTAATAACCAAGACAAATCTTTCCTATAAAATGTAAAGCAATCTTTCGTTTTACGTTCTAAACACAGACATAGCTAATTTCTAAAGCTTTCCAATAGAAAGGCGAGACAATAGCGCAGACACGACTATTCATGCCGACGCTCACATGCTGTTGTATATCGAGTTTTATAGTTTAAAGAATAGGGTTGAAAATGTGGTGATGTGTGGGGTGAAGAAAAGTATTGTATAGATAGTAATAAGCCGAGTATTGAAGTAGGCTGCGAGGGCTCTCCGTCGAGCACTGCCCCTGCTCAGCCCCTCGACCTAATGAAACGTAGACTTCATCGGAACAACAAGATTCTCCTACACTGTCGCCTAGACGAGAAAAGGAATGGTCCATTTTGAAGTGTTTTTATTTTAAGAATAGTTGGGAGCTGTACCAAAATGTTACTGGTATTCGAACTGTGATTTATTCAGTATGTGTGTGTGTTTGTATATGAGTTTCTATAATTATTTTGTTTTTATGTATTTTGGCAAATTGTACACCGCAGACTACCTACACAATTGTTTCTCCTTCTTTTTCAAATCTGTCCAAAGATTGACTTAAAAAGATCGCTTTTAGCGATAAAATCACCCTTTGAGTAACACTATTTAAAATATAATATGGTAAATTGGAAATACCTGTAATTTTGTATGGTGTGCATTATAAAGAATATTCTATCTTCCCATCTAACTATTTGACAAAGTAAAGACGTAAAATAAACACATTAACATTTTCTTCGTTGTTTTTAATGCATGACAAAATGACAGATCTTACTACAGATGATCATGTATGCTATGAGAGCTACCAATGGGTCGTAATAATGAAACAAGTCAACTAGCTTTGTAAACACATATTTAGAAAACCTTATAGTAAAGTTTTAAATCATACAAGTCAACTATAGCGTGGGGATGCAAGTACGAAACACTGTTGTTACTATAAATATTTGAGATGTTTACTTTTTGTAACATAATATGTCTTAATTTTCGACCTTATCGATGGCTTACTTGGTAAACTCCAGTCACACACAGCGAAGAATCGCTGCGAGTAAAATTGAACTCTAGCTAAATTCAAACCGCGGCGACTACACGCTGCGAAAGCGAATAGCCTGCCACATACAGCGAATACTCGCGGCGAGTAGGCATACGCAGCGATTATCGCTGTGTGAACAGAACTCCTTAACATTCGGCCATCGCAGCTCTGCTCGTCGAAACCGAATCTTTAATTAAAATTTCCCTTATTTGAACGTTTAGCGGTAATATTGCGCTATCTATTGTAGCAGTGTCAAACTACTACACCAACACGTTGACATTACAACCAAATCTATTTTGTATTAAGGGCTTCACACACAGCAGCTATAATGTAAAGATGTACATTATAGCACGATACATCTCATTACATCTTTCCATAGAAATCGTCAGGAGACCACACACAGCAGCTATAATGTATATTTTTACATCTCCGAATCTTAAGATAAAGAGCGATACGAAAATATACATTTACATTTCGATACATCTTAATATGCTTATACATCTCAATACATTTTCGTACATCTCTCTTCGAAAAGGATGTTATGAAATGTAGGGAAAGATACATTACATTACCTGTTGTGTGTGTGTACATTAAGATAATTTAAAGCTATACATCCCGGGATGTAATGTACATCTATATACATTATAGCTGCTGTGTGTGAAGCCCTTTAGATAGCGGCCACCACGCCTGCGTCGCGAATAGTAAATATTTTTTGAAGGAAGAAAATCTACCGCAAAATGTTCAAGAGAATGAAAGATTAGACGAGCAGAGCTGCGATGGCCTTGTTGGTAGGTAAGGCGTTCTTATCTGGAAAGACGCAGGTTCGAGTCCTACTCGCAGCCTTTTACGGTAAGTTTAACAGCACTTAGATCAATCTCTACTTGTTTGTGATCGTCATTAGTTGAGGTATTTGAGCTGGTACACTCTGTTTAGACACCATTTTTCATACTTTATACTGGTGTTACATTATGCTCTTATCACTAGATGTGTGATGTTTCAGTATTAAATTAAATTATAAGAAGTATCACTTATTTTCTTATTCATACAACAGTTTTTCGTACCTACAACCCACAGGAATGTAACAGTTGCCTTAAATATAACAGAATACAATTTAAGTACCTAATTATTTATGAATTTATTATGATTCGTAATCTAGCGTTTTGCATAGACAGTGTAGAAATACTATGTCCTTGATTCGTAACATATGTATAAATATAATTTGAAAATAAAAACTCAGTCTCATAATGCAAGACTAGTATTTAACACTACAACACATCATAACGTCTTGCAAAACCAATATTATAATAATAACTGGAATGATTTGTAAAATATATTAAAAACATTGAATAAATAACAAAATTGTCTAAAATGACTCATTTAGGATACAATAAATAGATCTTATGAAAAGCTTACAGATAATTCAAACTGACGCTCAATATGAAACCAATGGATGGACAATTAGGGTGCTTGTACACGGCGCATGTAACCCGCGCAAGTGCCTCAACATGCTCAAGCTACATGCGCCGTGTACAAGCACCCCGCGGGTAGCTTGATCAAGTAGCTTGCGCATGTTACTCGCGCGGGTAAACCGCAAACCCGCACCTTTACTTGCGCGAGTTGCATGCGCCGTGTACAAGGACCCCGCGGGTAACTTGATCAAGTAGCTTGCGCATGTTACTCGCGCGGGTAAACCGCAAACCCGCACCTTTACTTGCGCGAGTTGCATGCGCCGTGTACAAGGACCCCGCGAGTAACTTGATCAAGTAGCTTGCGCATGTTACTCGCGCGGGTAACCCGCAACTTTACTTGCGCGGGTTACATGCGCCGTGTACAAGCACCCTTACTTTAGGTAATTATTCCTGGTGGCCTACCATGACGTCACAGCGTGAGTCTTTAGGCTGTGGGAAAGAGACAGAGCTATACAAGTCGTCTAGCTCCATCTCGTTTCCTGAGCGGAACCACTCACGCGACGTTAGATGTTAGACCACCAGTTGGGAAGTACCAATAGAGCATCATTGTTGAACCGTGTGTAATGCGATGGTCACACTTAGGAAACGCAGTTAATTTTCGCTCACACTTATTTTTTTTAGACAAGTGTTCAACAGATGTTCAACTTTTTGTGGTTTGACGGTTAATGTTCGTATAAACGACCACCATCGCGACAATTATCGGCATTTCCCGTTAGCCACAGCTCCAGCATATAAAGCTTAAAAACTTGTCGTCATTTTAAATGAAAGTTGCATCATTGTTGCAGCAACCTGTTGCATAAAGTTCGTGTGAGATGCAACAAAAATGTACATAATTATGTTGCTGCAACGTAGATTTATGGTAAGCGTCCACAGGTCCGCATCGCACGTATCGGACGTATCGTAAGTAACGGATTTTACTTTGCCTTGTATTAAAACTCATACAACTGCGTCCACTGATCCGCATCGTACGGACGGCTCATCGGCAATGCCTACATGCGATGCGTACCGATGACGTCATACGGAATGCCGATCAGTGGACACGCCTCGCACGCTTACTGAATCATTTGTTCTTTTTCTTTCTTGCATTCCTCTTCTGCTAAAAAACAAGCAATCTGCATCGCTTTTCTCCTTTCTTACAAACACTTTCCGAACGAACGATCACTAAAAAAATCCAAATGAAGGTGGCATCGGCAATCCGATTGCTGAAACTCGCGTCGGCAATCCGATCGCTGCCGATACAGAAATCCGTTTGATGCGATGCGTCCGATACGTACGATGCCGACCTGTGGACGCTTACCTTTATACGTCATGAGTATGGCTGCAACAATGCGACAACTTTAGCTTACAATAAATTCAGGTTTGGTCATTAAACAAATAATAATGCCATAGACAATATTACTTCTATACAGTCTATTCATTGCGTCGGCTCTATGCGCCGGAGTGGAAGTGTAATATCATAATAGTATGAAGGAATATCACCAGTAGAAATTCTAAGAGATTACAAGATTAGTATCTTAGCGTTAATTTATAATACGAAACTGTATAGCACAGAGATTCCCGACAGTCCTAAATAAGTTAAAAATCATGGTAACTATGTTATATGAGTTGTCTTATATAGCTTGACATCAGAACACTGCTTCTTTAAAAATACACCACTTTACGGAATATTCAGTTTTTCATAGCTTAAGATTTGATTACTTTCACTGTCTTGTCTTAGCAAAATAACTAAATATATCCGTAAAGTTCATAACTTTTTCACTCTCCCCAGCTTAAAACCTAAATAATTTTGATAATATAAACAATAAATACAATTTATTTAGTAAATACATTCGTTTTCAAGTTACAGTAAGTGTTCGTTTTAGTAATTTAGTGAAATACGAATTAGTGTTATAGTAATTATTTATAAAAAATTGAGTAAGCATATTTTAAGTTTTTTTTCAGAATGTTAAATTAATCACGATTAAGCAATGTTAATGAGATTATACAAATTAAATAATGTTGAGGTAATTTTTTTGAGATTATAAATATTCGTGTACCTACTTAATTCGTGTACATAAATGAGTACATAAATAAAAAATGGAGGCACCTCCAATAACAACACAGGCTGTACGATTCGATATCAAAATAAATAATATTAATATGTTAGATATCACCTCGCATATTGCCTTCTTATAAGTTACATGTGACTACACAATATACATCATTATATTATTGAAACCTTACCTTAATCTTACTTGAGATAAACGCTACAAATATTAAAGCAAATGTAATCGTCTACATTCTGGGAACGTACCATTTATAAAACAGTATACCTATATATTTACAACGGAAATTATAAAAATACATTATGATCAATTCAAACGATAATTACATTTTATCTACGCTACATTAAGCTACAAGGTAAAACAAACGTTCAAAAATTGATATCTTTGGAAGAACAATGACAGCCACATACAAGCGAAGCAGGACGCCGACACCTAGCGAGCACGCGCTCCTTGTGGGACGTGGATTATGCAGCAATGTACAGGGAACTATGACCACTATGTCCAGAAATGTATTGTCCATTTTGCTTTGAACTCTTTGGCAATATTATTTTACAGATACACTAAATATTACTGAATATGAAGTTTGGTGTTATTTATTAGGAAGTGGATTCATAAAATCCTTTTGTTTACTGGCTGCCCCAGTGCTACCAATACTTAAGTTTTACTGATAAAACGTTTATAAGACAAAAAGGGGTGTTTCAAATATGTAAACATCACTGGCTTCCAATGGAAAATAGTTCTATGAACTACATCAGTCACTAAATAAGTTTACAAAATATTACTATTGATAGGGGTCAGATATGAAGGGATCATGATAAATTGTTTAACATCACAGATACGTCAGTTACAAGAGATTCGATGAGAACAGTTACAAGTTAGATTATGGTACTACTTTCATGTATAACACAATTTACGAGGAATGAGTGATGTAATAGTTACAATTACAATAGATATTCCAAAGAATCCTACAGCTGACTCACATTACAAATTGAAGTTTACGTGCATTTTCATTTGCCATAACGATAAATGCACATATAGTAAGACTCGCTGCCACATTACCTTTATGGTACTTTTTCTGGGTTCAATTTTTCACGTCCACAGTATCGAATAACGGTCGCGGTCTATGAAGACAACGAGGACAGTCCTAAAGGAATCATGTCGCTAGTTAGGCCGGACAGTCCGCGCGCGGCTCGGGCCCGTCCGCGCGCTAGAGCGGAGGAGACGCGGCGTCCGCGCCGTCCGCGCCGGGCGGCAGCGAGTGCACGCGCGCCGACAGCAGGTTGTGCAGGATGAACACCGCCGGCTTCGGGCTGCCCTCCATGTCGAGCTCCTGGCGAGTATAGATTACGATGAAGAGAAAGAAGATTACTAGTAATTTTATGCAGTCGTCGACATCATCTGCCTAGCCTTTTCCCAACTATATTGGGGTCGGCTTCCAGTCGAACCAGATGCAGCTGATTATCAGTATTTTACATGAACCGACTGCCTATCGGATCTCCACAACCCAATAACTGGGTAATACGATACCCGGTACATGGTAAGACTGGTTGTCAGACTTTTAGAGCTTCTGACTAATAGTAACGACAATCAAAGAACTACAAATGACAGCCGGGACCAACGGCTTTACGTGCTTTCCGAGGCACGGAGAAAACTCGCTATGACAGATGTTCACCCATACACAGACCAACCTCGGAAAGCACGGATTAACCCGGAAGATCGGCCTGTGCGGCTATTATTATTTAGCCACGAGCTGCTCGACATGAAGAATTTTATTCGTAGTTTAGTAAAGTTCGTAAGTAGCAAAAGGTACTCACGACCGTATCATCGTCTGCGAAGTGCAGCCACAGCGCGGAGCGGTCGTCGTCGGCGGAGGCCCGCAGCGCGTGCAGCGGGCGGCGGTACAGCGCGCGCGCCCCGCCGCGGCCCAGCGAGCCGGCCGCCTCCCACACGCACACGCCGCCCGCGCCCAGCGACAGGCGGGCGCACGCGCCGCGGAAACGACAGCCTGCGGACGAGGTACGACCATTTTGTAAGGGATATCATTCATTAAATCAACAGCGAAAAGAACGTAATTTATACCTGTTCAGTAAATCAAGAACTAAAATCAAATTCTTGCATCGTGTATGTTTTTGGTGAGATAAAATATGTACAAGATCTCGACAACTATTTAAAAAATCCTTTTCAAAGGAATATCGAGAATTTTTATACTATTTCTCACACCCTGAAAATATGACAAACATTCAAAAAATGTAGCAGTGTACTGTTGTACTAAATTATTGTTTTGACGTATTTAGTTTTTGATGATACGTATCTTCTAGACAATACTCATATTGCTGTCAGTTTCTGCCTCTGCTCGATTGTTAAGCCTCATTTAAACGAAACAAGAACTCGCATGCGAGTTTCACTGTATTTGTTTGATCAACTGAATTCGTTCTAACTATAAAGTCCGCAATGTAACGCAACTCACGTGCGAGTTCTTGCCTCGTCTAAATGAGGCTTAAAAGCGAATATAAAAAATGTGATCTCACGGAAGGTGAAGTCAGTCTGCGCGCGCACGGCGTGGTGCGCTCCGTCCACGAGCGCGCCGGCCACGGCGGCCAGGTCGTGCGGCGTGTCGGCCCGCAGCGCGCGCACGGCCAGGCCGGCCGGCGTGCCCGCGCGCAGCCCCAGCGCGGCCGCGCCGCCGCCCGCCGCGCGCCGCCACCACGCCAGGCGCGTGGCCGCCAGCCCGAAGCACTCCGTGGGCGCGCACCACGCCTCGCCCGACCACGGCGCCGCCTCGTACAGTCTGACCAAAAATTAACCAAATTGTTAACGACACCCAAAAAGGAGTTTCGCTGCGAGTTTGAAGCGTTAGTGGTGCTACAAGCGCATAACGTAAACAACGTCAAGTGTAGCTTCGAGTGTGTAGTGTATGTCAATTGTCAATGGTCCAGTGTCAAAGTAGGCGGCATTGATGTTTTCGTTGCTGACATCATGCGCTGGCAGCGCCATCTGAGCCGTGCTTTGCGTGAAACCTCCCATTGCAATTGTTCCCTGTTGGTTTAGAGATAGCAAGCATGACTGCTAAACATGAGTTACCGTCTTACTGGGTAAAGATTTACTAATAAACTTGGCCCCTTTTACTCCCATGCCTACTACGAGTTCGTACATTTAATGGTCCTTCGAGCCGGATTCATCACAATAAATAGGTTGGTTCCTGGCTCTCGGTACCCTAAGAGTACGTCCCGTAGAACAAGCTTCTTCTGCTAAGTTATTTGTATTTTAGTAGTGGCTCAAATGCTACTACGGTCAGCCAAGAAAGTGGTGTACCAGTTTTGATTTAGTTTCCCGGTCATCGAAAATTACAACAAGGTTCGTTATAAAAAGATATTACTGAAAGAGACAACATTATCATGACGTAAACCTATTTATTTAGTATTCATACGTCATATGTCACATATAAGTACATGACATTTTAACCTTTAGTATAAATGAAAAGGACATTAGTTTCTACAAAGCAATTGAAATGTTTCCAAACAAAAGTAATAAAAACTATTTAAATAGACAACCGAATTCCATTTGAAAAAGAAAACTGACAATTGACATTTTGTCAAATATATGCAAAAAATCGATATATTTTCCGTGTTATTTTTCAATCAACTCCATATAAAATCATCTCAATGCCTGCCAACTTGACCATTGCCGAAAGAGCACAAATAATTGCCCAATTTAATGAGGGAAGCAGTATCAGTGCGATATCCCGGAATTTGAATATATCGAGGCGTTCTGTCCGCTTTTGGATTCGTCGTGAAGGAGAGGAGGGAAGTTTGTTGGATCACAGAAGAAGTGGTCGCCGGCCTGCACTCTCCAATAACGATAGAGAATTCATGAGACGGGAATATGAAATCAATGGTTTTAAGCCCACAAAACATTTTGCGGAGATGTTCGATGTGAGTGCCCAAACAATAAGGAATCATCTACATTACATGGGGTTGCAAGAAAATATATTTGACGGATGCTCACAGACTTGCTCGTCTGAACTTCGCCAGAGAGCACTTAGAGTTTGATTGGTCTAATACAGTGTTTTGTGATGAAAAAACGTTTAAATCCAGTCAGCATGGACGTCTTCACCTTTGGCGATATAATTCAACACGGTATAAAGATGATCATGTAATTCCAAATAGAGAATCAGGTCGAATTTCCGTAAATATTTGGGGCTGGATGAGTGCGGATGGTGTAGGAGAATTGTGTTCTCTACCTCCTCGAGCGACGGCTGTAAATTATATCGACGTGCTTCAGAATGCAATGCTACCGACAGTCCGTAATGTTTACCCGGAGAACGAAGTGCCACAATTTGATTTTGTTCAAGATAATTGTTCAATTCATAATGCGAGGATCGTAAGAGCCTGGTTTCGTTCACACACTGACGTAAGGGTAATTCAGTGGCCCTCAAGATCGCCGGACCTCAACCCGATAGAAAATCTTTGGGGCCTTATGGTCCAACGATGGTCGCATCAAAATGAAAGAACCAAACAAGCTCTTATTAGTCACTGTAATTATATTTGGGAGGAAATGCGGGGAACCGATATTTGCTCACGGCTTGCTGGTTCAATGAGGTCTCGTCTTTTAGAGGTTATAGAGGCCAACGGCGGTTACACCCGTTTCTAATTTTTAAAAATTTTCAATATCTTCTAAATATTACTATATATGCTATAGTTTTTGTTTGTTATAAGTATTTTAAAATTGATTGTAGAAATTTAATAAAAGGATAAATCTATTTTTAGCTTGTTTTTTATTGATATTGTAATTACAAGTTTACAGAAATTGTAGGTTTGTGGATTCGCCTTGTGCCTTTACAATTTTATGTAACTTGTTGATTACAATTCTGAATTTGTAGATACAATTTTGTCATCAAAATCTACAGCCCTCCGCCGTTGATTTTACGACGTCATTGGTTCCATCAAGTTCAAACTAAGAACAGCTGTCACGTTACAAACAGTAATAGTCGATATCAATAATCAGATAAAGACAGCAATAGAAGTTGTCAGATCGATCTGCAAGCGAAACTAATCTTTATCACCTATGAATCTGCAAGCGATATTCAACCTTAGGGTGGTACACCACTTTCTTGGCCGACTGTACAAAAGTAACTAATTAACTAAAACTTTGTCCATTACAAAGATAAGGTCTACCCGCATTTTAGATTAATTTATTTGATGCCTACCTGATTTCTCGATCGGTGATCGCAACGAAAGTGGGTTGCCAACCATCAGCCTCGTCAGAACTGTCAGACCCGCCGGAAGCACTCATCTGTGAAAACCAGAAATTACTCATCACTCTCCAATTTCCTCCTGCCAATGTGTGTCCATTTACTATTCTAGTCAGTTCCCATCCCATATTCCTCTTTCTCCTCCATTGTCACAACTTCAACACTTTCTTCACTCTTTCTTCCATCTTAACTACTAGTGACTTCGCCAGTCATTCTTGATAATATTTAATCTATCTAGAAAATAATTTCTAAGTTTCTTCTCACATGATCTTGTGGAGGTCGCCTCGCCAGCCAGCCAGCATAGCGCACATCTCCAAGCAGAGGCCGCAGTCGAGGTCGAGCGCGCGCCAGGGCAGCACGTGCCGCGCGTCGTACGGCCGCGTGCAGCGCGCGGTGCCAGCCCGTCGCGCCCTGAGCACTACCAGCGCGCAAGGCTAGGGCGTGCACGCCGTCCGGGGAGTAGATCTCGATAGTTCGCTCTTCTACAATGGCAAAGAAGGAACTTATTAGTTGGAACTTGTATCATAATCAACCAAAATAGAAAATGACTCTATTCCAGTTTTACAGCTGAAAATTTACAAATTTCACAATAGAGACATATCTACAATGACACAAAGTAACCTACATACCATTCTGATATCATGCAATTTTATTTACCTGTATAGCACAAACACTTATCCATGAGATAATAGCAACAGCCGATAAACAAGTGAAAGACATTAGTCCATCAAACACAATACCTGTCCGGGGATCTATTCTTTTCAATCGATTTTAAGCAACTTTTCATCCTATTCCTCATGGGCTTCCTCACTGACAATTGCAAAAATATCTAGGTTGACTACCTGGATCACGATGACGCAAATTCTTGGCGATGCAAGCCATCAGTAAGGGCACGTAGCGCGTGTCAGCTCTGCGGCGACGCGGGGAAGGGGGCGAGGGGGGCACGTCCGCCATGAACCCTCGCTGCAGCTCCCATCCCACCTCACTGATGATAGATGCCTTGCGAAAGTATGGAGTTACCTCCCGGAGATATTTGACTGTGGATTGAAAATAGATTCTTAATTTCACATCATTTTCAGCTAAAACAACACAAGTCAAAATTTTGGCCTAAATGAATTTTTGCCATGACTTTTCAAATAAAAACATACATTAACTCATGTATTATCTCCACATAAAAATCAAGTAAATATTTTTATAGGCATAATATCATCATACTATTTATATCATCTACATCAGCCTTCAATAAAATGGTTACGACAAGCACTACTTAATCCAGAAGAACTAGCTATACGGCTATAAAGCTATTGCTTTTTCCGTGGCAGGTGATAAGCAAGTTAAATATGAAATGCATAACCAATAGTCAATTACTCCAAAAGTTATGTACACACGGCTACACATCAAGTTATGCAAAACTAGTATAAGCTGACCATTCGATGTGCGGAAAGATCGTATCAAGCGAGTCCAAAACAAACTGGATTTGTAAAGCTTGATTTGTAGCCGTGTGTACATTTGGACCTGTCAATTGCTTTTACTACAATAAGAAGGAAAAGGAAGCACATTTCAATAAAAAAAAAACATGCAAGTCGACATGTCAACATAAATTCAATTATGAATGAATGCCTGCTACAGATTTAAACACAAGGTTAATTAAGTAAAAAGTATCTGACCCTTTAATCAATTAAGCAATAACAGGTCATTAGCCTTGGTATTAGATTGGTAATTTAAAATAATTAAGTTTAACCTTCGGGTTGAAAAACATTGCAGTGAAACTATTTTTCAAAAAGTTATCACAGAAACTCGTAAAATTGTTACCTAAAATACTAAAAACATTTTTGGCACAGCTTACGGAATTATAAAAGAAAAATATAAAGAGATCAAATTATATGACAGTAATGTTAGAAAATTGCTAAAGTGGCAACATTAGCAATTTTCTAACAGAATTGAATTGAATTTTATAGTAGTAATTTGATTATCTACGCTATTGCTTGAGCAATAGAATAGAATACTACATTTAATTAATTTTATTGCAATGTATATCGTGAGGTTGCTAAAGTGGCCTTTTTAGCCTGCTGTATTCTGAGTGAGTCATAGTGAAACATATTCTACCACATTGGCTGCAAAACAGATTATTGAATAAAATCACATTGATGCATGCTTTGAAAAGATTTAATTAGATGGAACTATCTTAGCAAGATACTAAGGCTCTGGAATACAAAGGGCAACCAATGTAATAGGTTCTTTTAATGGTTAAATATAATTATAATGAATATCCTTTTATGGAACCTCCGAAAGTTATTAAAAAAGCATATTCTTGAGTAGATAACCATAAACTCTAGTTCTATCTATCTATGATGTATACTGCCGTCATATTAAAGAAGGCCGTAACTACGTCAATGCTGATTCCGAGATAATCAAAGTTTTATCTAAAATAAAAGCCCACGATTTACTGAATAGTTTTAGTAAGTGGTTATTGTTTTATAAAACGTCAATAAATACAGGCGTTATTTTGAACCATAGTTTATTTAAATTTATACACACGTATTAATTTAATTCAATGTTTTCCCTTTTGTTTTAGCAAAAATATAATAATAAATCCCAACAAAAACATTTCATGTAAAATGTTGCCAATTCGAGCACATAAGGTTTGCCCTACCAAAAAGATATCAGATCTCATGTAGAACCAAGCTTCTGAATCTACACGGCCTAACTCTACCGACCCTAACTTCACAAATTCTACACATCAGTAAAAATGTATGGCTTCACCGTTTCGCTACCGTCATGGAGGTAATATTTAGTTTCTGAAGTAAGTAACGAATCAGCCAAGCAATACATTTTAACGGATGTGTAGAATTTGTGAAGTTAGGGTCGGTAGAGTTAGGCCGTGTAGATTCAGAAGCTTGGTTCTACATGAGATCTGATATCTTTTTGGTAGGGCAAACCTTATGTGCTCGAATTGGCAACATTTTACATGAAATGTTTTTGTTGGGATTTCAGTTCTTTTTGTAGGTTGCTAGCATCTTGGATTTATAATGACGTCACGTTATTCTTCGAGTTGCTCTCAACGAGCCCTTTCATTTGGTACCCATATTGCAGAAGTGCATTAAAAATAACTATTCCACCATCTTGGATTTAGAATGACGTCATATTATGCATCGAGTTGCTCTCAACGAGCCTTTTCATTTGATACCCATATTGTAGAAGTGCATTAAAAATAACTATTCCGCCATCCTAGATGATCCACCATATAGGATTTATTAAGACGTCACATTATTCATCGAGTTGCTCTCCACAAGCCCTTTCATTTGATATCCATATTGAAGAAGTGCATTAAAAATAACTTTTCGGCCATCTTGGATTTAGCATGACGTCACATTATTCATCGAGTTGCTCTCAACGAGCCCTTTCATTTGATACCCATATTGCAAAAGTGCATTAAAAGTAACTATTCCGCCATCTTGGATTTAGAATGATATCACATTATTATTTTAGTTGCTCTCAACAAGCCCTTTCATTTGATACCCATATTGTAGAAGTGCATTAAAAATAACTATCCCGACATCTTAGATGGTCCGCCATCTTGGATTTAGAATGACGTCACATTATTCTTCTAGTTGCTCTCAACAAGCCCTTTCATTTGATACCCATATTGTAGAAGTTCATTGGAAATAACTACTGCCCCTCCCCCCCCCCCCGCCCAATTTTAGGAGATGGGGGGATGGGGGATGATTTTGTATACTGAACTTTGTTTACATACCGAATTTCGTCTTTCTAGCACTTCAGGAAGTACCCTAACATTTTAAGGTCTCATACCAACTTCTACCCCCCATTTTAGGGGGATGGGGGGCGAAAGTTATAAGTTTATGAATTTTTTTGTTGGTTGTATACTAAACTTAAATTACATACCGAATTTCAGCTCTCTAGCACTTCAGGAAGTAGCCAAACATTTTGATGATCATCAGTGTGTCAGTGTATCAGTGACGAAATTCGTGTATTTTAGATATCAATAAAATCTAAAGTATTATAGCTATTCTATTGAGACTTTGTATGGTTAATAAGTCTATTATTGGCATCATATCCTGCGAATATGAACTTTCTGATACATCGGAAACCAACTCTATGATGGTTCAAAAAAACGACGAAACACTTCGAGAAAAGGTAGGTAGTGGCCCTTGCGCTTCGCTTGGCTCGTCTTGGCGGGGGCACTACCGTGCCCCCAGATTGTGAAATACTTATCTGAAAGGCCGTAATTGCAAATAATGTAATTACGGCTTTTCATATAAAGAACTCGATCTTCTTAAAGCCGAAATACTTGCATCTAAAGCCTCAAATGCGCAGTTGCGCCTTTTTTTTGATAGTAAACGTAAGTTACGAATCGATTGTGTCGATTGTAAAGAAGACTTATTAAAATGAAACCAAGAATATTTACGTAATAAAATTGGTACTTCATTAATTCAGTGAGTCTCATAAGTTGAAGTATTCAGTCAAACTTAAAATATTACCTACGCAAGACACATTCAAGTAGGTACATACAACTAATTCCAGTTACCTTGAAGCGTTTTTTAACAATCAATTCTTGCTTGTACTAATTAAATAGTATTTATGCAATTATTATTAAAGGAACATCTTTATTAATCACATTTTTCTCATTATCTATCTAAACACAATCAACAAAACATTATTTATACTCATAAAAAAATATACATCTTCTGACAATAAAATAACAAACAAAACCATTAATAATCGGGTCCACCCTATATAGCAGCACTTTTTACGTCATAATTTTATTTTGCATAGCAACGGATAGCATAAACCTCTTTTCGCAGAAAATCGTTTGGCATACACTCATTTACCATACACCCGAAACCCATAATTTTGTAAGTCAGAATCATCTCTAGGCATAAATTTAATATCCATAATAATCAATAAGTATAACCATCATATCGTAGAAAGTTCACAACCAGAATCATCTTTTGGCATGCATTTCATACCCATAATAAATTTAAAGAACACTATTTTTATTCGCCACATTAAGATGGAAAGGTTGATTGCTATATTTTTATGGAAATGTTAATTGTGTGGTTTTTATTTCGCTGCTAGTAAGATAATGCAGTAAGCATGCAGCAAGCATTCAGCATACAAGCATGCAATATGCAGCAAGCATGTAGCAAGCATGCAGCGAGCATGCAGCAAACATGCAGCAGGCATGGCTTCTGTCACGGCTCCGGCGCTGCGGGGCTCCGGCGGTCCCACGCGTGCTAATCGTCGCAGATGGTTTCACGCCCACCACCGCAGCATCGGCTTGCTGGCCGGCTTCGCCGGCCAGCCTCAGCCGCGGTGGCGTGCGTTAAAACCACCTGCTCCTCAGCTCGCGGGCCGCCTCGCCCCTCCGCGCCTTCGCGGGTTTAAATTACACTCTAGGGGTAGGGCAGACAATACTACGTGAAGTCGGTTTTGCAGCGATTCATTTCTGTCACTAACTTTTGTAGCACACCATAGTGATTTTTTAAAACAATATTTTTTTTTTAATATGACTAATAAAATTATTTCTATTGAAATTTCTATTGAAATTTCTATTGAAATTTCTATTGAAATTTCTATTGAAATTTCTATTGAAAGGAGAATGACCACTCATGGTTTCGCTTTTTGAAGCGTATGGCCACTTAAGCAAATCTATAAATAATGTTATTATTTTAAATTAGTTTTAGCATAAATTCACTTAAAACATTTGTGGGGTTTTAATTTTCAATATTATTAGTAATTACTATTATATTTTTGTTCCGGTATAGTGAAGGGCTACGTTACCAGAATCGATCGATTAAACAAAGAACAAAGTCGTAAAACAATTAAAAAATCTACTAGTGTCCCTAAAGATTACCTTACAAGTTGTTATTATTGTTTTTGTATAAACTCTAATATGATTTATTATAATGATAACACATATTGAGTTCTTATTATAAAAGTAAAGATATAATCGATTATGTTAAGATGTCGTAATTGGCTGATGTGTCACAACACTATTCCATGAAGTGTCAGTTGTCAAAGTCAAACTCATGATTTTCGTGTTTGTTTGGTTTTGATTTCGTTATTACCGGCGAACTACTATTTCTTGATTTCTCTGCTAGTAAACTTATATTCGAGTCGAGTAGTTTTCGGATACCTCCACGTTGATACACATCGAGCAATTTGACTCTTTTTGTAGTGCGCCGTTATAGTGAATTTATACGTCTACGTTGATTTCTACTGGATAATAAACAATGTGTCGTGCTGTGTGAACTGTGTTTTGTTATTATCGCATCCACTGCCTAATCGCCAAATAAGAGAGGCAGAGGATGCTACTATGGTAATCTTTTAAATATATGTTGTACATAATATTGTTTTGACGCCTAATATAACCTCAAACAATATCCTGAGTAAGTATTGTTTTTTGGAAAAACCCTACAAAATATCAATCTGTATTTAACTTTGCTTTCATGTATGTCAATAACCCTTACTTGGGTCCAATTTTCACTACTATACTGTGTCAAAAAGGAGCGCAACCGAGTGCCTTAGTAGTATGGTCAATCTCTTTTCTATTGAAATTTCTATTGAAATTTCTATTGATTATTTCTATTGAAATCTTCGTAGTATGCTAAGCCAAATTATGCCAAACAATCGGCGCTCTAAATAAACGTTATGCTAAATGAAATTATGCAAAATTGTAACTCTGACAAAGGTAATTATGCCCAATACAATTCTGCCATCTTAAAAGTATCCCATTTTAAATTCGGACATAAAAATATTAGGCCAAAAAACAATTATATTAAATATTTTTCATACCTTAACAATGTTCGTTTAAGGTGATTGCTTCGATGTAGCCCGCGAAATTAACTCGCTCCATCAGCTCTCACATAGAAAAGGTGCATCGTAGTTAGATTTCGGAGATTTTAACATGATGCACCTTTTCTATGTGAGAGCTGATGGAGCGAGTTTTTTGATATTTTTTATATTTAAAATTATACTTGTTATTTGCGCAACACAAATATTTATAAAGTTACAACATGTCACTGGCCTGCAAATTGCAAAAAACGTAAAAATTGAATTTCGCGGGCTGGTTGGAGCATCCCCCTTAAAAAAGTTTCTGCCAAGTGAGTTATGCCAAATAGGTTTCGGAGCAACAAGTTTCTGCCAGATAGAGGGCACCCTTTTTTTTGTAGTAAATTTAAAGTTTTGCTTAGTTAAAAAGCCCTAATTGGTAATTGCGGCCTTCCTGACTAGCAATACGAAAATATTAACAAAAAAGGCCGTTATTTTGTAATTACGGCTTTTCAGATTCAAAAACCAGAATTTGTGTCGTAGTTACGGCTAAAATCCTTATGATATCTCGGTCTACATACGAGTTACAGCTTTGTGTGTAAGTCCATAAGATAGCATTTTCTTTGCTGATTCCGAATATGTTTATAACTCATTTTTGACAAAAATGTCAGTTACGGCCTTCTTTAATATGACGGCAGTATAAGAGCAGCTCTGAATAGCTCAATTAGCAACTCGGCACCATTGAATATGTGTAATTAAGGTCAATTTATTTAGCCTGTGCCTTATAACTAGTGATGTTCAAGCATTACAACATTCACAGTATGACTTGTGATGACTTACCTTCCAACTGCACCATCTTTCCAGCTCTTTTCAATGCTTTGACTGCTTCCTCATGCGTTGCATCCTTCAGATCCTCACCATTCACAGATAGTATGGCATCACCAACATACAGCTGCTCTGTAAGGTCAGCAGCCATGCCTTTGAATATTTTTGATATCAATATAGGCATGTTATTTTCTATACCACCCTTTATTGAGATTCCCAATCCATTATTGTCTGACTTCACCACTTGTACTAGACGTTTTTGATTCGCAATCGCTTCAGGGACCTCTGTGAAGTCACTGTTTGGAGTTTCTACGTTGTTGTTGTTCAGGGTGCCGTTCAATGTAGTGGTCGCGTCGTAGCCATCATCGAGACACACACTAAGATAATCCTCTTCCAACGTACAATGAACACGATACCACACGCCGCGCACCAGGGTCTCTAGTAAACCTGATCGTGTGCAGGTTGCACTGGGGCTATCGCTGCCCCCGCTGGAGGCTCCGTTCTCAACCATAATTTATCTTGTTTTCACAACAAACAACAAGACAATATCCGCGACTTTATCTACGACATTCGCAATATTATTCTCACCAATGATATACCTTATTTCATTTTATGGCTACACATTAACTACCTAGAGCTAGCTAAAAACATAATAAATTATCATTGATGTTACAATATGAATTTATTGCACAATCGATAGGTACCTATCCAATTTTGACAGTCCGCACGCCCACAGAACATATATACCCCTAAAGGGGAAGAATGACGACTCCGTACTAATTTTGTGAGGAAATTCTTACCGACCAGCGCCATCTATGTTTAGCCCACGAAAACATGGCAGTAGAATCCAGGGCGGGAATTTCAAATACTACAAGTACTTTACAGGTTCTTTGTATTACATTTTATGCACAAGTACATTGCGCTTCTCGATAGTTTCTTTCAAATTACTATCGAGAAACACAATGTACTTGTGCATAAAATGCTGAAAGATAATAAGTAAGGAGCAGTTTAGTAAAACAAACGATTTCATTTGACTTCTTTATTCATATAAGCTACAATGACTTATTTTACTAAGGTTCGGAAACCGATGTAAAGTGATGCTGGTATCTTTAGAAGGTGAAGTTCCACACATAGCACAGATTCTAGTGTTTTCTTCCTACGAACTCATCGGGAATAAGGCACAAAATCAAACAAGAGTCACTGTCTCTATCTCACAAATACGCACTTAATTTCACCAAAACACAGACACAGAGGAGCAAGCTCGACTCACATTAACAATATTGTATGTAGAATTAAATGCAACTGTTTTATTTATTACAAATAAACACAAGAACAAGATATAAATAATGGTGCGCAAGCGATGGCAGACATTTTTTCCTATGACGTCAAATAGCCAATAGACAATATGGCGTTCCAGTGTTGTCATGTTGTCATATTATTATCTCCTTTTTGTTTTGTGTATTCATCAATTTAAATGTTAAAAATTTAATAACAAACATTTTCTCGCATCAGAATAAAAGCAAAAATAAATTTTAAGGATAACATACTTTAAAATCAATTAATAAACATATTATTAGATTGAATGTGATTGAATGTGAAATAGTATTTTTGTCAATGATTTTCGTTGGCAACATTATGTAATTCATCTCTTTTACTCTAATGTTGATGTCTCTTTCTTGTTTTCTAGCCCACCTACATCTTGTTCGTAGAACAAAGTCGACACCCCCTGCGCACGCCCCTTTGGTCGCTGTCGCGATTTCGCGAACAGTCGCGAAAGCACAGATAAAAAATATGTAATGGCGGCTCCAGCTCCACATTAGTGTCGTGAACATGGAAATACAGGAGCGAAAGCTTGTAACATTAGAACCGTGCCATCATTTTTTAGAAAGAGAGGCACCCAGCTCTGGATTTTTCTCCTTCTGATAAATGTTTACATAAAATAAAAACATTACCAACATTATTACATAGTTATTGAATTAAAGTTTTTTTTTTAAATGCATACTTGTACCATGGACCTAAAAAAAAAGGCGGACGGAACTTCACTAAGAAACAAGTGAAGCACCAAAATGGCGGATGCCTATGTATGTGTGCGTCTGTATAGGGATGCCAGATGAAGGAAAAAATTACCCATTTTTAAACAATATTTAATTAAGATCTCCCTTGAACTTAAGTTTAATTACAATTTTTTTGTTACGGATATCTTTTTTTTAAATAAAGGTAAAATAATTAAAACACATTGGATATTAAAATATTTACAACTCGTTTAATGTTAATAAAGTTTTACAAACCCTTTTGTTGATTCAAATTTTTGTAGACTTGTCTTTTGCTATCGACACATCTAGAAATCCTTTCTATTTACTTAAGTGGTGAAAACGAATGTTTAAGTATTTTTCGGCTATAAATATTAAATTAAAGCTATTTTATGTTCCATTCCTACACTTCTACATTCCTATTCCATGTCTACACTCCCTTATTATTTTTATACAATCATTTTTCCATGCATCATTTGCCTAGGGAAATCTGTAAAAATACAGAAGAATACAATAACGATAAATAGTAACATAAAATATAAATCTCCCAATTTTAAAATAATTTGAACCATGAAATAGTTGCAACACTGATTGATTTCGAGATGTTTATAAAATTTATTGACGTAAAATCGAGAAATAAGCTTCAAATTGACATGCTTAACTATGAGAAGTGATCCCCTGGCTTTTTTAATTGAACTACTATGGTTTAGACAACTTTTTGCAACACATGACGGCATACTTTGATTTTTATTAGACAAAATAACACCGTATGAAACCGCGAGTGTCGTTCGAAGCGTAATGGCCGACGGCTGACTTACTATGGTGTGAATGTGTGTGTGCTGGCTTGTGTGGACAAGCGCACTGACTTACTATGGGTGCTTCAATTGTTTCTTAGTGAAGTTCCGTCCGCCTTTTTTTTAGGTCCATGACTTGTACAATATTACAATACATTTTTATAGCTTGTGATAGTTTTTATATTCTGTTACGTTATAAAATTTTAGTTACTTATGAGTAACTAAACTTAACTTTTTTTCATTTAACTTTTTAAGTAAAATGAAAAAAAGATCACAAAACTCCAATGATGTTTCCCGAAAAAAGAGGTGGATTGAACGTTTAAAATGGCAGCCCTGTGATGTTGTCGTTTGTAGGGTGACCAATATAAACTGTCTTCTGAGATTAATCGTTTTTAAAGAAAAAGTAATGTTAATTAACTTATTAGAGGAATAGTTTTATTTCGATTTATAGTGAGTATCTATATTATAAATGTGAACGCAGACCTAGCCGCACCGCAGTCTCCGAAGTCCCCGCATTACGAATTCTTTGTATGAAGTTCTATGAAACCTCGCACACTCACCCGCATCGCAGTAGCCGCAGAAGCGGTAAGAAAACGATGACTACGGGGACTGCGGAGACTGTGGTGCGACTAGGTCTGTTCACCTTAAGATGTTAATGAAGGACTAGGCTAGATACTTTGTGCTAGATACTGTGTGTGTGTGTGTACTGTACACTGTAAATATGAATGTGACATTTTTCTTACCGTTTTTCTGTAGGTATTCAACTTCCGTCTAGAAAACTTCATTATTCTTTATTGTACACACATAATATAACTAAAATAACATTTCACATAAGGGTAAGTATGCACAAAGGCGAGCTTAACCCACAAAACTTCCCCTTGCATACTCGGGCACCATTCTGCAATATTTGCTCTCGTTTTAGAAGCTGATGTTTTCTTTTCTGTTTAGAGCTCAACATGTCGAAAGTTTTACAAAAAGATTTATATTGAGCAACCTTAGAGTCTTACAGAAAAAAAATACAAAAATGTTAAAAAAAAAACAACAAAAATTTGCAAAAATATTTTTTGCGTTTCACATAGATAATAGTAAGGAACCCTTCGTGCACGTGTCAGACTCGCACTTAGCCAGTTTTTGCCATTGACTTCCGAAAGATAAGTCATTTTACACTTTTTGTGGTGGCAGGCCTGGCTCACTCCACGGCGTAGGTATAAAACTGCAAGTAGTGGTGGGGCCATTTTGTCGTGGCCCCAATAGAATTGACGATCTAATACAACTTTACCTACTTCCTATATTTCCTTCATACACACACATTCCTACATTATTACATAAATTATTCCTCACGTAAGGTGCCGCAGATACCTGCTAATAACATTCTGTGCTACCAATAGATAATATAAGAAGTAAACGATGACAAAACCAAAAAGATATAGGCTGATGATAAAAACAAATTCCTTGAGGAACACAGGTATTTATGTTAATAATGTAATTTAACAAATGCATAAAAAACTTATACCTACCTAACTGTGCCTAAACTCGCGAGTCGCAACCCTATTGAGCTTGACCGACAGTAACCTTTTATGTCGTTGGCGTCAGATAAACTAAAATAAACTCTCGCGCGTAACCATTCAGTACATTTTTGCTTGCGCACGGGAAGTTTAGGCTACTATAAAAGTAGGTGGGCGGTAAGGCTGCCAATTAAAATGTACTTTATTCTCTCGTACATAGATTTTACATTTGTTTGATTTTTTTGGGAGTAGGGTTTCTGTACGTATAGTACTATTAAGTATTCTGTGGTGGTATTTTTTGAAGGCGGTTACTTCTATTTTTGAAAACCTTTTATTTTACCATTTTTAGTTCAAATATTCAACCCAAATTCTTGTCAAATAAGTACGTAATCCGTAATACTGGTAAAAACATCATCCAAGTACACAATAAGAAATGCTCATCATCATCATCAGCTTATAATGTTCCCACTGCTGGGACACAGGCCTCCTCTCCTGTGAGAGGGGGTGGGCCATAATCCACCACGCGGGCCCAGTGCGGGTTGGCAGATGTCACATGTCTTCGAATTTTTGGTTTTTGGTTTGGTTCTCGGACATGCCGGTTTCCTCACGATGTTTTCCTTCACCGTTTTTGAGAGTAGTGGTTAAGAAATAAATTACACAAAGTAATGCGTCTGACGGGGTTCGAACCCACAACCTACAACTCGTAAGTCGGGAACGATACCACTGGGCCACCACTGCTCTCCAGCTCTAAGAAATGCTCATTCAACAAAAACATTCATCGACGATTGAAAGAAATATTCAACGTACCAAATGACAGGTATACGTCTTCATGGAACAAAAAGAGAATCATCAAAAACGGTACAACCCAGTCGTAAAATATGAATATCGTACCAAGAATTAAAAAAAAAACAGTCGGATTGTGAAAATGTTCCTTTTTCTGGAATCAGTCAGTAATAAACGGAGCTTAAAACATTGTCTGCCCATATTAAAAGAGAAAAAAACACATTTCGTAATACTATAAGTACCTACTTTCTGTAACATTATAATAATAATACACTTCTCATCAAAAAAATCGAAACACTTTCGTTTTTATTGTTTTTGTCCTAATTTTTTACAAAAGAGAATTAATTCCATGAAAAAAAAACATTACTGTGTAGCTGGCAGTTTGGTCATTACAGTAAGAAGAAAAAAATCAAAATTCGAAATAATTTCATTTGTTTATCCTATAAATTAAATTAATCACTGTTTTGAGACAAATGTGTATTTAGGGTTGGAGTACGTTTCTCGTTTAAAAACTAAAAATTAGCGCTTGTCTTTAAACTTTCTGTTTCTTATTTCATTTACTGTGACTTTGGGACGTCTGAAAAAACTTTTTTTTCTAAAACATATGGATACTTCGCCCGCAGAAGCCGCCCAAGTGGTGGCATTGCTGGATTCTGGACTTAGTCAGCGTGTTGTGGCTGCAAGATTGCATCTAAGCTTATCATCTATTCATAGAGTCTACAAACGCTATCGGGAGACTGGTTCGTTCACGCGCCGTTCAGGATCTGGCAGGAATCGGGTCACTTCTGAGCGAGATGATCGATTTATTGTAACAACTTCTTTACGAAATCGACGCCTTAACGCTTTTCAACTGCAGCAGCAGCTTCGCGTTGTACGAAGAGTAGCTGTAAGTGACTCTACAATAAGAAGAAGGTTGAAGGAACGCGGATTGGCACCGCATAAGCCAGCGAATGGGCCGAAATTAACTGCAGACCATCGAAGAGCGCGCCTTAACTTTGCACGCGAGCACCTAACTTGGTCATACCTTCAGTGGAGCAAAGTACTGTTTTCTGATGAGTGTAAAATTATGCTGTATGGTAACGACGGAAGGAACAAGGTCTACAGAAGAGATGGAGAACGCTTTGCACAATGCTGCATTGAAGAAAAGGTCAGCTATGGTGGCGGTTCGTGGACGGTTTGGGGAGGAATCAGCGCCGACGGTAAGACAGAACTTGCCTTTGTGTCTGGGCCACGGCTGCCTGCACTAAACTCTCATCGGTACATCGAACAGTGTCTTGAACCTCATGTGATGCCCTATGCACATTTTATTGGCAACGACTTCATATTCATGCACGACAATGCTAGAGCTCACACCGCGGGCGTCGTACGAGATTATCTTACCGAAGTCGGTATCTCCATTATGGTATGGCCAGCAAGAAGCCCGGACATGAATCCCATTGAACATCTATGGGATGAATTAAAGAGACGAATTCGAGCAAGAGATCCAGCCCCAGAAACACTTAGCCAGCTGCAAAATGCAATCCAAGAGGAATGGGATAATATACCACAACATGTGATCGTGACTCTCATCCGATCGATGAAGAACCGTATGGAAGCAGTAATAAGAGCTCGCGGAGGGAATACAAGTTATTAAATAAACGTTTCTTACATTTTTTTTTCATTTACGCGTGTTGTTTTACCCATTTCCTTCATATTCCATACAGGGTAAAAATTACTCATTATACAAAATACGAAACCTATGAAGACTTAATTTGAATTTAGAACATTAACATTAGGATTTAAAAACCTCATACTACTCACTATTAAATGACATTTTACATTTATTCCTAAATATACACATTTTTCTGATAATCCTTATCAAATCATAAACTGCGAGGTGTTTCGATTTTTTTGATGAGAAGTGTATTATCCCCAAAATACTGTATCATGGACACACTATTAGAAAGAAACAGAACGCCACGCTGTGTGTCTTTCATTCGTTTCAAGGTTACCGATTTGGGATCGTTTTTCTAGTAAGAAGCACGCGCTCCCTATATATTTATCTCCATTGATTCAAATGAACAAGGCGGTAATGTTGAAAGACCTTAGGGTGCTCCCAAACTTATCGACACGGAACCGGCTTAAGCCGTGTGCGTATCACCACACTACTCGGCTTACCGCCGATCAGCTGCCGCGACGGATTTTCGCATGCTATCGGAAGTCGATTGCTCCGAACGGCCGTCGCGACGGCTGTTCGCATCTGTTCGGCGCCGCGCCTGTTCCCACAAGCCCTGTGCACAGTGTTTTATGAAGACCATTTTTCGGACATTGATTCCACGCAAGTGGGATGTGGTATTTTTTTGGTGCGCAAGGAAAATGAAGGGCATAATTTCAGTTTCACAAATACGACGTGTTCCGTCGTATTTGTTAAGGCTCCAGTACACGTTGGCCGAGCGCGCTCGGCGAATGCGCTTGGCAGGTTTTCGTGGTACTGTTCACACGTTGGCGTCTTTCATTCTGCGATGGTCGCTAGACAAAGATGGACGTTAGTAAAAATTCTCTGTCGTTGCTCATTTTTGGGGTTTTTAATGTATTCATTGTGGTTACGCTACGTTACTCTATGACACCATCATGACCGTGAAACAATTTGTTGGCGCAGTGGCTGAGCGATCGACCGCTGCACAGGCCACAGCGTATTTTGGGTTCGATCCCCGCATGGAACATGGACCTAAAAAAAAAGGCGGACGGAACTTCACTAAGAAACAATTGAAGCACCCATAGTAAGTCAGTGCGCTAATGTGGACAAGCCAGCACGCACACATTCACACCATAGTAAGTCAGCCATCGGCCATTACGCTTCGAACGACACTCGCGGTTTTATACGGTGTTATTTTGTCTAATAAAAATCAAAGTATGCCGTCATGTGTTGCAAAAAGTTGTCTAAACCATAGTAGTTCAATTAAAAAAGCCAGGGGATCACTTTTCATAGTTAAGCATGTCAGTTTGAAGCTTATTTCTCGATTTTACGTCAATTTTAATAAACATCTCGAAATCAATCAGTGTTGCAACTATTTCAAGGTTCAAATTATTTTAAAATTGGGAGATTTATATTTTATGTTACTATTTATCGTTATTGTATTCTTCTATATTTTTACAGATTTCCCACGGCAAATGATGCATGGAAAAATGATTGTATAAAAAAAATAAGGGAGTGTAGACATGGAATAGGAATGTAGACGTGTAGGAATGGAACATAAAATAGCTATAATTAAATATTTATAGCCGAAAAATACTTAAACATTTGTTTTCACCACTTAAGGTGATTGCTTCGATGTAGCCCGCGAAATTCAAATTTTTTTACGTTTTTTGCAATTTGCAGGCCAGTGACATGTTGTAACTTTATAAATATTTGTGTTGCGCAAATAACAAGTATAATTTTAAATATCAAAAAACTCGCTCCATCAGCTCTCACATAGAAAAGGTGCATCGTAGTTAGATTTCGGAGATTTTAACATGATGCACCTTTTCTATGTGAGAGCTGATGGAGCGAGTTTTTTGATATTTTTTATATTTAAAATTATACTTGTTATTTGCGCAACACAAATATTTATAAAGTTACAACATGTCACTGGCCTGCAAATTGCAAAAAACGTAAAAAAATTTGAATTTCGCGGGCTGGTTGGAGCATCCCCCTTAAGTAAATTAGAAGGGATTTCTAGATGTGTCGATAGCAAAAGACAAGTCTACAAAAATTTGAATCACCAAAAGGGATTGTAAAACTTTATTAACATTAAACGAGTTGTAAATATTTTAATATCCAATGTGCTTAAATTATTTTACCTTTATTTTAAAAATAGGTATCCGTCACAAAAAAATTGTAATTAAACTTAAGTTCAAGGGAGATCTTAATTAAATATTGTTTAAAAATGGGTAATTTTTTCCTTCATCTGGCATCCCTATACACACGCACACATATTTACGCCGCCGCCATTGTGGTGCTTCAATCGTTTCTTAGTGAAGTTCCGTCCGCCTTTTTTTTTAGGTCCATGGCATGGAACAAATATTTGCATGATCTGCAAGTAGTTGTTCCGAGTCTGGGTGTTTGAGTATGTGAGTTTCATGTTTGTAAATGCACCCACGATACAGGAGAAATTCCTGGTGTAGGGCAATGTTTAAAAAAAATACTAAATGACGGACTAATTATATTTGTTGACACTGTCAAATAGCCAATTAAGCGCTACACTACTGTCTACTCCGACGCATACCTAAACCTTTGAAATCAACACTCGGCCAACGTGTGATCGCTGTTTGCTGCTTGTGCCAAAGGACATCATTTTTTTTGGGCCTTTTCTGAAAGTGCCGGCCAACGAAAAAAATTGGTACCTATAGGTAGTACTAGTCATTTGGAGCAATAGTTACTATGGCACAAAAGTTGTAGGATTGCTCTCGGCCAAGTTATACAAGTTCGAAGATTCGTAATTTTCATACGTTTTTTAATTTCTGAAAGTGCCGAGAATCACCAAATAATGATAAGTATTGCTATAACTTGCGACCTCAAGCAATTTAACATAACGCCTGTAATGCCTGAGGGGTTGGGCAGAGGAGTATCGAATAAAAATGAATAATGATCTGTTTATTTTTTGTGAAAAGTAATAAAAACATTTTAAAATATACAAATCAGCTGGTGGGACCAGCATCGGGAACAGAATCGAAGCTGTCTGTGGTAGCCGGTAGGCCTCTTGGGAGAGCAACCTCCTAACAATACGAGTCGTGACCAAAAGTACTGCTTTCTGAATCAACCACGTTTTTCGGGTAATAAAATCATCAACCGTGCTACGGTACTTATCCTGCTGAGATAATCCCGCAAGCCGGTAGGCGTTTGGCTCCATAAGGGCCACTGAAAGCTTATTTAGACGCGCGTGGAACACGACATGCTGTCGTCCTGGGCCTGATCCTTGATAAGACAACTAGCTCCGCATTATTTGCCGTACGCGACTGGATTGAGATTTCGAGGGCGTCCTCTTTCGCGTGTTCTGCCTCTTCCTTCGCTGTCATTACTGCTGCAGAAGAAGAGGCAGCCTCCTTTCCGGATTGCCAACGTGTGATCTGGAACGGGATCCTCCAGCTTCATGTTTATGAGTGGATCACCCGAATAGCCATGATCCCCTGGTGCGATTAGCTTGTCCGTTCGCTCCCTTATGGAAACGACATACACAGGGTTCCCGGAGAGGGGCTTTAACCGTACCACTCCCACGTAGAGCCTTCAAAAAGCGGCATTTCCCTCTCAAGGTTGGGTAACAGCTTGAAGGCAGCCCCGGCTCGATCCTGTTTTTGTTCCAAACGTCGGAAATGCTCCTTGAAGTTCCACGGGATGTCAAGGACGAGTATCAGTCGATTCTCGTTGACTGAATGGTGAGGCAAACCCGTCTCACCGCTAATTGTGGACCCGAAAGTATCGCGTTCCAAAAGCTATGAGACTCTTTGAGAAACAACAATTAATGTATGAATGAAATGGGTTCCGGCTCGTCGACTATCTTAGTATATGGAACGCAAAGGGCAACCGAATGAAGAGGGTGGACTTTTAGTTAGCAGAAGTCTGACAGTAGATACATAGAGTAGTGGTGGCCCAGTATAGAGCAGTGGTGGCCTAGTGGTATCGGTCCCGACTTACGAGTTGTAGGTCGTGGGTTCGAACCCCGCCAGGCGCATTACTTTGTGTAATTTATTTCATCACCACTGCTCTCAAAACGGTGAAGGAAAACATCGTGAGGAAACTGGCATGTCCTAGAACCAAAAAAATCGAAGACATGTGACATCTGCCAACCCGCGTGGATTATGGCCCACTCCCTCTCACAAAGAGAGGAGGCCTGTGTCCCAGCAGTGGGAACATTATAGGCTGATGATAAGTCTGACAGTCTCTACAGACTCTACATAAGTCATTTGATGATTTTATTTCCCCCTAAAAAGGGTTGATTCAAAAAGCAGCAGTGCTGATCACGTCTCTTATTGTTAGGAGATTCCTCTCCCAAGACCCCTAACCACAGGCAACCTTGGTTCTGTTCCCAATGCTGTTCCCACCAGCAGATTTGTATATTTTAAAATGTTTTTATTACTTTTCACAAAAAATAAACAGATCATTATTCATTTTTATTCGATACTCCTCTGCCCAACCCCTCAGGCATTACAGGCGTTATGTTAAATTGCTTGAGGTCGCAAGTTATAGCAATACTTATCATTATTTGGTGATTCTCGGCACTTTCAGAAATTAAAAAATGTACGAAAATTACGAATCTTCGAACTTGTATAACTTGACCGAGAGCAATCCTACAACTTTTGTGCTATAGTAACTATTGCTCCAAATGACTAGTACTACCTATAAGTAGCAATTTTTTTCGTTGGCCGGCACTTTCAGAAAAGGCCCAAAAATGTATGGAGCCTGAATGTTCTCCTTTCTTTGATTTGTGCACGCAAAACCGACACTAAACGGATCGTCGGCGAATGTTGGCCGCAAACGACAAATACACACAAAACAGCCTACTACACATTTGCCGAACACACTCGCCAAACGCGCTCGGCCAACGTGTACTGGAGCCTTTAAACTGAAATTACAAAGAAAAAAATAAAGACTAAAAACCTCGTATAAGTCTGAATCTACTGAGTACTAAAATATGCAGCATTTAAAACTCCGTCGATTTTTCTAAGGTCATAATTATTTTGCGTATCATAATTATTTAGATTCAAAATTTTTTTTTTTCTAAATGGCTTAAAACTGTCGATTTGCACAAAAAAATCATCTCAAAAACTAGACATGCTAGTACAATGGGGATACAAAGTAATTCATTTAAATAACTTAAACTATCAGATTTTCACATTAAAAAAGCTATGTCCGAAAAATGGTCTTCGTAAAACACTGTGCTATGCCACCATCATGGTATAATAATATATTAGACTATGTGCCACCATCGTTGGTACTCGGCCATCTCCGGCGCCGTTCGGCTGCCGTCGTAGATGTAGGTACACGCGTTCGGCCATCTTCGGCGCTGTTCGGAAGCAGTTCGACGCCGTACGCAGCCGTACGGATACGAACAGCTACCGTCGGAGATGAAGGCATGAGTTCGGCCTTCTTCGGCGCTGTTCGCGGGAAGCAGTTCGACGCCGTACGCAGCCGTACGGATGCGATCAGCTACCGTCGGAGATGAAGGCATGCGTTCGACCTTCTTCGGCGCGGTTCGGAAGCAGTTCGACGCCGCACGCAGCCGTACGGATGCGATCAGCTAATCTACAAACGACTCGTTCCGCCGTCGGCCGAAGTCGCGTCGCGTCGTCCGAGCCGAGCCGGTGCGAATGGCGTTAGTGTCTCGGTCTAGCAAATGGCAGTTCTAAGCGACAGAAAGAGAAAGGGCGACGGAAAAAGCTGATTCCGCGTCGATAGATGTGGGAGCACCCTTATTCTGTCAAATACAAAAAAAAATCATTCTACAGAAAAAAAACTTATGAACAGGCTGCATTGGCTAGATCCCTTTGCCTTCCCGAAAGGGAAAATGTAAAAAAAAAAACATTCAAATGACGTTTCACGTTTGACAGAGTTTGACTGTCATTGTCATGCGAGTCGCATGACAATGACAGTCAAACTACACAAGAGACAAGACTACTTGCGACGTTTTCGATATTCCGTTTTCTGCACAGAACATATATACCCCTAAAGGGGAAGAATGACGACTCCGTACTAATTTGTGAGGAAATTTTCCTTACCGACCAGCGCCATCTATGTTTAGCCCACGAAAACATGGCAGTAGAATCGGGCGGGAATTTCAAACACTACAAGTACTTTACAGGTTCTTTGTATTGCATTTTATGCACAAGTACATTGCGCTTCTCGATAGTTTCTTTCAAATTACTATCGAGAAACACAATGTACTTGTGCATAAAATGCTGAAAGATACTAAGTAAGGAGCAGTTTAGTAAAACAAACGATTTCATTTGACTTCTTTATTCATATAAGCTACAACGACTTATTGTACTAAGGTTCGGAAACCGATGTAAAGTGATGCTGGGATCTTTAGAAGGTGAAGTTCCACACATAACACAGATTCTAGTGTTTTCTTCCTACGAACTCATCGGGAATAAGGCACAAAATCAAACAAGAGTCACTGTCTCTATCTCACAAATACGCACTTAATTTCACCAAAACACAGACACAGAGGAGCAAGCTCGACTCACATTAACAATATTGTATGTAGAATTAAATGCAACTGTTTTATTTATTACAAATAAACGCAAGAACAAGATATAAATAATGGTGCGCAAGCGATGGCAGACATTTTTTCCTTTGACGTCAAATAGCCAATAGACAATATGGCGTTCTAGTGTTGTCATGTTGTCATATTATTATCTCCTTTTTGTTTTGTGTATTCATCAATTTAAATGTAAAAAAAAAAGGTTGCACTCCAGGAGTGCCGGTAGAAGTGAAAACTTTTTTGTTACTATGTTTTATTTTAAAACTGGAGTAGTACAGATATGAAATTAACTAATTTGAATGACGTCTTACTCATTTTCGATCAGGGTCACGTGACCCTGACGCGAGTTTTAAATTTTTTACCCATTACAGAAAAAGTGTACAACGCCGCTAAAGAAGTTTTCACTTCAAAAATTCATAATAAACATTTTCTCGAATCAGAATAAAAGCAAAAATAAATTTTAAGGATAACATACTTTAAAATCAATTAATAAGCCTATTATTAGATTGAATGTGAAATAGTATTTTTGTTGGCAACATTATGTAATTCATGTCTTTTACTCTAATGTTGATGTCTCTTTCTTGTTTTCTAGCCCACCTACATCTTGTTCGTAGAACAAAGTCGACACCCCCTGGTTTTCTGCCTGTGTTTATGTCAGTTCATGCAAAATATTTACTAAATAAAAGATGTAAAAACAAAAGTAAATTGTTATTCGTAAACTCAACCAATAATCCTACACATTGTTCTTAGTAGTTTTCTAAATTAACTTAATGAGCATGGACATGTGTAGAGTATGCCTATCAACAAAACAAAAAATGATTCCATTAGATGAAACTTTCATTATCAACTATAACTTGTTGACTAATCTTAGTGTAAGTATAGCTTTCCTTTGACCTGTTTAATTATTCTGTTTATGAGCTATGAAGATTTAAATATTTACAAGTAAATAAATTAAATAGTATGTTCTAATAAAACTTTTTAATGTTATCTTTGTTTCAGATTACCTTATTTGATGGTATGCCCCAGTATTCATGTCAGTTATGTGTGGACTTAGTCAAAAGTTTTATTGAGTTCAGAGAAAAGGCAATAACGACTGAAACTAGATTGAGAGAAATTATTAATTCTGTAAGTATTAGTGTTTCCGTTAAGATGCATAATTTTTTATATTATTTATTAGCTGTTCCCCGCGGTTTTACCCACTGCTTGGCTCCAATTTGTATGTAGTCTTCCTCAAAGATGGACTATCCAACACAAAGGGAATTTTCCAAATCAAAGCAGTAGTTTCTGAGATTAGCGTGTTCAACCAAACATACTCTTTAGCTTTATAATGATAGTATAGATTTCCAGCTGTGGATTGCTGTAGGCTGATGTTGATGTTGATTTATTACTTCCTATATTATCCTACATTTATTCTTTCAGGATATTCAATCAGAAAATAAAAAAATGGATAATGATGTTGAAAATGAGAAGCCAGAGCTAGTGGGCATAAAGTCAGAGATTAAGGAAGAAAACAGTGATAATATTGATGAAGCAATTTTAGACAATTTTGATTATGACTTTAATGAATATGAACAGGCTGAAATAATTGTTAAAAAAGAAAAAGGTATTGCAAAAAACATGCTTAAACATCCTTTTACTCATTGGAGGTAGGTCCAAACTACAGAACCTGATAAAATCTTTATATTGTCTTTTGCTCCACAAATCATTTTTGATGAACATAATATTATTAAAACCTAATTTCTTCTAATATTGTTATCACATATCTTTAGCATGTAAGACCTTGTAGGAAAAAAAAGTCAAGCAAATAGTTTGTTTGATAGTAATAAAGATAAGAACAGAGTAAACAACCTGGTTATCTAAATGAATGTCTGTTGTTCAAATTAAAATCTCTGTTGATTAGGATAATATTGTAGGTGTATTAAAAAATGTCATTTTAAATATGGGCAAGCAAGGCAATTTCCTGCTGCTTTATAGCCCCGCCTGTGGATAGCAAATAATGGGTAGCTTGACTTTCGATTAAAGACCGTGAGCCCAAGTCGGCGGGTAGTGTTCAAAGAGCTGTCATCGAACTGACAAGGCCTGAACTGACTTAGGGCCAAAATGCTTTCCAAGTTCATGGGTCGCAGCAGGATACCGAGGCCCGAGGATGTAGAGGAACAGAGTAGTTTTTATAGGCAGTAAGAGTGACATTTCCTTCCTCCATCCAGGGTAGGACAAGTCGTATAGAAAGAAAGGCTCCCTACTACAGTCATTCACTAATTAATACAGTAGGCTCAGGCCTCAATTGACCGTGCATGGGTTGTACGGTACTTTCACAGTTTTAATGTTTTGTGATCGTGTAGCACCATAATTTTGTGGTGTTTAATTTACTTTTTTTTTGTCTTTGACAATTCTGTGCCTGTAACTGGCCTACTTGAAATAAATGCTTTGATTTTGTACATTACAAAATTAAATTTGATTCCAGATGAGAAACCAAAAAAAAATAAAAAAAAGAAAAGAAACAAGCTCAAGGTAAAAGCAGTAAAATTGTTACAAAGCATTGCTAATGGACTTGAAAACAAGTGGTTCTGTGGTAAATATCACTTTTTCACTACTGCTGATGAAACATCTTTTTTTTTTCATCTACCTATGTCTCATGGTTTCGCCTGTTGCTCTGCTCCCGACCATCTCTAAGGGTGCTTTTCCACCAGGGATGTGCTATGCTACGTTGCTGCGGATGCGTTTGATATCCACCAATAATATTCACTGGTTTACATAGCACAGCACTGGTGGAAAACGGATTCAACTAAGATGTGTTTTTTTTTATTATGGAAGGATGCGTGCTATGGCTGCGTAGTGTGTACTATGGCTGCCCGAATGTCCCATAACTCTTCCTTCCCACAATTTTTTGCGGCATCGTTCTATGTTCTATGTTAGGGGTTTTGGTTTCCGCACTTAGTCCTTCATGTGGACCATTGTGCGTGAGCCATAGTGGCCTTGGTGGCTTATTCCAACCAGCCCACCTCCCTCCAGAAGTTGATCAGGTTCTTTGGTCTGTGGAGAACATCTGTGTAAGTCCTGGGTGTCCCGAGGGTTTCTGTCCTGATCTGTGTGACACCTGTGCACTCGAAGAGCACATGCGCGACGGTTTCCTCAGTCTCCATGCATGCCCTGCACAGGGCATGCATGGAGACTGAGGAAACCGTTGCGTGTTATGGGTCGTCTTCCCTACTATCGAAACATCGCGTAGCTCGAGCTGCGCATCTTCCTAGTTCAGCTACTTTGCGGCGGCGCATCTTCGTAGCACATCTTACTCGCACCGCTACATAGCGTAGCATCAGTGGAAACGGTCACAGTTTTGTAGCTCAGCTTTAACATTCTCGCAGCACAGCTACATAGCACATCTCTGGTGTAAAGGCACCCTTAAGGATTAAGGTGACGGATGGTGGAACGCAAGTCTGCTCTGTCTGTAGATAACAAGGGATTTAATAAAGAAAATATGCTACATAAAATTTGGGAACAATTTACCATAACTACACCCAATTCATGCATCTGTGAAATTATTTGGAAGATGTTCAACATTTTTTAAGCAAATGGCTTAAAAAATGTTGACCCTGATTATACAACAGTTATTTTTACTAGTCGTTTTTTTTTTTTGAATTTGTTTTGACATGAGTTGTGTTATTTTATTTTCAGGTATTTGCCCTAAGATCTTTGACGAAAAACCTGAACTAAATAATCATCTAGATAGCCATAGTAAGGACCGAAAGTGTGATCTTTGTAGAGAGCAGGTAAACAGCCTGTCTCAACTCCTTGGCCATAGAATAATACATGTACCATTAAAGCAGAGTAAATGTCACATTTGTGAGAAGATATACAAAACTTGTGTGTACCTGGAACATCACTATAGGAATTTCCACATTGAAGAAGATGTAAGTATATCGATTTGTATAATACTCCTGTATATTTTGTATGAAAATACCCTCCTAAATCAGCATGAACCAGCCATACAATTAATCAACAGTTGATTTTTTTGCAACTTGTTTTCCAGCTTTATAAAGTTTTCAGAGCTAAAATAAAGGTTTTGTTTAGAGAACTTGTTTGTTAGAATCAGGGCCGGATTATCCCCAGGGTCTATGTAGGGTTACCAACCTTTTTTCTATCAAATATAGTATTTCTGAAATTGTTACCTTAAAAAATATAGTAGATGGCAAAAAAATGAAAAAAAAAATAGTAGGTAGTTGGTTAAAATATGTACCTACTTTATTTTGAAACCGCAAACATTGATGTTAATATGGATGGATATTACATGGGATCGCAAATTTTATTTAAATGAATATTTTTTGCTGCTCTGTGCCTTAATAATTAAATTTTTACTTTTTAAGATACTTTCATAAGATTGATTGCACTCTAAATTTATATTAAAAAACACCAAAAAAAATATTTGATATTTTTTTTGGTGTTTTTTAATATAAATTTTAAAGAGGCCCTGTTGCGCTTGTCTCTCCACTTCGTCTTCATCACAGAAAGTTGCAGGAATTGAAAGAAGAAATGATGTCTTTTTTATTGTTTTCGCGCGCGATCCACGCCACGGCACGCACACAACGGAAAGAGTACCATGAAACGTTTCGTAAAGTGTTGGAATAAGATTCATTTTAGCTTGGAATATTTCGCCGTAGACCCACAGAGAGGGCTTTAGTTAAGATTGCATTCCGCTTTACGCAAAATATAGTAGTTTCGCCTACTATATTTATTTTTTTGAAATATAGTATTTGATCCCCTAATATACTATATTATATAGTAGGGTTGGCAACCCTAATCCCCTTTTTGAGGAGTGGCAGGAGAGGCGCCACGGTGTCGTCACTTTCCGCTTCGTTAATAGTCGGCGGCAAAAAACTCAAGGAAATGAGAAACAGTCACTGACTTCCAATAAATATAACTTTTTATTCAAAAGTAATTTAACACTTTTCGTCTTTTTTTTTTTGAAGACGGTTTCACTTTTTTAAAAAGTTTTACATATTAAAATAAAAAAATTGTTAAGACATTTTACATACACCTATTCACAAATTTATTTTTTTCTTCAGGGAAAAAATCTAGTTTGTAAGCTTTGTCCATGGTCGTGTGACACACCAAAGAAACTTAGCAGTCACGTTCGGGTAACACATTCCGAAATTAAGTTTATTTGCGACTATTGTTATAAAGGGTACAGTGGCGTAGGGTAAAAATCCTTGAAAGGGAACCCGGACCAAAACTTAATGAAAAAACTTACAAACATGAGCTAGCCGCCCCTACGATTTTTGAAAGTTTCACTCGATTTCTCTGGTCTTCTATCATCAAACCCTGATTTCCTTATCAAGTTTCCACCATTAAAACATCTTCTTTCCAACAAAAAAAGAATCATCAAAATCGGTTCATAAACGATGAAGTTATGCCGCGAACAAAGAATAAACAAAATAAACGTTGTATTTTAAGGACGAATAAATTGAGTAACCTCCTTAATTTCTGTAGTCGGTTAATCAATTATTAACAACTTCCTTCAAAATCATGTTCACAAAACCCTATACTAATCGCCTACAGACCTTAACACCGCGATTCAGGATCGTGACGTAATTGCACAACGCCATCTAGTTAAAACTTCGAAACTAATATTACGGTGAACACTGAACATTTACCAAATAACAATACCATTGAACTGAACTAACTTTGTTATTAATGCGCTAACTACGCAAAACTTATAAATTTCAACAATAATACCAAATCAAATGCAAATGGACAGGTGAAAACAATAAATACAAAAAAATAAGCGCGAACCAAAACTAATGTGAATCTGTCATCCAAATAATACAATCTAAACGAATTACGAAGTCCAGTATCATTCCATCTCGTTCTGGCGTACGCATTTCATATTTCTATCCTTATCATAAGCCGGTAATATTCGGCTTCCGAGCGTCCTTAAAGTAGCGGTGTTATGTGGCCTCAAGCTCACGATCGCTACAAGAGAAACTTTGAATTTTATGAACTGAATTCCGGATTCGCCTTGCGGCTTACAAACTTTGTCTGTTTGGCGTGAGTTGAAATTGCGCGGAAAAAATTTGTAGGCGTTTATTTTTTTTTTTTTTATTGTTCTTTTATTAATTTGTTTATGAATAATGAAAATAATAGATACTAGTATTTGCTTTATGTCGAAAGACAAGCCGATAGGAATCGGCATGTTAGGTGGCTTCGGGCCTGAAAGGGTAAGTCTTTCTGTCTATACCAGTCTATTGAGTCTATTGACTGGCCTGTTGGTCTAGTGGTTAGTGACCCTGACTGCTATGCCGGAGGTCGTGGGTTCGATTCCCACCCAGGACAAATGTTTGTGTGATGAGCACGATCATTTGTTCTGTGTCTGGGTGTAATTTATCTATAATATTTATGTATTTAGAAATATATAAGTATGTTTATCAGTTGTCTAGTACCCATAACACAAGCTCTGCTTAGCTTGGGACTAGATGGCGTTGTGTGATAGTTGTGGAATATTATTATTATTTTTATACGTTTTTAAACATCTCGGGATCATGGGATCCCGGACTTTTGAAGGGCGTGCCAGGAGCCGAAGCCATCTTGCAGAGGCCCATTACGCATTTATTATTATTATTATTATTGCACACTAGCTTGTGCCCACAGCTTCGCTTTTATGGAAGTAGATATTTCACAGGATAGCAGTTATCCTATGTGTTCATTCAGCATCGGATTAGCCATATAATCGAGGTGGCTTATGGCACGGCTCCAACCAACGCTCCAACACAGCAATTATCTTGTTATTAAATCGTCTGTCGTTTAATAGGCAATAAAATGTGAATATAAATGAAAAGGTCATCGGCGCATAGACTGCGGTCGGACGGCAAGCCTAGTCTAAATTCGAGGCGTCGAAATATACCTTTACGCGACTTTCCTCATGCCAGGCAGCAGACGGTAGTAGCTGGGTAGCAACGTGCAATTTCTGGAAAATCCGAATTGAAATAATTTCACTTATTTTTGATGTCCCAATAAATGCTCAGTATTTTACTTTTCTGTTTTCAGCTTCAAAACAAGAACGTGTTTGACATCGCATATAAGGTCGCATGTTAAAATTAAAAGTTACTTTTGCGATTTGTGTGGATTCTCCTGCAACTATAGTAGTGGACTGAAGGTAAGTAAATATATTTTTTACGCCTGTATGCGACGTTGACGGCACGGCAAGGGCCAGTGTTGATTAGTTTTTAACCAACTTCGAAAAAAGGAGGAGGTTCTCAATTCGAATGTATCTTTTGTTTCGAAGTAGAAGTCGAAGTAGTATTGATTCCGAAGTGGTTCCATTATCATCAGGTCAGGATCTGATGATGGGATCCTCGGAAGAGGAGGGAAGTCTGAAAAAAATAAAGCAAACCAATCGCATGTCTATGCATTGTTTACGCAATAAAACAACTTAATACGAGTGTCACGACTGTAGGTATTTTATGAAATAATAAACAAAGTCCCGAATAGAATTTTACTTTTTTTAAAGAAGAAAGAAGGTGTTGTTTTAGAAGTCGGTTTTTATTTTTACCATCTTGCTTTGATGAAATTAAACGAAGTGAATTATAAATTTCAGAGCCATAAAATACGAAAACATAATCCACAGAGGGTTAGTTGTAAGCAATGCAAGACCCCATTTCCGAGTCAAGCGGCTCTTGATAAACATAAATGTAGAAAACAGTTACAATTAATATGCCCTGTATGCGGTGTGCAATTCAATGGAACAAATAGAGTAAGTAAGATAAATATAATACTGTCAATTAAAGTTATGCAAAGCATTTTTGCGGAGATCGACTGTAATTTTTAAAAGAGTTGAAGTTTGTTTTACGTAACAAAAGAAAAAATACTGGTCAACATTTTTACGCCGGATCCACACGTTGGCCGTGTTGCCAAACAGAAGGAGACGGCGCTATACCAGAAAGCAAGACGCAAATAATTCTATCTCGTTTCTTAGTATAGCGCCTTCTCCTTCTGTTTGGCAAACAGGGCCAACGTGTGGATCCGGCGTTATGGTAGTCTAACTGACGGAATTATATTTTTTTAAATAAAATAGCCTATAAACGGATAATCCCCTAGCTTAACCCTTTAAAAAGCCGTATATAATTTCAGCTATCGAGGCACTTGGTATCACATAGCGACGTGAGAAGTTACAAGTGCACCAGATGCCCAGCCACATACAAGTCGCAATGGGCTCTGAAAGCCCACTTGAACCGACACGACGGTAACCGAACGAAGCAGTGCGAATACTGTCCTGCCAAGTTTTACACCGACGAAGTACTGCACAAACACCGACGGATACATACCGGTAGACTACTTCTTTTACAGTAACTTTGTTCCATCCGGGTGTCCCTTGACACCTCTCAAGTTTTTATTTATTATATCATGGGTGCATTTACAAACATATAAACTCTCATATTTAAACATCCAGACCCGGAATAACTATCTTTATTGACTGGCCTGTTGGTCTAGTGGTTAGTGACCCTGGCTGCTATGCCGGAGGTCGTGGGTTCGATTCCCACCCAGGACAAATGTTTGTGTGATGAGCACGATCATTTGTTCTGTGTCTGGGTGTAATTTATCTATAATATGTATGTATTTAGAAATATATAAGTATGTTTATCAGTTGTCTAGTACCCATAACACAAGCTCTGCTTAGCTTGGGACTAGATGGCGTTGTGTGATAGTTGTGGAATTGTATTATTTGTATTGTATTGTATTGTATCTGTAAGCCTTTATTAATCGTGGTAAAATCATCAAATGAGTGCTCCTACTCAGGGCGGGGCTCCAGAGACTGTCAGACTTGTACCGACCAAAATCCACCACGGTGATCCTTCAATAGGCCTTTACGTTCCAGGGTCACGGATACCTGATGAGACAGACCCGCGACCATTTGTAGGCCTAAAGGAGAATTAAAAATAAAAGAGTTAAGAGTACGCCTCAACTCACTAAAGGTTGCACACTTGCAGTTTCTGTATATAAATACAGAAACTGCAAGGATTGAATTATCTATTTTTGAGCATGTGATAGTAACGATAATATGAAGATCATAAAGCATTTTGAGCCCTCCTACAGTCATCATTATTTGGGGGGCTGACCCCATTCCAAAAAGTATTTGACGCCCACCGAGGTGGGCGTGGTGGCTAGAATTTAAAAAAATTTAGATTTGATTTAATCTCCAGTCTCAAGGTTTAAAAAAGTTGTAAAATAATGGCAATTCATTTAATAACCAAACATAATTTTATTTCAGGTGAGAAACCATATGTATGCAGGGTGTGTAAAAGAGGGTTTACAGGAAGATATAACCTCAAAGTACATATGAAAGTGCATGGGGAATATTTGATTGTTAAAAAGAATAATGAACCAGACAATTTCATGAAGTTATATCTAACCAAGTCAAGGTAGTTGGGTGTTGCCAAAATTTATATTTACTATTAATTCTTCCAATATGTGTTCTTTAAGAAAAATAAATTATTTTTAGAAAACTTTTAAAAATTATTTATTATAGAAATACAATTAATTTACATCTAAGTAAGAAACTAAGTGTATCACATACAAAAAAAAGTCTTTGGCAAGTACAGAAAGTACTGATATAAAATATAAACATTCTTAAAAAAAAAGATATAAAAATGGATAACCGGTAAAGTCTCCCAAAAAGCAATTGGATAGGTTTGAGAAAATAATAAGTCTTACTTTATACTTAGACTATGATTAGGTACTAACAGGCAAGCGTAGATGTGCCAACATACTCACTTGATATTTTTTCTCTTGTTTGGAAGATCAACTTTTGATGAACTGGTAACACTATGCTATAAAAACATACCATTTACATGAGATCGCATTGTAGAGCTGCCAATTTCATCAAATATTATGATACATTTACAATCTTATAGCCAGTCAAAAAATGTCCAGTTCACTTGATGTGAAGATTAAACTCTCTAAAATAAGTACAATATTGACAATTGTGTAGTTTTGATATTTTCAGTCAGTCTTATAAGCTAATACAACATTTGAATTTTGAAATACTTATTTAGTTGGAACACACACTGATTCAGACACCTCTTACTCATTCTTATAACAGTTATGCTATGCAGCAAAATGTAGTAAAACAACATTATAATGATAGAAACTTAAAACAGATATTTACCATGTTAATAATACTTTTGAGTTTCCGATATTTCAGCACTGTTACAAGCGCCATGATTACGGAATTCCCGTTTCAAGTTCTAATGATAGTGTTAGTGATAATGTCAGTTTAAAAACTTAAAATGATTGAGCTAAAAGGCGCTCCCTCAACGCGAGCATTCACCTGTAAAGTAACGTTACAGATTCGAACACTTCATCAGTGACTGAAGACCCTAGCATCACAATGCGCACCTTGTATCAAATCTATACTAAATGTACGCGAATGCTCGTCAGTCAGGGAGGTAGTATTGTAATGTAATGCTCAAGTCGAATCTGTAATGTTACATTACACGCGAATACTCCCGGTGAGGGAGCGTCTTTAGGGGCTATTACACCTTCCTAAATTTAGAAGCCGATATTCAAGACATCCTGAATAAGTTTAATCACATTTAGGATTTAGTACGTGTAATCGCGAGCTTCGGCGACAAAATCTCTTAACGTATCCTAAATATCTGATCCTGAATTTAGGAAGGTTTAATACCCTTTTAGGAGGAAATGAAAATTAAATGCAAGCCACAAAATATGACAAAGATACATCATTATGCTGCTCCATATGTAGTACTAGATTTTGATACCATTGTACATAAATTCCTTTCAAACGAATTTTGTATTTAAATAATATATAAAATTATAAAATGCCTATGTATAGTCAGTGACCTGAGATAAGTATCTACCTCACAAAGTAAACTTCTAGGTAGGTACAGTACTTTATCTCTGGACTCTGGCCACCAACTGTTAGCGACGAATAATAATCGCACTAAGCAAATCTTGTAAATATGTAGTACTTAGAGATTAGGATAGTTTTAAACAATAAAACTATTAGTTATAATGAATAATAAGGGTCGGGTAAATGTAGAAATGTGCATTTTGTAAGTACCTTCTAATAAAATGATAAGTTGTTCTGTTTTTTATTTGTCCCTCCTGGTGTCTCTGCTGATGCCACAAAATAAACCCACAGTTGGGTAGACATATAAATGCGCATTTTACATATACCGTCAAATAAATTGAGAAACTGTATTGATCACTATTTTTGCCGCTTGGAGCACCACTTGTCCCGAAAAAGTAAGCGAAATGTTAGGTAGTCATAAAAAGTGTACATTTTAGAAATACCCTCAAACACAGTGATAAATTGTTGTAATTCCTATTTCTGGCACTTGGTGTCTCTGCCTGTAGGTTGATGTAAATTTAGTTTTTCACCATTTTTTAGGTCTAAAAATTAAGGTTTTGCTAAGGTTTTTATGTAATTAGATAGACTAAGTTAACCCTTAGGCTATAAGATAAATTGTAAAACAAAAAGGGAAGGTTTACTATAGAAAACTGCCAAATTAAAGTTCCCCATACAAAGTCGCATTAGTGCCGTGTGCAAAAATGGATTGCTCTGATTGGCTGAAGGGAAAAATATTAGGAACGTGTGCAAATTTTAAGGATTCTGATTGGTCAGAGCTTTCTATAAAAGAGGAGCAGTTTTCTATGGGATTCATTCCGAAACCAGCAGTATTATAATAAACAAGAAATAAGAAAAGTACTCCGAAGTCTCATTAGCGCCGAACCTACTTGAAGCCTCCAGTTTCTACCGCCAGCGAACCAATCCTACAAGTTCAACAGTTTACAAGTGGTCCTTCGTGAAGCCGGATCGGGTTCAAGAAAACTGAAGATGCCTTCTACAAGATCAGGATCAGTGCAGTCCAAGGCTACGGAAGATAGTACTTCGTCAGTCGACGGGAGTGCAAGCACGCCAAGTGAAACCACAAGCGAAGCGACTACGAGCGCGTCAATTACAAGTCGGTCAACGCTCACTAGAAGATCGCCGCCGCCTAGCGTACGAGCCCACCAGTCGTCTATTCGTCAGCAAAATACTGCCGGGAGGGAATCAGCATTGGGGGGAGCGACTCGCACCGCGCCCCTAGCCAGCACCGTGGAAGAGGAAGTTGAAGCGTCTGATCCCGCACGCCGAGAAGAAAGCCACAACACTACGCTGCAGAACCCAGACAGAAGTGTTGCCGTGAAGTTACGTCGAGATGAAGGAAGTGTACCGACGTCAATAGAAGGGAGTCTGCAGCAGCCTCGCCCTAAGAAGCCGACCCGCGAAATAGACACGCAGTCCGTCCGCTCGTCGCATAGGAAGAGAGCAGAAGCGCAAGCAAAGTTAACAGTGGCACTAAGGGAATTGGAATTGGCAGAAGCGCGATCAAGAGTGGCTCAGGCTGAACTAGAACTAGCAACAGCAGAGTCAGAAGAAGAAGATGGTGCCGGAGAAGAGATGTACGAGCAAACTCAAGAAGTCGAGAGGTGGTTCATCCAAGCTGGGGTCAAGCCTAGCCATGATAGCAGGCCGACTGAAACAGAAGAAAAGAAGAGTGACATCCACGAGTTAGCCCAAGTTATAGTCAAGCTGTCCGAGAAGTCACGTGATGTTGCAACACCGAAGCACTTCGAGCTCCCTCACTTCAGCGGGTCCTGTGAAGAATGGTTGCCGTTCAAGAGATCGTATGAAGACGGGGCTGCCTCCTTCAGCGACGCACAGAACTTAGCGCGCCTCAGAAGAGCAATTCAAGGCGCAGCCAGAGAAGCCGTCCAGAGCCTGCTGTTTACAGCTGAAGATCCACGCGAAGTTGTCAAGGGACTAGAAGCCAGATTCGGAAGACCTGGGGCATTGGCACTGGCAGAACTAGAGAAGATGAAGAACCTGTCAAAGGTGGGCGAGAACCCAAGCGACATATGTGTCTTCGCAAGCAGAGTGAAGAACGCCGTCCAAACCATCAAGGCATTGAAGAAGTCGCAATACCTCAGTTCTCCTGAAACTCTGAAGGCCATAGTAGACAAGATGCCACCATCAATGAAATTCCGATGGTTCGCCTACCATAGAACCAGAAGGGAGGAAGAAATTCAAGAGTTGCTACTCATCGAAGCGTTTCTAGAAATAGAAAGCGACATGTGCGGGGACTTTGCTCCACCTGAAGTGTTTTCGGAGCAAAAGAAGGGTTCAAGAAAACCTGTACACACAGTGCAAGAAGTGTCTCAAGAGAAATATAAGAAGTCGTGTCCAATCTGTGAAGAAGAGCATTTTGTGATAGAATGCAAGAAGTTTAAAGAAGCCAACATAGATGAAAAATGGGGCATTATTAAGAAGGCTAGACTATGCTTCAAGTGTCTTCGGTTCAGGCACTCAAGAATCAACTGCAAAGCTCCAGTCTGCAAGAAGTGTAGAAGATGGCATCATACTATCCTGCACTCTGAAAAACCACCAGAGTCAGCAGAAAAGAAAGAAGACAAGGAAAGTGCATCAGAAGAGACAGTCGCCTCGATCCACAACAGCAAAGGGGAAGAGAAAATTTATTTGAAGATAATTCCAGTGGATCTCTACGGACCGAAAGGTCACGCTCGCGTGCTGGCGCTGCTAGATGAAGGCTCAACAGTCAAACTCTTGGACGCATCAATAGCCAAGAAGATCGGAGCCGAGGGAACTAAAGAAACTCTCGCAATCGAAACAGTCGGCGGGAAAGTAATAAAGAAAGATAGTTCTCAGAAGATCCAGTTGAAGATAAAAGGGGCTCATAGAAGAGACAAGAGGCGAATCATAGCAAGAACCATCGACGACCTGAAGCTTTCAGAGCAAAGCATTAACAAGAACACCGTGAAGAACTGTCAGCATCTGAAGACAATTGAAGAGCAACTTCTCTACGTCACAGAAAGGCCCAAGCTGTTGATAGGTCAAGATAACTGGGGACTCATAGTTACAAGAAGACTGAAGAAAGGCAAGCCAGCCGATCCCGTGGCTTCTCTCACTAGCCTCGGGTGGGTGCTGCATGGATGTGAATCAGGGACGAATGCCATTGTAAACTTCATTCACCATGGCAAGTCTACAGTCGAAGAGCAGAATCTAGAAGAGTTAATAAGAGAACACTTCCAGTTAGAATCGCTTGGGGTCCAGAATCGCTTACCAACTAATGACAGCGATAGAAGAGCACTAGAAACCCTCGAGAAGACTACGAAGAGATTAGCCAGCGGTCGATTCGAGACAGGGCTCTTGTGGAAGAAAGAAGACGAGTCCCTACCCAACAACTACAGACAAGCACTCCGTCGCCTAGTCAATATTGAAAAGAAGTTGGATCAAGATGAAGAAATCAAAGAGTCCTATGAGAAGCAGATCCGAAGCTTGATTGAAAATGGATACGCAGAGAAGGTTCCAGAGTCTGCGAATAAAAGAAGATTATTTTACTTACCACACTTTGCCGTCGTGCACCCAGTCAAGAAGAAGCCAAGAATAGTCTTCGACGCAGCTGCCAAGTATGAAGGGAAGAGCCTCAATGACGCCTTGTTATCGGGGCCAGACTTACTACAATCATTGTTCGGCGTATTGCTGCGCTTCAGAGAAGGGCCAGTGGCTGTCATGGCTGATATCCAAGAAATGTTTCTTCGAATCAAAGTAAGAGAAAGTGACCGAGATAGCCTCCGATTCCTGTGGCGTGGAAGTCAAAGAACGGGCAAGCCCGAAGAGTTTCGAATGTCCTCAATCATCTTCGGGGCAGCATCATCACCGGCAACAGCAATATATGTGATGAATAAGAACGCAGCAGACTTTAAGAAGACTCATCCTGAAGCGGTGAAAGCAATAGAAAGGAATCATTACATGGATGACTATCTCCAGAGCTTTCCAACTACAGCTGAAGCAAAGAAGATATCAAAAGAAGTAAAGGAAATTCATGCAGTAGCAAGCTTCCATTTGAAAGGCTGGGCCAGCAACGACGCGAAGGTTCTGTCAGAAGTAGAAGATACTAATAAAGAAGACTCCCTACAACTGACGAAAGAGGAGAAGACACTGGGGCTAAGATGGCTGGTGAAGGAAGACGCGCTAGCGTTCAATGTTGGTCTGCGCAATACATCACAAGACCTTCTTGAAGGAAGAAAAACTCCGACGAAGAGAGAAGTTACAAGCGCCGTAATGTCAACCTTTGATCCTATGGGCTTCGCGACTCCAGTCTTAATACAAGGAAAGAAATTAATTCAAGACATTTGGCGAACAAAAATTGGCTGGGATGAAGTAATCAACGAAAACCAGAAAGAGGCCTGGTTGAAGTACCTAGAAGAGGTGTCGGCGCTGACGAGACTTCGGATACCAAGATGCTTTTCACCCCGCAGTAGAAAAGGGCAACTGCACACATTCACCGACGCAAGTGAAGAAGCATACGCAGCGGTAGTTTACTGGAGGACGGTTGAACCTGGTGATAAGATTCACATCTCCATGATCGCCGGCAAAGCAAGAGTGACACCAACAAAACCAGTGTCAATTCCAAGGCTTGAATTACAAGCAGCCTTGCTTGGCACCAGGCTGGCAACCACAATAGAGAAAGAGATGGAACTTGAGGCAACAGTCCGCACCTACTGGACGGACTCCAGCACAGTGCTTCAGTGGATCAAGGCAGAACCAAGAAGGTTTAACACCTTTGTGGCCAACCGACTGGCAGAGATCGAGGAGCAGACCAAGCCCGAAGACTGGAGATGGGTACCTACTAAAGAAAACCCAGCAGATGACGCCACGAGGGGAACTCCGACTGAATTCGATCACAACGCAAGGTGGTTCCAAGGTCCGTCATTTCTCCGTCAACCAGAAGAAGAGTGGCCATATAAAGACTTCAAACCAGAGGGTACTATGTTGGAAGAAAAGAACAAGCAAAGAGTGACGGCAATAAAGGCTGAGGAGGTCTTACTCAACCTGGAGAGGTTCTCGAGCTGGGAGCGACTGCTGCGCGTGACGGCCAGAGTGGTTGCTTTCGCATGCCTCTTATTGAAGAAGACCCGTAAAGCAACCAACGCCGCCGTCCGTCAGAAGGAAGAGCCCTGGAGACCCCATAGAAGATCCCAGAAGAAGAAGACACAAATCGCCAAACGACCAGTCAGCAAAGAGAAGAAGAGGTTGTACCTACCGCTGGAAGACGAACACTTAAGAAAAGCAGAAGAATTATTAATGAAAATAAGTCAGAATGACAGTTTCAAGTCAGATATAAGGAATTTAAAGGCAAAGAAACCCTTGGAAAACGCAAGTCGGCTTAAGAAAATCGACGTCTACCTAAATGACGCCGATATCATTAAATTAAGAAGTAGAACAATGAAGTTTCAAGGCGAAGAAAGAAGAAAAATGAATCCTATCATCCTAGATGGGAAACAGAAAATCACGCGTCTCATCATACAACACTATCACAAGAAGTTTCTCCACGGGAACACTGCCACAGTAATGAACGAGCTACGCCAGAAATATTGGATTCTGGGCTTAAGAGCGACCTTAAAGGCGGTTGCCCACAGCTGTCAGCGATGCAAGACAAAGAAGAGTTTGCCAGAGGTGCCCCCGACAGGAGATCTACCAAGCGAGAGACTGCAACATCATCAGTTTCCGTTCGCTTGCACTGCGGTAGATTACTTTGGGCCGATGCAGGTCACTATCGGGAGAAGAGTCGAGAAGCGCTGGGGGGCGCTATTCACTTGTCTTACAACCAGAGCCATTCACCTGGAGTTGGTACCCTCTCTCAGTACCAGCTCAATGATAATGGCACTTCGACGAATGGCAGCAAGAAGAGGTACCCCAAAAACCATATTCAGCGACAACGGAACCAATTTCGTTGGGGCAAGCAAGGAGCTGGAAGAGGCTGCGCAAGAAAGGGGCATCAAGTGGAAATTTATTCCCCCGGGAAGCCCAAACATGGGGGGCGCCTGGGAAAGACTCGTGCGAACAGTCAAGACGGCACTAGCGGCAGTGCTCAACGAAAGAAACCCCCCTGAAGAAGTGCTTCATACTCTTATGACTGAGGTTGAACACATAGTAAACTCCAGACCTCTAACCCCAATCAGTATGGAGCCAGAAGATGAAGAAAGTCTGACACCAAACCACTTTCTACTGGGAAGATCGTGTGGAGCAATGGCGCCGGGAGAATTCGACGACACAGAGTTGATCGGGAGGCCAAGCTGGAAAACTACCCAAAGGCTTGCTGACCACTTCTGGAAGAGATGGATCAATGAGTACCTACCACTCTTGATGCCAAGGCAAATCAAAGGGAGGGAGACAACCGACCCGAGGGAAGGAGACATCGTGTTAATAGTCGACGCATCGCTACCCAGAAACTCATGGCCTCGAGGGGAAGTTATCAAGGCGTACCCTGGGCCAGATGGAAGAACCAGAGTGCTGGACGTGAGGACATCAGGCGGAGTGCTTCGGCGACCTACACGACGGGTCATCGTGCTAGTCCCCGCTGCTTCGTCGCTTCAAGAAGATGATGTGCTGCGCACCGTGGGGGAGAATGTTAGCGACGAATAATAATCGCACTAAGCAAATCTTGTAAATATGTAGTACTTAGAGATTAGGATAGTTTTAAACAATAAAACTATTAGTTATAATGAATAATAAGGGTCGGGTAAATGTAGAAATGTGCATTTTGTAAGTACCTTCTAATAAAATGATAAGTTGTTCTGTTTTTTATTTGTCCCTCCTGGTGTCTCTGCTGATGCCACAAAATAAACCCACAGTTGGGTAGACATATAAATGCGCATTTTACATATACCGTCAAATAAATTGAGAAACTGTATTGATCACTATTTTTGCCGCTTGGAGCACCACTTGTCCCGAAAAAGTAAGCGAAATGTTAGGTAGTCATAAAAAGTGTACATTTTAGAAATACCCTCAAACACAGTGATAAATTGTTGTAATTCCTATTTCTGGCACTTGGTGTCTCTGCCTGTAGGTTGATGTAAATTTAGTTTTTCACCATTTTTTAGGTCTAAAAATTAAGGTTTTGCTAAGGTTTTTATGTAATTAGATAGACTAAGTTAACCCTTAGGCTATAAGATAAATTGTAAAACAAAAAGGGAAGGTTTACTATAGAAAACTGCCAAATTAAAGTTCCCCATACAAAGTCGCATTAGTGCCGTGTGCAAAAATGGATTGCTCTGATTGGCTGAAGGGAAAAATATTAGGAACGTGTGCAAATTTTAAGGATTCTGATTGGTCAGAGCTTTCTATAAAAGAGGAGCAGTTTTCTATGGGATTCATTCCGAAACCAGCAGTATTATAATAAACAAGAAATAAGAAAAGTACTCCGAAGTCTCATTAGCGCCGAACCTACTTGAAGCCTCCAGTTTCTACCGCCAGCGAACCAATCCTACAAGTTCAACAGTTTACACCAACCATAATATGTACTTAATCTAAGGACGTTAGCTAGTTGTACGGAACGCCAATAATAAGCAACTGATAAATATGTACTCCAAAAGTAAATAATCATGCTTCAGAATTCAAGCCTAAAATGTATTACATAACTAAAATAAATAATTGACAACGAAATAATAAACTCATAACTCCATTCCCGTCGTATTTGGACTAACAACTAACTAATTAGATAAGTAAAGCCAATTGTATATTTATGTACTTAATTTTCATTGTTTAGCCAAAACAATTAGGTACTCATTTACATTATAGTACACAACCTTTATTAAAACTACACTTATACGTAAATATAAAGGAACTAATGGAAATAACTAAGCATGGGAACCTATTCAAGACTTCAATTATGTTAGTCTTTTAATTAATAAATAAACTCGGCAGTATTTTGTCAAATCAAGACAGGCATAATTATTGTGACTTAAAGTCTGATAACGTAACAGAGTATTGAACTATTGAAAGTAAACGTTAAATATCATGACCTTTTCGTACATTTCTTGCTCTAAATGCAAGGTATGAAGTCACACGCTGACATTCAAATAACACAATTATGAATACTAAATTGTTACAAAAACTACTTCTTTTTACAAATCTATCTTAAACTAGAACACTTCTTAGTGTAAAAATGCATGAAGCATCAAAGAAAACACGTCGAATATTGGCTATCTATTTTACCAAGGAGTAGTGTACAAATGGAGTGTAAATATGCACATTTCATATCCAGAATCAGCCACCGAATTCGTGAAATGTGCGACATGTTTGGAAAGCAATTGTGCAGATATTGTGATGAGGTGCGCAACTTATCGCTCCATTTATCAACTACTCGGTGATTTGTACCATCTTAAATTTCGTTTCCAAACTGTGAGTTGGGTAATATCCTAACAACTGTGTCTTTCGTACCTATTTTGTCAGTGTCGATGAGGGATCCCGAGCTGTGCTTCTTTGTTTTGGGCGCGAGTGGCGGTACCTCGCTGCAAGTGGAACAGTTATCATCGGTGACTTTAGAGCTGGATCCTGCTACGCTGAACTTTTTTAGACTGCCGGTGGCGAGGGATCCGTTGGAAGAGGAGCAGTGTGGAGGCAGCAGAGGTACTCTCTCCTGCAAGTCCCGGCTGGAGCCGGAAGGCCGGTGTCCGAAACCACTGCTTCCTGCCTCAGAAGCTGCGGCTTCTGGACAGCCGCCCATATTTATCCATTCTTGGATTCTGTAAAAATTTCATTGTTGCATTAGAATTGGTTCAATACTTTCTTGGCTTGAACATGAGTTTGGTAAAGGTGTACGCGCTAGATGCCGCGTGTTTTCCAATCTATTTACAACTATTAAAACGCCTACAGATTCATGTTTAGTAAACGTAATAGTTCACACCTACCTATTAACAATTTCCTCGAAGTTGGGTCTCCTCTGCGGTATGTGCTTCCAGCAGTCCCTCATGAGTGAGTACATGGGTGGTGGACAACTGGCCGGCGCCGCCAGCAGCTCTCCACCACGTACCATTGATATGACTTCTTGATTACTATACCTGTAACATTAAAAACAAATAAAAACGAGGTGCTCAAAAATTGAGAATCAAGGTGAGTGTTTGGTAGGTTCTCGGGACTATAGTGTGACCGCTCCTCGAGGCCAAACGCAGACCAGCCCGTTACACTTTGTAATTTCGCCGTTGACGTTCACAGCAGAAACACGCGTTATTAGTATTGTATTTGATCAGCTGTACAGCTGTTGCGATCGTACTATGAGTAACCTTATAGTAATTTATTAGAAGGATGTTTTATCAACCACTAGCTATAAGAAAGTAGTAAAAAAATTAAATCAACTAAGTTGATAAAAAAATATGCATTAAGCTAATCACACTAGCTTTTAATGGGGATGGCAACTCAAAGCTAATCGTAGATGGCGCTGCGATAGTTGGTCCCCACGTCTACCTTGTACAAAAAAACAAACAAGATTATTTGTTATAAAAATTGAGTATAAATACAAAACAAATATGGAAAATTATTCGTCCATGCAAGTACTATATACTAAAAGAAGAATTAAGACGCCGCGGCGCATCTACAAGAGAAAAAAAGTGATTTAATTGAGTGGTTATACATTTGATTTTACCGTAATAAATCCACAATTACTTGTAGTTGAGGTTTCAATTTTTGAGTTTAGGTATGTTTTACCTGTCCTCTCCTTTATCAAGAATATAATGCTGCTTTTGACTTTCTATTTTGATAAAATATCATAATGTTTTAAGTCAGTAATTTTAACCTTTTTTTCTATTTAGATTCGAGAAATATCACAATATATTTAATTTCTTAACACCACAACTATTACAAAACTCGTTCCAGGTGATAATTCTTCGATTTTCGAGCGATGCAATACTGGTACATAACCTCCAAAAGAAAAGTAGATATTATTTTGAAAAGTGTATTCCATCATTTTTACAGCTTATTACACAACATCTAGTCATTTTACATCAATAAATGTTTTTTTTTCTGAAAATTCCTTTGATTTTACAGTTCTTTGGGGACCAAACTGTCATTTTCACTTTGACACTTGCCTTCCCCATTATAACACTATCGTATAAACACATACTCGTATATCGAATCGATCGACGACACGGTTGGCGCGCAGTGCGCTGCGTGCCGTAAGTTCGATTCCCGTACGGAACAAATATTTTTATGATCTACAAGTATTTGTTTCAGGTCTGGGTGTTTGTCTAAGTGAGTTTAAATTTTTGTAAATACCCAGAATACAGGAGAAATTCCTAGAGTATGTGGGGAATAACAATAAAAAAAAAAAATATAATTATGTTCTTACCCATAATACGGCTGTAATCCATAGCTGTAGATTTCCCATAACACGACTCCGTATGACCAAATGTCGCTCTCGGTGGTAAACTTCCCATAAAGAATAGATTCTGGCGGCATCCACCTCACTGGCAGCAAACTTTTCGATTGTACCTGAGATGTAAACAAAATACTTTTTATGATATTACTAGTTGACCCCGCAAACGTTGTTTTGCCATATAAATAAATAAAAAAAAATAGATAGTAGCCGATTCTCAGACCTACTGAATACGCATATAAAATTTGATAAAAATCGGTAGAGCCGTTTCGGAGGAGTACGGTAACTAACATTGTGACACGGAAATTTTATACATGTATTTAAGATTGTCTCTTTTCTATAAAACAAACACGCAAAATCAAGCTCAAAATAATTTATTTTCAACAAGTAAAAGGAAATAATGGAAAATCTACATTCCAACGCTTGATGCACTACTGAGATCTTCAATCGATAACATGAATTTCTCGCGCAACATAGAGATATTGCATTCCAAGCATTCACGGCGATTACTAATTCCATACCATTAATTAAATTCTTTACTCAAGCGTAAAACGCAAGAACATAATATGGCTGTATAATAATTTCCATTTAAAAAGTAAACATTTACAGATATATACTCACTCTATAATAATCGGAACTGTAGATATCTCTTGAAAGACCAAAATCTGATATTTTGACAACAAAATCATCAGACACCAAACAGTTCCTGGCAGCTAGATCTCTGTGAACATAATGATGAGAAGCAAGATATTGCATGCCAGATGCAATGTTATTTGCGATGTTCAGCAATCTCATCGGCGGTAGTCCTTTACCGGAAGGTGGCGCACGTCCCATCAGGAACTCGTGAAGGTCTCCACGAGCCATAAACTCAAACAACATACAAAGAGGTTCTTCTCTCAAAGCCACACCTACAATACACACTATGTTGTCATGGGTTAATTCTGATATTAAGTCTATTTCTCTTCTGAAATCTGCCTGTGTTTTAGCTGAAGCATTTTCTTTTAGTGCCTTTACTGCCACAAACTGTGTTTCACCATTTCTTTTCAGTGCTCCCTTGTACACTTTACCAAATGCTCCTTCCCCTAACTCTTCCAAGAATTTAATTTGTGAGAGAGAATATTGTGGAATACGTAGCACTCCATTACCACGGGTGTTTCTAGTCAGATGAGGCTGATTAGCCATATTGTTAGTCAATAATTCACTCATTTCTATTGGTGAATTCAATCTAGAATTACCATAGATGTTTTTATCAGCATTAGGTAGATTTATATCTCTAATTGCAGCAGCATTATTCTTGTTTCTATGTCTATAACATAAGCAGATAATAAAACCAATAATTGATAGTGTCAAAACCAGAAACACAATGACAATGTAAATCCAGATTTTATGAGCACACTTTGGAATATCACAATATTGTTTATCTGTTTTGCCATCCTTTTCTATGATACACCAGGGCTGTTCCAGAACTCCTCCGGGGTTTCGACAATAACTGTGTGTCCCAGCAAGTTCAGGGAAATCAGATAGTCTAACATGTAACTGTTTGGACCATTCAACACAAGCCATGCCATTATTTGCTACATTAATTCTTCCTAGATAACCACTGCCATTTTCCCAATAACATTCATCATCAGACACCATGACTGCACCAATGCTGATCCTCAGGCAGTCAGGGTCATCTTCAGGCAGGTCCTGACATTCCTCCAGTGTCAGCTGCTGTCCTATATGAGGATGTCTCTTAGCTATAGCATACTCTTTTTGACACAATTCATTTTCTAATATCTCACAATCTTGTTTGCATACACGTCTCAGGACAGTTGAATTATATCGGAAATTAAACATGGCTGCAAATGAGCTGTTTGAGTCTGTGTACATACTAGGCAACTTCCCAAGAGGCAAGTTTTCAAAAACAATTTCTGGCAAGTCATCATCATTAGTTTTACTGGTAATATCTGTTTGGATTGAGAACAGTTTTTTAGCTTCCCTGTAGAATTTACTGTTGGTGATAAAAGGATCTCTACAAATAGGAAATGTTGAATAGCACAGACTGGGCACTGCATAGCCTTCACAGCGGGGACTGATGTCATTAGAATACTTTGTGACTTGGAAAGCTTTCATCAGTTTATCTTCAAGTGCTGCTTGACTTGTATTATATGGAATATAAACAAACTGGCCTTTCAGATGTTCAGCACACACTCTTCCTAAGTACTCCTGGCATATTGGCTCTAACTTTTGGGGTTCAGTAGAATTTGTAAAGTTTGCATTCAGTGTGTGTATGTTTTCTGACATCAAACCAGGAGTGGACTGAACATTTATATCCAATTGGCTGTAGATATCAGTATTAGGGAATAGTGATGCATATGTTGGAATCTCATAGTTTTCTATACCTTGTTCCACCTTCAACTGTGATGTCTGCTTCTTCTCATAATTTTGTTTAATAACACATGTGTAGTTGCCTTTGTCATTTACAGCTATGTCTTTGATCCTCAGATTTGTACCTATTGTGCCATTGGTCTTATCAATCTTAGTGGTTATTTTCATTCTCTGAGTTGAGTTATCATCTATGATTTTATTATCTTTCAACCAATATACCTTAACATTCTCTAACAGTTTCTGCTGGATATGATCAGGAGGGGCTTCTTTTAGCAATGTAGCAATGCCTTCCTTGTTCTTCGTATATTTTTCAACCTTTGTATAGTTCATTATCGCCTCACATTTGAATCGTACATCGCTTTTAGGTGCTCGGGTGATTACTGGAGGTAAGGTTTTTGAAAAGAAAATGTCAAGTTTTATGTTCCATACTTTCTGCTCCGATGTAGAGTTTGACTTTAGTAATGAGATAGAATCTGCTCTATCAGACTTTGTAGATTTAATAACACACAAATAGAAGCACAAAACAATAAATACACTGCAGTGTTTCATGACTAACACTTCCCATAACACCGATGCGTATCACTATTTTAAATCGAGCCCTTGTTTCTAATAACACGAAGTTATTCGTTTGCGTGGACCTACAATATACTTGTTATATTGTCTATTTAGACTTTAAAGTCATGTTTATGTTACATAAATACAGCATAATCCTTCTTTTTATCAAAAAATATTGGAAATGCGAATGACAGCGAAATAACACCAACCAATATCAATGACAAACTGTGGGTTGCCAGAAGCAATTTCTAATTTCTGTCATGTGCAATGGATTGAGCATTTTGTCGTACTTATTCCTAAGACATCATTTATAATTATTATTTATGTCTTTCCTGTAAGATACAGATAAGTATTAACTATCGTAATGAAAAAGAAAGAAACGAGATAGATGGTCAAATAATTATTCACCTCAGACAACTAGGGAAAGCTCAGTTCATGCTCTATGTCTATGCATTATTTGAAATAGTTGCCATCAGTTGCCATGATCCAAAAACTGTATCACGCATTATCCCGTAAAGGTATTGGCAGAGGTGTGTGTATAGTCTCATTATCGCAATGTAAAGATGATACCATTTTTTCTTAGCCGAGTCGTTTTTGAATCTTATGCTTTACAAAGCAGTCAAATCTTGCTGCATCCTGCTACGAAGCGCTAAATAGACAAATGATTCGAATGATATGGTATCGTGTCATTCATTAGGTCTCCGGTCTGGATAATTATGTGAAGTTGAACGCACCGTTCTTAAACATACAGCATGTTATTTTGTATTCTTTATTTTAGAAAATGTAACTTGCAACATTATCAAACAATTTTATATAGAATTCATTGGTTTCAGTTTTGTACAGTCATTGTATAGTATTTTAAAGACTATTTTGTTCTAGTTCTTCTTCAATTTCCTCTCGTAACACTAGTCCACCGAGGAGGGAGGAGTCGGGGGGAAGCCACTCGCAACTGGTGTCTTCTGATGAACATGCCTGGAAAAGTATTATTACAAAATATGAAAAAATTGTCTATGCTGCTTACTTTGACTATATATCATAATCATGTAGGTAGGTAGTGGACATCCACTCCTACTTACATACGCCTGCACTATAGATTTCCATTACGATCGATTGGATACGGCTTGCATCCAACACGTAGTCAAAGTATAGATTCTTTGCGTCTACATAAATGACTTTCACTAAGGTCCTCGCTAGTCGTTACTATAAGTACAAAACTTTCTAGTTCCCAAGTATGGATTTTACCAGATTCGTCGTCAATAAATTCGTCGGTCGTGTTTATGTTTGCAAGTTGCGAGCACGTCTGTGATGTTTTTATTTATGACTCAAGTATGGCCATGGTATGGTCAGCAATTGAAATACTATATTAACGCTTTATTTTATAATTTGACGTTTTTTTCATTAAAATTTTGTTATAACACTCATTGTACAGATTTAGTTAATATTTTTAAAAATATGCTGCGACTTGACTTACTTTTCTTTTTTTGAGTGGATTTAAGTTTCGATATCGGTCAACTTTAACGTATTATTCAATCAATTTAGATTGGAGTTCTTATTCCTTCTATTTCATACAATTCTTTTTTCTTTGTTAATAGCGACTTGGTTGAGCGTACAAACTTCTCAGAAGGATAATTTACGAACCTGACACCTGCAGGACGTGGCCTCAACGTAGTGGTAGATATCAGTGCCAGGCTGCACTCCTGGGTCACAGTTCTGCAGCTTTACGGAGGCGTGCTTACGCTCCCCGTGGACGCACACCGGGTGGTGAGACTGTTTGTATGGGAACTGCCAGTCGGAGATCTGGAAGTATGAAATAAAATATTATTTTAAAACATGATAAATCGGCGGCGGTGGGGTGAATGTACTTCTTTTACCAGATAGATACATAGTTTCATACATCTTAACGAAGAAAAAGAAAATATGCGTAACGATCGTAGCGGTATGATGTGTGGGTTTTCGATCTATAGTCTTGCTAATACCTATTTTTTTTTACATTGTTACCAACCCCATGGGAACAACGCGTGTGTGTTGTGGTATTGTGTGGTAGTAGGTAATACTTTACTTTAGTCTTCGCGTTCATCGAAAGCATAAATTATACTTTAGAATAAAGAGAAGTGTTATTATAAATATAAAGGCGTAGAGCGTATTAAAGTCTAATTATAGCCCCTTGGAATTCAAGGGACTTTTTTTGAATGGGTCGTAATACTCGTAATAGCTGATTGCAGTATTGCACAACACTACCACTATAGACTAAAAAACTATATTGGCTTAGGTGCAGACCCGTCTATTAATACCTCGAACCTCCTGTATCTTTAAATATGCTGTCATCTTACCTCATAAGAAAGACAGTATCCTCCACAGCCCGTGATCTTGACGTCGTCCCAGCATCGCCGCCCGTTGAGGTCTGTCTGCATCGCCTTGTGCGTATGCCGCTTGATCTTGCAGCGGCCAGTCAGCGATGCTCCAGCACAGATCAGCATGACGCAGCAGAACAGTAACGACAGGGTGATGGCACTCATGCTTCTCATGAGTCCCGACATTTTGGACACTGCAATGGATTTGTATTGATTGAGCACTTAAAACGTCATGAAGTTGGATGCAAAGATTTAGTTAGATAGGTAGTCTTGGAAATATAAATTAAAGGAACTGTTTTAATTTTCTCCAAAAAAGCACGCGGCAAAAGCTCAAGTTAGAAAAAAGTAAGTAGCTGCACTTGATGAAACTTTTTTTTTTGTAGTTTGTTATAAGAATGTAGAGACACTTTTTCCCAAACCTTATCTGAAGCTTGATCCCGAACTGTGTGTTGAATTGCTATCGCATAACGTTTTATAAAGGACCGAGGTAGACGTCACGGCATTTCTTTCAGTTCGCTTCACATGGCTATGGGGCACGAGCCATTAGCCCCGCGATTGCGCCGTTAAGCTGGATAAAATAAAGAAGAATCGCCTTTTAGAATATATCACATTTGCATAAGTACTTAATTTAGTACCTTTAGCTATGTTAGACGAAAAACTGTTGGTTCTAGATAGTGCCATACAAAACTGCTTAGGTAATAAAAGTTTACCCTAATGTGCCGAAACCTGTCAACTTCCTTTTACTTTATGGAAGTGTCTGAAACTAAATTTCACGCAGATAAAAAGACGCTAACAAGATAAAAATAAAGTTAATAAATAAACAAGGAGAGAATAAATAACGAGATTTCATGTCGACCCAAAAAAGTCATTAAAAGCGGTGGCGCAGAACAAATTGGCTCATTTGTGGATCCTTGTGTTGCCTCCCGCCTGACCAAATTCAAAGATCGAACTAATTGCATCGCGTTCCTTATACCTTCTGTCCAAATAATTAATTATAATTAAGTATATAAATCTTAGGACGTCACCGCTCTGCGTAAACGTGCGTTGCGAGCGGTTTTTGAATTCAGATTAATTTGTGGAATGCAAGTAATTAGTTGGTATTCCAAAACTGAAATATTTACTACAAGACCTCAGTGCACCCATGCACATTGCACATTGTTGCAATGAATTTTCCAGCTAGGCGTGGATGGCTATATCTGAAACTATGAGGAATAGCGAAAAATGCTGAAGGAGTCTCGATTCTCGAGGCCGATTTTGACGAAAGATAAAACTGCATCATTGGATTTTTAAAAAATCAATATTCCTGACCAGGAATGAAATGTGAAAAATGGAATTAATTTTGGAAAGAAAAATGCTGAATGAAAAACTTTTTTTATGGAAAGAAATTCGGGAAGCGTGCGTTTATGTGTTTAACATTTAGAAATATATTTAAAACATCTCATCAATCATCAATTTCCGCTGCTGACCGTACTTCTAAATAACTTAATATTACAATAACTTTTAATTTTGTGCAGCGAAAAGTGAATCACACTCGTTTGGATACTATCGGTTTGGAGCCAAACAACCCGTGGCGCATTTGTCATTTTGGTGCAATTTGCAGGCATTGTGTTTGTCCATATTCGCCGTGCCCTTATTTACAGACTCTTGTGCAAAGTGGGCATATCGTTGACAGGAAAGTGCACCAGTTGCACCACAGATACCTATTGGATATTACGATCATTTTATTTTAACTAGCTTTTACCTGCGACTTTGTACGCGCATGGAATTTAGAACTTTATTCTGATCTAGGTTTTATATTTTTAATTTTTACTTAAAGTGGAGCAAACTAAGATAAAGACCTCTAGCAGTAATAATATGTCGGTGAAAACCATTTTATTCCAAGCAGTAGGTAGTTTTCTTCTGCTGGTCAGTTAAGAGGATCGTCTACCGAGCGGCCCGAGCGCTCGTCCATACTAAAAGAGAAAACGTTTTCCTACACCTAAATATTATCCTATCCCAATGAGTTTTTAGAATGCTTCTGACACAGTAAAAAACATAGGTTTATAGGTTTTCTTTTTTCAAAATTTATCTTAGTTTGAAAGTTACAGGCGCCTAAGAGTTACTTTTGAAAAAAAGAAAACCTATAAACCTAGTTTTTTACTGTGTCAGAAGCATTCTAAAAAATCATTGAGATAGGATAACATTTAGGGGTAGGAAAACGTTTTCTCTTTTAGTATGGACGAGCGCTCGGTACCTAGACGATCCTCATAACCCCGGCCGTTAATTCTCTTTGCCCCGGCCTGTTACAATTAAATAAAAAATTGCGAAGTTCTAAGCATATCGGAGGATAACAATAATTATCAAGTTTCAAATGGTTTCCAATGCCTCATATTTCAACGTACCTATCAAAATTCATCAAAATCTCTGTTCAGCGATTTAGACAGAAAACAACAACTTTTGATTTTATAATATTATTAGTACCAATACTAAAATGATCGTAAGTATTTTTTGGTCTAAAATTTTGATTTTTACGGTTACAAGTCCGGTCCAGAAATCGTGTGCCGCTCAATTTGCAGTTTGTATTCCGTTTATCCGTTATGGTAAGGTATGATTACCACCAGCGCAGCGCCCCTTGCTACCATGTAAAGTTAACAATCGTCAAATACTATCGCGAGCATAAAGCTCCCGATGACATTACCGCCGTGATTCATAAAGTTCCTGGGTGTCAGGTTACAATAATCGAGATTTTGGTTGATCAAATGGTCAAATCAGCACAGCCACAACATCTATATGAAAAAAGCGCGAAGTTTACGTTAAAGTTTAGTTTTATGTTTTGATGGAGCGAGGTTACCCTACAAAAAGCCTAATCACGGTAACTGAAGAAATTGTTTGTGTTCAGGAACACAGACGCAAGTATAGTAAGTTCCACTAGTGTTTTCTGTGCGCATTAAGAAGAAAAATGGGACCTAACTATTTAATCCAAGTTTTGGGAAAACATGTTTATTTTTCTGCCACAATTATCGAACAAAGTACAGACTAGGTGAAAAGTCGGATGTTTCGGTGTTACGCACGACCAAGGGTGAGTCTTGATGTTATATGTCATTATTCCTGGAAAAATGGCATGTCCCGCGCAAATCGAGACATCTGGCAATACTAAGGCCAACGATGTAGGAAAGAGATGAAGTTATACATTCTCCAATATAGCTTCGTCTTTGTCCCTTAATCTCGGTTTCGTATCACAGACTGGTAAAGTTCCCGATCAAGATAATTCCACGACACCCATAATCTATGAACTATTTGTCATTGCTGTTAAATAGCTTTGTCGAACAATTTGTAGCTGTATATTTAAGTAACATTTTACAGATAGTTACACTTTTGATAGTAAACAACTCTATTTACTTTGATAATAGTGCAGTCTCCAAAATGGGCCCTTCAGAGAAGATTTTTGCTTGTGCCAGCTTATTTAACGATTTGGAGGTCTTGCACACGAAAACGGGGGCCGCGTTGTCCTAAAAATAAAAGCGCTGCCACATTAAATAAAAAATCTTCATAAAAACTTCAGCAAACTATCAGTCTTGACCATAGGTCTTGACTGATAAAAACCACCCAATTCCTTCAGTTACCCTTTTCGCTCCGCCCTCCGGTGTCGCAGATCGAGACAGATTTTAAGAGAGACCGCGTTTTCAAAACTTCTAGTTCTTTGGGAGTTCCTTGGCACGGACTGACAACATTGCTCATACCATCCATCCATGACACTTCTATACCGGTCGATGTGATGGGGCCAGTTGTCCTGATGACAATCACATTATCATTATTTATAGTTCACCGGGGCCCCCGGGGAACGTCATTTTATATCTACAGAACCTAGTTCCATACTGGAAAAATACTAAACAGTGGGTATAAAGTACTTGTTCATAAATTAAAGATTTATTTCACCCATTTCACCAGTTTCAAAGTAAACAGACAACTTCCCCTAATGAGTTATGCTTGTCCTGTGATTAGTCATTACTGATTCATAGCATACACGTAGAACTATAGGAAAGTCCCGGTTACCACGACTACCCCGGCCCCTTACCCCTTTATCGAATACTTAGTCAATTACTAATGTCCACTCGTATTACCTCTTAAATTAGGTGTTGCCGTGTTGGGGATATTTAATTATAAACTAGGTACGTATTTTAATTATTTTCTTTCAGCATTATTTTTTATTTTTGTGCACCTAACACCTGCCATGTTATCTCTCCACCCTTTTTTTATCGTGGTAAAATCATCAAATGAGTCCTCCCACCCCGGGCAGGGCGGGAGGAATTGTCAGACTCATACTGACTAAAATCCACGGTGTCCTTCAATAGCCCTTTACATTCCGGGGTCACGGTAATGAGTTAAGTCCCGCGACCCCGGCAGGCTTTGGCCCTCTATAGGGGGGCCCCGTCATTATGCTGATGCTCTTTGAGGCGCGCGTGGAACACAACGTGCCGTCGACCCGGGCATGGTCCATGGTCGGACAGCGAGTTACTTTACTTTACTCGCCGCCCGCATGCCCGCATCTCCCCACTCTTGGTTGACTGGTAGAGAATGCTGTACCTTTGTGTTGCATGAAGTTTTAAATAAATAAATATTGTAAACACTCTTCAAGGAACTAACTAAAGTCTTGTATTATTTTGACTCGTTGACGATCAGAGGTGATGGTGATAGCGAATGCAAACTCATTGTAAACGAGCAGACGCTACGCTCGAACACTTAGGCTGTCTACGCAACTGGGCAACAGCTTTTTAAAATAACAAGGATATCTTGATTGATGCTATTGAAATAGCCGATTAGTAATACTAAAGTGATTAGTGAAAACTGATGGTTAAGGCAAGTTTGCGTTCTCTTCGTCGTCATGTCGCTTAGTATTAGCTATTATGATGATTTCACAGTTTTTTTTTCGGTTTCATATTCTAGTAAGTATAAAATATTATAGGTATTATAATTTACTAGCTTCTGCGCGCGTTTACTAACTTCACCCACGTTATTTTAGGCCTCTGGCTCTATGAACTTATGAAGGCCCCGTCAGTTTCCTTCAAATTTATTGTCATTGGTTTCCTTGGTTGAATGCGAGGAAGACGATGCGACGTCGACTCGGGCCTCCTTGTGGCCGTAGGTAGTGTGATGTTATAATATAGCTTATAGCCTTCCTCGATAAATACATATAAGAATATACAACACAAAAAAAAACAAATTTCAATTCGAACCAGTTCCTGAAATTAACGCGTTCAATGAAACAAACAAACTTTTCTGCTTTATAAATTTTTGATAGATAATTATAGTAGGTACTTCCTATAGATTTGTTGTTTATGTAGGTAATAGTAAAAAGCTTGCCTAAAGTGCACTTATTGTTAACTAGCTGTTGCCCGCGACTTCGTCCGCATTGTATTTGGTTTTATGGCACCTATACCAATCTCTTTTTTAATTCGTTGAGAAAGTGAGGGTACCTGATGTCCCACTTTAAAGTTTGTTATAGAATCTATAACAAACTTTAAAGCAAATGAAATGAAAACTTCCAGACACAACACTTTATATACGACATTGGTAATTTTTCCCTCTAGTGCTAAAATAAAAAGCTGGTCAGTATTACTGACAGGCGAGCATGTGTTATATTATATAGTTGGCCGTGGGAAAAACAGTTGGACCTTAGGTCGACATCAGCTTCCTTCAGGGTCTGTCCTTGGGACTTATTTATGGTCATCGCGAAGTAAGCGGCTACCGGGAATTGTGTGAGTTTGAACTGGAAAAGTAAATTGTTGGAGATGAGTGGTATTCACGGTATCAATGCAGTTTCCTGAGCCACATCCGGTGAGAATTTCAGCTTCGCTTAAATTTCTGTGTAATGCAGTAACTATTAGTCGCGTTCCATTGCACAATTTTGGTGGAGTTAGATTTCTTAGAAGCATTATTATTACTTTTATTTAGGTTATTTTATGAGCTCGAGGACCACAGGCAGTTAATGAATTTAAAATCTCGAGTGGGTAGTTGCTGGCATCATCCTGATTGACGACGTTATTGTATGACGTGTGAACCACATCATTCCCAACAATTTCGGCTAATATGTTTTCATTTATTGCAGCGGTTCGGTCATTTTTTTAGTATCGCACGATCAAATAGCCAAGAATTTTCCTGAAGTGTTATACTTGACGGGACACCGAATACGTAACTTATCAATTCTTCTTACAACGGGCAGTGTCTGCCGGAATTTTCTGGAGAACAGTACCTACCGTGATATTGTCCATGGGTCTATCATCATGGCGAATGTCTCAAAGTGTTCTGTCCACGGCCTCGACGGCTTTTTTGTTCGACATGGTACATTCAGACGATTACATTTTTTTTAGCGTGGTAATATATCACGTGGAACACAACGTGCACTCTTACTCGCCGCCCGCATGGCCGCGCCTACAGTGGCTGGAGATCGTGTAGCGACGTCTGTCGCCATCGGCGTCTACCGCTGCGGCTGGGCTGGAGGTGGACATTGTCCTCTCCCTCATGCGTCCCGCCTCCTCCTTCGCTAGCATGACTGCTTCGCAGAAGGAGGCGACTGCTTCCCATTCTGTCTCGCCCCGCAGCATCATGGTCTCGACCAATACTAAGCACGAGAGGTCACCGATTATCGTCGTAGTGAGGACACGGCGGTTCTCTGCCCAAGTGGGTAGTCCTGCACCGTATGCTCCACCGTGTCCTCCAGGCGATCCACGCAGTGGTGACACCCAGGCGATTCTTCCTTCCCTATCCGACACTGCTACCTCCCGAAACTTTCGTGTTCGTTGAGGACCTACGTCATGTGGTAGGTCAGGCGGGACGCCGTGACGCCTATCCAGCCACTCCTTAAAGAGGGATCTTACCACCGCGGTTGGGGCTAGGGTTGCCAACCGTACTATAATACCTATATAGTACTATTGTACTATATTTAGGGTCTCCGTACTATATACTTTTGAAGAAATATGTATATAGTACGCGAAAATACTATATTTCCGTACAATAGCTAAATGTTTATATTTTGCGTTTCTATTTCATTACTAAAATTAGTAAAATAAAAAAAAACTTCCTGCAATTTACGAACACGTTTTAAAAAAAATATGGAAGTGCAAAATAATATAGTTTTAAAAAAATAAATAAGTAAAAATATAACTTTAGTTTATTTTTTATTCTTCCCTACTAAAATACTATATTTTTTTGAAGCGTACTATATTTTTTATGGCTTTTTCAAAAAAAATACTATAATATATTTTGACAAAAAAATGTTGGCAACCCTAGTTCGGGCGTGCCCGGAACTCGGTTGCGACAGTCGCTCTCTGCATATTGCCCTGTGATCGCGCCGGAGCTCTTTCCTGGGATTCATCCTGGCGCCTCGATAGACGCGGTGGAGGGCCGTCGCCTCCAGGGGAAGACGACTACATTACAATCCTGAAACACCTTTGCTTTGTCACAGTTTCATGACTACGAACACGTTGAGTGTTGCAGTGTTGTCTTAGTCAAATGGGATTTTAAACAACAAAAAACAAAAAAAAAAATACGCATCTTACTTTGTTAGTGACGTACAACAGAGACTGCTCATCAGGCTGAACAACTTTGCTAAGACGTCATTCCTTTGTAGCTGGGCTCTTGAGTTTCACAACAGGTGTTCCAGATCTTCAATTTTTATACGTCAACAGAGAGTGCTCATCAGGCTGAGCAACTCTTGCTAAGACTTCATTCCTATACATATGTATGTTATAGTTTAGATGGGCTTTTGGTGTTCCACACCAGGTGTTCCAGAGATCTTCAATTTTTGTATGTCAACAGAGAGTGCTCGTTAGGCTGAACAACTTTGCAAAAACGTCATTCCTGTATTTGTTATAGTGTAGCTGGGCTCTTGGTGTTCCACATCAGGTATTCCAGATCTTCAATTTTTATATGTCAACAGAAAGTGCACATCAGGGTGAACAACTTTGCTAAGACGTCATTCCTGTATATGTTATAGTGTAGCTGGGCTCTTGGAGTTCCACATCAGGTGTTCCAGATCTTCAAATTTATTCCCTCATCAGAAAATGCTCATCACGCGGAACAATTTTTGCTATCGCACCATTTTTGTATCTCTTATAGTTTAGCTGGTCCGTTGCGGTTCTGCACCAGGTGTTCAAGTTTCCAAGATAAATTATAGCCTATGTGTTGGCCAGGCTTAATACCTATACAGCAAAAAAAAAATCATTCAAATCCGTCCAGTACTTTTTGAGTTTATCCCGGACATACATACAGACAAACAGACAAACAGACAAAAATTCTAAAAACTATATTTTTGGCTTCGGTATCGATTGTAGATCACACCCCAAGTATTCTTTTCAAAAAATATTCAATGTACAGTTTTGACTTTCCTACTATTTTATTATATGTATAGATTATATGTATAGATGATTTCCCTATCATCATCAGCCTATAATGTTCCCACTGCTGGGACACAGGCCCCCTTGACTCCCTTGAGAGGGAGTGGACCATAATCCACCACGCGGGCCCAGTGCGGGTTGGTAGATGACGCATAATGTCTTCGAATTTTTTGGTTCTATTCTAGGACTATGCCGGTTTCCTCACGATGTTTTCCTTCACCGTTTTGAGAGCAGTGGTGATGAAAATTACACAAAGTAATGCGCCTGCTGATGGCGTGGTTCAAACCCACGACCTACTACTCGTAAGTTGGGACTGATACCACTGGGCCACCACTGCTCCAAAGATTTCCCTATAATTTCTCTAAATACCTAACTTTATTTTGACAGAAGTAACTCTTGTATCAAGTGTATCAAGTCGAAAACTGAAAATAAGCGGTTGTTCTTTTTACAAAAACCTCACGTTAAATAAATATAGTAAGTGATCATGGTGTTCAATCATTCAATGTGTGAACGTTGTGGCAGTTGCGGGTTTATTTTAATGATATCGTTCGGTAAAGAAACACGCAAGTTGGCAAGCTTACAAAGTTAGGTTGTCAGTGTTTACGTCAATTTACTTAAATGTAAATATTCGATATAATAACAAACTGAAAACTATTTGTGTGCGTGAACAATGTGAATGATAAAAAAAATAAAATTAAAAACGTAAGTAGGTACTGTTTTTTGCTCAATAAGTCAGGTAAGTTTGTAATAATTATTAGTTTAGTTTTTAAAGTAAATAATAGTTAGAAAAAAATTTCGAAATGAAGTTATCTGCCTTAAAAAAATAAGTCGGGTTTTCCTTCCTGATAACTCCAGAACGCACGAACCGATTTCCACGGTTTTGCATTCGTTGGAAAGGTCTCGGGCTCCGTGAGGTTTATAGCAAAGAAAATTCAGGAAAAATTAAAACAGAAAAGCGGGAAAATCTTTTTTCACATACAGAAATGTTCTGGTGGCGAAACGGAGTTCGCCGGGTTTGCTAGTAACTCATATGATATTTATGAGTGTCCGAATTTGATAAGAAAAAACAAATCTTCCCTATATTTGATATAATATATATGTATAACAACAACTTTTGTTTTTCTTGTGTAACTGGGATATAAGTATTGCCAAATTGGCAAAAATAAAAAGAATAAAATTATCTTTTTATGTAATGGCATTGACTTTATTTTTTTTTAATGCAAAGTTGGCCAACCTTATTTTTTACCCGACTGCGCCAGGAGGGTTAATTAAATCGTATACATATTTGTAGTGACTTTTGTTCATGTACTTAAGTAGCTAGGTATCATTTTATTTAACTTGTTAAAAAAAACTACGTTACTTGTTTAAAAACTACGTTAGTAAGTACATATATCTTATTACTCAAAAACTTCTTATCTCTAAAACATATTAAAAAAAAAACAATTTCTAAAAAAATATACTTTAGTCGATTTTCCGGTGTAACTTAGACTTTAATTAGGTACTAATATTCCTGGCAAAACCCTGCTTTAGAAACCATATAAAATAAAAAGAATAATAATTAAAATACTCTTATTTCTCTAATGGCTTTGACATTATTTTTCATGCAATATTGGCCTGCTTTATTTAAATAATTCTGTTGGCATTTATTACTATATTTGTATAAAACCTCAGGGAATTATGATTTGATTTCTTATTTTGTCAACCTCCTAAGTTCTAGTAGGTAGGTTATGTTACGGCCACGGGCCACGTATGGCCTGTAACATGATATTTCAGTAACATGCCGTAAAATTGTCGAAACAAATCAATGGCACGGTCATTATTGGCTGGTCCCGTTGGCGCTGTGACTTAGCGTTTGGATTTTGCGCTCCAAGTCGCGACTGTCAAGGGTTCAATTCCCGAACGGTACAAAAAAAAACCGGCCAAGTGCGTGTCGGGCCACGCACAGTGTAGGGTTCCGTAGTAATTGCCCATCAAAATACTTATGCGAACTAATTAAACTGATTCGCTGAATTTAATTTTAAAAAGAAGAATTTTCTAAATCGGTCCAGGCGTCTTTGAGAAATCGGGGAAAATACATAAAAAAAAGATTACGACGAATTGAGAACCTCCTCCTTTTTTTGAAGTTGGTTAAAAATAGTTGACAATAAAAACCTACCTATCCCCAAAACATACCCACCTATTATAGCTGTAAAAATAAAGTTTACAAACTTACATTTGCAGTTGAAGAACATGTTCTGCGATACATTTTGTTTAGGAAAATATGCTATCCAAGTACGTTTTATAAGTTGGTCGACTATTACTCGTAAACTTGTAAAGCCTACTTAGTCATGATAATTTTCCTTCAAACTTCGTTATATATACTACTATTGTGAATTTTTTCACACCCCCAAACATAACCGTTTAGCTGGTAGAGGGGGGGGGACACTCGAGTCGAGCAAAAATTAGCACTTTAAAGCTTAGTATTTCACAAACGAATCTTATTATCAAAAAAATGTTAATGGAAACTATCAATATTTTTAAAGACCTATTTAATGATACCCCACACTAAGGGGTACGCGAGAAATAAAAAAAACATCCCCACTTTACGTGTACAGGAGGTACCCTAAAAAAAAATATTTTACGAGATTTTATTTTACCACTTTTTCGGCACAACAAATCCGTATATTTACACCAAATTACAGCTTTCTAGTACTGGGCGTCTCTGAGCTAAACTGCGGACAGACGGACGGACGGACATGGCGAAACTATAAGGGTTCCTTGTTGACTACGGAACCCTAAAAATTGAGGCTAGTAACCCTCTAAGCAAAGACAATAAAGCCTCTTTGCCTCTAAGTAATAAGTAGGTACCTATATTAATAAAAAAATAGGACCATAACATCTACAAACTGGAGTCAATCATATTATTCTCATTTCATTAGAATCGGAAAAGTCATTTTATAAACAGGCTAAATCCGAAACTATAAGTTATTAATGAGGGTTTTCCCGTATGAAGAATCCACTAGATGGCAATACGTAGGCTTGTGGTCTATCTGCTCCGTGATTGGTTAATTTTGACATTTCTGACAATGTCATGTCGAAAAAAACCAATCATGCTGCAGTTGGAACTCACGCCTACGTATTGCCATCTAGTGGATTCTTCATACCGATTTAGAAAAACAAAACTGAGTTATGGTGTTTTTTTGCAAAATCAATATTTCGCGGTAGTACCCTCTCTACATAGTTTGTGGTAGTACCTACCTATAGTTACTCGTTAATTATTTTATCGGAAAATTTTCTTCTTAGACGCCATTCGCACGAGCGCTTTTTTTGCGGGCGTTAAAAAAGCGCCAAAATAAAACAAATGCATTTCCATGATTGTATCTGTTCACACGTCAGCGCTTTTAAAGCGCCGCACTTTTTTTCGAACTGTATTTGCCTTAATACCAACTCAAAAAAAAGCGCTCGTGCGAATGGAGGCTTAAGGCGGCGCTAGTCGCGAGCTCGAACTCACTGGTAGGCATGGTCAAAAACCATGATATTTCACCGGAAATCGAGCCATATTGTTCATGTGTGCGCGAGCGTTATCCCCCCGTGGAGAAAACAGGGGAAAACTTATTCAGTGAGATGCACGATCATTCAGAGTAAAAGGCGCGCGTAAAAAAATACGAAAGGCCTTTGGAAGTTAAAACCACTGCACCCATTAATTCCAAATAAAATTTATTAAATTCTTCAATAAATTTTCTGTGTCGGTACGGACTTCGTTTTGGAAATTTGATGCTTCTTTATCTTCTAATTTACACCTAAAGTTGTGTTAAAATTAGCAAAAAAACAAATCTTTAGAAGCTCGTAACTTTTTAATAGCTTCATATTTTACAATTCTGCTTCCGTACAGACAAAATTAATAATGAGACAAAACGATACCATGTATAATTTTGGATGTACCTTTGTCAAATAGTGGAGTAAAACCCCAACGAAGTTTCTATGGAAAAAATGTTGACTTGTTTGACCTTAAAGTCTCTATTCAAAGACTTCAAAGTAGCAACCTATTAGAATCAAATTCTGGGAAGTTTAACGCATATTTATTTTTATTTTAGCCTAAATAATGGAAACAAGAAGCGATGCCGTGCTATTGAAGGACAAGGAGTGACGGAAGGGCCAGAAGCAATGATGACTGGCTTTTGCCGTCAATTTTTATTGACTATCTTCAGTTTTGTGATCTTCATTGGTAAAAACTTTGATATTATTATGTTTCTACGCTACAGAACGATAAAAAAGGTTTCATAGCCTGATACAGACGCCAGCACAGCAACCTACCCGAATCTTCTTGTTTTGTGATAAACTTCAAAATCTATTACAGTTTGACAGATTGTGGTAGCTTGATGTGCTATAGCGTCTGTGCATTATGAGGATATAATGAATACCTTATCCATTTCCCTGCCAGAATGCGAATAAGGTTAATAATGAAAAACCTCTATGAGGCAAGCGTCAAACATGACTTGCCGTCGACCCAGGCATGGTCCATGATCGGCCGGCGAGTCACACATTAATAACTTTAACGTCATACTTTCCTTTCCAGCAGATTGTATAATATCCCTGGAGCTGCTAGAGCTGCGCGTGCCGGCGCACGTGGCGCTGGGCACGCGCGCGGCGCTGTCGTGCCGCTGGGCGCTGGGGCCCGCCGACGTGCTGTACTCCGTCAAGTGGTACAAGGACGGCAAGGAGTTCTTCCGACACGTGCCGCGCGATCACGAGCCTCGCAGGAAGTTCCTGCTGCCTGGAGTTGATGTGGAGGTCTGATATTTTTCTGTTTCAAAGCATGAACAGCACACTCCGCCAGAAATACTTAGATTTTTATACATATCTTGGGTGCGTTTACAAACAAACACACAGACCCGGAACAACTAAGCGCTTATTGTAGATACCTAGATCATACAAATTTTCATGCCGTGCGGGAATCGAACCCGCGCCCGCGACACGCAGAGCAGTATAATTATGTTATTCTCTAATCATTAGAGAATAACATAATTATATACTGCTGCAGATAACATAATTATATACCGCTGGTCTTTACGACGTGCTCTTCGCCGAGTTGGCTTTGAGAGCAGTGAGTGCTTAGTATCGCTGTTAGTAGCTTAGTTGATAGCAGATAAAGCGTTTTAGGACAAAGTGTGACGTAAGCATTGCGACCGCCCTCTTCTGTCAAAAGACTGTGTTTACAGAGGGTACGGTTAGCCGATACAATATCTGAGCAGCACTAAAAGAAAAATGGTGAAGGCTGAGACAGCTGTCAAAACGCTTCACTCTCGTCTGAACTCAGCATGGTTTCAACCAATAATTTAGTTAGCATAGGCTGAATGCTGTTCAGCATTTTCGATTCCCCTAGCCAAGTCACAACAAGTCGCAAACGATAATCGTAAACGCTCGGTAATCCCCAATAGATTCTCAACTTTATAGCCTAGAGCCTAAAGATGAAAATCTATATATGATTTCTGAGCGTTAGCGACAGGAAAGATCGAAAACGATAAACGATCTTCACTAGATCTTCAACATTATACCCAAGCACATAAAGTTGAACATCTATTGAGAGGAAACACCAAGGGCTGGAGAATTGAAAAACAGGTATTTGTAAAATCTATTGCTGTCGCGCAGTGCTCACAACAGAGTTACAGAGCGCGATAGAGACAACTGCAGCTTGGACCGAAAATACCTTATTAAATGGCACAAAATCAACAATTCGTAGTCCCCTGATACTCCTCCAAAACTTAACCGATTTCACTACTTTTTCCCACGTTTTTATAAACTCACTTTTCTTGTTTGTTTATTTGTTTGTCTTTCCGGTTGGACTTTTGCAACTCAATTTTGAGGCACTTCCCGATAAGCTAGAAGGCTGAAATTTTGCACACGCTCTGAATTCTGATGACAATACATGACTGGCTAACAAACGTCATAACAAATCCAATATGGCGGCCTCCCCAAGATGGCGGACTGACTGTTTAAAACCCACCCCCACGATATGGGTATCAAATGAAAGGGTTTGCTATCGGGAATACGAAAAAAATAGTCACGTGACTTAAATCCAATATGGCGGACGTTCAAGATGGTAGACAGGCTATTTTAAATGCACCCCTATGTTATGGATATCAAATGAAAGGGTTTGCTATCAGGAATATTATTTTATCTATAATATGTATGTATTTAGAAATATATAAATATGTTTATCAGTGGTCTAGTACCCATAACACAAGCTCTGCTAACTTGGGACTAGATAGCGTTGTGTGATAGTTGTGGAATATTATATTAATACGAAAAAAATAGTCACGTGACTTAAATCCAATATGGCGGACGTCCAAGATGGCAGACAGGCTATTTGAAATGCACCCTTATGATATGGATATCAAATGAAAGGGTTTGCTGTCAGGCGTACGAAAATAATAGTCACGTGACTTAAATCCAATATGGCGGACGTCCAAGATGGCAGACTGGCTGTTTGAAATCCACCCCCATGATAATGGGTATCAGATGAAAGGGTTTGCTGTCAGCAATACGAAAAAAATTGTCATGAGACTTAAATCCTATATGGCGGACGTCCAAGATGGCGGACAGGCTTTGAGGCACTTCCCGATAAGCTAGCAGGCTGAAATTTTCAGGGTAGCTTTAAACCCGATGAACAATGATAAAAATAAATAATAGATTTAAAAAATCTAAAAACCCACGTTTTTAAATATCTTAAAAATAAGAAAATAACCCTACGGGGTTGAGAGAGGGGCCACTCAAAACGTGGGGGCGTACCTTTGCAAGTTACACCCACGATCTATACACTTCATGTAAATATATCCCATGAATAATCCCTTAAATAATATACGCCCCCACGTTTTGAGTGGCCCCTCTCTCAACCCCGTAGGGTTATTTTCTTATTTTTAAGATAATATTTAAAAACGTGGGTTTTTAGATTTTTTAAATCTATTATTTTTTCTTTAAAAAATAATGAAAGGCATTGGCCGTGTTCCTATGTTTTCCTTTTTTTTATATAATCTCGTTAAATTTGTTTTCTGGATATTTGAACACAGCGGAAAATCTGGCCATTTTTCCCACGTTTTTATAAACTCACTTTTCTTGTTTGTTTGTCGTTCCGGTTGGACTTTGGCAACTCAATTTTGAGGCACTTCCCGATAAGCTAGAAGGCTGAAATTTTGCTCACGCTCTGAATTCTGATGACAATACATGACTAGCTAATAAACGTCATTACAAATCCAATATGGCGGCCTCCCCAAGATGGCGGACTGACTGTTTGAAACCCACCCCCACGATATGGGTATCAAATAAAAGGGTTTGCTGTCAGAACTACGAAAAAAAATAGTCACGTGACTTAAATCCAATATGGCGGACGTCCAAGATGGCATTCAGGCTATTTGAAATGCACCCCTATGATATGGATATCAAATGAAAGGGTTCGCTGTCAGGAAAACGAAAAAAATAGTCACGTGACTTAATCCAATATGGCGGACGTCCAAGATGGCAGACTGGCTGTTTGAAATCCACCCCCATGATATGGGTATCAAATGAAAGGGTTTGCTGTCAGGAATTCGAAAAAAATAGTCATGACACTTAAATCCAATATGGCGGACGTCCAAGATGGCGGACAGGCTTTGAGGCACTTCCCGATAAGCTAGCAGGCTGACATTTTCAAGGTAGCTTCGAACCCGATGAACAAAGATAAAAATAATAAAATAATTAATAGATTTTAAAAAATCCAAAAACCCACTTTTTTTAATATCCTAAAAATAAAAAATAACCCTACGGGGTTGAGAGAGGGGTCACTCAAAACGTGGGGGCATCTTTGCAATTTACACCCACGATCTATACACTTCATGTAAACATATCCCCATAAATAATCCCTTAAATAATACGCCCCCACGTTTTGAGTGGCCCCTCTCTCAATCCCGTAGGGTTATTTTTTTAATTTTAGGATATTTAAAAACGTGAGTTTTTAGATTTTTTAAAATCTATTAATTTTTTAGGATTTTGAATGTTCATATAATTATATCTCTTTTAATATTTTTTTTTTTCAAAAATAATTATTTTGAAAGTAAGAAATTAAAATTAATTAAACCTAAATATTTAACAAACAAAAAAAAACTGTACATAAAACCAATACGTAAATTACACTATCACAGAGCATCGAAAAATTCATCCTCAACGCTGTCAGCTGGTAATGTGCCCAAGAGACTGGCGGCGTTGCCTCTTTGAATGGCTATGCTTAGCCTCTGACCAAGGTAAAAGCCAGCTCTAATTAATAATTAATTTATGGAAAAAAGGAAAACATAGAGACATGCTAATAGTTGTCATAGATTTTTTTGTAAAAAAATTATTGCTCTACTGGCATTATCCAGGGAGAAAACAGGGGACTACGTTTGTATGGAAAAACGGCCGTGGTGTTTCCTCTTAAAGCCAACTCAGCGTTTGCATTTATCGTTTATTACATGGCTACAGGGCCAGATTTTGTATCGGCTACCGTACCCAGAGAATAGCACGTTCAGTGGTCGATCACTCAGCCGGTCTCAGCCACGGAGCCAACCATGCATTAATCACTCTGAAGAATGCAATGTAAAATGTTTTCGTTCCAATTCATACTCTAACATCCGTCTAGTTTAGATGGAGTGACTGCCTATCGGACTTCCACAACCCAGTAGGTAACTGGGTAATACGATACCCCATGGGAAAACTGGTTGTCAGATTTATGAGCTTTGGACTAACAGTACCGAATGTCATAGATCTACAAATGACAGTCGGGACCAACGGCTTTACGTGCTTTCCGAGGCACGGAGGAAACTCGCTATGACAGATTGACACCCATCCACAGACATACCTCAACAAGCGCGGCTTAACCCGGAAGTTCGGCCTGAGGCTGTAATTGTGTAGCCACTCCACGAGCCTCCTTATATTCATTATGAATTACACTCTACATCATTATTTTTCTAACCCTTATTTTAATTTTAGTTTCAATTCAAATTATGATTGATACAGCAATCGGATGCGTCCGGATCCAGTCTCGTTCTATCAGCGGCCGTGTCCGGGAGCGGCGGACGGTATCGCTGCGAGGTGTCCGGCGAGGGGCCTCTCTTTCCCACCGTGTCCGAACATGCAGATCTAGAAGTCGTCGGTGAGTAGTAGGTACGATACCTAACTTGCGTTTTTTTTTAAAACGGAAATGTGTTTTCATTAAATAAATGTGCCGTAACTAGCCTTTTGTAATTTAAATACTTACAGTCTGTTCAACTTGTTTTGTAGTAGGTAATTAAGTTGCCAGTTGTGGTCAGGTTACTTTTTAACCGACTTCAAAAAAAGGAGGAGGTTCTCAATTCGTCGGAATCTTTTTTTTTTTTTTTTTTTTTTTTTTTTTATGTATGTTCCCCGATTTCTCGAAGACGCCTGGACCGATTTGGAAAATTTTTCTTTTGTTTGAAAGGGTATACTTTCCAATTGGTCCCATGATCATCAGGTCAGGATCTGATGATGGGATCCCAGGGAAATCGAGGGCAACCTTCAAATTTTATAGGCACATAGTACCATTTTAATATATTTTCTAAAGCTGTTCAAGTATTTGCATCCGATAATAATAATCATCATCTCAGGTGGATGAGCTCATGATGGAAGGTACAACTCCTCTAGTAAGGAGTCGGCATCGACTGATTTAGTAAATTATGTTTGTGTTCGCATATCTCCGGAACTACAAGACCGATTTAAGTAATTCTTTTTATGTTGTACTAGGTATCGTTCAACTTAAGGAATACTGCAAGTTTCATCAAAATCGGTTCAGTAGTTTTTGAGATAGGGAAGGAATGAAGATGTTAACGATGTTATTACCGGTGCTACGGATTTCTTACATAGGTACTCGTATGTAAGAAAATTATGTATTTGACAAGAATTTTGGTTAAATATTTATACTAAAAAGAGTTAAATAAAAACTTTTTCAAAAAAAATGTAACCGCCTTCAAAAACAACCACAAAAAAGGGTAAAATAACCTACAAAACTTTTCTTTCGGAAGTCGGTGGCAAAAAAACAATGAAATTAATAAAAAACCACCGACTTCCGAAAGAAAAGTTTTGTAGGTTATTTTACCCTTTTTTGTGGTTGTTTTTGAAGGCGGTTACATTTTTTTTGAAAAAGTTTTTTTAATTTTATTATGTTAATGGAAAAGTGTATGTAAATAATTACGTTAAAATGAAAACAAGACAAGTATAACGGAGCTAACGTCTGCCAACAAAGTGCTCTGTACACCGAAATTCATTTTACTTCTGCCAAACTATAGTTTGACAGAAGTAAAATATAGTTTGGCAGAAGTAAAATGAAATGATAAACACTTTTTAATTTTCATTTCATTTGCCCAGGAGGGGAGGGGGCTTCTTTAACTGCATTTTGGTAAGGCCAATTTAATTGAGGTCCTTTTCTGGCCACTTCTAAAAAAAAGAATTTCGGTGTATGAAATTACTAGGTACAGCTTGGCCAGAACGGACTGAAACGGAACTAAAATTTTTATTTCTGGCAGCGTTTTAAAATCTTTGATATTTGATGTAAACAAAGACCGCAGGTTTGTAAGATTTATTATTGTGCCATAAAACTAACATAATAAGTGAAAAAAAAATAAAAAAAAATCATTCAAAGTGCTGGTAGCGCGAAGACAGTGGCGACTTCCGGTTTTCTACATTTTTATGTCAAGCTGTAGGTACGACGCGTATACCTATCTACGTGATCAATAAGAAATAATGTTCTCTCTTTTTACTTATTTCTAGTGCTCCCTGACCATGGACCAGTCCTATCGGGACTGCGGTCAAGATATCGTCTCGGAAACAGTGTACAAGTGAACTGTACCTCAGGCCGCTCTCGTCCGCCCAGCCAGCTCTTATGGTACATCAATGGTGAGCCAGCACCAACCACAGCAGTGCTGCCTCCCTTTCACAGGACTTACGAAGACTTGGAAACCACCACACTGTCGCTGAATTTCATACTTACCGAGCATCATTTTAAAAACAGTGGACTTAAAGTCAAAGTAAGTTGTGTACCTACGCCATTGGGAATGTCTTTGAACTACGCAATTTGACGGCAACAGTAAATTGCAAAAATTGGTCAGTCAGAAGTTTTGAATAATTATGTACACTTATCTTTTCTTTCGTTAAACCAATGCATACGTATATTTTAAAAAAGATAAAACGCTCCAAAATCCGAGAGTGGGGGATCGTAACGAAGTCAGACGCAAGTAAAACTGCCTGTAGCCAAATGGCAAGCGACAATCGTTAACGTTCAGCAGTCGCTAATACATTTTCAACTTTATACCCCATCGTAGAAAGTTGAAAATCTAGTAAAGACTGCTGAGCGATAGCGAACGGAACAAACGAAAACGATCTGTAGGTTTTATGACTGCAGTGAGTTGGACCTACTTATGGAGCCATTGGTCTTATACCTAGGACCTAAATAGATAACACTAATTTAAGTAGGTACTTTTAATTTTTTTTTCCAGTGTCTATCAACACTCGCATCTCTTTACTGGCGAAGCAACGAAGAGAGCGCTCAGCTAGAGAAGATGGAGGTCTACGATGAACAAGGACCTTCTACACCAGAAAGAAACACACACAGTGATCGAACACAGTCTAATACAGCGAGATTATTCTCTAGTTCATCTACCAGCATTGTAATCTTGCTTTTAGCGGTTTTCTGTATAGTATAAGTATCTGCTAGATGAGATGTAAGAGAAGTTAATGTATTATGCTTCAACCTTTTTCGTTCTCAAAGATGTAAAAAATAACACTGGCTGTCGATGTTAAAGCAGAAAAAAAATATGACACCATTATTATTTTATTTGTGACAGTAACAATATCAATCAATAAAATAAATAATAAAATTGACTCCAATGCATTTGTATTTCCAGAATTCTAGTGTCTAACGTTATTATGTAATATTAGTTTTTAGGAACAACCTATTCATGAACAAGTGGGGTATCGAAAAGATGGCTCCCGTAAGTAGGTCAGAAAATAATGTGTGCAAAGTTGAAAATATTTGTAAGCAAAGCTGTTATGATATGAGGGAGCCGTCAATTTCACTAGGGTCTTTTCAAAGTAAGTACCTAATATCCGTAAATGTCTTTCAGTTAATTTATTTGTTCTTTGTAGTTTACATGATTATGAATTGTCAACTTGCACGCTGCCGTTGTTACCTGGCAGCTATGCCTTTTGTTTATTTTCTTTCGTCGTTTTGATAAAATAGGTAATACCTCAGTTCACACACACATAATTAGCAAGAGGGTCGCTAGTATCAAAGCTGACTGCTCTGGGTAAATCAACAGTTACTACTTATTAACATTCAATATAGTATCATCATTATTCATCATTCTTGCTCTTGTCGACGAAGATTTTATTTGAATTATATACTGCACTATTTCTACAGGTTTCTAAAGCATGGTTCAAACATTGCTAGGTGTAGATGCAGATTATTTTAACTTTGTTTTCGGTGCTAAATTTAACTTAAAAAAGAAATCCCTTTTCCAATTATTATTGTTTGTCGTTACGATTTTCAGTAAAATACAACACTTGTACCCACAGCCTAGATAGGTTCTTGTACCTCAACACGACTTTTTTGTATCTGTGCTCTTATTTATAATCTGTCTCTTAAAAAGTAGAAATGTCACATTAAATTCTAAAGGTGTGTGTACATGGTACATAAATAAATGAAATAAATCATAAAATTCACAATTAACTAGATTGTCACTTACGTTTTTTACAATATTATGAATGAATAATATACTTTTCAAGGCATTGACACATTATTTACCTGTTAAAAACAATTATGTTTAGTTTTATATAGTGAGCAGATGGAAACATCGAAATAAATACAAACAGGCTCAATGTGGTCGTGCATTGTGCACACAAGTTTATTACGACTTCAACTCAACAAAAACAATGATGATTTCGCTTCAGTAGTTCGGCAATAAATACAGCGTACTCCTTTATTAAAAGTAAAATGTCGAATAGACCACATTCTAAATCCCGAATTAAAGTTTGTAATAAATCTGTGTTTCACCTTCAAGACAAAAAAGCAGACGAAAATGAATTATCTCTTGGTTTGATTAAATCCGCGAAGAGGACCGGACAACTCAGTTTATGCAACAGGGGACTGGGGTCAGGTGAGACAGAATTAATTATTACATTAAACTGTAGTTGGCAGTCTATGTTTTAAGCTCCAATATTGCCTACAAGTATTTTTTTATGTAGAGTATTATCAACGATATTATTCGAACCTACCTAAATAATTATTTACATTTAGAATACTAGTGTATAACTAAACTGTTTAAAATAATAATATCTTTTTGAGCATAGAACTAAGTAGCTAAAGACAAACAACATTATTTACAATAATTTGGCCAGTTACTTATAATAAATAAACCTACTATGTTAGTGCCAGATAATGTGTGGAAAATTGACGAGTTGGTGTTGGATGAAACTAAGGAGGTTGACTTCACAAGGAATGATTCCAACAAGTGGTGGACAGCGGAGCCACTGAAGACCCTTGACCTGAGCTCCAATTCTATAAAAGTGATATCAGGCAATGTCAAGTTTCTGCAACACCTTGTCAACCTCAAGGTGAGCAGGACAACTGACACTTTATTTATTACATTATGTTAATTTTTGCTTATCAGATATGTATTAAGAGCAAGACTTATCATTCTAGCTTCTAAATAATTGGAATTTAAATTAGCCAAGTATGGTAATAAAATTTTAAATCAATGCATGTTTTAAGTCTCTCATGTTTCTGTAATTGTATGCAATTTTTGAAAGGCATCAGATTTTTAAATCAAATTTTAATAAGTAAAATGAGGTCAGAGTTCATTACATGTAACAGTCCGGGACTGTGGTCCAACTGCTTTGTCCTATTAGTTGGACCATAGGTCTTTACTAGGAGCAGTTGTCCAACTTTAAAAATAGTTGAGTAGTTGGTTCAATACTCATATTGAATAATAAACTATTTACAATAAGATCTTAGACCTATACCTTTTCTTAAACCTATGTTTGACAAATAAATGATTCCGATTCTATGTATGTCTTTTTCCAGCTTCATGATAATGCCATATCAAGTCTACCACCAGAGTTTGGTGAACTAAAGAGTCTAATGAACCTGAGTTTGTCTCACAATAGACTGACAGTTCTGCCCAAAGAATTCTACAGATTGACGGAGTTGCGCTGGCTGACTCTATCGCACAATGAACTTTTGAAAATAGAACCTGACTTTGGAGATTTTGTTATGTTAAACTTTTTGGTAAGAAACAAATGCCTGTAATTCCTGTATATTTACAATAGTTCATTTTTAAATATGTAGGATAGTATAAAATAGCAGATCTAGAGTCTAGTAAAAAAGTGATTTGTTCAGTGTGTTGAAGGGCTTTGTTGCTAAGCAACCAACCACTTGGGTCAATAAAAATATCTTAAGATTTTTTGTAAATTAATGAACTCAGGTTGAATGAAGATTCTGGTTATTCCCTGTTTCATTACAGAATCCCCAATAACCAGGTCTGTCAGTCATACTCCTTCTATTATCCCAATTTATTTGGGATGAGCAGACCATGTATTAAAGTTATATTTTTATATGCAATAACGCCTGCGTCGCGTCTTCTCAAAGATATTTTTAAGGAAACGAAAAATTCAGCGTGGTAAGTAGGTAGTTTGAAACACTACCAAAAGATGGCGCAACGTGTAAACAGCGTTCAAAAAACAAGGGAACGAGAACTTTAGCTTCAAGCGTAGTGGTTGCGATGGCCTAATTGGTTAAGGCGTTTGGAGTACCTATCCAGAAGACCCAGGTTCAAACCCTGCTCACAGCTGAATTTTTCGTTTCCTTAAAAATATCTTTGAGACCATGTACATGGTCTATTATTTTTCCATACTTCTCTATCACTTTTCAACTCGGTACTCACCTTTCTAGCTACTTCCATAATGATATAGTTACAGTACAGAATTTAGATAGATAATGTGCGATTTTTCCAGGACTTATCGCACAACAAACTCAAAATATTACCTCCAGGAATGGGATATTTGGTACGATTGGTGGAAATAAATCTATCGCACAATGAGCTCCAGGAGCTACCTCCAGATATTGTTAACCTTCGAGGTAATTATTTTTAATAGTGTTTGCCTGCTGCTTCACTCGCATGAGTTTAGAATTTGAATGTCCATCTTTGCATCTGGCAATGTCTTTTTTTTTTTTTTTTTAGCGTAGTAAAGTCATCAAATGAGTCCTCCCACCCCGGGCAGGGCGGGATGGACTGTCAGACTTCTACTGACTAAAATCCACGGTGTCCTTCAATAGCCCTTTCTGTTCCGGGGTCACGGTAAGGAAATAATCCCGCGACCTCGGCAGGCTTTGGCCCTCTGAGAGGGGGGCCCCGTCATTAAGCTGACGCTCTTTGAGGCGCGCGTGGGACACAACGCGCCGTCGACCCGGGCATGGTCCATGGTCGGGCAGCGAGTTGCCCTTTACTCGCTGCCCGCATGCCCGCGCCTACGGTGGCCGGAGATCGTCTCGCGACGTCCGTCGCCGTGGGCGTCCACCACTGCGATCTGGCAATGTCTATGCAATATTTTAGGATTGTTTAGTTTATTGGTTTGGTTTGAGTGGAAGTAGTATTCGATAACTTCCTATCCGTAATCACTTAAGGGCAGATGAGTACTTAGTAGTACACCCTCATTTTACCAATTATGTTAAGTCCCCTAATAAGGAGCGAGCCTATTTTTATTATTAACCCGCGCAAGTCCCTCAACATGCTCAAGCTACATGCGCCGTGTACAAGCACCCCGCGGGTAGCTTGATCAAGTAGCTTGCGCATGTTACTCGCGCGGGTAACCCGCACCTTTACTTGCGCGGGTTAATAATCGTCACGCGCCGTGTACAAACACCCTTACCTGACCGGGGGTTATTACATCGTCTTAAGCCTTGTTCCAGTCAGTGAACGTGATGGCGCTAGACGACTTGTATAGCTCTGTCACTTCCACTCGCCGGGACAAGCCTGGTTTTAAGACGTTGTAATACCCCGCCTGGTGGCCTAATATGACGTCTTAAAGCGTGAGTCTTTAGGCTGTGAGAAAGAGACAGAACTATACAAGTCGTCTAGCGCCATCTCGTTCCCTGATGGAAATTAAACCCAGAACCTCTTACTTCATATGCTTATGACCAGTAGACGAATGTGGAAGTAAATGTTGTTAACTTATATAATGAGGTAAAGGAAAGTTATTATGTAACATAATTATGGTGATATTGTGCTGAACAATGTGCATAATAATGACTTGTATGGGTCAACAGACTGTAGTATTCGAAACACAGGAATATAAACCTTAACACCAATGCTCACAGATCAAATTCCCTTGCAATACAAATATTTGTCAGTACAATAATTTTCGTTATTCGGAAATCGTCTTACTCGTGATATCAAGGCAGAGATTTTAATGAGTTGCATAATTATTGTAGTAAAAAAAAGAGTTGAATGCATATGACCAAAAATCTTATGGAGATATAATATCACAAAATATATCATGATAAAATGTAGAAATCATACTGATTTAAAAGGATTACAATGATGTAGACAGAAGTCTCCAAGTAACGAATACAAACAAAATAAAAAGAAAATAAAAAATAATATTTTGACTAGACAACTAGACAATGCTTAACATAAAATGACTTGATACTTACGACCGCGCAAATTGTACAGAACCATGTGTCCAATTATTTTGGCTGGCTTGCTGTTGAGTTGCGGAAAATGCATTGCATGTTTCCTTTGCATAATGGTGACTCATGTTGGTTTTAAAGATCATCTTGGAAAAATATAGTACCTAATTTCTTTACGTCTTGATTGTCTTGTAGCAATAAAATAATATTGTGATAGAAGTAATATATTTGTGATTTTTTTTTCTACCTACTATATCATAAACTTTTATGCTCGTGTTTTTGGAAGTATAACCCGACGGCCACGTAATGCGACGCTCCAAGCGTATTCACCTTGTGCTGCAAGCGTCAGCGTTGAGCGTCAAAAATAAATGTTTGTATAATATATAAAAGGCCACGAAATGGGGCTACAAGCAACAGCGAATTTCATTTACATTTGTGACAAATTTGTTTTTGACGCTCGAAGCTGGCGCTTGGCTTGCAGCGCAAGGCGAATTCGCTTGGAGCGTTGCATTTCGTGGCCCTCGCGTAAGAGAACTAACTATTACCAGCAACTTCTCCCGCTTTTTCAAATCTGATATATGGCTCAAAGGCCGTCCTTACTTGAAACGCATACCTATAGTAGTTCCAGAGATTTTGCGTTCATATAACAAATGAATGAAAGTCTTCTGTTTTATTATATTACTAGCTTCCGCCCGCGGCTTCGCCCGCGTGGTGTTTTGATAGCCTATGTTCTTTCTCAGGGTCTAAAGATTGTCTGTGCCAAATTTCATCAAAATCGGTTGAGTGGTTTAAGCGGGAAAGCGTAACAGACAGACAGACAGAGTTACTTTCGCATTTATAATATTAGTTTGGATTAGTTTGGATTAGTATGCAAAACTCGAAAGTAATTCCGACACTTTGCTATCTTTTCCCTTTAACGAATTTCTAGATACCTAGTATTAATTTTGAACCCGCCCTCGTTTTTGCCTAATAGGGGCCTTAGGCGAAATCGAGGGCCAAAACTATTTAATAACTTGGCAATATTTTTCCAGACTTGAAGAAAATGAATATCAGCAACAATAATCTAAAGAAGTTACCACCGCTAGGAGAACTAAGAAAAATGGAGATATTGGACGCGAATCATAACGATATTGAAGAACTTCCCGACTTTTATGGCTGTTCCGCCTTAAAAGAATTATACATCGCTAACAATTATATAAAGGTAACTTGGAGTTCTCTTTCTGAACGTTACTTTTATAAAATTAAATACTAAATGTAGAGTTTAAATGTGCACGGGTCTGAGTCTGAGTTATTCGGCACAGACGGGGCTGCAAAATCTATTATTTATGTATGTTTAAATACAAAAAATGCTCATGTAGCGAAAAACAATTTTATTCAGAATGCGCTGTGTCACTGTAAAAAATCCTCGTCGCGTTGGTCCTATGGATAAAAACGACCACGACATTGTGGCCATCACAAAAAGACCACATAGCGAATATCGTGTCGTCATGGCTATTATGCTATACGACCACCACCCATTGTGGCGACGAAAAGCCATGACTGAATTCATGGTGTCCGTTTCAATTCGAATGTTGGTTTACTGTTACATACGATTCAATGATGTTATATTTGACCGCCAGGCTATGTCGAATCGTGCCATTATTATGTGAAATATCACTAAGGCGACGCATTTTGTATACGTTTTTGTCCGTATTTTGCACGCACAAATGATTCTCACCTTTCAAGTACTATAGAACTGCGCAGATTGGATGGAATTAGACGTACGTATAGTTTCGACATCAGAAAACAATCTGAACTCCTTGGGCATTCTACGACAGCGGCGAGGCCACTGCAGAGTCCAAGTTGTAAGAGAAATTGCCTTAAACAGTGTGTCCGGGCACGAGTTAGCGATATTTGAAGGGGATATTCTAGGCTCATTTCCATCGACAAAAATGCTTTAAAAAAAATTCTTACTCCAATACTTCGCGAATGGCAGCCATTTTAATTTTTTGGTCTGTCGAACTGGGGTGTGTACAATAAAATGCAAATATCTTTGAATCCAAGAGACCTACATTCATGCAAATGACTTTATTGCTAAGTCAAACGTTGAGGCTTATCAACGAAAGTTTTCTAAAAAATATGTAAAAATAACCAAAAAACATGGGCAAACGCGAAATTGTAAACAAAAAATACTGCATAATTTCACATTTTGTACTCTAGCTCGATAAGTACCCCTGAATTTTGCTTAGGTTTTTGCATTAAATTAAGGCCAGGTTCCAGTACAGTCCGCAGCTATGAGCGCACTACCTCAGCCCCCGCAAAGGGGCGGGGCAAGTCGACAGCGGTGCGGGCGGGAGGGACCGTGTGTGTATATGCCACAGCGTAGCGTAATGCAGTAAGTCAATTACGTACGAGTGTGTCAGCAGGGCTAACATGCGCAAGTCGACATATCTCTTAAACGAGAAGGCAAAATTTGTCGTTCTCGATTCGTTTGTCACTTTTCGTAACATGCGCACCACGCTCGAGAAGATATCTCGTCGTGACTTCGCCTTCTCGACGCGAGATAACCGATGTTACCATTTCATCAAAACATACCATAATATAATTTAGTATCGCCGGTTTCATTCATTCATTCGGTCTATTATTGGTGGGAATTGCGTGAACGCTGCCATATTTGTGAACGCGACCGTACAATTGTCTCTTTGACATTTTGTCAATTCAAAATTTGCTCTGTGGTTCGCTTGTGCTAAATATTTTCGAATTTGAAATAATTGTTGAATTGTTTTATAGAAGATGGCTTTGGCATCAAAGAAATTGTAAGTATTAGATCAAAATCCCGTTACAGATGGCGGAGATGCATATTAGTTTATTATCACCTATATATATATATATATATATATATTCTTTATTGTGTACCAATTTACAAAAATAACTTAAAAACTAAATTTTGTGCACAACCTATTCAATGTTGTAATTGATTTACAAAACAAACCGTGTAAATAATGGATTTTTCAAAGTTCTAAGATATGTAATCATAATACTTTTTTTTTTTTTTTTTTTTTCCTAGCCTAATCTGTCCCACTCCTGAGCAAAGGCCTCCCCCCATTCCTTCCACTATATAATACTATGTACCATTAATTATCTCGATGAAATGTTCTAACTGTAATGTACAAAATCCATACATAAATCAACATTGAATGTTGACTATTCAGTAAGTACAAAGTTCTGAAATTGCTGTGAAACATTATTCGTAATAGGAACGAAAGTTTACTTGTCATGTGTGTACTGTACAATAATAGTGCCCTTATTAATTGAAAGAGATAGATTGATAGTTACAAATTGAACTGTAAATGTTTCAGAATACGCAGTACAAAATGCCAGATTAAATATCTTTGTGATTATATGCATCAACATGCAAACTTTGCGGCAGGAGAATTTAAAACTCCGCAGCGTGCCGCTGAATACGAGCGGCAGTGGGAAAGACTAAAAGCGGCCCTCGACGTTTAGTTAAAAAATTAGCCTAATTCAGATTACACTAACAGTAGTTTAGGTGGTAAATAGGTAGATATTTACTTTTAATAAGGCAGGTAAGCCACAGCCGTTTTGAGGCTCCAAATCGGCGTGGAGCTTATCTATAACATAAATAGCCATAGGCTTTGTAATTCGCCAAAGGGACTGGTACTCGTTATCCCTTAGGTCAAATGGGTTGCAGACGTCGCGAATCACCTTCCTCTGTATTTTTCTTGCTTCCCTCTCCTCATACACAGTTAAAAGATAATTGTAGTACGGCACCACCATTATACTTAAAAGTTCACAGAATTTACGTCTTTTCAGTTTTTAGTCACTGTTGTCGCGATTTCTCGTCTTCGAAAACCATCGACGAGAAACTTGTCATAGGAAAATGTCAAAATTCGACTAAATATAGCGCGCATGTTAGAGCCTGACGACAAAAACAGGTTTGACAGAACGTCATGAGTTCTATGTCAGAACGACACGACATAAAAGTGTCACCATGTTAGCTCCCATCGACAAACAGACATATGTCGTCTCAGCACGAGATAATGTGTCGACAAAATTTTGTCGACTTGCGCATGTTAGCCCTGCTGGATTAGATTTTCGTAAAATGATATTCGAGATAGTTTTGATTTTACAAAGTGCAATACAATGGAGTACTTTCTTAGGCAGCACAGTATATTTAATATGTGCCGAGTTTGGGCTCGTTTTGTTATGATGACATCTTACCTGCGGACTTGATGGAGTGACCTGAAGGTCTACATCGGTGACTGCCACTGGAACTCGGCGACGGATCGAACTAGATGTGCCGAGTTTGTGCTCGTTTTGTTAGTTATGATGAGATCTTACCTCCGGACTTGATGGAGTGACCTGAAGGTCTACATCGGTGACTGTCACTGGAACTCGGCGACGGATCGAACTAGATGTGCCGAGTTTGGGCTCGTTTTGTAAGTTATGATGAGATCTTACCACCGGACTTGATGGAGTGACCTGAAGGTCTACATCGGTGACTGCCACTGGAACTCGGCGACGGATCGAACTAGATGTGCCGAGTTTGGGCTCGTTTTGTAAGTTATGATGAGATCTTACCACCGGACTTGATGGAATGACCTGAAGGTCTACATCGGTGACTGCCACTGGAACTCGGCGACGGATCGAACTAAATGTGCCGAGTTTGGGCTCGTTTAGTAAGTCATGATGAGATCTTACCACCGAACTTGATGGAGTGACCTGAAGGTCTACATCGGTGACTGTCACTGGAACTCGGCGACTGATCGAACTAGATGTGCCGAGTTTGGGCTCGTTTTGTAAGTTATGATGAGATCTTACCACCGGACTTGATGGAGTGACCTGAAGGTCTACATCGGTGACTGCCACTGGAACTCGGCGACGGATCGAACTAGATGTGTCGAGTTTGGGCTCGTTTTGTAAGTTATGATGAGATCTTACCACCGGACTTGATGGAGTGACCTGAAGGTCTACATCGGTGACTGCCACTGGAACTCGGCGACGGATCGAACTAGATGTGCCGAGTTTGGGCTTGTTTTGTTAGTTATGATGAGATCTTACCTCCGGACTTGATGGAGTGACCTGAAGGTCTACATCGGTGGCTGTCACTGGAACTCGGTGACGGATCGAACTAGATGTGCCAAGTTTGGGCTCGTTTTGTAAGTTATGATGATATCTTACCACCGGACTTGATGGAGTGACCTGAAGGTCTACATCGGTGACTGCCACTGGAACTCGGCGACAGATCGAACTAGATGTGCCGAGTTTGGGCTCATTTTGTTAGTTATGATGAGATCTTACGTACGAACTTGATGGAGTGACCTGAAAGTCTACATCGGCGACTGCCACTGGAACTCGGCGATGGATCGAACTAGATGTGCCGAGTTTGGGCTCGTTTTGTAAGTTATGATGAGATCTTACCACCGGACTTGATGGAGTGACCTGAAGGTCTACATCGAAGACTGCCACTGGAACTCGGCGACGGATCGAACTAGATATGCCAAGTTTGGGCTCGTTTTGTAAGTTATGATGAGATCTTACGTACGGACTTGATGGAGTGACCTGAAGGTCTACATCGGTGACTGCCACTGGAACTCGGCGACGGATCGAACTAGATATGCCGAGTTTGGGCTCGTTTTGTAAGTTATGATGAGATCTTACGTACGGACTTGATGGAGTGACCTGAAGGTCGACATCGGTGACTGCCACTGGAACTCGGCGACGGATCGAACTAGATGTGCCGAGTTTGGGCTCGTTTTGTAAGTTATGATGAGATCTTACCACCGAACTTGATGGAGTGACCTGAAGGTCTACATCGGTGACTGTCACTGGAACTCGGCGACTGATCGAACTAGATTTGCCGAGTTTGGGCTCGTTTTGTAAGTTATGATGAGATCTTACCACCGGACTTGATGGAGTGACCTGAAGGTCTACATCGGTGACTGCCACTGGAACTCGGCGACGGATCGAACTAGATGTGCCGAGTTTGGGCTCGTTTTGTAAGTTATGATGAGATCTTACCACCGGACTTGATGGAGTGACCTGAAGGTCTACATCGGTGACTGCCACTGGAACTCGGCGACGGATTGAACTAGATGTGCCGAGTTTGGGCTTGTTTTGTTAGTTATGATGAGATCTTACCTCCGGACTTGATGGAGTGAGCTGAAGGTCTACATCGGTGACTGCCACTGGAACTCGGCGACGGATCGAACTAGATGTGCCGAGTTTGGGCTCATTTTGTTAGTTATGATGAGATCTTACGTACGGACTTGATGGAGTGACCTGAAGGTCTACATCGGCGACTGCCACTGGAACTCGGCGACGGATCGAACTAGATATGCCGAGTTTGGGCTCGTTTTGTTATTTATGATGAGATCTTACCTCCGGACTTGATAGAGTGACCTGAAGGTCTACATCGGTGACTGCTGACTGCCACTGGAACTCGGCGGCGGATTGAACTAGATTTGCCGAGTTTGGGCTCGTTTTGTTAGTTGTGATGAGATCTTACCTCCGAATTTGATGGAGTGACCTGAAGGTCTACATCGGGGAGTCGGAAACTCGGCACATCTAGTTCCATCCGTCGCCGAGTTCCAGTGGCAGTCACCGATGTAGACCTTCAGGTCACTCCATCAAGTCCGTACGTAAGATCTCATCATAAATTCGGAGGTAAGATCTCATCATAACTTACAAAACGAGCCCAAACTCGGCACATCTAGTTCAATCCGTCGCCGAGTTCCAGTGGCAGTCAGCAGTCACCGATGTAGACCTTCAGGTCACTCCATCAAGTCCGGTGGTAAGATCTCATCATAACTAACAAAACGAGCCCAAACTCGGCACATCTAGTTCGATCCGTCGCCGAGTTCCAGTGGCAGTCACCGATGTAGACCTTCAGGTCACTCCATCAAGTCCGTACGTAAGATCTCATCATAACTTACAAAACGAGCCCAAACTCGGCACATCTAGTTCAATCCGTCGCCGAGTTCCAGTGGCAGTCAGCAGTCACCGATGTAGACCTTCAGGTCACTCCATCAAGTCTGGTGGTAAGATCTCATCATAACTTACAAAACGAGCCCATACTCGGCACATCTAGTTCGATCCGTCGCCGAGTTCCAGTGACAGCCACCGATGTAGACTTTCAGGTCACTCCATCAAGTCCGGAGGTAAGATCTCATCATAACTTACAAAACGAGCCCAAACTCGGCACATCTAGTTCGATCCGTCGCCGAGTTCCAGTGGCAGTCACCGATGTAGACCTTCAGGTCACTCCATCAAGTCCGTACGTAAGATCTCATCATAACTTACAAAACGAGCCCAAACTCGGCATATCTAGTTCGATCCGTCGCCGAGTTCCAGTGGCAGTCACCGATGTAGACCTTCAGGTCACTCCATCAAGTCCGTACGTAAGATCTCATCATAACTTACAAAACGAGCCCAAACTCGGCACATCTAGTTCGATCCGTCGCCGAGTTCCAGTGGCAGTCACCGATGTAGACCTTCAGGTCACTCCATCAAGTCCGTACGTAAGATCTCATCATAACTTACAAAACGAGCCCAAACTCGGCACATCTAGTTCGATCCGTCGCCGAGTTCCAGTGACAGCCACCGATGTAGACCTTCAGGTCACTCCATTAAGTCTGGTGGTAAGATCTCATCATAACTTACAAAACGAGCCCAAACTCGGCACATCTAGTTCAATCCGACGTCGAGTTCCAGTGGCAGTCAGCAGTCACCGATGTAGACCTTCAGGTCACTCCATCAAGTCTGGTAGTAAGATCTCATCATAACTTACAAAACGAGCCCAAACTCGGCACATCTAGTTCGATCCGTCGCCGAGTTCCAGTGACAGTCACCGATGTAGACCTTCAGGTCACTCCATCAAGTCCGGTGGTAAGATCTCATCATAACTAACAAAACGAGCCCAAACTCGGCACATCTAGTTCGATCCGTCGCCGAGTTCCAGTGGCAGTCACCGATGTAGACCTTCAGGTCACTCCATTAAGTCTGGTGGTAAGATCTCATCATAACTTACAAAACGAGCCCAAACTCGGCACATCTAGTTCGATCCGTCGCCGAGTTCCAGTGACAGCCACCGATGTAGACCTTCAGGTCACTCCATTAAGTCTGGTGGTAAGATCTCATCATAACTTACAAAACGAGCCCTAACTCGGCACATCTCGTTCAATCCGTCGCCGAGTTCCAGTGGCAGTCAGCAGTCACCGATGTAGACCTTCAGGTCACTCCATCAAGTCTGGTGGTAAAATCTCATCATAACTTACAAAACGAGCCCAAACTCGGCACATCTAGTTCGATCCGTCGCCGAGTTCCAGTGACAGTCACCGATGTAGACCTTCAGGTCACTCCATCAAGTCCGGTGGTAAGATCTCATCATAACTAACAAAACGAGCCCAAACTCGGCACATCTAGTTCAATCCGTCGCCGAGTTCCAGTGGCAGTCAGCAGTCACCGATGTAGACCTTCAGGTCACTCCATCAAGTCTGGTGGTAAGATCTCATCATAACTTACAAAACGAGCCCAAACTGCACATCTAGTTCGATCCGTCGCCGAGTTCCAGTGACAGTCACCGATATAGACCTTCAGGTCACTCCATCAAGTCCGGTGGTAAGATCTCATCATAACTAACAAAACGAGCCCAAACTCGGCACATCTAGTTCGATCCGTCGCCGAGTTCCAGTGGCAGTCACCGATGTAGACCTTCAGGTCACTCCATTAAGTCTGGTGGTAAGATCTCATCATAACTTACAAAACGAGCCCAAACTCGGCACATCTAGTTCGATCCGTCGCCGAGTTCCAGTGACAGCCACCGATGTAGACCTTCAGGTCACTCCATTAAGTCTGGTGGTAAGATCTCATCATAACTTACAAAACGAGCCCAAACTCGGCACATCTAGTTCAATCCGTCGCCGAGTTCCAGTGGCAGTCACCGATGTAGACCTTCAGGTCACTCCATCAAGTCCGTACGTAAGATCTCATCATAACTTACAAAACGAGCCCAAACTCGGCACATCTAGTTCAATCCGTCGCCGAGTTCCAGTGGCAGTCAGCAGTCACCGATGTAGACCTTCAGGTCACTCCATCAAGTCTGGTGGTAAGATCTCATCATAACTTACAAAACGAGCCCAAACTCGGCACATCTAGTTCAATCCGTCGCCGAGTTCCAGTGACAGTCACCGATGTAGACCTTCAGGTCACTTTATCAGGTCCGGTGGTAAGATCTCATCATAACTAACTAAACGAGCCCAAACTCGGCACATCTGGTTCGATCCGTCGCCGAGTTCCAGTGGCAGTCACCTATGTAGACCTTCAGGTCACTCCATCAAGTCCGTACGTAAGATCTCATCATAACTTACAAAACGAGCCCAAACTCGGCACATCTAGTTCAATCCGTCGCCGAATTCCAGTGGCAGTCAGCAGTCACCGATGTAGACCTTCAGGTCACTCCATCAAGTCTGGTGGTAAGATCTCATCATAACTTACAAAACGAGCCCATACTCGGCACATCTAGTTCGATCCGTCGCCGAGTTCCAGTGACAGCCACCGATGTAGACTTTCAGGTCACTCCATCAAGTCCGGAGGTAAGATCTCATCATAACTTACAAAACGAGCCCAAACTCGGCACATCTAGTTCGATCCGTCGCCGAGTTCCAGTGGCAGTCACCGATGTAGACCTTCAGGTCACTCCATCAAGTCCGTACGTAAGATCTCATCATAACTTACAAAACGAGCCCAAACTCGGCATATCTAGTTCGATCCGTCGCCGAGTTCCAGTGGCAGTCACCGATGTAGACCTTCAGGTCACTCCATCAAGTCCGTACGTAAGATCTCATCATAACTTACAAAACGAGCCCAAACTCGGCACATCTAGTTCGATCCTTCGCCGAGTTCCAGTGGCAGTCACCGATGTAGACCTTCAGGTCACTCCATCAAGTTCGCATCCTAGCTAAAAAATAAGTGGTCCATAAAAAAAAATTACATCGTTTCAAAATTAGATCACTTGACTATTTTATTCTATTCCCGCAACTAACACGTAATCGCTTGTGTGTGTGACTTTGTTTCCATGTAGTAGTTCAGTTATATGCCTGCTTACGTAACCGCGCGGGGGGAATTTTTGCGCAGCAACGACGTACGTCCATCCTCTATCACGCCTCGGCGGGTACTGGCGAGCGCCAGGTGAGCGAATTAATGCCAATATTTTGGGTATTTTATTTCTTGGAGAAAAATTATAACGAAATTTTAAAATTTGCTTTTACCATGCACTTCTAAATAATGATCTGTTTTTATTTTTATAAGTTTCATATAAATTCATTGTGAAATCTCTAAGCAGTGGATGTTTGAAAATTGTGATTTAGTGTCATGTTTGAGATTTTTTTCTATCGAGCCAATTATTCCAATTCGTGTTTCTATCTTTACCATTCACTCGAGGATATGTTCAACTTTAATATTATGATTTTTTTTTATTAAAAATATCATTGTTAATGAGACTTTCAGACGTTTGAAAATCTTAAAAATTACTGTAAGCCCGCCTTAAGATAAAAATAAAGTATCGCTAACTCGTGCACGGACACACTGTATATTATATTGCGGTTCAACTAAGAAGGTCAGAAGTGTCTATGGACAAAAACACTTGAAAATAACGTTTAGCAATTTAGCTCTGCGCTAATTAATTTTTAATAGTGTATACAGGGTGAATTTTTCAACTGGGCGTGGATGGCTATCTTGGAAACTATGAGGAATTTTGAAAAACGTTGAAAGGAGTCTCGAGGCCGATTTTGACGAAAACTTAAACTGCATCGTTAGATTTTAGAAAATTCAATAATCCTGGCCAGGAATCGAACCCGCTGATTTTGGAAAAAAAAATCACACCCTGTATTATTACTCCATTCGATAGTGTTGCTAATAAGGATCAATTTCTGGGAAGTAACCATATACGGCTAACATAAGGAAACAGCATATTTTTATAAAACTGCTATTTTTCTATGTCACTTTACTTCAAGTGAGCCATAAATCTATTCGAAATTACAAAATTTCGTTGTTTTCAATGTTTCACTGGATTTGACGCCTCAACAACTGCACTTTATTCAGAAATACGCAATTATTGAATTGAACAAAAAATATCATTATTTCCAAGAAGAAACGATAAACCTATGTTTCGAATACAGTTAGTGTGCGTCAGAATGGCTGGTTGCCTGTGGCGTTGGTCAATGAGAGTTGATTCGAAAATTGCTACATAATTGCTTATATTTGCTACATTTAATAAATAATTGCTACATAGGATATATACTTAGATATAAAATATTTTTTTTGACCAGCCATCCTGACGTCAGGATGGCTGGTCACCTCCTAGTTTAAAGTGAAGCGTACAGAGTTTCCCGAAATGTATTGCGTCAATAATTGCTTCATATTTACTTCATTTATCTCATTTATTTGTATCTTTCAAAATATGCTAAATAAAGGATGTAGCAGTAATTTAAATTATCCCAAGGAAAAGTCCCTGATAAAATAATAAAGGCAAATAGTTGCAGTGCGTCTTCACTCAACGGTATTGCTACTTTAGGCGGCAGGCGTTCTAAATAAAATGTTTAAATGGCATGTTATGTATGAGTAGGTAAGTGGACAATAAGCATATTAGGGTATCGTAAATAAAAAAAAATACGATGAGTAAAAAGAAGCTGGTATCGGTCCCGACTTACGAGTTGTAGGTCGTGGGTTCGAACCCCGCCAGGCGCATTATTTTGTGTAATTTATTTCATCACCACTGCTCTCAAAACGGTGAAGGAAACCGGCATGTCCTAGAATCAAAAATTCGACGACATGTGACATCTACCAACCTGCACTGGGCCCGCGTGGTGGATTATGGCCCATTCCCTCTCACAGAGAGGAGGCCTGTGTCCCAGCAGTGGGAACATTATAGGCTGATGATGATGATGAAAAAGAAGACAAGCACATTGTATAATATATGCGTAAAAATAATATGAAAATACTCGAAGTCGTTGACTCATATAATATCTACTTAGGACAAGTAAACTTCGAGAAAGGGGTCAACCACCAAATCCAACTCGGTTGGGCAGCGTTCGGGAAACTACGCAATGTCTTTCCGTCCGACTTACCCCAGTGCCTCAAGACGAAAGTCTTCAACCAATGTGTGTTACCAGTTATGAGTTACGGCACCGAAACGTGGTCTTTCACTATCGGTCTCATCTCAAAGCTCAAAGTCGCTCAACGAGCTATGGAGAGGGCTATTTCTTTACGTGATCACATACGAGTCACTGATATAGTCCACCGGATTAGCAAGCCGAAGTGGCAATGGGCAGGCCATATTGCTCGCAGAGCAGATGGCCGATGCGGTCGAAAAGTGCTAGAGTGTAGACCACGGACTAGCAAGCGCAGCGTAGGACGTCCACCAACAAGGTGGCCAGTCAACTTTATAAAAGTCGCTCGATGCAGGTCGCTTCCAACCGGTATATGTGGAGATCAAAAGGGGAGGCCTATGTTCAGCAGTGGACGTCCTATGGCTGAGATGATGATGATGATGAATATGAAAATAAGCTAAAAAATTGTTTCGGGCGAATCTACCCATGCACATTTTAAAAAGGGGTCATCTGGCCTGCGGGCCACCTTTTTTCGTGGGCGAGATGTCCCATAACCTCAGCATTAATTTACCTTATTGCCATATTATTTTTTCTCGCATATATTATGCAATGTGGAATTATCTTCTTTTTACTCTTCGTATTTTTTTTTATTTACGATATCCTTTTAATGTGCTTATTGTCCACTTACCTACTCATACATAACATGCCATTTAGCAATTTTATTTAGAACGCCTGCCGCCTAAAGTAGCAATACCGTTGAGTGAAGACGCACTGCAACTATTTGCCTTTATTATTTTATCAGGGACTTTTCCTTGGGATAATTTAAATTACTGCTACATCCTTTATTTAGCATATTTTTAAAGATACAAATAAATGAGATAAATGAAGTAAATATGAAGCAATTATTGACGCAATACATTTCGGGAAACTCTGTACGCTTCACTTTAAACTAGGAGGTGACCAGCCATCCTGACGTCAGGATGGCTGGTCAAAAAAAATATTTTAGATCTAAGTATATATTCTATGTAGCAATTATTTATTATATGTAGCAAATATAAGCAATTATGTAGCAATTTTCGAATCAACTCTCATTGACCAACGCCACAGGCAACCAGCCATTCTGATGCACACATACAGTTATTGCCTTGAGATTGATCAGTTTTTTTCATAATTAGACATTTTCCTTAAGTTTGCCGTATATGGTTGCTTCCCAGAAATTGATCCTTATTAGCAACACTATCGAATGGTGTAATAATACAGGGTGTGATTTTTTTCCAAAATCAGCGGGTTCGATTCCTGGCTAGAATTATTGAATTTTCTAAAATCCAACGATGCAGTTTTAGTTTTCGTCAAAATCGGCCTCGAGACTCCTTTCAACGTTTTTCGATATTCCTCATAGTTTCAAAGATAGCCATCCACGCCCAGTTGAAAAATTCACCCTGTATATTATCTTTGTTATCTATCTCTCGTTAGATTATCAAATGATAATTGTTTATTGAAAAGCTTACAAGTGTTGAAAAGGGGTCCTTGACGTCACAATTTGGCGTCATCAACTGACCCCCTCTGAAACGCATTATAGATAGATTATTATCCATCGCGCTCCAAAAGGAGTCCATGAATGTGATATCACCGGAAAACTAACCGTTTGGTGGAGAAAACTACAATTTATACGTTTATGTACGTTACAATTTGACTGCAAGTTTGGCGCAGTAGCTAAGCAATCTGACTGCTGCGCTGCGTATCAGGGTTTGATCCCCGCACGGAACAAATATTTGTATGACCTCGTCCTCCAAGTAGTTGTTCCGGGTCTGGGTGTTTGTGTATGTGATTCCTAGTGTGGATCAAGGCAAGAAAAATTCGTCAGAAGTCCGCACGGCCTGAACCATCACCATTGTTACAGGAAATCACAGAGGAGTTTTGTGACCAGATGCAGCACTTGAGCGTATTGAACATTAGGGACAACAAAGTGGAAGTGCTGCCCGAAAATATATCACTGTTGCAGAAGCTAAAACGACTTGAGCTCACTAACAACAATTTAAATAAGTAAGTACAATCCTTGCTCTCATTAGTTGAGAGTTCTCACGACCTTGGAGCGGGCCTGCGGGCCAATAGGGGCGCCAAACTTTACTATCGAGTCTAAGTAAAAAAGACTCGCTTAGCACATAGGAATTCGGGTACGCCGCAATTGCGGCGGTAAGACCCCTCTTTGAGGAGTGGCTGGATAGGCGTTACGGCGTCCTGACCTACCGCATGACGCAGGTCCTCACCGGACACGGAAATCTCAGGAGGTACCTGTGTCTGATGAGGAAGGAGGAAACGCCTGATGGGTGTCACCACTGTGAGGATCGCCCGAAGGACACGGTGGAGCATACGAGCAGGACTGCCCCGCTTGGGCAGAGCACCGCCTTGTCCTCACGACGGCGATAGGCGGAGACCTCTCGCGCCCGGCATTGGTCGAGGCCATGCTAAGGGGCGAGACGGAGTGGGAAGTGGTCGCCTCCTGCGAAGCAGTCATGCTAGCGAAGGAGGAGGCGGGAGGGAGAGGACAGAGTCCACCTCACAGCTCAGCGGTAGTGATAGACGCCCACGGCGACGGACATCGCAAGACGATGTCCGGCCTCCGTGGGCGCAGGCATGCGGACAGTGAGTAATGGGCGACTCACTGTCCGATCTTGGACCATGTCCTGGCCCCCTTAGAGGGCCAAAGCCTGCCGGGGTCGCGGGACTAACGAGCTACCGTGACCTCGGAACGTAATGGGCTATTGAGGGGCACCGTGGATTTTAGTCAGTACAAGTCTGACAGTCTGCCCTGCCCTGGGTGGGAGAACTTATTTGATGATTTTGCCAAGCTAAAACAAAGAAAGCACGCAGGAAATGCATTGGTTTGCGAATAGTGTCGCAGAATTGTATGTTGCTGAAATAAATGATTTTAAACCCTAACACCATGCACACAAAGCTAAAAATACCTTGTTTGCAGGTTACCTCGCAACCTCGGCTTGTTATCTCAGCTGCAGAGCATCAACATGGAAGGCAACAAGCTGTCGTTCGTGCGCCAGGACGTGATCCGCGGCGGCACGGAGCGGATGATGAAGTTCCTCAGAGATCGCATCACTGAGGAGGTCGTCAGCGAGACTAGGTTCACGCCTGATGAGTGGCCTGACAAGTGAGTGAATTATTTATTAGAGCTCGTTATATACAAGCGGCGAGCGATAAACGTTAACGCTCAGTAGGCTTCAATATAGCGTATAAAGTTGAAAATCTTATAAAGACTATTAAACGTTTACTTTTGTCACTTGCTGTTTGGCTATAGGGCCTGAACATCTGTATTTACTGGAGCATTTTTAACGGATCCGTCATCAGTGGAATGTTCACACTGCATAATATGTAATATTGTCTTGTATGTGAATTTGCTTATACAACAACATACGTCATCGCCGAATAAAAACGCATAGGATAAAGCGGACCTGTAAAACGGACCTCTCTGAACGAGCAATTTAGTCATACTGCCCTAACAGGCTACTGTTTCGTAGTTCAACTTTCGTAGTTCAACTGCTGTGTATGAGGTTCTTTCTTCGATTCACAGATGTGACAAAGTTGAAGGCAGTTCACATTAGGGAGAATAAGACGCGTCGTGAAGCAACGATACTGGAAATGTGTATCTGTTCGTTTAATAAAGTTAGATTTTGAGTGCGCGCGCAGCATCACGTCTTATTATGAATGTACCCTTATTGTATTGTTTCATTAGGAATTTATCAGGAGTGACTCAGATATTAAAGATAGACTAACCTGATTTGGCATGGAATTTAAACAGTTAGAGAAATGTAAAGAGGTACACCTTCAACTAAACTTTTAAGTGGACATGTCTCCCATTTTCCGCTATTATTTTCTTATCAATTTATTTCATTTATTGTGTGTATATGTTGACTCTGGCTTTCAAGAGTTGCAGTATTTAGGAAAGAGTTTGGCAAGAAGACGTTACAGGATCCAGTATTAAGGTATCGTTTCTATTCCTTCAATTCAGGTACACCCTGAAGAAAAGCCAGGCGCTGATGATGCCGTCCCGCGAGCTGCTGGTGGTGCCCGAGCACGTGTTCACGTCGGCCGCCGAGGCGGACGTGCACACCGTCGACATCTCCAAGAACAAGCTCAACGCGCTACCAGCTGGGTAACTAACTCTTTACATTCCAGCAGCTCATTCCACATACCGTAAAATGGTGTTAATCTGGATAAAACCTTGAAAGGGATTTTAACGATAAATAATAACGGTATTTTGTCAACGAAGTCTCAAAATAATGTAGTATTAATTAATAAATAATATTGAGTAGTTGTTGGTAACCTGTCATAATTAATTCAGTTTTAAAATCCCTGTTAAAGTTTTATCCGATTCACCCCTGCGTACCTATTCACCCCATTTGACCGGTACCTTGTCCAGATCTTTATATTCCGAGAGGTGGTAGACATGTTTGAGTAGGTAATTGCACGTTAAAAACTTGACTAAAGCTTCTCCAATAATACCCAAACCCAGAATTTTAGACCTGCTTGAGGAGAAACGGCAAAGAATTCAACCCATAGATTTTTAAAGATATGATTTTTCATTGCAAAAATTTTTATAACTTAGCCACACAGGTGGTTTATAACTTGGATTAACACATAGGATAGATTTTAATCCCGATTTTATGTTCCCGTGGGATAAATTTCGAGTTGTAGCGGGTGAAGCCGCTGGCAACAGCTAGTAATAAATAAGCCAGATCCCTAAGCTCGACTAATCAAGTTCTTTCAATGTTATTGGAACGAAGTTCCTTATCGCGCGTTGTGAAAGGGGGCTAGACGGAAAAAAATCTTACGAAAAGTTGTCACGACACTTTTTGGAACGAAGTTCCTTATCGCGCGTTACGAAAGGGTGCTAGAGCTCAAAGGGTGGAGCGGAGCGGAGCGGAGTGGAGTGGAGCGGAGCGGAGCGGAGTGGAGTGGAGTGGAGTCGCGACGATTATTTTTGCTGAGTGTATACAGTAACTTCGTTCCATCCGGGTGTCCCTTGACACCTCTCAAGTTTTTTTTAAATCGATTAATGTCGTTTTTAATTTCTTCCCAGAGTTTGATCCTAATGACATCGAGTCGTGTAATAATACAGGGTGTTTTTTACAAGTTAGCTTGTTCCTTTCCTGGCTGATTGCAACAAGGATGAGAAACTTTACACCCTCTCCCTCAAATACCCTAAATGTTTATTTGTTTACAGCATCGTACAGTTGAGTGATACGTTGACATCCCTAGTGCTGTCATCAAACAACCTGACGAGCATTCTTCCTGAAATAAGCCGATGCAAACACCTGCAGTACATCGACCTAGGCAAGAACCTCCTCATGGACCTGCCTCCCGATCTCAGCGACTTGAAACGATTGAGAGAACTAGTCATTTCGAATAATAAGTTAGTATTTACCACTAGTTAACCCTTTTAAGGTTGGAAACGATTGAGGGAACAGTCATTTCGAATAATAATTTAGTATTTACCACTAGTTACCCTTTTTAAGGTTGGAAACGATTGAGGGAACTAGTCATTTCGAATAATAAGTTAGTATTTACCACTAGTTACCCTTTTTAATGTTGGAAACGATTGAGGGAACAGTCATTTCGAATAATAAGTTAGTATTTATCACTAGTTAACCTTTTTAAGATTGGAAACGATTGAGGGAACTAGTCATTTCGAATAATAAGTTAGTATTTACCACTAGTTACCCTTTTTAAGGTTGGAAACCTACTTACAACCTACTACTAATTCTTCCCCGTGTTTTCACTCCCGCTGCTCGTCTTGAATTGGTCACAGCGTAATGTTATTATAGCCTATAGCCTTCTTCGTTAAATAGACTATCCAACACAAAAACATTTTTTTTTTTTCAATTCGAATAAGTAGTTACTGAGATTAGCGCTTTCAACCAAACAAACAAACGTAGTTATGTGTAGGAGTTATTGCTAAGTCAGTAAACTGAATAATTTACTGGCCACTTTTAAAGTCGGTTATATCTGTCTTGCTACACCTTACTACCCTCGAAACTCTAATTATGAAAAAATAAAAGTCATATTACATACATAACTCGTTTTTAACTATTATGCCTTTCAACTATCATTGCCCCTTATTTTAAGTAGGTACAATTTAAAATTTCCAACTTTCAAAATAAAACTCAACTCTGTATGTACATTCTTTATACAGATTCACCAAGATACCACGGTGTGTGTACGACCTGGAAAATTTGGAAATTCTTCTGGCTGCTGAGAACAAGATCGATGAGATCAACGTGTCTTCTGACGCTCTGGCCAAGATGAAGAAACTAGCCGTGTTGGACCTCAGCAATAACAGCATCTTCACTGTACCACCGGAGTTGGGGAACTTTACACACCTTAGGTAAGTTATTAAATCATCATCATCAGTATTCCCACTGCTGGGACACAGGCCTCCCCTCTGTGAGACAATGTGGGCCATAATCCACCACACAGCCCATTGCGGGTTGGTATATTATGTCACTTTGTCTTCGAATTTTTGGTTCTAGGTCATGCCGGTTTCCTTACGATGTTTTTCTTAACGGTTTTGAGAGTAGTGGTGTTGAAATAAATTACACAAAGTAATGCGCCTGTCTGGGTTCGTACCCATGACCTACAACTCGTAAGTCGGGCCACCTCTCCCAATTTATTTAAATAATATTTATTTATTTAGTTGAAACTTCATGCAAAAAAAGGTATACAACGTATATACAGTAGAATCCGTTTATTATGACTCCGCTTATAATGACAAACCGCTTACTGTGACTTATTAAATAGCGAAGTTTGGTTTTCTTAAAAGCTAAGTCATTATACCCGAATTTGTTTTAAAGATTTTTTAAACAAATTCGGGTATAATGACTTCGCATTGAGTGACATGTCGCTTATTATGACCCATTTTTAATCAATTGTCTCCAGTTTATGTTGTGACCGACATGATTCTTAACACCTTCGACGGAAAGAGTTCGGTAGAGTCACGCGATACTTGACGACATTCGGCTCGTGCATGGTTTTTTTTTTAGTCTCAGTGGGTAATTGGTAGTTGAACTATTATTATTGATTTATTTCCATTTTATCTCTTTCTGTATTAAAATAAATAAAACTGACAAAAACAGAAGATTGTTTATTTTGTATAAAATGCTTTGTATGACGTCCGTATATTATGACGTGTTTGATATTTCCCTCCGATGTCATTTTAAACGGATTCCACTGTATATAAAAAATAAAACGGTTTTTCATACAAAATGAGAAATTGATCGGGCCCATCAGTATGAAAAACCATTTTTTTTTTCAAAAGTCTTTGAACAAACATTGTTCTGTAACATGGGCTGAGTTACCCCACGAGAGGTTTTGCGCATTTAACGGTACACGTTGTATAGGCGTACTTAATGTGTAAGGCATTCTCTATCAGCCCATTAAGGGTGGTATACAAAATTAAATGTTATTGAAAGAAAAATAATAAATAATTTAATGATTTTTGAGTCTTTGTGGTTATAATTTAACACTCGGAAATAACGCAACCTCCTGTTATAGTGTGACCACAACTAATTTACCGCTCTGTAAGTGTTTGCACGGCGAAATGCGGTTGCGGTTTAGTCGCTGCACGTCACAATTCCGCTGACGTTTATAACACGCGTTAATTACAGCAGACGGCGAACGTAATAAGCTCATATATGTGTAATATTATATCTTAAGATGGTCGTACTTTATCAACGGTACAAAACTTGGGCCAAGATAAATAGTCGTAGCTAAGCAATGGCTAAGCCAAAGTAAGTGCTAAATGACAATCTAAAATTTATCCCGAATTAGAGAGCTGGCTTAGCTAACCCAAAGTACTTTCTGAAGTAATATAATCAACAGATGCTTAGCAACCACTATAATATCTCCGCTTTGCAGTCACACTATAGTGAAATAGTTTTTGGAATCGGATCAGAAGTTGTTTTAGGTGGTAAAATCATCAAATGAGTCCTCCCGCCCTGGGTGGGGCGGAAGGGACTGTCAGACTTACTAAAATCCACCCGTGTTCCTTCGGATGCCCTTTACGTTCCGGGGCCACGGTATCCTGGGTTAAGAAAAAACCCGCGACCCCAGAAGGCATTCGGCGCGAAACACGACGCGCCACCGACCCGGGCTTGGTCCTTGGTCGGACGGCGAGCTACCCACTACTCACCGTCCGCAAGCCCGCTCCGCCGCTGTGCCCTCTGCTGATCAGAGGGACACGCGTTGGAGCGTCCAGACTAGGGGTTGCAGAACCGGTACTTTTTAACACCCGGTACCGAAGTTTCGGTACTGGGACATGGAACCGGGATTTCCCGGGAAATTCGGTACTTTCGGTACTCACGTACAAATGTCGCTATTAACTTATCGTATGAAAGGCACGAGTGCGTGCACACTACATAAAATTTTCTAAATAAGTTGAAAAATGAAGTCATTACAAATGTGGGTGGGATGGAGTAGTTCATAAACTTTGTTTTATTCGTAAATCTATAATTGGCAATAATCATCAGAACATAATCTCAAGGAACCGAATTTAAATGCTTTTTTAAGCTATTGCATAGCTTTTATCGCGGGCTCTGATCGCGGCGCGGCGCGGTGACCCAATCAAGACATTCCCAACAAAAACCTAATGAAAATATCCGACACCACGCATCGTCTAACGTCGTTTCAGTTCGGGAGACTTCGGTAATCATAAAAATATCCGTCCTATAAACAATTTACTTTATCTTTCTAATTCTAAACGGCTAGCTGCAAAAGGAGTTTTCACAATGAAACCTACTAATAAAATTCTCCTGCAACAAAGAAGTTCTATATTACAGTAGTGCATCACAAACATTTTAATTTTCTTTTAAAATAAAATACTTATTTGTTATGCAAGGCTGCAAAGTTGATATTTCGCGCGAAAATTACGGTACGAGCGTGGCGAACTTTTCAACGGTACGAGATGCAGAAAAACTTTGCTTCCGAATGCAACACACAACTTTTCACCTCGCTAAGCGAGGCAATGCAGTGGGGACGGCTCTGCGCCTCGCCTGCTTGTGAAGAAAATAGTTGACTACAAGATATTTTGTCCGAATTTTGAACAAATCTTTGCGCGAAAAATGGAGTTTTGCGGGTTTTGCGTGCAAAATGGAGTTATTAAACTTCATTTTGCACGCAAAACGCGCGAATGAATAGAATCTTTCCGAGCGAGTGAAGTGGAAAAAAAAGGTAGCTTCTCGCAATCTCCGAGTGCCACATGTATTTTTTATACTGATATAAAAGTAACTTTTAAATATAATAATTAAAATATATCAGAACTATATTTTGAATATTGGAAATTCCTACTATATTTTGAATTAGAAATAAGCCTATCTTTGTCACGTAATTGGTTTCTTCTTTCGTCTATATAATAAGTCTTTAAAATCACATTCTTTTTTCCTTTTTTCCTACTAAATAATATATAAATATCATTAAACAAACTGTAGCAAAACAAAACTACTATAATTCTTTTTCGAGATGAAAAAAAATTAAAACTCAAGAAAAGAATGTAACAAACGCTATTTTCTTTAAAATAAATGTAGTATCATAAAAAAAATGTAAAAGCTTTTTAGAGATTAATAAACCAAATAATTATAAAATACACAAAATCTGAGCATGATTAAGTTATTCTCTTCAAAATGAAAGTAATGCAATAAATGAATCATAATCATCATCATAACTGACCCCTTATTTACATTGCTGATTAGTTTTTGTTTATGAAATTCTCATTATTTTCAAATAAAATGTTTTATATCAACAATATTGTAAAAGAATAGTTTATTGGATATGATTTGTAACTTTATATTGGAAAAAAGAAGGAAAATAATAAAGTACCGAAAGTATCGAAAGTACCGGGACTACGGGTCGAAGAACCGGTACAGGATTGATTTAAAAATTCCCGGGATTCCCCGGTATTTTCGGTACCGGGATTTCCCGGTTGCATGCCCTAGTCCAGACGACAGGCTATTCGCATACGGGCAAAGAGACCCCTTAGACACACAGTGCCTAAGGAAGAGTTTTTGCCCGCATCCCAGGGTGCACCGGCCCGAAAAACTGGTCTTCCCCCCGGACGTATCCGAGAGGGAACTCCAGTCCACGGGCGCACGTGGAGGTTTCCTGTCTTATCACCCCAAATATTCTTAAGCTTAAGCTTAAAGTTGGTAGTTTATCGAGGGTATATTGGCAATTGAAACAGCGTTAGTATAAAATCACAACTATATTTTATTTTCAAAATTACCTAGCCTATGTACGTATTTTGGGTAGGACTAATAGTAGTAGAAGATTGTTTAAAACACTATCATAAACGAAGTCTAAAAAGTCCTTATCGATCTGATACGCCACCAGCTCGCTTCGATCGATGGACAGGCAGCCTTACAGACAGAGTGTAGCTGGGGAGTTTGTTCCGCCACTTCTTCCCAACCACTAGGCGATGTGAAAGGGGGCTTTTTTGGGGGACTGTCAGTAAAAATTGACCTTCAAACAGTGCTGATAAATCAGCCTATTTTGAGTAAAAGACTTTTTTTATTTTGACACTACATTATGAAAAGAATTACCAAAAAATATATGTAGAAAACGCTCAAAACTCGGTCTTCTAATACTTTGGTTAATAAGCAATAGTTGTAGAACAGTTCCATTGTTCCAGGAGCTTGGAGCTGATGGGCAATTGTTTCCGTCAACCGCGGCACGCCATCCTGGCCAAGGGCACCGCTTCCATACTCTCATATCTGAGAGACCGCATACCCACCAACTAGTTTAAGACAATTCTGTGGTCATACACCGTAGCGTACTGCAGATTCTTGTGGACTTTTGTTCATCCACATGTGACTGTTCATAAATTACCCTAGGCTGATAAATTTTCGTTTTTCTTAGATTACATGACTATAGTGGAAAATATGAGAAGGTACTCTGAGAAAAGTTATTATAAATAAATGCATAATTTTAACTATCATACCATTATTAGGTCCTGGATCGACAAAAAGACTGAAAACGCACAAACACTTGTCTCTATTTGTTTTTTTTAAGAGAGCTTAGAATATTTGAAACTCAAATATTTATAAAGCCCGTAGCATGAAGTTAAAATCGAAATGCATTTCACCGCAATGAAATGATTTATAAAAACTACATAAAATGAGTGAACTTCCACAAGAAGTCTGTAGGACGCCAAGTCAACAGTGTTGCCATACAAAACGCAGTCAGCTTAATGAAGCCAAATATTTTCTTATTTCGCGTACCTGATTACGGTAATCTTATATTCGCTTTTTTCATTATATTATTGTGAAAGCTATTCGTTATTATTTTACTATATTTTTGTTGTTGATTTAAATACATATTTTGTTATTAAATTATAATCGCTAACATAGTTGATATGTATATGGTACGATTCCACCAAAATAGTTTGCGGCATATTTGTTCTTGCACTTCTGCAGTACTAAGCTGGTAACTAGTGTCCACCGGCAGGGTTGTGCGTAACTTTTGTACGCACACAGTGCAGCACATTAGTGTTCGAACATTTTCACAAATTTAAGTCTAGCGTGTGCGCGCTCAAAAGTATCCAGGGGAGTCCAACAGAGCGAACATTTGTGCCGCACACCGGTGGAAGCTCATCTTATGAGTAACACTCTCTAGAATATGGGTTGTGAGATATTCAGTATGTCATAATATATCATAAAATTCGATATTAATGATAAGAAACGACAAGTATTTACAAATAGTTGACTGCAGTGTACTCCCAATATGTTATTTGCCAAAGGTAAGGATATATTTGATATTTTTGGACACATTGTTTTAACGTAATACATCATTGCAAATGTTTGGATGTTTACCGGAGGCTGTATATTATGATGTTAGACATTTTTTGGTACGGCAGTTATGTTCATTTTTGACAATATGTAATGAAGTTAAGTCTAGAATAGTAAAACGTTCTCAAAGATAGAAACCTAACCATTTTAATTCTAATCAAGATTTGAAATTAAGGAATCTAAAACACATACAAGTTAGCATTAGAATTTAAATCGAAATATTTACTACCTATGTTTATTTGTTTCAAGTTTCCGATTATTCGACACTTACAAGTGCGACAATCACGGATGAAATGTCCGTTATCCCGGTTTAAGTTCTAATGTTAGAGATTCAGTTTAAAAAATAAAAATATAACTAACAAGTTGTTTGAAATTCAACCAAAGTATTGTTCGATGTACCTGAAGTTTATTTTTTTTTGTAAACAATACCTTTACTTATTTTGGCAGCTTTGAGTGCGTAAAGTATTAAAGTAAAAATAAAGCACAAGTTTGTTGTTGAAAATTAATGAGCACAATATTATAAAAATGGGAAATCTTTAAGCATATCGCGTGATTATAAATATATGCTTTAAAATGAATTATGTGTGTTTTATTAATATTTAAATATCTTATATTTCAGGTCTACTCATATAACTTCATTGCACATATATGTATTTTTATTTATTGAGGAAAACAACACTAAAGTAATATATATAAACAATTCGTACAAAATTAGCAATTAGACTTTTAAGCATTCACAATATTTACTGTTGTTTTAAAATACCTAATTACTATTTTATTTAACGTTTTCCAATATCAAGGAAATTTGCCATTGTTGGTTGTGACCTACATATTACAGTAGGCATATAATAATAAATACTACAGGGTCAAACTATTACTAGGAAAAGGACATAAGAGTGTAAATTAAAAAGTGTCAATACTTCTCAACGTCTCAAGCAACATTGAATCTTATGGCACCTGGGATAAAGTTAAAATCGTTTACCAAAATTATTAAAATACTAGATCACGGTATTTAATCTTTGTTGTGCAGGTACAAGAAGAATAAAATGTATAAATAATGGCGTGTGTGACTTTGAGGAACGTTACAATTTATCATGCTGCTGTCATGTTTGTAATTAACGTAGCAAAAACAAAAACATAGGTTGCGACAAATCAGCTATGCTAAGTCACTAAGGCTAAGGTAAGTACACGTTTGGCAAGGAATGAGAACTTACAGTATAAAAAAGTCCGAAAATTGGTAATTTATAGTTATAACACAGAAAAAAAAATGTTACAATCTTATATGTATATTTTGTAGTTCATTTCATGCAAGTTTGGAACGGAATCGTCGGTTGCCAAGTTTAGTATGATTCACACTTAGCCGGATTTTTTTTAATTTTGTTTCATGCTATGGATGTCTCCTGCCTATATGGTGGGTACGTTTACAAAAAATAACTCTAATAGGACACCAAACCCAGACCCGAAACAACTACGTGCAAATCATTCACATATTTGTTTAATTTTGGAATCGAACCTACGGAATACAGCGCGGCAGTCAATCACTCAGCCACCGTGGCAAACGTGCCGCCGTCTTTACTAGTTTATAATCTTAAAACCAGGGAAATGATAGACAAAGTATGAAAACAGCTGAATTGTTTTAGATTATTTTCCCCCAAAATGCTGGATATTATATTCAAGACGAAGTACGACTGGCTCTATTTCACCCTTCTTACCAATTCACAAGGTAGAATTAGACTATTCGTAAAATAAATTAACTGGTGGCCTACCATGAACTCTTAACGCGATCCAGTTTAAGCTGTGGGAAAGAGATGGCGCTAGACCACTTTTATAGCTCTGTCTCTTTCCCACAGCCTAAACTGGATCGCGTTAAGAGCTCGTGGTAAGGCTCCTGGGGGGGGGTATTACAACGTCTTAAAACCAGGCTTGTTCCAGTGAGTGAACGAGATAGCGCTAGACGACTTGAATAGCTCTGTCACTATCACTCGCCGGAATAAGCCTGGTTTTTATAGATATTGATACGGAACCCTTTGTACGCAAGTCCGATTCGCACTTGGCCGGTTTTTTTACTCAATTCTCAGTACATAAGGTAGGCACGCTATATCCAACAAAGCATTAAATCTTATCGAAGCGATAATTTACTTAGGTATAAATAAATAGGTTTTCATAGAACATCATCGCAAAAGAAAATTGTTACTACTTAGTTCAAGGAATGCAAATGCATTGTTCGTATAATCGCTGGTGCCGTCATTGAAAAATAAAATTGTCTTGCAAGAGTTACCGCCTACAGTACCTAAGTAGATAATGTACTAGGCCCAAATACCGGCTATAAATAATGCACATCGTCCTTTAGCAAGAAATTATCGGCTATTAGTTTCGGCTTCGTTGAACGTTAAATACCTTTCACGCACTGAACAACGAACGAACGACGAACCAGCGACAAACGGCTTAGGAATACAGTGTGTGAATGTGATAGCATACGAAGCCAAAACTAGCCGGCTATCTCTTTCTAAAGCGTCGACGTGGAATAACAGCATGCAGCACAACGAACGATGAACTGGCGACAAACGGCTTAGAAGTATCTGGGGGCACGGCAGTGCCCCGCCAAGTCTCGAGCAAAAGGGCACGGCCGTACCATCTTTTCTCGAAGCGATTCGCGGCTGTTTCGCCCCCCCTATAACTTCGACGTGGACAAAGCTAGGACTTTAGGTTTTCGGTGAATAATAGTAGGCATTAGAACAAGCTTAAGTTCGAAATTACATGCCAATTGAATGAATAGTTTAGGAGTTACGGTCGATCAAAGTTACACCATTTTGTCACTCACTCACTGACCGATCATCAAAAATCTAAGGTATTTCTAGCAGACTTAGAAACTTCAAATTTTGCACCAAGATAGGTCATTAGCCGCATATAAAGGAAAAATTATAAAAACATTAAAAAATAATATACCTTAAATAACAATTTTATATTTGCGGTTTGGCAAGAACATTGTGTATGGATTTTGACTGCATTGTTAACTTTGTTCGTTGTTTAAGTTAGTATTCAATTGGATGAATACATACATAGAACACAAAGGAATAATATAAATGTAATACATAGACTATAATTAATATAAATTAATACATAAAGTTCATAATTCATTAAATTAATAAAGCTAAAACTCCATTGTATTGCGATAAATATTGTATGCGCGCTCGATAGATGACGTTGTACCTGTCTGAATCGCGATATGGTTTCGTTACAGAGCGCAGTCTAAGTAGTACTTTAAAATAATTCAATAATTTTCATTTGATAGCGCCATCTATCTATGAACAACCATTTCGAAACTAAAAAAATATTGTAGCGATATTCGGAATAGATTTATTATTGTTACTGAAACAGTTATTTAGGAAAATAGTTTATTAATATAACATAGACATAGTTACATATCTAGTTGTTTACGTGTTATTTAATTTAGTTATATTTTTAGTTTGTAAGTTAGCTGATATATATTTATTTAGTTATTTGTTAGTTAGTTTAGTTCTATTTAGTTTGTTAAATAGAGAATGGGTCCTAAGCAAAAAAGTAGCTGAAGTCCAACAAATTATGAGGACACCTAAAAAAAAGAAAGAAATACACTTACAAAAAATAAATGAGATCCCACCAAAAACATTAAATGTAAAAAATGCCAAGTCTCTCGATGCAGTCTTTCCATCGTAAAAAGTTTTGAGATCTCACAGAAGCCAAGTCCTATTCAAATTATTTTGTAGTTATAAATCAACATTTAGTAATTATATCAATAGTTTTCTTTATATTATAACTGTAGTGACTTGGCAATGAGCACAAATTAACTTGCTGCCTGGAATTATGTGCAAATGTTACTGACCAGACCTGTGATCAGATTATTTGTTATGTGTGAATCATGATGGTCACTACCGACTACATGTTCCAATACAATAATTAAGAATACCTTACGGGCCATCGCTTTATGAAAGTAAATGATGAATGTTAAGAGAATATATAAAGTAAAAGAGAATGTTTACGCATGCGGTGTGTGTAACTTTCAACTCCTCCAAATATGCCGTTTTATTTGTTTTTACTTGTGCTCATTGCCAAGTCACTACAGTTATAATATAAAGAAAACTATTGATATAATTACTAAATGTTGATTTATAACTACAAAATAATTTGAATAGGACTTGGCTTCTGTGAGATCTCAAAACTTTTTACGATGGAAAGACTGCATCGAGAGACTTGGCATTTTTTACATTTAATGTTTTTGGTGGGTAGAGTTTGACAGTGATAGCTTACGAAGTCGAAACTAGCCGGCTATCTCTTTCTAATGAGTCGAAGTGTAGTATTTATTATCGGTACATGCCCATGTAATTTATTTGGCGTATTATCAAGTTACCTCAATACCGCGACTCGTCCAAACAGCATTTACATAACAATAGAATGAATGTTAGTGAATTAACACAGATTGCTTTTCTAGGTCGGGATGGGATTGTCCACTTAAACTAACTCTTAATGTTTTTTTTTTGTGTCCTCAGATTAATCGTAGGTAGCATTCGTACTTTCGTAGTCGTTAAAAATATCTATGTCGTATATATCACTCAGGCTCATAATGTCCACTTCCCAAAATGTCCACCGGTTTCAAAACGTCCACTCCCCATAATGTCCACTTCCCAGAATATGTTTGACTGAAAAAATCTAATTAGCCCGTCAGTCTAAAAAATATCTAACACCTTATTTTTTATTTCTTTTGTTCCGTAAAACAAAATCGACGAAGATACGCACTTTCAAAATTGACAAAACGTCACAAACAAGTTCAGTTTTACTTGCTTCTGACGTCACGAGTCCCAACTCTAGCTGACGGACTAGTTTTTTACAATTTATTGATCCTGTGTAATTTACCTATTGTTGTGGTTTTGACGGAACTCCAATAAAATCTTTAATGTTACTGAGAAATATGAATATTTTCCAAGAAAAACCGCAGGTCTTTGCTATAAACTTGCTGCCCGTAAATACCGCCTCTGTTGGTAAATCTATGTATAGGTATAAAAGCGAAAGGTCACTCACTCATCATGAAATCTCAAGAGCAACAAGTGCAGTTTCAAAGCACAGGCAGGGATTCTTTTTGGGATGTAGGTGCTCACTAACACGGGATTTTGTGATCAACTCCTAATGGGTTGTTTTTGGGGTTGTGTTAGTTACGGGTTGGTAGTTCGGGGTTGTTGTTAGTGTAGTTAGAGAGTTTGTATGAATACCTAACTAAAACCGGGAGGGGGTGATGGGATGCGACGAGGTGGGTCGAGGGTCGAGGGCCAAAACTTGTCGCGAACGAAGTCGCGGTTAGAAGCTAGTGCTAAATATGCATTAGCGATGGGTTGGCCAACAGTCAAATCCCGGTTCTAATAATGACAAGAGCACCTGTACCATTGTCGGAGGATGTAGGTAAGGCTGGGGCCTCACATATTGTATCTACGAATTAAGAAGTCATCCTTTTGACGGATGCTTACGAAACATCCAATTCCGTCAATTTACGAAAATTAGATACTGCATCGGGAAATAACACATATGCTAAACTCAGCATGTCGATGTTTTGTATAAACTAGCCCGCATAGACAGCCGTTACAAAACACGACGTTCTGGGCGTCTAACGTCATTATTATCGTTTTCACTATCGTTTGACGTTGACTCGTCACTCTATTGTAAATTGTAGTCTGTAAACCCATAATAATAAAACTGCAAGGTCGTGCCGACGTTGGATGGCAAAGTGGGGGCCGGCGGCACATGACGCCTGCACTTCATACAGTTTCAGTACCCGCGGTGTAACTGACGACCCTACCTGCGCATGCGCAGGTGACTCTTGCGCACGACTTCTTCAACTTGCTCGATATCCCGACGTCTCCGGTTGTCATACCCACCTTGTTTTACCGCGCCAAACTGTGTTAAAACTTACCTCATGAAAAGATAGACAAAAAAAAAATGTTTGGACATAACTTGGTTTCCAATAATTAAAAGAAGTAAGAATGGTATGTTTGTTCAGGTGCGACCAAACTATTTGTAAAGCGATCTGTATCTAATTGCGCAAGTGGTCCATCACCCTGGTGGTTCCTTCATAACGGAGTATTGCAGTGGCAGGCGCACCTTGTACATCGAAGTTTCCTTACATAATATTACACGCAACGACTGATAATAATGTTTATTAGTAACAAACTTGTGCGTCGGAAGGAATATGTGAAGTTTTAACGATCGTAAAGTATTGAACAGTCGTGTAGATATTCATTATAATTTAATGAGTCATAAGTGTAGTTGAACGTGATCAAAATCTGTAATTATGAAGCCGTATGGAGTCGTTATTGTCTTCGCATCGCTCACGTTCTTTAAAAGTAAGTGATTCATTTATTATACCTAGCTATAAGGTAGTGATAAGATTTGGATGACAGAATTGGAGTTCAATTCTGTGAAGTAATCAATTAAATTTAAGTTTTCTATATTGTATAAGTTTATGAAGAAAATGCTTTTGAAACTATATCAACATACCTAATTACTCAGATTAAAAAAATAGACAGATAGAGCGCTCAGAACACGCGAGTGGGTCCACCAAAGTTACTACAAAATCAAAAGTTGCTACAAACTCGCGACAGTACCAAGCTACGCATCGTCTCGCTCACACGTCACTAGTGATTTGTCATTATAAGTCAAAATATGCCATCTTGTGTGTTTAAACACTGCAAAAGTTGTTCACAAAAAGTAAGAAAACAAGATGGAATATCTTTTCCCAGGTAACTCTTGTTATTTTTATTGTTTTGGTATTTATTTTACATAAAATATTTTCGGCTCACTTGAAACACAAAACCTTAACAGTAAATCGTCTGTATTGCTAGTTTATGACGGGAAAATTACCCTGAATTAGGGGAATGTGTATTGTGCATAAAAAATATCGGTGAATTAAGTTAAGTAATTACGCATCTTTAACTTTTATTCCCTTATTATTATTCTGTTTAAATATTACGCGCTTTTGCTATCTGGGTAAAACCATAAAGCAGTATCGCGTTTCCAATTTTAAACATTAATAGTATGTATGTACAATAAAATTAGTGCAGAACAAAGGCTGTTAAGGTTTAATGTGTGTAAAATAAAAATTATTTTAATAAATATGTTGATTGTTATAACAAATTGTTTATCTTTTTAAATTAAAATACCTATTCTTAAATATTTAATTAAACAAATTACCAAAAAGCGTTAAAAAGTGTTCTGGTCTGATATAAATTAATTAAATAGGTAGTAAGTAATTATGCATACCTATTAACTTTTATTTCTTATTATTATTCTGTGAAATAATAAATACTACACGCTTTTGCTATCTAGGTATAACCATAAAGCAAAATCGTGTTTCTAATTGAAAAAAAATATTAGTACAATATTTGAGAACAATTTAACTGAACAAAAATATGGGAGTATTTCTCAATATCTGGCAACCGTAAACGCACACAGATGCACGTGTCCGTACACGGCGCCACTTATCTGCCGCGCACACATAAATAACGACTGGCACCACGTTGTTGTTCGCTCACGTTCTATCTGCCTGTTTCTTTCATCTGAGCCTAATTATTATTATGTTTATTTAGGATCGCCTGCAAAAGATACGCAGATACATAATTATGAAGTCACAATTATTCAAGCCAGTATATCAACCTACCCCAATCGAGTTGGTTTCATCCGGCCTGCTGGCCCTGGCGAAATCCATTAAAGAAATTTTACAGATTGGGGTAGGTTATTGTGCTGGCGCCTGTACCTTTACCGGTGTTCTTTCAGTTATACGAAATTATTATAGCAAGTTTGTATAATGTTAAGCTAAGATTGTCACGTTTTGTAAAGCCCTAACAATCGCACGGTTAGAAACTAAAATACAGCCCGCCCACAGTGATAAAAGTAATTATAAAAATCAGTTAAGTAGTTTTGACTTAAACCATTACAAACAAACTTACAGCCCTAGAAAACCTTTTTGCTGTATAATTATACTACTTACATATTAGTCTAAATGACTTGTTATGATTCTGCTAAAATGCCCTTTTTAGACTCCCTGGCCTTTAGAACTTTGCTTAGATCTTTGCTTGCACAATAAGCCTCTTAGATAATTAAAGACAGGTCGACGATAAGGTATTAAAAACGCCAGTGCTTCAATCTACCCGAATATATATTTTTTTCTATCGAAAATGAACCTTTTTCTTTTGTAATAAAGTAAAAAATCTAAATAATAAAATGCATATTGGAGTAGGTTGATGTGGTGGCGTCTGTACCTACATACAATCATAATAAGGTAAAAACAACTATGCACGCGTAGCATAACCAATTCTATCTCTACTCTACCAAGAATAGACAAAGTTATTTCATAGTAATTTCTATAAAATTCTATTGAGGAGCTCGTGGCTAAATTATTACAGCCGCACAGGCCGATCTTCCGGGTTAAGCCTCGCTTGCCGAGGTTGGTCTGTGGATGGGTGACCATCTGACATAACGAGTTTTCTCCGTGTCTCGGAAAGCATGTAAAGCCGTTGGTCTCGGCTGTCATTTCTAGATCTTTGACAGTCGTTACTTTTAGTCAGAAGCTCACAAGTCTGACACCCATTGCAGTCTTACCATGGACTATGGGGTATCGTATTTCCCAGTTACTGAGTTGTGGAAGTCCGATAGGCAGTCGCTCCATGTAAAATACTGATATTCAGCTAAATCTGGTTCGATTGGAAGCCGACCCCAATATATTTGGGAAAAGGCTAGGCAGATGATGATTTCTATAAAATTCAACTATTTTTTGGCACGAGTACGGCTCGACCTGAAGCCGTACACCATTGAAGAAAAGTAACATTTCTTTTGCATCACCCACCATGCTTAAAAATCTTAATACGTTCTGTCATTTTGTCTCTTCTTCCGTCACAACCCGTTTCTACGGTGCCATGCAACGCGTGCTGGTAGTGTCGCATTCAATAAAAAAAAGATATTATTTCAATTTTTAACATATATTTTTCATTTTTAGATATTTTAACAAACGTATAAATAAAACATCACTAGGTATATAAAGAATAGAATGTCTACCAGGAACGAGAACAGGGTCCAGCGGACTACAGGCGGGCGCGATGGTCAGGGCTCTTGATAGAGGAACCTTCATAATAGTAATCTTTGTAATCTAAACTTTGTAACCCATACGCATGAATCTGTCCTATCGGTAGACACCATATAGTGTCGCCAGATCCTAAGCGATATGGTTTTTGTCCTACAGGACAGTTGATCGTGTAGGACCATGATGTGTAGGACTCCACAACCGTTGGGAACAGAACTGCTACCAATGACACCATCAGTAGCCAATTAACTCGCTGCATGTTCGTCTGAAAAAGATTTAAAGTACAAATTAGTGGATGAAACGTTGCCCTTATTACGGAGGGTTATGGGTTTGGCTTTTTTAGGGTTCCGTAGCCAAATGGCAAAAAACGGAACCTTTATAGATTCGTCATGTCTGTCTGTCTGTTTGTCTGTCTGTCCGTCCGTATGTCACAGCCACTTTTCTTCGAAAGTATAAGAGCTATCCTGTTGAAACTTGGTAAGTTGATGTATTGAGTAAACCGCATTAGAATTTTCAAACAAAAAATAAAACTAATTTTGGGAGTTGCCCCCATACTTACAATTGAAACTCAAAAATTTTTTTTTTCACCGGACCGTACCATACGCGTGGGGTATCTATGGATAGGTCTTTAAAAATGATATTGAGGTTACTAACATTGTTTTTTTCTAAACTGATCAGTTTCCGCGAGAGACATTTCCAAAGTGGTAAAATGTTGGTCCCCCCCCTCTGTAACTTCTAAATTATGAGAATGATGAAACTAAAAAAAAAACCGGCCAAGTGCGTGTCGGGCCACGCACAGTGTAGGGTTCCGTAGTTGCCCATCAAAATACTTATGCGAATTAACTAAACTGATTCGCTGAATTTAATTTTAAAGAGAAGAATTTTCAAAATCGGTCCAGGAGTCTTTGAGAAATCGGGGAAAATACATAAAAAAAAGATTACGACGAATTTAGAACCTCCCCCTCTTTTTGAAGTAAGTTAAAAATAGTTGACGATAAAAACCTACCTATCCTCAAAAAACATACCGTAAAAACATACCTAGTAAAGCTGTAAAAATAAAGTTGACAAACTTACATTTGCAGTTGAAGAGCATGTTCTCCGATACATTTTGTTTAGGAAAATATGTTATCCAAGTACATTTTATAAGTTGGTCGACTATTACTCGTAAAGTTGTAAAGCCTACTTAGTCATGATAATTTTCTTTTAAACTTCGTTATATATACTACTATTGTAAATTTTTTCACACCCCCAAACATAATCGTTTAGCTGGTAGAGGGGGGGGACACTCGAGTCGAGCAAAATTTAGCACTTTAAAGCTTAATATTTCACAAACGAATTTTTTTATCAAAAATTGTTAATGGAAACTATCAATATTTTTTAAAGACCTATTTAATGATACCCCACACTAAGGGGTACGCGAGAAAAAAAAAAAACATCCCCTCTTTACGTGTACAGGAGGTACCCTAAAAAAAAATATTTTACGAGATTTATTTTACCACTTTTTCGGCACAACAAATCCGTATATTTACACCAAATTACAGCTCTCTAGTACTGTGCGTCTCTGAGCTAAACTGCGGACAGACGGACGGACGGATGGACGGACGGACGGACGGACGGACATGGCGAAACTATAAGGGTTCCTTGTTGACTACGGAACCCTAAAAATATATGTACATTACCATGCAAACTTCAATTGAAAATTAGTTTGAACAAGATCAAGTAATTCGTTTTTAGGGTTCCGTAGTCAACAAGGAACCCTTATAGTTTCGCCATGTCCGTCCGTCCGTCCGTCCGTCTGTCCGCAGTTTAGCTCAGAGACGCACAGTACTAGAGAGCTGTAATTTGGTGTAAATATACGGATTTGTTGTGCCGAAAAAGTGGTAAAATAAAATCTCGTAAAATATATTTTTTTAGGGTACCTCCTGTACACGTAAGGAGGGGATGTTTTTTTTTTTTTCTCGCGTACCCCTTAGTGTGGGGTATCATTAAATAGGTCTTTAAAAATTATTGATAGTTTCCATTAACAATTTTTTGATAAAAAAATTCGTTTGTGAAATATTAAGCTTTAAAGTGCTAAATTTTGCTCGACTCGAGTGTCCCCCCCCTCTACCAGCGAAACGGTTATGTTTGGGGGTGTGAAAAAATTCACAATAGTAGTATATATAACGAAGTTTAAAAGAAAATTATCATGACTAAGTAGGCTTTACAACTTTACGAGTAATAGTCGACCAACTTATAAAATGTACTTGGATAACATTTTCCTAAACAAAATGTATCGGAGAACAAGCTCTTCAACTGCAAATGTAAGTTTGTCAACTTTATTTTTACAGCTGTAATAGGTATGTTTTTTGGGGATAGGTAGGTTTTTATCGTCAACTATTTTAACTTGCTTCAAAAAAGGGGGAGGTTCTAAATTCGTCGTAATCTTTTTTTATGTATTTTCCCCGATTTCTCAAAGACTCCTGGACCGATTTTGAAAATTCTTCTCTTTAAAATTAAATTCAGCGAATCAGTTTAGTTAATTCGCATAAGTATTTTGATGGGCAACTACGGAACCCTACACTGTGCGTGGCCCGACACGCACTTGGCCGGTTTTTTTTTAATACGTCATAAACCGTAATCCACAATTTACTTTTCAAAGTTGCAACCAACTACAAGAACGTTTAGGTATATTATGTAACTTGCTGCTACGGAACCCTTCATGGGCGAGTCCGACTCGCACTTGGCCGGTTTTTTTTTCAGTGGTACAATCATCCACTGAGTCCTCTCACTCTGGGTGGAACGTATCGTGGATGCGTTTATGAACATTTAAACTCACATATTTAAACACCCAGACCCCGAAACAATTAATTGTAGATCATACAAAAATTCTATCCATGCAGGAATCGTTCCCGCGTTACGTAGCGCATCAGTCCAACCAATCAAAAGCATAACAAACAAACAAGCTCATTTCGCATTGATTTTATTACTAAGTAATTACGTTTTTTATACATGCGTTTGATAATAAATTGTTAATTATCTTTATTCACAGAAAACCAAAGACTTCTGGGTATTATGAACATTATGAGTGTATCTAGAGAAAAAGACACAATCACATATAATTAAATGTAAATTGTAAAGAGATCAGGGTTACATCACGAACGTATGATGATTCAAAGTCAATTAGCAAGTCAAATAGTCCACCAATTTTTTTATGCTAAACGATCCTTACCTACATGAAACAGAGTTCATCATCATCATCATCATCAGCCTATAATGATCCCACTGCTGGGACACAGACTCCTCTCTGTGAGAGGAAGTGTCTTAATCCATCGCGCGGGCCCAGTGCGGGTTGGTAGATGTCACATCTTCGAATTTGATGGTTCTAGCATGCTGGTTTCTTCACGATGTTTTCCTTCACCGTTTTTGAGAGCAGTGGTGATGAAATAAATTACACAAAGTAATGCGCCAGCTGGGTTCGAACCCACGACCTACAACTCGTAGGTAAGTCGAGGCCGTTACCACTGGGCCACCACTGCTCTCTGACAAACAGAGTTGAATGGCATAAAAAAACAATGTTAAACAGGCATAGACATAAAAGGGCACTAGGCACTGACATTCCGCGAAAGATACTTTTTGCGAAAAGAAATTATGCGAAAGGTACATTTTGGGAAAGGGACATTTTGCTACCTGTGGACATCTTGCGAAAGGGACATTTTGCGACTGAGCCCTTTGACGATCATAGCGTAAGCTGAAGCTGTATTACATCAATTTTGTTAGCTAGAAAATTTTATTGTGATCTTTTGAATTTGAAATGGACTTAGGATTGCTAAAATTTTTTCCGGGGAGTACCCAAATGTAAATACCCTGAGGCCTTAATCACAAGATTTTTAAACCTTATTACAAGATAATTGAGACCATTTTTTTTACGTGGTAAAATCATCCACTGAGTCTAGAAAGACCGTAGAGCCCCCGGCTAGACTGGAAGGGCTTTTAGTCGGCACAAGTATGACAGTACTCGTGCCGACTAAAAGCGGTGTTCCTTCAATAGCCCTTTATGTTCCGGGGTCACGGTAATGAGATAAGTCCCGCGACACCGGGGCTTTGGCCTTCTAGAGGGGGGCCCCGTCATTATGCTGACGCTCTTTTAGTTATGTAAAGATTATGTGAGAGCAGTGGTGGCCCAGTGGTATCGCTCCCGACTTACAAGTTGTAGGTCGTGGGTTCGAACCCCGCCAGGCGCATTACTTTGTGTAATTTGTTTCATCACCACTGCTCTCAAAACGGTGAAGGAAAACATCGTGAGGAAACCGGCATGTCCTAGAACCAAAAATTCGAAGACATGTGACGTCTGCCAACCCGCACTGGGCCCGCGTGGTGGATTATGGCCCACTCCCCTCTCACAAGAGAGGAGGCCTGTGTCCCAGCAGTGGGAACATTATAGGCTGATGATGATGATGTGATTATTATATTTTAGTTACATACGAGTAAATGACTATAGCAACTATGATATATTATAAGTCCTCTAAAATCATATCGCTAATTTTATTCAAAACTTTCTTGGAAACGGATAATCGTATAACAAACATCCTACTACTTACTAATATTCATTATAATTTTAAATTCTCTTTTAAATATTATTAAAAACATTTTAAAATATAAAAATAGTATTACTATGTTGTATTAATTAGGTTAGGTCCTATTGGAAATCTATGGGGAGGCCTATGTTCAGCAGTAGACGCCGTCCCATACGGCATATGGATGATGTCGATGATTATAAACGTGTGAGGATATAATTATACGTATGTACATATACGTCTTACGTATAATGGATGTTTGATACTCTTTCACGCAAAAACGACTGAACAGATTTGGATCATTTGGTACACAGAAAGTTCATAACTTGGATTAACACTAAGGATAGTTTTTATCCTAATTTTAATGTTCCCGTGGGATATTTTCGAATTCTAGCGGTTGGAGCCGCTGGCGATTGTTAGTTTTTGATAACTTGCATACCAAAAAATAAATAAAAAAAACGTAGAACCTAGAAGGGTGAAAATCATCTTGAAATTCTACTTTAACATTGAAATGTGTACAATAGGGGCGGGGCATACGTTTTTTTTCGTTGTAAAATCATCAAATGAGTTTTCCCACTCAGAGCGAGACGGGACGGACTCGTACTGACTCCACAGTGCCCTTCAATAACCCCTTACGTTCCAGGGTCACGGTTTCCTGATTTAGAAGACAGTCCCGCGCTGCGACCAGCCGCTACCAGATAGAAACCTCTAAATTCATTCCTAATCGATAGCACACAGTATTAGGTAATATTGGCACAATTATAATTATGTAGAATGAGCGTTGATTAATAACATGAATGCATGTTTAAATAAATAATTAGTTGGTTAATTTTTTAAAGTATATTTTTGGAACCTGTTTTAAACGCTTTCTTAGAATAAAAACAAATACTGACCTTAAAACGTTTCCAGTTTAATAAATCACTATTATTAGTCGATTTTCATTCACAATCACACGTTAACTGTGATGATCACTGATGATGATCTAATTTCAATTTAAATAAATTTTCAATTACAATTGACCGGCGAGCTTTCAAACATGAGGTTGATTTCAGAATGAGAGTGTGACCGACTCAACGAAAAATGTCTGGGATGGGAGAGACGTCGTAGCGTAGTGCAGTGGCGTAGCTAGGCGCGGGGCGAAGTGGATCCAAGCCCCCGACTTCGCACCTGAAGGGGCCTCGCACTCAGATAAAAATAAGAAAAGGTCTTGACAACGGCGGTCACCACTCAGTAAAGCAGCAGTTTACTGGGAACTGCAAGAGTCTAAGAGGCCTCGCAAAGCTAATGTCGCTGTCACATCACAATCACATTTGGTATAGTTGACTTGGGGCAGCGGCAGCAAGTTATATTTCTCGTCCTGAAAAAAAAGGGTGTCGCATCATGCGTCTTGCCCCGCCTAAATTCGGTCTCGCTACCTGGTCTTTACCCCACGTTTTGAGTGGCCCTTCTCTCAGCCCCGTAGGGTTATTTTTGTTATTTTTAGGAAATTTAAAAACGTGGGTTTTTAGATTTTTTTAATCTAATATCTTCGAAGAAAAAATTACCTATTAGTCACAACATAGAATTAGAGTTAAGACTTGTTTTGTATATTCTGTATTGTGACACCACATGAATGCAAAATGTTTGAGTTTATTACGTTGATCTCCTTACGTCACTATTTCTGACCTCACTGAATACCTTTACCACTGACGAGCTACGACGCGACGTCAGTGTAACGGAAATTCATGCCTAAGGGTCAATCCACACCGAGACGCGAAGCCTTTTTTTAGCGTGGTAATATCATCAAATGAGAGGACTCATTTGATAATTTTACCACGCTAAATAAAAAAAGTCTGTAGTAGTTCAGAATTTGGCACTGAATCCCAGTCTAATTTTTCTTGCCATAAGCATTGCATTATAGCCTTAGCGCTTACCACAAATAGGTCGAGCAAGGCCTAACGGGTCTTAGAATCCTCTTATGAAGCTGAGAATTTCACGTTTAGATTAAGGCATGCTATTAACAGTTTTTCGTCTCGAGGGAGGACCCTCCCAGGGTAGGCACCCCGGCAGGCTTTGGCCCTCTAAGTGGGCCCCATCATTGTGCTGACACTCTACGCGCACCTTTCAATAGCAGCTGACTTTTTGACGGCACGGTTGGCGCAGTGGTTGAGTGATCGATTGTTGCACAGCATGTCGCGGGAACAAATATTTGTATGGTCTGCATGTAGGGGTTAAGGGTTCGGGGTCTGGGTGTTTGTGTATGTGAATTTCTGTTTGTAAGCGCACCCATACCTAATACAGGAGAAATTCCTAGTGCGGGGCAAGGTTTACAAAACTTTAACTTTATTTTTTTTAACCGACTTCAAAAAAAAAAGTAGGTTCTCAGTTCGACCTGTATGTATGTATGTATGTATGTATGTATGTATGTATGTTTGTCCGCGATTATCTCGCGTTTGGCTGAACCGATTTTGATGCAGTTTTCAGGAAAGTTTTCATTACATTCTGGAGAAGGTTTTAGTATATAACACTAATAGATATCCCGTGACGTTGCCCGCGTGGATCCGATTTGCTTACTTGGGTCGTACATTTTAAGGGACGATTGCATGTTTGTCCGCAATTATCTCGCGTTTGGCTGAACGGATTTTGATACAGTTTTCAGGAAAGTGTTCCTTACATTCTGGAGAAGGTTTTAGTATATAACACTAATAGATATCCCGTGACGTTGCCCGCGTGGATGCGATTTGCTTACTTGGATCGTAGATTTTAAGGGACGATTGCATGTTTGTCCGCAATTATCTCGCGTTTGGCTGAACCGATTTTGATACAGTTTTCAGAAAAGTATTTGTCACATTCTGGGGAAGGTTTTAGTATATAACAATAATGGATATCTCGTGAAGTTGCTCACATAGATCCGTTATGCTTAATAGGGTTGTAGATTTTCAAAGACGCCGATTTAATGAAGATTTTTGTTGTTGGTTATCTCAACTAAAAAGGGAAAAATAAAAAACTTTTTTTAAAAAAGGGAACCGACTTCAAAACCAAACACAAAAAACTATAAAATAACTTTTCTTTCGGAAGTCGGTGGCCATATGTCAATGAAATAAAAAAAAAACAAAGCCACCGACTTCCGAAAGAAAAGTTATTTTATAGTTTTTTGTGTTTGGTTTTGTTCTACACGAAAGATTGCCTATTGCAGTATAGTCGCGTTTGGTCGCGTCGTCTTAGTATGAACTGACCCTAACAAACCGAAGAAGCTAGATACCTACACCTGCGTAGGTAGCTGATGACATTTACTATAAATAACTATTATTTCTCTTGTATTCCAATTATTTGTATACATTTTTATAATGGTTAGGTAGGCATTTGAAATAATTATGATTAAAAATTCTTTATAGCCCGAAAAGACTTTCAGGGTGTTGTGCAAAATAAGGCATAACGTATCCTTCATACTATGTGTCTATCTGTTTCCGCTATCAATATCGAGCAAAAACTAGCAAAACAATCACGTTTGTTGTGTGGGAGACCCCTTAAATATTTATTTAATTCTATTACTTGGTTTATTTGTTGTTTTAGAGGCAACAGAAATACATCATCTGTGAAAATGTCAACTGCCCAACTATTACGGTTCATGAGATGACAGACATGACAGACGGACAGCGAAGTTTTAGTGCTAGGGTCCTGTTTTGAATTTGCCCGCGGTTCCACCCGCGTGACTGTCGAAAATGATTACACGGGAATATAATGCCTAAACTTTGGCCTAAACACGGTGTGAAGTAGGTGATGGTGGTGGGATCAATTCAATCGCAGCGCACGTTGTGGCAGAGATTAAGGTATGAAAGGGATCCTAGGTGTTATTCCAGTTTTCAAACTATTTGCGTAACAAATATTTATTTTGTGGTGGTAATCATCGTAATCGTCAGCCGGAAGACGTCCACTGCTGAACATCGGCCTCCCTCTTAGGATGCACGCCGAACGACAATTCGCCACTTGCACTTGCTGGTCGCGGGTTTGATCTCCGCACAAATATTTGTATGATCTGCAAGTAGTTCCGGGTGTTCCGGGTCTGTGCTAAGCACCCAGACGAGTATGTGAGTTTCTATGTTTGTACCCACGTTATAGGAAGAAATTCCTAGTGAGGGGCAACGTTTTTAAAAAAAAAACACTGCCTAATTCTTTGAATGTTGCTATAACAATTTTTATTTGTCTCCTTTAGCATCGAAAGCACAATGCGGTGTTGGTCGTTCGGTGACGTTTACACGATGGTCAGGAGTGGCTCCAGAGACCGCAACCCCGGTGTTCGTGTACTCCGCGAGCGGTGATGAAGACTCCCTCGCCGGGGCTTGCCTGGCAAGGTGCCGGGAGCTCATAGACTGCGCTGCAGTAGTCGTAGCATACAGCAGAGGAAACTGCCAGGGTATCGCCGATTATACCACTGCAAAACTGAAGGTGGACAATGATGTCGCCTTCTTCAAGAAGGTGTGCTTGTCATGTAAGTAATACCTAGAGAATAATACATACTGAAAACACTAAATAATAAAAAAAAATCGGGAAAAAAACCAACCTTATAGAGTCGCCTAATTTCTCGTGAAGATTGATGACATAATTTACGTTTTTAACTGAACCAAGTGTTCCCGAGTTCTTGAAGGGTGACTCATTATTGTATTCTGTATATCTACATAATATAATGGTTATCATATACATGCATATGAGGAAACTCTTAAATAAACTACCAATTGTACTGACTGATGCTGATCAAAGGTCATTATTAATGTTCTCTCGAACAAAAGATTTGAAAAGCATTTACAAATCAGCTAGCATCCCTCATCCCTGTTATTTTGTCTTATGTCTTCTTTGCGTTTTCAAAAAGTACCTTTTTATTTGTTTTAAATGTTTTATACGCATTAAACGCGTCTGTATCATGAATTGTAGAGCTTTTTTTTTTGTGTAAAGAAAAATTCGTTTGCATGCCACCAAAAGACCTTCAACAAGTTCATGAAAGATTCGACCGCAGTATCGCGATATTCTATTGCCAAAGCGTCTGGACTATTCATCCAGAAGGACGGCATGATCGAGTCCTGCTAGCAATCGAACTTTTTTTCCACAAAAAACGAAAATACCTTTTGAAAATATTTGAAATGTTGCTGTAACAAAAACACGTTCTGCTGACAGTACCAGAAGATTGCGGCGTGCGGTGGTGGGCGTTGGAGAACACCCCTGGCTACCACCTGCACTCTGAAGGCTCTCATCTCAAGGTCATCCTCAACACCACAGTCTACGAGTGCTACGATGCGATATTCACCTACGGGAGAATGGAGCAGAAGTTTCGGTATGATAGACAAGCAATCTATTAATATTTATGTAATAGACCAAAGTCTGCGATTCATGACTCCTGAAACAATGCGAAACATATGAAAAAACTAGCAAATTCTTCTTAAGAAATAATAGAGATATGCCAACGGTGCCCTGGCGGCTGGCGCTGACCCTAGAAGGGCGCCGAAATTGCCAGACCGGGACCACGAGGGGTGTAGTTTTAGAAGCTCGCACAGCAACTTTTCCTAGGAACCTACACAAACATAATATATGCAAGCCTGCACGTGTGATAGTCATTGCCAATCAGAAGACGGATGAACTTGAATGAATGTTTTTAATAGGTACTGCGTAAACCGGTTGCAGAAAAAAATAATATGTGTCACTCGGAGACTGCTGCGGTAAAGATATTACATAGCATTTTTAGGGTTCCGTAGTCAACAAGGAACCCTTATAGTTTCGCCATGTCCGTCCGTCCGTCCGTCCGTCCGTCCGTCTGTCCGCAGTTTAGCTCAGAGACGCACAGTACTAGAGAGCTGTAATTTGGTGTAAATATATGGATTTGTTGTGCCGAAAAAGTGGTAAAATAAAATCTCGTAAAATATTTTTTTTTAGGGTATCTCCTGTACACGTAAAGTGGGGATGTTATTTTTTTTTCTCGCGTACCCCATAGTGTGGGGTATCATTAAATAGGTCTTTAAAAAATATTGACAGTTTCCATTAACAATTTTTTGATAAAAAAGTTGGTTTGTGAAATATTAAGCTTTAAAGTGCTAAATTTTGCTCGACTCGAGTGTCCCCCCCCTCTACCAGCTAAACGGTTATGTGTGGGGGTATGAAAAAATTCACAATAGTAGTATATATAACGAAGTTTAAAAGAAAATTGTCATGACTTAGTAGGCTTTACAACTTTACGAGTAATAGTCGACCAACTTATAAAATGTACTTGGATAATATTTTTCTTAAACAAAATGTATCGGAGAACATGTTATTCAACTGCAAATGTAAGTTTGTCAACTTTATTTTTACAGCTTTAATAGGTATGTTTTACTGTATGTTTTTTGGGGATAGGTAGGTTTTTATCGTCAACTATTTTTAACTAACTTCAAAAAAAAAAAAAACTAAATTCGTCGTAATCTTTTTTTTAAATGTATTTTGCCCGATTTCTCAAAGACTCCTGGACCGATTGTGAAAATTCTTCTTTTTTTATTTTTATCGCCTGCCGCGAATATTTAACGATGAGAATATCATTTGTTTAAAATGTTTGTGGTGCACTACTGTATTAAAGAAAAATAAATAATAATGAAGATATACCTAGGTGGGTCTTTTTTAAACAGGATTCCAAGGCTCACTTCCAAACTGGGTCAAAATTTTCAACAGATTTCCACACAACCCAGCACGCTTCCACTGCGCCACTTTGCTCTGTTGTAGGAGAATTTTATAAGAAGGTTTTATTGTGAAAACCTCCTTCTGTAGCAGGTCGTTTAGAATCAGTAAGAAAAAGTAAATTGTCTTTATAACGCTACGTTATAAACTTATAACGGGTGTTTTTATGATTGCCGAAGTCTCCCGAACTGAAACGACGTTAGACGAGTGTTAGGTTTTTTTCCTTAGGTATTTCCGTTACAGAATTTCTTGGTTTGTTCGCCACGCTTAGAGCCCGCGATAAAAGCTATGTAATAGCTTATATGTATTATTATAGGCCGCATGTATTATTAAGCGCCGTGGGGCGCCGGCTTAGAATTGCGCTCCCCCAAATCATCCCGTGGGTGTCGTAAGAGGCGACTAAGGGACAAACCGGAGGTCGGGCAGCAGCGTCCTCCGTGTACTGCACATCCTAACTGCGATCGCCAACCCGCCTGCCAAGCGTGGCGATTAAGGCAAACTACCCCCAAATGATAACCACAAAAACCAGGCCCCCAGTCCCCGGCAGCTCCGCTATCCCTGGCGCGGGTCAGATCAGCGGTCAAGGTAACGGCGGAGCAGGGGATGCTAAGAATCTCCGGAAGAGATCCAGCTACCCACCCCCACGACGACTGGCCCTGGTAACACACAACATACGCACATTGAGGACTGACGAAAAGATCTGCGAGCTGGAAGAGGAGCTGAGCAAGTTACACTGGGACATTATGGGGTTATGCGAAGTCCGAAGAGAGGGGGAGGACACCGTAACCCTGAAGTCTGGTAACTTGCTCTACTACCGGGAGGGCGACCAACAGTCCCAAGGTGGTGTCGGGTTTCTCGTTCACAAGTCCCTCGTAAACAATATAATAACCATCGACAGTGTGTCGAGCAGGGTGGTATACCTAATACTCAGAATATCCAAAAGATATTCGCTGAAGGTCATTCAGGTATACGCACCGACCTCGTCACACTCCGATGATGAAGTGGAGACTATGTATGAGGACGTAAGTAGGGCCATACATAGCTCCAAAACCCACTTCACTGTTGTTATGGGGGACTTTAACGCAAAGTTGGGCAAGAAAAGCGGTGATGAGTTGAGAGTGGGGCAATTTGGGTATGGGCAACGGAACCCTAGGGGACAGAGGCTGGCCGACTTTCTGGAGAAAGAGGAACTCTTTATGATGAACTCTTTCTTCCAGAAGCCGCCTCACAGGAAATGGACCTGGCTGAGTCCCGATGGTTTCACGAGAAACGAGATAGACTTCTTCATGACCGACAAGAAACGGATATTCAGCAATGTCTCTGTGATCAACAGGGTAAAAACCGGTAGCGATCACCGAATCGTAAGAGGCTCGCTGAATATCAATGTTAAACTTGAAAGGTCCAGCCTGATGAAGTCTACGCTCCGACCTACTCGGCCCCATATTCAAAACCCCGAAAGCTTTCAACTCGAGCTCTCTAATCGCTTTGCTTGCCTTGAGAGCTTAGTGTCAGTGGACGAGATCAACGACGGGCTAGTGGAAACTGTCCGCACGGTAGGGTCTAAGTTTTTTAGACCCTGTCGTAAAGATAGACCCCAGAAATTGACCGAGCAAACCTTAAACCTCATGGCTGAACGACGTTTGCTACAGTTGCAGTCTCCCGATGACGCGAAGTCATATAGGCAGCTCAATAGACGGATATCTAAGTCCTTGCGACATGATCTGCGTCTCTTTAATACGAATCGTGTTAAAGAGACCATACAGCGAAACCAAGGCTCTAAAGTGTTCGCAAAGGACAAGTCTATTGGGCAGAGCCAGATGACAAAGCTGAAACGGGAGGATGGCAGCATAGCGTCGACCAAAGCAGAGGTTTTAGGCGAGATCGAGAGGTTCTATGGACAGTTATACACTTCGGTCGCAAAGCCCGTTGACCGCTTGGTAGGAGATCCCAGAGCCAAGCTGTCCCGACATTATACCGAAGATATCCCGGACATCAGTCTGTACGAGATTAGGATGGCCCTGAAGCAGCTTAAGAACAACAAGGCGCCGGGCGAGGACGGAATCACTTCAGAGCTTCTGAGAGCGGGTGGAACACCGGTACTTAAAGTCCTCCAGAAGCTCTTTAATTCCGTCCTCTCTGAGGGCAAAACGCCTGAAACATGGAGTAGAGGTGAGGTGGTGCTGTTCTTCAAAAAAGGTGATAACAGCCTATTGAAGAACTACAGACCCATCACGCTTCTAAGTCATGTTTATAAGCTGTTTTCAAGGGTTATCACGAACCGTCTCGAACACAGACTTGATGACTTCCAGCCTCCCGAACAAGCCGGTTTCCGAAGAGGCTATAGTACCATAGACCACATCCATACGCTGCGGCAAGTTATACAGAAGACCGAAGAGTATAACTTGCCATTATGCTTAGCGTTTGTGGACTATGAGAAAGCCTTCGATTCGGTGGAAACATGGGCGGTACTTGAGTCACTCCAGCGATGCCGTATTGACTATCGGTACATCGAGGTGTTGAAGTGCTTGTATAATAACGCCACCATGTCGGTCCGAGTACAGGAGCAGAGCACGAAGGCGATTCCATTGAGAAGAGGCGTAAGACAAGGGGACGTTATCTCCCCGAAATTGTTTACTGCCGCAATGGAAGACGCCTTCAAGCTCCTGGAATGGCAAGGACTTGGCATCAACATCAACGGCGAATACATCACTCACCTTCGGTTTGCCGACGACATCGTAGTCATGGCAAAGTCGATGGAGGAACTGAGCATGATGCTCGATGGCCTCGACCGAGTTTCACAACGGGTGGGCTTGAAAATGAACATGGACAAGACGAAACTTATGTCAAATGCCAATGTGTGATTATTTGGATAAGGCTATTGTTAATTGTCTGCCATCTGATCATAGCGGACAAATGGTAACTTTTAGATGTATTACAACTAAGCAACAACTTGAGATTAAATTTAGACCAATAACGGCTGCCAAATTAAATAGCTTTAATAATTGCCTACAAAACAGGCTAAGTGTAATGAGTATGGACGATATTAATGTTAATAAATTTTATGCTAATTTCTTTTCAATAGTTCATACTGAATTCAATAAAACTTTTGAAAAGAAAACAAAAACCATTAACCCCAAATTTGTATTTAGTGACTGGGCGACTAGGGGTATTAGAAAAAGTAGGGAAAGACTATTTGAACTGTATGGCCTTAAGCCAATCATTAACACTGAATCTTTTAATAAGTATGTTGGTGCCTATTCAAAAATTTTTAAAAATACTTGCAAAGCTGCTAAAGCCATGCATATTAGCAATAAGATCAAATCGTCAGAAAATAAAATAAAAACGGTTTGGAAAGTTATAAATAACGAGACTGGCAGGAAAAAAAAGCCCAACACTAACTATGCTTTGCAGACATCTTGTGGTCCTATAAGCTCAAATCTGGAAGTAGCTGAAGAATTTGTTAAATTCTTTACTGATATACCGGTTAGGACTACGGAGGCTCTAAATTCCTCACCTGATATTTCAATAGCTTTATTAAAGGCGAACGTTTCTGGCAGCCCGGCTGATTTTAAGTTTAAACATATAAACCCTATGACTGTTATTAAAGCTTTCCGGGAAATCAAAATTAAAGTGACCGAAGATTTATGGGGATTGTCTATCAAAGTTTGTACAGGCATTGTGGAAACTGTAGCGCCATATTTGGCATTAATTTTTAATCTGTGTGTGGATCAAGGAGGTTTTCCTGATTTGATGAAGTTCAGTAAAGTCTTGCCTCTTTTTAAATCTGGGGACTCCAAAGATACTAACAATTATAGACCAGTATCCGTGTTGCCAGTCTTTAGCAAGATATTTGAGAAAGTAATGCTAAATCAGATGCTTAACCACTTCAACACCTACAAAATCTTACACGATCAGCAGTATGGTTTCACCAAGGGACGTTGTACAACTGACGCCGGTGTCACCCTATTGAAGCACATATTTACTGCATGGGAAGAGGCACAAGACGCCATAGGAATATTCTGTGACCTCTCCAAAGCATTTGATTGCGTTAATCACGACACATTACTTTTGAAACTTGAACATTACGGATTAGGTAAACTTGCGCTTAGTTTAGTAAAATCTTATTTGTGTGATAGACAACAACAAGTTCAGATAAATGGTGTAAATTCACAGGGTTTAACAGTTAGAATGGGAGTTCCACAAGGCTCAATATTGGGTCCTTTCCTCTTTCTTGTATATATAAACGATCTACCCTATTTACTTAAAAATCAACTACACAATATGGTGTTATTTGCTGATGACACTTCCCTAATTTTTAAAATAAGTAGGCGAGCCCAGAATCTAGACGACGTCAATAATACCCTGCGTCAGATCCATAATTGGTTCACAGCAAACAATTTAGTATTAAATGGAAACAAGACTAAATGCATTAGGTTTGCCTTACCAAATGTTAAAAATAGTAATTATGACATAGTGTTGGATGATGAGATACTAGAATTCGTCGATAAAACGGTTTTCCTGGGTATAACACTTGATTCAAGGCTACAATGGGGCCCTCATATTGCAACTCTTGCGGGGCGATTAAGTTCAGCAGCATATTATGCTGTTTGGAAGATTCGTCAATTCACAGACGTTGATACTGCGAGAATTGTCTATTTTAGTTACTTCCACAGTATAATGTCGTATGGCATTTTATTGTGGGGAAGGGCGGCTGACATCGAGTCTATCTTTATTCTCCAAAAGAGAGCTATTCGAGCCATATATAATCTCCGTAGGCGCGATTCTCTAAGAGAACTGTTTAAGGAAATTAACATCCTGACGGTACCTTGTCAATATATCTATGAAAATATAATGTACGTTAGAAAAAATCTGCATCTTTTCTCTAAAAGAGGTGACAGACATAATTATCATACTAGAAGTAGGAACCAATTAGTTCAGCCGGGCTTCAGACTCGCCAAAGTAGATTCTTCTTTCATGGGGTACTGTTTAAAATGCTATAATAAGCTACCACAAAACGTTCTTGAACTGAATGAAACGAAATTCAAAACATGCATTAAACGCACACTGTGTAAGCAGGCATATTATAAACTGAGCGACTATATCGCTGATGATAATGCTTGGCTCCATACTGGTCCTGCTCCATGAGACAGTGAATGTATAAATAAATTGATAGTGGAAGTATACTTAATACCATTGTTGGATCTGCTGAAGACTGTACAACTGTATTTGCATTGTATAGATTCAATCTTCCTTGTATTATATAGTTTCATAGCCGGCATTGTGTGAGTACTATGTACTTCAGAGCTGTCATTCACTGAGTACCTACGTCTCTTGTTGACTTGAATGACCCTGGCGGCTGAGAGTGTGTCATGCTCACTCAAATGTCTCGCTGATGGTGGCGCGTGTGTCGGATCATTTAGCTCCCTCCAAAATGGTTGAGCTGAATGGTGCTGATGCATGTGTCATGTTCGTGAACGGGCGCTGTCAGTTGAGACTGGTCATCTCTTGGCTGCCACGGTTTATTTTAATAATTATTGATCATTTTGTTTTTGAATTGTCTTTGTTTTAATTGTTACTCTGGACACTTTTAATCAAAAACTTGCTACATCGTTCTCACATAATGTACCACCTCAAATGAATGATGTAACAAAGGTTCTGTAATTATTCTGGCGATCTAAAAAGAGTGTCCATGGAGTTTCTTGCACGTTCTTCTCCATAGAGATCTACTTCTTGGAACGGGCATCTACGGTACTTTCACAGTTTTTATGTCTTGTGACTGGGACTGTAGCACCATAACTTTTGTAGTGTTTAATAATATTCCTTTGATTGTCTATGACAATTCAAAAGTGCCTGTAACTGGCCTACTTGAAATAAATACTTTGATTTTGATTGATTTTGATTTTGAATGTTGTGCCCACCCCAGTCTCTGTTGGAAACTCGGTACTCGAAGTTGTTGACTCATATATCTACTTAGGACAAGTAGTCCAGTTAGGTAGGTCCAACTTCGAGAAAGAGGTCAACCGCCGAATCCAACTCGGTTGGGCAGCGTTCGGGAAACTGCGCAATGTCTTTTCGTCCGACATACCTCAGTGCCTCAAGACGAAAGTCTTCAACCAATGTGTGTTACCAGTGATGAGTTACGGCACCGAAACGTGGTCTTTCACTATTGGCCTCATCTCAAAGCTCAAAGTCGCTCAACGAGCTATGGAAAGGGCTATGCTCGGTGTTTCTCTACGTGATCGAATCCGAAATGAGGAGATCCGTAGACGAACTAAAGTCACCGATATAGCCCACCGGATTAGCAAGCTGAAGTGGCAATGGGCAGGCCATATTGCTCGCAGAGCAGATGGCCGATGGGGTCGAAAAGTACTAGAGTGGAGACCACGGACTAGCAAGCGCAGCGTAGGACGTCCACCAGCAAGGTGGACAGACGACCTTATAAAGGTTCCCGGAAGACGCTGGATGCAGGTCGCTTCCAACCGGTATAAGTGGAAATCAAAAGGGGAGGCCTATGTTCAGCAGTGGACGTCCTACGGCTGAGATGATGATGATGATGATTATTATTATAGGACATGCTGGTTTCCTCACGTTTTTTCCCTTCAGCATTTTGTAGTGGAGGACCATTTGATGATTTTACCACCAAAAAAAAAATCATTTTCTTCGTTGATCTATTCACCAAGATTTAACATTTTTTTTAGGTCCGCACAGTGGGTTGTACCTGAAGGCGAGTTCGATCCCGAAACGATGCACACTTCGGACTCCATGGTTGGCAACTGTATACTCAACGCGGAGAACAGATTCACCGAGCCAGAATCTTACCGGGTGTCTAACTACTATACTGTATATATAGAAAACCAGTGCAGTCATGACTGTGAGTATCAATTATATTCATAATAATATTGTCTTATTTTTTTAAGAGAGGTTTTGCAAAGTCAACATGACGTAGGTAATCATCAAAAAGAAAAACATCGGCCCTATAATTTTGTTTGCACGTGTTGTTTGGCCGTCATCGATTTTTTGTATTTATAGGGTCTTGTACAAGCCTCAAGTTTGCTATTACAATAGTAATAGCAGAATGGTCTCTTATTGATTTCATAATCGTCAAATTTGACGAGTTTGGTAAGATACAATAATGGCGTCATGATGTCTTTCCAATGGTCAACCGCTGACACTTCATTGAAATAAATGGCATAGAATGATGGTAAATTCTTATAAATGTTTTTTGCTATTTACGAACTTTTTACATAGGTACTTCAGATTGCTGTTACACAATAATAATTAACACTAATAAATAATATAAAAACAAAAATTACTACCATTCAGTAGGGGTTGGGTTCCGACCCCACATGTGCTAACATTTTATTGACAGAATTGAGTAAGCTACCTTCCCTCTAAGTTTGTACAGACCGACACCGGAGTCCGGACACATTGTATAAAAAATGAAATCTGGCATAAATAAATGTTCAAATACAATATAATACCTATAAAACACAATTATTATATTAGGAGACCATTGACCGAACAATGATCAACTAATGAATTCAGCAGATTACGAACTTAAAATGACAATGGGATCGTGTTGGAATATGACAAAATTAGAAAAATACCAGACTTGGACCTAGGGATGCCTGTTAATTAACTAAGACCTGCACACTAGGGGACCAAAAAGAGCGAGTTTGATCTTTAGTACAGTCAGCATCAAAAGTTCCTGACCACATTCAGATTTTCAAAATCGCCGTACACTGTATTACTACGTATATTAGGTGTACCTACAGCGATTTTGAACATCTGAATGTGGTCAGCAACTTTTGATGCTGACTGTTCCTAGTTAATATTGCATCTCATGAGTTGTACGCTGTGAATCGTCAAATAGTGACCATTTTTGTACTAATATTATTGCTCACGCTAACAAAATGCTGTAACACATTACTACTAGTTTCTATTATCATAATGTAAGTAAGTATTATCCCGCATGTTTAAACGATGGATTCCGTAACCATGCGGGACTTGTATTGCATCAATATGGATAGACCAATTTGTATTATTTATGCATTGTAACCGGTTCTACTAAACAGGTGAGTTATGCATCTCATTTTTGAAACATGCTATTTTTATTTATATAGGAGAGTAAATAGGTATGTAGCTAAAACAAATATTTACCTCATTTACTAAATTGAAGAAATGCTCGTCTCACGAGTCTTTCTTGTAATAATGGCTTCAGAGAAAACTCACCCCCCTTTGGTAGTGATGTCACTAATAAAGGGGGTGAGTTTTCTGAGAAAACTCACCCCCTTTATTAGTGAAATCATCATCAGTCTTGTAATAATGGCTTCAGAGAAAAGTTTTCTCTGAAGCCATTATTACAAGACTGATACATTATTGAAGCTGACTATATTATGTCGTCTAGATAGATGGATGGCATCAAGCAAGGTTTCTTGGGAAGTCGGAATACGTCCGCCTAGACTCTAGAATATGCCTCAAGTTGCCACTTAAGCATTTAAATACAGATAGGTACAATGGCAATTCACAAGCTTGGAAATACCGAGAATAGAGTAAACTCCTTTTTTTTCCTCCAGCACGACTGCATGAGGCTTTATTTAGATTGAAATGGATACCAAATAACTGCGTAAAATTTTAATACGCCTCGTTTTACCGACTTCAAAAAAAAAAGGTTATCAATTCGACCCGTATGTATGTAATATTTCCAGAACTGCCCAGTTTTCGTATATGTTAGTCTATTATATCAGCGCTGTACAAATGTGCCAAATTTCAAAAGTGTATAGGTAGTATGTATGTATGTTTTTATGTTTGTGTTCGCATATCTCCGGAACTACAAGTCCGATTTAAGTAATTATTTTTTGTTGTGCTAGGTATTGTTCAACTTAGGGAATACTGCAAGTTTCATCGTAATCGGTTTAGTAGTTTTTGAGATAGGGAATTTTTTGCCTACCTACTTGGATTGTAGATTGTCAAAGTCGATTGTATGTTTGTTCGGGATTATCTCGCGTTTGGCTGAACCGATTTTGATGCGATTTTCAGAAAAGTGTTTGTTACATTCTGGGAAAGGTTTAAGCATATACCAATAATGGACATCTCGTGACGTTGTCCGCATACATACATTTTTGTTGCTCACTTGGATTATAGATTTCTAAAGACGCCCATATGAAGATTTTTGTTGAATATCTGTAAGTACTAAATAAATGGTAAAATAAAAACTTAAAAAAAAAGTACCGACTTCAAAAACAAATAAGTACAAAAAAGTTTAAAATAACTTTTCTTTCGGAAGTCGGTGGCAATACTTATTCAATGAAATAAAAAAAAAAAAGCCACGGACTTCCGAAAGAAAAGTGATTTTAAACTTTTTTTAGGTACTTACTTATTTGTTTTTGAAGTCCGTACTTAAAAAAAAAGTTTTTATTATCTCTGATTGCTGTTTTTTTAATCCTTGCTCTATTTTCGTAGGTTTATGGCAAATAAACGTTTTTGGAATACTTTGTGTATTATTTACAGATCCAGAGAAGATAGACAGATGTTCTTACGAGGAATATTATAACCAGACTTTGAAGCACGTCGAATTTACCATCAAGAACTATACGAAAGACGAAGTAAGTTGACAAAATAACTATAAAACTAATCTATACCTACTAATATTATAAAGATGTAAAGTTTGTTTGCATGTAGGGGTAATTTCCGGAAGTAGTGAACCTATTTTAGAAATTGTTTCACTGGTCGAAAGCTACATTATTCGTGAGTGCTATAGGCTATAAATTATAAAGATGTCATGTGTATTTTACCACCCAACGAAGTGGGCACGGGTCAGCTAGATTATTTATAAATATACCACTGCCTTTGGCCATAGGAATTTATATGATTTATCTTTCTACTTAATTGGTCAAGTAGCTTCGGGGAAAATAACTGTGAAGGGCGGACAGACGGATACACGACTGATATTGTCATCTTATAAGGCTGCGGTTCTCTCGCTGTGCCGCGATTCACCAATCACAATGGGACTCAATGGGTGCGTTTAGCCGATACAAAATCTTGACAGCACTAAAAGAAAAATGGCGAATGTTAAGTAGCATAGGCTGAGACATGAGCTGTCAAAATGCTTAATTGTCGTCTGAACTCGGCATGGTTTCAGCCGGTAATTTATTCAACATAGCCTGTTCTGCATTTTCGATTTCTGTCAAGATTTTGTATCGGCTAAACGCATCCATGTCTGATGCACATGTGGATTTCAAGCCATGTGATTGGTGAATCGCGGCACAGCTCTGCTCCGCACCGCTCCATTTCGCCTCAGTGGAACCGCAGCCTAGGGTTCTGTTTTTTCATTTGGACGTACGGAACCCTACTGTTCTAGGTGTGGTGTATTGTCCTCCTTCTCTTGATTACTTCATCGAATTCGAATCGGTTCTTGAATCTTTGGGTTCGCAGTATGCACATCACATCATTATGGGGGATTTTAACACTAACCTTCTAGCCCATAATTCCCCTCGCTCCTGTAAACTCCTCCATTTAGTCGAGTCAGCCAGTCTGCATGTGTTGCCTCTCCAACCAACTCACCACAATACCGCAGGTGATGATACTTGGCTCGATATAATCCTCATCTCTAATCCTTCCCTAGTCTCCTCACATGGTCAATTTGACGCTCCTGGTTTTTCCCATCATGATCTCATATTCCTATCTTATATCCTTAAACCCCCTAAACCTAAACCTATGTTCCAGTACAGGCGTGCCTTTGCGCGGATGAATAGTGAGTTGCTTGCACAGGACGCTTCTAAGATTGATTGGACTCCCCTGCAGGAAGCAAATTCTGTCGATGACAAAGTCGCATTTTTCAATAAAGTTGTACTGAAACTGTATGACACCCATGCTCCTGTTAGGAAAGTCAAGCTGAAGCGCCCTCCTGCTCCTTGGATGAATCCTGCAATTCGGATGGCGATGCGACGGAGAGACTGTGCGTTTCGTAAGTTTAAAAGGGATCGATCTGAGGATAAGTGGGTCCTTTTCAAATCTGCTCGAAATCGGTGTAACCAGATGATACGCAATGCTAAACGCCGACATATTCTTGATAATATAACTTCTGCTTCTCCTGCTGATATTTGGAAGTTCCTTGGAACTCTAGGTATCGGTAGATCGCGACATTCAGACCTTCCTAACACACTTAGCTTGGACGATCTAAATCGACATTTCTGCACTGTCACCACTCTTGATAGTTCAACGAAATGTCAAACCTTAGATTTCCTTAATGGTCTGACGCGTCCTAATATTACCCCCTTCGTCTTCACCCCAGTTGATCCGGGAGAGATCAAAAAGATTATCCTTTCCATAAAATCCAAAGCAGTGGGCTGTGACGACATCAGTCGGCACATGGTCGTTTCGGCTCTAGAGCAGCTCCTTCCTGCAATTTCCCATATCATAAATTATTCCCTTTATTCCTGTGTCTTCCCTTCCTTGTGGCGGAAAGCTCATGTTCGTCCGTTACCAAAAATACCTAATCCTACTCTTCCCAATGAATTCCGTCCTATTTCTATCCTCCCGTTTTTGTCAAAAGTACTCGAAGCCTGTGTACAAAAACAATTCTCCCATTTCATTTTCCAAAATTCCCTAATCAGTCCCCTTCAGTCAGGGTTCAGGCCCGGACACAGTACCGTTTCAGCCCTTCTGAAAGTGACTGACGATATTAAACGGGGAATGGAAGACACTAAAGTTACAGTCTTAGTGCTGATTGACTTTTCCAATGCGTTTAATACCGTCAGCCACGAAGTCCTTTTGTCCATCCTCTCCCATCTTATGGTCTCTCCTGAGGTATTAAATTGGTTTTCATCCTATCTTCAGGGGCGTCAGCAGTCGGTTCGTGCTGGTGATACATCGTCCGCCTGGCGTGATGTTGTAGCTGGCGTCCCTCAAGGCGGTATCTTATCTCCACTTCTGTTCTCTATTTTTATAGATTTCATAACCACTGTTCTTCAATGTGCGTATCATCTTTACGCTGACGACTTACAGCTTTATTGTCAGGCAAGTGTTGACAACGTCTCAGTTGCGATCGACGAGCTGAATCGGGATTTAAGCGCAGTCAAAAACTGGTCAAATCGATTCGGGGTGGCGGTAAACCCAGCTAAATGTCAAGCTATCATAGTAGGAAGCCCCCATAGTTTACGAAGATTGAATGGGATAGCAGTACCACCAGTTATCTTTGACGGTGCTGTCATTCCGTTCAGCTCTGAAGTCAAGGATCTGGGTTTGTATGTCGACACTTGCCTCGATTGGCGTAAGCAGGTTGTGAGTGTGAGCAGAAAAGTCACCGGAACGTTGCGTTCTCTTTATCGCCTGAAAAATGTTCTCCCTTCTCACATAAAGGCATTGCTTGTCCAGTCCCTTATATTCCCCATAATTGACTATGGTGATGTGTGCTACTATGACCTGAATGCAGATCTACTCAACAAACTTGACCGACTTCTGAATAACTGCATTCGATTCGTATTCAATCTCCGCAAGTATGATCATGTTTCCCCACAACGGTCGCTGTTACAGTGGTTACCCATTCGGCAGCGTAGAGCGTTGAGGGCTTTGACTACCCTATTTTCTCTTCTAGATAAACCCACTTCCCCTTCTTATCTTACTTCTCATCTCCAGTATTTATGCTCTGCACATAGCAAGCAGCTCCGTTCCTCTAGTAATCGCCTTCTGCGTTGTCCCTCTCATCGCTCTAGCCTCCAGAAATATTCTTTTTTTGTTCAGGCGGTCTTTCTCTGGAATGAACTCCCTCTGAATATCAGGACGGCAACCAATCGTTTCTCGTTTAAGGTTAAGGCTCGAGAATTCTTACTCAAGAAGCTGGCAGATTCGACTCATAGTTAATTGATTTATTTCTATTTATATCTCTTCTCTCTGCACATGAATGTGATAGTATGTATGTATATATGTATGTATGTATGTATATGTACTTATTAATATTATTTATATATGTATTATATATTATAGGTATATATCTCAATGATTCTTTTACTTTTGTTGCACCTACTATGTTTTATCTCTGCATCACCCTAAGGTAGACTGGGAGAAAATGCCTACGGCATTAAGTCCGCCGTTGTACAGAAATGTGCATAAAGTTTTTATAAAATAAAAATAAAAATAAAAAAACCCTAAAAAGTACAATTTTCCTTATATCGTACTTTTTTAACGTGGTCAAATCATGAAATGAGTCCTCCCGCCCATGGTGGAGCGGAAAGGGTTTTCAGATTCGTAAAGTCAAGTTTTCAAGGACAAAAATTTATACAGTTCCTTCTTCGCACACCAGAGGCGCTGTTCCATTTTTCCATACAAGAAACGCTGTAAATACTGCACCGCGCACTACAGCCCAGCAATGCGGACGAAATAAATTGCACTGTCTTTGTAATATTGTACTAGCGTAGTAACTATGTAATAGGTACACACGCTACACATCAAGCTATACAAAACCAGTTTATCGTGGTCTCGCTTTGTATGATCATTCCGCGCATACAACGATCAGCTTATACTTACTGGTTTTGTATAGCTTGTGTATGTGTAGTCGTGTGTACTAGTATAGTGTGTTGTTATCTTTAGCCGCTCAGATTAAAAAAATAGACAGATAGAGCGCTCAGAACACGCGAGTGGGTCCACCAAAGTTACTACAAAATCAAAAGTTGCTACAAACTCGCGACAGTACCAAGCTACGCATCGTCTCGCTCACACGTCACTAGTGATTTGTCATTATAAGTCAAAATATGGCATCTTGTGTGTTTAAACACTGCAAAAGTTGTTCACAAAAAGTAAGAAAACAAGATGGAATATCTTTTCCCAGGTAACTCTTGTTATTTTTATTGTTTTGGTATTTATTTTACATAAAATATTTTCGGCTCACTTGAAACACAAAACCTTAACAGTAAATCGTCTGTGTTGCTAGTTTATGACGGGAAAATTACCCTGAATTAGGGGAATGTGTATTGTGCATAAAAAATATCGGTGAATTAAGTTAAGTAATTACGCATCTTTAACTTTTATTCCCTCATTATTATTCTTGTTTAAATATTACGCGCTTTTGCTATCTGGGTAAAACCATAAAGCAAAATCGCGTTTCCAATTTTAAACATTAATAGTATGTATGTACAATAATTGGTGCACAACAAAGGCTGTTAAGGTTTAATGTGTGTAAAATAAAAATTATTTTAATATGTTGATTGTTATAACAAATTGTTTATCTTTTTAAATTAAAATACCTATTCTTAAATAGTTAATTAAACAAATTACCAAAAAGCGTTAAAAAGTGTTATCAGGCCCTGCAGTCTCGACATTAGACAGCGACAAAAATCGGTCGCTAAGTCGTATCGTTGTCAAATTCCTTTAATAGACTTTCAACTTTATTTCGAAAGCATAAGGTTGAAAATCTTTTAAAGAAATTTGACATCTTTTTGTCGTTATATTTGTCGAGACTGCAGGCCTGGTCTGATATAAATTAATTAAATAGGTAGAAGTAATTATGCATATTAACTTTTATTCCTTATTATTATTCTGTGAAATAATAAATACTACACGCTTTTGCTATCTAGGTATGCCTATATCTTTATTTGCCTTAAAGCAAAATCGTGTTTCTAATTGAAAAAAAATATTGTACAATATTTGAGAACAATTTAACTGAACAAAAATATGGGAGTATTTCTCAATATCTGGCAACCGTAAACGCACACAGATGCACGTGTCCGTACACGGCGCCACTTATCTGCCGCGCACACATAAATAACGACTGGCACCACGTTGTTGTTCGCGCACGTTCTATCTGCCAATTCTTTGATCTGAGTTTAGCCGTTACTAATATTCAGTTCCGTAAAAAAACTCGATAAGTGCAAAAATATTACATACTTAACTGGCTTCATAGATAAGAATAAAAGACAAAAAAAAACTTCTAAACCTACCTACTTAGTTTTATAATTATTTAGGTATGTACAATGTTCCTAGAATTATTGAGGTCAGCAGACGTTTCGTTTCGTTTCATCGCTTGATTACGAGATTCGAAAAGTAAAGCATTTGTAATAAAAATGTAGATACTTAACTAGTAGCCAGATGAATTAGTAGCCGATAATTTCAGTTGTGATGTCATACTTAAACGACGTAGGTATTCCCATTTCCCGAACGCTCATTCATTGTTATCCAAACACTTCCTTTTCATACATTTGATTCTGAAGAGCTCCAAAATTTTAGTTAAACAATGCAATACTAAAGTGTTCCCAACAACGGTTCCAAACTAAATTGAGTAGAAACAGAAAAGCGCAAATTGTTAAACTCAATGTTGAATTCCGTGGCAAATACGAGTAGTTTCAGTACTAAAGCAGTAATCACAAATCAAATAAGAATATCATTGTATTCCATTGAAAGAAATGTTATAGAATGATAAAATTGATAACCTTGTACAAATGGTTTTTGCTATAGGTATACTAACTTCTTACTACTTCTGATTGCTAAGAACACTATAAGGTGCTTTATTATTATCTGCCACGGCTGCAATGGGAGATAGTATTGCGTTTATAGATTACAATAGTAAAGATAATTAATTGATTATCTGTCATTTTTTTTTCATACAAAAATAAATACTTACGTATAATAAAAATACAAATCTAGTCAGCTGATTTCAGTTTTCATTCTCAGAACAGATAGAAAGAGATAGCAGTTGTTTTCATTGACGAAGCGACACATCGCGCGTATTTTGTGAACCACGTTATGCAGAGTAGAGCCAATGTTAATTTAACTTGTTTACTGTCTCAAATTGAATTGACTGTTCCGGGGTACGAAATTTCTTCACTATTGTAATCTATAAACACAATACTACCCCCCATTAAAGCCCTGGCGGATATTAATAAAGCACCTTATATAAATACTTCATTAATAAGGAATGTGAAAATATTTAATTGTAGATAAATCTGGCATGACTAATTGTTCAAATGTCGTTATAATACAATTTTATTACGAGACCATTGACCAAATTAGGCAGTTATGAACTTTTAGCAAAATAACAACGGCAACGGGATCGTGTTGGAATGACGAATTTATAAAAATAGCAGACTATAGTGTTAAAATAGCAGACCGTAGTGTTAATAGTAGACCCTGTACTGTTAAAATAAATACCACCTTAAATTTAGGCAAGCCTAACATTGATAAGTATATAAAAACCCAAAAATCAATTAAGCTTAATAATGTTTTCGTTATTCCAGTGTAAAACGTCGTGTGAACAAACGCAGCACTTCATCTGCCGAGGATTCACGTGGATATCGGAAGGGCAAGTGAAGGGGGGCGGGGGTCGCGGTCTATGCGACCTGCACAGTGAAGACCTCATCACAACGGGTTCATGGCTGCTCAGAAGAATATCTTCGGCCACTTACTACCGCAGAGTCGTCTGTCTTAACAGTAAGTTTTAGTATACCTGTCTCAGATACCAGCCCCCCTAACTAAGTCACAAGTCGCAAACTATAATCGTAAACGCTAGGTACTCCCCAATAGATTTTCAACTTTATAGCCTAAAGCCTAAAGTTGAAAATCTATTTAACATAATACCTATCTGAGCGTTAGCGACAGGAAAGATCGAAAACGATAAGCAATCTGCACTAGATCTTCAACGTTATACTCAAGCACATAGAGGTGAAAATTTATGAAAGCCTACTCAGCTCAGCGTTTGCGTTTATCGTTTGTTACATGGCTGGGCCTGTATTAAAGTAGGTATATTTACATAGTCGGTATTGCCCACTAGTTCATCGAATAAACCCAAATTATCTGTAAGCATCGTCTTTCTTAGAAAATCGGTTGACATCACTCATTTTATGGGTTATTTATACAAACTGATTATTTTCTCAAACGTTGTTCGAATTAGTAAAATTATATCAAAAGTTGTTCTACCAAACAAGGGTGAACCATAATATTACAATTAAATAAAAAAGAATTTGATCATACTATTACCTACTTACCTACTTATACCTTAACCTACCTTAGTATTCTTCGAATAAAATGTCTTGGTCTTGATCAACGACGATATAATACTAGACTACGCATTGCACGATCTAACGAACAAAACTATTCTGCCAACTCGCTGAGGTACTACGTAAGCGAGGGAGGCGGGGTACTGCGTTGTGATTGGCTAACTCAAGGTCGGTTCTGTCTCAACGTATGTTTACGGCTCACAGGATTGGTCGAAATGAGACGGATATAAGACTTTTTTGCCTAATGTGTTGGCAGACATCGGTCGCCTGTTATTACCAGTCTAGTATTATATCGTCGTTGGTCTTGATCATAAAACTGAGAGACGGCTGGCATGCATGACGGAGCTGCTTAATGTCTGTCTGTGTCGAATTTTATGCCTAAAGTACGATTATTAATTCCAGTCAGTAAAATGACATTTGTACATGAATGAAATTCATTGTTTACTGACAGTTGCACAATAGTTGCACTTGTCATTTTCCCACGTTTTTATAAACTCACTTTTATTGTTGGTTTGTCGTTCCGGTTGGACTTTTGCAACTCAATTTTGAGGTACTTCCCGATAAGCTAGCAGGCTGAAATTTTGCACACGCCCTAAGTTCTGATGACAATACATGACTAGCTAAGAAACGTCATAACAAATCCAATATGGCGGCCTCCACAAGATGGCGGACAGGCTAATTGACATGCACACCAATGATATGGGTATCAAATGAAAGGTTTTGCTGTCAAAAATACGAAAAAAAATAGTCATGTGACTTAAATCCAACATGGCGGACATCCAAGATGGCGGATTGACTATTTGAAATACACCCCCATGATATGGGTATTAAGCGAAAGGGTTTGCTGAATGGGATACGAAAAAATAATAAAATAAATTAATATATTTAAAAAATCTAATAACCCACGTTTTTAAATTTCCTAAAAATAAGAAAATAACCCTACGGGGCTGAGAGAGGGGCCACTCAAAACGTGGGGGCGTATCTTTGCAAGTTACACCCAAGATCTATACACGTCATGTAAATATATTTAACCCATAAATAATCCCTCAAATAATATACGCCCCACGTTTTGAGTGGCCCCCTCTCTCAGCCCCGTAGGGTTATTTTCTTATTTTTAGGAAATTTAAAAACGTGGGTTTTTAGAGTTTTTAAATCTATTAATTTTACTGACTGGAATTAATAATCGTACTTTATGGTTAAATATTTGGTTGACCGAGCTTCGCTCGGTTTTTAAAATGTCTAAAGCCGAAAAACCCTTAATCTGTAACTTTTATGAAAATCCTTGGAGCCGTTTCCGAGATCCTGATTATATATAAATACTAGCGACCCGCCCCGGCTCCGCACGGGTGCAATCTTTATAATATTATTAAAATTGCGACTATAATTTGAGATTTAAACTATCCTATCTCTCAAGTTGGATCGAACTGCACATAGTGTGCGAATTTTATTATAATCGGTTAAGTGGTTTAGGAGTCCATTGAGGACAAACATTGTGACACGAGATTTATATATATTAAGATACAAGAATTGCTCGTTTAAAGATATTAGATACAGATACAGTCCTGTTTTCAATGACATCAAAAAAATAGCACGTGGATTTTTCCTGTACGTGGAAACTAATCCTTACTGGTGCTTACTGTATCATTAGTATCGGTAGCGGTGCTATTTCTGACGCAATTTAATTACACGTTAAAACGGTGTGTGTTTTGGTTTTTTAGGGTTCCATAGCCAAAGGCAACTGGAATGTAAAGGGCTATCGAGGGACACTGTGGATTTTAGTCAGTACAAGTCTGACAGTCCCTCCCCGTCCTGCCCAGGGTGGGAGAACTCATTTGATGATTTTACCACGATAAAAAAGGGCTAACGCTTTTTTTTAAATAACATACTCGACTAATCTTATTAAGTACTGTACTTGGTGCTTCCAGTTTCAGTAGAATGTTCGGGCACGGACATGATAGTGACATACGTCCCCCGAGGCGTGTTCCGAGGGCGGGTGTACGTGCCGGGGCGCGGAGAGAGGTGCAGCGCGCGCGCAGCCGGCCAGGCCGTGCGCCTGACGCTGCCTATGCGAGGAGATTGTGATGTTAACTTCGCGTACGGCATCTCGAATGGACCCAATGGAGTTATTAACAGGTAATTTGCTTTGCATTTCAGAATTAAAACATTACTCCCCATCACTTTTAACCATCGATACAACTAGGAGTCATGTGGCCTTTGTCTAGCTAATAGCTAAGGGATGATGCACTTTCTCTTATCAGTATCTATCAGTAATTCCATTAGTCAACTAGTTTAAGGGTGCTCCCACATCTATCGACGCGGAATCAGCTTTTTCCGTCGCCCTTTCTCTTTCTGTCGCTTAGAACTGCCATTTGCTAGACCGAGACACTAACGCCATTCGCACCGGCTCGGCTCGGACGACGCGACGCGACTTCGGCCGACGGCGGAACGTGTCGTTTGTAGATTAGCTGATCGCATCCGTACGGCTGCGTGCGGCGTCGAACTGCTTCCGAACCGCGCCGAAGACGGTCGAACGCATGCCTTCATCTCCGACGGTAACTGATCGCATCCGTACGGCTGCGTACGGCGTCGAACTGCTTCCCGCGAACAGCGCCGAAGAAGGCCGAACGCATGCTTTCATCTCCGACGGTAGCTGTTCGCATCCGTACGGCTGCGTACGGCGTCGAACTGCTTCCGAACAGCGCCGAAGATGGCCGAACGCATGTACCTACATCTACGACGGCAGCCGAACGGCGCCGGAGATGGCCGAGTACCAACGATGGTGGCATAGCACAGTGTTTTACGAAGACCATTTTTCGGACATAGCTTTTTTAATGTGAAAATCTGATAGTTTAAGTTATTTAAATGAATTACTTTGTATCCCCATTGTACTAGCATGTGTAGATTTAGGATGATTTTTTTTTGAAAATCGACAGTTTTCAATAAGCCATTTAGAAAAAAAATTTTTTTTTGAAACTAAATAATAATATGATACGCAAAATAATTATGACCTTAGAAAAATCGACGGAGTTTTAAATGCTGCATATTTTAGTACTCAGTAGATTCAGACTTATACGAGGTTTTTAGTCTTTATTTTTTTCTTGATGTTCCGTCGTATTTGTGAAACTGAAATTATGCCCTTCATTTTATTTATTTATTTATTTATTTACACTTTCATGTACAATTGTGGTACATAAGGCGGACTTAATGCCGCAAGGCATTATCTACCAGTCAACCTTTGGGTCAAAAGGAGAAGCAATTGGAGTAGGTACAACAACTCTACTGAAACAATATCCTTGCGCACCAAAAAAATACCACATCCCACTTGCGTGGAATCAATGTACGAAAAATGGTCTTCATAAAACACTGTGCACAGGGCTTGTGGGCACAGGCGCGGCGCCGAACAGATGCGAACAGCCGTCGCGACGGCCGTTCGGAGCAATCGACTTCCGATAGCATGCGAAAATCCGTCGCGGCAGCTGATCGGCGGTAAGCCGAGTAGTGTGGTGATACGCACTCGGCTTAAGCCGGTTCCGTGTCGATAAGTTTGGGAGCACCCTAAGTAGTTCACACCCGCTGCTCGACTCCCATTGATCATAGCGTGGTGTAATAATACCCTTCCTTGATAAATGAGCTCTCCAACGCAGCATTTTATCAATTCGAACCAGGAATTCCTGATATTGTCGTGTCCAAACGATCAAACTCTTCAGTTTTTAGGGTTCCGTAGTGACCGTAGTCAACAAGGAACCCTTATAGTTTCGCCATGTCCGTCCGTCCGTCCGTCTGTCCGCAGCTTAGCTCAGAGACGCCCAGTACTAGAAAGCTGTAATTTGGTGTAAATATACGGATTTGTTGCGCCAAAAAAGTGGTAAAATAAAATCTCGTTAAATATTTTTTTTAGGGTACCTCCTGTACACGTAAAGTGGGGATGTTTTTTTTTCTCGCGTACCCCTTAGTGTGGGGTATCATTACATAGGCTTTTAAAAAATATTGATAGTTTCCATTAACAATTTTTTGATAAAAAGATTCGTTTGTGAAATATTAAGCTTTAAAGTGTAAATTTTTGCTCGACTCGAATGTCCCCCCCCCTCTACCAGTACCAGCTAAACGGTTATGTTTGGGGGTGTGAAAAAATTCACAATAGTAGTATATATAACGAAGTTTAAAAGAAAATTATCATGACTGAGTAGGCTTTACAAGTTTACGAGTAATAGTCCACCAACTTATAAAACGTACTTGGATAACATATTTTCCTAAACAAAATGTATCGGAGAACATGTTCTTCAACTGCAAATGTAAGTTTGTCAACTTTATTTTTACAGCTATAATAGGTGGGTATGTTTTGGGGATAGGTAGGTTTTTATTGTCAACTATTTTTAACTAACTTCAAAAAAAGGAGGTTCTAAATTCGTCGTAATCTTTTTTTATGTATTTCCCCGATTTGTCAAAGACGCCTGGACCGATTTTGAAAATTCTTCTTTTGATTGAAAGTAGTGTCCGACCGAAACTGATTTTTCAGCCGAAACCGAAACCGAACTTTCGGCCTTGCTCTCAGTTTCGGCCGAAACCGAAACCGAAACCGAAACTTTCAAAACATTTAAAATTTCGATTATTTTTTGAAATTTCCTGTTTTTTTAAACATTTATTATTTATTTTATTATTTTTATTTATTATTAACACATAAGAAATAGTGTCAAATATGCAGGGTGAATTTTTCAACTGGGTGTGGAAGGCTATTTAAGCTTAAGTATGAGGAACATCGAAAAACGTTGTATGGAGTCTCGAGACCGATCTTGACGAAAACTAAAACTGTATCATTGGATTTTAGAAAAATCAATAATCCTAGCCAGGAACCGAAACCAATGATTTTGAAAAAAAAAATCACGTCCTGTATTATTATTTATTACACCATTCGATAGTATTGCTAATAAGGATCAAATTCTGGGAAGTTATGAAATACGGCAAACTTTTAAGAAATTGCAATTTTTCTATGTTATTTAACTTCTACTGACCCATAATCTATTTGAAATTATAATAATTTATTGTTTTCAATATTTCACTGGATTTGAAATCTGAACATCCGCACTATATTCAGCAATACGAATTTACTGAGGTAAAATAGCATTATTTCAAAGAAGAAACCGTTTACTTATGTTTCGAATACAGTCACTGCCTTGACGATTGTTAAGTTTTTTAATCACTCACGTACCGTAATAAATATATTTTATTATGACATGAATATACAAGACGTACTCTTGGCATTGAACTTAAAAACATAACCTCAATTCACGATAAAACGGACGGTGGCGAACTGAGCCGGGGGGAATTTTACCGAACGACGTACGAAAATACACGAACACTTGAGTTTCGGCGGGGCCGAAAGTTTCGGCTATATTTTGGCCGAAACCGAAACTAAGGCCGAAACTAGATTTTTTGGCCGAAACCGGCCGAAACCGAAACCGAAATTTCGGTCGGTCACTAATTGAAAGAGTACACCTTCCAATGGTCCCATGATCATCAAGTCAGGATCTGATGATGGAATCCGGGAGAAATAGTGGGAACTCTTTAAATTTTAAATCATTCTTGAAGCGATTTGATAACAACTCAATCCCGTAGAGTTTCGGCTCGTTAGAGTCGTCTTTATTACATAGACATTGATGCTGGATGATGTCCATGGTCTGATGATAGAGCTGGAAGGTAACCATGAGTTCTTCCTTATACAACAACTCAATCCTACTGAGCTTAGGGTCATTTGATTCGTCTTTACATAAGCTTTTGTACTGGATGTTTTCCAGGCTCTTATGATGGAGTTGGAAGGTAGCCATGGGATCTTTGTAATACAATAACGCAATCCCATCGAGTTTGGGCTCATTTGGTTCGTCTTTACATAGACTTTGGTGCTGGTTAGACGTTATGAGTTGGCTACTGAATCACTTAGGTACCTAATAAATGTTAATGTACGTAAATTAAATTAAAATTAAATTCAGCGAATCAGTTAAGTTAGTTCGCATAAGTATTTTGATGGGCAACTACGGAACCCTACACTGTGCGTGGCCCGACACGCACTTGACCGGTTCTTATAATATTAGTATGTACTTAGTGAAATTAGTAGCACGGGGCAATGCCCATCTATTCCTTAAAAATACAAGTTTGCAGAATTTGTGCCGCTTTATTATAGGCCACGCGCCAAAAAGTAAAAAGAAACAAGGTAACTACAATTATTTTTCTAGTATAAATTGATAATCCTTATCATTTTATTATCACCCAGAACGATGGCGTACGTGATGGTGATGATCCAGAACAACCCGATCATCCAGACGGCGGGCGACCGCTGGGTGCGCGTGGGCTGCTCGCCTGACTCACGCGCAGCCAAGCAAGTCGACACCACCGTCGCTGTCAGGGATATCGGGTAAATAAATATTAACTAAGTACTTCTTTATTTTATTCCTGCTGTGAAATTGTACAGAAAAGTGTTTTTTTTCTTTATTATACAACTTTATTTTTTTGTTTATGCGAAACCCGATACACCTGTCCAATATTTTTGTGTAAAGAATCTATGTACAAAATTTTAAAACCGTATCGTAAAAAATCACAAAGTTATAAGCTTGTATATTACCTGGTTGTCCGTTCAAAAACATGCTCATTTCGCGGTACACCCGCGTAAACCGCATCTCCTGTGTTATACACTCGTAATAATAGTTTGGCAATAGGTACCTAACCGTACGGTGATTGTATTTTAATTAACTGGTAACAAAATTTAATTAAATTATTTTTGAAAAAAAATATAACGTGGTGTAAAAATCATTGGAATCGAATCAGTTACTGATTCTGAACAAACTTTAATCAGGTTTCGCATATACTAAAAATAATGTTGTATAAAAAAGTGAGTGAGTAAGACAGAAGACAAAGGAAAATTTTCGAAAATATTATCAGAATGAAAACTGTTGGGACACATGCTTCCTCGTTAGGGGGTTGACTGTAATTTAATGGACGGTTAGCGCAGTGGCTGAACGCTTGGACTGCTGCGCAGGGTGTCGCGGGCTCGATTACCGCACGGAACAAATATTTATATGACCTAGAAGTAGTTGTTTGGGTTCTGGGTGTGTGTCTGTGAGTTTCTATGTTTGTAAACGCCCTCACGACAAAGAAGAAATTCCTAGTGGGAAAACGTTTTTTTTTTTTAATTCAAGATTGGCGCAGGCCCAGTGCGGATTGGTTGATATCATGTGACATCTTCTGCTCTTGCTCTTGTTTTGGTGGATTCCTCACGGTTTTTTTATACAATAAATTTTATTTTATTTATGATTTAGTGTTTACTTAAATGATTATTTTTCCCAGCAATGACTACAAAAAGCCGATATTCAACTCAGCGGAGTCCCGCAGCCCTATAGCCCCGGCGGCGGCCAGCGCGGTGTACGGCGGCGGCAGCACGCCCGTCACCATGTACGTGGTGCGCGCCGCCGACGACACCGGCGCGGGCGCGGTGTCGCTGGGGGAGCCGCTCGAGCTGCGGATTGAAACCCCTGGTAAGATTCCCTCTAGGTAGCGTCCGTTTTGGGTTGATTTGAATCCACCTCCTTGCGGTACACCACGGTTTTTTAGCTTGATAAATCCTCAAATTAGTCCTCCCACCCAGGGCAGGGCAGGAGGGACTGTCAGTCTTGTACTGACTAAAATCCACGGTGTCCTTCAATAGTCCTTTACGTTCCGGGGTCACGGTAGCTTATTAGTCCCGCGACCACGGCCCCATATGCTACCTGTAACCTGCGGTGACGGTTGAGCAGATTCCACTGGTGGCGGCGATAGCCCTATCTGCCCCTATAGCCCGATAGCCCTCACTAGTAATATCGTACTTTAACGTGTCGCAAAAGCATGCATTCGAACTATAGCGAGTCGCAGTACAGTTTAGTCGCACAAGCAATATGAGTCGCATATCCGTTTGTCGAACGACTGAGTACACTCCCAAACAGGTTTTACTGTAATCCATCGATGCGCAGGAGTTCCAGTTTCATAGGGGTGAACTTGCTCCATTTTAGACCACATCTTTGCCTTCAATCTTATCCTCAATCTATTGAGGATAAGATTAAACCCATTTTAAAAATAAAATTAATTATGTAGTGAAAAATACCTAGTGATAAATATATAATTATATCAACGTATCACTTTGTCACGCAGTTTAAAGTAAACTGCGTGACAAAGTGACAAATAGCAAATTTTACCACAATTACCCACATTTTAAAATTACGTTGATATAATTATATATTTATCACTAGGTATTTTTTTTTCACTACATAATTCATTTTATTTTTAAAATGGGTCACGCAGTTTAAAGTAAACTGCGTGACAAAGTGTCAAATAGCAAATTTGACCACAATTACCCACATTTTAAACAATTACGTTGATATAATTGATCGCTCGTTCATGGTTGAGCTGTTACACAAAAACAGATAATTGTGAGTTATTAGTAGTGAATGGTAATTTCATGTCTCATTATGTTGTTGTAATTAAGTCGCTGTTAATTGCAGATGCTATGGAGATCAGGGCGTATCACCTGGTTGCTTCTTCAAGACTCGGAGACAGTTCTGTCTTGCTGCTGGACAGTCGAGGATGCCCTACCGGACAGGTGAGTGAAAAATAAATGAGCATGTTTTTGGCTTTTTACTTCAGAAGTTCTTACAAGTTTTGGAGGAATGAGGAATTTTCCTGGATGGCCAAATCCTATAAACTATAAGGCAGGTATAGCGAAAAATACCTATAGGAGTCTCCAGCCCGATTTAATGAAAATTTAAACTGACTAACTCACCCTTCCTGGCCAATGAATCGAACTGATGGATTTTGGGAAAAAAAATACATGCTGAATTTAATTGGTATACATTTCAATAGGCTAGTTGCCTAAAAAATGTAATTAGTCCGTCTTTTAGATTATTCAAAAATAAGGGACACGTATTTTTTTATTTGTAAATTAGACCAAAAATGACAAAGATATAGCCTATTAAAGTTACGTGTGACGTCACGATGCGTGGCATTTTTCGCGCAGAGTGACGTCACAGGTAACTTAAATAGGCTATTATCTTTGTTCTTTTTTGTTTAATCGAAAAAAGAAAAAATACGTGTCCAATATTTTTTTATAATCTAAAATACGGACTGAATAGAATGTAATTATTTTGACCCTGGAAACTACCCTATTGTGTGTGTGTCGTCAATTATGGTTAAATTCTGAAAAGAGAACTGAGAAGAGAACAAATAAAATGTTATGGCAGGTAATAGACAGATAAAGAAGGATGCTAATAATATTCTATTTTTTAAATATTATTTTAATTTAATATACCTATAATATTCTCTACAATGTTCTAGGTGGACTTCCCTGCGTTCTCACGTTCCTGGCTGGGTGGTACTCAGCGTCTGTCGGCGCGATTCAAAGCGTTCCGCTTCCCCACCTCGCATGTCGTGCGATTTGTGATCATGGTGCGATTCTGTGATCACAAGTGCCCACTGGTAAGTGTCGTTTGCTAAATAGTACGTTAATCTATTTAATAAATAATTGATATGTAGGTATAGATTTCTGCAGAAAGAAATCTATACCTACATATCATAAAATGGTAGGAAAGTCAAAACTGTACATTCATATTTTTTTTAAAGAATACTTGGTGTGTGATCTACAATCGATACCGAAGCCAAAAATAGAGTTTTTAGATTTTCTGTCTGTATGAAGGTAGGTATGTCCGGGATAAACTCAAAAAGTACTGCATGGATTTTCTTCAAATTTAGCACGAATATTATTAAGAAGTCTGGTCAACATATAGGCTACATATTATGACGCTATCACCTACGGGGAACGAGCAGTGAACCTTTATTTCTTAAACGCATTCACGCAGACCTACGACGTCGCGGACAGCAATTAGCTGTAAATATAGCCGACTTTAATGTTATCATTTTCCCAAAATACAGTTGGAATGCAACTCAAAAACGAACCGTAGTGCCCGTCAGACGAACGCCACACTCTACGAATGGGGCGATGCGGTCCCGGCTGCCGTACGCGCGGATGATCCGCGCTCCGGTGTCGTCCGCGCGGATGATCCGCGTCCCCCTGGCGTGGTGGCACAAGGAGGGGCCGCGCCCTGTGTCCCCGCTACTGATGACGCGATGGCACTGGAACTGGATCTGCTCGTGGACTCCAAAGATATCCTGTCCGTAGATACGCTTGTGAGAGCTGATCATAGGTCTACGTTACGTGAGTATCTTTATTTCTTTTTTGTGTGCTTTAGTTTTTATTTTGATATCATAGTAGGTATGTAAAGGGTCTGTATAAGTAAAAATTATAATTATAAATATTCTACAACTTATATGTTGAGTATTCTGTTCTACGATTTTTTATCAAGTTAGAACACATAGTCTTTACTCTGTGAATAATAAATACGGTGAAAAAAAAAGTTGGTCGTAGCCATTTCAAAGCTGTTTTTCTCGATTTCTCGTAATCAAATGTAAGTTACGTTATGGACTTGCTGATGCATGTATTCAATCGAATAAATCTATGGCTACCAATGATTCGCTCGTGTAAACACATGCTAATAAGGCCCTTGTCCCGATTTGTAAAGTGTCTATGATTACAACATTGTTCTTTTAAATATTCTCTCTAACTTGCGTGGACTCAAATAAAAGCTAAAAAACCAGGCCCATGTTTCCATATTTGAATAAGTGAAGCCAGTTAATTTACACCTACCTTTACAAAGTGGAAAACATACCTAATTAACTTTTTTCTCAATTACGTAATTTTTCCTTTGATACTAGGGTTGCCCTCCGTCAATAATAAAATAAAAGTAGTGTTTATAAAATCCAGAAAAAGAGGCAATGGATCGTTTTTGGCAAATTGGCAGTGATTCGAACTGGTCTCTACCGCTATTAATACCGATTTTTAAAAATAAAGATAATCCAAAATCCACGACTTCTGCAAATTGAAATTCTTACGATGTACTACTGCTGGCACTTCGTTCTGTGTTAGCAAACTTTACTACCTATATAACTAATCTTTCAGTCAACTGTCCGTGAGCACCATGTGACAGAGCCTTTATGCTGGAGCCTACTGAGTCGTAGAAAAAACAAGACAAAGGGGGTAAGCAGAGCCGCTCAGTTTCCAATAAGGAATTGAAGCAGCGGCAAACGGATGAGGATGGGTTCATCAAGGTGGAGAAGAAGATGAAGAAGAAGCCTCAGAAGAGTCAGAACCAGTGTGGTTCCGCGCTGGCTGGGCCAAACATGCTGTTGCGTCCTGCAATACCTACGACGCTTTTGTATGTGTCCCGGCTACATTACTCCACGAAGATTGAGGAGGTCATGGAGTATTTGCGAGTGAAGACCTCCTGGAATTTGAGGGTCGAGAGGTTGGAGCCGCGCCATGAAACCAACTTCAAATCTTTTGTGGTGCGGGTACCGACTCATTGTCTCGAGTGATTCCTCAAGGATGAGTTCTGGCCGAAAGGTGTCGTGTACCGGCGTTTTCGAGGCCAGCTGCGCGGCACCAGTCAGCAAAACACGACGCCGCCTCTTCGTGTGCAATAGTCAATAAGTCTAGTTTATAGTGATTCATATGTATTAGTTTATTTATAATTATTAGGTATATTAATAGTATGTATTCTATGTTATGGGCCATAGTTGCCTGAAATAAAGGTATAAATAAATAAGACTGGTTTTCGTACCAACACCAAAGACGAAGCGCGCTTATTATCCTTGTGACGTCACATCACGTTAGAAATGGATTAAAATTCGACGCAGTAGGCATGAATTTCGGTGGCTCGATTAGAGAGAGGGTCGGACGTACTGAATCCGGAGGTCACATGTTCAAAATGCCTTCCTGCTCGCGGTTTAAATTTTTCTTTCCAAAGAAAAGCTTTGACTTTGTTTTTGTTTCCCCAGCGGAGGATGGCAAGTTAACCGACGGCTCAATGGTGTGCGTGCACGAGTTACTGCTGGTGTCGCTGGCGCTGGCCTGGCTCGCCGTGCAGGTGCTGCTGCTACTGGGCTGCTGCGTGCTTGTTAAGAGGTACTTATAAAGCTGGCTTAAGAGACACGTTGACGGTCAACACCACTTATTAGGTTGTTTTAAGAGTCACATTGACAGTCGATGCTATTTATAAGTTTGGTTTTAGAGACACGCTGACGGTCTCACGTTTATATTATTATGGCTATTTTGAGAGTCACGTTGACGGTCGGCGTTTTAACGCTAATTTGCTTATGAAGCGTTTCTGAATAACGCCGGTCGGTTGTCAGGGCTGAACCATACATATTCAAGCGAATATGTATGGTTCAGCCCTGCGCCGCCGTCCGTCAACGTGACTCTAAAACCAGCCTATAAGCCCGGTTTCCACTGCAAGCGGAGCGGACACATTAATGACCCAGCGGGTGAAAAGAGTAAAAATGAGCTCGCTTTGGGAACGCAAAAACGATTTGTTGGTGGAAATACAAGTATGCAGTTTGCGCTTGCGAGTTTAAAGGAGTCATTAATGTGTCCGTTCCGCTCGCGGTGGAAACCGGGCTATACATCAGTCAAGATACTTTTACGGACTTCTTATTTACTTCATATTTAACACTGACATCACGCTTTTTAATCTGTTGCTTGCCTATCTGACGTTGTTTCGATCCCCGCACGGAACAAACATCGGTATGATCTACAAGTAAATGTTCCGTGCCATATTTTTATTAATAGTTAAGACTTAAGACAAACAGAATATTTTAATTCAACAGGTATCGCAACTTGGCAGAGCTGAACATGCAGAAGGACTACCACTCGTTCGACAACGTCGGCTTCGACACGGTGTCCACACACAGGCGCGTGCACTGGCCCGACCAGAATATTGACATATTGCACGCCACTTAAATTTAGCTGCTGGATTCATTTAATTGGATATTGCAAGTTTATTTATTTTAATATACGTACCTAGGTACCTAAAAGATTTTTTTACTATGGAGAAACTGCTGGATCAGTAATGGCTAAAGCTGATCGCACATTGTCAGCACCACACGTGCAATATTTTAGAATTTGTGGTATGAAATTTTATGGAATCGGAAAATGCTGTCAGCATCCGAATATTAAAAGTAGATGCTAATAATTCATTCATTCATTTTTTTAAACGTTGCCCCACACTAGGTATTTCTCCTGTGTCGTGAGTGCGTTTACAAACATATAAACTCACATGCACAAACGCTAAAAATAATGCAGCGGTTAAAATATTATGTTCGACCATACACACTATATCGACTGCAATAGTCAACCTCAGCGGGTTTTGCCGGTCAAGTATGCAGTATGCTGTCTCAATGTCACCTCCGTTGTGCGCGGCAAGTAATTTCAGTGGTTGCTGCCAAATGGCCTACCAATAATTCCAGTGTGGAAACGAGATGGCACTAGACGACTTGTACAGCTCTGTCTCTTGCCCACACTGGAATTACTCTAACTTTAAGATGTCATGGTAGGCCACCATGGTAGGTCTTAAAACCAGGCTTATTCCGGCGAGTGAAAGTGACAGAGCTATACAAGTCGTCTAGCGCCATCTCGTTCACGCACTGGAACAAGCCTGGTTTTAAGACGTTGTAATAACCCCCAGGTCTGTACACCCCAAAAAAAGGGAGAAAATTGGTTTTTAACCGACTTCAAAAAAAGGAGGAGGTTATCAATTCGACTGTATTTTTTTTTTGTGGTTGTTTTTGAAGGCGGTCACATTTCTTTAGAAAAAGTTTTGAATCTTACGTTGTAAATAAAAGGTACAGTCAGCATTAAAAGTCGATGACCACATTCAGATTTTCAAAATTACTGTACATTATATCACCCATAAATCGCTCAACAAGATAGGTACCAGTATTGAATGAACATCATTAAAGTTCAAAATTAACTGAACACTAATTGTCAAAAGACACTGAACACCATTTTGTCAAAAATTGCTGATCGTTATGATACCCGAAAATATCATAACATTCAGTTTTACAAAAGTTAATGAACAATACAAAATGCTTGTTTTGGTTATCCAGTATAATCACGGCAACGTCCAAGAGTAACTTAACATCATGAATAACAAAAAAGTCACTGAACAATCTAAAATGCTTGTTTTAGTTAAATCTAGTGAAATCACGGCAACGTCCAAAATTAGCTTAACATCATAAATGACAAAAGTCACTGAACATTACTTTGTTTCGGATACGTAGTGTGTAAACTTATAACTACTATGAAAAGTAGCTGAACTGCAAACTAAAAAATCTTCAGAGTTATAAATCCAATCTTGTCCTATCCAAACTAAAGCATGTAAAAAGAAAATTAAATGGATGTAAATTACGAATTTAACTTTCCAAAATTATAATTTTTTGATGGGATTTCATTACTTTTTGAACATAAATATTATAAGTAAGTAGCCTGTGCTGATTGTTACATGTATAATTACAGTTACAGGCAGTAAGTATAAAAGTGTGCCTAAGGGAAAAAAAATATTAAAACTAGAACTCCGCCGAACTTAGGTCTCTTCCTCTTTGAATTACAATTTAAATTTTTTCGTGGGATACTTTCGGAAAATCTAAATACATGCCGTGTCACCTCAGTTGATTTTAGGTTTGAGAAGGAAGGGGTTGTGGATGGGTCAAAATTAAGTCCAATAGGGCTTAATTAACTTATTTTGACTTCATTTTGAGGGAAAATTAATAACAATAACCTGTATTAAAAGAGAAATATGGTTTCTAGATACTAAACCGAACGAATAAGATATACAACGAAAACAGATTAATACGCATCTTTTAATAAATTGAAAGAATATATAGGCCAAGTTTTGCTTTTATTAAAGCATGCAATAAAATCCTTCCTTTAAAACTTGAATACCCCTTTTCACTAAATTGGGGGGTGATTTTCTAAAAATCTAAAAAAGGCATGTTCGATCAATTTTATCTCATTTCTGTAGGTATACTGAGTTTCAAATTTGTCCGCTTGCGTGTTATGTTATTTTCCCATACAAAATTTTACGTCATCAAAATCACCAAATGAGATTAGTTTTAAAAAACTAATAATGCCAATCTTTTTCCTGTGTTTTAAATTATAATCCCAAGTAATTAGATTTCAAATAAAAAGGTTTTCACTCTCTTAGAGTTGGATTCTCGTAAAATCCTTTCTTAATGATAACTTTCTTACTAGCGGTTTTTTTTTACGTGGCAAAATCATCAAATGAGTCCTCCCACCCCGGGCAGGGCGGGAGGGACTGTCAGACTTGTACTGACTAAAATCCACGGTGTCCTTCGGTAGCCCTTTCTGTGCCGGAGTCGCGGTATACGTATGTCCCGCAACCCCGGGCAGGACTGTGGCCCTCTATAGGGGGGCCCCGTCATTATGCTGACGCTCCTTGAGGCGCGCGTGGAACACAACGCGCCGTCGACCCGGGCATGGTCCATGGTCGGGCAGCATGCCAGCGCCTACGGTGGCCGGAGATCGTCCCGCGACATCCGTCGCCGTGGGCGTCTACCACTGCGTCTGGGGCGGAGGTAGGACGGTATCCTCTCTCTCAAGCGGCCCGCCTCCTCCTTCGCGAGCATGACTGCTTCGCAGAAGGAGGCTACCGCCTCCCACTCCGTCTCACCCCGCAGCATGGCCGCGACCAATGCCGGGCGCGAGAGGTCTCCGCCTATCGCCGCCGTGAGGACACGGCGGTGCTCCGCCCAAGCAGGGCAGTCCTGCACCGTGTGCTCCACCGTGTCCTCCGGGCGGTCCTATTGGACTTAATTTTGACCCATCCACAACCCCTTCCTCTTGAAAACCTAAAATCTACTGAGGTGATACGGCATGTATTTAGATTTTCCGAAAGTATCCCACGAAAAAAATTAAATTGAAATTCACAGAGGAAGAGACCTAAGTTCGGCGGAGTTCTAGTTTTAATATTTTTTTTCCCTTAGGCACACTAAATTTATACTTACTGCGTGTAACTGGACTGTCTGGACTGGCCTGTTGGTCTAGTGGTTAGTGACCCTGACTGCTATGCCGGAGGTCGTGGGTTCGATTCCCACCCAGGACAAATGTTTGTGTGAAGAGCACGATCATTTGTTCTGTGTCTGGGTGTAATTTATCTATAATATGTATGTATTTAGAAATATATAAGTATGTTTATCAGTTGTCTAGTACCCATAACACAAGCTCTGCTTAGCTTGGGACTAGATGGCGTTGTGTGATAGTTGTGGAATATTATTATTATATTATTATTATTATTAACTGTAATTACACATGTAACAATCAGCACAGGCTACTTACTAATAATATTTATGTTCAAAAAGTAATGAAATCCCATCAAAAACATAAATGTGAAATAAGAGCCAAGTTCTAATTTCTCATTTATTTTCGTTTTCGCTCGTTCGTTCTACAGAACCATAAAATAAAAAATGTGCTTGTCGCTTGAACACCCTCTTCTAATATTTCTCATTGATACTTAGTATGAAAAAATAATAATTTTGGAAAGTTAAATTCGTAATTTACATCCATTTAATTTTCTTTTTTTACCGACTTCAAAAGGAGGTTATCAATTCGACCCGTATGTATGTAATATTTCCAGAACTGTCCAGTTTTCGAATATGTTGGTCTATATAAGCGTCTGAACAAATGTGCCAAATTTCGAAAGCGTATATATGTATGTATGTGTATATGTATGTTTTTATGTTTGTGTTCGCATATCTCCGGAACTACAAGTCGATTTAATATATAAAGATAAATTCTTTTTTGTTATACTAGGTATTGTTCAACTTAGGGTACACTGCAAGTTTCATCAAAATCGGTTCAGTAGTTTTTGAGAAATGGATATTTATGTGGTGACGGATTACAAGATATTGACAAATACCTATGTATTTTACAATACAAGAATTTGGGTTGATTAAATAATAAATAAATAAACTAAAAAGGGTAAAATAAAAACTTTTTCAAAAAAAGTAACCGACTTCAAAAACAACAACAAAAAAGGGTGAAATAACCTAATTAATAACTTCTTTCGGAAGTCGGTGGCAAAAATCAATGAAAATAAAAATATAGCCACCGACTTCCGAAAGAAGTTATTAATTAGGTTATTTCACCCTTTTTTGTTGTTGTTTTTGAAGTCGGTTACATTTTTTGAAAAAGTTTTTTTACATGCCTTAGTTTGGATAGGACAAGATTGGATTTATAACCCTGAAGATTTTTTAGTTTGCAGTTCAGCTACTTTTCATAGTAGTTATAAGTTTACACACTACGTATCCGAAACAAAGTAATGTTCAGTGACTTTTGTCATTTATGATGTTAAGCTAATTTTGGACGTTGCCGTGATTTCACTAGATTTAACTAAAACAAGCATTTTAGATTGTTCAGTGACTTTTGTTATTTATGATGTTAAGTTACTCTTGGACGTTGCCGTGATTATACTGGATAACCAAAACAAGCATTTTGTATTGTTCATTAACTTTTGTAAAACTGAATGTTATGATATTTTCGGGTATCATAACGATCAGCAATTTTTGACAAAATGGTGTTCAGTGACTTTTGACAATTAGTGTTCAGTTAATTTTGAACTTTAATGATGTTCATTCAATACTGGTACCTATCCTGTTGAGCGATTTATGGGTGATATAATGTACAGTAATTTTGAAAATCTGAATGTGGTCATCGACTTTTAATGCTGACTGTACATGATTTTATGGTCGTGATTGTAGTTAGTCTACAGCGTTACCTGACACCTCTCTTTTCTGTTTCGAATAATTTTGTAAGAAAATCAAGTAATTAAGTACACTAGGACTGTAAATTATTATGGTAGTTGTTTTAAAATAAAATGTATAAAAGGTTATTTTAAGATAAATGTGACTTGCACAATTTTATAGAAAACCAAATCAGTGTGAGTATCAAGGTGTGTGATTTCTTCAGTTAAATTGTAAATAGAATTAACTGTAGTAAATACCAAATAGTACGACTTTTTAAAGTAGATAAGAAAATATATGATTGTACATTTTTTTAACACGTTATTTTAATCATATCGTCAAGTAAACACGGAATGACAAGACAAAACCCTTTCAATATGATTTTTCTCTGATTTCACAACACTGTCAACATCAAAGTGATCTCTATGTGTGTTGAAATAAGGTTGTTGTTGGCTAGTTAAACGAAAAAACACTGAAATGCATAGCATAGTAGAACCAGGCTATAATGTTCCCACTGCTGGGACACAGGCCTCCTCTCTGTGAGAGAAAGTGGGCTGCAAATGCCACCACGTTGCCCCAGTGCAGGTTTGCAGATGTCACAATGTCTTTGATTTGTTTGTTAATAGGACATGCTGGTTTTGACGGCAGTGGTGATGAGATAATAAATTACACAAAGTAATGCTTGCCTAGGTTCAATACTCAATTCGTAAGTCTGCCAACTTACGAGTCGATCATCATGGGTTCGACCCCAGCCAGGCGCTTAAGGCCCCCCGTTACCTACCACAGGGCCAACACTGCTTTGAAATGCCTTTCAAATGCTACGCAAATACAAATCCAAATATCGTAAACGGTAACTCTTTATTTACATTTGAATTAATTTTTTTTTACATTTTCTTTAGAAGCTGTTACGCGACAGTCTCTTTGAACTCAACATTTCTTGAAAGGCTGTGTAAAACGTTTCCGTTCAAGAAGTATTAAGTTATTTTATTAATAAAATTATTTTTTATTTTACGGCGTTCTTCTAATCGTTTACATAGAAAAATATCATCAAGGGTAGGTCGCGAATACCGAAATATTCTTACTCGTTCATACGGCTCCATTGGGTTCGCAGATTTCGGTATTCGGCTAAGTTGTTGTTACTGTTTGGTGGTAATATCGGTAGGTCACTGGGTGGCGTTGGGTGGCGCGGCGTGGGGCGGGGGGGCGGACAGCGGCGCGGGGGCGGCGGGGGCGCGCGCCCCCCCCCGCGGCGCCGCCTGTCGCACGCTCTGTCGGTTGGAGGCCGCGTTGTAGTGGTAGCCGTCGAACTTGTCCGACGCGCCTCCCGCCGGCGGGAATGTGGCTGTGCCCATGTACATCACCTACAAATTAAAAAATTACATTGCAAGATGCGAGGACCTCTCCCGAAGGACGAACCGTTGAATGCATGAGGCTAAGAACTATAACCACTCGCTATCTTCAGTTAAAGCTGCAGATTCGGTCAAACTCCAAAATGGCTGCGGTCTCCGGACTTTGACAGACTTTTCGTTAGTAGATTTATGTTTTTTTAGATGAATTTGGTATCCGGAGCCTGGTTCACAACCGAAAAGCATCGAGAAATTGCAGCGAGAATCGCCAGAAACCATAATTATAAAGCACTGCTTATATTAAATACTAGCGGCCCGTCCCGGCTTCGCACGGATGGCCTATGTAACTAAGGATGAATGTCAGCTACATTCTTCCTGAGATAACTAATGATGAAAACATTTTTGAAATCGGCACAGTAGTTTTTGAGGTTATTCATTTCAAATATACACACAAAAATACAAATCTTTCCTCTTTATAATATTAGTGTAGAAGAACGAAATTAAAAGGTACCTACCTGAGGCTTGTACCCGTCGGGTCCAGCTTCGTACTCGACGAGCTGCATCCTGCCATCAGGCAGCAGCACGTGGTAGGAGCCGGTGGCGTGGTCCTCCTTCCTCTTCTCGTTGTGTCCGAAGTCCAGGCTCACTCCGTTGTCTTGCACGTCATACGAGAAATCGTAGTTAGCTGGCAACTGAGAATTGGACATAGATTATGCTTCAAACGCTACCCTATTATTAAGACACAGCTGGTCGTCTGTCTGTCCGTCTGTCTACGGGCTGTATCTCATGAACCGTGATACTTAGACAATTGAAAATTTCACAGATGATGTATTTCTGTTGCTGCTATTACAACAAAATAGAATAAAATAAACACTTAAAGGAGCTATTTTTATAGGCAATGGTACGGAATCCCTCGTGCGCGAGTCCAACTCACAATTAACAAATACACCATCATAATTAGTCCTCTTACAAATACACCATCTTGCATCGTACATGCTGTATAGTAGCGCGTAGCTGAATTTTGTGCCTTCATTAAAATTCTCTAAAAACATGATCATTACTGTGGAGTACCCTATTGCTCAGTGACAGGAAATAAAAATGCTGCATCCGGTAAGAATGGAAGCCGCAAACCCATTAAAGGAAAAAGGCTAGGCATTTCATGATGATGATCAATAAATTTAAAATATTTTTGAAGAAAGCAAGTGTGAGAGTATTTTTTTCATTAAATGTTATGGATTTCCGCAAAGTAACGCCTGATTCCATAATTTATTTTTTTCATGGCGAAACTTACCGAAGGTTCCTGTATAGGTTTCTTCTGACCACCACCGCCGCCGCCGCCGATCTTTGGTGGTAAATACTCTTGCGCATACGCATTTGTCCATAGCGACACTAATAAAGTTACCTGGAAATGTTATTATTATGAAATTAAAGTAGGTATACTATGAAACAGTGCAGTAGTACAGGAATCATCGTAAATAAACTTGATATTATAATATCTAAACATAAAATCAAACCTGGTGGCCTACCATGTACTTCTAAAACGTGAGTCTTTAGGCTGTGGGAAAGAGATGGCGCTAGACGACTTGTATAGCTCTGTCTCTTTCCCACAGCCTAAATTGGATCGCGTTGAGAGCTCGTGGTAAGGTTTCTGTACCTAATGTCCGAAGGAAGGAAGGATGTGAACCTATTACATAAGTATATCCACATTACCTTGCTTGCCTCAATAACAAGACCTTAAACCTAAGTAAATTACACGAAATCGCCTCAAATGCGCAAAAGCAAATTCAATGCCAGCGGGCAAAGGCTTTTTTCTTCGTAAATAAATTAAAACACTCACACAAATAATTCTCCACATTTTTTAAATAATACTTGTCCTTCCTCTGGTGGGCACTGGGTGGTTTTGGGAGATTCAAGCAAAAGTGCGATGTTTATAAAGCCAAGGGCTGCGGTTTTGCCAGCCCCGCCTCCTGGCATTTTTTCATTAGCAAGATGCACGAACCACGAAAATATTTCGAAATGAATTTAAATGACTTAGTTCACGCCAGTAATGGGTTCAGTCGTGGCTCTAACTAGTACAAAGTTGCAAGTAAGTATTAGAGTAGGTAGGTACGACGGTACGTACCTGAGGCCTTTACCGACAGAGTGCGATATTGGGCGATATGATCTGAATCCATGCGATCTCTGTATCCTATGGATGTCCCTATACATACGAGTATAAGGCTCACTGCCGGCGTCATATCTATCGCATTCATTCGTTATCAGCCATTCAGCCTTTACAAAGATCGCATTGGTTCAGATCGTATGGCCAGATCGGATCGCCGACACGGATCGCGCTCTGTGGGTAGATCAGAGATCGCGCTCTGTAGCGTCTATGGATATGGGCAACTAAAATAATGATACAGTACAAATGGCACCATCCGTGCTGCTACTCATGTATCATAATTATCATATCAATAGTGCGGTGCTATTAATATTATAATTATCTACTTATTTTATTTTATTTATTTATATTATCTTATTTTATTTATATTTTATATTACTTATTTATTTTATTATCTCTTGAAACCCAGAATGAACAACATTGGCGACCACCAAAAAAGTTCCGGAAAATAGGGAAAATGAATAGAACTTGTCTTACATCCCGCAATGAAATTAATCAGAAAGATTAGGTAACCTGCAGAGGTGTAAGAAAATACGTAATTTCTACTTTCCCTCCATATTAAATTAAGCAGGAGACAGAACGTAACAAGGTCAAAAAACACCAAAGGACATTTACAACTGGGATAATACCTATCGTTGCTTATAGTAGGTACCACGGATAGGTACAAAAAACGATTTCTATGAACGGTTTGTTATCATTGCCACGTAGGTAGTTATTAAACTCCAGCTGATGTGCAGTTTACAGTGACCTACACACGGGCCACACGGCCCTAAAATCAAAGGCAAATCGCAACCATAATGATCACTGTTTTAAGCTCTCACGGTTTGTCTCTAAATTTAAAATGTCACTTACGCGGGATATCTTCCGTGATTATCTAATAATGATGTTGCGATCGAACATCATTATGGTTGCGATTTGCCTACACACCACGATACGATTTAGGGAACGATCTACGGCGCTCCCCCACCACTTCCCCGATATCGCCTCTGATTTTAGGGCCGTGTGTAGGCCACTACGTCGGTCGGCCAGGCGCTTTTGGCGAGTAGACTCGGTCAACGTGTAAGTATGGTAGGTGTAGGTATGGTATGGTAGTATATACCAGGCACTTTAGCTTTTTTCGGTCGGTTGTAAGCGATTGTTGTTTTTTTAGATACACCAAAGGAAATTCGGGAACCTCGTAAACTTATCACCGATCACACGGTGACACGGTACAGTTCAGGGTTTTAGAAAAGGTGTATTGATTTGACGGGGGATAAACGGTGGTCAAAACTGTACATTGAATAGTAATAAAAACTTAACTGCTTCATTCAGATTTCGAACATAAATCAATTTTGTCGATACGATACGCTATGTGTGAAGTCGGTGTTAGGGATTATCAAATCGATCACAGTGCGCGATATGGCGATATGGCAAAGTTTTGGGACACCACGGGGATACCCAAGGAGTGATGTAATTCGTGTCAAGTTTAAAATGCATCACAACCTTTTTAGGTTTTATTTATTTAAAAAAACCCAGCTGAAAATGGTTAACAATATAAAAAAAAAACAAGCCATCTTTATTTTTTCTTTTTACCTTTTCAACAATAATTTTACTTGCCAGTTATTTTAGTGACAGATTATCTGCCATGAACTGTCAAACAGTTAAGTATTTGATTGTGATTTGATTTAAATAAAATATTTACAAAATTATTCACAATGATTTTTCCTAAGGATTTAATTCGATATTATGAGACTGTAGAAAACTTTCTACGTCAACAAGAAATAATTCCAGGGTATGTAACTTCAAACTAAAATATTTTTCAAGGAGCAGATCAGATTGTAAGGGGATAGCATCCGCAGCCGAGTTTGAGGATGCATACCTGTTCGGACCAGCTTTTTAGGTAAAACGGGGTGTAGATTTTGGAACAAAATAAACGCCTAAGATGACCCACTGACCGCCGGGAGGGACGCCCTAGGAAGACCTTCACGGTTCTTATTGGTGAAGTGCTTCAGAAAGGCCCAGTTGTGTAGTCCTCGCAATCGGCGTGCGTGTATAACGAGATGTATGAATGTGGATGAGGCGAAAGGAGTATGTAAGGATCGTAGCAGGTGGCGCTCTGTAGTTTCTGACCACCCCCGTGGGAAGAAGGCGTGATTTTATGTAGGTATGCAAGTTTTTCTTACATTTTAATTTGTTTCCGAACATGAAGCTGCGGTACTACGTGCAACACTGCGTAAGGAAAATTCTGCATTGCCTGTTGCTTTTCATGTTACAGCTTGAACTTATTACGTAATGTAAAGTTAGCCGGATAAGGAACAATTACTATTATGTGGTTTCCTAGGACACACAGCGTCGATAGAAGAAAGCTGTTGTAAATTCGCCTTTAATTGATTATATGTGGTTAAAAACTTACCCAAATGTCCATGGTTCTATACCTGTCTCTTTCTTTCACCAGCGTGCATCCTTTTCTTACCGTGACAGATGCCATGACTGCTTAGCTGTCAACTTCATAGCGTTTGTAAATTTTGCCGGTTAGACATCGGAAAATTTTCCAAAGTTAAAAAAGTGTTCAAATACAATAATTAATTGTATTTAATTAGCACACAGCGTTTATTTAGAGTCCGTGACACGTTTTCCTTTGTGAATTAGTGTTTTAGAAGGATTACGAACTAAATTGAGTGGGTAAGTGTGGTGTGAGGTTACGAGGTTTGAATGTTGACGCTCAGGCGATAGATCAGCATTCAATACGGTGAGACATGATGACTGGTCATCATCATCATCATCATCTTCATCCTTGAACGACGAGAGCATAGCTTCACATCCACCCAACAGAAGACGCAAAGTCACGTAAGTACAAACAAGTTCAAACTTGTCCGGACCCTAGCGCCTCGTGTAGAGACACAAATTCAAGACGAGGACTTTATTTCTAGTTATTTAACTACTTGTATTACCTCCTCTGACAACGAGAAGGCTATCCGACATCAAATATTTTGAAGAAAAAAAAAATATTTGTGTATTTCGAAGTTTTAGTACGGAACTGGATGAAAGACAATTTATTCCACTTTCAATGAAGGATTACAAGCAAATCCAAAATTTAATCAGATTTGTCTGATATATTTTTACAAAACCCCCGTACAATCTTGTATCGCTACTCCTTGTTTTAACCGATTTGTTGCGGAAGCATGTTTCAAAGCCATCACCTTCTTTTGCGTGTGGCGTTAGGCACGGATGTGTGTCATTGTAAATCGGTTAAAGGTCTTAAAGTTAATGATTAATTGTATCATTTTATCAAGACCAAAGAGTAATAAGTTTCAACGGAGTTGTTACTATCCAACAATATTTTGAAATTGAGAGAACTATTATGATTAACATTACAGGGCTTGCTTAAGTGGGTATCGGATACCTTAATTATTTTCATTTTAACACATACTTTGAAAAGATTTTGATTATTTTTGGTCCACCAACGTCGGACTCATAATTATCTATTCAGTTTTAGGCCTTGCACCCTATCAAAGGTTCTTTAGGTGGACTTAAGGTCCAGTTAATTAAACAAGTATAAACAAAAAACTATTTGAATATTTGACTATTCAGAACATTTAGAGGGATTGTCTAAAGGACCATGCACATTCAGGGCAACCACAGGGAGTAAGCAATCATATTTTGAAATTAATAACAGCTTACCATGTTCCATTCATAAGGGAACCTCCCCTTGGTATCTAGTCAAAGACGTTTTTAGAAAAATTTGCAACCCCAATTACAAAGGGCCATATAGGTACCTAATTCGAGTTTACTATGTCAAGAGATTTAGTAAAAAAAAAAAAAAAAAACAATTATAAAAGTGGGTTATTTCCCATATTAGACCGCGGAGGTCTCAATTCATAATGCCAGTGAAGCATTTGTGAAGATATACATTCATTCATAAATTACTATGCTTAGGAGTATTTTCAATTACCAATTGCAGAGACACACAGGAGTCTCCTCTATGTGATCTATAACAACGAAGTGCTGCTGTTAACAGCCTTTGTATTTGGCCTATCTATGGCTTCAATTATGTTGTTGTGTGAACAACGTTTCTGTATAATTTTTAAGTGCCTGGACTGTTGTTCCTGGTTAATCAGGATCGTACAAGTACTTGTTTCTCAGGTTGCGAAAACGCTGAGAATATTGGAAATCTTGGGGCATCACATAAATCATCAGAAGTCTGCTTGAGTGCTCTCTTTAAGCAGAATATATTGGCCTAGTATGGGACACCCAGCAAAACTGGGTATAACGTTCCTCCAATAAAATAGATAAAGATTAAAGTAATCTTTAACAAGATAGAGCAATTTAATCAGTTGTCCACAAGAAGCTCAGACTTTATTGGTTTTACTGAATTATGATAATTACGCAGTATCAAAAGAAATATATTGTTGCAGAAGGTAACTGTTTCTAAAATTGTTCTATCAAAACAGGTTACTAGAGAAAAGTAAGTTTTTCCTCTGCCTGTTCAACAAGGGTGGTTAAAGCCATAGAGTACAACGCAATACCGTAGAGTTAAGAAAGGTGCAACTCACTTCTTGACCACGGATACACCCAACTAGGGGTAGGGAGCCCAATTAAACATCACTTACTCGTCTGTAAGGTGGGCTCCATGCCAGATGCCCTGGCGCTCAAATTTTGTTTCTGAAGCGGATGTCGTATTTGCACACATAAATATTAAGTCCGACAACAGGACTCTTATTTGCATATCTCAGAAACAAAGGGGGGGGGAAGACACTCCCTTGCAATATTAAAGCTGGCAAACAAAATTGCGGATCGCCTCTCAAGGGGCCGCAATGTACCAGAGTGGTATCTTTTACCCCAAGCCGCGGAGGCAAACAAAATTGCGGATCGCCTCTCAAGGGACCGCAAAGTACCATAGTGGCATCTTTTACACCAAGCCGCGGAGGCAAACAAAATTGCGGATCGCCTCTCAAGGGGCCGCAATGTACCAGAGTGGCATCTTTTACCCCAAGCCGCGGAGGCCATGTTAAAGATGTGGGGCGTCCCAGACGTAGATTTATTCACGTTATGAGAAACGGTTTTCGTACCAAAACTGCAAAGTACGCAAAAAACTAGGTTCCAAAACCTTATGCAGTTATATGCGATGTTTACAGCCGACAATGGGACTATCGGCTGGGCTGGGCATTCCCCCACCCAGCGTAATACCAGAAGTATGAACTACTTATTTGAACAAGGCACAATCTTACAATCGACAAAGAATTATGACCTACCAGAAGCATTATTTTCTTACAGACATTCAAATATGATTAGGTCCACAGTCATAAACATAAATTAAATATCCATATTAACGACCTTGATCTTTGTTATTTTGACAGATTCAAACGACGAATTGTCAAAAAGGATCATAATTCAAATTTGTTGATAGTACATTCTACTAACGCCACAGTGCGCCAAATGCTTCTCACTACTTGATCTGCAAGCGAGAGCGGGAGCCACTTTCGATAAAGAACCTGCGGAAGGTCTTAGATCGGACTACAGGCAAGTGCCCTGCACAGGTGGACAAAATTCCGATAAAGAACCTGCAGAAGGTCTTAGATCGGACTACATGCAAGTGCCTTGCACAGGCGGTCAAAATTCCGATAAAGATCCTGTGGGAAGTCTTAACATATTGGACTACAGGCAAGTGCTTGGCACAGGTGGACAAGTTATACCCCTAGCTTGGAAAATTAGGGGTGGGCTGACCAAGTCTCTCCCTAAACTCTAGTGGAACAAGACTTATTAAAAAAGTAACTGGCGGACATCTACTTTTACAACAATATAAAGCCCTATTTAAAAGATGGTGATCCTGGTGTTACACCAATCAAATTAACCCTGAATCACCTGTAGGTGTACAAGCTGATAAAGTAAAAATTTCAGGCTAAATTGTTTTGAGAAAACAAACGAGATTATAGATTCTATTTGATCGATTATATTTTGCCTGCATACGTTTACTATCTCAACTTACTGATCAACATCTGAGGTAGATATCTCAAGACAATCTTTCATTCAGAAAGTTCTAGAAGCCTTTTCACTTGCTAAAGCTTGCAGTACAAAAACTGCCAATAGGGTACACTACAATATTACTTTGTTTTTTAATTGACTAAAGAACTCTGCATATCCAGGTTCTTCGTTTAAGATAGCTAGGCGAATAGCTCTAATATTATTGCTACCCTCAGGTCATAGAATTCATGATCTCACATCAGATCGAGATAATTAGAAAATAGCCCAGAAAATCCTATTACTATGAAAGATGAAAACAGAATCAAAATCACACAGTCAGTAAGGTTCGTTGTTGCGGAAACATCGGGACCATGTCTGTCTACCCTGTTAGAACTGTCTGAAAATAGAAAAAACACAGACAACACAGTCACAAATTTATTCCTCTATCTGGAAAATTAAAGCCAGCTTCTACACAAGTTGGGAACATAGCATTACTTTCAAAGTTGCTATTAATAGTGCCCCATTGGGCAGTTATAACAAGTTAGCTATTATAGCCTCAAGAAGCTACTTGTTCAAGCAGTACTTGACAGGGAAAACTGACAGAGTTATAAAATGTAGGTATCAGAAGTTTTACTGTCAACCAGTAAACAAGATTGATGACACCAACTCCAATGCATATATTTATTGCAGTTAGATTTATGCAATATTCATTAAATAAATAATTGTCTTCATTGGTTATACCTTTAGAAGACATAAATTTATCCTGGATAAAGATTTAATTTAGAATTATCTCCTTGTACCAACTACTATTTTGATTTCTGAAGAAGTTACAAATTAGAAAGGCACATTACAAATCTTGTTACAGTAAGGGTTTTATGAGAGGTCTTCAAAAACTATTTTTAGATCTATTTATGCTGTAGAACAGTATTATAATTATTTCATCATAGCGTTTGTATTTATCACCAGCAGATACCAAACAGGTCTTCTATCGACGCTGTGTGTCCTAGGAAACCACATAATATGACTGTTTTGCATTCCAACAAAACAGGTATTATGTGTTGAATAGGACACACAGCGTCGCAGCAAGTCTCTTGCTGGTACCTCGAAGACTCTATGAAGTTGACAGCTAAGCAGTCATGGCATCTGTCACGGTAAGAAAAGGATGCACGCTGGTGAAAGAAAGAGACAGGTATAGAACCATGGACATTTGGGTAAGTTTTTAACCACATATAATCAATTAAAGGCGAATTTACAACAGCTTTCTTCTATCGACGCTGTGTGTCCTATTCAACACATAATACCTGTTTTGTTGGAATGCAAAACAGTCATACTTTAACAGTGAAATAAATTTGGTTTCAGAAAATCTGGTCGTCACATGAAATTCCCGTACACTTTTTCGGCAAAAGTAGCACAGTTTCCGTTATTTTTCTACTTGAAAAATAATTGGATTTGGATGTATTATCCTTTTGGTGCATTAGGGGGTTTCTGGGTTTTCAGTAAAATACATAAAGTGGTGAATTCTGATTCGAATAAAAGAAGCTGGGCAGAATCTCAAAGGAAGATTGCTGAGAAGGAAGCAGAAGCTCATCATCATTAATTCCTCATCTTGCTTGATTTACTTATGTCGGTTCTTCACGATTGTTTAGCGGTCATTTAAAAAATTATACCTCCACTGCTATATTATATTGATTTTCATTATTAAGAGCGTATATTCCGAAAGCTGGCAACGTCGCAAATGGTTGTCAAATATTAAGAAGTTTTAATTAATTTTGCATTGTTACTGTATGAAAATAAGAAATATGGTTCTGTAGTGCACTAAAAAATTGATAAGGGAATGCAATAATTAATATCGTAACACCGAATATATAGTTTTAGATGTAGAAAAAGCATTTGGAAGCTTTCCAAATGCCTTTTATGCACCTGAAACGGTTACAACATCAAATTCAGTGTTTTAATTGCATTCCTATATCATTTTTTTAGTGCACTACAGAGCGATATTTCTTGTTTTCATACAGAAAATTTGCCAAATTAATTAAAACTTGTAATTATTTGACAGCTTTTTGCGACGTTGCCAACTTTCAGAATATGCAGCCTTAACCTAAACTACTATGTCAGCTGTTGGATTGTTGGAATCAAGACTGACAGTTCCAAAGTCTTTATACAATCCTCAATCATACATGAGCCCATGCATGACTTTTCAATGTAACAGGTACATTGACAAAAACTACAGAATGCTACTTGCTACGATTCTTCTAACAATTTAAAGATTACTGTCTTTCGCCTCATCTACGTTCATACAGGCACAGGCACGCGGGTTACGAGTAGGTACCTATACTTCATCCGACTTTTCTAAATAACATCTCTCTTCCTTTGAGTCAGAAGAACCTCACACTAATAAGGTCGAATTTTAAAATCACGGTAGCTAACGGAACAGCTAATCGGCTAAAGGTGAACGCAGACCTAGCCGCACCGCCGTCTCCGCAGTCCCCGCAGTCATCGTTTTCTTACCGCTTCTGCGGCTACTGCGATGCGGGTGAGTGTGCCAGGTTTCATAGAACTTCATACCAAGAATTCGTAATGCGGAGACTGCGGTGCGGCTAGGTCTGCGTTCACCTTAATCGTGCTTTTCAAATGATTATATGAAAGTGGCTGAAGTAGGTACCTAAGTAAAAGGGGTATCCAGTATCCATGCGTGTTCTGGCGGGAACTTTAAAAAAGAGCGCGCAAGAAAAAAATTTCAAATTCCTTTTTAATTAAATCCTAGCTAGTTTTTTTCTCAAAAGTCAATAAAAATAACAGTTTTAGGTGTGCAAACACGTACAAATGGTAGGAAACGAGGGGGGCGGGGATAACCCGCCCACCGCAATTAAACGTCCTCGGCCTGAGGACAGTGGAGGAATAAATATGGACATGGATGGCGGCGGTGGTGGTGAGCAAATCTATTCGCCGTATATTAAACCGGACTATAAGAGACTATACCCGGAAAATGCAAATTACCTGGATTTTAAGGTATTTATTGAAGCTGCAAATAACAAGGATAGGATAGGCAATAAGAGCCCTATCTACCTAAACCATATATTTTCTAGCGAGATAAAAGGGGTGACGGCTATACAAAGAATAAATGCAAATAAAATAGCAGTTATATTTAAACAGTATAATACGGCCAATAACCTTATTAACAATAGCGCATTCCTTAACAAACATGGCTTGAAAGCGTTTATTCCGGCTGCACAAATAGAAAAAACAGGAATAATCAGATTTGTACCAGCAAACATTTATATCAAAGAACTTTATTCTAAACTATCATCAATTTATGAAATAATAGCTGTAAGAAGATTTGTAAAAAAGGTAGGACAAGAACGAGTACCACTACAAACCGTTAGCATAACTTTTCTATCTAATGTACTTCCAGACAATGTCCAATATGATTTGTTTTCTTACCGAGTTTTTGAATATATTCCCCCATTACAGCAATGTTTCCGTTGCTTTAAATTTAACCACTCTGCTAGGATATGTAATGGCAAACAAAGATGTTCCATTTGTGGAGGCGAGCATTTATATAAAGAATGTGATAGACCAACAGAGATATGCTGTTGCAATTGCAGCGGGCCTCATCTTGCAATATCTAGATTATGTCCAATTAAGATAAATAAAATTTTAGAAAAGAAAAATAAGATTACTTATTCAAGTGCTACATTAACGAAACAAATTAAGAATGATAATACACAATTCCCACCTCTGCCACCTCCAAAAATGAAAACAATCGATTCTGTAAATAAATCTGTACATACATCTGTAAATAAGCTTGTATCTGTAAATAATTCTGTACAAAGTGTAAATAAATCTGTACAAAATGTAAATAAATCTAAAGAAGTCCCTCCTAAGGTTGACATCAAAGCCCAAATAGTTGCCAACAACGACGTACTTATGGCCCTGGTACAGACGTTGGTGGAACTGGGTAATAAGGGAGATAATACGCCTACCACCGTCAACAGTATTAAAGAAATACTTCTTAAAAATCTAAAGTAATGGATCCAAGTCACACTCAGTCTACACTACGTATTGCTCAGTATAACATTCAAAGTGCTAATAGTAAAAAACCCTTATTGATTCAATTCTTACAACAACAAAATATTGACATTTGCTTACTGAACGAAACATGGTTTAAAAACAATAATTTTAGAATACCTGGATATAACATTTACATTAAAAACTCCAACAATACTCATAATGGTGTAGCAATTTTAATTAAACCATATTTAAGGTATAAAGTTTTAAACACTAGATTTTATGAAGACATTCAAACTGTTGCTCTGTCCTTATCTACTGTGCATGGTAGTTTGACTATTCTTTGTGTATACTGCCCTCCTTCTAGTGGGCAAATACGGATCAATAGACTACGTAATATTATTAATGATCTTCCAAAGCCTATATTCGTCAGTGGTGACTTTAATGCGCACCACATTGCATTTGGTTGTCTATCCACTAAAAGCAGAGGTCAGGATCTATTCAATATTATTGATGACTTGGATTTATGTATTTTAAATGACGGTCGTTTTACAACTGTTAACAACCCAAGACGAAATCCGTCTGCAATTGATGTTAGCTTTATTAGTGCTAATCTCGCATCAATATGCGAGTGGTCTGTACATGATGACGCCATGGGCAGCTATCACTACCCAACAATAACAGAGATTTCATTACATATTGATAGATATCATATTAATCCCCCTATTGATAGGTTTACATATAAAAAAGCAGATTGGGAGAAGTATAAAACTATTTCCAAAACAGTATTTAATGATTTAGTCCTAAAACTGTATGATCCTATTTCAACCTATAATGATTTTTGTTCTCGATTGGATACTTTAAAAGATATGACAATTCCTAAATTTAATAAACCAAATCATTTTAAAACCAGACCTCCAACTCCTTGGTGGAATGACATTTGTGAGAAAAGTGTAATTGCCTCTTACAATGCATTGAAACTTTATAGAACTGAACCTACCATGGAGAACTATTTAGCTTATAAAAGAAAAGATGCACTTAAAAAAAGAACCATTTCGGAACAAAAAAGAAAAGGTTGGGATAACTTATGTAACACTTTTAATAGAACTACTCCTATTAGTAAGATTTGGAATCTCGTTAAAATGTTCAAAGGTATAAGAGCTGGCAATAAATCATATAATGATGAGTTTATTTCCCAATTTCTAGATAAATTATCTGATAATAGCAACTTAATTGATGTTAATAGTTTAGGCAATATTTTCGAATTAAATAATGATAATCTAAATTCAAAATTTTTGTTAGATCCTTTCACATGGACTGAATTTAAAATGAGCTTGTTAACTCGGAAAGATACAACACCTGGTTTAGATGATTACCCTTATTGTATTATTAAAAATTTAGATGAATCTGCACAAAAAATATTTCTTAATATTCTTAATTTACTTTGGCATTGTAAATGTATTCCACAATCATGGAAAACACAATGTGTCATTCCGATTCTCAAACCAGATAAACCCTCAGAGCTTGCCAGCTCTTATAGACCCATATCACTGTCTTCATGTCTAGGTAAATTATTTGAGAACATGATTAAAAATCGTTTGGATTGGTATATGGAATCTAATGGCATCATTCCACATGTACAATATGGATTTCGTCGAGGGCGAAGTTGTGCAGACAGCTTCACTTCCCTAGTTTCGGACCTGAAACATGCAAAGGAGAGAAAGTTACACACTGTTTGTGTATTTTTAGATGTTCAAGGTGCTTTTGACAGTCTAGATCCAGCTATACTAGTACAAGTTATGTCTAGGTTAGGTGTGCCTGGTCAACTATGTAAATGGATTTACAATTTTTTGATTACAAGAACACTCTATGTAAGACACAATAATACATTACATGGTCCAAAATGTGCATCTAGGGGTACAATGCAGGGTGCCACACTATCTCCTTTGCTTTATAATATATATACAAGTGAGATTTGTAAATTTGTGAATAGTAATGTAAATATTTTGCAGTTTGCAGATGATATTGTTTTGTACAGTAGTAATTATAATTTAGAATGTGCAATCGACAATGTTAATAGAGCCTTATCCCAACTATTTCACTATTATAATGATGTGCTTCATTTAAAAATTAATCCCGCTAAAAGCAGTGTCATGATATTTGGAAAAGATAACACTAATTCAAAAATAGTTTATAATGGAGAATTTATAAATCCAGTAAATTCAAAGAAATTTTTAGGAGTAGTAATAGACAGAAAATTAACTTTTGACGAACATATTAAACATATATCAAAGAATGCTCTCAAAGGATTAAATATAATTAAGTGTCTTGCAGGTGTCTCATGGGGAGCAGACCCCAAAATTTTGTCAATGCTGTATAAAAGTATAGTAAGAAGTCATTTTGATTATAGTCCACTAGTGTATATAAATAGTGCTCATGTAAATAAACTAGATTTATTGCAGAACAGGGCTTTGAGAACAATTTCTGGTGCAATGTGCTCTACTCCCATAAGGGCCATGGAAGTGGAGACCAAAATTATGCCCCTAATTTTGAGACGTATTCTACTTGCAGAGAGATTCTGTCTTAAATTAATTGCAGGAAATAACAGAAAAATTATTAACAAAATTATACCTTCTGTAAGTGGAACTCCTGGGCCTCTCACAACAGGAGAGGATCTTCTGAATGGCAAATCCCCAACATTGTCCAAAATATTGTCAGAAATAATAAATAGTTTTACTAATATTAGAAAACAGTGTCCATGGCCATGTTACTCCTTCTCTTATCATTGTATTACACATCCTGTAAAACAATTACAGAATTCCATTAGCAATAATTTAGATATGTTACAGTTTTTGGCAGATAACACAAATTATTATGTTATTTACACTGATGGCAGTAAGGGGAGTGATCATGTGCATGCTGCTATATATGATTCTCAAAGGAAAATCTCTCGAAGCTTTGTTCTGCACAATACATGTACCATATTCACTGCAGAAGCATATGCGATTTATCAGGCATTATTACATATTCGCCAAATTAATAATTGTAAATACTTTTTGATAGTTTCTGATTCATTAAGTTTGATAAATGCCTTAACTAATCTTACAGTATCATTTAAATCAAATCACATTCTGTATTTTATCAAGGAAATAATTCATCAATATTACCTTAAGGACATCCAAATAGCTTTCCTGTGGGTTCCTTCTCACCGAGGTATCTCTGGCAATGAAGCAGTTGATAAAACCGCATATGAAGGTAGTAATGCTGTAGATATTAGTAATATAATGGACATTCCTATGCAGTGTTGCCAACTGCTATTGTAAGAAATGCGCTAAACAAAACCTAAAATGCACTAGGTTTGTGCTAATTTTAATAAAACGGCACCAAAAAAATAAAATTAATTAAAATATTAAACAAATCCGTTTGTATTGAGAATATTGTGATTTTTCTGCATGTTTCTTCGAGTTCGTATGTCGTTTAATATCATTCAGCCTGGCACTCATTTCTACCTTACAATATGCACACAGCTTTCGTCGTGGTCCCACTGACTGGCCGTAACCAAAGCTTAAATTCAGGATCACTTTCCCACTCCTTGTGATAGTTTTGTTGATAGTTCTTTTTAGGAAATGGCATCTCCATGTTGTATATAAAAATTTATTGTTTATTTTACACAGCACACACAATGAACGGACACTTTTATTACTCAAAGACTGGTGTTTGCTAATGAATAAGACAAATAAAGAATAAAAGATCAGCTAAAGAAACATCAACATTTGGGAATTCCCCAAGAGTAGAGAACAAAACTCAGATCGGACGTCTTTTGTTCCACTCTCTTTGTTCAGAAACAGATACGACAATGGAGAATTGGAGATACGGATTTTCATAAATAACTAATAATTAGAGGTGCGTTCTGAAATTTAAAGTGTGTTTCAGAACGCGACATTGATATGTTTTTGTTTTTACGAAATTGCGTGATAAATTGCAGACTTTTAAAAAGGCATTGGTTAAGGCACTAGGCACTGTTGTGGAATTTTGAGCGCTAAAACATCAAGAAATGCACTAGATCTAGTGCCGAAAGCACTAAGTTGGCAACATTGTTCCTATGACTGACTTCCTGCAATGTATTAATGAAAGTGTATGTAAGTTATGGTTAGAAATGTGGAAGAAAGATCAAGACGTCAAAGGAAAGTGGTATGGAAGTATTCAAGAAAGATTACCTGTTAAGCCATGGTACAATAAATTGAAGGAAGCCAGCCGAGACTTTATCACTACAATAAATAGATTGCGCTTTGGCCATAATACTGCACCGTCACACCTTGCTAGACTTGATATTATTAGAAGTAATATATGCCCACATTGTGAATCCCAAGAAGGAACCATGGAACATCTTATTTTCGTCTGTCAAAACTTCCTACTGGACAGATTAGTGTTGGCTAGTGAACTCAGTGAAAGTGATGTGATCAATTCTTCATCCCGCCCGCCGCCACTTAACCAACTATTAAAAGACAAAAACAATTTCAAACCACTATATAAATATATTAAAAACACGATTGGATCAATATAAAAAGTGAAGTGATAAACAGTGCAGTGTTTTTGGAAAATTAAATAAGACTTGACCCCTCTTTTTAGAGTATAAGTATTCTTTGGACTTGACTTAAAGGTCCGAATGACCAGGTCAAAAAAACCCAAAAAAAAAAAAAAAGTATCCATGCGTAAAACTTAAACTGACAGTCGTACCAATGTTGCCAACTTAGTGCTTTCGGCACTAGATCTAGTGCATTTCTTGATGTTTTAGCGCTCAAAATTCCACAACAGTGCCTAGTGCCTTAACCAATGCCTTTTTAAAAGTCTGCAATTTATCACGCAATTTCGTAAAAACAAAAACATATCAATGTCGCGTTCTGAAACACACTTTAAATTTCAGAACGCACCTCTAATTATTAGTTATTTATGAAAATCCGTATCTCCAATTCTCCATTGTCGTATCTGTTTCTGAACAAAGAGAGTGGAACAAAAGACGTCCGATCTGAGTTTTGTTCTCTACTCTTGGGGAATTCCCAAATGTTGATGTTTCTTTAGCTGATCTTTTATTCTTTATTTGTCTTATTCATTAGCAAACACCAGTCTTTGAGTAATAAAAGTGTCCGTTCATTGTGTGTGCTGTGTAAAATAAACAATAAATTTTTATATACAACATGGAGATGCCATTTCCTAAAAAGAACTATCAACAAAACTATCACAAGGAGTGGGAAAGTGATCCTGAATTTAAGCTTTGGTTACGGCCAGTCAGTGGGACCACGACGAAAGCTGTGTGCATATTGTAAGGTAGAAATGAGTGCCAGGCTGAATGATATTAAACGACATACGAACTCGAAGAAACATGCAGAAAAATCACAATATTCTCAATACAAACGGATTTGTTTAATATTTTAATTAATTTTATTTTTTTGGTGCCGTTTTATTAAAATTAGCACAAACCTAGTGCATTTTAGGTTTTGTTTAGCGCATTTCTTACAATAGCAGTTGGCAACACTGAGTCGTACTCGTGACAGTGACAGTATGAGCAGCAAAAGTGACAGTTCTTGTGTCTTGTCTTCACCAAATCGAACACGCTGAAACTGGGAAAGTTAAAGATAATTATTATGAAATTGATAACACGCACGATCCATATTAAATAAAATAGTTACGTATTGTCCCTGAAAATGAACTCTCTCTTAAGAAACAGGTGTGTCGCATTAACTCGTACATTCAGTACTTCGGTTGTAAAAAAATGTGCTGTGCCCCCGGCTCCACCGAAAAAACCGAAGAAATTTACTTCGGCTATAACATGGAAATCCATGACGGCGACTGCGATCATCGGTGGAGGACTGACTGCGTTCATGATGTATGTCAGACGTGAAAAACAGGAAGCATTGGATCGTGAAAGGAAGCGACAACTTGGAAAGGCCAAGATTGGTGGTCAATTTGAGTTGGTTAACACAGAGGTAGGTAACTAGTTTTCTTTCTTTAAATACCACTACCCTATAATTTCACACTACTTAGCATTACTACTGCCTGAACTTTAACATCATTCACATTGTTTCAGGGAAAATTAGTGAAAAGCACAGATTTCTTAGGAAAATGGCTTTTAATTTATTTTGGATTCACACACTGTCCAGATGTTTGTCCTGACGAGTTGGAAAAGTTAGCTGAAGTTGTGAATATGCATGGTATGTATCAATGACTAATATTTTCCTTGCCTTTTGTTCAATTTACCTTGTAATTATTGATAGTTTGCCTTTGTGATGGCATGGTTGACAAAGTGGCTGAGCGATTGGCTGCATGTTGTGGGCTCAATTCGTGCACATTGTATGATCCACAAGTAGTTATTTAGGATCTAGGTGTTTGAGCATGTGAGTTTATATGTTTGTAAACGCACACATGACACAGGAGAAATACATGGAATGAGGTGAAGTTTAAAATGAAATGATGTAAATATTTGTAAATATTGCATCAATATTACATTGTGTTAGTTTTTTTTTTACTTTATGTTGGTAACATCATCAAATGAGTCCTCCCACCCAGGGCGAAGCGGGAGGGACTGAGACCCATACTGACTAAAATCCTCAGTTTCATACAATAACTCTTTACGTTCCGGGGTCACGGTAATTCGTGAGTCCCGCGACCACATTCCGTTAGATGGAAATAATCTTTACATTTATACTTTCAGATAGTGACTCAAAGCTTCCTCCTGTGCAGCCACTGTTCATATCTGTGGACCCTCAGAGAGACACACCAGAAGTAGTTGGAAAGTAAGTAGTAGAGCTATTTTAATATTCAAGTGACAGACTTGAATCAATGTGACTATCTGATCCAAAATCATTGCCCTATCTAAATATTTTATGAACCTTGATAACAAGCAAAACCCACATACTTGCTCTAATACTATTAACAATGATATTTAATATTATAGATAACTAGCTTCCGCCCGCGGCTTCGCCCGCGTGGTGTTTTGATAGCCTATGTTCTTTCTCAGGGTCTAAAGATTGTCTGTGCCAAATTTCATCAAAATCGGTTGAGAGGTTTAAGCGGGAAAGCGTAACAGACAGACAGACAGAGTTACTTTCACATTTATAATATTAGTTTGGATGATTATATTCATAGTAATTTGCATGTGTTCTGCACAGTATAAAACTGCACTCGTTGACAAAATGTCATGAATGAGTAGAACAAAACATACAAAAAATAACATGCAAATAAAAAAGATAGCTACAGTTTTAATGATTGCACTTCAAATGTTTCCTATGAATTAGACTGACATGTTGATTGGCTCTGTATTCCAGTCTTCACCATGGGCACACCTATAAAATATCTGTAATGTAAAATATCATAGAAGACAATATACCATCCAGATAAAATAATTATTGAATATCATCAAAATGTAAATAATTCAAACTTTTTTTGGAGTAATTAAAATAGAAAGGTAGCTTTCATTCCTTTACATTCTTTTTTCATGTATTTGTATGTAAACTACAGGTAACACAATGACTGATATTTGCTATGCTGTGTGTACTTTTTCTCAATGACACTTCCTATTTATTACAGATACTGCAAAGAGTTCTCTCCTCGCTTTGTGGGCCTGACAGGCACTCAGGAACAGGTCCAGCAGGCTTGCAAGTCATATAGAGTGTACTTCAGTGCTGGCCCATCAGACGTAGACAATGATTACATTGTGAGTTTAAGGGCGCTCCCTCACCGCGAGCATTCACCTGTAATGTAACGTTACAGATTCGAACATTCGAAGACAATAGAGCATCAAATTGCGCACTTTTGTGTTACATTACAGGTGAATGCTCACGGTGAGGGAGCGCCTTAATAGAACATCTACCAATCTTACAATTTTGTAATTTTTCAAAAATTAATTTAAATTCAAAATTCTAGTCTAATTACAGATATTTTAATTATTCTCTCTTCATTTTACAGGTGGACCACACAATTATTATTTACCTTGTTAATCCTGATGGAGAATTTGTTGACTACTACGGCCAGAACAGAAATGCTAAAGAGATCCACAACTCAATGCTTGTGAACATCAAGAAATATGAAGATTCCAAGAAAAGTTCGTGGTTCTAACCAAAGCTTGCATTTACGTAGATATATAGAATATAGTTCCAAAGTATTTTTATTTAAGTCAAATAAAACTATTGTTACTTAAAACTTTTGATTTCATTTTGAAATTGCACTTATACTTTTTTTACAAAGTTATGAAATTGAATTCACACAAATCAGCATCAATTCCACTTTTCCGCATTTTTGCATTTAAAAATGGGTAATAACCAATTTTAACATAATAATATCAAACCAAAACTGTAAATTTTATTTTTGGATACACTTGCTGAGCGGGTACGTGCCGGTACACGACGCCGTAGCTCGGCACGTCGCCGTGCCGCACAGTGGTCTGGAAATCGAGCTCCATACTCATAGAAACTTAAAGTGAGGAATTAAAAAAATAAAAATTGTAATGGCTCTGGTATACCTCCCTTGACAACATATTAAAGTATGGATGGTATAAGTTACACGAGGCGTGAGAAAAAAAATATTTATGTTTTTTTTGTATGGGAGAAAACACTAAAAGTACGTTTTCTCGAAACTTCATAGAACTGTTAGGCTGGTGCTCACACGAGCTATAGTCCCATACACGGCGATCAAGATGACATACAATTCATGTACCGTTAGGCGCCGCTTCGCACGTAATAAATTTTTGAAATTTTGAAGTTTCGACATGTGATTTTTCAAGTCTTTGGCTTGGTTAAATGACGTTGCAAGTCGATTTAATTATATTATTATACGATTAAATTAAGCCTGCGAATGACCATTACGATGACAATAATTAAAAAAAAATGATTGTACAAGTTTGTTTGTACAAGTTTTTTTGCGCATTCTAAGAACTAACTCATAACTAATTATTTCATCCAAGAACTTCTCCAACTTTTTCATTTTCGATTTTCGATCTTTACTTATATCACATGTCTGCTCTGCTTTACAACATGGCTTCCCATAATAATCCAATAGAAGGCTGCAGTGCTTCAATCTCAGCCTCAATCAAAGCCTGTTCTTCCACGGTGTTTCTTGTTTTCGTTTGAAAACTTAAAATAAGTAGGTCTGTAAAACATGGTGGAACATATTTAAAAAAGTATGAGACACGGCTTCAAGAGAACATCAAATGGCCTGAGATCGTGAGGGTAAAAATGACTACTTCTGTAGTGTCGCAAAGTAGAGCAGCAACCATGTTCCAGTTCTGACTTTGGTGTAAATGAGGGTGCAACAACATCCTACACACCGAAGACATGCAATGTTGGAACATCAACACCAGTTGTGACGCCGAGAAAACCATTCGTGGAGCTAAGCCCGCTATAGCAAAGAAGGAGAGCGGAAGAGCTCCAAACGCATAGCACTGAAAGCCTTGCTCATGCAACTGGTTTGAAAGCACAAAACAAGAATGTGCCTAGCAGATATCATTTAACTGGTAACGGAGAATCCCGAAGACTTGGTTGACACAGCTTTAGGTATTTTGACCTCATTGAAGCTATCATTAGCATTGAGTGCGTTACAACATGGCTTTCCATAATAGAAGGCTGCAGTGCTTCAATCTCAGCCTCAAACAGAGCCAGCCCTTTACGATGTTTAACTTGTTTTCGTTTGTAAACCTAAAATGAATAGGTCTGGGTGGGATTTGGGTTCTCCCATACTTTTTCATCGCCACAAACTAAACGCAGAGACACAAAAGAACACATAAAAATACTGCAATCGTCTTCGTCTGCCATAGTTTGCTTATACAAGCTTTGCCTTGAAGCACCATCAAAGCCCCATTTGCATATATCAACTCTTTGCCATCCAGCGAAGATTGCACACGTGACAACTTTCCAAGCCTAGCCACAGTTATGTCCAAAACTGCTTGGAGCTTTACTTTAACCTCTCTTGCCGTGATGTCTATGGTATATTTTGCGGGTTAGCAGTTCTTCGCTTCAGGGATGGCAGTACAAGAAGGATACAATGGTATTCCTTCTTCTTTTGCACAAGATTTTAATGTTATAATATACTGCCACTTCTCTTTAGAAGTGGCTAGAGAGGCTTTCCTCAATGAGGTCAAAATACCAAAAGCTGTGTCAATCAAGTCTTCGGGATTCTCCGTTACCAGTTAAATGATATCTGCTAGGTATATTCTTGTTTTGTGCTTTCAAACCAGTTGCATGAGCAAGGCTTTCAGTGCTATGCGTTTGGAGCTCTTCCACTCTCCTTCTTTGCTATAGCGGGCTTAGCTCCACGAATGGTTTTCTCGGCGTCACAACTGGTGTTGATGTTTCAACATTGCATGTCTCCGGTGTGTAGGATGTTGATGCACCCTCATTTACACCAAAGTCAGAACTGGAACATAGTTGCTGCTCTACTTTGCGACACTACAGAAGTAGTCATTTTTACCCTCACGATCTCAGGCCATTTGATGTTCTCTTGAAGCCGTGTCTCATACGTTTTTAAATATGTTCCACCATGTTTTACAGACCTACTTATTTTAAGTTTTCAAACGAAAACAAGAAACACCGTGGTAGAACAGGCTTTGATTGAGGCTGAGATTGAAGCACTGCAGCCTTCTATTGGATTATTATGGGAAGCCATGTTGTAAAGCAGAGCAGACATGTGATTAAGTAAAGATACTCCTTCGAAAATGAAAAAGTTGGAGAAGTTCTTAGATTAAATAATTAGTTATGAGTTAGTTCTTAGAATGCGCAAACAAACTTGTACAATCATTTTTTTTTAATTATTGTCATCGTAATGGTCATTCGCAGGCTTAATCGTATAATAATATAAATAAATCGACTGGCAACGTCATTTAACCAAGCCAAAGACTTGAAAAATCACATGTCGAAAATTCAAAATTTCAAAAATTTATTACGTGCGAAGCGGCGCCTAACGGTACATGAATTGTATGTCATCTTGATCGCCGTGTATGGGACTATAGCTCGTGTGAGCACCAGCCTAACAGTTCTATTAAGTTTCGAGAAAACGTACTTTTAGTGTTTTCTCCCATACAAGAAAAACATAATTTTTTTTTTTTCTCACGCCTCGTCTAACTTATACCATCCATACTTTAATATGTTGTCAAGGGAGGTATACCAGAGCCATTACAATTTTTATTTTTTTAATTCCTCACTTTAAGTTTCTATGAGTATGGAGCTCGATTTCCAGACCACTGTGTGCCGTAGCGCGGCGGGCGGCGCCGCACCGTAGACATGGGGCCACGCCCTCACAAAAGCATTCGGTAAATGCTAATTTCAACTGAAGAGTTGCAAGATAGATAAGTGAAAAGAATTATTAGGAGAGCGAGGGAAGGGAGGAAGCAGAGCGAAGCATAAGAAAGACATTTAGCTATTCATTGTAGCTTTACTTCACGATGTGTTAAGTGTGTCCGAAATTAATTAATCAATGATAACAAAATATGATTTCATACAATTAAGTTTTATCATTACGAAAAATGAAATGCATCAATCTTTGGTACTGCCATTTTTAATAAAGCAACATATTTTTTATAAAATAAAATAACAATACTTTTTTTCTAATACTTAAAAGTTCGCTGTCATTTTGCTAGTTATCTTACTAATAGTGACTTGTCCGCCGGAACTGTGTATTTGCACTAAACTTTGGTCTAACTGGTACAGTTTCACAGTGGTACCTTCGAGGTTGGCGGTGGAAATACTGACCCCTCCCTCGTTCACGGTCACCAAGTTCTCTCCCTCATAGTTCACGTCATCGATAATATTCATGTTGCTAGTATTCAAGCATATACTTTCACCTTGGTAGTTAGTTTGGCTATTGTCGACTACTAAAAGTTCTTTCATGGTACTCTCATCGTGTAGTACTAGCTCTCCTGTAACTTCTAACGGGACTTCTTGTACAATGTTTAATGTTTGATCTTCGGGTGACTCTTGTACATTTTCCTTCACTGTTATCAGTTCTCCGTGCTCCTTGTTGAACAGTATTCTGTCAGTGATTACAGGCATGGGTTCAACATGTTGTAATATGACTAGTTCATGGTTCTCTCGCTCTGTCTTCACCTCTCTGTCTTTATCTGAAGCGTGTGCTCTCTTCTTTTTTTGATGAGTTTTCGAGTGTTTCAACTGTTGCGATTTCGTTGCGAATTTTAGAGAGCACATTGGGCAGTCGAATGGTTTTTCACCTGTAAGCATAAATAGTCGTCAGTCGGCACTTTGGATCAAGTACCTACAATTTGCACCACAGAATCTAGCAAATTCATTAATTTAGCTTTTTATGTAAAAGAAAACTAATCCTTTCTTATTGAAAATTAATTTTAAACTTTATTCTGTATATCATTGAGTTAGAATTCAAAACATAGTTAATTTACTAACCGGTATGCACGCGGCGATGGTCCCGCAGTCGCGTCGAGTTCGCGAACTTCTTGGAGCACACGCTGCACTCGTATGGTCGCTCGCCCGTGTGCTTGCGCAAGTGGGCGCTCAAGTTCTTGCGCGTGAAACTGTAGCAAACGACAAGTAGCATCAAATTAAATTAGCCAGCGGAATTCTATAGTCGTGATTATTTTAGATAATTAAAACAATAAAAAAAGTTTTTTTGTTTGTTTAAACGACCGCGCTTATTTTAATTTGAAAATATTATTATGAAAAATAATAACGATAAAAGATTTTATGAAAAAATTGCACAAAGTATTAGTTGGCTTAACGTTATTACGGAGCTCGGAAGTCACTGACGTTTTTATTCTCATCATAGTCGCATAGTACAATCGGCAAAATTGAATTATGACCCACCATAAGCTTATTTTCTTACAGACATTCTGATAAAATTAGGTCCACATTCACGTAAACATACATATCCATGGTAGGTAACGACTTCGATCTTTGTTATTTTGATAGATTTAAACGATTTATTAACAAAATGGGTCACTATTCAACTTTTTCGATTGTACAACCATGACACTCATACTTTGACCCGGTTTGGGCTAATTCCAAAATTGTTTTAACATATTAAATACTAAGTACGATATTACCTTTTCCCACAAATATCACAGCTGTAAGGTCGTTCTCCAGAATGTATCCGTTCATGGCTCTTCAATGTAGAGCCTGAAGTGAACTTGCGCTCACAGACCGAACAGGAGTAAGGGCGCTCACCTGAAAAATACAACTATTTTAAAATTTGTACGAAACCTAGCAATTTCTGAATCAAGAATAACAAAAATATATTGTACAAGGCATTTCTGAGGATCTAAAACGGCCACATAGCAAAATTCAAGAAAAATAGTTAATCATGTTGGAATATGCTTAAAGTTGTCGTTTAGACCCTCTGAGATCGCAATGTAAGTTAATGGAACTATCTGCCCACGAATTTAGCGCTGGTTCGTACCTAGGAGTAGCTAACAATACGTAGTTGAACAAAGGCTATGGCAATATTTGAGTATTTTTTTATTTTATATTTTTTGTTTTTTTTTTTAAAACGTTGTTCCTCACTTGGAATTTCTCCTGTATCGTGGGTGCGTTTACAGACATAGAAACACACATACGCAAACACCCAGAAGGGAACAACTACTTGTAGATCATACAAATATTTGCTCCATGCCGTAATCGAATCCTCGACACGCAGCGCACCAGTCCAATCACTGCCATTGCGCTACTAGTGTCATCAACCTACAAGTACACACGGCTACACATCAAGCTATGCAAAACTATTATAAGCTGACCATTCAATGTGCGGAAAGATCATATAAAGCGAGTCCAAGACAAACTGGATTTGTATAGCTTGATGTGTAGCCGTGTGTACCTAGTACCGAGAACCTACAACTAGTTGTTGTTGTTTGTTGTTGTTGATATTGTTGTTGTTGATGTTTGTGCGGGGAAAAGTTTCTTTTTTGAAGAAAAAATCTCTTTATTGTTTTTTAAGGGCTGTTTACCAGTATGTGTTCTCATGTGTAGCGTAAGGTTGGAGTTCTGTATGAAGCTCTTCCCGCAGACGGAGCAAATGTAGGGTTTCTCGCCGGTGTGCGTGCGGTGGTGGGTGTTGCGTGTTGACTCGTGACGGAAACTGAAACATGATTAAAGCTATTTAGTTTTTTACCAGCGAAATGTGTTAGGAAACGCCGCTGCCCGTCGCGACGGCGAGATGAGCAGAAGACATTGTTGCCACTGGAATGTGGAGCTTCATACAAGAACAGAGAAGCTCTAAATACTCAGCGCCGCTGGAACGCTTAAGCTACTGTTTGCCTTTAGTAGATTTTCAACTTTACACCAAGAGCATAAAGTTGAAAATCTAATAACGACAAATTATTTCCTCAACGTTGAGTTTGGTTTATTAAATTACAAGTCTGTTGATGAGATCGTCGTAGAGGCTCTAAGAGAATAAATAACTGAATCCTATAGGTCTCTACTGTGGTTCAGTTGACAGGAAAAATGTGAAATTTGAAAATAAGCTCTATACCATGTCAAAAATTCAGTGATTGGTTGGAGATTCCTGATAAATTGCCCTCTATCGTTTATCTTGGCCATTGAAATAACAGATTTCAGGTCGAAGCTCATTTAAAGGAGTCATTGACACAAAGAAGAAGTTTTCAAAAACCAGGTCATTTGTCAAGTTGGTCTGCGCAATGGCCACTTCCCTAGCTTGAACATACAATTATATAATTTAAAATTTACTTAATAGGCATTTGAATCTTATTTTCTTAGTCAAAAAACTCAAAACAAACATGTGTTTCAAATTACCGTTTATCGCAATACTGGCAGGCGTATGGCTTTCGATCCGAGTGAACAAGTCGATGAGATGTTAGCAGGCGGTTGGATGGGAACCGTTTGCCGCAGATACTACACTCGCAGGGGCGCAGGCCTATGTGACGGGACATGTGCGCTGTGAGAAGACCGCTCTCACTGTACCTGAGATAATAAAGTTACGGTTACGCCTGAAATTGAAAAAATATGAAAGGGAATAGTTTATCTTGTTATGGACATGTGATGAGGAGGGACAACACTTGCAGTCTTGGCGCACTCCGCGGTGTAGCCCCGTCCACGGTGCGCCCGCGTGTACTTGTAGTAAGAAACTGTTCGCACACGCTGGCGCAACGTGGACGGGTTTCACAGTCGGCTGTGGCCCGCCGCCCGTTTCGCACGCGCTTCGTACATATTTTTACTTTATTCTCTCGAGCAAAGATTTTACATTATTTTTATTTGCTTGGTAAAATCATCAATTGAGTCCGGGCCCAGGGTGGGACGGGAGGGACTGTCAGACTTGTACTGACTAAAATCCACGGTTATCCTTCAATAGCCCTTTACGTACCAGGGTCAAGGTTACCAGGTGAGACAGTCCCGCGACCCCGGCAGGCTTTGGCCCTCTTAGGGGGCCCGTCAGATTGCTGGCAGCTCTAAGGAAGATGATGCTTACGCTTGAAATTAATATTCTATCTCAATTCAAATACTGATCTGTTATCTTTGATGGCTGCTTCTGGATATCTTTATTTATGACTCACATACTCGCATAGGCAAATTCAGTCGTTGATCGGTTGCAGACATAGATTAGGATCAAGATAAATTATTTAATTTCCAGAGTTGTGCCTATATCAGATCAGCAATAATTTGGAACGTCACTTAACTGGACGTCCTGAACCCTAGCCACTTCAGGAACTGTGATGATCCTGTGTGCGTGTGTCATTCGTGAATTTGTTACTCTTCTTCTGACTTAAGTTATTGTAGATGTCAAAGGTCTTCGATTCTTTTTGGGTTCTTCTTTTTGGTTATAGGACGTGCTGGTTTCCTCACTATGTTTTTCTTCACCGTTTTGAGAGAAGTTGTGATTAAATAAATTACACAAAGTAAAGGGTCTGGCTGGGTTCGAACCACTGGGCCATCACTGCTCCTGCGGTCGGTGAGTCGGTCACGCGCCAGCAATTTTTTTTTTTTAACTCAAGCTCAAGGAACAGCCACAATGATATTAACTTTACTCTAACTTACTAACCTCTTATCACAAATAGTGCACGCATGTTTCTTCTCGAGGATCTCACCCGTGTGGACGCGCGTGTGTCTCCTCAGCGCGTACTGTTCCGTGAACGCCTTGCCACAAACCTCGCATGAGAAACGTTTTGACTCCATGTGGCGCGAGATATGACGCCGGAGCATCGCGCGGGCTGCAGAAAGTAGGGAAACACACAAACTCTGAGCACTACATTCTATTTTTGGGTATATGAGTAAAAAATAAATAGGCCGCTACTGAGATCTTACCATAAGATATCGTCTGCCTAGCCTTTTCCCAACTAAATGGGGTCGGCTTCCAGTCGAACCAGATGCAGCTGGATATCAGTATTTTACATGGAGCGACTGCCTATTGGACCTCCACAACCCAGTAACTAGGTAAAACGATACCCCATGGTAAGACTGGTAGTCAGACTTTAAGAGCTTCTGACTGAGGCCGCTTCCTCGAATCTTGCGGGCAGCGGCGCGGCGGCGCGGAAGCGGCGCGTTCGTCGCAGAGACGCAGACCCGTTCTCGAAACTAGCGGGCAGATCGCGCGTCTCTATAGCCGCGTAGTGTTGTGTTCATGATTTTGTCGTCGAGATATTTGTTTTTATTCGCGAACGAAATGTCTGAACAATGACGGCAACAGCCGTCATTGTTCAGACATTTTTTATTCAAATTTATTCTTCTTTTTTATTCAAATTTATTCCTAACGCTCGATTTATTGTGGTCAAAACACTAGAGCGCAGGCGCGCGGGCGGTGGCTGTTTGTCGAGTACACCGCTCGCTGCCCGCTCCCGCCCCGCTGCCGCGCCGCTGTTTTCGAGAGTCGGTCCATTTGATTATACGCATAACATACTGCCGCTCCCGCGCCGCCGCCGCCCCGCTGCCCGCAAGATTCGAGGCAGCGGCCTAATAGTAACGACTGTCAAAGATCTACAAATGACAGCCGTAACCAACGGCTTTACGTGCTTTCCGAGGCACGGAGGAAACTCGCTATGACAGACGGTCACCCATCTACAGACGAACCTCGGCAAGCCGGGTGTACAATCAGTGCATCCGCGTCCTACCAGTCCTAACCTACGGAGCCGAAACGTCGAACATGACAGTCAAGCTGGCCCACCGACTGCATTTCAGGCATCATGAGATCTCGCTATGGATTAAAATCCGGAATGAGGTCTTAGGGCATAACAAGCAGTGTGCTGGTCATGTCAGCTGCAGAACCGACGAAAGGTGGAGTAGGAAGGTTCTCGAATGCAGACCGTGCGTAGGTAAATGTTGGGTGGGACGCCTTCCGGCAAGAAGGACCGATGAACTGAAGAAGGCTGGATGAAACAAGCAGGAGATCATGCATAGTGGCGCTCCCTAGGACAGTCCTATGTCCAGCAGTGGACTACATTAGGCTTAAAAGGTGATGAGGATGATACTCACCATTAAATTCCTTAGGACATTGGTTACAATTCCAAGTGTTCCCTTTACTGTGTAATGACGAATGTACTTTGAGATCATGTTCAGAGTTGAACATCTCAGTGCACTGGTTACAGAAATGTAGATGTCTGGTACTTGGATGTTTGCTCTTCACATGCCCATGGAATGCTTTCAGATTCTGGAATTTCTGAAATAGTACAATTCAAACTCAAAGCATTTATTCCAATTTGATATCATCAGTCACATTGGGATTGTCAAAAAAATATTTCATAATGAAGCTTCCTACATTCCCAGTCACAAGGCATAAGAACTTGTAAAAGTAGTGTAGTAATCCATTTGAAATGCAACTTAAGTAAAAAAAAAACTGAACTCCTGGGGGAAAAAATGATTAAAATTATCTACATTTTGATAAATTAAACTATGTAATAAATATGGTATTGTATACATAATAATGGGTTGATTTCCGCAAAGACGTCAAAAGCAAGTATTTTGCGAAAATTAAACTTAATAACATTGAAAAGCAAGATACCAACTGGTAATTTCCTAATTTGTACATTAAAATATTTACTTCTGATTTTTCGTAATTTTCAAAGAAATGCCCTAACATTGTGCCATTGTTATAGCAATGCAATGTAAATATAGAAATCTAGAACAAATCTTGAACAAACCTTAGAACATATCCTGCATTTAAAAGAATTTTCTTTCTTTCCAGGTTTTCTCCTAATTTTCTTATTTGATACCTTTTGAAAGCTGCTAGATTCTGAAATAATAAAAAGTGTTAAGATTCTTAAATTGCTAAAATTAATATTTGTCATTTTTATATGTAACTTACCATCATTGTCAGTAATTAACTTTTTTCTGAAACAAAAACAACCAAAATAAATTATTATTTAATTTAATCTATTTGTTGTGTGGACCCCCACATACTTCTCACATGGTCTGGACTTAAACATAAAGATTAATCCTACTTTCTAAAATATTATAAATGTGGAAGCGCTTGAGTCTGTTTGTGTTTTCTCAAAATGGTTGAACTTTTTTTTGATTCCGCAACATACATGGGAACCTGTAGATGGTCTTAAGGAGGGGGGTTAACGTGGGGGGGGGGCGTTCGGGGGCTACAAAGCAGCTGGCAACGTCTAGTTAATTATAAATGTTTGATAAGAATTAATGAGCAAGATCAGTAGATATGAACTTACTTTTTCTTACGCCTTGTTTTTTGTACTATACAAAGATTACCACTAACACTGTTATCACTGAGATCTTCTAAATACTGCACATCTGTAAATAGAGTGAAATGTAAATGGTTACTGTTAACAATGAATAATGCTAGTTTATAAATCTACAAATATTCCACAGCTGAAAAAGAAACTTTCTTTAAGTGTGGAATATTTGTAGATATTTAGAGAACTGGGCTTTGTTCTGGACACAAGTAACTTTATGTATGATAACAGCTGTACTGCTCAAAGTCATGTTACAATATATTGAGACCTTTAGGCCTCATTCAAGAACATGCGGCGCGTCGGGCGTGTCGGACTGTAGTGTAGTCTTCATACATATAAACATCTCTGGTATTTGAGTGTGTCCACAAACATTTAAATCTGCAGTCCTCAAAGTTTTGGTAAGCATGGTCGCGGGACTCACGAGTTACCGTGACCTTGGAACGTAAAGGGATATTGAAGGAGTACGTGGATATTAGTCAGTATAAGTCTCCCTCCCGCTCTGCCCTGGGTGGGAACTCATTTGATGATTTTACCATGATTAAAAAAAGCTACAAAATGGCAAAATCAAATACCTACCTTCTAACAGCTCAGTTTCTCGTTTAACATCAATAATATCATTTAAATAAGCATTTTCTATTTTAGTATCATCTTCTAAATTTCCTTCTTCCTTTATTTGCCTGAAAACAAATAAGAGTTATTTAGTGCCAAAAGAACCGGTCCCAATTTCTGATTAAATACATAACTTTTTATAGACAAACACAAAATTATATTATTATAAAAAAGGTTTAATACCAACATGCTATGATCAGCTACATCCTCTTTGGTAGTGAATCCTCCTTTCAGTAATGACTTGAGCATGCAGTCGGACTTCTCGCACTTGCTCTTGAACTCATAACACTGCAGTACTTGAGCCTGACATGGCTCACATATATTTGATGGTAAACCATCTCCTGGAAGAAGCTGAATGGACATAGTTGTTGTTAGTTACAAAAACAATTAAAAATTTATTAATGAGGCTTAAGGACTTGTTACCAACATTATCTGGAATGGGTTCTCTTTTTATTTATGAATCTTTAACTTCTTCTAAGTTGTGATATTGACATTAGGTAGTTAAGAACACAAAAATTAAGTTAAACAACAACAAATTGGATTACAAGACAGTCATCCTTTACCTGAAGAACTGTTGTAATAACTTACTTGTACAGTAGTAAATGCCGTAAACATATGCGCCAGTATGTTGTTTTCTTTGGTAGCAAATAAAGGGTACAGAACCTCGTTGTCTGTAGCCAGACATATTCGACACATGCTCTGAACATTGCACTGCTCTGAACTAAGGTACTCGTACAAGTTGAACGGTATTTCTATTTCCATGTAGTCTTCTCCGGTTACTTTCTCTTCTTCATTTATTTTTAAGTCATCGTCCAAGATAATTTCTGAATCCATTTTACATGGGAAAGCCTTGAAAGCCTGGTTGATAAGGTTTTCTTCACTGGAAAGCTCTCGTAGATATATTACGGACTGAGTGTTTAACAAGATAACTGAACCATTTTTATAATTTTGACCGCGTATTATGAAATTTATTTGTAGATTGTTCTTGTTGCAAAAACCGTAACAAACATTTTAGCAACCCAAGAGCAAGCAAATAAATAATGACGGCAATACTGACAGTGACTGGACTGAGTGACATTTTCTTTCAAATGTCAGCTTTGACAGCTCCAGTGTTGCCGTTAGGACATTATAGTTTGTGGCCACATGTAAGTAAAAAGTAGCCAGTTTTGCAAAAAAATCTCTTTCAAAATTCGGCTAGAAGTGGCTAAAGTGCTTTTGGCCAGATACTGTTAGGTATCCAATTACTATTGATAAGTATTACAATTTCGGCATGGTGATAAATGGGTTAAATAAAACAATTTTTATATGAATTTAGTATTTAACATCATTAAAAACTAATAAACGTTCAGCTAGTGAAAAATATTCTCAATAATTTGGTTTAAAATTAAAAATCAATTCCAAAGTCTACAGTGACATCTGGAGATTCATTAATCTCTTCGTCAATGGGTGATGATGTGGCTGGTTTTTCAATTTGTTTGACCGAATTGACCGTCTTTGTGACTTTGTTTAAAACTTCAGCAGGCAAAACATAATATGGCAAGCTTTTTTAATATTTTTAATTGTTTTTTTGTAGTTTGGTTTAATTAATCGGTAGACTTCTAATAGTAATTTAGTAAAAGTTCAAAAATCGAAAAATCAGCCAGAAGTGGCTAGATTTATTTTGGTGGCTAAATTGGTTTTCTGTTTGGCTAGAACCGTTGAAAATCCGCTAGATCTAGCCACAAAGTGGCTAAAACGGCAACACTGGACAGCTCACCATAGCAGCTCACAGACATTTTTTTTTTTGGCATGTTTTTGGCATGGCTTCGAGGCCTTTATGCCAAAGCCCACAGCCTTGATGCTTGACAATAAACTTTTTACGTTTTCTATCCTTGACTCGGATAAGGCGAAGGCTCATTCTGCCCAATTGACCATAGATTTGAACGAAATCCCTTTTATGTATTGAATTTTAAAATACTTTTTTTTTAATATTCAAATTTTTCTCTTGTAAACTACTTTATACCATTTTTCTTTTGATTTCACTTAAATCTTGTTGTTTATTTTATGTTTGATAAAGTGATTAGTAGTAGATTTTTTTTTGTATTGTTGTTTAAATTGTTTTTTAAATTGTAATTTGTGTTTTGGTTGTCCTATTAGTTTTAAACTTATGGTAAAGTTCCTGTTGTTATGCTTTTTACATTGTTTATTTTCTTTATATTTTACTGTACCTACATACTTACCTTATTATTTTAAGAATAAGTAGATAAGCCTCACTATCGCATTAGGTACTACCTAACGAACCTGTAATGATAGTTGTAAGGCAGATTTTAAATAAATAAATTAACTAAAAACCAACGAAAGATTAATCTAATGATTTTTTAAGATATCTGGTTGGTAGTTACAACGTTAATATTTTAAGCGTCACTCGTTGCGATTGATCCCCTGCTTTGCGGAGCTCGCATTTAAATCTGCAGGAGTCAAAGGAACCAAACCGATCCTCGGATTGCCCCTGAAGCCACCGTCTTTTTTGAGTTCGAAAACACAAAAATTGATGAAATCGGTTAGTAAATCGTCCAATCGTTCATTATATAGGATCATTAATTGTGTCTGAATAGATCTTAATAAATTATGTGAATAGACCGTAGGTGAATTATCTTTACTTAAGTATTTCGTTTATTACCCTGCATTCCCATGTTTGTGTTCACATGTCAGCGCTTTTAAAACGCGGCGCTTTTTTTTTCAAACTGTATTTGATTTTAGATGCTGGGCTTGAACTACAGAAATATTAAGAACCTCCTCCTTTTTTTGAAGTCGGTTAAAAACAGGGTTGAACGGCTCCGCTCGCCTCTTCGTGACGCTTGGCGACCGCGCGCGTCTCGCTTTGCATGCCGTTTTCAACCGCATGTCATAGGAGTTAAGGTTTATTTTTAATTGATATATTCTCAGTACTCTTCGCCGCGCCTCCGCCGGTATAAGTTGGGCCTTATTTCGCTCGCATTTTGGCGGGGATGAGGTCGTGCGTTCATACATTTACACACTGTACTGAAATATCGCCTCGCCATAAGTGGAAGCAGTATCTCTAAGTAGTCTGTGGTGGAAGCTACTCGTTACAAAAATGTTAACGATTGCACGGGGAGTGGATGGTTTCATACTGGTAGGTAGGTACTATATAGGTAAATAAAAATATATACATCGGTAGCTTGTATTTGACACAAAACACAAAAGTTTCCAACGTTTGCGCCCTGTCTGAATGATGGTGACAAAGCGATTTACTATCCGCTTATCAAGCTTGCTCTATTTTGGTACCTAGTACCCTCCGCGACCAATACAAGCCATTAGACTGATGTACTTGTCTACCACAGAACACTATGCTATTGTTGTAACTATACTGATTAGCCAATCTAACAATTAGATTGACTACTGACTGACTATTGTTCACTTCTTGTAAAACTCTACTGCTCTGATGGCCCATGACGTCAGCGTGAGTCTTTAGGCTGTGGGAAAGAGACAGAGTTATACAAGTCGTCTAGCGCCATCTCGTTCCCTGACCGGAACCACTCACGCTTTTTTTTTTTAAAACGTTTATTGGCACACATTTTATTAACAGCTGTTAATAAAATGTGTGCCAATAAACGTTTTTTCTTCTTTCTTTCTTTCTGTTGGCAGCAGCTTTGTCCGTTTTAACTAGAAAATTATCCCAGTGGAAGATAAAATCCGGATAAAAACTATCCTATTTGTTAATTCAGGATAGGGACTATCTGTACCTATACCAAACATCCATCCATCCATCCTCAACAACTATTGTATTTATAATAGTACTTACTATTGTATTTATAAGTTAGTTGCTCAAGTCTAAAGTACACAAACAACTTCCGAAAGACTAAATCTGATTGGATAATTCCTTTTGTTGTTGTATTGGTTTGTTTGTTTGTTTGTAAAAAGCACATTAGATAAACTGTGAGCATGCGCAGTACTCTATATAGTTCTTATACTCCGCCGAAGTTTATTTATTATCCTTTTGCAGAAGTTTATTTTAATTTATGAAAACTTTGCCCCACTCTAGAAAGTCTCATACCCCTGCAGCTCATACACAAATTGCCAGTACCGGAACAACTTTTTTTAGCTAAGTTTAGTTACATAGATCATACAAATATTTGTACCGTGAATCGAACTTGCATCACGTAGCGCAGCAGTTGATCGTTCTGACATGCCAAGATGATTCAACATAATATAGGATACCTAACGTAACTGAACTAGTTATGAATAATAAATAATAACAGCAAGTAGGCACAATCGCAGTATGTAATATGGGCGTGTTTAACGTACTGCCGAAACTGCCTAAAAAGTTATCTGTGCCGGTTGTTTCCAGTGTGTTTATTTATTTAACAGATTTTATCTGCACACGCTGTTGTTAGATGTACATATTTTTATGTAAATTTGAGTTCTAGAACAGGGCCTCAAGTCTGCTAATTTTATTTTACTCACATGCTATTGATATTCAATTGAGACTCAATCACGACTCCATTACGATTAGAACAAAATTTGGTATTCTGCAAAAACTTGTATAAGCTCAATAGAGTCGTAATGGAATCGTAGTGTAATTGTAATTGACTCTCAGTTGAACAGTTATAAGTATTGCCATTAGAGAGTAGAATACCGATAAAGTCCACAATCGATTAACAATTGTAACACGATTGAAGAGCAGACTAGCAAATATTCTGATAGCAGTTCAATGGAATGTCACTGGAAAACCATTGGTCTTAAATTAGTAGCAGAATACTAAATGTAGTTAAAACTGCTACTGAGATCCAATTGATATTCAATTGAGTCATTACTAAATTAGCAGAATTGGGGCCCAGGATGTAAGGGACAAGAACAAAGTTATAAAGAATTAAATTTGCAACAAAATCTCTACATTTTTTTTGTGCGTTTATATTTTGTCAGATAACTACCATCTGCCGCCCTTTTTCCTCTAAGGCGGTTGCGGGACTAGAGTTGTGACCCCACAAACTTGAATCTAACTTTACGAAACAGGGGTTGGACATCTAAAAAATCAAAATTGCGTCCTGTGACTCAACTTTTCCACTGGCCCATATTAGGGTCTCTTCTTTTAGGTAAGATTCACTGAAGCTTGGTTCTTCATACGATTACCTATCTTCACAGGACTGTTCAGCTGTTCTAGTAGGTACCTAGATGTTAAAATGAAGTTGCATAAGTTATAATATAATTTTATAGCAACAAGTGTAAGCTTTTAAGATTGAGGCCTTGACCTCCGTTGTATCCGGCTTGGATAGTCTGATAGAAGTAAATTGATATTTTTTTAAGTAGGTACTCCACTTTATGATCCTAAATCACTTTTAGGTTGAATGGTACTTTATTATGCAGTGATGTAGGCTTTGCATTTTTTTTATCTTGGTTAAATCATCAAATGACCAAATCCTACCCAGGGCGGGGCGGGACTCGGGAGGGACTGTCAGACTTGTACTGACTAAAATCCGCCACGGTGATCCTTCAATAGCCCTAAACGTTTTAGGATCACGGTTTTCTGATGAGACAGTTTCGCGACCCCGGAGGCTTTGCATGATGTAGGCAATGAGCTGCTTTGTAGCCATTGCAAAAAAAATGGGGCAGGGTTCCGTTTCCGAGTGCTCATCACAAATTTATATTAGAATTTTTGTAGAGAGATTTATTACACTAGTAGAAATAACGTGACAAAAGTCACCGTCGATACAAAGCTGCTAAAAATAATTAAGATCAAAGTCAAAATTATTGCTTTTTTGGATTTTACGGTTATAAACGCGAGGAGGGCTATAAAACATCACGCTACGACCAATAGGGGCCGCGCAGTGGGGGTGCAACCACAATTTTTATAAAATTAATAGTTACGGAGACAAGTTGCGCATGATCTGTTTTTGTATTTCAAAAGAAACACAAAAAGAGATCCGTTCCATAATATAAGTATCCAACATTTGTAAACCTTGCAATCCCATTATGAAAATAAACGATTTACCTATTATTATTATTATAGTTCCGATTGATACATAGTAGATGTAAGGTTAGTAGTAGCGGATCAAAACTACATCCTATATTATGCAGACACGCCGCGAACCAAACAGGTACCTAGTTGCCCTGTGATTTTATAAAATGAAATGAAAATGATACAGGAACAACTTAAGCTCAGTCTTTTCTTTCCGACTGATAAATAATAAATGATCTTTATTTAGCAAATTGGTTTTGGCAAACTCTTTTACAAGTCAAAAGACACTATTTGTTTCGTAATTGACTACTCTGAGAAGGAAGATCTGAAACAAACTCAGAGGTCACTGTCTCTTTTAAAGTCCAGACAATTTTGTACCTATTGGTAAAGTTATATGAGAACCATGCAGGTGTTTGAGGTTGTCTTTTGAAGAAAGATCTACACAGATTTAAGTGGACCTGTCCAGTTAGTGCAAGCATGTGACAGTTATCGTGTAGCTTAACTCAAAACACAAGGAGCTGAACGATAAATAGTAGAAGTTAGTTCCTTAACGATAACGAACACACGCCGCGAACCAAACCACGGACAACACCTAGTTCTCGTAGACCCATCTACTAATTATTGTTATTGAAATTTCTCCATTCAATCATTTCATATCTATGTTCGAAGTATCTACGCTGTTATTCGTCCCGGTCATCAACATCTATTTGGGGGTGAAAGGTCTTCCCTATTCCAGAGATAATGAAATATTTCTTAATGCTTATGAGCTTGTTTCTGCATAGGTACGAAAGTAAAATATAATAATCCATGTTTATGCGTAGATTCACGTACCAGCTGTGCTTGTGCAGTGGGATTTCAAATGCCCAAGTCTGGGAAGAACGTTAAAGAACTTGGTACACTTCAGCATTGGATGGATGGAAATGAGTTGAAGAAAAAGAAGAGAGATTTACAAAAGAGATCCACCACATTTTTGTTCCATTGGTTCATAACCTAATTAAACTTAACCCAAATACCATGTATAGGTATGTACAAAATTTTGAATAATAAGGCCTATATTCCATAACGTACGTAAATATTTATTTATTAGTGACCATTAAAAAAAATGCATGAATTTGGTTTTTATAGAAATCATGTCACGGCGTTCTGAACCAACATTTCTGGCTTCTTGTTGTCATAAATCAATTAGTATAAAAACAGGATACTTAAATTAATTACAAAACAATAAAATTACAATTACTTTCACATGTAAATGGAAAAATTCGCAGCATGAATTATTGGCGTAGGTGTAATTATTTTGTTTCAAAGACGTATATTGACCCCTGTGATAAGAGTGACCTGAAGGAGCAGATAATGTGTGTGGAAGTATCGCGAGCTTGCCGGCGGCGACACATCGCATACTCAACCGACTCATCCGAGAGGCTGGACCGCTGTGCGAACACTCTCGGCTGCTCTAGTCTCCACCAACATGTTCATTGGCGTCACCTCAAGTGGAGACAACGTGAATTCTCATTACGACTACCTTATTTGAGCGTCGGAGGTAAGATAATTGAACTCAGATATTGAACTTACTGAAGGTCACCTCAAAAGTTTATGTAAATAACTGATTACCGATAGTCTGACTTGTAATCTACTTCAGAATGAATATTCAAAGTACAGTCCCAGGCGAAGACTATCATCCATTCAAAGCATGATTTTTAATTTAATGAAACTAATTATATCAAAGCATTGTAATCTTAGGTAAAGCATACGTTCAATACTTTAGGAGCTCATTAGATTTTGCGAATAATATTGTAACATTGATGACTAACATTGTATTCTTTTCTTACAGGCACATCTAGTGAAAGAAATTTTATACGCTTGGAAATATGGCGCTAGATTTCGTAGCTGGATGTATAGGGGGTAAGATCAATATAATATCTATAGCTGATGCACCATTACTGTTACTTTGGTGTTGTTGATGATAAACTAACCCTTGGTGTTGGATTTCAGGTTGTGCAGGAATCATTGCTGGTCATCCTTTGGATACATTGAAAGTGCACATACAGTCGGGTAGAGGTAGTGCGCTACAATGTACGAAGGCTCTTTTGAAAGGAGGAACGTTATCCACCGCTTACCGTGGAGTTGGTGCTCCGTTGGGTGGAATTGCGGCTGTTAACGCTATAGTTTTTGGTGCATATGGAAATACAAGACGGGCATTGCCCAATCCAGATGCTTTGAGGACGCATGCGACGGCCGGGGCAGCCGCGGGATTGCTTCAAAGCTTCGCGTGCTCTCCCGTAGAGTTAGTCAAGACACGGCAGCAGTTGGCAAAACCTGGAGATGGCATGCCGTCGGGAGCGTGGGCAGGAGCTCGCCATATCGTACGAACTGGAGGTTTCAAAGCACTTTTCCGAGGACTTGGTGTGACGATGCTTCGTGATAGCCCCGCATTGGCAATCTACTTCACTTCATACGAGGCGCTGACTCGAGGAGATCAGTCTGCGATGACAGTGTTTACGGCAGGTGGCACGGCAGGAGCTTTGTCGTGGGTGGTATTATATCCTATTGATGTGGTGAAATCGAGATATCAAGGAGACGTGGTGGGGAAGTACACGGGTGCCTGGGACTGCTTCGTAAAGTCAGTGCGCGCGGATGGATGGCGGAGCATGGGACGTGGGGTGGGCGCAGTCACGCTTCGCGCCTTCATCAGTAACGGAGCGTGCTTCTCGGCCGTGGTGTGGACGGAGCGCGTGTGGCAGCGCATGGCTGCAGACTCTAGTGTTAAAACTTTGGCGCAGGCCACCGCCATCAGTGAGGCAGTTTGTGAGAACAACGACCGACAATTTGATGTTTAATCAAGGTTCGAATTAATACGCTTTATTATATACTTTGTGATTGATAACAGAAAGTTTTTGTACATGATATTATAGGAGACAATTATATAAAATTTTGTTAATTATACTTGTGGTGTTTTTTTTTACTTTACATTCGTATATTCTGTCGACCTGCTGAGGCACGGTACCGTATCTAAGGGTAATAATAGATTCACACTCTTGGAGATTAATCGCGTTTCCATAAATTTTAATAACCATTGAGAACCATAGTATATGTACACACATAAAACACGTGTTACAAAGTACATATAGCACTTATCTCTTAAAACAAGCTTTAGAATAGCGTAGATGTTAGAAATAGTCAAATAAACATAACTGTAGTAAAATAAATTTAAAAAAGAATTGAGTACACTAAAGAAAACCAAAGACAAATTCTATAAAAATGTATGTCGTAGACAACGCCTACGAGATTGCTACGCGGCTACGCTTGCTACGAATATGTGCGACTTTTTTTTTGTACGTTTACCATAAAGCAGTTCTCCCACCGACAGACGCCGGCGAGGAAGCGACTAACTATTGACGTTTTTTCTCTCATGAAATGTTCAATAAGATACACATTCCGTGTAAACAATAGAGATGCATATGGAATAGAAGTAGTATATAGAAGTATGTAGTATATAGAAGTTCGCTGACTGTTCACACTGCCGACGAGGACTCGCTCCATTAGCTTATCGCTGAGCGATTAGATCTTCAAAGACTGATATATACTCGTTCATTCAGCGTTACTCGCTTGGCGGTCACAACTCACGGCTAGAGGCTTACCACATGCAATGTTACGCGGGCGCATGAGTAGAGAGAGTAATCGCCAGCCACACTCGTCTAATAGCTGATATCTCAGCGACAAAGCTATCAGAATCCCACTCCTCGCTTATCGCCGGCGGTGGGACAAGTGCCAAAACATTTTAAGTTACTGTATCAGGATTCAGGAAGATTTTAATGTAATAAGATAATTAAAACAACAATAATTCTTTCTTATTAAGTATCATATACTTGTCTGAAAAATTTCATATAATTTTCAAAAATATTCCAAAAATACAGGAATGATTCACATTATGAAAATATCACAATATTATAAATATGCCAAAATTGCTATCATAAAGTTAAATATTTTTAAAAATAAAGGACGGATACATAATAATTTTACATAATATTAACTTCACTATACTTTTTCCTAAGACTTTTATTTCTTCATCTTATTGATTAGGTATTTTACTATAAGTAGGGTAGGATTTTTAAAGTTACTGTGAGACCTGTGGAAAGAGAGCATTATTACATAATTACATTGTAATTTTAAAGCAGAATGATTGAGTCACATTTATTATGATACATCCACAGAGATTACATAATTATTTATTAACACGCATGACTGTGTGTTATGTGTTTTTGTTTGCTTCAAACATAGCAGGCGTCACGCACGTGAACAAAAGCAACTTGTAGATTTTTACGCCAAAAGGCAAAGATACAAAATAAAACTGAATAGTAGCTCTATCATTATCGTGGCTATAGATGGCCAGGGCAACATCAACAACCGCAGTCTCGACCAATAAGGTGATTAGCCACACCCAAGTCGGCACATACAACTTGACTTAATTTCTCATCTTCAACACGTGCGACCACCCGTTCAGTTATTTTAATTATCACGCACCCTGGGGCCAAACCTACAACGATGACCAACGAAAACAAAAGTACCTACCAAGAGTTACCAAGCATACTTACATGATGATAATTCTGATTGTTATGAAGACACACCCGCACTGCATGTGTCTGAAATGAAAACAAAATCATCGTCCGGTCTCTAGGGTTCCCAACTTGTATTATAAGAAATAGATAATTAATTATCTGATTCCTACGTGAAAATAAAGAGTACGGATTTATAAAAAATTAAGAGTAAAATTTTGTAAAGCAATTTTTTGGTTCTTTTGTGCAGCTTTTCATTGTTTTTAAGACAATTTACATAAATATGTAAAATATCCATGTGTATGTTTAGTAATGAAATTAAGTTTTCTTACACTCTTACTTGACGGCCATTAACATAGAAACGTTGTCTAAAAAAAGAGTATTTTAGGGTCCTCATTAGTGTTTTAGATTATCGAGTACAACACTCCATTTTAGACTACGGTTGGCATCCCTACACATTCCCTCTCTAGTCATAAATAGAACGTCTTTTTTTCATTATGATCAAATACTGATAGGATATGCATTGATGCTATTAATTTCCCCTTCTTTCTCTTAGGATTCTAGAGGGGAGGGGTATACTCTATCTCTCTCTACAAACGGCTGTTCATGTTCTGCTAAGCTACCTTGGAGTGCGCTAATCCTGCTCCATAGGGTGCGGGGGGAGGGGCGGTGGCGGTGGCGGAGGCGGAGGTGGCGCGGGCGCATCATTGCCGGCCTGGTTCTCCATCAACCCGAGCTGCTCGAGCATATCGTCGTTGTCTTCCATCAGGTGAACCTGCACCAACCACGGCCGGTTACTCTGCAAAGAACAATTTTAATATCCCAGACGGAAAAACGTCGAGTATTTCGCTTCTAGTATGCTACAGAGTGCTTTTTATGTGCTTTTTCGATATAACTACATTACAGTAAAGCCGGATTTACACGAAACTAGTTGCGTGACATTAGTTTAACAAATAACAAAATATATGCGCATAGCACGAAACTACTCCAGCGTCACGAAAGTAATGCATGCATTGTAAAAATGAACGTTTACACGTGGAATTATTGGTCAAATTAGTGTCATAAAACTAATATCATGCAACTAGTTTCGTAATGTAAATCCAGCTTAAGGTAGGGAAGTCGCGAGCAACAGCTATTTAAAAAATGAATCGTTTGAATGTATTTTCTCTCCCGAAACGAAAAGTGCATTCCCTTGCACCCTTCTACCGGCGCTCATGCCTACAGGAGTACAGGCATCCACGGGACTGTCTCATCAAGTAACCGTGACCCTGGAACGAGGACACCATGGATTTTAGTCAGTCAAGTCTGACAGTCCCTCCCGTCTCGCTCTCTCTCTGTGTGGGTGGACTTATTTGATGATTTTAGCACGATAACAAAAGTGCCTACAGGCATCGCAATCTATTTTAAAGCGAAATATGTGGTGTTTGGACCAATAGATGAATGAATGTTTTTTCACCCCATAACGTCTGAAAGGTTTTGTATAAAAGACATAAAATCTGAGAACCATTAAGAAAAGATTCACAATAACAATGTACTGGCTGGTAGGCCCCCGTTAAGGTCGGGGCTAACTGTTAAACTTTCGTGTCAATCCAAACATGAAATCGCATTTTTAAGTTGACCATTGACCTCTGAATTATCAGTGATAATTTATCACAACGTTTATGATTCCGTAGTGGTACAGTAAAGCGCTACCATCAAATATTCTGATCAAACTGGTCAGAATATTTGTAATTTCTACTACTTATGGTATTTTTAATCGTGGTAAAATCATCAAATGAGTCCTCCCCACCCAGGGCAGAAGCGGGAGCTGTTAGACACGTACCTGACCAAAATCCACGGTGTCCTTCAATAGCCCTTTACGTTCCGAATCACGGTAATTCGTGAGTCCCGCGACCCCGAACACAACGCGCCACGTCGACCTACTACCTATCGTGTAATCAATTTAATTGCACAACAGGCCAAAGATATCTCCACTCCTTTTAGCGGAGTCGATTAGATCTCTCATTTTTCTTACAAGGGGGAAGGAAGTTTTAAATACTTAGTTAAGTTCTTACGTATGATCACAAAAATGCGCAATGTGGTGCTTATCCACGCAAGCTCAGGGGCCCGCGCTCGGATAAATAATATCCTAGGTAAACAATTGTGTAAATTCTTGTTTTTAAATATATAAAACATAGAGAGGGATTGTCCCATTTCATTTTACTCACGTAGAGAGGCTACGCTAAGGACGAAAAGGTCAAAAACTGGCGAAAATCATTTTTTCGAGCAAACGTAAGGGAGTGATCCTATAGGTAGGAGTATTTCCATTTTTGCATTGGTCTATGGGTCTTGCGTTTTTGGTGATATAATGAATATCATAAGATCTAAAATTTCAAAAACTTAGTACGGAACCGCATTGGAAATTAGGTACCTAGAATAGTTACAATTTACATTAAAAAAAATGTTTTGTATTATAAAACGGTCTACTAGAACCATTACATTTATCGATAAATAAACATTTATACTGTGAAGCTGATAATATGGCAAATTTTAAAATAATACAAAAACATAGTTTACATTGACTGAAAGATTTATGTTTTTAGCCAACAAGAATGTAAAAATTATTAATCTTATAATACACTGCACCGGATAACTTCATCTTTTTTTATTAAGTGGTCTCGGACAGATGCGATTTCGTACAGAGCCGTAGCTAGGAGGGGCGGTATACCTACTAACATTCTCGTAGCGTAGACACCTGTTACGACCGCTCTTGAAGGGTACTACGAGATTTGCTACGACCGCTCTTGAAGGGTGCTACGAGATTTCATCTTTTTACTTCTAACCGGCTACAGACGTCCATATAAGAATTTTATGAAGCACTAACCTATGAATGATCACATCATTCATTCTTTCAAGGCCTTACTTAAGATATTGAGGGAAAGCAAATACGAGGTACAGTGACGGAATGTAACCAAAACTCACTATATAATTTCTATAATTTATCATCATAACATCATCATCATTGGTCAAACGACGTTCAAAGTTTGCAAAAAAAAAAAAAAATGTTTATATTTTTACTATTTCAACTACATCGAACTATAGTTTGGCGATCTGCTGCGCAATAAAATTTGCCTAGAGAGTGAGAATACTTCTTTCCTAACTTCTTTATTCTTTTTTCCAACTTTTTTGAAGTAGGCTTCCAGTCGAATGGGTTGCAGCTGAATATCAGTATTTTACATGGAGCGACTACCTATCTGACATTCACAACCCTGTAACTGACGACTGGTTGTTAGGGTTTCGAAGTTCTGCAAGTAGAAACTAACCTATGCCGATTTCTTTGTTTGTTTGGTTGAACGTTGAACACACTAATCTCAGGAACTTCTGCTTCGAATTGAAAAAATATTTTAGTGGTTGCATAGAATATTATATGTATAATAGTACTGTGGTGGATAGTCCATTTATCGAGGAAGGCTACATGAAGGCTGTACAACAGGCCCAGTAGGTAGTGGGGATGAAAACACGGGAGCAGCTAGTGATTTTATAAAATGAAAAGTTACGGAAACAAGTTGCGCTTGGTCTGTTTTTTTTTTTTGTCGAAAGATACACAAAAAGATACCATTTCTGATTGATGCATAGTAGATGTTAGGTTAGTACTTTGCGGGTCAAAACTGAATCCTTACAGTGTAATCCGCTACAAGCATACGCCGCGAAACGAACCGCGAAGAACAGCCAGGTTTCGTAGACCTACCTACTTATTAGTTATTTATGTAATGTTATAAAACAGCGATTGGCAACCTTTTTATAGGTAAGGATCGTAAAGTGACAATTTCAACTTTAGGCGGTCGCAATTTTTTTAAACGGGAAGAAATATGATTGTATTTATATTAAAAAGGTCTCTTTGGCTATTAAAGAAAATCTTCAGTTTACAAAACAATCACGGGCCGCGAGTTGACGACTGCTGTTACGAAACATCATAATTATCATGCTACGTCATGTAGGAACCGAGCAATGGGGGTGAAAGGTGAGACCGCAGGCAACTGCTAGTAGAAAAAAATTGATGGCACAGTTGGTGCAGTGGATGAGTGATTGGACTGCTGCGGTGCGTGTCGCGGGTTCAACTCCCGCACGGAGCAAATATTTGTATGATCTACAAGTAATTGTTCCGATTCTGGACGTTTGTGTATGTGAGTTTATATGTTTGTAAACGCATCCACGACAAAGGAGAAATTCCTAGTGTGGGGCAAAGTTTAAAAAAAAAGGGAGTACTACTAACATCAGGCAATGCCGTGCGGTGTTGTCCGTGCCGAGCGGTCTCAGAGAGAAGGATCTTCTGCCGCTTCTCCTCCATGAGACGCTCGCGGTGCTTGTGGATGTAGTCGTACACGTTAGGCAGACCCATGATCACACACGCTGACAGTGCCGATCGGTAGATGTTCATGTCTGTCGCCTCGTACCTGAGAAGTCAAAGGTAAGCCAGAAGCTAACTTGAGTGTTAACCATTACAAATGACTGAATTTCAGCTTTATAATCTGATGAAACTGAAAGTCAGTCAAGCTGGAAGGAGACTTCAGCAAATTAGCAAGAGCTAGATTGATTAGATAGTAGCAATTTTGCGATAAAAGTGCTTTATGATTTAGTGAGTGAGTTTTTATGTTCCCTGCATTATATATTTAGCCCCAGAGCTTTTTCATTCAAAAGTATGAGTAAATTAAACTAAATGTTAATAGGTAGGTACATTGTTTTAGATAATAAATTCACGTGACTAGTTCAATCTCTCCCTCCAGAGAACCACATCGCGCGATTTTTTATCTACCGTTTTTGTTTGTTACGAATCCGGTCATTTTGAACGCGGTATTGTCGCTTTCAGATATTGTACAAACAATAGGGTTGTCACTGCCCGGTTTATTAAACTATTTTTCTACGAAGAACATAATACAATTCGCCAGTTACATACATTTGAGTAAAGGTCCTATTGCTACAAAACAGCACGCGTAGCATGGCACCGTAGAAACGGGTTTTTTGTAGACCGAAGAAAAGACCAAATTTTAACTGTTAAATGTTTCTATTCTTCAAAGGACATACTCTTACAAAAAAAAAACTATCCAATCGTATAGAAATTACAATGAAATAACTATTTGTCTATGCTTGGTAGAATAGAGATGGAATTAGTCATGCTATGTAAGCAGGTAGCATAAGATGCCCTAAATCGTACCTTTCGAGGAGTATTTTTTTGCAAATATTTTGCTTTATTTTGCAGTTCACTAACTAGACATGGAATTATTCTCCAAATATATTTTTACCTTCATTCCAAGTGAAACGAAGACAAAACTCTAGATTGTCCCAATTCTATGTTCAGTATTAAGTTTCTTGACTTAATGACTGTGATTTTGATGCAGTAGGTTATTAACATCAAATAGATTTATCTTTTCTTATTAAACAAAGATTTGATTTCTTCATAACAGTGGTACAGGTCTAGGTTACAGAAAAAGGTAAATAAATAATACATCCACGTGATTATAAAACGCGTGTTTAAGATCTTCTTACGAATATTAAAAATGCGAATGTTTGATAAGGATGTTTGTTACTCTTTTACGCAAAAACTACCGAACGAATTTTGATGAACTTTGGTACACATGGGTTATAACCTGAATTAACACATGGAATAGTTTATTATCCAAATTTTATCTTTCCGTGGGATATTTTTTGTGTTGCAGCGGGTGGAGCCGTCGGCAACAGGTAGTAAATATTACATATATCTAAGAATAAGAGAAGTATAAACTTTAATGCGCGCCTACTTACCTAGTATAAGATTTCTGTGGCGCAGCTATTTGTCAGTAGGTATATTTTTCCTAAAATAAGTCAGGCCTACATGTTAGATACATTCTATTTGTTTCTGTGGTAGCGAACCACCACTTAGCATGATCAATTCTATCTCTCTGTTCTACCTAAAAATAGACAAAGTTATTTCCATACATAGAATATGGTATGTACGGAGTATGGCACAGGTCGTGCTATACTCCGTTGGAGGCTTGAGAATGTCTATTGTAAAATACGACGGCGACATGATTAGGTTGATAGAAATCTTTCTGAACTACTTTATGTCATAATTTTTATTGTCTATACTTCCATCGAACAATGAAACAAATCGACAAAGCCCGTTTATAGGATGTCCTGCTAGACGCATGCAAACATTCTTATTATCCCAGGTAGCATTCGAACACCTGAAATTTCTTATCATTTGTTCTATTTTTCTTGCCTTTCAGCAAATATAGATCTTGTCTTTCTTATAACTGAGGTACTATCATTAAAATACTTGACTATTGAAGTTTTTCGAATAATCACACAAAATCTATATTTTTTTTGTAAGAACGCGCTACCCGAGCAGAAAAACATGTTCACGCAGCCATCACGATGTGTCTCAGACAGATAACCCACATACTGAACCCAACATGTGATGCTGAATGTGAAGAATGAAAATTTCGTCAGACGGTATCTTTGTTTTTTCAGCGCGTGTCATTTCAGTTTTAGAAAATACTCTACGTGAACTCTATTAATTCATCAACTATTTCATCAATTAATTCATCACACGTAGAAAAAGTTGAAAATTATGGTAGCTTTAGAAAAGCAGTAGGAAATAGTGTTGCTCTACCTAATTGTAATAAATATTAATGAAAAACTTATATGATACTTTACTTAACTAATAAAGATTAGACAGAAAACAAGTCAAAATGCATCGTATGCAAATGCATATAAGGCAATTTATCATGAAGTTATTTATTACTCATATTCATAATTGCTGTACCAACCAAAGAACATTATTAAATGATAAGACTTTCAAAGTAGGAGAAATGTCTGGAACAAACGGGTTTCCATCGAATGCAAATCGACTGAAGCTAACTAAGTGTATTTATCTTTGCGCATACGCAACTGCAAGTTATAAATAGAGAATTAATAATAGATAACAACTAATTTATATGGCCTATAGGTACCACTTACTGGTAGATTATAAATAATCTCAATGAACGCCCCCCTGCTAACTTGTTATTTAACAATAAGCACCTAACAGTTGATCCTATTGATTCAGGGAAGAATATCGGCCCTATAACCTCAGAGAGAAATGATAACTAACCGATAAACCAATCAAATGCCACGCCACGTGCTTCTGTTCAAGATAATATTTCTCTTAGTCGAAGTTATATAAATTGTTGTGAATAACGTGATATTGTATGGCTTCTTAGTTCCTTACATAGTGCTGACTAGACATCTACATCATCTTTTCTTCTTTTCTTTCTTCTTTTCTTTCTTATAGGAAAATCACTTTATGCTATAGTACCGCGAATCAAATCGGTTTGAGCAATGCGCTTTACTCAAACCGATTTGATTGGATCGGATTGAAAGATTTTCCGGGATGACTTATTTGATGATGTTCCCACGATTAAAAAGGGCACCTAAAGTTCGATCGTTAGATCGTTCGGGTGGATGTCAACAATGTTCTAGCAATATCTTAAGTAGACTGCTTCTGCCTGATAATAAAATTAAAGAGGTATCTTCATCTTCTTAAATATAGGTTAGTGAATTTGTAGTACCTATTTATTCATTAACCTGTAGATGGCGGATCGGGCTGTCGGTCAAAAAGGGCTATTGTGTTTTCCATTAAAAACTCAGTAGAAACCCGTAGTTTGGAAATTGAGGGTATGATATTTCCGTGCCTTGAAGAGTGCTTGCGTTTGTCCCATGATCTGACCTGATCGTTTCTCGGCGCCGTGTCATATGTGGTCATATGTGATTGCCGTCCCACGGGGTTATGACAGTTCGAATTTGTTTTAGCGTGTTAAAATCATCAAATGAGTCCTCCCACCCATGGCAGAGCTCGGGACTGTCCGACTCGTACTGACTAAAATCCACAGTGTCCTTCAATAGCCCTTTACGTTCCGGGGTCAAGGTAATTCGTGTGTCCCGCGGCCCCAGCAGGCTTTGGCCCCCGTCATTATGCTGACACTCTTTGAGGCGCGCGTGGAACACAACGCGCCGTCGACCCGGGCAAGGTCCATTGTCGGACAGCGAGTTACCCATTACTCGCCGCCCGCATGCGCCTGCGGTGGCCGGAGATCGTTGGTGGACTATTACTACTGAAACTCACCACTCATTGGTCCTCTCATCATAGCACTCCACGTGGTATATGGTGGTGACTCCGTTGAACCCTCCGATGGCGAAGATCATGTCGTCTATGACCTCAATGGCGAAGTTGCTGCGAGGGTTGTACATGTCAGGGACTGGCGCCCAGGTGTTGGCTGCTGGGTCGTATACCTCGCCGCTGCACATTCGGGAAATGCCGTTGAATCCGCCGATCACGTAGATCTAGGGATAAAGAAATATACATAGTATCAGTAGGTATAAGGAGGAGATCGATAAGTAAGAAGTCGATCTTCAAGGTTATAGCACACTTGCCTAGGTTGGTCAGTGGATGGCCATCTGTCATATCGAGTTTCCTCCGTGCCTCGGAGCACATAAAGCCGTTGGTCCCAACTGTCATTTGTAGGGTGAATCCTGAGATTCGGAATATTCAGGTGATTCCCTTGGCGAAATTTATTTAAACAAATTTTTTATAACTAACAATGTAATATAAAATTTAGCTTCATTATAAACACATTTAACGAATTGGCATCACTTTAGGCCGGATGGTTCCCAATATATGGCGTTTTAATTTTTTTTGGCCAGGGGAATCAAAAAATGGTAGAGGAAAATCAAGTTTTATTACTATTTTAAAATAGCCTCTATATAATACTAATCAGTCTCGTTAACAATTTATCACTTTCAATACCCGACCACAAATCGTTAAACCACAAATTGCATTTGAAAACGTGGTCAGGGTAATCAACGAGCTAGCGAAACCAAAACCAGGGGAATCAAATACTTATGTTCATAATTTCGTCCTGGACCAACGAGCGGCGTTATCTTTCACAAAGACGTACGAAGCACTACCATCAGCGCACATGCAACGGCACGGAGACAATCTTCTTTAAAATTCTACTAAGATATACGAAGATTTGTGACGAGCCACGGGAATCACTGTTTAGTCTCGGACAAACTTTATATTGTAATTAAAAAAAAAACTATCATAAATATACATGCTGTATCTTTTTTAAATATATCTACAACAATCCTGGTAGCGATTAGACCACACTGTTTATTTTGTTTACGTTCGTAAGTAAGAGTTTTATTGGTATTTTGTTTGCGAAATGTGCAGCGGACGCGCCAGGGTTATCAATTTTTAAGCCTTTTGGATTTTTTTTCGACTGTTTAGAACCAAATTAAACACAAAAACTATAGTGCAACAGTAAGATCATACAATATAGTAGCATAAAAAAAATATTTTGGTTTCTAATTTAAATACTACGGGTAGTTTTTTTCTTCGGACAACGTAAAATTAGCCTCTCAAGATTCACCCTGTAGATTAAGTTGACTGTCAGTAAAAATCTGACATCAAATCTGGGTTGGACGTGCAGTAGCTCCGTATAAAATACTGATATTGAGCTGGAAACCGACCCCAACATTGTTGAGAAAAGGCTTGGCAGATGATGATAAATAATGTTTTTTTTTAAGGATTTCTATAGTATTACAAGAGAAGCCAATTCTTCACCAGCCAGAATGACCTATTGTTAAGTCTCAAACTCAAAACCACATTTTGACAGTTACTTCAAAAACCATTAAATAATATTTCTGCTTAGTACTAATACACTTCTTCAATACTTTACTGGAAACTATCTGAAAATGATATATTGTACTACATGTATACTAAGTTATATAATAGGCATATTCCTTGTTAAATAATGAATCAAGTTTCTTGCGGCGTAGAAACTTGGCCTATATTAAAACGTTCTGAATAAATCTAGTTAATACTAGAACTTTCTTCATACTCAAAGTGATAAATTACAAGGAGGAACATGAAGATGTCGATAAGATTTTTTTTTCTTATTAATACTGCTGCGTATTTTGACCTATGCTGGTCCTGAAATGATAACGTTAACCATTTTAATGTAATAGCTGAAGTGATTTATAATACTGTTCTTAACTCTGATAATATTTATCTATGAGATTGTGGGCATAGGGATTTTTTGTTATGTAAATAACTGCCACGATTCAATCCATTTCATATCAAAGTGATTAGAACTCAGCAAGTACATAATATACGAGTACACAAGCTTGTGGATAATACGAAACATAATGAGGAAGCAAACTTACGGTGTGGATGATGATGAAGATGATGATAAGTACCTAGATACATCATCTTACACAGCTACTGACTTTTTTCAAGACCCAAAGACCCTTGTCATACCAGATCAGAAAGACACACGGTGAAAATGATTTGTGCATGCAAAATACCGGTAAGAACAACATTGTCCAGAACCAAAAAGGGAACTTTTTACTTGAATTTCCAAATTAATCATTACTGAGCTAGTAATATATCAAGAACTAGGATGAACAATAAGATTACAAGCAATAATACCTAAATACCTTGTTGTGGTAAGCGATGCAGGATACGCCGGATCTGCGCGAGCGCATGGGCGCTAGGTTCGACCATTGGTTCGTGTCGGGGTCGTACACCTCCACGCTATTCATGCACTCCTGGCCGTTGAAACCACCCGTTATGTAAATTTTATCTAAAAAACATAATTGAAATTAATATATTAAGGAAAAAGTAGGCTTAGTTAAAAGTAGGCCTCCGTCTTTCTTTCTCACATACAGTTTTTTTATCTTAACAACTTCGCCAAAGTGCCGATAATAGGGGTGTGCCAGCGGTGCCCAGGCACAGGGCGCTGACCCTGGAGGTGCGCAGAAATGGCCAGATCCAGACCACATTGGCCAGACCGGGTGGCCTACCATAATTTTTAAAGCGTGAGTGGTTCCGCTCAGGGAACGAGAGGGCGCTAGGCGACTTGTATAACTCTGTCTCTTTCTCACAACCTGACCACTGACGCTTTAAAACCTCCTGGTAGGTAGATACACTTACTGTCTAACGCAGCTGCACTCGCATCTGATCGTTGTGCGTTCATGGGTGCTACTAAGGACCACTGGTTGGTCCGGTGGTTGAATCTCTCGGCTGTATTCTGTCGGTGATGGCCATCGTACCCACCCATCGCGTATATGGTTTCCCCTAGTACCGCCACTGACACATAGCAACGGCGTGCGTTCATTGGTGCCACCTGTACCAAGAAATATTGTTAAACGTCAAATATTTTAACACTATGCCTTTATTTATCGCGTTAATGGATGGATATACGAACATTTCAAGATTATTATCGCGAAAATCCAATACCGTTAGTGTGGCCCAGCTACGAGTTGTCACTGAATTTAGGTGCTCGTTCATTAAAAGTGAGTGCTGAAGTTAGTGTATTTTGCTTATTGTGAACTTCAACGAGTCAAGCAGTTTTATTTTGGTTAGGAGTAGAGCTTCTGGAAGGAAATGAAGGAGACCTTTGTCTAGTAATGGAACACCAAATGCTAATAAAAATGAAGACTTTTGTAAATCTGTGGCCGCCTCGCAGGGCCTTCGAGAAAAATTAAAGCTTTCATCTTATTTAGGTGTTAGGGTGTCCAATCTGAATCATGACTCAGATTCATCTCAGTTTCTTTATCTCTGTCGATGAATTCCTAAGTATTTAATTCCCCGTTTTATCAATTTGATAACTGTTATTAAAACATTTTTTTAGGTCAAAGACCTCCACAACATTCAAACGACGTTTTAGTAGGGCTAAACAGACACCGAAAAGTTTTAATAGATAGCGTTTTAGTAGAACTTTTTAGGAAATAACTCGCCTCGATGTGGCATCACCGTCATTTCTGTAATATTTCTGTCACATTTTTAGGTATAAGATTATATGGGTACCCGCACCCATCTAATTTAAAAACCAAGCAGAACCAACAGTCGTATTAAAAAATGGGTTTTAAAAGTTGGCACGTATTTTAATATTCAATTGCAGATGACCACAACAACTACCGAGGTCACAACATACCATTACGGGAAAACCACGCAGAACTTACCTCTCGCCAAGATTTTGTAACAGCGTCAAAGCAGCGACAGGAGTTGAAATAGTCCATGCCGTCAAAGCCACCGATGACGTAGATACAGTATCCCAGGACAGCAGTGCCGTGGTACGCTCGAGGTCCTGCCGGGTCTACTTCCTCTACCTGAAGAAATACGTAACTTAAGGATATGAAACCAGCCCGGGTCGCGGGGCTGTCTGCCGGGGTCGCGGGACTGTCTCATGAGGAAATCATGGCCCTGGAAGCTATTAAAGGATCACCGGGGTATGATAAAAAAAGATATGAAATCACTTTATTAGGACCAGTTGTTTCGTTCGTATTATAGTAGATTTTTAGGGTTCCGTAGTCAACAAGGAACCCTTATAGTTTCGCCATGTCCGTCCGTCCGTCCGTCCGTCCGTCCGTCCGTCCGGCGTCCGTCCGTCTGTCTGTCCGCAGTTTAGCTCAGAGACGCACAGTACTAGAGAGCTGTAATTTGGTGTAAATATACGGATTTGTTGTGCCGAAAAAGTGGTAAAATAAAATCTCGTAAAATATTTTTTTTTAGGGTACCTCCTGTACACGTAAAGTGGGGTTGTATTTTTTTTTTCTCGCGTACCCCTTAGTGTGGGGTATCATTAAATAGGTCTTTAAAAAATATTGATAGTTTTCATTGACAATTTTTAGGGTTCCGTAGTCAACAAGGAACCCTTATAGTTTCGCCATGTCCGTCCGTCCGTCCGTCCGTCCGTCCGTCCGTCCGTCCGTCCGTCCGTCCGGCGTCCGTCCGTCTGTCTGTCCGCAGTTTAGCTCAGAGACGCACAGTACTAGAGAGCTGTAATTTGGTGTAAATATACGGATTTGTTGTGCCGAAAAAGTGGTAAAATAAAATCTCGTAAAATATTTTTTTTTAGGGTACCTCCTGTACACGTAAAGTGGGGTTGTATTTTTTTTTTCTCGCGTACCCCTTAGTGTGGGGTATCATTAAATAGGTCTTTAAAAAATATTGATAGTTTTCATTGACAATTTTTAGGGTTCCGTAGTCAACAAGGAACCCTTATAGTTTCGCCATGTCCGTCCGTCCGTCCGTCCGTCCGTCCGTCCGTCCGTCCGTCCGTCCGTCCGTCTGTCTGTCCACAGTTTAGCTCAGAGACGCACAGTACTAGAGAGCTGTAATTTGGTGTAAATATACGGATTTGTTGTGCCGAAAAAGTGGTAAAATAAAATCTCGTAAAATATTTTTTTTTAGGGTACCTCCTGTACACGTAAAGTGGGGTTGTATTTTTTTTTTCTCGCGTACCCCTTAGTGTGGGGTATCATTAAATAGGTCTTTAAAAAATATTGATAGTTTTCATTGACAATTTTTAGGGTTCCGTAGTCAACAAGGAACCCTTATAGTTTCGCCATGTCCGTCCGTCCGTCCGTCCGTCCGTCCGTCCGTCCGTCTGTCCGCAGCTTAGCTCAGAGACGCCCAGTACTAGAAAGCTGTAATTTGGTGTAAATATACGGATTTGTTGTGCCGAAAAAGTGGTAAAATAAAATCTCGTAAAATATTTTTTTTTAGGGTACCTCCTGTACACGTAAAGTGGAGACGTTTTTTTTTTCTCGCGTACCCCTTAGTGTGGGGTATCATTAAATAGGTCTTTAAAAAATATTGATAGTTTTCATTAACAATTTTTTGATAAAAAGATTCGTTTGTGAAATATTAAGCTTTAAAGTGCAAATTTTTGCTCGACTCGAGTGTCCCCCCCCTCTACCAGCTAAACGGTTATGTTTGGGGGTGTGAAAAAATTCAGAATAGTAGCATATATAACGAAGTTTAAAAGAAAATTATCATGACTAAGTAGGCTTTACAAGTTTACGAGTAATAGTCGACCAACTTATAAAACGTACTTGGATAACATATTTTCCTAAACAAAATGTATCGGAGAACATCTGCTTCAACTGCAAATGTAAGTTTGTCAACTTTATTTTTACAGCAATAATAGGTGGGTATGTTTTGGGGATAGGTAGGTTTTTATTGTCAACTATTTTTAACTAAATTCAAAAAAGGATGAGGTTCTCAATTCGTCGTAATCTTTTTTTTTAATGTATTTTCCCCGATTTCTCAAAGACGCCTGGACCGATTTTGAAAATTCTTCTTTTTAAAATTAAATTCAGCGAATCAGTTTAGTTAGTTCGCATAAGTATTTTGACGGGCAACTACGGAACCCTACACTGTGCGTGGCCCGACACGCACTTGGCCGGTTTTTTTTGATAAAAAAATTCGTTTGTGAAATATTAAGCTTTAAAGTGCTAAATTTTGCTCGACTCGAGTGTCCCCCCCCTCTACCAGCTAAACGGTTATGTTTGGGGGTGTGAAAAAATTCACAATAGTAGTATATATAACGAAGTTTAAAAGAAAATTATCATGACTAAGTAGGCTTTACAACTTTACGAGTAATAGTCGACCAACTTATAAAATGTACTTGGATAACATATTTTCTTAAACAAAATGTATCGGAGAACATCTTCTTCAACTGCATATGTAAGTTTGTCAACTTTATTTTTACAGCTTTAATAGGTATGTTTTTACGGTATGTTTTTTGGGGATAGGTAGGTTTTTATCGTCAACTATTTTTAACTAACTTCAAAAAAGGGAGGAGGTTCTAAATTCGTCGTAATCTTTTTTTATGTGTTTTCCCCGATTTGTCAATTTTTTTTTGACTCCTGGACCGATTTTGAAAATTCTTCTTTTTAAAATTAAATTCAGCGAATCAGTTTAGTTAGTTCGCATAAGTATTTTGATGGGCAACTACGGAACCCTACACTGTGCGTGGCCCGACACGCACTTGGCCGGTTTTTATGCTTTGCCACTGGGATGAAGTTTCCTCGTATATCAACGATTTTCAAGTCATCAGGCAATTCCATTTACCATCACGTAGAGTGTGTAGACTGTCATTTTGCTTGACAAATGGAAGCTCAATTCCACAACCTTCTAGATTTGATGCAGTTATCATTCGTTCCTTCGAACTTAAGCCATCTTTTTGAAATTACCGTCATAATTATTATTAAATACGTACCTGTATGTCCTCATAAGACTTCTGAATCATCAATTAGCCTGCATTCGTCCACTACTGGACATAGGCCTCTCCCAATGTACACCATTAGCTCGGTCTTGAGCTTTCCTCCTTCAGTCTCTCCCGACTACCTTTTGCAGGTCGTCGCTCCACCTCACCGACGGACGTCCACTACTACGTTTGCCTAGTCGCGCTCTCCACTCAAGGTCTCGTCTACCCCAACGGTTGTCTGACTTCTGGACTCATAACTCTATTATCCAAATTTAATGCTACCCGCAACTTGACGAAATTGACAATGCAACACGTTTTTGGATGGCTCTGGTTATAGGTTATGATTCCTACCTTTATCCAGCGATCTGCCCTTGTGTCATAGGTTTCGATAAAAGCTGTTGGTGAACCACCGCTCCATCCTCCAATCGCAAATAGAACCTGGGTGTGGAAACAGGCAATAAGTTCTTTATAATTAGTAGACTGAGAATATATCGTGAGATACGAAAGTGACGGAAAAATGTGGCGAATTATGAATTGGCATGAATGACGTATTGGCATTGGTTTGACTTAGATTGAAAAAAAAATATAGTGTTTTGGAATAGTTAATAGTGTGACAGTTGGCTGGGGGGTAGAATGACAACCAAGGGCGTTGCGCTGACTCCAGGTCATAAATGAAATGAGGGCTGAAAGGTCGAGAATAGGTAAGGAATAGGTAGGTAAGGATTGAAGAAACCCGCTGAATATTTTAACTGAGGATATCAGACCTCAGCTGAAATATTCAGCAGGTTTAATTGAATGATGAAGATGAAAGGTTCTAAAATAATGATAAAATATGAGGAATAACATTACTTCATGCGGGACTCTAGGCCGGGCAATCTCCGGCGTAGCGACTTCACCGTCTCTCTGAGCAATCATCTCCAAGTCGTACAGAAACTTTAAGGTTTCGATAATGATGGGTCGTGAACCTTCGTTGCCAGTTACATATGGATGGTCCTTTACGTTTTCTAAGAAAAACTGAAACAGTGTCACTGTTAGTAGTAGTTTCTGAAACTAAGTGTTTAGATTAAAATAACTAAACCAGGAGCTTTGCGTCAGCATAATGACGGGGCCCCTATAGAGGGCCACAGTCCTGCCGGGGTTGCGGGACATACGTATACCGCGACTCCGGCACACAAAGGGCTACCGAAGGACACCGTATTTTTAGTCAGTACAAGTCTGACAGTCCCTCCCGCCCTGCCCGGGGTGGGAGGACTCATTTGATGACTTTGCCACGTAAAAAAAAAAAAAAAACCAGGAGCTTTGAGAATTATGAAGGGCCCCTAAAATAAAGGCCTATCATGACCAGTTTTAGGAAAGATAGGTTATACCTAATAGACTGGTTATATTCGTATGACCAACTGTATGTATTCTGACATTGCAAAAAGAGTATTAAAGCCTCGTTCATGGACACGCGGAGCGTCACGCAGGGCGGCTGCAGAAAAAACAAGCATACAGCGATGTATTAAGCTGGGTACTCACTTAAAAGTTGCATGTTTGTAACGTATCCGATACGGTATCAAATGAGTAGACACGTAGACACGAGCCCGCTGCGAACCGCTCGCTGAGCTAGAGTAACACAAAGGCGGCTCGCAGTGTGCTCGGACGAGCCGTACCCATTTGAGGTTATTACAGTATCTGATACGCCTAGTGTACGCCTAATGCCTAGTACCCAGGTTAAGAACCTACAAGGAGTAGTGGCAACAATTGGAGCCACGCTGCTCGACCCGCGTGGCGCGCCGCCCGACTCAACACTTATCTACTGTGAATGTACGAGGCCTATGTGATGTAGTATAAGTCACATTCTGCGTTTCTGTATAAAAAAATGTGAGTTTAATAACTAAGTAAGTTTACTTGTGTGTCCAGTAATCCGAGTCGTATACTGCCCATCAGTTTAACAGTATGCTGCCAACGACTGTCGGGATCATAGTTAACCCAGCGCAGTACCGCTTCCCAGACCACCTCCTCACTCTTCACGTTCAGTTCGTCCTCCAGAATAACAGAATTGAGTTCTTCGAGAGGCAGGTGGAGGAATTCATCGCTTTGGGTAGCCACAGTCACGAAATAGCGCAGCATGTAACGTCTACCGTCCGCCTCGAGCTTATAACAGAACACCCGTCTGAAACAATGACACCTAGTGTTACTTAGTTAGATTTCTTAAGTAAAGTGATGCCAGTGTATATAGAAGAAAAAACAGCAAAATGAATAACGTTTGAGTTTCACTTGAGTATTTTTATTTTTAAGTCTTCCATTTTTGGTGTCATCCAAGACTAGGTAGGAACAGCCCTTTAGGCAACAGGTCGGTACCTCGTTTGCAGTTCAATATAGAGTATCTAATAAATAGCTCTTACTGCGACAAGATTGAAATTCACCTCATAGATCCAGAACAGTGTGCTTAGTGCGAGTTTTTTTACGTTGACTCGTTAGTAACGTTTTACTACGTTCGGCGCTCTTAGGGTGCTCCCACATCTATCGACGCGAAATCGGCTTTTTGCATCGCCCTTTCTATTTCTGTCGCTTAGAACTGCCATTTGCTAGACCGAGACAATGCGATAGCACGCGGCCGCTTCGAGGATTCCGCCGCGTGCTATCGCATTATGCTTTCTGTCTCGAGCACCCTTATTGGCCCGCTCCAAGGTCGTGAGAACTCTCAACCATTGAGAGGGTCAAACGCGTATAAACGTTACTATCGCGTCAACGTAAGAAAACTCGCAATAAGCACACAGGTTAGGTAAACAACCGAAAAGCACTCGACGACGTTATGACAACTCACAATCATTTTTATGGTTACCAAAGAGATAAAACTGGATCCTATTAGTAAGACTCCGCTGTACGTCTGTCTGTCTGTCCGTCTGTTATCAGGTTTTATCTCATGAATCGTGATAGTTTTTAAATTTCACACATGATATATTTCTGTCGCCGCTATAACAACAAATAATGGAAAACAGAATAAATAAATCTTTAAGGACTAGGTTCCCATACAACAGACATATTTTTTGCCGTTTTTATAGATAATGGTACGGAACTCTTCGTGCACGAGTCCGACTCTCACTTGGCCGGTTGTTTTTTTTAAGTAAAACACAAAATCTTACTAACCTCGCAAACATCATAATACCGAGGCAGTTCTTGGGATTAAGCGAGGATCTGATATGGTCGCAGCAGAGTTGCAGCACGCCGAGGAAGGCGAGGTAGTCAGCGGTCATGAGAAGCTCGTGCACGTTGGTGTCGGTGACGTCGATGCGGCGCAGGTATGCGTACTCGATCAGTAGCAACAGGATCTCAGAGCGCACGCCCGATATCAGCACATCGCTTTGTTCGCGAGAGTGCAGTGTTGTTGTAAATAGAGCCCTGTCGAGTGAGAAGTACGATTTAGTTTTCACTGCAAAGCAAGCACAAGCATATCAAATACAAAGCCCTGCGTTTTCAATGCGTAAATCATTAATTGCCAGCCAAGCAATCTTAACTAGAACCCCATTAAAGAAGCTAGGTTTTTGATTTTCAGGCATGCTTCAACTGCAAAATCAAAGCATTTTTTCAAGTAAGTAGACATATTAGGCAATTTGGAATTAACAAAAGTTTAAAAAGTTAATAATGTAGCTGCAGCCCCAATTACAAAAAATAACCGGAGCTAAAAGACACGTTGCGCTAGAAGGAATGTATCGATTCGATACGGTAATAGCAAAGATACCGAATAAATTGCGGTGACTCCAATCGTATTATAGTCCTCACGATCTTCACCTTCTTCAGTTGTTTGCCACCGTGACTGTCTCTCACCCCAATCTTTGACCTCTTATATTAAGTCGATTTTGGAGTATATGAGAGTTGTTTCACTTAGGATGTTGGATGTAGAGAGGTACTTATTTATTGTTGCAAGGATCCTGAAACTTTGCTATAACTATGCTTAGACTGAAATACATCGCACAGAAAGTAGGGGCAGCTTTCAGAGAGCTGCACATTGCAAGGTTTTCAGGAATAAAGTACTAGCTACTAGTAAGGCAGGCGATCATACAGGAAGTATGGGCTACAGGCAGAGAGTATAGCGCGGTGCACTGGGAAGGCGGCGCCGTCGTCCGCGCGCACTATGGCGTCGCAGAGCAGCCGGCACTCGCGCAGACGGTGCAGCGCCTGCATCGCCGCCACCGACATGCACCGTCCAGTCTCGCGACCCGCCGTCTAGTTACATACAAAACAGAATCAACCTATAAGTTTTCCACTGTAAGAATAGCCATCTTCTCTGTGAGATGCATAATGCTGTATCCACCACACGGGAGTGTCTTAAAAATGTGTAATTTGTATTTGCCTTGGACACCCTACACAAATGATATGCCTTAGTATCGATGCAGTAGTGCTATTCTATAAAATGGTGCTCGTGCCACACTGGGACTAAACTTTGCTATCCACGAAGCCGAAGCTACTGACATCGACGCTATCATAGCGCTCATCGCTCGGACGAACCCGCCTAGTTGATGAGCTCGTCATAGAGTGCAGCGATGAGATTTCTAATAGAGAATAGCGAGAGAGAGAATAATAAATTAAACTACTCGAGAGATTGCTATATGTCCGGCCAAATCAGGAGGTTTCACGATGTGCCCAAGGCATACCATGATGTGGCCAATCCAACGATTGACCTTCGACATTTACGAATCTCGTGTTACGGTGTTTGTGGCTGCACTCCTCCAGCAGTACTATTCTATATAAACACTGCCTTGTGACGGCGCGGCCGCAGCGCTCGCGCTTCATCGCTGGGACTAGTGTTTCCTATGCACTAAGCTCTGACAACGACACTATCTAATCGTGCAGCGCGAACGCTGAGCGCTCGTGCTGTACGATTGGACGATCTCAAAGACGTCTTGAAGAGTACATCGTGGAATCCAGCGATGAGATTTACTAAAAAGAGCGTTACTAAAAAACTTCATAAACTAGATAAGATATATTTTATAGTACCTCCTCCAGTAACTGTTACTAGCAATATTCGCTGTAAATTGCTCGTTGAAAAGTAAGTAAATAAAAAAAACTTAAAAGAAGAATAATGAAATAAGAAAGAATAATGAAAGTAGAGTTTTTGCAAGTTAAATGAAGATTGTTCCTTTGAGTTTTCGTCTGTCTGGCTAAAAGCAAAGTGGACGAGAATAGTTTATTTAATTCTAAAATATTACAGAGAAAGAATTTATTTATATCTATGGGGATAAGGTTACCTATTCCGCTTTTTACTTAAAATTAGACCAAAATGCTACAGGTACTTGAATTTTCGATAAACAATCAGTGTATTTACGTGACGTTCACGTCACGCACTCTAGCTAGCTTCTGCTCGAATATATATTTAAAACTTCTAAAAATTGCAAGTATTGTTCATTAGATATGGGGAAGTGTTTACCCGGTGCGGAATAGATATTAATTTAATTATTATTTTAACTTCATGTACAGCATTGGTACTTGAATGGACTTAATGCTGCAAGGCAATCTCACTATCATAGCATCTGTCATCTCTTCACAATTCCCGCTGATTGTTGCTATGTCAACATTGCCAGCTGCAGGCAGGTGATGCTCATAGTGATGCTCCTCGCATCTACTACATCAGTACTTACTGTGTTATTCGGGTCGTTTTCCATTTCAGTGTGACTTTAACGCAAAGTCATCATTGTTAAATAGCTACGCATTAAAAAATCTTTTATGTGCAAATTGGACGTGTTGACACAATCGAGATTTGGCTCAATAAACTTATAAAAATAACCGTAAAAAATAACAAACAAAATAGCAGAATCAAGTCATTTGACAAAACATTTTAGGTTAGCAAAAAAATGATCTAAGAGAATGACAATCATGTCACACCTTTTTTTTCAAGATGACATTACTGGACAATAATATTTTCATTTTCAGCGGTTGTCTTGCTGAAATCAAAAACGTTTATAATGATACTTTTTTTAGTAGATAACGGCGTCCGAGGTGTTAATATTGTGTATGCAAGAAGGTAGTGAACGTGAGGTTTTATTTCAAAGTATGTTTGTTTTTAGCTGAAGACGAAAAAAAGACAAAAGTTACATTTTGTTTTTATTATGAAAATAATTCTCTCACAATAATGCTGTCACATTCGTAACCACACACGACAAAACATTAGCAAAATATTTAACAATAAGTCAATTACAATGCCTTACTACATAATATTCCTAATCTTAAAAACAAAAAAAATATTTACAAAATGCAATACAGAATTGCGTCGAACACATTTACTTAGACGACTTTTTATCAATACTTCTTTCATTGTGATTATGTTAATGAGGTTCAGTTGAGAGGTGTAGTGGTCTCCTTTGCGTGGATGCCATCAGCTCTAAGACGTGATAGAAGAGACTTGTATACTACAGGAGCGAATGGCAACACTACTCCGCGCTCTTGGATTTCACCTGAAAATATAAGGAAAAAATTAGGGTATAGGTATTCTGTGGTAAGGGGCACCTCGTCTTACTTCGAAACCGAGACCAGAGGCAAATTCACCCACTGATCCACTATGACTCCTAAAATATGGCTGCTACACACGTTAAAATCGTTACGATTGGTACAGTTTAAACTGCAGTTTCGCGGGACTAACGTATTACCGTGACCCCATAACGTAAAGGGCTATCGAAGGACACCGTGGAGTTTAGTCAGTACAAGTCTAACAGTCCCTCCTGCCCTGCCCTGGGTGGGAGGGAATTATGATTTTAAGACAATAAAAAAAGGTCCTTACCATCTAGCACCATCTTGGCAGCGATGCCAGTGGGCAGGCCTACTGTCCAGGCCATGGCGGTGTGTTTGGTGGGGTCTCCTCGCACCGTCATGGTGACCTCCCGCCGCTCCCGCTTGCCATCACTCCACGTCACGCCGAGCTCGTGACGGAGTACCACCAGGTCAGTCTCGTCTTTCTCTGTAATGGGGAAGGCCGGTCAAAGCTAATTGTAGATGGCGCGACCATAGTTAAGTCCTAATCCGACCAATGAGGTAGTACTATTTTGAAGTACCTATAAGATTTGGACCAATGACGGTGCTTGGAACTAGCTATACTAGCGCCATTCGTTTACCAGTTGCCATCACCATTGTTGGTTGGTTAGTACAAAACTGAATAATTGTTCTATGGGCTGCATATTTTAAACAAAAAGTACAGACGCCAGCACTTAAGCTACCTCAATCTGTAAAATTTATTTAATAGATTTTCAACCTTATTACAATACTGGATGATTAATTTTCAATTAGTAAAATTTGACAGATTCGGGTAGGTTGTCCTGCTGGCGTCTGTACCTGTCAAATAATAAATATCACACTTTTGTCTACTTTGGAATGCCGTTTTCAATGAAAACACAGCCCATTATGGAATCCAAAGGGCTTACCGAGTAGTTGCACTGTGGAAAAGAGACAGATATATACAAGTCGTGTAGCGTCATCGCGTTTCTACAGTGGAAAAACTCTCGATTTATGACGTCATGGTAAGCCACTAGGGGGCTCGCCTTTTGCGGTTGGTCCTTCTGTCTTAAAAGGGGTCTATTTATTTATTTATTCTCAACAAAATTACATTTGTGTCGAACAGTGGTTATACAGTGGTCATAAAAGCAACACAAAAATTTAAATAAACATATATCCAGTACAAAAAAGAAAGAACACTACTACTATGGCCCTGAACACAAAGGCCAACCACGGAAAAGGGTGGAGGGTCTGATATTAGTCAGTAAGAGTCTGACAGTCTCTTCGGCTTCATTCGGAGCAAAAGGACTCCTTTGTTGATTGAACCAACTCAAAAATGGGGTCTTGCCTTTATTCCTATAAGGGACTTTACTCATGGCGCGATGCGACGCAACGTGACGCGATTCGAACGAATTCCAACTACAAGTGAAAATCAACCTTACCACTGTGACATAAGACATAAAACACGTTGTTATCTATGAATAGATGAAAAACAAAACACGGTGGCCATGACAACGTCAAATCAATCGAATTGCATCTTTATTTCTTAGTGGCAAGGTTGATTTTCACTTGTAGTTGGAATTCGTTTGAATGGCGTCGCATTGCGGCGCATCGCGCCTTGAGTAAACTCCTTAAGTTGCTTTTCACAAGACGTAAAGGTTATTTACAAATTGACAGTATCTTTCGTATATCAGAGAGAAACAAAAAAAAAATGCTGCAAGACTTAGAGGCTTGTCCGGGAGACTGGATATACTGAGGTTATCCAAAAATTAATGAATGCTAGTTAAAAAGAAACTTACGTAATTGTAACTTCTTGCTAAGATAATGACTGACGGTGTCGAGAGGTGTTCCGCACTTGACGATCTCCACATCGTCCAGTAGACCCAGGGACTCCAAAGACTGCGCCCCCGCAGGACCAATGCGCTCTGATAATCTGGTCCTGAGGTTCTCGTAGAATATCGACGAGTCCATCAGCCCAAGGAGTTCGCAGGCGAATTGGCGCTGAACATGGAATAGTGAAGTTAGCATAAAATACAGTTGAAATGAACATGCTCCACGAAATACATAATAACATCACCCTGTAATGCCCCAAGGGTTAGGTTAGGGGGGAATGTCACAAATAAAATAATCATAACAAAAACATCAGAAAAAGATAAATAAACAACAAAATAGAAAAATGAATTGTATAATGTAAATAACTTTTTATTTAATAAATCACGGGATCTTTCTGCTCTTTAAAAGTAATTCCAGGATTTGGGGCTTATTCACTTTATTCTTTCGCTGTATGAAATCAGAGTAAGTACATGAATAAATCTACCTTATTTCGACCTATGCTAATAACACACCAAAAATTTGCCAGTTATATTTAAGTCTCATTGTAATAGAGGCGAACTTATTGCCATCAACCGGGCACCAATCCAGACTTCATAACTGCCACTGAAAAATTTCTACTAAAAAACCTAGCGACACTTTGCTCGACCCAGGAATCGACCCTGGGGCCTCATGCTCAGCAACACTTGCGGCCACTAACCCAACAGGGCAGTTTATTGCTGCTAATAGCAATAATGCAAGTAATTTAATATAAACAAGCAAAGTTAGTGCAAATCAGTCATACCCATGTGATCTTTGGTCCATCCGGATGCAAAGACGTGTGAGGGTTGGGATCCACGAGGCCAAACAGCTGCATTGCAATCATATTTTCTGCAAAACCTGGTTTGAAGCAAAATATACACATAAGTTCTAAAGAATACATACTCGTAAAATGCATATTTGGGCACCCTTTCACAGATAGGAAGCCTGTGTCTAAACAGTGGGAACAATGTAGGCTGATGATGATGATATTTGGTCATCAATTTCTGTACCTATTTCTTCAGAAATTGACGAGAAGAGATATGGAAGGAAAGGAAGGAGATCTAGATGAGTAAAATAAAGAGAATGAGATAATTCTATATACCTTTGTATCTAATAGTTCCTCTGAACATGGTGTGCGCGTCTTCAATGCCGTACAGCTTGGAGTACATGGTGCTGTCTCTGTTGGGGAAGCCTTCGAACGCGAACCCAGGAAGGAAGTTCAGGTCGCGAGCCACTGACATGAGTTCTCCACCGCTCAATACTTCTACGATCTGGGAAGCAAGTATACCGTCCTCAAAGTCCCTCCCACCCCGGGCAGGACAGGAGGGACTGTCAGACTTGTACTGACTAAAATCCACGGTGTCTTTTAATAGTCCTTTAAGTTCCGGGGCCACCGTTACTCGATAGTCCTGTGACCACGGCAGGCTTTAGCCCTCTAAATCGTCCTCAATGTGAAGCTAATCTTGAGCAATGCAAAAAATCTTGTGGAATATGCAAATAAATGAATTTATGAATATGACTAAGTTTCTTTTTCTATATTATGGGTGTAGAGGGAAAGTCAAAAAGTCGGCACTTTCTGTTTATTTACTTTATATTATTTGCAATAACATTAAAGTTTAATTAATATCTCAAATCATTTATGTTGACTGAATGAAGATATACTCGTATTGCCGAACGTCTCTAGGGGAGTGAAAAATCCCCAGAAGAATTATTATCTTTAAGTTTTATGTAATAAACGGGACTATATAGTCTATATTGCCACCAACCGGGCTCAAAACCGGGCTCAAATCCGGACTCCTTAGCTGCTACTGAGAAATTCTTTATGGAAAAACTCGAGAATCAAATCAGCTTACGCTCAGAAATCGCATTTCCGACCACCTGACCAACGAGGCAGTCGCACACTTAGGTTTCAGTATAATTTGATGATATTATTATAATAATTCGGTTACCTGTCCTTTGCTCAGATACTTGGCAGCAGAAATAGTGTTCAGCAGCACTCCACGAGGATTCCAAGAGAACTTGTACCTAAGTGCGTTGTCACTGAATTCAGGAGCTGGTAAACCTGTAGAAAAAACAACAACATTAGGGAAATAAGATTTTATTGTCTATTTCTTCCTTCTTTCTAATGTAGATTAGTTGCTTAGCCAATCCTGCAACGAGTTGAACTACTTTTAAAAGTTTGGCTAGAAAAGGCCATATTTAAAAAGGATTAGAAGGATATGGGGGTTGTCCTTTTTCAGCAGTTGGAGAGAACAGCGTGTCTAAAACGGCCACTTTAAGCATTATTCCTAACTAGCTTCTGCCAGCGACTTCGTACGCGGATCCTGTTGCTTATGCCAGCGACAATGGTGTCGTCAAAATCGAAGATCTGAAACGTCTGATGTCGAATTCTTAGAGCCTGGGGACGTGAAAACAACGGGATGCGCATGCCGATTCCAGACGTTCCAGATCCTTAATTTTTGTAAGTCATCAGGAAATGCCCATCAGACTAAACAACTCTTGCTAAGATATTATTCATATTTATGTTATAGTGTAGCTGGGCTCTTGGAATTCCACATCAGTTGTTCCAGATCTCAATTTTCATACGTCAACAGAGAATGCTCATTAGGCTGAACAACTCTTGCTAATACGTCATTCCTATACAGGGTGAATTTTTCAACTGGGCGTGGATGGCTATCTTTGAAACTATGAGGAATATCGAAAAACGTTGAAAGGAGTCTCGAGGCCGATTTTGACGAAAACTAAAACTGCATCGTTGGATTTTAGAAAATCCAATAATTCTAGCCAGGAATCGAACCGGCTGATTTTGGAAAAAAAATAACAACCTGTATTATTACACCATTCGATAGTGTTGCTAATAAGGATCAATTTCTGGGAAGTAACCATATACGGCAAACTTAAGGAAAATGTCTAATTATGAAAAAAACTGATCAATCTCAAGGCAATGACTGTATTCGAAACATAGGTTTATCGTTTCTTCTTGGAAATAATGATATTTTTTGTTCAATTCAATAATTGCGTATTTCTGAATAAAGTGCAGTTGTTGAGGCGTCAAATCCAGTGAAACATTGAAAACAACGAAATTTTGTAATTTCGAATAGATTTATGGCTCAGTTGAAGTAAAGTGACATAGAAAAATAGCATTTTTATAAAAGTATGCTGTTTCCTTATGTTTGCAGTATATGGTTACTTCCCAGAAATTGATCCTTATTAGCAACACTATCGAATGGAGTAATAATACAGGGTGTGATTTTTTTTTCCAAAATCAGCGGGTTCGAGTCCTGGCCAGGATTATTGAATTTTCTAAAATCTGACGATGCAGTTTAAGTTTTCGTCAAAATCGGCCTCGAGACTCCTTTCAACGTTTTTCAAAATTCCTCATAGTTTCCAAGATAGCCATCCACGCCCAGTTGAAAAGTTCACCCTGTATATGTTATAGTGTAGCTGGGCTCTTGGAGTTCTACATCAGGTGTTCCAGATCTTCAAATATATTTTCTCAGCAGAAAGTGCTCATCACGTGGAACATTTTTTGCTGTTGCGCTATTTATGTATCTCTTATAGTTTAGCTGATCTATTGCAGTTCTGCATCAGGTGTTCAAGTTTCCAAGATAAATTTTTGCCTATATGTTGCCCAGACTTAATAGCTATACATAAAAAAAAAATCAATCAAATCCGTCCAGTAGTTCCGAAGATTAGCGTGCATGGAGTAACTTCTCCCGTTTTCCTAACATTTCCCTTCACTGCTCTGCTCCTATTGATTGTAGCGTGATGAAAAGTATTCTATAACCTGCCCAGGAGTATGAAAAATAATTGTACCAAGTTTCGTCAAAATCCGTCGAGTAGATTTTGTTTCTATAACGGTTATACAGACAGACAGACAGACAGACAGACAGACAGACAGACAATAATTTTTTTAATTGCATTTTTGGCATCAGTATCGATCCCTAATCACCCCCTGATAGTTATTTTGGAAATATATTTCATGTACAGAATTGATCTCTCTACAGATTTATTATAAGTATAGAAGAAGATATAGATTATTCACTTCTTGAATTCCTAGGAACATCATTCGATATTCATTCACAAAGTGAAATATTGCTAAGGGGCCGTTTAAGACCCGCAGACTAGCTAAAAATGATTAAAATGTTCAGTTACCTCCACAGTATGAAACGAATGAGTCGATTCTTCCTCCATGATTCTGTATGTCATGAATACACTCGAGCGCGAGCAAGTGGTCGATGCCGGGGTCCAAACCAACTTCGTTCAACAACGTTATACCAGCGTCTTTGGCCCTAAAAATAACAAATGAAATTCTAAATCTGAAATCGAATCATTTATTTCAAATAGGCTATGGGCCACAATTGAAGTCTTTGTGATTACATCAAATTGTATTAAAAATTTAGTAACACGAATTTTCCGCAGGACTTGAGGACTCCTTTTGAATTGCCAAAATATAACTAATCAATTCATTTCACAACCCCACAAAAGAGACATACGGCGTTTATTGTATTTTACATAGGATTCCATAATCTTCTGCTAACCCCAAATAATGTTCGTGTTGCTGTGTAGTATTCTTTCGTCACTAAATCTCCAGCTTACTTACCAGAAAAATAGTTTTGTGGTCAGTTTATTGGTCATTTCTAAGTTATGCAGTTAAAAAACTACAAATTCTAGTTTAATCCAGAAATCCCTATTGACAAATTCCCACCATTGGGGATTGTTAGTTTTTTTTCGGAAATAGGGATTTTCGGAATAAAATAGACAAGAAAATAAACTAGAGAGAATTCGGGAACAACTCTCTCTTATTTTCACACGTCAACGAATCATTTGGTAGTAGATACTTACGCTTGATGCAGCCCCTGTACTTCAGGCCTCACATAGGACGCGGTGACCATATGAGCTCCAGTACTAAGACAGGCCTGTGCCACATCGCCGTGCAGGTCATACGGCAGTAGTGACACTACCACTCGAGCCCGGGACGTTAAAGATTTGAGGGCAGATTTATCCTTAGCATCTAAGTACTCTGTGGATACTCCGTAGCGTTCGGCAAGGGCATCTGCCTCTTCTTTAACTGCTGATGCTGCAAATATAAACGGGTTTGGTGAGAGGAAACTCAAAGGTGTCACTCCCAAAAGATTTATTTGTTTTAATTGGACTAAAAATGCTATTTCACTAAAAAAGAAAACGTGTCCATTATTTTTCAATACCTACTCTTATTGACGAACTATTATTTATGCAGTAAACTACTCGAATATTTTGATGTGAACATCAATATTTAAAGTAAAACAAGAACATTATATAGATGTCTTGATAACTATTTGTCATAGAGTCAATTTACACGGAGACACGACGCTGCGCGCACATTTCAATACAGCGTTTCAAAATCTAACTTCATCTAACTGACCCTTACTGTAAACAATTTTCATACAAACCTACTGTGATAGCAATATTCTTGTCTCTAGCCAAGTACTCCACAACAGGAGCTGACACCAGGCCACTGCCAAGGATCAGGATGGGAGTCTGCTGGTCATTACCTTCTACCTTATGACGTGAACGACTGAAATAAACAAACCAATAAAGCTAATATCAGATAATTGCGATAGCATAGACGCACATCAACCCACTCCAATCTGTAAAATCCCATTTGAATCCTTCTCCTTTTGTGATTAAGTTGAGTTTCTATAAAATCAGATTGGGGTACCCAGTGTGATGTACTAGCGTAATATGTACTATGTCTGTACATAGTTAAAACAGCTAGAAAATCTATTTTTCACCTCACACGCTCGGAAAGATTCTATTTCTCATTCAAAATCTGAGCGCAAAACTCCATTTTGTGCTCTAGAGCACAAAGTGTTGTTCAAAATTCGAACACGTCTTGTATTCAACCATTTTCTACACTGGCAGGCGAGCCGCCCCCACTGCATTTCCTCGCTGTGTGAGGTGAAAAGTTTTGTGTTGCACTCGGCAGCAAAGTTTTTCTGCGTCTCGTACCTTTGAAAACTTCGCATCGCTCAGGATTGTATATTTGAACCGCTCGTTTCTCTCGCGGTTCAATCTTAGAATCCTTCGCTCGCTCAGTTTTCAATTCAAGTACTCGCGCCAAAAATCAACTTTGCAGCCTTGCATAACAATAGTTATTTGTTATGCAAGGCTGCAAAGTTGATTTTTGTGCGCGAGTACTTGAATTGAAAACTGAGAGAGCGAAGGATTCTAAGATTGAACCGCGAGAGAAACGAGCGGTTCAAATATAGAATCCTGAGCGATGCGAAGTTTTCAAAAGTACGAGACGCAGAAAAACTTTGCTGCCGAGTGCAACACACAACTTTTCACCTCACACAGCGAGGAAATGGTAGGAGTAAGAGAAACAGCTTAAACAATTTACTATATAAGTATTTATTTATTCATTTTAGAAATTAAAAGTAAAATTACTACAATTGTTAATATTGAAAGTTAAATGTTTTTTTTGGAACATTAATACTTGTGTTTGACACTTGTGTGTTATTATTACGTAAATTTGCGGAAAATTGCTCAAATTCATTGGATTCCATTGTGAATGTTGGAGACAGAGACAGATATAAGGCGGTTCGAGACGATTTTCTCGAATTTAAAAAACTCAAACTTACCTACGACATCTACTACTTAACACTTATGTTCAGAAAAAAAAAATAGGTTGGTGCCATAGATATTTCTGTGGTTGGTGCACTGACATGCAGTGGGGGCGGCTCACCTGCCAGTGTAGAAAATAATTGAATACAAGACGTGTTCGATTTTTAAACAACACTTTGTGCTCTAGAGCACAAAATAGAGTTTTGCGCTCAGATTTTGAATGAGAAATAGAATCTTTCCGAGCGGGTGAGGTGAAAATAACTATTTCGCTTCAGTACCGATACTGGTATTCTTCGTACTTCCGAATGTGCCTGATGGTAGCGCCACTATCTATAGAAATAATCTGGCTACACCCTGCAAAGACAAAGCTTTAGTTCTTTCTGCCCATTGATTAAGTTATCCCCTTATCGGTTTATTGTTTGCTCTACTTGCACCTCGTCAGTCTTGTAAAGTATTCCTAATTATGGTTTGTCTACAAAGGAGGACGACTTGTTTGTGAAAACCAATTTACAAACAAACAAATGTAATTTACTTACGTGTTAGCCATTCTAAGTTCGTTGATGTATTCGAAAGGGGGCGTCAATCTTCCATTACTTGTTATGATAGCCTAAAAGATAATTAAACATTAACTTTGTTAGTAGGTCGAGATGAGTCGGTGTTGACGTCAAAAGATACGTTCACACTGTGAATAGGTACAGATTAAAAGTAAACTCTTCCTTTTATTATTGCTCGACTCGATATTTGCGATCGCTTTCGCAAAGAGCGTTCGTGTCTTTTTATCTTTGTTAGCCCTTTGATAAAAGGATCAACCAATCACATTGTTTTTACGTATCGTTTTAAAAAGATATAATTATGTTATTTTACATTTAAATGATTAATTGGAGCTGGCCACATCTATTGCATGCTGAAAGAGCTATGAACTGAAGTAAACCTAGAGGGGGTCTCAAAATGTATCAAATAACACACTTACGGGAAATGCCGTTTATTATCGCGATGAAGGACGTTTATACGAATACTTAAAGTCCATTATCGCGATATTTAACGGCATTTTCCGTAAGTGTTGCTCTTGCATAAAAGGTTGGAAACGGAACGAGATATAGAAGAAGAGAAGGTAATCTTTGACCTACAATGAAAAAATTCTAGATGGTAATATTATTAACTTACTCCTTGTACAACGGGCGTGAAACTGTGTTCTTCCAGTGGCTTCGTAGCATCAGAGTTCATGATATCTTCTGCGTACGGGTACAGTAAGTCGCCGAAGAAGTCAGTCGATTCTCTCGGCAGCTGGGTTGGCATATTGTCTATGGAACACACCAGAACTCCTGGCCCCTTGAAACTGAACACAAAGTTGGGTATTGAGATCACTCTCTCACGGTCTAGTAGGATATATGTATATAACATCTTTCATTCAATAAATCTTTTGCTTTGCTTTTGTTCGTATCGCTGACACGACAGTAATTATATTTTACTGCTTCGTGCAGTGGCGTAGCTAGGCAAAGTGGAACCTAGCCCCCGGGGCCCTGCAAGTAAAGCAGGTAAGGAACAGATGATTTGGATGAACCAAGTCATATTACAACTAGGGGGACCTCGCGCAAACTACGGAGGCAAGTTATATTTTCGTCCTGAAAGAAAAGGGCCTCGTAGATGCGTCTTGCCCCCTCCTAAATTCGGTCTTGCTACGCCACTGACCCCGTGGTTTTACACCTGCTGCTCGGCTCCTTTTGGTCGTATAGCATGATGTTATACATAAGTATAGTCTATAACTTTCCGCGATAAATGGACTATGTAATGACAATAATAGTAGATTACGCAACAAGGGAGTAAAGCATTGCCTTACGTCAAGGGCGTATTGAATCCCGAAGCGACACTAAGGATTCTGGGGGTGAACCTCCGTAGCGCAGCGAGGAGGTTCAAGTGTTGGGAAAGTTAAGAATCCTTAGTGTAGCGAGGGATTCAAGTTAGCCCAAGACAAGCTTTACTCCCGAGGAGCGTACTCTGCTTTTCACACCTCCTGCGAGGAAATGAATTCGGTTTTTGAAATTTGATGTGGTACGACAACCTTCGAACGTGAAGTGGGCACCACAGCTAGCGATCAGCTGTTGCTGCCAGCGGCCAGCATTACTTCTACAGCTCCTTGGTGAAAGTTTTCATATTGTTTTATTTGAGGTTCCAAATTCAAATCACATTATTCCCACGGGAATAATGAAATTCAGTACATCATTATTGCCCGGCTCGAATGGGGGGCAGCAATGCCTTGTATTCCTTGTTTGCATGACATATAATTTGACATTTACGAGCAAGTGGTGTGAAAAATATATTTTTAATTCGAACCAGTAGTTCCTGAGATTAGCGAGTTCAACAAAACAAACTTCAGCTTTACAATTTTAATACTGAAGACAAGCCCAAAACTTCGCCAACATTTTCTTTCGACGTTGTCGATCGGTGGCAAAGGTTAAAAATGGTGATTTTCTGTACATACATTGATTGTTCTTCAAGTACCTTTATATGATTGTACTTCTGTACATAATGGTTCTTTTCTTTGTATGGTTCGTTTTTTGTTTACAAAAGCCAGGCAATCGTATTTAAATTTTTTTTTTTTTTTTTTTTTTTTTTTTTTTTCGGCGTTCGACTATCGAAGAGAACGGACGTGTACATCCTATATTTAACTAATTGCCCATCTATACCTAAAAAGTACAAGCAAAAGTGACAATTAAAACAATAACACCTACGAGTATTATTGCGTGAACTAAAGTGACAGTGCTAACTGCTAATTATTTTGGACACAAAACCCGCCGTGAGTTACAATAATTGCCGCGACCGCTCTTCACCACCTCGGGGAAAAGAGACGGGACCATAGCGCGCCGATTTTTCAACTCGCTCGCTCACTGTTGTGTACGTTCTACGCCGCTACTGCATTGTAAAGATGAGTGCACAACAATCATCGTCCGAAACAAATATAAACATGTACAGTGGATCACTTACTGACCTACGCACGTTAGTAAAAGAAGATGGCAAAGTTACACAGCGAAAAAGAAAACAAAATTTTGAAGTTGAAATTATGCAAGAAATGTCCGACTTACGAATTGAAATGAAGAATTATTTTCAAGCCTTTAGCGAAAAACTAAATGAAATTTCGAGTAATTTATGTCAAGAAATGATCGAGGTTAAGAATGAAATGAAAAACATGAAAAAAGCTACTGATTTTTTAACATCTGAGCAGAATGACATTAAGGAAGAACTGAAAAAACTGAAAACCCAAAACTGTACTTTCCAAGAGGAGATAACCCTTCTCAAAACCGAATTATCCACCGAGAATAAAATACTGTGCGACGTAAATAAAAATCAGCCGCAGTTCGATTGTGAGTACATGGCCTTAGAAATCCAAGACCGAGCAAAGCGACAGTTTAATGTCATAATTGGAGGTATAAGTGAATTAAATGACAAAAACTCAACTATAAGGCGTGAATATGATACAAATCAAGCGCTTAGCATAATTCAAACAATTTATAAGGAATGTCCCACTCCAATAAGATGCATACGTCTTGGCAAATATAACTCTGAAAAAACTAGATACCTTAAGGTTACCTTTCAACAACAAGAAACAGTTATACACATACTGCGTAACAAATCGAATCTTACAAATGACAACGTTCGCATATTACCGGATCAAACCCCAATGCAAATAAAATACATGAAGGAGCAACGGGCGGAATTATTACGACGAACGGAAAGTGGTGAATCAGATCTCACGATAAGATACATAAACGGTATACCGAAGATAATTAAAAATACAGCAAAAAACTATTCCATGAACAAATCCGTGGACAAAACAGCTACGACACTTCAGAATTAGATAATGTAACCTATCAATATGTAGATACCTACCAAAATGTATGTACATCTCCAGGCTCGTTAAGAATGTTTTATGCGAATGTGCGTAGTTTGGCAAAACCAGGTAAGCTCGACGAGTTGAAGTGTATTTTACAAAGTTTTAATCATATCATACACATTGTCTTGTTAACTGAAACATGGATAAAATCTAAAATTGATGCCGATATGCTGGATATACCCAACTACACACATATATTTAATCTAAGGAAAGATTGTATAGGTGGCGGTGTGTCAATGTACATTCACAAAAGCTTAAAATTTGATTTAAAGGAGGAGCAATATGCATGTGGTAATAACTTCTTATGGATAAACTTATTAAAACACTCCCTGACCATAGGCTTAATTTATAAACCCCCAAATACGAACCTAAACGACTTTCTCAATATTTACACGCAAAGTTTGGAAAAAAGCAAACACAAGACTATTATATTTGGCGACTTTAATATCGACTTACTGAGTAGTGAGCGCAAAACAATAGATTACACGGATGCTATACAAGAATCAGGATATTATATATTAAACAACATTCACGAAAACTACTCCACTCGACAAACTAAGCACACAAAAAGCATAATTGATCATGCATCTACTAATATATGGAACGCTAAGGTACACATGACAATCATCGAGTCAACACTATCAGACCACAAACAAATCTACCTTGAACTCAAACAATACAAACAGACCCTAAAACAAAAAGTTCAATATGATGCGATTGATTACAAAGCTCTGTATGAGAAGATGCTGAAACACGGCCCACCTGAAGAAGGAAACAACTATGCCATTCTTGAACAATACATCTTAAAAAATATAAATGACTCAAAACTAATAAAACACAAAATATTAAATCTACCACTAAAGGACTGGATCAATAAAACAGTCATAAACTATATTAATGAACGAAATCAATTATGGCATGGTTGTTTGTCAAATCCAGAAGATATACAGCTACAATCTAAATATAAAGCTGCTAGGAAAAGAGTAGAATGTAGAATAAAAGAGGATAAAAAGAATTATTATTATGATGCATTTACAAAATGTAGTAAAAACCCCAAGAAAATGTGGAAATTGATAAACACCCTAGCTAAAAATAAGACAGTCGATGGGTCCGCTCTTCCCAAACTTACGATTGACGGCAAAGAAATAACAAATGGCACAGAAATCTGCAACTCGTTTAATAATTATTTTGCTACTATTGGCTCTCTGTTGGCTCAGAATATAAATCAAACCAATCCTAACCCAAAAATTACACTGAATGCGCCAGATATAGACCTTCAACTTGAAACCTTAGAACATTGCACTGAAGATGAAATATCCAAAATAATAGATCATTTGGACAATGATACCAGCTGTGGAATTGATGGAATAACAGCAAAATCTGTTAAAAACATTAAGAACATAATTTTAACAAACCTAACCAATTGCATTAACAGTTGCCTTGACAGCGGCGTGTTTCCGGACAGCCTCAAAATAGCTAAAGTAACCCCTATATACAAGTCGGGAACTAGGACTGACCCCGGAAACTACCGACCTATTTCAGTATTACCCGTCATATCAAAAATTTTTGAAAAAGTTTTATACAGGCGCTTATCTAATCATTTAATTAATACCAACTTTCTTTACTCGCACCAATATGGCTTTCGTCCACACTCAAATACACTCTCGGCCACTGTTGATTTAATAACTAAAATAAAAGATAATATAGACAAAAAACAAATAGTTCTGGGGATTTTTGTCGATCTAAAAAAAGCTTTCGATACTGTCAGCCATTTTATCCTTCTGAAAAAGCTAAAAATCATAGGAATTACTTCTACAGCCTACAAAATGTTTGAGTCCTATCTTGCTAATCGGCAACAGATCGTCAAACTTGATAAATTTACAAGCGCTCCGGCTACAATACAGTGCGGAGTACCTCAGGGATCGGTCCTGGGTCCATTGCTTTTCCTCATATACATTAATGACATTAGTACCGCTGGGCTGACGGGACACATATCACTATATGCAGACGATACCTGTCTTTTTTACTTTGGCAATTCCATTACGGATATTGTCTCAGAAGCACAAACAGATCTTGATGTTTTAAGTACATGGCTTAATCAAAATCTCCTGACGATGAATGTTAACAAAACTGCTTATATAATTTTTGCAGCAAAGAGTAAAAAAATACCATCATTTCCAAATCTCAAAATAAATAACCAACCGTTACGAAAATCAACGCATGAAAAATATTTGGGCCTAATTGTGGACAGTAAGTTAACATTCAGAGCGCATATTGACTACGTGAGATCTCGAATACTACCACTAACCGGAGTTGTACGTAACATTGCAAAATGTGTACCCTACAAGCTAAGATATACTATTTACAACGCGCTAGTAAAGCCACATCTTGAATATCTGATCCAAGTATGGGGACAAGCTGCAAAAACAAATAAGCAACACCTACAAAGAACACAAAATAAAGTCATCAAGGTCCTCTTCAACTACAACTACTATACTCCTACAGAATTACTATACAAAAAAACAAAATTATTTAACTTACAAAAACTTTACACATACCATACATGCATGACTATCCGAAAGATTCTTAAGACCAACATACACACAAACATATCATTTACACAAAAGACTCGCCGATATAATACCCGAAATCAAGACGACCTAGAATTACCAAGAGTGAGAACCGTGAGCGGCAGGAAAACTATACAGTATGAGGGGGTTCGGCTGTACAACCAATTACCTAAAAAGGTCAGAGAATGTACAAGTTTACCAACGTTTAAAAAAGGCCTAAGAGATTTTTTAATGGACTCATAATTTTGTTTGTCTTTGTTTGCTCAGAGTTCAGAGGCCTTAGTATGTTTTTTCACTTAATTACATTTCCTTTTGTGACGTAAAGTAAGCTGAAACTTTGACGTCAATTGGATGGGAAAAGATAGTTCCTCGTCGTGCACTAGCGGCACTTTTTCAATTTGCCAATTTTCCATTCTATAAACGCAGTAATACTTCAAGTACGCTGTAAGTGTAATACGGAAGATGATGTGAACGTCGTAATTTAATGTAAACCTAATGTTAACTTAGTTAAGTTTCTCTATAAGTGAACTGTAATTTGTTCTTTGAGAAAATAAATGTCTTTAAACCGAAATTTTAAATAATGAAAAGGGCAAACCTTTTGGTATCCTTGTTCCTATCAGCATCGTAGAGACAGAAGGGTGTGTCGATAGTTGTGCACTCGTTCATGAACTCTATAGAGCCGCCTGGATCCGCGGAAATATCACAGATAGCCAGCATTCTGTGAATGAAAGAACCATGAATGTACAATCGACAAAGTGGAATCATGGCCCATTTCGACAGTAAATCGTTTGAATCAGACAAATTTACAAAGATCAGAGTCGTTACCATGGTTATGTATGTTTACGCGAATGTGGACCTAATGGGGATGGCAACTGGGGAACTAATGGCGTTAGTATAGTTTGTTCCAAGCATCGTCATTGGTTCAAATCAGTTCAAATCTTAAAGGTACTTCAAAATAGTACTACGTCATTGGTCGGATTAGGTCTAAGCTATGGTGGCGCCATCTACAATTAGCTTTGACTTGCCTTCCCCATTGTATTTGAATGTCTGTAGGAAAATAAGCTTATGGTGGGTCATAATTCCACTTTGACGATTGTACCACAGTATAAAAATCATAGGATTGTTAGACTGTGATTGTACTATACACAGCTTTCAAAAATTTTCTAGTAACTTAGAATGATATGGGACTTAATAAACAAAGCTAATAGAAATAGGTAATCACAGCAACAATAGGCAACTTTCCAGCATTAATAATTTGCAAAACTAAGTAAGTAGGTACAGAGTAAAAATAACGGACATGTATTTTTTTCAATTAAGAAATCACAACCATAAAACGTATCAAAACTCGGGAGTGGGCTCGATCGTTACTGGTGACTTCAGTACGAACTAAAATAATGACGTATTGTGTATTTTTTAAAAACGTCCGCGTATTTAAAAGAAAAAAATTGGGTCAGATTCGATATGTTTTTAGATAATCTGATGGACTAATTAGATTTCTGCTGTGGACTAGCCCTTGTCATCGCAATCGTAAACACCTTATCACACTACGCCTATCGCGTTTCAACAACTTGAAAATCAAAATAAATCCGCTGCATTAGCACGTGCGCGTAGCACGATCGAGTGTTCGTAGCACGTAGCATGTTCGTAACTTCGTATATCGTAGCAGGCTAGTAGCGCGTACCATGTTCGTACTGTGCCTGTAGTGTCTTTCACGCTCGTAACAAGTAAGTGCCCTTGGTCATGACGCGATTTGACTTCTTTGTGGCAAGCCTGCTTTGTTTATCTATGTACCCAATGATAACCGCACTTCTTATATTGGTAGCGCCTTTATGCCGTAGTATCAAGGATGATTATCACTTCGGTCGAATTGTATCGTATCGTGTAGCGTCATGAGCAAGCGCACTAACTAGATCATAGGACATGACATACTCGTAGATCGTAGCGTGCTTGTAACGTGTGTGCTTGAGCGTGTGGGACATTCGTAGAACGCCCGTAGCACAGTCGTAGAACGCTCGTAGCACAGTCGTAGAACGCCCGTAGCACAGTCGTAGCACGCTCGTAGCACAGTCGTAGAACGCCCGTAGCACAGTCGTAGCACGCTCGTAGCACAGTCGTAGAACGCTAGTAGCACAGTCGTAGAACGCCCGTAGCACAGTCGTAGCACGCTCGTAGCACAGTCGTAGAACGCTCGTAGCACAATCGTAGAACGCCCGTAGCATGCACAGTGTTTTTTTAAGTATGCGTTTTAATTAACTTTCTTTTACCTGTGTGGCAACGCTGGTGCTCCAATACTCTTCGGCAACCACGGAGTATGTGAGGGCAGTAACAAATGCTTTGCATCTGGAATGGTCAGCAACTTGGGGCTGCCCACGGCCCAGTAGATACAGTTGACCAGAACTGATGTGTATGGTGCTATCTGTTAGGTTATTAAAAAATATATAAATGTTAATGATTTCGTTGACTCAGTTCACGGATTTACCCTTGTGAATTTGATAAAAACTACATCGACCATAAATTATTTATATGATACGAATATCTTATGTTTATATGACATGTGTATCTAAATGAAAATCTGTGTCATATTATTAGATGTTTAAATACTAACAGACACACTAACTTATCTTTTTCGATGTTGGAATCGCTAGTGGATAATTTGGTGTACATATGTCTAATGTATATTGACGTTTTTATGATCACGGCTGTAGTTAGGTACCTACCAATTTTGCCCGCCAGAATAGCTAAATTAAATTATTTTCTTGAGTATTATAAGTGCGGGAGTAAAACCACGGGGAATAACTAGTATTTTTTATATAAATTAAAAACAACTGAATAAAATGTAGGAGGACATACTGCCACTTATAATGACCGATTATAATGATTATATGCAATCTGTTGTTTTGTTATTCCTTTCTCTGATTAGATAAAGTCATAAAAAAACTTTTTTAAAAAAAGGGAACCGACTTCAAACCAAACACAAAAAAACTGTAAAATAACTTTTCTTTCGGAAGTCGGTGGCTTTGTTTTTTATTTCATTTACTATGACCACCGACTTCCGAAAGACAGCACGCAGTAACAAATGCTTTGCATCTGGAATGGTCAGCAACTTGGGGCTGCCCACGGCCCAGTAGATACAGTTGACCAGAACTGATGTGTATGGTGCTATCTGTTAGGTTATTAAAAAATATATAAATGTTAATGATTTCGTTGACTCAGTTCACGGATTTACCCTTGTGAATTTGATAAAAACTACATCGACCATAAATTATTTATATGATACGAATATCTTATGTTTATATGACATGTGTATCTAAATGAAAATCTGTGTCATATTATTAGATGTTTAAATACTAACAGACACACTAACTTATCTTTTTCGATGTTGGAATCGCTAGTGGATAATTTGGTGTACATATGTCTAATGTATATTGACGTTTTTATGATCACGGCTGTAGTTAGGTACCTACCAATTTTGCCCGCCAGAATAGCTAAATTAAATTATTTTCTTGAGTATTATAAGTGCGGGAGTAAAACCACGGGGAATAACTAGTATTTTTTATATAAATTAAAAACAACTGAATAAAATGTAGGAGGACATACTGCCACTTATAATGACCGATTATAATGATTATATGCAATCTGTTGTTTTGTTATTCCTTTCTCTGATTAGATAAAGTCATAAAAAAACTTTTTTAAAAAAAGGGAACCGACTTCAAACCAAACACAAAAAAACTGTAAAATAACTTTTCTTTCGGAAGTCGGTGGCTTTGTTTTTTATTTCATTTACTATGACCACCGACTTCCGAAAGAAAAGTTATTTTACAGTTTTTTTGTGTTTGGTTTGAAGTCGGTTCCCTTTTTTTTTTAAAGTTTTTTATTTTTCCCTTTTTAGTTCAGATATTTAACAAAAATCTTCATAATTATAATCGGCGTCTTTGAAAATCTACAATCCTAGTAAGCAACAAAAACGGATCTATGCGGGCAACTTCACGAGGTATCCATTATTGTTATATACTAAAACCTTCTCCAGAATGTAACGAACACTTTTCTGAAAACCGCCTCAAAATCGGTTCAGCCAAACGCGAGATAATTGCGGACAAACATGCAATCGTCCCTGAAAATCTACGATCCAAGTAAGCAAAAAAACGGATCCACGTGGGCAACGTCACGGGATATCTATTAGTGTTATATACTAAAACCTTTTCCAGAATGTAATGAACACTTTCCTGAAAACTGCATCAAAATCCGTTTAGCCAAACGCGAGATAATCGCGGACAAACATACATACATACATACATACAGGTCGAACTGAGAACCTATTTTTTTTTTGAAGTCGGTTAAAAACATTTGCGATTTTTCTTTGACTCAGCTTAGGTATTAACTGCAATCTTAAATAAGCTAATTCCGTTCGATATAAGATAAAAAGATAAAATTATCATTTAAATATTAATTTAAATACTCACTACTGTAAAATACTCACTATTGCGTTGTTGCCTTTATTTCATTAACGATAGTAAACCCTCATTTAGACGGAGCAAGAATTCGTTTGCGAGTTTCACTACATTGCGGTATTTGTTTGGTCAACTGAATTTGTTGTGCCTATAAAGTCCGCAATGTAACTCAACTCGCGTGCGAGTTCTTGCATCGTCTAAGGCCGAGACTCCACCAAAGCTGTGTCGAGCTGTGCGGAGTCGAGACGTGTTTTGGACAACCAATAGAATTGCGTTATTGACACAGCTCCACTCCGCAACGCAATTCTATTGGTTGTCAAAACACGTCTTGACTTGCACAGCTTTGGTGGAGTCTCGGCCTAAATGAGGCTAAACTAAGTATTTTTTCAAGTGACAGTTTTTAGATTGTGGTCATTGACGTCATCATAATCATCATCATCACAGCCACAGGATATTCACGGCAGAACATAGGTCTCTCCCTTAGATTTCGAATAGGACCGGTTGGAAGCGGCTTGAATCTAGCGCGATCCTGTGGTCTTCATCGAATCGTCTGTCCACCTTGTGGGTGGACAGCCTATGCTGCGCTTGTCGGTGCATTGTCTCCATTCTCTTTACGGCCTACATCGGCAATCAGTTCTACGTGCTATGTGGTTACTGCCACTTCAATTTGCTAATTCACTGGGCTGTGATAGCAACTTTGGTTCGTCTACGAATCTCCTCATTTCTGATTCGATCATGCAGAAAGACTTCGAGCATAGCGCGTAGTAGGGCAATAATTCTATGTAAATTACCTAAAATGTACACACGCTAGCGATACGATATAACTACCTAATCTTTAGATTAGAAAAATATCACCTGTAATGGCTATAAAGCAATAAAAACCGGCCAAGTGCGTGTCGGGCCACGCACAGTGTAGGGTTCCGTAGTTGCCCATCAAAATACTTATGCGAACTAATTAAACTGATTCGCTGAATTTAATTTTAAAAAGAAGAATTTTCAAAATCGGTCCAGGCGTCTTTGAGAAATCGGGGAAAATACATAAAAAAAAAGATTACGACGAATTGAGAACCTCCTCCTTTTTTTGAAGTTAGTTAAAAATAGTTGACAATAAAAACCTACCTATCCCCAAAACATACCCACCTATTATAGCTGTAAAAATAAAGTTTACAAACTTACATTTGCATTTGAAGAACATGTTCTGCGATACATTTTGTTTAGGAAAATATGCTATCCAAGTACGTTTTATAAGTTGGTCGACTATTACTCGTAAACTTGTAAAGCCTACTTAGTCATGATAATTTTCCTTCAAACTTCGTTATTTATACTACTATTGTGAATTTTTTCACACCCCCAAACATAACCGTTTAGCTGGTAGAGGGGGGGGACACTCGAGTCGAGCAAAAATTAGCACTTTAAAGCTTAATATTTCACAAACGAATCTTTTTTTCAAAAAAATGTGAATTTAAACTATCAATATTTTTTAAAGACCTATTTAATGATACCCCACACTAAGGGGTACGCGAGAAATAAAAAAAACATCCCCACTTTACGTGTACTGGAGGTACCCTAAAAAAAAATATTTTACGAGACTTTATTTTACCACTTTTTCGGCACTACAAATCCGTATATTTACACCAAATTACAGCTTTCTAGTACTGGGCGTCTCTGAGCTAAACTGCGGACAGACGGACGGACGGACGGACGGACATGGCGAAACTATAAGGGTTCCTTGTTGACTACGGAACCCTAAAAATGGGATAACAATATGCTTAAAAAATAATCGCAACTTATAAAATTAGATAAGATTAGGTTTACTAAGGGGTATGGTTTACAAATCAATTATGCGGAGGCCACAATAACGGGAATTGCAGTTAATGATCGCGATGATGGAGGTTTACACGAACATTTGGATCAGTATATCGCAATAAATAACGGCATTCCACGTTTAGTGTGGCCCGGTACTTAGTTATGGGATAAGACTGATCACCTTTTGTGCGAAGGTAGAGATGTATCGCTCAGGATGTTCATCATATTCTTGAGCATCGTATCCTCCGCCATTTTTCCTTTCCAAATGATGTCTTCTGCGTACTTCGCAGCCGTAGATTTTATTTGGACCTAAGATTGTGCCAAACGGGTTATTCAATAAAACGTACTAGATAGATGGCTATTTTATTATCTACGAAGGTATTATTGATATCACTTACTTCCATGTTCAGCCACTTTCTTCAACATCTCTGGCGGAACATATTCGTGAGGTAATTCCTGGAATATTTCTTGACTTCCCTAAAATCAAATAGAAAGATTTTACTATCTCTATAATTTTAGAAAACTGCCAACTGGACATGAGTGGACATAACGAGAATACTAAGGCTTCTTCTTACTTCATTTTAAAAACTTTTGTACAGTACCAGAAATAAACAGCTATATAGGTGTTCTATAAAAATCATGTTACTAACACCTTGAAGGTAACAAACAAAATTCTTCTCTATCCTTGAAATCTTGAAGTTTCTTCTCACCTGTGACACGTTTCCAGATCCAGTAAAAACAAAGGTGAGGGGTCCTAAAGACTTGGGCATCATACCCAGCGCCACTTCGTACCCAGCGTCTCTGATGGCTTGCCGCGCCATGCTCGAGTTGCGGTAGTTGTGGGACGGTCCTATGTGCTGTACAGGGAAACTTCATAAACAAATATATACAAAAATTATTTCAAGTTTCGCTGTAGATCAACAGTGTTACTCTCTTTAAATACTGCCGATCGCAGCGCTGAAACTAGAGTTTCGTATTCAGTAAGCTACTACAACGGACGGGGTCCATATTGGCTCAACTAAAGATGTTTACCCGAAATTGTTATTCCTAACGATTTGTAATCCGAATGATCACTCTTCCTAAATTTTTTCATACTAAAGTTTTCATTCATACTTTTTGTAGTGCTACCGGCGATGTTCATAACCCTCATGTTTCCGAAAATTGTTTTCAATAATAATTATCGTTATTGTAAATATATTTAAACTCCTACTGTTTTTTATCATAACGTTTTTATCTCTAAACATTATTACGATACTATTTTTAGTTAGTCGGTTACTTTTTTTATTAATTTCATTGTCTTTTTTCCACCGACTTCCGAAAGAAAAGTTATTTTACCTATTTTTGTGGTTGTTTTTGAAGGCGGTCACATTTTTATTTGAAAAAGTTTTTATTTTACTCTTTTTAGTTTAAATATTCTGTGGTTGAATATTTAGAATATTCTTGTCAAACACGAGTACATCATTTTTTTTCATGAGCACTAGAATTTTGCAATCCGTAACACCGGTAATAACATCATTAAAATCTCTTACATTCATAATTCCCTATCTCAAAAACTACTGAACCGATTTTGATGAAACTTGCATTCCCTAAGTTGAACGATACCTAGTACAACAAAAAAGAGAATTACTTAAATCGTACTTGTAGTTCCGGAGATATGCAAACACAAACATGATTTACTAAATCAGTCGATGCCAAGTCCTTACTAGAGGAGTTGTACCTTCCATGATCAGCTCAGCTACATGAGATGACGATTACCATACGCAAATACTTACAGCTTGACATAAAAATGTAGAAAACCGGAAGTCGCCACTGTCTTCGCGCTACCAGCACTGAATGAATTTGTTTTATTTTTTTTCACTTATTACGTTAGTTTTATGGCACAAAAATAAATCTAACAAACCTGCGGTCTTTGTTTACATCAAATATCCAAGATTTTAAAACGCTGTCAAAAATAAAAATTTTAGTTCCGTTTCAATCCGTTCTGGCCAAGCTGTAAATTACTTCATAAAATTTGCAAAAAACGATGTATAGGCCTATACAATTTGAGGATTGCCCTCGATTTCTCCAGGATCCAATCATCAGATCCTGACATGGTGACAATGGGATCACTCCTGAAGTATCTCCTTTCGAACAAAATAAGAATTTTGAAAATCGGTCAAAGGGACCTAACCTGACCTGTCCGAGTCGGGGTGCCCCCAGTCGTGGTCAGAGTGTCATCTTGGAGGCACTATGAAAAAAATATTTTAAATTTTTAAATTTTGAGGTAGTCACAGTTTTAACCTAACCTAACCTATGGATATCTTTTCAGGTACACACCGCTATAAATAAAATTAAAGAAGACGCCTTAACAAATAAAAACAAAAAACCAATTCACATAATTAGTGAGTGCGAAGCAAGCACTTCCTAACCACTTCAAGTATTCGTTCTATTAAGCCAACAAAATGAAACAAAATAAAAAGAAATCTAAACAAAAAAGATATGACTTTGAATAATAGTGTAAAAGAAGGATATGTTGAGAAAATAAATAGGAAAACAAATAATAGTATAATAGATTATGTTTATTGATACTGACATTATGAAGTCGAATGATTCGGAATTATGAAAATTAGTGACAGAGCAATTAGGAGTTGTGATCATTAGGATTAAAAATGTTAGGAAAACAATTTTCGGGTTTCCAATGATCGGAGTTTAAATTTTAGGTGAACTTTGGCGCGCCCCTACAACGACACTAAGCGCTCATCGCTGTGACGGTCGTGGGGACGAGAAGTTGACAGTTCTTCATACATTTTGGTATTCCCTAATAAAACGGCCCCGTTTTTATTTGACAAATCGATCGGTTGATCTCAAGGTTGCCTCGTTGATGAGCTAGATGTAGAGTCCAGGGTTGCGATTGAGAATAACGTAGCAGTCACTAAAAGTCACAGAGTTATAAATGAAAAAAGTCAGATATACGCGGCCGGTCTATGTAAAATGCGTGTCAGCTTCGTTAATTTAGTAAGACTAGAATGTGACCACAACATAACAATGTTGTTAAGAAAAACCATGACTTGCGATTTTTGAACAATAATAACGTTCTTCAAAAAAGTCGCCAATACTCGTAGTTTGGCGCCCATTGAGGTTATCTAACTTGCCTACTACATTAAAAAATCTATGTTTTTTTTCCTCTTTAAGTTATCCATGTAATCTATACGTTTTTATGTATGGCTTTGGCCGAATTATTAAGAAAATAAAGCGCTGCATTATAATCAGCTATTGAAAGCCAATTATTACAATATCGCCACATAAATCTCTTTCGGCCCCCACTCGAAGAATTAAATTCAATTTAATGGCCCTCGTATTTGTTTTATCTTGTTACCGTCTACTGATAGCAGGTAAACTTAATACTCCGGCAAGATAATTTTTACAATAACAAACGTGTTTAATTAAAGATATAATGAAATTACAAGGTTTTTACAAATTCTCATTTTGTTCCTCTTTTATTTTGCCTAATAACTGAGATGTAGATAGGGATTCAAGTAAAGAGAGGATGTTATGTTGAAGGAATTCATGTAGGTTGGCCACCAAGTATTGAAATTGGATACCGGTTGAGATTAATGGATTGACCAGGGCCCTTACCACGAGCTCTTAACGCGATCCAGTTTAAGCTGTGGGAAAGAGATGGCGCTAGACGACTTGTATAGCTCTGTCTCTTTCTCACAGCCTAAACTGGATCGCATTAAGAGCTCGTGGTAAGGCCTCTGTTATACCCATTAACTCGTATGTCTAGACAAAGCAAGTAACTCAAAAGTAATTGAGATAGTTCTTCTTTTTTGTTTCTGAAAAAGTTTTGCTGAAAAGTTCATGCGTGTGGTTTTCAATCGTTTTACAAGCATTTCAAAATGCTTTAGTGGCAGAACCATAAAAACTCTGGCTTTTTTACCCTGGTTTCGTACCCAAAGGTTACCCTAAGATTTCGTTGTCCGTTCTATCCGTCAATCTGTCACCAGGCTGTATCTCATGAAACGTAATAGTTAGACAGTTGAAATTTTCACAGCTCATGTAATTCTGTAACCGGAATAACAAACAAATATTAAAATACAGAGGGCTTCCATTCAACAAACGCGTGATTTCGATCCATTTTTATAGATAATGGTACGGAACCGATAGTGTCTAAGTCAGACTCGCGTTTGTCCGAGTATTTATAGTCAGATGAGCTCTAGCTGCCCTCTAGGTAGCTAGGTAATCACGAAACTTATAAAACTAAAATTACTTACCATGAAAGGCGTGTGATGTCCAAGAGCGAGCAGCCTGAGTCCAATGCCGTGTATAATGTTGATCATGCCGGCCACGCCCGCGTATTTGCCGAACGCCACCACGCGGTTACCAGCGTCATCCATCAGCTTCTCGTAATCTATCAGTCGAATGTTCTGAAAAGGAAGGATTTTTAGATTAAAACTGCTACATGAGTTCAGGGTAGTCTTTTTCAGGATCCCGTCGTTGGATGATTATAAGTCTAGGAATATTTAAAGGACGCAACTGTTTGTTCCATTGCTTATTGCAGTTTTGCTATTACTGTGTATTATTTCCTTCAGCAAAGAAATAAGAGTGTTCGTTGAATCGTTATTGTAAGATTGTCGCATACTTTACTGACATCTGCGTAACTGCAACTACGACACATTCATAGCGGACAACCGACTGACCTCGACTGACTTTTTGAAGTACCTAAGTTTCAAATTAGCATACGGCTCGCCTGATAGAAAGCGTTCACCGTAGCCTAAATACACCTGCAATCCTAGAGGTATCGCCTGCGCGCTACCAACCCTGCAGAAAAAACTTCCTTCGTCTTACCTTTTTCAAGATAGCATCCAACATAGGCATATTAGCCTCTTGAGCCTTGATGGTGTGTGAGAAGAAGCAGTACGTCTTGTTCGGGATCAGCAGGTCTATGGGCGTCTGCTTCACGCCGAAGATCACGCTCGCCTCGCTGATATCCTCCCGGACTACCGCTCCTGCGTTTATGTATGACTGCAAAGTAATTGGAACGAGTTATCAAAGGGAAACTTTCACAAATTGCCATCACCAGATTTATTATTATGAACATTATATCATATAATATAGGTTGGCAGTTTCAATGCAGCTTGTGCATTGCCTTTATTTACACTACACCCATGCGATTATTTATTGAGCTTAGCGTCGAGTCTAAAAGCCATCGCAAAAGAGTTTGTACTCTGCGATTAGTGTCGTAATTTTACTCAAGGACTTTAATTTTCAGGTAATTTTGCAAAGTTATGTAACATCTGATAAGATTTTGGGTTCACTGTATCTGATACTGCATGTGACTTGGTTATATGGGTACTAAGTTTAGTTGTGCTTCTGCACAGACCATAGAATGAGCTAGCTGAAGTGGTCATGGACCGGCCACATCGTAGTCGTAGGAACGATAGCCGTTGGGGTAGAAGTATTCTCAAGTGGAGACCGTGAAACGGCAAACGTAGGTGGGACGCCCTGGGCAAAGTGGAGCGACGACCTCCGTAAGGTGGCAGGTAAACAACTGGATGAGAGTACTAACTGGTGATCGAGTTAAATGGCGTGCCATTGGAAAGACCTATGTCCAACAGTGGACACCTTACCTGCATCGGATAAGCCCTTCGATTGGAAGGCTGTACGATGACCTTGACGCCCTGCCTCACCAACCGATTGACATTCAACGGTGAGAATGGCGCTCTTCGCTCCCATACTGACTGGTCTTCTCTGCGTATGGCTATTATACGGCCGCTCTGTGTGAAAATATCATAATATTAATAATAGTTTATTAGTAATGTAGGAATTGTTCATGGAAATAGTACACCACGGACTACCTGCAGTATTGTTTCTCCATGTTTCATATTTCTTTCCAGGGGTTGTCCGTAAAAGATTGTTTTAAGCTTGGATACCGTCCATTGTGACAACCTATGTAACTTTAAAAAGTTCAATTTGTAGTGGTTCGGTTCCGATAAACAGTATTCTATTTATTGCTTAATTATTTTCTCTATTTGACTTCAAGAACTTCAAAGAAAGATTATTTTCACAGCATATGTAGGTTCCCATTTTGCTCTCTCTTCTATCTATAAGTAAAGGGTTGCTGGAGTTACTCAAATTGACCATATAATTCAAGCACAATCCTTGCTTACATAAATAAAAAACAAAATCAAGGCAAAATAGTAAGGACATAAATATGTAACAAGGCTATCTCAAAAAAAAATAAGCTACTGCACTATTTATGTTCGGCGAAATAATTTTCATTCATACGCGTTCTACTTTATGATGACTTTTCTTAGCATTTACACTTTATATCATACATGATAAACGTTTACCTAAACATACATGTTTAGGTAAACGTTTGCATTCGTTACAACGCACTCGTCATACGCAGATCATTGTCATTATTTAAATACGGAAACATGTCGCTATCATTTTAGCTAAATATAGAGAGAGGTCAAAGTATATTATATGTTGTGTTTATTTATCTAATATGTCAAAAACAATTGTACTACCTTTCTTTTAGAAAGTAAAGTCAGTGTCGGATTAAGACTACTTGATGCCCTAAGCAATCCAAGCCTGTGCAGTGGTCCCCCTATCCACTGTTATACTAATATCTACCGATATTTTTTTTTCAACACATTTGCTCGAAAAATGCATTTACGAAGCCTTTAAACATTGTTCGAGAAAAAAGCGCGGGAAACCTAAAGTTTGGCGGTCGTGTTTTTTTTGGCTCGTTATAAATTATTGTTTTAAATATTGGATTAGATTAAGTTTTGTATTATATTTTCTCTTATTATTTAGTTTTAGTGTTTTCTTCTAATTTGGTAAGTTTTTTTAGTTCATTTTGTAAATTTTATCATGGATCCTCCGGATGACCCCGGAGGGACACCACCCGCTCCATTGCCATTGGAAGTAGGTCATTACGTGACCATTTCCAATAATGAAACCAGTGCAGTTGATACTGATTGTTCTTTGTCAATAACAACCGACAATAGCGGAAAGTCAAAACGCAAAAGGGTGTCTGCTCGGCCATCAATTTGCAAACACTGCAATAAAAAAAGGCGCAAAAGTGGCGGCAAACATCACAATGATTGTGATTGTGGCGAGGTACAAATGATGACTGTTGACACGGTAGATAGTTCGAATAAGGCATCTGATCCTCCGCGTACTTTTTTAAGGGCTGGTGCTGACGACCTGAGTGGGTCGTCTCAGCGTCCGGCTTCAGTTGCTCGGCTCTTATATAATTCTTCGGATGCTGCTCCGTTTTTAATACACGTTCAGAGGGAGCAAACTGCCTCTAACGACAATACTTTTTTAAATCCAATTACTTTCGGTCGATTTTTGAAAAGGAATAGATAGATAGATAGATAGAATACTCTTTATTATGCACACCATACAACTAAAAGGTACATAACATGACAAATTATAACTTAAACATAGGGTGACACAATAGGCGGTCTTATCACTAAAAGCGATCTTTTCAAGACAACCTTTGGATGGATTAGGAAGAAAGAGAGACTTACTGTTGGTAGTACTGTGGTGTACAATTAATCAATTAAACAAGATAAAATATGTATAGGTATAAATAAATAAATACATACATACACATACAAACATATATATATATATACATATACACATGTAATAATCACGAAAACAAAGAAAAGAAGCATTATAGTCACATGGTTAAGGAGAGAGGTAGTGATTCTTGAGCAGATTTTTAAAAATTGACAAGTTTTGTGCGCTCCTTACTGACATGGGCAACGTATTCCATAGTCGCACTGCTTCGACTGTAAAAGATTTGTCGAAAAAGCTCGTAGAGTGCATTGGCATCTCCAGCCTCAAGTTTTCCGAAGACCTAAGATATCTATTATGTGTGTCATGAAGGAACTTGAAACGTTCTTTAAGATAAGAGGGGGTTTTAGGATTGAACAGAATACTGTACAGTTGAAACAAGATATGAGAATTCCGGCGAAGACGTATAGGAAGCCACTTGAGTTTTACACGAAATTCAGAAATGTGATCATATTTGCGCAGGCCAAATATAAATCTTATGCAGAAATTTTGAAGTCGCTCAAGTTTATCAAGTTGTGCCTCAGTAAGATCAAGATAACTGACATCAGCGTAATCAAGGATGGGAAGTAAAAGGGATTGTGCAAGCGCAGTTTTAGTGGCAGTCGGAAGAAAGTTCCGCAATCGCCTCAAACTCTTAGCAGAAGCGAAAATTTTCCGACTCACTTCCTGTAACTGGGGACCCCAGGATAGATTCTGGTCAATCCAAACTCCAAGATTTTTTACCTTCTCACTTAGAGGAATAGCGGTGCCGTTGAATTGTACCTGCGGTAACTGTGACCAATTTACCTTGGGGATCATCCTTGAGCTGCCAACAACAATGACCTGAGTCTTCAATGGGTTAACCAGCAATCCATGCGCTTCACTCCACTCGCAAATCGAAGTCAGATCTCTGTTAATTATATTAATAGCTTCAGACAAATCCGAATGGACAGCTTGCTTATAAATTTGCAAATCATCTGCATAAAGGTGGTAGGAAGAAAGAAGTTTCTTGGAAATAGAATTTATAAATATTGCGAAGAGTAAGGGAGATAAAACGCCACCCTGAGGTACACCGGCAGAAGTATAACACCAGGAGGAGCACGACTCCCCTATGCATATACGTTGCCGGCGGCCATACAGGTAACTACGAAACCAGTCAATCGCTGTTGGAGATATGTTAAGTGAGCGAAGCAAGGCAAGCAGGATATCGAAATCGACAGTATTGAATGCATTACTGAAATCCAGTAAGCAAAGTACCGTCAACTTCCCCTCCTCCATGCCTAACCGAATGTCATCAGTAACGTTAATTAGAGCTGTGGTGGTGCTGTGACCAGGACGGAAACCAGATTGGAAGGGATTTAGTAGACTATTTTTACAAAGAAAGGTACTTAACTGATCGTGGACAAGGCGTTCAAGGACTTTGGAGAGGAAAGGCAAGATAGAGATAGGACGGTATTCTGAGAAGGAAGTAGGATTTGATTTTTTGGGTAAGGGAGTGATTTTAGCCTCTTTCCACATCGAAGGAAAGACACCGGAGGATATAGAATGGTTCAGGATATGGCATAGGACAGGCAGAATTTGATCGAGAACAGGGAGTATCATTTTCCGACTGACACAATCACCACCAACTGCGTTCGATGATATTGACATTACGCTCTTCTTAACATCACAATCAGTGAATTGACTAAAAATAAATGGAGGATAATCCGGAGTTGGAAGGTTCGAAATATAGTTAATTGTAGCTGCCTTCATGGTCCCATTGCAGTGGGACGAAGTTGAGAAGTGTTGATTCAGTAGATCAATATCTAAGTTCTTAGGAATAGATTCTTGGCGTGATTTTCCAACTCCCATGGATTTTAGAAATTTCCAGACTTTAGCTGGATCTCCGTTTTCAACTGAGGTGTGGATGTGGCGTCGCTGGGCATCTCTACACACCTTATTGCAGTGATTGCGAGCTTCAACCATGCGTTCGTGGTTCAACGGCGTTGGCCGACTCTTAAATTTGGTTTTAGCAACTGCCTTCTTATGTATGAGCTTTCGGATGTCATCAGTAAGCCATGGTGCCGGTAGATGTTTCATTTTAACTGCACGAATGGGAGCGTGAACATCGTACAGTTGCACGAGGTTGTCGGTCAGTAGATTGACTTTATCATCCATCGATTGAACACTAAACAAAGGAGCCCAGTCAATGCTGTCAACATCTCTTTGGAGATCATCCACGTTCATTCCACTAAAACTGCGCTGTAAGAGTATCTGAGGTTTTGGCTTAGGAGGACGAATTTTATAGGATAGGAATATTAGGTCATGGTAAGAAAACATGTCAGCTGCGCATTGACCATGCTTGCTGACGTGTTGAGGAGAGGAAACTATGGCTAGATCTAAAAGTGAAGGATTACAATTTGGAAAATGGTGAGTGGCACTTAAAGGGAGAATTGACTGAATTGACTGATTGAATTGAGGAATTCTTTCAATAATATTGTAAATGGTAGTCTTAAGAAAATAGGTCGTAACAGGCTGGTTGTTGCTTTTTCAAATTATAGTGATGCAAACTTGTTCATAACCAGCAAGTTGTTGGAAAGAGAGTGTTACAAAGCTTTTATCCCCACATTTTCTGTGACTCGCATGGGTGTCGTCAGAGGCGTACCTACAGAGTGGACAGATGAAGAAATAATTGATAACATCTCTGTGCCAATTGGTTGCGGCAAAATATTAAAGTTAAGAAGAATTAAAAGAAAAACTATTGTTGATAATAAACCTTTATTAAAAAATACCGAAACTGTTATTTTAACTTTCGATGGACAAATTCTTCCAAAGCGTGTATATATGTGTTATACAGCACTTTCTGTTGACCTGTACATTTACCCGACGATACAATGTTATAATTGTTGCAGAAATGGCCATGTCAAAAATCAATGCAGGTCTAAACCACGCTGTTATAAGTGCGGTCAAGGCCACTCTGGGGATGAGTGCACAGTCTCTGAGGATAATTTATCTTGTTGTCTTTGCAATGGTTTTCATGAGGCCACTAGCAAGAAATGTTTAGAACATGAACGTCAAAAAAACATTAAGGAATCCATGGCCAAATCATGTATTTCATATGCTGAAGCTTCAAAGCTTCATCCCACAATTTCTAAAATATCATATGCTGATGCCTTGCTTTCCTCTCCCACAACATCAAGCCATATCAATGGCTCTGTTTGTGTCAGAATTTGATCGAGAACAGGGAGTATCATTTTCCGACTGACACAATCACCACCAACTGCGTTCGATGATATTGACATTACGCTCTTCTTAACATCACAATCAGTGAATTGACTAAAAATAAATGGAGGATAATCCGGAGTTGGAAGGTTCGAAATATAGTTAATTGTAGCTGCCTTCATGGTCCCATTGCAGTGGGACGAAGTTGAGAAGTGTTGATTCAGTAGATCAATATCTAAGTTCTTAGGAATAGATTCTTGGCGTGATTTTCCAACTCCCATGGATTTTAGAAATTTCCAGACTTTAGCTGGATCTCCGTTTTCAACTGAGGTGTGGATGTGGCGTCGCTGGGCATCTCTACACACCTTATTGCAGTGATTGCGAGCTTCAACCATGCGTTCGTGGTTCAACGGCGTTGGCCGACTCTTAAATTTGGTTTTAGCAACTGCCTTCTTATGTATGAGCTTTCGGATGTCATCAGTAAGCCATGGTGCCGGTAGATGTTTCATTTTAACTGCACGAATGGGAGCGTGAACATCGTACAGTTGCACGAGGTTGTCGGTCAGTAGATTGACTTTATCATCCATCGATTGAACACTAAACAAAGGAGCCCAGTCAATGCTGTCAACATCTCTTTGGAGATCATCCACGTTCATTCCACTAAAACTGCGCTGTAAGAGTATCTGAGGTTTTGGCTTAGGAGGACGAATTTTATAGGATAGGAATATTAGGTCATGGTAAGAAAACATGTCAGCTGCGCATTGACCATGCTTGCTGACGTGTTGAGGAGAGGAAACTATGGCTAGATCTAAAAGTGAAGGATTACAATTTGGAAAATGGTGAGTGGCACTTAAAGGGAGAATTGACTGAATTGACTGATTGAATTGAGGAATTCTTTCAATAATATTGTAAATGGTAGTCTTAAGAAAATAGGTCGTAACAGGCTGGTTGTTGCTTTTTCAAATTATAGTGATGCAAACTTGTTCATAACCAGCAAGTTGTTGGAAAGAGAGTGTTACAAAGCTTTTATCCCCACATTTTCTGTGACTCGCATGGGTGTCGTCAGAGGCGTACCTACAGAGTGGACAGATGAAGAAATAATTGATAACATCTCTGTGCCAATTGGTTGCGGCAAAATATTAAAGTTAAGAAGAATTAAAAGAAAAACTATTGTTGATAATAAACCTTTATTAAAAAATACCGAAACTGTTATTTTAACTTTCGATGGACAAATTCTTCCAAAGCGTGTATATATGTGTTATACAGCACTTTCTGTTGACCTGTACATTTACCCGACGATACAATGTTATAATTGTTGCAGAAATGGCCATGTCAAAAATCAATGCAGGTCTAAACCACGCTGTTATAAGTGCGGTCAAGGCCACTCTGGGGATGAGTGCACAGTCTCTGAGGATAATTTATCTTGTTGTCTTTGCAATGGTTTTCATGAGGCCACTAGCAAGAAATGTTTAGAACATGAACGTCAAAAAAACATTAAGGAATCCATGGCCAAATCATGTATTTCATATGCTGAAGCTTCAAAGCTTCATCCCACAATTTCTAAAATATCATATGCTGATGCCTTGCTTTCCTCTCCCACAACATCAAGCCATATCAATGGCTCTGTTCCTCCTCATTACTCTCCATCAAAACAAAATAAAACATCATATAAAAAAACAGTTTTTATTAAACCCCGCTCCCCACCCCACTTCTCTAAAGGTTATGATCAGCAGTTCCATCAGGACCTTGCTAGGAATGTACCTCAATCAAAGGATGGCTGTGCCCTCATCCCTAGGGATGATCTGTCTGCATTGTCTGTAAATGAACTCATTATTGCTTTGATTAAATCATTAACTCAAACTCATCACCTTTCACCGTCCATCGCTGCCACTGTATTAAATGCAGTTACTGATTCATCATCTAATAATAATCATGGACAACAAAGTCCTACAATGGAATTGCCGAAGTGCAATAAATAAAAAATCTGAAATTATACATATTGTAAATAAATATAAACCTTTTGTTTTTGCTCTTCAAGAGACATGGCTTAAACCAGGGTCTTTGTTTAGGATCCCTGGTTATGCATGTCTCAGAGAAGACCGCTCTGATGGGTATGGCGGTGTTGCTCTACTCATCAAACATCATCATTCATTTTCATTTTTCACAATCCCACCTCATAGTAATGATTTTTCTGTTATTGCAGCAGTTGTAGATAATATTTGTTTTGTTTCTGTATATATTCCTCGTCCATCTGTTGTAATTTTTAATGAAATTGTAAATATTTTTTCAATTCTTCCTAAACCATTTGTAGTTTTAGGTGATTTTAATTCCCAGCATGAAGTCTGGGGAAGTTCGTCAACAAATAACTATGGTAGCACCTTACTTGACATTCTAGATAGTCTCAATCTTTGTTTATTAAATACTGGGTCCCCAACTCGACGCACTTCTCCACATGAGGGTGCTAGTGCTCCTGATTTGTCAATTTGCTCTGACAAATTAGCTTCGCGTTTGACTTGGGAAGTTATGCTTTCCTCATTTGGTAGTGATCATTTTCCTATAGTTTTATCATTTCCTGACAGTCAAAAACATTATTCTAAGAGCGCTCCACGGTTGAAGTACAAACTGGGTGATGTGGATTGGCAAAAATTTAAAGAGCATTTAGATATTATTGTTTCTGATCTTCCAGAAATTAAATTTGGTGATGAACAGTTATGTGCCGACGCCTTATCTGAAGCCATGATAAAAACGGCTGATAAACTTTTTCCTATAAAAAAGATACAAAACAAAATCCCATCTCCGCCATGGTGGGACAAAGATTGTACAGATGCAATAAAAAAAAGGAAACAGTGTGAACTTGCCTATCTTGAAAATTCTACCGAAGAAAATTTTAATAGTCTGAGCGCCTCAATTTCAGAAACAAAAAAATTATTTAAAAAAAAGAAATTTGAGAGCTGGAGATCATTCTGTCTGTCTATTTCTCCTAACGTTAAACCATCTATGGTATGGCAGAATATCAGAAGGTTTAGAACAGCGTTCTCAGATTCATCTACAGCATTCCTTCCACCTGAGCTGGTAAATAGTTTTTTAGATAACTTAGCTCCCTCATCTGTCCCGGAAAATATTATTCCAAATTCTATTCCCCTTTCAACACTAGATTCTCTTAGTGACCTTAATACTCCATTTAGTTTAGAAGAACTTAAAGGTGTTGTACGACACAGTAAAGACTCCGCTCCGGGTGCAGATGGTATTCCGTACTCTTTTCTATCAAATATGAGTGACACATCTCTTCTCTATTTTTTAAAACTAATTAATAACATTATGATATCCGGAAATATTCCGCTTTCATGGAAAGCCCAAGATATTATACCTATTCTCAAACCTAACAAAAGTCCATCGAGTAGCGCTTCTTACAGACCAATTGCTCTATCATCGGTTTTGCTAAAAATCACAGAACATTTAGTTAAAAATAGGTTAGAGTGGTATTTAGAAAACAGGAAACTACTCAGTGATAGTCAATTTGGTTTTAGGCGTGGCAAAAGTACCATAGATAGTTTAAGCATCTTTGTCACTGATATTAGATTAGCATTTTCTTCGAATCAATCCATAATTTCTGCTTTTCTTGACATTAACTCTGCTTATGATAATGTTGTAATATCAAAATTAAAATATAAACTGGAGCAGTTAAATGTCCCCATTTTACTAACAAACTTCATTCTAAATATGTTATCTGAGAGGTATATTAATCTTACACTTCAGGATTCTAGGTATGAATCTAGAGTCGTTTGGAAAGGTCTTCCTCAAGGATCAGTTCTCAGCCCTCTGTTATATGACATCTACACTTACGATCTTGAGAGTTCTTTAAACAATAAAGTAAAAGTGCTACAATACGCTGATGATATCTTCTTTTATATTGCCCTCATAGCTCTATTCAGACGGCTTGTAATACAATGACATCGGGTCTCAGCCTTTTAAAAAAATGGATGGATAACAATGGCCTTGAGCTATCTACTTCTAAAAGTTCAGTTGTACTTTTTACCAGGATGCGCCTTCCTCCCCCTGTTTCTGTATATTATGATGATAATTTAATACCTGTGAAATCTTCGGTAAAATTTTTAGGAGTGGTTTTGGATAGTAAACTTACTGGTATTCCACACTGTGATTATATAACGGCAAGATGTGAACAAAGAATAAACATATTAAGATGTTTATCGGGGGTCTGGTGGGGTGCCCACCCCTATTCATTAAAATTAATTTATAACGCAATAGTTAGAAGTGTGCTTGACTATGGAACTTTTTTATTGGAACCTGGAAATTCAGCTGCTTTTAAAAAATTAGACAGAATTCAATCAAAAGCACTGCGAATAGTGACTGGAGCTATGAGATCAAGCCCAATAAATGCTTTACAGGTTGAAACTGTAGATCCTCCTCTTTCACTTAGACGTCAGTATCTTGCTGACAAATTTCTATTCCGTTCATTTCAATTTTCTAATCATCCGTTACGTCAAAAATTGCAGTCTCTTCTAGATGAAATCAATTCTTCCCGTTATTGGTCTAATAAATCTCTTCCTTGTCTTATTGTTAGCTATAAAAAATTTATGGCTTTACAAGCTCCAATTTACCAGTCATTATCATTTCCTCTTTTCAATCATTCATATGAATCATTAGTTTTTACTCCGGATGTTATCCTAAACCTCGGCATTAATAAAAATGATAATTTTGTAAAAGAATCATTTAACTTTACCAAAGGCTTGCGATGGGAAAATTGGCATCATATTTACACAGACGCGTCTAAGCACTCTTCTTTGGGAAATGTTGGAGTTGGGGTTTTTCACTCGCAATATAACATAGTACAAAAAATCAAGCTTCCTCCTGAATCATCAGTATTTACTGGTGAATGTTTTGGACTGTTCAAAGCCTTAGAGTATATTTGCATCATGAAGTTGGAAAAAGCAATAATATTTACAGACGCTCTAAGTGCATTGCAGGCTATTGAAAGAAATCCTTTTAAATGTAAACCAATACTTCCTATTGTTCTTTTTATTAGAGGTCTCTTGTATAAATGCTTTAAATTAGGTCTTCAAGTTTCTCTCGCTTGGATACCTGGCCATAGTAGTATCGCAGGAAATGTGAGAGCCGATCAACTGGCTAATTATTCGAATGAGGTTGGGTCACAATTGCTCCAAAGTCCACCTTGCCCGATTGCAGATCGTTGCCAGTGACCTTTGCGAATGTGGTGATGTTGGCGATTTAAATCATATATTTTTTTCCTGTCCTCTTCTTAGTCATGATTCTTTTATATCTAGTTTACTTTCCTATAACATTGCTTTTCCTACCTCCATCTCTGTTTTACTGGCTTCTAATGACTCAAAAGTATATATGTATCTATCATCATTTATCACTGACAATAATATACGCATATAATATTTACTTTTGTTAATGCTTTCCCTAATAATCCTATCCAATATCCTTCCAAATTCCGTGTCCTAAATTAACCTTTCATTTTCTACCAAGTTTCCTCGTTTTTTGTTAGTGGCATTGCGTAAATAGCGACTTGCCAACAAAAAAAAAAAAAAAAAAAAAAACATTGTTCGAAAGTTAAAAATTACGCACCATACAACGGAGCGTGCGGTAAAATAGGTACTCTCACCTAAGTACCTATTTTACGGCACACCCCGTTGTATAGCACCGTGCGTTTTCTTTACGGTTTTTTTTTAATTTCCATTAAAAAAAAATAAGAATTCCACGAAAGAGTTTTACATTATGAGAATAAACAACCTGACTGATCGAACCTCCTTGGAAGCGCTTTTGCTCAATACGTTGTCTCACTTTAATACTAAAGAGTAAATGAGACGAAAGATGTAGTTCAATTTTTCACCTCGTGAATGTGGCGCCATTTGCAAATTCGCGCCATTTTCATAATAGAAACTTCAAAAATTGTTGCGACTTTCCCACTGATATATAAACAAAAAATAATATGAGTTCAAGCGAGGAATCTGATATTAATAAGTATGCAATCTAGTTTAGGTACCTGATATTTTGAATGAGGCGCAATATGCAGAAAACTGAAAAATTGTTGAAAATTTTGTTAAAAATAGTCAAATGAAAAAGTTTGTTTATTTACATATTGTACTTACTGTTTTCTCGCAAATGTGTTGAAAAACATTGTATGACACACGTGCAGAAATTGGTATTTACAAACTCGTGACTATGGTAAGCCCTCGGCTTCGCTCGGGCTTACATTCGTCTACTCGTTTGTAAAAACCAACTCACCGCACTAGTATCATAAATAACTATTAACGTTTTCTTTGATATTGAGGAAGGGTTATCTGGATAAGTACCTACCTCGTGTAGTAATGCATTACGTCTTGAGAACGAGGGGAATGCAAGAGAGAGCGAAGCGAGCTCGAATTATTCCACTTTTCCATAAACACTTAACAGTAAATGAGGTGTTTTGATTTATTCATACCAAAAAAGAAATAAGAGAAACTCTCGGTTTATGGCGATCATAATGATGAGGCAACATACGAGTATAGGAACCCTAAATGGTTCAAAAGTAGGTTAGTAAATAGACAAATAACTCAAGTTTTCCTTGTAGACCTTCGATAACTACAATGAAGTGTTATCAATTTATCATTCCCTAACTAAGTTTGATTAAAAAAATTAAATACTGTAAACAAAAGACTAAAGTTTAATTAGTTTGACGTAGTATTTACGCAGGGGAAAATACGTTTCAAATTATCTTCAATGAGCTCGTGTGGATATCTAGGTACGTAGATGGTACGTAAATGTCATATTATCATAAGATTTGCCAGTCCTCGTACAAATATTTATAGAACGTTTGTTATTACAGCATTCTAAATAAATCCAGAGTTCTTGACACACCCTAATGATAGTGGGTGTCAACAAGTTTAAGGTAACAAACAAAGATAGTAGAACACTGATACCCATCATGTAATAGGGAAAATATTCCGTAATTATGTTATTTTTATCTCATTACATAATTGCTGGATTTGGTCATTTATTTAATGGAACTTTCCTCTCGGTATTTTTTTATCGGTCTATTCTCTCGGTATATTTTATTATGGCATGACTCTTGAGTTGGGTTACAACTACGAAGTTTGAAAAATCCGGATAAAAGGAATAAAAAAAAACTGGAAATTTTCATATTAATATTTACGGCAAAGAAAAAACGTAAATAAATACATAAATGTGAACGCACGTGAAATTTTCACGTAGCGCTACGAATTTTCGTAGGCTTCGTAGCACCTAATGCGAACTCAAGGTCATTAACTCAAGCAAGAATTTTAACTGTAGAACAAAACTGGTAGACTTTATTTATTCTCTACATGATCAGTAATTATTAACGAATAAAGTATCTGACACAAACTATAATTATACTTTATACTATAATATTAAAAAGGTGAAGAGTTTGTTTGGTTTAGCGCTCTAATGTCGGGAACTAACGGTTCAAATTTAAAAAAATATATATGTTTTCAATAGTGTATATCGAGGAAGGCTATAGGCTATATATGACATCACTCTACGACCAATAAGAACTGAGCAACAGAGGTGAAACCACGGAGATGCTAGTTTTTGTAAAAATCAAATAATTTGCATGATCTGTGAACAGGTTTACCAATATAACGCATATTTTTAAGTAGGTGACATTAAGATAACTTATCTTATTAATGTATGACCAATTAAACGTAGGTAAATAATCATATCGGGCATCATAACAATAACTGGCGGTTATCAGTTGCTACCTAGGAATTAAAAATTTAAAATAACTCAGTATGTCAGGACTACGCGATCAAATAGCGAATTTAAATAAATATTAACCTTGCTTCGATGTTACTTTCGTTATCATTTTGACGGTACGAATTTATTTTATTTGAATTAGATAGGTACCATTTTTTTTTTTGCTGTTGGTAAGTAAATAATTATTCCTTTTGAGGTTGACCTACTTAGTTGAAGACTTTGTCGCTAGTCAGTTAGTAAGTAATTTATTGCAATTTACACTTCATTTAATAACTTTTCTGGTGGATTTCCCGATTAAAAAAAAAGGTAATATAATATATAATAATTTCAACTACTAAAAAGTCCACAAAATCTATTTTAATGGAAAATAGGAATAAACTAACCCGACCAATGACACGTCTCTACGCAAAAATATAAGGTTTTTTTTACTGTAGGTACTTACTGTTGCTTTTAGTGGTACAAATAAAATCTCTCACGATAATTATTTATTCCAATATTTATTATTTGATTAAAATTGATCGGTTAATCAGTTTAACAAGTTTCGGAAACGCAAAAAAATAAAATGGCTATTCCCCGTTATTGAATTGAAGTACTTCAATTCAATAACGGGGAATTGCCATTTTATGTACGTTTAAGGAAAACTGTTTTTTTTTTATCATACTTAATTCACCATTCTGTTAAAATTAATCAAATGTTCGGACGCCAGCAAATCAACCTAGGTACCTCAATCTGTCGAATGTCGAAAGTTAATCTTCGATTGGTAAAAAATGACAGATTCAGGTAGATTGTCATGCTGGCTGTACTGTACATAAGCTACTTACAAAAAATCACGTTAAACTAGCGGAAAACTTAAAAAAAAAACTCACCTTGGCGGAAGAATAGTAAACCACATTTTTCAAATACGGGCTCCTCGATCGAAGAGCCGCAGTTTTGTGCAACATAATTATTAATTAATATATCACAAACAAACTAGTACATAAAATTAATTTAATAATTAAAATTGTTTAAGTGTACACAATTAAATCGTTCTGTTTCTTACGAGGCGTGTGTGATATCTACTTAGTACTCCGAACTATAACGAAGCTCCTTTGAGAAAACATTACAATCGGCATGACGTTTTATCACCAATGATAGTGATACCACATTTGTTATTTGATTGTTGTTTGCTCTAGAGCTCACGACGTGTTCGTACACAAACTTAATTTTCTATTAATTTGATTCTAGATAGCTTGGTAGTATGGCTGTTTTGGTTATGAATCACGACTTTCTTTAAGCAATTTCAGTGTAATATTTAAGTTTTTGGATTCGAATAAAATAAAATAAATAAGTATCCATAATTGTGAGAGCAGTGGTGGCCCAGTGGTATCGGTCCCGACTTACGAATTGTGGTCATGGGTTCGAACCCCGCCAGGCCGCCTCAAAACGGTGAAGGAAAACATTGTGAGGAAACCGGCATGTCCTAGAACCAAAAATTCGAAGACATGTGACATCTACCAACCCGCACTGGGCCCGCGTGGTGGATAATGGCCCACTCCCTCTTACAGAGAGGAGGCCTGTGTCCCAGCAGCATTATAGGCTGATGATGATGATGATGAATTGTGCCAAAGTTAGACCATTACCTAAAACTCTAATCATCATGAGACATTATTTTTATTGTTCGATTGGTCACAACACGTTTTCTTCTTCCATTTTCTCCTGTAGGTTGTCACGGCATCATAATTATACTCCTTTCCGGGGTCGCGGAACTGTCTCATTAGGTAAGCGTGACCTTAGAATGTAAAGGGCTATTGAAGGATCACCGTACTGGATTTTAGTCAGTACAAGTCTGACAGTCCCTCCCGCCCCGCCCTGGGTAGGAGGAATCATTTGGAGATTTTACCACGAAAAAAAACGTACCTACTCCTTTATCCATTAATTAAACTGTAATCTCATCATCTGCCTGTCCTTATTCCTTAACCCATTTACTTGAGGTCGGCGCAACACGTTTTTTTCTTCCATTCTAAAATCAAAAAATCAAAATCAAAGCATTTCTTATTTCAAATAAGCCAGTTACAGGCACTTTTGAATTGTCAAAGACAAATAAAATATTATTAAACACTACAAAATTATGGTGCTACTGCAGTCCCAGTCACAAGACACACGGTTCTGTCCAACGACGATATAATACTAGACTCGTAATAACAGGCGACCGATGTCTGCCAACACATTAGGCAAAAAAGTCTTATATCCGTCTCATTTCGACCAATCCTGTGAGCCGTAAACATACGTTGAGACAGAACAGACCTTGAGTTAGCCAATCACAACGCAGTACCCCGCCTCCCTCGCTTACGTAGTACCTCAGCGAGTTGGCAGAATAGTTTTGTTCGTTAGATCGTGCAATGCGTAGTCTAGTATTATATCGTCGTTGGTTCTGTCCTATCAGTCGTCCTTTTTCTTTCATAATGATATGAAAGAAAAAGGACGACTGATAGGACAGAACCGTGTGTAAAACCTTAAAAAACCAAACCTTAGAAAAACCATCCATCTTTTTTTTTGGCCTTCCTGTTCCTCTCCATCCATCAACAATAGTTTAACTTTAACACATAGACATTATAATTTTATCTCAATGGTTTAACAGTAGTTAACAATCACTTATGCTATGCTTATGCTTTAAATTAGGTAAGTTGAAATAAGGGTTTTCTCGCAATAAATGTCGGTATTACATTATTATTATTTTGTTTTCTTACGCGTTATTTTTTTTATTAAAAAGTCAACGCCTGGGGAGTTTTTTACAGCAACGATACTAGCTAACTCAAGCTTCAGGCGCTGGAATCGCAAACACGACTTCGCAAGTCCCCGTTTTCGTCTACAACATAAAGAGGAGTTTACGCATTCGGCGTGTATTATTTTAGTGTATTCTTCGTAAGTCGTCCGAGTTTCAGGAAAAGGCTTTTCTGGAAACTGATGGCAAACGGACAAGCTATAGTCCGTGGTCTTGTAGGTGTAGGTACCCCGCATAGACTAACTTTATCTCAATGGTACCCCGTGATATACCTACCCACACCACTAGCCGATACGACAAAAAAAGTCACACAAGTTTGCATTTCTGTCGAAATTTTCAAGGGAGGAATTTTCGATGCTTTGTAATAGTTTAGTTTTATTTGAAGTCTTCCACATACGAGTAAGAGTTCAATATCCATATTTTCGTATAAATCGAAATAGCATGTTGCGATTTCAATTCATTGATTTTAATTATATTTAATATTATCTTAAATACATATTTTGTTATCTATGGGGTTTTTAACTTAAGAAAACAGAATATCTCGGAAACCAAAATTAAATGCCGACCACAGGAGTACAGGACCCGTTTTCCGTGGACCGGACGCCATAATAAGATTTGATATCCACCAGTACCAACCATTCACAATCTGAACAATCTGAAAAAAATAATAGCATTTTACTTTTGATCTCCCATGCATTTATTCATTGGCATTTAAGGTGAACGCAGACCTAGCCGCAACGCAGTCTCCGCAGTCCCCGCAGTCATCGTTTTCTTACCGCTTCTGCGGCTACTGCGGTGCGGGTGAGTGTACGAGGTTTCATAGAACTTCATACAAAGAATTCGTAACGGTTAGCTCAGACCGAGACGTGACGCTGCGCGCACTTTTCAATAGAGTTATTCAAAATGTAACTCTATTTTAAAAGACAAAAGATACACCTTTCGCAACGCAGCTCGACGCCGACGCCGCGCTGCGCAGCGCGGCGCCGCGCACGTCGTTCAAAATCTGACTTCGTTTACTACAAGAAAAGATACAAATTTGAAGTATCGTTGCGTCACGTCGCTTCGCGTCGCGTCTCGGTGTGAACTGACGCTAATGCGGGGACTGCGGAGATTGCGGTGCGGCTAGGTCTGCGTTCGTTAGATTTACAAAAAAAATAAACCATAGATTTTGTATAAAGGTACAAAATCTATGGTTTATTTTTTTTTGTAAATCTATGGTTTATCCATAGATATAAGGCGTGGACTGATAGACCGAGGAGACGAGCAGTGCCTAAAATTGTCATAATCTCTCCTCTAAATAGAAAACGTAGACTTAAAAGGATGAGCTGAATTTCCCTAGCCTACTGAGAGATAATATTGGCCTTTTAAATATATTATTATATCTATGGAAGAAAACAATCTAAGGCCCATCGGGCCCATCTATTTCTTTCATGTACGACGCACGTACGACGCGACGGCGACCCGACATAGATAATTTTTATGGTACTGTAAAGAAAGTACTGTGATTGATTTTCTCTCTTGTGATCTTGTAATAGAGACTAAAGTTTGTTTTTTAATCTCGTAGACCAAATTGACAAATGATAATGTCAAAACTGACATAAATTCTATTGAAATTCGTGTCAGTTCGCCATTTGCACCTGTCAATTCAGTCTACGAGATTAAAAAACGAGGTATAAAGAGGACAATAATGTAATTTCACTTTCAATTTCGGTAGGTATGGAAAGACCAGTCCAAGCTACATAGCTATGGGCTCATTATCCCAACCCATTGATTTAGGGAAGGACAGCGCTTTCCGTATCTAACTGACAGATAAAATTGGCCACAATCTAGAAGGAAAGACTACCTATCTCTTTCCTGTAAAAGATAGGACCCGCCCTTCAATTCCTCTCTTTCTTGTTGAGTGGGGTCAATTTTTGGTGGCTGTTGCGCAGTCCATACTTGAAGTCTATGTCACAACCACAAATGAATGGAAATGTCAATACTGTCAAGGTAATTTTAGTTGTCATTTTGAACTGTGAGAGTGTGGTTTTCTTGTGATTCAAATTGAAATTACGCTGTTAGAATAATAAAATAATACCGCGTATTAGAGAAGTACTAACAAAACATCCGTTTTATAATTTAAAATATGAGGTTGTAGGAGAATGAATTTAATTTATATTGCATAAATAACAAAACATAGTTCACGAACGTTCGTCATGGCTCGCTTCCTGTCGGAGGATAAATTACAAGGTTTCGAAAAATACAAAGTAAGTGTTCCTTGAAACTAATATAACTCTAGTGCGTATGTACCAGTAAGACTGAAATATAAGCAATAAATCAGCTTTTTAATAATCATTCTTAATTATTTGAGGTGCTAATTATTTTGCCAAATAAAAAAATGCATAAAAACCTTTTTGTTACAGTACAACTCGGTCGACACCAGTTTCCTCAGTAACTATGTTATGCACCCATTCTGGAATTGGTGTGTTCAGGTAAGGTTCCAGTTAGAAATAAAAATAACTTAATAATTTCTTTAGATGTTCCATGGTCAAAAGTTGCTACCCTTACAAGTCTCTAGTCTCTGTTGCAAAAACCCTTTTTTTATTTACTGAATACTTCTGTTTTTGGTTACATGTCAGAGTCCCTAAAAAAGCACAAGGTCAAATAATATATTAATAAAACTTTATCAATCTAAAATTTTCTATTTGCTGAATATTTATATGTCTTTAGGGTCAGTGGATTCTAAATAAGTTTATTATTACTAACACTCAATTATTTTTTCAGTTTTGTCCAGTATGGGTGGCGCCGAACTTGCTTACATTTACGGGTTTCCTCCTCACGGTGCTCAACTTCTTGATCTTCTCTTATTATGACTATGGTTTCTATGCTACAACCAAAGACAACATCTCAAAGGGATTAATACCTAATTGGGTGTGGGCTGCCTCATCTGTGACGCTGTTCGTGGCATACACACTTGGTAAGCATTTTTATTATGTAAGCCATTTTGAATAACAATAAGGTTTTATACGAAACATGAAAAAAAAAATTGTGGTCTATGTCAGGTAGATCAATGAAATTATAAAATAAATACATTAAGTACCTGGTAGTAAACAAGCATAATATATTTTTAACAGTAAAAAAAATTAAGGTCAAGCTAGGGAGAAATTCATTAACATGACCAGGAAGCGGCTGCGGGACTTATCTCATTTATGTGACCCATAAATGGAACATAAATGGCTATTGAAGGACACCCGTGGATTTTAGTCAGTATGAGTCTGACAGTCCCTCCCGCCCTGCCTTGCTGGGAGGACTCATTTGATGATTTTACCACACTAAAAAAAAAAGAACATGACCCTGTCCAGGAATCAAAAACTTGGTTTGAGATACTTTATTTAAGTTATTGAAATACAATGACAAAATCTTGTCTCTTCATCTTCATCTCTTGCTGAAACAACTTCCGCGTATTCACGCCTTGTTTCGAAGCGAAACAAAACACGTGTTTGTTAGACAGACATAAGTTTCGTTTCGTATGAAAATCGAATTGGTGAACAAAAGCGAGTGGTGCCATCAGACTGTTTTCTAAGAAACTGCGCGAATACAAATTAATTTTTTTCGAGAATTTAAAAATTTAGAATTATTCATTAGCTTCTAACTAGTTCAATAATCCGCGGGCATGCGGACGGCGAGTAATGGGCGACTCGCTGTCCGACCATGGACCAGGCTCGGGTCGACGGCGCGTCGCAAAGAGGTGTCAGCAATATGACGCGACGGGGCCCCCCTTAGAGGGCCAAAGCCTGCAGGGGTCGCGGGACTAACGACTAACCCTGGCCCCGAAACGTAAAGGGCTAGTGAAGGACACCGTGGAGTTTAGTCAGTACAAGTCGGACAGTCCCTTCCCTCCTGCCCTGGGTGGTAGGACTCATTTGATGATTTTACCACATTAAAAAAAAGGTAGTTCAATAATAGTCGCAAGGGATTTTACTACCGGCATAAATAGTGTATTGTGTTAATCCATGTTATAAACGTAACTGTCTACAAATTAGTAGTAGTACCACAAATAATATTATATAATACTATGTGTAGTACTGAACATTTTTTTAAATTACAAAATCCTTTGTAAATAGGTAGTCATCTAGATATAATGCAAATCTAATAAAATTTCCGAAGATAAATATCAACCTGTACAAAATATTTAATCACGCCTAAATTGTACTTGGAAACAACTCATTACGATAATGAGTGACATGATAATTTTACGGAGTTGGTAAATCGTTTATTTTATTTGATAAAAACGCACTGATTTATTAGGGTAGACATACTTCCAAAGTCTGACAACCAGTCTTACCAAAAGCTTATTTCATTAATTTCGTAGTCGCATAAAAATATTAAGTTTTTAACAGAATAATGAAGCCTCTCACGTTTGCGTATACCTCATAACCTGCTTAATTAACTTGACCTTTAACGTAATTAAAATGTATAGCTATTACCCATACTTAGGTATGTACTTATTTAAGCAGCGCTTAGTATTACTTAGCTACATATTAAGTACTAGCTTCTGCCCGCGACTTCGTACGCGGATCCTGTTGCTTATGCCAGCGACAACGGGGTCGTCAAAAGACCTGAAAAGTCTGATACCCAATTCCAAGAGCCCTGGCAAAAAAAATAATGGGAGTTTGGCCAGTAGAGTATTACTCATATATTCATCGTCATCGAACATCAGTCCTGAACTGTTACCGCCTTCACTGCGTGGAGGTACTCCCAGTTTATGTTATTTAATAATTATACAGTGAAATTAGTGACAGCTTTAATTGACTTCCACATCAGGTGTTCCAGATCTTCAATTTTTATACATCAATAGTGATAATGCTCATCAGATTGAACAACTCTTGCTAAGACGTCATTCCGGTATATGTTATAGTGTAGCTGGGCTTTTGGAGTTCCACAACAGGTGTTCCAGATCGTCAATTTTTATACGTCAACAGAGAGTGCTCATCAGGCTGAGCAACTCTTGCTAAGACGTCATTCCTATTATTATAAATGTTATACCTAGTTCAGCTGGTCTTTTGGTGTTCCACATCAGGTGTTCCAGTTCTTCAATTTTTATATGTCAACAGAGACTGCTTGTCAAACTGAACAACTTTGATCTTTAATTTTTATACGTCAACAGAGACTGCTCATCAGATTGAACAACTCTTGCTAAGACGTCATTCCGGTATATGTTATAGTGTAGCTGGGCTATTGGAGTTCAACAACAGGTGTTCCAGATCTTCAATTTTTATACGTCTACAGAGACTGCTCATCAGACTGAGCAACTCTTGCTAAGACGTCATTCCTATATTATATGTTATAGTTTAGCTGGGCTTTTGATGTTCCACATCAGGTGTTCCAGTTCTTCATTTTTTATATGTCAACAGAGAGTGCTCATCAGGCTGAACAACTTTGCAAAGACGTCATTCCTGTATATGTTATAGTGTACCTGGGCTCTTGGAGTTCCATAACAGGTGTTCCAGATCTTCAATACTCAATACTCAATTATTTATTGCGTTCCATATGTTACAAAGATGGTAGAAAAAAATAAGTAATACCTAGATACAATATGGACCCTGTCGGGCACGCAAATTAAAGTTAGGAGAGAGGAAGAGCGCTGAATAGCAATTTAATCAGTTCAATATTATTTTAAATTATATCAATTTTTATACATCAACAGAGACTACTCATCAGGCTGAGCAACTCTTGCTAAGACGTCATTCCTATATACAGGGTGATTTTTTAGTCACCATCCATTTATTAATCTTTGGCGAAAATCATTGAATCCGTGTTTTTTTCTTTTTGTATCACTCAATACAAAAATATCGAGATATCAATCGTCTCAATGTTATCTATAAAAAGTTGATGAATCTGGACACCGCGCTGTGATGTGTCGCTCAGGTGTAGCGGGGCGGGGCGGAGGGTAAGCGGGGTGCGCTCTGCCCGTTTCATGCGCAGGCATGTGTAGTATTATTAACGTTTAGCTTAGTGACCACGCAGAGCGGATAATTCTTATGAGAAAATGATTTAATAATATGAAAATTTGACGTAGCGATTTTTTTTCAAAAATGGGGTTAGTGATTGATACCTAATGCCTAGAAAAATTTTGGACGGTGGTAATAAAGTCACCCTGTATGTTATAGTTCAGCTGGGCTTTTGGTATTCCACATCAGGTGTTCCAGGTCTTCAATATTTACCTATATGTCAACAGAGAGTGATCGTCAGGTTGAACAACTTTGCAAAGACGTCATTCCTGTATATGTTATAGTGTAGCTGGGCTCTTGGTGTTCCACATCAGGTGTTCCAGATCTTCAATTTTAATATGTCAACAGAGAGTGCTCATCAGCCTGAGCAACTCTTGCTAAGACGTCATTCCTATTATTATAAATGTTATACCTACTTCAGCTGGTCTTTTGGTGTTCCACATCAGGTGTTCCAGTTCTTCAATTTTTATATGTCAACAAAGAGTGATCGTCAGGCTGAACAACTTTGCAAAGACGTCATTCCTGTATATGTTATAGTGTAGCTGGGCTCTTGGTGTTCCACATCAGGTGTTCCAGATCTTCAATTTTAATATGTCAACAGAGACTGCTCATCAGGCTGAACAACTTTGCTAAGACGTCATTCCTTTATATGTTATAGTGTAGCTGGGCTCTTGGAGTTTCACAACAGGTGTTCCAGATCTTCAATTTTTATACGTCAACAGAGAGTGCTCATCAGGCTGAGCAACTCTTGCCAAGACTTCATTCCTATATATGTTATAGTTTAGCTGTGCTTTTGGTGTTCCACATCAGGTGTTCCAGATCTTCAATTTTTATATGTCAACAGAGAGTGCTCGTCAAGCTGAACAACTTTGCAAAGACGTTATTCCTGTATATGTTATAGTGTAGCTGGGCTCTTGGTGTTCCACATCAGGTGTTCCAGATCTTCAATTTTTATATGTCAACAGAAAGTGCTCATCAGGGTGAACAACTTTGCTAAGACGTCATTCCTGAGTATGTTATAGTGTAGCTGGGCTCTTGGAGTTCCACATCAGGTGTTCCAGATCTTCAAATTTATTCTCTAAGCAGAAAATGCTCATCACGTGGAACAATTTTTGCTACCGCACCATTTTTGTATCTCTTATAGTTTAGCTGGTCCGTTGCAGTTCTGCACCAGGTGTTCAAGTTTCCAAGATTAATTATAGCCTATGTGTTGGCCAGACTTAATACCTATACAACAAAAAAAGAACATTCAAATCCGTCCAGTACTTTTTGAGTTTATCCCGGACATACATACAGACAAACAGACAAAAATTCTAAAAACTATATTTTTGGCTTCGGTATCGATTGTAGATCACACCCCAAGTATTCTTTTTAAAAAATATTCAATGTACAGTTTTGACTTTCCTACTATTTTATTATATGTATAGATTCGTATTTCTGTGAATTCAGTTAGTATACGGCAATGATATGGGAGCGCGGAGTTTCCTAATACAAGCACTGGTTTGTTTAAAAGGAGACTTCAAACACGTTTAAATATACAGACGCCAGCAGGTCAACCTACCCGAATCTGTCAAAAAGGCACCTCGATCCTGGAACGCAAAGGACAACTCAAGAAATAGGGTGGATTTCATTCAGTCAAGTCTGACAGTAGTCCTTTCCGTTCACCCAAAGCGAGAGGATTAACTTGATGTCCTGTCAAAACAAAAAAAAAAAGTACAACCTAGAGTATTTGGCAAGTAAACATTCATGGAAATATTAAATTATGTTTAATGGTCATTATGGCTAACTAACAAACTAAGTCTATTTTAATGAACCACCGGCCGACTCATCTACAAAGTTAATTTATGAAATTTAAAGCAACTTACATACCTTCATACTCTACATAGGTATAATTTACAAAATATGCTAACACACCGAGACTCGATGCTGTGCGCACTATACATATAATAGATACTGATCTGCTAGCCTACTTCATCCCACTGCTGGGCAAAAGCCTCTACCCCATGATCTCCAGTTTTCGCAATCCAGGGCCAAAGTGGACCATTGATCGTTGGTTTTATTTTATCCAACTCATCCAGCCATTTACGAGGTCTATTATCTCTTTCTATTCAATGGAGCGATTACAAAACTAACTTTATTTACTACACGAAAAGATACACATTTCTAGAGTCGTCGCTTCGCGTCTCGTCTCGGTGTAAATTGACTCTAAGCCCCTTCGTACACTAGGCGACGCACAGTGTGGGAATTTCGAAATCTAGGGGGATTTAAATCAAAATACAAATGTTAATTTTTTAATAACATATTTATAACCTATTTATACCTAAGACCCTATTGGTCAAAGCTACATATTAGAAATTGTTGTATGTAGCTTGAAAAAAATAATAAAAAGTCTTGAAGTGGGTTGATAATAGTCGTTGTATACCGACAATGTGAATACGACATTTGAGTGTGATTTTCATTTGAGATTACTGATAAAATTAACTTAAAGCCTTGTTTATTGGTTTATTATTCCATTGTGTATATTTGTCAAGATAATTTAGAGTGCATTTTATTAAAGAAATAGACCCATAAAACAACATGTGAAAGCAAAGGTTGAAAAAAGCATTTTTTTGAGACGATTTGCAAAATAAAACGTGTATTAAAAAAAATGGCCATAAGGTCCCGGTGTTTTGATTGATTCAAATGATGGTTTAGAGTCTAAACTTTTGAGAACAGTTAATAACAGGTGCGCTTTTTTGCGCCAATATTTTTTTTTTCGATTTTCGTAATGATATCCAATATTAGGTACAAAAAAACTGGTTTTTTATCTCAAATGTGGAAAAGAAACAAATTAAAGCTATCTTTGCTTTTATAAGAGGTACATACCATCAAGTTAAATTTTTGGAAGATACTACAAATGAAATAAAGCTCTTTTTAAAAAGTTTATATTACAAATTTAACGAAAAATTGGTTGCAATCGGTAGACATTGTAAATGATGAATTTTATTTATTTGAATACAAATTAATATCATTTTAAACTTTTTTCTTTTATTTATTTCAATTTGGAATTAAATCCCGCTAGATTCCGAAATTCCCACACTGTGCGACGGCGACGCAAGTCTCCGATACCTTACGACTTTGACATCCATTGACGAGTGTCTGTGTACGAACCTCTCTGGATTTGTATTGCGATAGTCACATGGATGGATACCAAAGTCGTAAGGTTTCGGAGACTTGCGTCGCCTGGTGTACGAAGGGGCTAAGCCTACATTGAATTTACTTTTATTTTAAGACTCCAATAATACCAATACGCGTCAATCTGAATGTGAAATGTTGACGTCACTTTAACACTATAAAAAACCTATAACAAACGGCGCCAGATAGTATGACGTATTAAAGGTGCTAAAAATACCTGAATCAGTTTAAAATAAGAGGTTTTTTATGACATTCGGTTTGGCTAGATCATTTTTTATTCGTTTTCACCATAAAGTAGAATAGTTTAAGTCACGGTTTTTAACCGACTTCAAAAAAAAAAAGTAGGTTCTCAGTTCGACCTGTATGTATGTATGTATGTATGTATGTTTGTCCGCGATTATCTCGCGTTTGGCTGAACGGATTTTGATGCAGTTTTCAGGAAAGTGTTCATTACATTCTGGAGAAGGTTTTAGTATATAACACTAATAGATATCCCGTGACGTTGCCCGCGTGGATCCGTTTCGCTTACTTGGATCGTAGATTTTCAGGGACGATTGCATGTTTGTCCGCAATTATCTCGCGTTTGGCTGAACCGATTTTGATGCAATTTTCAGGAAAGTGTTCAATACATTCTGGAAAAGGTTTTAGTATATAATACTAATCGATATCCTGTGACGTTGCCCGCGTGGATCCGTTTTGCTTACTATGATCGTAGATTTTCAGGGACGATTGCATGTTTGTCTGCATTTATCTCGCGTTTGGCTTAACCGATTTTGATGCAGTTTTCAGGAAAGTGTTCATTACATTCTGGAAAAGGTTTTAGTATATAACACTTATAGATATCCTGTGACGTTGCCCGCGTGGATCCGTTTTGCTTACTTGAATCGTAGATTTTAAGGGACGATTGCATGTTTGTCCGCAATTATCTCGCGTTTGGCCGAACCGATTTTGATGCAGTTTTCAGAAAAGTGTTTGTTACATTCTGGGGAATGTTTTAGTATATAATAATAATGATATCCGACACCGATTTTATGAAGATTTTTGTTGTTGATTATCTCAACTAAAAAGGGAAAAATAAAAAACTTTTTGAAAAAAAGGGAACCGACTTCAAAACCAAACACAAAAAAACTATAAAATAACTTTTCTTTCGGAAGTCGGTGGCCATAATTAGGGTAAATACGCCATACGTCGGCCCCCCCCCCAAACTTCGGCCCTCTGCACATTTTCAGCTTGCATTCATTTAAAACGTAATGAAGTGACATATTTGCTACTCGAATTACCACCTTAGTTCATACTCTATATGTACAAACCGTTACTTTCCTATTACGATACTCACTCTTCGCACACTGAGCTTCAGCAGCGATTGCGCCGTCGAAGCGTCAAGTTCATATTGAAAGTACCTTTCTTGCTGTGAATACCCACACTTCGGGGATTGATATTAGAACGGTAAAACATTCCTTTTTTATTGTTTTAAGCTTTATTATCAGTAATTAGTAATTTTTACTATATTTTGAGACAGTTTTTTCAATGTTTAACGTATTGTTTTAAAAGAAAAATAGGAGGCCGCCAATAGACTACCAATTTTCGTGTATTCCCGTTCGTCCACTCGACTTCGTCCCCCTAGTGGGACGAACGGGAATTCGTTATTTATTTTCCCGATGGTCCCACTAAATTTTTTGAGTGGACGAACGGGAATAATTTATTAATTCTTTTTTGTAGTTCTATTGGTCCCACCAAATAATATAAGACTGGTGGTTTTAATTGGTAAAAAAAAACAAATTTGAATATGAGATATAAGGAAAAGAATAATATAGCGCTTGTCGAGAACGAAGTGGAGTAAAGGACAAGCAAACTACGAAACAACGAATAAACATATTTCTGCACAAATCTTTTTAGTGGGACGAATGGCACTAATCGAAGAACATATTCCCGTTCGTCCCCTCCTGAATTAGGAGTGGGACGATCGGGAACAAATTAAATATTATTTTTGTAAATTCCCGTTCGTCCCACTAGTGGGACGAAGTCGAGTGGACGAACGGGAATACACCCCAATTTTGAGTTAAAACCGGATTCTCGGCCATGGTCGACTTAAAGTAAATGCAGTCTGTTTTATAAATTCCAATTGTACTAATTCCATTGGCTTACTATGAGAATTTGCAACGCATATAGGCAAATAAATCTATTTTACGTTTAATCGCCAAATACCGGCCGGGGTGATATAAGTTGAATCTCGAGAAATAGTGTACATGAAATAGGGGCCGGCTTTAGAAATATTAAAGATCGTAATGTCGACCAGCCTCGAATTCGAGCCCAACTATACAGGCTGATTGCTTTTTATTATTTTCTCAAAATTAAATGTTCATTGTACAATTTAATTTATTAATAATATTAAGTAAGTAAGTAAGTAAATAGTTTATTTTCTCACCACAATACAAATATTTCACACATTTTTACACCGTCATAGTCATTATGCATATTGTGGGAGACTGGTGCCTAAGCTAGGCTTAATGCCTGTGTTTCAGGACACCAGGCCTCCTCCTTTTTGGGTTACAGTTTGTGCACAGGGTTTTACATAAGGTTGTGGTCAGAATTTTTAGTTATCAGATAAAAGAAAGAAAAATCAGAAATAGAAATATTAAAAATTGACAATAATACAGGATTTGTGTCCTATGTGTGTGAGTGAGTAACTGTGTGCGTGATGGAAGTGTGTGCGTATTGAGGTGTGAGCTTGATTGTGTGTGTGTGATTGATTGTGTAGGTGTGCGTGAAAATGTGTGTGCAAGTATTTAAGAGAGATACAGAGGCCTACACTATTACAACAAATAGTCCTTCGGTGTCGTCGTAGCTTAACTCCTGAAGCCAGGTGGTTAATTTCGCCTTGCATTCGGTCTTTCGAAGTTTATATATATCCAAAACCTTGTTAATTTTGTTATAAAGATTTGGACCGAGGTAGCAGAAGTAGTGTCTGGAGTACATAGTTGTCAGTTTTAATTGGCTTTTGCCCACGGGATCGAAGCGCCTTTTGCCACAAGATAAGGAAGGATTGTAGCTCAGAAGACCGTGCTGCATCAAGATGGTCTGCCGGACAAATAACTGGCGTACGGTCAGGACTTTTGCCTTTTTGTACAGAAGATTGGTGGGATATCTGAAGGGCAGGAAAAAGGACACCTTTAATATTGCTCTTTGCGCTCTCTCTAATTCTATAAGGGTGGTCTTTGGAGCACCACCCCATGACGTGATGCAGTAGTTAAGTAGGGATTGAGCTAGGGCAAAGTACACGGATCTCCATAAACTATCATCAGCCACATGTCTCAAGGTCTTGAAGACATACATCAACTTGCGCATCCTACCACTAAGTGTAGATATGTGTTCGTGGAAACGCAGGCCACTGTCCACTATTACGCCAAGGTATTTTACCGAGTTGGATCTTTGGAGATGTATGCAGGAGCAGGTGCCGTCGTGTGGCTTGGAACAAGAGTGGGCTACAATCGAATGCGGTAGTGTCAAGTTTGGTTCTGTCCTACGGGTGATTGTGAAAGTGAGATAGTGTGTTTTTGCCGCATTCAAAGTGAGTATGTTACTTTGCAACCAGTCCGAGACAATATTAAATCCCGATTGTGCGTATTTAAAGACATCACTCCATGTATTCGCATTAAATAGAAGAGCAGTGTCATCTGCGAAGGTAATTATTTTACCGTTCGGAAGAGTGAGCAAACCCAGGTCGTTAATGTAGATAAGAAAAAGTGTCGGTCCTATTACGCTGCCTTGCGGCACACCGTAGGTGACTATCCGCTCGTCACTGATGTGCTCATCCACTCATAAGAGTTACGTTTAAATGGGAGGATAAAATTGGAAACATTTATGATAGCTTATTACGGTTTGGGAATATAAGATAAAAATTGCTCTTTGGAACTTGCTACCTAATAAAGCCATGTTAATTAGCTTAAAAAATATAAATGGTTGGCTGGTCGTGAATCTTTCATTCATTAATTAACCTGCATGTCACAAAAAGCTGCATTTAGAATTAATGATTTTAATTTAAGGTACTACAATGACAGAGCAGGGAGATCAAGGGCCTTTACGGAAACAGAAAATTACCTATGTAGTTACGATCGCAACTTTACCTAACATTATTTAAGTGCTTTAAAAAAAAATACTTTACCTACTATTAAACAAAATTCGATTAATAATGTATACTTAGTGAGACTCCTGCCAAAATAAATCATATTAATAATATATGTCTGTCTTAATTTAAAACACCCTCTACCCGGCCGACATTTGGGAAAAACGCGACCGACCATGGGCCGTGAATGGCCGACTTTAGGGTTTTTTCGTTCTCGACGCATCTAAACCTTAGTACTTTTTCCTTGTAGTAGAAATGTCAACCTTATGCCCATAAACATGAAATAGGTTTATTAAACTATCCAAAACCACACTGGAAGCTATCCTTCGTTGCAAATTGATGGTTCCAGACCGATCCCAAAACAGAAAAACCGTAAGGGGGCCGACATTTAGCGTATTTACCCTATGTCAATATATCAAATATGAAATAAAAAAAACAAAGCCACCGACTTCCGAAAGAAAAGTTATTTTATAGTTTTTTTTGTGTTTGGTTTTGAAGTCGGTTCCCTTTTTTTCAAAAAGTTTTTTTTGAGATGAGCTTTAATCTGAAAATACATAAAGTACCTACTTAAATAATTATAGATTGAATCGCAATCCATTGAAAAAATCTTTAAGAAAAAAAGGAACTTGCTTAAAAAACAAACACAAAAAAGTGTAAAATAACTTTACTTTCGAAAGTCGGTGGCTATGTTTTAGGTTATTATTTTTGTTGCCTTTTTCAGTCGCGGCCTTACTTTCCCAAATTCGTAAAAAACATTTTCGGCTTTTCATTCTCTTTATTTTTGGCTTCAGCCATACTACGTCTTATTTATATCTGACCGAAGCTCTTTTTATTTAACTGAAGTACTTATTGAAATTTGAAAGAAAAAAAGGTTTCGGATTAAGTATCTACATTAAAAACGCGAAAGCACTAAAACCAGATACATTCGAATAAAAAATGTTAAGGGGCGCATATCTTAGAGCGCAGCAGGCATTTAGAGTGATTTCCCCCCCTCCTGTCACGTGGCATCACAGCGCTTTTCAAATGAACTTCGCTGACCCCGTTGGAAAACGTACCACCTTGAGCTTATTCTAGCCTAGTACTTTGGCAGGCCATTTAGAGTTACCTTATCCCCGCGCTGCGTGTCACGTGGCGTCAGAGTGCAAGACATACCACCTTGATCTTATACTAGCCTAGTACTTTTGCTGGTTAGTGACATTCTATCAGTTTATAAGCATAGCTGGAATTTGAAAACTTTTTACTTTTGAAAAATGCGCAATACAAAGCGTCTCAAGGAGATATCGACACGGGCATATTATTGCATACCTTCATGCATTTTTATTTCGAGAAATTCTTTGAAACATGTTTAAAATTCATCTCTCTTCAATTTATTTAATAAAAAACAGTGTATCCAAGTTAAAGCACAAGTTACTTGTGCACTAAAAGTAAAAGTAACATATTATTAGAAAAAAATAAATAAAAAACAAATAACAAATCTTTATGTAATGCAAAAAGAATATCATATCAAGTAAGGATCGAACCCGAACCTCGTAGCTTACCAGTCCCGGCGTTCTTCCGTTCGGCTACCCGGTCCGCTGAGTAAACATTTAAAATAGCTGTTCATAAACTATGTCATGATTTTTCATTGGTACTAGTGATGGGTTTTTATCCGGATAAATACTCAAAATGAGTAAATACTCAATAAATTTCCATTTTTACTCGAGTTTTTATCCAAAACAGTGGATAAATACTACTTACAGTTTATGTTACATTTGTTCATCGTAAATTTTGTTATTTTACAAGAAAAATGATTGAAATACATGAAAATCTGATAATATACGATTCGTAAAGTACTTTTTTAATCACTTTAATAATAACTATTACTAAAAGCGTTAGAAAAAGTAGGAAATATTCCAGTTTTTTCCAAATACGTTGTTTTTTTTTTCAATTTTCCAATCAAAACCTTGAATAATACATAAATTTTCATTTTCTAATTAATTATAAAGTAGAACTGATGCGGACGCGCAACCGCACATTTTTGTCTGATCAAATCTAACCGAGTATATCTGAGTGTATCCGTCAGACTGACTCCGATTCTGATCCTAATTCCGAGTATGACTGAGTCTTACCGAGTCTTACGGAGTCTTAACGAGCATGACTTCGAGTCCGACCAAATCTTATAGTCTTACGGTGTCGAGTACGATTTCGAGTTTGACCGAGTCTGATCGATTCTTACTGAGTCTGACCGAGTCTTACGGAGTCTTAACGAGTATGATATCGAGTCTGACCGAGTTTTCCTAAGTCTGACCGAGTCTTACCAAGTCTGACCGAGTCTGACTCCGAGTCAGACTGAGTCTAACCGATTCTTACTGAGTCTTACCGAGTCTGACCGTTTCTTACCGAGTCAGACCATGTCTTATCGAGTCTTACGGAGTCTTAACGAGTATGATTCCGAGTCTGACCGAGTCTTACCAAGTCTGACTCCGAGTCTGACCGATTCTTACTGAGTCTTACCGAGTTTGACCGAGTCTTACCGAGTCAGACCATGTCTTATCGAGTATTACGGAGTCTTAACGAGTATGATTCCCAGTCTGACCGAGTCTTACCAAGTCTGACTCCGAGTCTGAATGAGTCTGACCGATTCTTACTGATTCTTACCGAGTCTGACAGAGTCTTGCCGAGTCTGCCCGAGTCTTGCCGAGTCAGACCGTGTCTTATCGAGTCTTACGGAGTCTTAACGAGTATGATTCTGAGTCTGACCGAGTCTTACCAAGGCTGACCGAGTTTTACCAAGACTGTCCTAATCTTACCAAGTCTGACCGAGTCTTACCAAGTCTAACCGAGTCTTACCAAGTCTGACCGAGTCTTACCAAGTCTGATCGAGTTTGACTCTGAGTCTGACCGAGTCTGACTGATTCTTACCGAGCCTGACAGTGTCTTACCGAGTCTTACGGAGTCTTAACGAGTATGATTCCGAGTCTGACCGAGTCCTACCAAGACTAACTGAATCTGATTCCGAGTCTGATTGAGTCTTACCGTATCTCAGAATCTTACCAAGTCTTACCGAGTCTGACTGAGTCTAACCAAGTCTTATCGAGTCTTACTGAGCCTAACCGTACTCGACACCGAGTCTTACTACGAGATTTGATTTGAATCTACTTGTTTCAATTTACGAGTAAACGGTTTCCTTTATAAAACATGACAACAAAACTTGTTTTCAACCCTTACCTAACATGGGGCTTTGGCCTTATTGACGTCATCTCAAGGCCTAATTGCTGGATCTGTGGCAGGACCGGTTCATTTGTTCAACCCCTGTTCATTTGTTATCAGTAGTGACTAGTCACGGTACGTCCTCTTCCGCGTCGTTAAGAAGAAAGAAAACCTATTTATTTTACAGTTATAATAGACAACGCCGATATCATGGAGGATTGTACCACGAAGCGCTAGGTCAAGCAGAAACAGTGTGCCAGGTTCCGATGGCGACGGTGCACCGGAGATGGTTGGAATTCGAAACTTCGTAATAGCGGAGCGCTTCCTTAATTTAACTCTAGGGCAAAGCCTGGAAGACGTTCGTCATGAAGAGAGACACTGCCAAGATGTTCTCACCCCGATTGCTTCCTTCGCCCTTTTTTAACGTGGATAAACCGGCAAATGAGTCGCCCAGACTTGTACTGGCTAAAATTCACGGTGTTTCTTTACTAGCCATTTACGTTTCAGGGTCACGGCTACCTGTTTTGACAGTCTCGCGACCCCAACAGGCGTTTGTCCCTCTATGGGGGCCTTGTCAGTCAGTCAAATCCCTCACATACACTTTTTGCAGAAGCCAAACAGGATATCCGCAGATCCAAGATACGCAGACGAGATAAACGGCATAGAAATAGAGGCCGAGTTAGAATGCAGTGAGAAACACATTGCTTCTCCTTCACTGGAGAGACTTCTGAGACCTAATAATCGGTAATGTAATTTTTGGAAAGCCCAAATAACAATCCTTGCCATTGAATTTGAAAAAATAACCATTCCATTCGCAAAAAATATAAATATCCATCATTTTGAGTAAATATCCGATAAAAACGAGAAAATACGAGTATTTACTCATTTCGGATAAATACTCGAGTATTTATCATCTGAGTATTTACTCTCCGCCCATCACTAATTGGTACTGATAAAATACAGCAGAGGACGAAGCTTTATCTTTCACATTTTATGTAATCCTGGTACTATCGGGACAAATGCATGCAAATTTTACGACTCTCCTATCAAACTATAAGGCTGCGTTTCCACCAGAGATGTGCGAGGATGCGTAGCTAGGGATGTGTTTGTAAAGAACCAATAGAATCGCTTCATTTACCTCGCTTTGGTCAGCACAGCTCTGGTGAAAACGGCTGAGCGGAGCTAGATTTTTGCGCATACAAAACAAGCGAGGGATTTGTTCGAGGGATGTGTGAGAGGGATGTGTTGCGAAGGATGTGTACGAGAGATATGTACGAGGGATGTGTTGCGAGGGATGTGTAAGTGGGATATGTTGCGAGGGATGTGTTGTGTCTTCACTCCCACTACACCGCACCCTCGTCGCCACATTTCACAGCTACGCTACACATCCTCATAGGCACATTTTCATGCACAGCTTTGGTGGAAACAACCACACCTTTTACAGCACAGCTAAACATCCTCGCACGACACATTTCCATCGCACATCTCTGGTGGAAACGCAGCCTTACTGACTGAAGTGAAGCGATGCGCGCCGGCCGTGACAATTTATAAGGGGCCATAACTTGTCCTAAATTCAGGATCCGATAATCAGAATATGATTTAGAGTAAGAAACTTAGTCGCCAAAGCATGTACTAAATCGTGTCCTAATTAGGATGCTACTCGTCCTAAATGCAATTACACTTTCCTGAATTATGGACGTCCTGAATATCGGAGCCTGAATTTAGGACAGTGTAAATTGCCCCTTATGTTTTGAAAGTCTAAAATAGTTTGAAACACCGCCCGCCGTGATGATATCTTTCGTAATATGTTTGCCTGGTAAGATCGTCAAAAAATGCCCTTAAAAATGAATGAAGGAACTTCGTGAAAATAAATGTTTGTTTACTTACGCTAATGTCAAAGAAACTCTTTCATATCTATGATCGCCTAGTACTAAAAACTTCGTGTATGACTTGTTAGAGCAGTGTTGTATAGTTTATGTGGCAGATTAGATAGAGACAAAGATACCATAAGAGAGAAACATCGAAGATATCATGGTGTCTCTGTCACACGACAGTGACAGAAATATACTTCGATGCCGCATGCACTGTGTCTGTAATGTAACCGTTGCGTTTTATGCTTTCCTGTTAACGTGGCTACAAAATTACACTAAATGGTTAAAACTCAGAAATAAATGATATTACGTATATTATATCGATCACTAGCGGGGGGAATGGCGCGAGCCAGCAAAAGCGACACAGGTCCTACCTCGGACACGCCTCGCGGGCGACTGAAGCAATGCACGTAGGGCACGTCGTTATATAGTTAAGGGTAAAAAAAACCAGAAATATTTAGAAAAAAAGTAACCGGAAATTCCTCTGACAAACATCATTACCTATCTATTGATATGTTTTTAGGACCAAAAGCATGGTCTACTTCAAGTACCACTGAAAAAACGTTAAAAAAATCTCTATTTTCGCGATTTTTTTTGATCAAGGCAAGTTATAAATATCGCGTTTTCAACTGCAAATTAATTTAGATAGTTCATTGAACTACAACATATATTTTTTTCGGATCGAAAAAAAGAATATTTGATTGTTTATTGTTGAATCAAAAATAGGTCGATTCCTGATTACCTGGCCTTAAGAACATGTTCTACACAGGCATAGCTCAATGGATAGAATTTATGGCGCTAGCGAGTTAATGAATTAATAATTTACCTACAGCAGCGTACACAGACATTAATTAATCACTCATTTAGTAGTTAGGTATTCTGTTTAATTATTCAACCTCGTTATAAAAAATAACGCCAAAAATAGCGTTAGCTACATAATATTACAAGTATTACAGCATCAAACTGCACCATGCAATTGATTATACTGGTTTTATTTTATTTATGCGTAATCCTTTCTCTTTCTAGATTTAAATAATAAGTAGTGGTCTCCCACTTGTTAAAATTCAACCATATACGCTTACTGAGGTTGGTTTGTGGATGGGTGACCATCTGTCATAGCGAGTTTCCTCCGTGCCTCGGAAAGCACGTAAAGCCGTTGGTCCCGGCTGTCATTTGTAGATTTTTGCCAGTCGTTACTTTTAGTCAGAAGCTCTAAAGTCTGACAACCGGTCTTAGATTAAAGAATGTCCAGATTCCGTGTTCGAAACAAAACGAAACGATCTATGTGAAGCGAGTTTTTTATAAATGTGTGAGTGAGCGCCCCGCTCCGGAGAGTATTACGTATCGGATTTGCGTTTGTGTGCAATGTGCGTGTAATACCAGTGGCGGAGATTACCCTTAAAATGTGGGAGATTTTCAACAGTAATGATATGATTTTTATCATTACGGTTGATGAGTTTTAACATTATTTCTTTAATTTGTGTAATATTTCATGTGCGACTTTACCGCTTATCAACACCGCAACACATTTAGCGATTCATTTTATATTATAATGTAAGTATCTACTACATTATAGTCTGGCAGAGTCTGACTGAGTCTGACCGTGTCTGACAGAGTCTGAGAGACTGACTGAGTCTGACAGAATCTGACCGAGTCTGACAGTCTCTGACCGAGTCTGACAGAGACTAACCGAGACTGACCGAGTCTGACAGAATCTTACCGAGTCTGACAGTGTCTGACCAAGTCTGACTGAGTCTGACAGTGTTTGACAAATTCTGACCGAGTCCGACCGAGTCTGACCAAGTCTGACCGAGTCTGACAGATTCTGACCGATTTTGACCGAGTCTGACAGAGTCTTAACGAGTCTGACTGAGTCTCACCGAGTCTGAATCTGTATTTGACCCCGAGTCTGACTTTTAATTCGACTCTTAATCTGACTCTGAGTTCTTATTTGAGTCTAACTGAGACTTTGAGACAATGGACAGAGCGTTCTGAATTTAGTAATTTAGCTAACGCGGTTACACTTATAAAAAAATATCGTTTAAGAGAATAAAACTCTTTTTTCATAACTCGTTTCTTTTTTTTAAAGTTATTATAGTTACAAAATACTGGGTAAAAAAAATTATGCCCATGGCAACACTCAACAGTTATGGCGTCCGTCACAGTGTCAAATTGTTCACTTCTTTGTTTACGTATTTAAAATGAAATGCATACTGAAATTGAATGCTAACATAATGAAATGATATATTATGGCATATTCCTTTTTTTGAAATGTAATTATAAACCATTTCACAGCAAAAACTTTCATTTTAAAATATCACAACACGGACTCGTGACGTAGTTTACGCGGGGAACGTTCCTAGGCGACTGACGTATGGATCGACCGACGCGGGACATTTATCCCCCGTGTTTTTGGCTTCAATTCTCAGTGGCCTACTATCAATCTGGACATTTTTTAATCTAAGCAACCGGTCTTAGGGGTATCGTATCACCCGGTTACTGGGTTCAACTGGGTTGTGGAGGTCCGATAGGCAGTCGCTCCATGTAAAGTACTTACTGATATTCAGCTGCATCTGGTTTGACTGGAAGCCGACCCCAACATAGTTGGGAAAAGGCTAGGCAGATGATGATAATATATATTATAGATATTACAGAAATCATGATACATTTTAGCTCCAAAAAATCAAAATCATAAGTTTAAAAATTACATGGCCAATGGTACGCCCCATCCTGTCATTTTCCCAGCAGTTCCTTCGAAGTTCAATTTTAACCGACTAGACTTCGAGAAAAGGTTTCTCAATTCGTCGAAACCTTTATTGAGAAAAATGAAACCGACTTCTAAGAATAATTAGGTTTAAAATAACTCTTCTTTCGGAAGTCGATGGCAAAAAAGTCAAGGGTACTTAAACCCCTTCTACACGGTCAGACCTGACCGCCTGACAGAGGTGACCTTGGTCCGGTGTGCGACCAAATATGGGCGGAGTCAGTCGGGAGCGCAGCCGTCCCGACAGGCTGCGTCCGCGGTGGGACCCGACCGTAAGCCGACAGCGTTCCAGACGGTGGGGTACTGTTGACACGACCAAGTTCACCTCTGTCAGGCGTCGGGTTGATCGTGTAGAAGGGGTATTACTTATAAGAGAAAAAAAAGACCAACTTCCGAAAGAAAAGTTATTTTACACTTTTTTGTGTTTTTTTTAGAAGTCTGTTTCTTTTTTTGTAGTGTTTTTATCAATTAAATGGGAAAGTGTGATAACACGCGCGATGCTATGTTAAGTATTTTATTAAACAAATCAAAACTAAACAGTAAACACAGTAACCAAGTGAGATTGTGATGTGCTTGATCTCTCAATTCTCTCATTCTTCTCGCTGCCCTTTCTTATCTAATGTTAAATTTAATGTGTCGTGCGATAAGTTTCATCACATCCTCGTTCCTAAAGTTCAAACTTTACTCTCTATTTATTTGTATGTATTAATAGATATGATGATAAATATTTGTATTTGTATTCATGGCCGTTGGATGGTCGTAGACTTGAAGATACTGAATTGATCAATAAATTCATGAAAGTGCTTTCAGAATATAATAATAATAATATTCCACAACCATCACACAACGCCATCTAGTCCCAAGCTAAGCAGAGCTTGTGTTATGGGTACTAGACAACTGATAAACATACTTATATATTTCTAAATACATACATATTATAGATAAATTACACCCAGACACAGAACAAATGATCATGCTCATCACACAAACATTTGTCCTGGGTGGGAATCGAACCCACGACCCCCGGCTTAGCAGTCAGCGTCACTAACCACTAGACTAACAGGCCAGTCAAACAACTTAACATAGTATAATTATGTACACATAATATACTAATATTATAAAGCTGAGGAGTTTGGTTAATCGCGCCATTCTCCCAAACTACTGGTTCGAATTGAAAAGGAGACGTTTCACTTTTATATGGCGCTCCAGCCATAACATGTACATTTTACCAAAGATGGGAAAATTACCCCTGAATAGAATAAAGTAACATTTTTTTGATAATATTAAATGGATTTTATGTACAAGATAAGAATAAAAAAATGTTTGACGTTTGTCCTAAGTAAGAGTTATGACAGCCATGACAGGATGTTTCATTTGATATTTGTTTTAAGTTTAATCCACATATTTATGCAGGGCTTTAATGTTCGCCCTCAATATTTATATAAATCCAATTGTTAATATTTCACTGCAAAACCACAGGACAGTGTAACACTTATATGCTGTTTACATAGTCACACAAAATAACCAAGAATCAACAACGTTCAATTAAGAGACTCAAAACGAGATAACATAGTTATGCCTACCGCACAAATCGAAATAATTCACATTTTTTTTTTCTACGATCTACCTACGAAACTTTATTAAACTTAACCATAGATATAGATAGACCTATATCTGTGATTATAACGAACGACCCACAACACTAATGACTTATATTAGTAGTTACACAAAAATCAATTTTAATTATCAAATTCCTACTAAAAAATTTATTAAAAATAACAAAAAGAATAAAGTAATTATTAAAAATTAAATTAAATAAAGTATTTGGGAAAAAAAAGTGGGATTCGATCCTCCGCAATCGAACGCACAGAAGTTCTATCCGAGCACGATTACCATTGCGCCAGCATTACTTGTAGATTAACAGTTGAAATTATGAACTATATCAAAAGTTAATTTGATATGTATAGTAATAAAATAACTTATATCAAAAGGTCGTAAGTCAAAGTGAAGCGTCAGTCTATTGCTTTGAGAAGTTTATAATTCAGTTTTGAACCTGACTGTACAATAGAATAATAGTTTCTTTTAACACTTCAAGAACTTTTTTTTTGTTAATATTTTTATGGCATGGCTTTTGGTCTTTTACGCCAATCAACAAGCGGTCATTTTGTGGGTTCAGAAACACGATTAAAAGATTTTTGCAACGATGAAATCGTGGTACTTAATTATATTTACTCAAAAATATGTACATTACAATAAAAGTTTATTTAAACACTTCAAGAATACAGACATTTTTTTTTTTTTCTACTTATCATTAATTTGATGAGACATAATTTCAGAACGAATGAATTAAGCAAGCTAACGAGACGCCATGTTGAATAAAACATGGCAATAATTGAAAAACTATTTTTATTTTGTACACAACAAATCAGGCTCAAATCCACCAGAGAATATTTTTCCCGAATTTGTGGTATTTTTTCCTCTTTTTTGATATAATGTACTTCTGATGGCCGAAAATGAAACATCTCCTTTATTTTTGTGAGGTATAGTCCATTTATCGACGAAGGCTACAGACTATAAAACATCACGCTAAGGCCAATAGGTGCCAAGCAGCGGGGTTGCAACCACGGAGAATAACTAGTACTTTTTTTTTTTTTTTTTTTAGCGTGGTAAAATCATCAAATGAGTCCTCCAACCCCGGGCAGGGCGGGAGGGACTGTCAGACTTCTACTGACTAAAATCCACGGTGTCCTTCATAGCCTGTTAAGTTCCGGGGTTACGGTAAGGGAATAATCCCGCGACCCCGGCAGGCTTTGGCCCTCTGAGAGGGGGCCCCGTCATTATGCTGACGCTCTTTGAGGCGCGCGTGGGACACAACGCGCCGTCGACCCGGGCATGGTCCTTGGTCGGGCAGCGAGTTGCCCTTTACTCGCTGCCCGCATGCCCGCGCCTACGGTGGCCGGAGATCATCAAGCGACGTCCGTCGCCGTGGGCGCCTACCACTGCGGCTGGGGCGGAGGGAGGACGCTGTCCTCTCTCGCTCGCGGCCTGCCTCCTCCTTTACGAGCATTACTGCCTCGCAGAAGGAGCTGACCGCTTCCCACTCCGTCTCGCCCCGCAGCATGGCCGCAACCAATGCCGGGCGCGAGAGGTCTCCGCCTATCGCAGCCGTGAGGACACGTCGGTGCTCCGCCCAAGCTGGGCAGTCTTGCACCGTATGCTCCACCGTGTCCTCCGGGCGATCTTCGCAGTGGTGACACCCAGGCGTCTCCTCCTTTCCCCAGGCGTCTCCTCCTTTCGAGAATAACTAGTACTTAATAAATCAGAACCTCCGGCTAAAGACAGGATAACCTGATAAAACAGACGTAATCTAGGTCTAGGACTTAGAACCTGTTGCTCCACGTGATTTCACCGCCGCTGGTCGGTTTCTTTATTCAAAAATATTTCGGTCTTTTTTCGGTGAGTACCATAGATAAGTATTTAAGTATACAAAAAAAAAAAAACGATTCGGACCAGGCAGTAGTTCCTGGGATTTTAAACCAAACATACAAACAAACTCTTCAGCTTTATAATACTTATTAGATTATACATAGATGGGATTTCATTACATTTTGTGTGAAACATGTGCTGAAAATAAACATAGTGTAATGTAAGTAGTAACTTAATTAGCAATAAAAGTTAAAATTCTCTGTTATCTCGACGCTAAAGCAGGCATAACAGCTCGTGTAGTATGACCAATAATTCTAGATCTATTCCATTTCCATCAAGAAAAGGCCCCTCTCTCAGCCCCGTCGGGTTATTTTCTTATTTTTAGGACATTAAAAAAGTATTTTGTTTTGTGTGTTTATGGCACAATCTTAAATGCCATTAGTTTGTCAATCAGTCCGAGGTCCAGACCCAGAGGGAGGTTGAACAATTTAAGTCTAAGGGAGGATCTGCGTCAGGCAGAAGGTAAGGAATCCTTGACGTCCTCTCAGCCACTCTTCAAAGACGGGACTTACCGTCGTAACTGCGGCGTGCCCGAAGCACGTCGTCGAACAAGTAAACTAACAAAACAAGGAAATATTTGGACAGGCAGACAAACAAAGTAGACACCAATTTAATGTCTACCTTTTTATAGAATAAACCATAATATTATGTTTATAAAGTCTGTTAGCAAAAGACAAATCTCAATCCGGTTATTTATTTCTGTAGGTGGACCGTGGCAAACAAGTTTTTGTAAAAACGTTAAATATTATGTGCGAAAACCTATTTTAGGAATACAGTGCAAATTGAATAAAAACGGAAAGACGCACGAATAACAATGAATATCTGCACTAAACATGCGGTTTGTTGTCATTTTTTGCTATTGCAAGGTAGTATTCTGTGTCCTATTCTATTCCGAACATCTGGCTATTCATTCAATCTAGATCCTGAATGAAAAGTGGCGTGATGAGTTCAAAAGTACAAAAGACTTATCTGTGGTGGGCGTGCTCTACACGTGGTGACATCGGCCGGCGCGAGCAAGCCATCAAACTCTTATGTTATTTTGGCCACATACTTAGACCGTTCTTTTTTAGCGCGACCGCATAATGGTAAGAAATTTCTGTCAGAAAAATTCTGATGCTCCCCAAACGCATCCCATAGTGCTCCAAACACTATCAGAAATTTTGAAAACAGACCAGCGAGTGCCTTCCGGCGAGCATCAGATTTTTTCTGATAGAAAATTCGTACCGTATGCGGTCGCGCTTGAAGATATTGACCTTGTGTCCTTGTGTATTGTCTTATAATTAAATCACCGCCTATTCAGATAATGCGTACTAATGTACTATTTTGCAATTCTTAATCGCGAACGTTTACGCAGGTAATCACGCAGATAACCAGTCTGAATCGGTTTGTCACTTCCTATTTCGGATATCACGTGCAAGACACGCGATGTTTCATCATGCTGCACCAAATTATCAAAATAAACATTAAAAAGTATTCGTATAAACTTAGCGTCATGCATAGAGATGTGCCTGATGGCAATATTCCCACTGCCGGCAATATTCCCAATATTGCCACTGCCGGTAAAATACCAAAATTGCCGGCAACTTTGGCAATATTGCCAAAGTTGCCAGTCAAATAACACCAGTATATTTTATTATTACTGCAGGTGCAGTTTATATTACTGTAGATAATACGTTGCGGCATTAAGTCCGCTTTATAAAAACTACTAAGTTGTTACTCTAAACGGTGATTTACTGATTATGTAAAAATTACCGAAACAAATGCATTAAAATAATGTTATTTTTGTTGATTATTTGTAGTTTTGACAGAGATTTATACTTCCATATTGTATAGGTACTTATACTCGTTGTTTTTGCTATGTGATTTTGCATGAAAAACTAGTAGCCCACTCAACGAACAGTTATAGAAGGAAATTCTTGGAACACGATTTTGGACTACGTTACATTGTTTGAACTAGTTAGGAGGTGAATATAATTATCAAAAGTCCCCGCCACTAGCCCTTGAGCTGTGGGGGAGGGGGGTTTAAAGGTTCCATTTTTTGATTTTTCACTTATAACTCGGAAACCATGCCTCCTAGCGGCATGGTTTGTATGAATAAAACAAAGGCTGAATAAATTTCCTATAAGTTTTATTTAGTAACCATTTCGATATCTTGTATAGTTTTCAAAAAAACATATTTACCTTTTTGCATTCGGAAAGTCTTATTTAAAATTGCCATAAATCCAGAAAGCAGCAGCAGTCTTTTCAAGCTCTCCCTGTAGTACCTACTCCTCCGTGTGTTTTTGTGGGCAACTCACACTTGACCAAAAATTAATACCTACCTTTACGAAAATTGTTTACAAGAAAAAGAACTAAAATTTCCAAAGATAGTTTTTCCGCATCTCTTATGGGTGCGGATTTCCTCCTACATAGTACAGTCCTACCTAGTCTGTAAGTACCTAGTATAATTTAAACTGAGTTTCTAAGCTAATTTTTACTGCTCCCTCAGTGGGGGAAGACTAGACATATCAAGCTTGATGGTGGTCACCGAATTAAAGAACTACTTATAGCTGGTGGACATTGAGAGAGACCCGAGGGGGTCTCTCTCAATGTCCGTGGGCCTCCAGATAAAGATCTGGAGGCCCATATCACCTCAAGATGCAGCATGCTGGCTCTGTTTATCGCAGGTGGTGAAGGGAGGGTCTGAATCAACTACTACTGCTTTCTGGATCTATGGCGATATCAAATACAACTTTCCAAATGCGCGAAACTAAAAATGTTTTTTCCCCTAAATTACAGACTTTCAAAAGCGGATACCTCAAAAACTATGAAAACACGAAAACTCACAAGATCTTGGAATGCTTACTGGGTAAAACTTACGGAAAATTGATTTAGTTTTTTATTTTTTTCACACACGCTATGCTGCGTAAAAAATGTGTTTCTAGAATTTTCCTCTATGCTTTGAGCATTCGTTGACTAGATTAAACTACAACATCAAAATAAATTATTCGAATTTATGCTTTTTTATTCAATATACAATGATCGTCAATTCTTATCTTAAAATGTATGTGTAATTTCTTATATTCACAGTCGTGTGCGGCAACAATGGGCAATATTGCCGGTAAAATACCGGGAATATTGCCAAAATTGCCGGCAATTTTGGCAATTTTACAAAAAAAAAATTTTTTTTTGTTTATAATGTAGACCATGGTCTGTAAATGCTAATTTTAAGTGTGTTAAATAGTTTTCGCACTTACTTTGACTTAAAATTAAGCAATATTCCCAAATATTTCCACTCCCGGCAATATTGCCGGCAATATTTCCACCTATATTCCCACCTTGGGCAATATTGCCGGCAACGGCACATCTCTAGTCATGCATCTCTGGACTTTGTTACATAAATAGATATAGAACAATAACCACGTCTGTGTCTGTGGTGTAGTTAACTATTATAGTTTATAAACAAATAACTCGATAAAGATTATAATAATAAACTAATAGTAAACACACGCTTCTTAGTTTTTAAAGACTGCTACTTCTAAAAAGCAAAATATATGTATAAAGTATACTTCTATGTATTGCAACTCGTGAGTCGTGTCATGCGTGTCGTTGGCAAATCCACTGCTGAACCTCGTTTGATGGCAACACGATAACTAATCAATGGAATCGATCTTACGGTAAGATTCCACCAAAATAGTGTATGCATTCTTATCAGTCCCCCAATGTTACAGATGGCATCGACGGCAAGCAGGCGCGGCGCACAGGCACCAGCGGACCCTTGGGCGAGCTTTTTGACCACGGCCTCGATTCCTACTCGGCTGTCCTCATACCCACCTACCTCTACAGTATATTTGGCAGGTACATCATCTATTTGTCGGAGCCACCGGTATTGTTCCGTCAGATTCAGGCATCATGTGGGCAGAGTTTGGGTCTCGTGCAATGAAAATACACTGGGTGCGGTTCACTTGGTTATTTTAATTTTAAATCACAAATTAAATCAAACACAATTTAATTTAATCACTCACTACACTTATACTGGGCACAACGAATCGAGTACAGTTTCGGGATGTCTTCACACTGCTGCGGTCGGGCACTGAATGCGCTCCTCGCCGCCCCGATGAAACATCACGACTCTGTATAAGCGCGCGCAGACCACGTGATACTCAAAATGGCGCGCTTACGATTCGTTTGCTGTCCGTACTATTGACCGGATCCGACACGGCCATCCTGCGATTAACACGTCCTCGTGTGATCTTCTTCTTCTTCAGCCTCTTTCTACCATCTTGATGTAGGCCTCCTTCAACTCTTTTCACTCGTCCTCGTGTAATAATCACCCTGAAACACAAAATAGTCCACGACAGAATACTGTTCCACTCGGTCATTCCTGACCAAACTCTATAATATTCAGTTCTTTGGTGAAAATAAGGAAATTTCAACTCTACTGTACCATTAAAACCAATACTCTTTAACTAAATCAAACATTGGGAATAGCCAATTGAAAATACATCAATCACTACCCTAGGCCACTAACAACCACCCCGGGCCACCAACAACTACCCTGGGCCATGTACCACAGTCGTTCGAATCTACTTTCACAACTCTATTGCAAAAACTACCAATTTTCCAGTGACCTTCGCCTGTCGAGTAAAACTTCTAACGCGACGGCTCTCTAGCCGACCAGCAATCACATTGCTTTCACACATCCAACGCATGGATCAGAACTTCTGTGCGCATCCACCACGTGGATCGCCCGAGTGCATCACCCGCTGACTACACACTATGGTCTCTCAAGACCCCGACCTCCGCCAGAGCCACCCGCGCACCGCGCTTCCATGGACACCGGGATGTCAATAAGATACGGATTACGGCTACGAAATGGCTACTGGTACAGTCGAAAACAAGACGGCCAATAGACCGTTTTACTCGACCTCTCACCACAACTTAATCAGAATCTATGGTAACTTCGACTGGTACATGACCCGTTGGCATGTTTGTAGGTACATTTAGAATTCAAGGGTTTCAATGTGTAATGGTCACCATCTCAAAATCTTTATCACTCTAAACAGACCCTTAAACTTTGGATCTAATTAAGACTGATCGGAAATCCCAGAGCATTCAAGTACCTTTGCAATTGTATTATCACAATGCAGCAATATTGTAATCAAAACAGCAGGAATCAAATTCGTGGCCTGTGGCTAACACTAGCCCCACTAACAAACCTCTGTTTGTTTCACACCGTTCACCATGAACGCACAATACACGACCTCCGCCAGTGCCATCCGCACACCGCGCTTCCATGGACACCGGGATGTCAATAAGATACGGATTACGGCTACGAAATAGCTACTGGTACGGTCCGACCAGCCGACCTAAGATTCCACACTATCATCCAACTCAACATCTCTACTTCAAAATGGTACTTGAACCCTCAGGCATTCCCCCCAAATCCACAGCACTTAACCAGCACTATGCATCACTACTTACGAAGTAGTGTAAATCACTGAAGTACTTAACCAGTTCTTAACATTGTAGCGCTTAACCAGCGTTACAAATCCTATCACTTAGACAGTAATAATAACAAAAGCTTAACCAGCGATATTAACTCACTAACGCTTAACCAGCGATAGTCAACATAAAGAACACAAGGCACCAGAGGCGTAAGTAAAAAAATGAAACGATTCACCTGTGTTGTAACGTGTCTGATGGTGGTTGCACGATGCAGACATCGACGCGTCGCGCCGCGCCTTGGACTGGTCCGTTGCCACTGCCGCCACTACTGCTCGTACAGCGCACGGCTATGTGACCTGGCTTGCCACATTTGAAGCACACCAAGGTCTTCGATGCCGGCTGCTGCGTCACTTGACTTGATGCTGTAGGTCTTCCCTTCGTATCCATCGCCTTACTTCTGCACTCAATACGCTTATGGGCGTTTTAGCACAGTTAAGACACTTAATTGACGTTATTTTTCCTCGCTTGGTGTCACTTGTTTTCGATGATTCACAGATAGTGTTCATTTTTCGCATCAGATATGAAACGACTGACGAACGTGGGTAATTTTTCTTTATCACTTGGTTTTTCACCACTCATTTTTTTTTGTTAATGAGGGTACCCGCCTTTGCGAAATAAATCTTGTTGTAAAAAGTACCTTAAATTCCTTTGTAGGCTATTTGAGATAGCCAGGTTGATGCTCCACCTTTAGCGCCTTGCTCAGCGTTAAAATAAGCTGGCATCCCTCCACTGCACTCCCGTTAAACAAAAGTCGGTGGTGGCGCACCACGACCGCGCATCGGAATCCGGTTTGTCGGGGTCGAATTCCGGCAATAAAAACTCGTTTTTCACTGGCTGCGTTTTCAAAGTTTGCTGGTTTTGCATTTCAAAAAGTAACTAACTTCCACTGATTGTTATTGTCACTGTTCCCGCGTGTAATTTCATTAGCACGATTTGATCCCACTTCTGATGTCGGAGCCACCGGTATTGTTCCGTCAGATTCAGGCATCATGTGGGCAGAGTTTGGGTCTCGTGCAATGAAAATACACTGGGTGCGGTTCACTTGGTTATTTTAATTTTAAATCACAAATTAAATCAAACACAATTTAATTTAATCACTCACTACACTTATACTGGGCACAACGAATCGAGTACAGTTTCGGGATGTCTTCACACTGCTGCGGTCGGGCACTGAATGCGCTCCTCGCCGCCCCGATGAAACATCACGACTCTGTATAAGCGCGCGCAGACCACGTGATACTCAAAATGGCGCGCTTACGATTCGTTTGCTGTCCGTACTATTGACCGGATCCGACATATTTATAAAATGTTTAAAGAGGTTATCTGTTCAATCATAAAATCTGTTTTATAGCTGCGGATGGCCTTTAGCCTTGGCGAGTATATTCTTCCAGTGTCCCATTTTTGGAGTTTTCTATACTGTGTCTCACTCCCAAAAGTTCTTAATATCATTAATTATACTGAACAAAATCAAACTTGTACAACTTCTAATTCCAGTAGGTAATCTCTTTTTGGCGTATTAATGGGAATAAATCGAAATAAATTTGACCTAAAATTCAGCTATAGTATGTACCATTTAACATGGCAATAGAGGTCATTCACTCCCTCCTACCAAGTTTTTCATCATTAAGCGATAATGACACTTATTGTTACCTAAAACTACTAATAAGCGATAGTTGCTTCTATCGCTACAGTATCGTGGTACCAGCCTGCTTGACATACAGAGGTTGTGAATCTTGTGTTGCTCTAATTCAAAATTATTATTTTTTATTTCTAGAAATCAAATTGTGTGCTTATAAATTTACGCGTGACGTAAAAAATGTTCCACTGTGTGTGACGGATTTAATGGATGTAGTGATAGGTAACGGCCCTTTTCCCGTCATATGTATTTTCGTCCGCGCGCGGATCATAGTACATTTTCAAAGTCGATTGTATGTTTGTTCACGATTATCTCGCGTTTGCCTGAACCGATTTTCATGCGGTTTACGGGAAAATGTTTATTACAGTCTAGGGAAGGTTTTAATATCCAATAATAATGGATGTCTTGTGACGTTGCCCGCATAGATCCGTTTTTGTTGCTCGCTTAGATATAAATTTCTAAAGTTGCCGATTATACGAAGATTTTTGTTGAATGTCTGAACTAAAAAGGGTAAAATAAAAACTTTTTTAAAAAAAGTACCGACTTCAAAAACAAATACAAAAAAGTGTAAAATAACTTTTCTTTCGGAAGTCGGTGGCAATAGCCAATGACATAAAAAAAAAGCCACCGACTTCCGAAAGAAAAGTTATTTTACACTTTTTTGTATTTGTTTTTGAAGTCAGTACTTAAAAAAAAAGTTTTATTAATACTAAGGGTACAACGGCGGTCTTATCGCTAATAGCGATATCTTCCAGACAATTATGATGGACTTGAAGAATCTTAAAAAAAAATGAGGGTAGACAGTGATGCACATCAAATAATAGATAACGGATAATATAAATACAATACACACAAACATTAATAATTAAATAAAATACACATACATACATAAATATAAATATGTATTACTAGCTGTGCCCGCGACTTCGTTCGCGTGGATGTCGGAATTTAACAATGTATTTTTTAGTGCGAAGCGCTTAATGCTCGCCACGTTTTTATAAATCATATCGTTTTCATATAATCCCTGTATTTAGAATTTATTTTTCAAGAATATTTGAGGTGATTATAATAAACGCCCTCTGTCGTTCAGATTCAGAAGAATTGCTACTGGATTAGAGCACCCATTCTATCTCATTCTATCCCATTCCATTCCACTCCATCCCACTCCATCCCACTCCATCCCCCTCCATCCCACTCCATCCTAATCCATCCCACTCCATCCCACTCAGTCCCACTACATTCCACTCTATCCCACTCCATCCCACTACATCCCACTCCATCCCACTCCATCCCACTCCAGCCCACTACATCCCACTCCATCCCACTACATCCCACTCCATCCCACTCCATCCCACTCCATCCCACTCCATCCCACTCCATCCCACTCCAACCCACTCCATCCCACTCCAACCCACTCCATCCCACTACATCCCACTCTATCCTAATCCATCCCACTCCATCCCACTCCATCCGATTCCATCCCACTCCATCCTACTCCATCCCACTCCATCCCACTCCATCCCACTCCATCCCACTCCATCCCACTCCATCTCACTACATCGCACTCCATTCTAATCCATCCCACTCCATCCGATTGTATCCCTCTCCATCCCACTCCATCCCACTCCTTCCCACTCCATCCTACTCCATCCCACTCATTCCCATTCTAGTGTGTCTAATAAAAACCTTTTCTTTCTTTCCATTCCATCCCAAACCATCCCATTCTATTCCATTACACTCTACTCTACTCTACTCTACTCCACTCCAAACCACTCCACTCTCCAGTCCACACCATATTTGAATAGGTTTTTCTATTCCAAGCTAGATCGCGCTACTGAACTACGCGTCTCGGTGTAAACTGACCGTAATTTTACTTCTGGGTCTGGAAGACTTTAAATTCAAATATCTTTTGATAGACTTAACCGATTGCAATGAAACAAAAACTAAATTAGTCCTCAAGTTACGCTCGATTGTTGTGTATAAAGGTTATCTACATTGCCTTCGTACATTTTACGTGATGGAGCCACAAATAAACAGACAAACCGACAAACCGACAAACAGACAAACAGACAAACAGACAAAAATTCTAAAAATGCGGGAAATGGGTTCTGTTGGTTGTCCTTCAACACCCTAGCTATTTTTTTTGGATTTTATTTTGATGTACAAAAACGATTTTTCTACAGTTTTATTATATGTATAGATTAGAGAGAAAGGAAATGATTTAAGACTAAGCTTTTAAAAGAAACCAGTGACTTGACTTGGCTTGTCTTACTGATACAAGCAATGCATTCCACAAACGACAGCCTGGACTGTGAATGAATCGTCGTAAAAAAATGTGGAATGCGCGGCATCAAAAGAATCAAATGTATATAGGTAATTATGTATATACAACGTGTAACGTTAATAGCGCAAAACCTCTCGTGGAGTAACTCAGCCCATGTTAGCCCGTTTGTTCAAAAACTTTCGGGAAAAAAAAATTAAAAAAAAAATTTTTCATACTGATGGGCTCGATCATTTTCTCATTTTGAATGAAAAATCTTTTTTTTTTAATTTTTTTTTTCCAAAAGTTTTAGTAATTGCCGATTTATCAAAATCATCAACTTTTTGGAGAACGTTTGGTCTACTCCTTTTACCTTCAGGTTGCGTTATTTTATGAGTATTTCTGTATTCACGTAATACCCGATAAATCGATCTCTCACTCACCCCACATATTTCTGACGTACGTTTGACAAGATCATGGTTAGTTAAATATTTATCCTCGGGCTTTGTGTTTTGGACATATTTAAAAATATTAATAATCATAAGACGTTCTCCGCTGGTGAGAATCGTCTTCTGTCTTTTTGCTGGCGGCGATGTGAACGGTATCGATTCCGAACCTTCTTGAGGTTGGAATATGTTTGGACGACGACGGCGTTTACTGGTTTCACCAGTAGATGTTCCAGCTTCTGGTTACATGCTTCTTTACAAGCAACAAATGAAGTACCTAACAATAACAACACAGAACACAAAAAAAAAACTGTAACAAACTCAAAAACGATAACATTAAAAGCAAAGAAATTATAGCACAGACCCAAAGAGATTTAAAAGAACCTATAGAGCGGGCATTGGGAAAATTGTCATACAAAATTATTGATGCCGTGTCAGTAGCACAATCTAGCGTTGCATAGCAACGCGACTACTATACCGAGCGACTTTTTACCTAGGGGTAAAAAGTTTTGGATCACAACTTTCTTCGTGATGTCCCGTCTATTGCTCGTATTTAGTTTAAGAGCGTATATTCCGAAAGCTGGCAACGTCGCAAATGGTTGTCAAATATTAACAAGTTTTAATTAATTTAGCATTGTTACTGTATGAAAATAAGAAATATGGCTCTGTAGTGCACTAAAAAATTGATAAGGGAATGCAATAATTAATATCGTAACACCGAATATATCGTTTTAGATGTAGAAAAAGCATTTGGAAGCTTTCCAAATGCCTTTTATACACCGGAAACGGTTACAACATCAAATTCAGTGTTTTAATTGCATTCCTATATCATTTTTTTAGTGCACTACAGAGCGATATTTCTTGTTTTCATACAGAAAATTTGCCAAATTAATTAAAACTTATAAGTATTTGACAGCTTTTTGCGACGTTGCCAACATTCAGAATATGCAGCCTTAATGTCTTTGCACAGACCGAACGCAAGCGAACTTCCACACGGAATGTCAAATCTAAATGGCGGCTGCTGCCGGGGGTGCTGCAACCCTGACGCGATGACCTCGTAAAACAAAAACGACATAAGATCAAAATTAGCATTTTCTGTGATGAAATAGTTTTTGTAATTTATTTTAGGAAAAATAAGGTGTTTTTACCATCCTGATATCAAAAGAATATTAATACACTTATATCCATACAATATGCACTAACTTTATATTTACTCAGTATTGTATTATAGGTTAATGCAAAATTATATGATGCATAATAATATATTTACTTTTTTTAAATTGTCTCAGTGTGATAAACTTGTGTAAAAACGAAAATACAATATTTAAAAAAATATATTTCGTAGGGTACGTTTGCTAGATTTTCTATTATTATGGGTTGTGCATTGTGTTGTTTTTGTGGTAATTTTTTATGTATTATGAGACTCAAGCGATGTCAGTTTTGCGACTGTTTGCGACAGATTTGTACGGGTGACGAGGAAGTATCGCTAATATTGAGATATCGGGATGAAAGTCGGAGCAATGACCGCTATTGCCGTGTTAAATGGCACATACTATACGCGAAATCTACTTACTAAAGGAAATCTGTTTTGTTTTGCTTTATCATGTAGATATCTATATTTGATATCCATTATAACTGGAGTTTCACAAGCCCATTTATTATATTTGACCCACTACTGAGGCCATGACCCGGTCATGTCCATGTCCTCGGATTTGGGGTTGTTACGAACGTAAACGACAATAGGCAAACCAATAATACCCTTAAATGTATGTAGGTAGCTATTTACGAACTATTTATGGTTATTTTCTTAGCTTGAAGGTATACAATTAAATAAACGTTATACAATACAAGTTAAGAGCTAAATGTTGAAGCACTGAATAAAGATGACCATAATTTATAGAATTTCCGAGTAACTAACGACGCATGCCAAAAGGTGCACGTGATTCATGAAGTTTTTGAACTCCAATGATTAAGAAAATTTTGCCCAGAAACGGTGCCCGTAATAAACATTTGGGTTTGTATATTGCTGACATTTGGTCACGAAAGCAACACACTGTCACGCGATCCCTAAAAATGCCTAAAGAAGCATGGGCCTGTGAATCTGAGTCAAAACAAGACAACATTATAATAATTATATTCACAACAATATCATAAGAACAAATTGAGTAAAAATTGCTGTCAGTTATTACTTTAATGCTCGTCCTTGACCATTGACTAGTACACAATTACAGTGTAAATACAAAGTACGGAAGAAATATGGTAGATATAAGCTGTGACTTCCATAATAATAGCTGTTTATAAACAACTCAAACGATGTCACGTGACAATTCTAATAATGGTCCAAGAACGAAACGAAATTGGTCATCACTTTCTGGAATGACGTATTGCTAGGATTACGGTTAACATAATCCGCGTTCCCAGCATTGCTAGGATATAAGCCTCTTCTTAATAAGAAGTAGACTGTTATAGACCGCAGGGCCTCATGGGGGTAGGGCCGGCGGGTAAATGACTAGACTTCGTAAATGGTTCTCCGGTTTTTTGGTTAAACTTAGATCAAATTTCTTTTCTGACAAGTTCTACCTTTTTAGTCGTTTGTTGGTCGTATGTAGGTGTTTCTGGTTTAACAGAAATTTAATTTTTCTGGATGCGTTCCTTTGAGGTTTTGAAATGAAAATATCTTACATAATATAAGCTCCGGGAATAAACGACCAAAACTTTGGTTAAATTGTCAAACAGAACATTTGAAAAAAAATGTTTCTTTTTTAATGAGCATGGATTATTTATGTCAGATTCTTCGTAACAAATTAGATAGGATATCGCTAAAGAGCCAAAGTTGTCAGATAGAAAATAATATCCTGCACTCAGCTAGATAATGTTATCGTGACGGGACCGGGATTTTTATATTGATTCTATTTGCTTCCGACTTTGATTGATGGTTACAGAGTTGGACTTGACCGGAGGGGCCCCCATAAGCCCAGGTTATCGCCATTCAGACATTTCAAAACTTGTTTTAGGGATGGCCGGTTTTTGATTTCTTTTTCCTCCTTTTTTGGATGAACGAACATCTGGTCTTTTTAACATTGAGGTTGCATGAGTTAGGACATAGACTGCATGGGCCCCGATCTCAACTATCGCTTGCTTGCTTGCTTAGCGCCCAGGTGCCTGTGGAGTTCCCAGCCTGGATTCCAACTTGCAAAAGCCAACTCGAATGTATGGACAGTCAGACGCGTCATTATCCGGTTAAGATTATTATCTCTCTAAAAATACGATTTTACGCAACTTAATTACTACTGTTATCACAAATCAGGCCATGTGTTTAGTTAGCATATCACAGCATGCGTTTGTAAGTAGATAATAATATTGCCTATAGACTTATTTATTAACTAGCTTCTGCCAGCGACTTCGTACGCGGATCCTGTTGCTTATGCCAGCGACAATGGGGTCGTCAAAATCGAAGATCGAAGAGAATACGTCTGTTGTCGAATTCTTAGAGCTTGGGGACGGGAAAACAACGGGACGCGCATGACGATTCCAGACGTTCCAGATCATTTATTTTTGTAAGTCAACAGTAAATGCCCGTCAGACTAAACAACTCTTGCTAAGACGTCATTCCTATATATGTTATAGTGTAGCTGGGCTCTTGGAGTTCCACATCAGGTGTTCCAGATCTTCAGTTTTTATACGACAACAGGGAGTGCTCATCAGGCTGAACAACTCTTGCTAAGACGTCATTACTGTATATGTAATAGTGTAGCTGGGCTCTTGGAGTTCCACATCAGGTGTTCCATATCTTCAAATTTATTTTCTCAGCAGAAAATGCTCATCACTTGGAACAATTTTTGCTATGACGCTATTTTTGTATCTCTTATAGTTTAGCTGATCTATTGCAGTTCTGCATCAGGTGTTCAAGTTTCCAATATAAATTATAGCCTATGTGTTGCCCGGACTTAATAGCTATACAATATAAAAAAAAAACAATCAAATCCTTTCGAATGATGGACAAACAAAAATTCTTAAAGCTGTTGTTTTGGCTTCCATTGCTTTACGAAAAACAAAGAACGGGATAGTAGTTTTTCTTCAATATTTTAAAATTACAGACATCAGCCTGTTACAATTTTATTTTATGAATAGATTACACTCCTTTGTTTTGTTACTAAACATGGAACTTTTTGTCAAGTCGACGAGCAAAAGTTAATTAATGATAATTTGTAAAATCAATGCTGGAAATGATGACTGGCATGGTAAGAGACCGTATCCGTATGACGTTGATACATTACAAAAACAAGTCATCATGATTGGTTACTATCGTTTTTTAAATAGGTAATTATGTAAAATATCCGTCAAGGCCTGCATTGCATATAAAATCGTTAAACTAAACTCCAAAAAATATTCACAAATAAGAATTTTGATTTATTATTTTTGGGATGGTCCTTTCTGGAAGAGTTTATTTTATTATCTTTTTATCTTACGCTAACATTGAAAGATAAGATTCTTTAGGACAACATTAAAATAAAAAAAGACTGTTTCACACTAGTACCTAATTAATACCATTTGCCTGAATCAAACTCGGAACTATAATGCCCTACTTTCTACCCTACTGCGCGAATTTAGACTATATTGAGGATCAACAATATGTATAATGGAATGCGAATCTACGATCTTTTATGCTCTAAGTATGCAAACAAAAATCGGTGCCGCTGGCAACGTTATGATAAAGTTACCCCATAGCAACGTACCTTATCACTTTAGTTACAAAGCCAAAACTGTGATTATATGGCTTTTTACCGACTTCAAAAGGAGGTTATCAATTCGACCCGTATGTATGTAATATTTCCAGAACTGTCCAGTTTTCGAATATGTTAGTCTATATAAACGTCTGAACAAATGTGCCAAATTTCGAAAGCGTGTGTATGTATGTATGTATGTTTTTATGTTTGTGTTCGCATATCTCCGGAACCACAAGTCCGATTTAAGTAATTCTTTTTTGTTATACTAGGTATTGTTCAACTTATGGTACACTGCAAGTTTCATCAAAATCAGTTCAGTAGTTTTTGAGATATGGATATTTATGTGGTGACGGATTACAAGATTAGTGCACATGTAAGACAAATACAAGAATTTGGGTTGATTAAATAATAAATAAATAAACTAAAAAGGGTAAAATAAAAGCTTAAAAAAAAAAGTAACCGACTTCAAAAACAACAACAAAAAAAGGGTGAAATAACCTAATTAATAACTTCTTTCGGAAGTCGGTGGCAAAAATCAATGAAAATAAAAATATAGCCACCGACTTCCGAAAGAAGTTATTAATTAGGTTATTTCACCCTTTTTTTGTTGTTGTTGTTTTTGAAGTCGGTTACTTTTTTTAAGTTTTTTTTTAGCGTTGTAAAATCATCAAATGAGTCCTCCCACCCCGGGCAGGGCGGGAGGGACTGTCAGACTTGTACTGACTAAAATCCACGGTGTCCTTCAATAGCCCTTTATGTTACGGGGTCACGGTGAGGAAATAAAATCCCGCGACCCCGGCAGGCTTTGGCCCTCTGAGAGGGGGCCCCGTCAGTTTTGCTGACTGTTTATATAGCTTAGGTAAATAACATGGTAAAATTGGTACAGTTTCAATAGTTAAATGCTTTTAAACTTCTTCATTAAACACCATACCAACTATTGTTAGTGAAATGCGCAGATCCGTAGCTAGGCCAGAAGGGGCCCCCTATCAAAACTTGGTTGGGGCCCTTCTAGTCTAAGTGTATAGTTTTGCAGAATAAAGACAATACCATCTTTTCTCGCGCATCTTCCTCGCGCAGCTACTTTGCTGAGGCGATATTCATAGCACATCTTACTCACACCGCTACATAGCTTAGCATCAGTAAAAACGAACGGAACGGTCACATAGTTTCATAGCTCAGCTTTTACATTCTCGCAGCATAGCTGCATAGCACATCTCTGGTGGAAAGGCAACCTAAGACTGGTTGTCAGACTTTAGAGCTTCTGATTAACAGTAACGACTGCCAAAGATCTACAAATGACAGCCGAGACCAACGGCTTTGTGCTTTCCGAGGCACGGAGGAAACTCGCTATGCCAGATGATTACCCATTCACAGACCAACCTCGGCAAGCGAGGCTTAACCTGGTCGGCCTTTGCTGCTGTAATTATTTAGCCACGAGCTCTGAAGTTTAACTTCTGAGGAGCTTATTATTTACTAAAACGGAAGTTTATTTACTGTACATAATATTTATTCTAAATGCCCACATACCAGGCCTTTGTCCAGGCGTGGACTGCTATAGGCTGATCTGATGATGATATACTCACATTATCTCAGTTAGTGTTAAGTAGCTTTTGTTGATCGTACCTAAAATGCACCGAGTCTATACTATTCTAATTGTAACTCGCTATTATGATAAAGTATTATCAATAATTCAATCGATCGGACGATTTTTATATCAATATAAAAAAATAGAAACTCATCATCACCTGATGTAATGATGAAATTAATCCACATAATAAGATTTAATGTTGGCGAAAGGTGGTTGTTCTCTAAATACACATCTGCGAAAGCTTTCAGGGATTAAAAGCGTACAGAGTTGAGTTTTGATGTAATTTTATTACTTACTTTCATTTTATGTATTTTATACCTTAATTAATTTTATCTGTTTTATTTAAATAGGGTGACTGGCAATTAACAGCTGATTTTTTTTCACGATTTCGGTTTTGCTCCTGTAATAAAAATTGTTTGTTATCATGAGCACAATCACGTGTTTAAGTATCGTACACTAATTGCCAGTCACCCTATATAAATGTAGGGTATACCAGCTATACAACTGAGAAGAAAATATGCTAAAAAAAAACTGACAAAACTAAAAATAAACTTAGGCAGTCATACGATGGCGGCAGTAGCGAATTTTTTGAAACATGTAATTTTTTTTGCGTAAAAAGTGAATAGTATTCTCCGAGTTTCAAAAGTATTTCGGTAAATCGATTTTTTCCCCGGTAGACTTTACAAATAATGTAATGTGGAAAAAAGTTTACTGCTAATGTAATAAAAATGAAATTTTATAATTATTAAGATAGCGGGATGAGCTGGACAAAACTAACAACCAGTGGCTCACACTAGCCCTAGATCGAAATAGCTGGAAGTCATGGGGAGAGGTCTTTGCCCAGCAGTGGGATGATACAGGCTAACAGTAACAGTAAATATTTAAAATATTTCAGAGATGAAGTGAGCACGCTTCGGTTCCTGTTCCTCATCTGGAACATCTTCTTTAATTTCTACCTGACGCACTGGGAGAAGTACAACACTGGGGTCATGTTCCTGCCCTGGGGATACGACTTCACCATGATCGTGAGTCTACCATACATAATTAGTATCGGTATAACCTGGTTCATTGAAGAAAGGAATCTTAAATGGCGGTGCTTATCGTGTTCTCTCGCTCGCACACTAGTGCCGTCTATACTCACTCCGGCGCGTAGCGTAAGCAGAAAAAAAATGGGAAATTATATGTGCGGCAACAAAAGTTTTCTTTAGCACCTGCAACCTAGCGTCTTTTTTTATATGTGAGCGACGAGTTAATAGAACAGCTTCAATTATATTAATTAATCATCTTTACTATTCCAACAAAATATCAAGAAACCAGCGTCAATTTACGAGCGTAAATTAATATGACTCCGAGCTACCGATAAATATATTTACTTCTGATTTGATAACTCAGCGACTAATGTTGTAAGTGAGCTACTTTATATATTGTACCAAATCAGTACCAAATCTAAAACTCGCTTTAGCAAGATTTCAGGGACACCCCGAAGTTCGGTTTGGTTAGGTTCCTTTAAACCTTGTACACAGAAATAGAAGCCCCGCGAAGCGGGGCTTCGTCGACCCTGCTTAGGTAGATTTTTTTTATTACACCTCGTTATGACATATTTTAATGAACATATTTTGGTGCACATTCAGTATATTTGGTGGAACACAGACAAAATTAGGTAAATATAACGGTGACTCTATGAAATTAGAGTACGTTGATATTATTTTATAGATGAAGTTGATACACTTATTAGAAGCTGGCAATGAGTAGACATATCACAAATTTAGTTGCTTAAGAATTATCACCATGTTGCGTCATATTAACAGTAGCTTGTTTTACAATATATGGTCGCTTATAAACCATTTATTAGACGCTAAAAGTTTGTCGCTGACCTATTAATTCATTAGACAACTAAATATATTTGCAGACGAGAATGACATTTTAAAGAAGCTGCCTTAATTAGCACCCAAAAAAAATTAGCCTTGATGTTTTGACGCGCTCAGTGATCTTTCTTAAGAATATTTACTATAGTTTTCTGTTATTTTTCCGTTGTTACCTGTTGATTATTGTTGTTGAATTTTGTTTTATTGTTAGGTTAAGTTTGAGAAATTATTGTGATCTAGTCTTATTATTTTTAATTTGAAAAAAACTTTATCTTGAAATCTTTGTATGCTGACTGTACTATCCACAGAAATATTAAAAACAGGAGAAGTGGCAAGGGGGCGTGTCGGTCACCACGTGGGGCTGAGCGTTACGCTCAGCTAATGGGTGCTTTTATAATTTACCGTGCCACGGCACGGTACGGCACGTTTTTATCGCCACGGTAAAGTAGGAAAGCAAAATGTATGCATTTGTATGCAAGCGCTTTTAATTTACCGTCCACGGCAACGGCACGCCGTGAACCGCAACGATCTGCCGTGCCGTTGCCGTAGCATACTGCGCTCCCTATGAAATCGTCGCGGCATTGTTGAGAGTGTAGTGTGTGCGTACAAGAAATTTGTATGTGTGCGTGCGTAGCCAAGAGGCGCGGGTGGCAGGGCGAGAGTATGTAAGGGAGAAAGTATGTGATAAAACGATTTTGTTGACATCCGAAAATAATTGAAAAACTTAAGGAAGACCTATTCCTTGAGCTTATCAAATAGCGTGTAGTATGACCCTTCTAAATATTTTACTTTTAAAAGTGGATGTTGCCAATACTTTCTAGTAATATGTCTTTTTTTACGTCTTAAATATAACAAATAGAGCAAAAGTAGTCGCTGTCTCTTCAAGAACATGTCTGCACTTTGAAGACGCGCAAAGCGTAATAATTTCACGGTGAATTATAAAATCACCCTACGGCACGGCATGCCGTCCACGGCCACAAAATTCTTCTTCACGTCCACGGTAATATCGTGCCGTGCCGTGAAACGGCAAATTATAAAAGCACCCATTGACTTGTACTACTTTATTTTTGTTTTCCTATATTACCACCTCAGTCTACCACTAAGTAACTGGACAAGCAATGTAAAACTGACATAACGATACCTTATCAAGCCGTGTCGCATGGTGCGTCCGTTATATTTGAGCGGGAGTAATCGTATCCGCCCCCGTGTCTCGACAACACAAAATGAATTGTTTTAGTGTGAGTAAATTATGCGGAAAAAGTACGCTGTAGTGTAAAGGATTAGGTTTATGTTTAAATGACTGAGTTATCGATGCCGCGTGTGTGCACTTTTTCGTAGTATTGTTTTGACAGAATTGTGTGCGTAATATTGGCGTTATGGAGGGGCTATTGTGGCTTCACTCGTTTTCTATACATTTTGAACTCCACGCCATGTCTCCTTCTTTAATATATCTATGGTACTATCTGTCAACGCAAGTACAAGCCGCCATTTTAGATTCCTTTCTTCAATGAACCGGGTTATACCTAGAAATTAGATCAGTTAGGGAACTTGCCGATGACGCGATGCGACAAAAATCGACCGATTTCAACTACAAGTGAAAATCATCCTTACCACCACGACATAATGTCATAAAACGTGCAGTTTTCTACTGATAGAAGAAAAAAAAACGCTTGCCACGACGACGTGAGTCAGTCGAAATTATCGTAGTAGCAAGGACGATTTTCATTTTTAGTTAGTAGAAATTGAAAATCGCGTCATGAGTAAGCTTCCTTAGTTCTTTAGCAATTATTAGCTGCCCAATAGAAAATGCATGCGCATACGCAGAAACAGGGCTCTGTCCATAATGGCCCTTTTCGTATTCACCGACCCGGGCGGTTATCGACTGCAGAATAGTGTTTGGACTGCCCCATAGCCTGCAGAATAACGAGGCTGATTCTTTACGCCAATTAACAGTTAATTTCAGTACAATGTGCATTGAAATTATTCTCTTGTAGTACTTGTATTGATCTTATCTATTATTCCTGGTTGGGATTGGTTTTATATCTTATCCCAAGTCTAGACTAGTCTCCATGTAAAGTACTGATTATCAGCAGCATCCGATTCGACTGGAAGCCAACCCTATTAACATTGGGTGGAAAAGGCTAGTTAAATGATGAAGTTCTAGACCCAGAGCTTTACACGGTACTTATAAGTAATTATAATGTTTTAATGTTATTTATTTTGCAAATTGGTATTGACGAAACCCTTTTACACATCAAACTGTTAACTTACGTTTAACAGTAAACTTAGGATTTTGCCGTTTTTGGTATATTTACCGTATCTTAGATGCTACCTTTGTTTCTCTCAGGGTTCCTGCATCTTACTGCTGGTGACATCTGTGTTCGGGCCGCAAGCGTGGCACATTCCTCTACCGGGCGGGATCGCGCCGGGCGTCGCATTCGAGTTCGTGCTGTACTTCTCCGCTATGCTCACCAGTCAAACTGTCATCTTGTGGAATATTTATAAGTGAGTCGTACCTCCTGTTTTTCGACAAAAATCTACCTAGTACACCAACATTTTGCCAGTAAATTCTTTATAACAACTTAGAACCATTATTTCTGACCAATAATTGCATTGCACAAGTATGACAGTCCCTCCCGCTCTGCCATGGGTGGGAGGACTCATTTGCTGATGTTACCACGATAAAAAAAGGTACCTACGTGTTATTTTCCAGGTCGTATCGTGACCGCACCGGCAAGATGCGTTCGTTCAGCGAAGCGGTCCGTCCGCTCGTGCCGCTGTTCATATTCTTCGCGCTGAGCTCGCTGTGGGCCATCTATTCGCCTAATGACATCATCAACCGAGCGCCCAGGATCTTCTATATACTCACAGGAACTATATTCTCTAATATTAATGTAAGTATTTACTTATTTTTAGGTTAACAAGGTACCCTTATAGTTTCTCCATGTCTGTCCGTCCTAAGCGGTCGCCTCTTTCTGCGAAGCAGTCATGCTAGCGAAGGCGGGGGCGCGCCGCGTGAGGGAGAGGACAGCGTCCTCCCTCCAGGCGCGGGGCATGCCCGCGCATACGGAGCGGCGAGTAATGGGCGACTCGCTGTCCGACCATGATGAGGCGCGCGTGGAACACAACGGTCGACGGCGCGTTGTGTTCCACGCGCGCCTCAGTGTCAGCATGATGACGGGGCCCCCCTCTAGAGGGCCAAAGCCTGCCAGGGTCGCGGGACTTATGTCATTACCGTGACCCCGGAACGTAAAGGGCTATTGAAGGACACCGTGGATTTTAGTCAGTACGAGTCTGACAGTCCCTCCCGCCCTGCCCTGGGTGGGAGGACTCATTTGATGATTTTACCACGATAAAAAAATGGGCAACTCCTGTACACGTAAAGTGGGATGTTTTTTTTTCTCACATACATAGGGTAAGTTTCATGTACGGGCAGGCCTGGCTCACTCCGCAGTGTAGGTATAAAACTGCAAGCATTCGCGGGATCCACTTCGGAGTGGACATTTAGTCGGTTGCCGCGCGCCGCCCACTACGCACGCGCTTACATAAATATTATTTAAGTTTGGTGTTTGGTTGAAAGTACGCACGAGTTAAAAAAAAAATATGATGAGAAAAAAAAATACTGCATAACTTTTGGTTGTTTAAATAATGACAGTGATAGGAGCCTCACGTTTCACACACTACCGCGTGATTTCGAAAGGTAAGAAAAAAAGTGAATATTTATCTATGTAGTACATATTTAATAATGATCAAAAAATTGTCTACCTGCTTGTGGCGTGCTTATTAATGTCATTTAAGTACCGGCTAGTAATCATGATCAGTTAAGCATGATTAGGTAGGTTACAAATTTGGCCTACAAGACGACCAAGATAAATAAAATAGACGATTATCAAACCTGACATCACTCTCACTCACCTAAGCTGAATACGGGTAGGTCGAATTATGATCGGTAGAAAGTAGGAAGATGTTTACGTTATTGTTTAGACACGTTCAAACTCAGATAATGGCTACACTACGCATTCAAGGTCACCGATCGTAATTCTCTTCGCGACTTTTTTACCTACTTACCTACAAAGACACGCAACACGGCGCCTGTGACAATGAAATGAATGAAATGAAAATGATAAGGACTAGTTACCTATTTTGCCGTAAACGATAACAATCGATCTTTAAAGTTATGACTACAGCTTGGCCAGAACGGATTGAAACGGAACTAATCTTTTTGTTTCTGACAACGTTTTAAAATTTTTGATATTTGATGTAAACAAAGACCGCAGGTTTGTTAGATTTATTATTGTGCCACAAAACTAACTTATCAAGAGAAAAAAAAAATTCATTACAGCTTGGCCAGAACGGGTTGAAACGGAACTAAAATTTTTATTTCTGACAGCGTTTTATATATTTATGTTAATTCATAATGTAATTAAACAATGCATAAAATACGTATTCCTACCTAACTGTGCCCAAACTCGCGAGTCGCAACCCTATTGAGCTTGACCGACAGTAACCTTTTAATGTCGTTGGCGTCAGATAAACTAAAATGAACTCTCGCGCGTCACTATTCAGTTCATTTTTGCTTGCGCACGGGAAGTTTAGGCTATTATAAAAGTTGGTGAGTGATGCGGGTGCAAGTAAAAATGGACTCTATTCTTTCGTGCATAGATTTTACATTTGTTTGTTTTCTTTTTGGGAGTTATCCTTCTGTGCCTTTAGGTACTATTATATATTCTGTGGTACGGGATAGATTCAGATGTTTGAAAAGATGTTTTAGAGTAAGAGATCCAATAGTGTAAAATTAAGCTTTAAAGCGCTATTTTTATTAGACTCCGAATGTTCTCCCTCTAGCAGCTAAATTGTTGTGTCAAAAAAATATTATGTAAACTAAGTACAACGACAGAATAAATTAACAAATATTATTTTACAAATTCTTGTAGATAAAATATCCGATTTAAATTTTACATTGTGGGAGGTGATAGGTCATTCTTTATTTTTCCTTTGTCATCTTACTGTAACGTCATAGTCAGTTCTTCCTATTTCTAGAACATTCATAATTATTTAAGGTATGATTCCAATACTGGCAGCACACAGCACTATAGACTGAATTTCCTCATAGCTATAGGTATACTCACGCACTCATACGCATTTTTAATTTGTTCTAAGTCAATTTATGTACATAAGATTAGCTCAAAAATTTGCTAGTTTTTTTTGAAGTGAAAACTTCTTTAGCGGCGTTGTACACTTTTTCTGTAATGGGTAAAAAATTTAAAACTCGCGTCAGGGTCACGTGACCGTCAGGGTCACGTGACCGTCAGGGTCACGTGACCCTGATCGAAAATGAGTAAGACGTCATTCAAATTAAAAATAAAACATAGTAACAAAAAAGTTTTCACTTCTACCGGCACTCCTGGAGTGCAACCTTTTTTTTAGGTACACTTGTTATGGAAGACCGGACTTTCACAGGCACCTCAAAATTTTGTCAAAACTTTCTTATTTATTTAATTTATAAATTATATTACATTCCAAACTCGGTTGGAATTAGCGCGGCAGATAGAAATCCCGCGGCACTGCTGTGTGCCGCCAAGATCAGAACCATACCTTAATTAGTAATTTCTACTAAGCTGGCCTTGTTCTATGCGCATAATTTTACATCCTAACATATTCTGCTTACATTACAGTGTCGTCTTATAGTGTCACAAATGAGCGACACTCGGTGCGAGGCGTTCAACACTCTCCTGATCCCGTACGCACTCGTGATGTGCATGGTGTTCGGATCCGCGGTGTCGGCCGGCACGGAGCTCTTACTGCTTGCTCTTCTGTGCATCGTCAGCTCTGTCGCACACATTTACTATGGTACTAAAGTGGTAAGTCTTTCGACCATAGACAAATAATAAATACTTCTTATAAACGTAAAGGACTTTACCCATGGTGCGACACGATTGCAATTCCGACCGATTCCAACTACAAGTGAAAAACCTTACCACTACGACATAATTGTGACATAAATATAACACTTTATCTACGGGTAAATGAAAAACAAAACACGATCGCCACGACGACGTCAAGTCAATCGAATTGCATCATTATTTCTTAGTAGCAAGGTTGATTTTCACTTGTAGTTGGAATCGGACAAATCGCGTCGCATCGCGCCATGGCTAAAGTCCCTATTTCTAACCTGCGTTCGTTCATAATCATGCTTTTGACTTAGCCCCTTCATACACACCCCGACACAAGTCTCCGATACTTTACTTAACAAAGCGACTATCGCAATACAAAACCATAGAGGTTCGTTCATAGGCACGCGTCAATGGATACCAACGTCGTCAGGTTTCGGAGACTTGCGTCGCCTTGTGTACGAAGGGCCTTACAGTTTCTAACAAGGTATTAACAACCCAGTTTCGGTTCAATATGCATTATTGCTCTTATTATGTATGCTTCTAGTCAACTATTCTTAACCAAAATCTACTTTTCTACATCAATATTAGTATTAAATACGCGCTGTTACTCTGCTTCTGAGCGTATGGCACGCCCTGATTGACTTCCTACCTTTTTTTTTTGTATATTTATTAAATAATCTTGTTTTTTCCAGGTACAAGAAATGTGTGAGCATTTCAAAATAGAATGTTTCCATATCAAACCAAAGATAAAATAAGTTAATTTAAAATATATTCCGACTGGAAGTTGTGAATTAATAGCAGAAATATTATGGTAAGAAGTACCTAAATACTCTTTTAGAATAAAGGAAGCGATCATGTAGGTACCATGAGGAATTGTCGACGGGAGTACTATCTATATTATTTATGCCAGTTATTGCCGGATGAAATTCAGCGTATTATTTATTTATTTATTGTAGGCACTTTGTTTTGGACTGTTCATACTTTTTGGTGCTTTTCTTGCCCAGTGGCAACCATCAAATCTTAATGTCCTAATTAAATGCAAACGCGATTGGTTATTAAAGTTGTTGTGAAATAAACGCGTAGTCGCGTACTTTTATTAAAGACTAGTGTTTCGTAGTACTAGCAGCTCTTTAGTATGTTAAAGTAGCAAAAATGTAGTGTAGGCCCTAAATATAGCGTTTTTGATTTTTAAAATCAAATAATTTTATGCTGTATGAAGCAAGCATTTATCATACTATTATGACTAATTTATCCAGTACTATTTTCTGAGTGATATTTCAAATATACTATTATTAGTTCTATAAACTGAGGACCAACAAGTTAAATCAACTGATTTTAACGCAATAATCACAATGAATTTATTTGGTCTATTTTTTTTAAGTCTTCTAATATAACTATAGTCCAGGGTATATTTATAATTGTGTCACTATGTTGTCTATGTTTGTAATAATATTGGGCGGACATTTATTGAAAATTATATATAAGAAATTTTAGTCCTCATAGAATAAGACTAAATTAAAATGTTACTAGTAATGCTAGTCATGTTTATTAGGTAATAAATTGTTACTCATGCCATATTATAATGTCATACAGTAGATTGTGTAATTTCATGCCAAATGTTTCCATTTAGGTTAAAATTTAGTCAATTTTATCAAATTAAATACTTTTTATTAAGTAGTAGGTGTCTAGTGTACATGTATTTTTATAAATAATGATCTTCTTGTCTTATAAACTCATGTTATAGATACATAGCATGTAATGTTATATTGTTAGATATACTTGATAATGATCTGATCTAAATCTCGGGTTCAATTCGCGTTCCTCCTTTATATATAATATTGTTAGTTTTATTTGTGGGACAAGGTATATGAGTATATTCCAATGTTTTGTGATGGATTTTAGCATATTTAGTTTCTTTTTAGCTACTACATAATTTATATTTTACTTGGATGAATTCAGCCAAACTATTGTGCAATGTAAATTATTGACTCTTCTTCTATACCAAAAACGTTGGCCGTGAAAAATAAAATTGCATACCTATTACGATAGGTATGTAATGATACCTTAGGTACCGTTAATCTTGTCAAGTTTTAGGGCAAAGACATTTTAATGAGACTAGTATTCACAACAAAGAAGAAGCAGTTTTTCACACTGCATTATTTTTTATATTTGACAGTTGTAACATGATCTCAGTCATGTTAAACTATCTTCATCACTCACTTAAAGCTCTAAGAGGTGAGGAATAGGGAATATGCAAGTACATAATGGGGAAGGCCGGTCAAAGCTAATTGTAGATGGCGCGACCATAGCTAAGTCCTAATCTGACCAATGAGGTAGAACTATTTTGAAGTACCTATAAGATTTGAACCAATGACGATGCTTGGAACTAGCTATGCTAGCGCCATTAGTTTCCCAGTTGCCATCCCCATTTGAATGAACTATAGACACAATGTATTGCACTTGTTAGAATTTTCAATTCTTTACCTATTTTACAATTCACTATGTTGCGTGTTTTTGGCAAAACTGGTGACGAGAAAATACATGAGTGTCAAAGAAACATGTAAATTGTTAAAAAGTTATTCATATTAATATATTTCACAAAGAAAATATAATCAAAATATTGAGATTGCAATCTCTGCGTGAATAAAGCACATACAAATTCAATATTATTAGCATTGTAAGAGCAATGTAAACTACAACTTCTACTACTACTACTAAGGCAAATTGCGAATATTCCGTCACAAACAGCCATGTTTGTAACAGTCACAAACATGTGAAATGAAGTAGAAAATTGTAGGAGTTTAAATGAAGTAGAAAATTGTAGGAGTTTAAATGAAGTAGAAAATTGTAGGAGTTTAAATGAAGTAGAAAATTGTAGGAGTTTAATGAACTTGTGTTTATGGAACCATTATGTATTGAGATAAAAGAAAAAAAATACCTGTATATTCCCTATTTAGCGTATTGGTGACAAATTAAACTGCAAAGCCAACTTATCTCACCATAAATGTTGAAAACAAAATAGCATAATATGAAACATATTTTAAACAATAACTTTTTCTCACCCTAAAACAATTTATGATGTTCAAAGTGAGGGTTGCTCAATATTGTACCTGTTTTATTTTAATAGTTATGTACACCTCGAGGTTTTAAACCAAAAGTTAGGAACTGTAAAGCAACTCTGCCTCATCTACATTTCAAGTCTTGTATTATCAATAAAGGACTTTATTGAATTTGTGTTTATTTATTTTCTTTCCTTGAGTAGAAAAAATAAAAATTGTCCCAATTCACCGTGTTTGACCCAGTACCAATCTTGAGTGAAAAACATGGCAAAACATTTATATCATTGAGTTAACTAAATTACAAAAACACTAAATACTGCTTCATCTAGTAATAGTCATAATAAATATAATAATCAGTTGCACTTCTGTTATCTATCATTTCTAATCTAACTGATGATTGCACTGTAAATAACTACATTACCAAAATAATACAGCTACCTAAATTAAAATCATTATTCATGCACAAAATAATCAATTAGTATTACAAAGACTGCTCTGTTTCATCTCAAAGATCAGGCAACTACGCTTAAATTAAAACAAGCAATTGTTTTATGATAACTCACACATTTATTATAAGGAACAACAATAAATAGTTTGCTCTAGCATAAAGTACTAAGCGTTTCATTCACTTCATCGCTCAACGACATCAGTTTCTTCCATTGCTCAGGTGTCATGCTAATGCCCTTCTTCCCGGGTAACAATTCACCATTCTTTTCATAGAATTCTCTTATATCTACGTATACCTTTCCTTTGAACTCCCTGATTTTAAGAAGTTTCTTTCCTTGTATAACCCAAGTTGGCTCTTTATCTTCTGTCCTGCTGCCCATTTTGGCTTTCTTTTCGGCAGGAGGATTTCTCTACAAAATAATAAAGTGTATTTAATTTAGACAGTAGAATAGAATAATTATGCTTTTCTGTACACAAATTTTTTTCAAACTACTGCAAATTTTTTTTTCATAATTGTTAACCTACAAATTGAAGTTATTTCTTCATTGAACCATTGAAATATACCTACGAGGAGTTATAGAAATAACTGGAGCATTGAATTGAATTACTAGGGAGTTAGCTCTGCCTCTTCATGCCAACAAAAAGACTAAGAAATGGAGAAAGACAGACATTTTATGGACTTAGCTATCACTGCTTAGATAGTTTATATGACTTAATTCTGTTTTAAGTACTTGTTCCACAAATAGTTCATTATACAAAGTTGACAACAGAAGTGTAAACTTAAGAGATAAAAATAGATATTTAAGTCTAGTTTTGAGTAGGTGAAAAGAAAGATTTCCTAGAGCAAAATAATGGTGAGCCAAACAAAACAGAAAACACAATTATTTGATATTCACATAAAGTTGAAATCGAAATTATTTAAGATTCACACAGACGTTTTTTTCTTTCCATTCTTTGTGTGATATTTCCACAATAATACATAAAAAATAGCGCCCATGAGAACTTCTCAATAATCTATGTACACTTTTTGTCAGGGGAATTGGAAAAATAAACAAATAAGAACAATACAATCAATCGGCATAAAGCCTGCAACTTGAGATTAAAATCAACAACAAATGCTAAATGTTGGTCATGATCATTTACACGTGTAATTGTAAACGTGGACATAATAATTAATTCCTACACAACTTTAGAATGATGTATTCTTAGAAATGGCGAGATTTGCATATATTTATGTCGAACGAGAAAACTTACGTCGACTGGGCCATCATCACTATCAGAACTGCTGGAGCTTGCTTGCTTCTTGTGTTTAGGCATTTTGTAGATACCACAGCTTTTCTAAAACAGTATTTTAATAAATGAGTGTTTAATATATTTTAACATTATCGTCTGCAAAACGAAAGAAAATGATACTAACATGTTTTAAATGGAAAAAAAATAAATCTCGTGGATAGAAATAAAAATCGTGCCGGTCAACCTAGAAGTAGAAAAAAATCGAAACGAAAACTTTAACTTTCTGTCAATTTTGACAGTTTTGAACTTTCTTCTTTTTTATATTTTTGGCGTAGCACCAGGACTTTTAGGCTACGACTTACGTTACGTTTCACACTATTAGAAAGAAACAGATTCACAAGCTGTTTCATTCTAATAGTGGTCATTTCAAGGTCACCGATCTAACTCCCGTATCTCCATGGTCCAGATAGTTTTGTCCATCCATGGCCAATGACATGATACGTCAAAGTCGTCAAGCAAGTCAAATTAAAACTTGGACTTTTGGGGTTATGTTATGGTCTTGAAAGAAAACAACTGATAAAATGTTAGAACCATGGAACTGTGCTACTCTTTTACCACCACCAGTAAACATGTTTTTATGTACAACCAAATTTGGTAAGAGTCATTTGTTGTATAAAATTACTAAGAGTACCTACCATACAAAAAATATATGATTTTGACATCGTACCATCATCTTTTTACCCATGCATGCCCTAGTCTACTTGAGACTGGTTCATTTTATATAATTACTACTCAACTCTATTTACTTTTATACATATCAGCTGCTAAAGGTATACGCTTTATCTTGACAACTTGACCCTATTCAGGTGTAAGAAATCTCTATTGTGTTAACAATCATTCCACTAAATGATATTTTTTCTACTTTTCCAGATGTGTCAGCATTAAAACATGTATTTAATAACATAATCAAGGTGTTATCAAAGCAGTCACCTCTGCACAAAGAGAGTGCTATTTGCTCAAGATTTTTATATAAATATGATAAGAAATTCCGCAACGACATAGGCTACAGAAACTTAAGAAAAGTAAACACAGCTCTGAAGAAATACCTGGCTTTAAACTTATTGAAGGAGATAGAGAACTTTTCATTAGCCCTGCCATCTGAGTATGATGATCTGTACCTACCAACAAGGCAGATGTTTGAATTTGTTTTATTAAGAATAATGGCTTTTGCAAAGATAATGTTGAGGGTTTGTGTTTGTTCTAAACAAGCTGCAGTGTTTTATTTGGACAGGATAAAGAGAGGCGAGAGTCACTGGATGAGCTTGTTACCCTATGCTCTTTTGAGTAGACTGTGGTCTATGAGCATGGTGCTTCTACAGCATACCACTACCTGGTATTCAAACCTGTATCCCTATTTAACTAAGTTACAGCTGAAAGGCCTCAATTTTCTACCTGACAATTACAAACTGCCTGAAGACTTAGAACAATGGTTGGACCTGAAGCATGTTGATGACTTTGGCAGATTTGATTGGGCTCAAAAGAAATACATTGATGTTGATAGTTCCTTGATTGATGGTGATGATAATGACCTATTTGATAATATACTGGGCTATGTAAAGCAAATTAATGAAGATCAAGTTGAATCAGATCACGAAGAAGATATTAAACCATTGCCAATGTTAGAAAAAAGGCAAGAGATTGCATTACCAGTACCAACTGTAACAAAAATAGATCATGGTGTTGTTTTATCAAGAGAAAGTTTCAAAGTTCTTCTAAATTCCAACAATAAAAACATAACTAAGGAAAGTAGAACTGCTCCCCCTCCAAAACCTGAAAAAGTGATTGAACATTCTTATGAGAAAGTAACTAATTCTAACACTTTAAAGGTGTTTATAGAAAGAGAAGAAACCTTCAGAAATGAATGTGATAGTAAATCACTAACTACTCACTTGAGCCTCATGCAATGGCATGCACTCAAAAATGCTTTACTGAAACTTAGTAACACTCTCACGAACAGGAAAATAGACAAGAAATTCCATAAAATATGGAAACAAAAATGTTTAGATTACTTGTAATAAAAGCTTTTATTAATAATATTTGAGTTTTATATTGTTTAAATAATAATATTTACAGATACAACAATTGTTACAGCACCATTTTTAGATGAATAACTATGCACATAATCAGGCATTTAAATTAACATAATGCATTAAAAACAGTATATCAGGTACAATTACATAATTATGTGCTGAAATACTTCATGATATTCTGAATGATACATCATTTTTTATAAGTACCATTTTTATTATGATATTTAGGGAACCTGACTACTTCACACCATATAAATGAGTTCCCACATAGTAAGTTTTGTACAATAACTATTATTACATTATAATACTTATGTACAATAATATGCCTGCCTCGCCCATTAGGATTCCGATCTGCACTTAGTTGTACATGATCATTTTGCATTCATAGTTTGCCTTAATTCCCTGCTATCTTATAAACTCAACTTACTTTGTATGGTTCAGCAAGCTTAAAGCAGATGCTGCTCCATTTGAAGTGTCACACTGATTAGCATAGGCCTAAGTGAAGTTTGTAAGCCTCTTATGCATGGTAGTAAACATTTGCTTAGCAACAAAGTTGAATCAGCGATTTGCTGGTAACACTGCGTGTTGCAAAAAATGGCATGTTGGCAAATTGTCGCCCGACAATCGAGCATCTGTTTATCAACAATTGTTGAAGGGTGTGGATGTGTTTGCAACTGTTTATAGACATGGGCTGTGGAACAATGATAAAATAATGCACTATTTCCTTGGCAAGTTTCCAGCAAGATACTCGCCGTTCATCAACAATGTTGATTAAAGGTGCCGGTTCGCACGCGAGACCGCGACACTTGTCATTGCCTAATGTTAAGTACTGTCGCGGTCTCGTGCGCGAACCTTAACAGTTGCTAAACAAATGTTTACCATGAATACGAGGCTATAGGTTTCAATACCCTTTCAGAAAAAGAAAACTAAAAATTGTTTCAAATTGCCTAGTTCGAACGTTAGGCCGTTTTTTCATTTACACAAACTCATCTTACATTACAAAAATAAAATTTTATAAAAGAATGTACCTACATGGTGTAGTTAGTTTCTTGTTAAAATGGTTATAAAGTGGAATGTTAGTATTGGAATGCAAATATTTAAATAAGACATCATTTGTGCAGTGCAAACAATTAGGTCGAAGTATTATTTTCTTGTACTAGACAACTTTTGTAAGCGCGCCTTCAAACCACCTTCCTTTTTAGGCTGAGTCACAGGCTTCCTTTCTTCTTTTAGTTTTTTGGCTTCTTTTAACCTGTAACAATATTATACATGATTGTTAAGAATGTGACAGACTCGACTTAAAGGCGCTCCCTCACCGCGAGCATTCACCTGTAATGTAACGTTACAGATTCGAACATTTCATCAGTGACGGAAGACAATTGAGCATCACAATGCGCACCTTGTATCAAATCTATACTAAATGTACGCGAATGCTCGTCAGTCAGGGAGGTAGTACTGTAATGTAATGCTCAAAGTCGAACCTATAATGTTAAGCTGGGTACTCACATAACAGTGTTGCATTATAACGTATCAGATACGGTATCAAGTGAGTAGGCACGTAGGCACGAGCCCGCTGCGAACCGCTCGCTTCAAGCAAGAGTAACACAAAGGCGGCTCGCAGCGTGCTCGGACGAGCCGTACCCATTTGAGTTTGATACAGTATCTGATATGTTACATGCAACACTGCTAAGTGAGTACCCAGCTTTACATTACACGCGAATGCTCCCGGTGAGGGAGCGCCTTAATATTTCTAATCGTGATGGAGAACAAAGCGAGAGCCACGTTAATACTCACTTTTCTTTAATCGCAATTTGTTCTTCCTTCTTATAAATATCTTTGAAATCGCTACAAAATGAGGTCCACAGTGAAAAAAATTCTTTTGGTTCACAGTCTTCCAATTTGCCGCATTTAGGAGTGTACTGGTAGAACTTGACAGTCGCTATGAACTTCGTACGGCATTCGTCTAAGTTTTCGTTTTCAGTCTTAAGTTTCTCTTCAGCTGAGTTTAGGAACACGGTCATCTTTTCTTGGAATACCTCTAGCCTTCTCTTTCCCTCGTCCGTCGGTGAGTCTTCGTTGAGATTACGTGTTTGAGCGTCAGTATCTATAACTGTCTTCGTTTTATCCTTGCAAGCTGTAATTAGACAAGTTATTATTAATTTAAAGTTAAGAGCTTGTTTGCTGTATGGCATTTCATATTTCATCATCCAAATTACTGAACTGATTTTTCTGACTGCAACTCCTGAAAGCCGGAAACAACAGTGGCCACCAGAAAAGCGCCGAGACAATGAAGCTCGACGTGTCCCGGAGAATGAATTTGCCTGTCTTGGATCTTGCAACGAAATTAATCAGAAAATAATAGCGGAGGAGTAGGAAAAACAAGTAGTTTCCACTTCCTTGCATGTCAAGCATTACAATTGGGAGAAGCCCAGTTGCCTAGCACCACGGATAAAAAAACAATTTGCCTGTCGCACTCCCATGGGACAGATGCCTATAATTACCCACTAAGCGCCTACATGATCTAGTAACAAAGCTTACCATCAAGTTGGTTCCTAAGCGTAGTGAGGTGCGTGGCCACATCGGCGAAGTCGAGCGTGGCTGCGCGTGCGACGTCACCAGGCTCGGGCACAGGTAACTTGCAGTCGTCCGACAACGCACCGCCGCATGAACGTATGTAAGTGCGGACTATGAAGTGTAGTAGCGTCACGTTCGATTGTTTTGACTGAGGACAATATCGATACGTTAGAATAAAATTATTATCACATTCACAATACAAAATGTTGCTGCCTTTACCTTGCACCGTGGAGTTGCGAACACCAGCCCCCCTAGCCAAGTCACAACAAGTCGCAAACGATAACCGTAAACGCTCGGTACTCCCCAATAGATTTTCAACTTTATAGCCTAGAGCCTAAAGTTGAAAAACTATTTTAAGATTTCTGAGCGTTAGCGACAGGAAAGATCGCAATCTTCACTAGATCTTCAACGTTATACCCGAGCACATAAAGTTGAATATCTATGAAAGCCTACTCAGCGTTGCGTTTATCGTTTGTTACATGGCTACAGGGCCAGCTCTGCAACTCCGCGTTCAAAGATTTACAGTTAAATAAAATTATTATGATTCAGTCGAGGAAATGCTTAAGTGTTTATTAAGAGCTTTTACAAACTATGGCAAACAAAAGGTTGATATAATAGAACGGCATAGCCGCTCGGCAAAAGCCATGCGTGTAACTTTGACATCACCTCTATACTGAAGCATAATTTAAGGGCGGTCTTCGTAGTTCAAAATTGCTATCAAGTACAGTAGAGAATGTAATTTACACCTTACTGCCTGGGAGTAAAGGTGAATTCGCTTTCATTCTCATTCTGTGTATTTTCTGGCCATGTCTGCAATGTTATTTAATTCGACTTGAAGTCACGATTTGTTCCTATTATCGACAGCTTAGTGAGTGAAAAGTTGCTAAATCATAACAATAGTATAGTAAAAAAATGTATTGTAGTGATAAAAAACTGAAATGGCATTATGTTAATACGTGAAAGTTATTTTTAAAGTCCGATATCAGTATCGGGCGCATGATAAAGGTTTAATTAGGATTTAACATTTTTGTTGAACTTGCTTTACAAATCCGATAAACTGCTAACGCCACTATTAATTTTTGCAATAATTAATGTACGGCTGTAATCAGTTTTTGAAATATTAAATATGATGTTTTAAACTGTTGGAATGTAGGTCACAAAGTTTAATTGTGAAACTTTACTTACTGGTTGACATTATTTATAGTAAACTTATCAATATAATTTGAGGTCTCACCTTAACATCCTTCAGTTTTGAAAGGATTTCTAGACCGAACCCATCTGCTTGACCTCTCTGACCATTCCCACCGTTCATATAGTTGCCAAGAGTCAGGATTATAGCAAATAATTTCTTCAGAGGTTCACTGGTCGTTAGAAACTAGAAAAAATGAAAAAAACACAGGCTTTTATATAAAATAATGCCATTTCTATATATATAAAATTCAAAACTGACTGACTGATCTGACAACGCACAGCCCAAACCGCTGGGCATAGAAACTTGAAATTTGGCATAAGCCCTCCTTATACCACGTAGGTGAGCACTAAGAACGGATTTTGCGAAATTCGGCCCCTAAGGGGTTGTTTTTGGGGTTGATAGTTTGTATGAAACTTCGCTACTACAGGTGCTAGGAATCCCAAGTTTTGCATGGGGTGTCTTTTTAGACCGTAGATGCACATTATGACGGGATTTTGCGAAATTCGACCCCTAAGGGGTTTGTTTTTGGGGTTGATAGTTTGTATGAAACTTTTTTAGTACAAGTGCTAGGCGTCTCAAATCTTGCATGGTGGTACTTTTTAAGATGTAAATGCTCACCAAGGTGGAAATTTTGCGAAATTCGATCCCTAAGAGATTGTTTTTGGGGTTGACAGTTTGTATGAAACTCTGTCAATGTAAGTGCGAGGAGCCTCAAATTTACTTAGACTAAGACTTAGATGGACACCATGGTGGGATTTTGCGAAATTCGACCCCAAAGGGGTTTGTTTTTGTGTTTGATAGTTTGTATGAAACTTTACTACAAGTGCTAGGCGTCTCGAATTTTGCGAGGGGTTCTTTTTAAGACCTAAATGTTCACTAAGACGATTTTGCGAAATTCGACCCCTAAGGGGCTTTTTCGGGGTTGATAGTTTGGAGTAGTGATGGGCCGGAGGGAAGAAAAATATGGGAGGGAAAAAAAATATTGAACCAATAACAATGTTAAAAATATGTAAATAATTATTGTATTAGGTGGTAATAAGGTGGTAGTAAGGCCTGCAACCGCTGGGTAATGCCAGTATTGATGTAGGTACTCTTTTGACATACTCATGGATTCAAAGTCTCAAACAGAACTTAATTGTTCGGACCCTCGTATCCAAGGCGATAGGAGGGTCCGTACATTGCTTACTGCTTATCGAATGCAGCACTCACGGTCTTCGGTTATGAGATTGTATATTCGAGGTTGAGATTTTCTAAACGTTAAGACTTTGCTTGACACTAATGGTCGCATGGAAATATGACAGAACAAGGAGCTTCACGGACGTTTTTTCCGGGCCGTACATAAGCCTGATGCAGATGTAGACATATCTGCATCGGTAGCCTGGCTACGATCCGGAGACTTCTTTGGAGAAATATACACTTCTCATCAAAAAAATCGAAACACTTTCGTTTTTATTGTTTTTGTCCTAATTTTTTACAAAAGAGAATTAATTCCATGAAAAAAAAACATTACTGTGTAGCTGGCAGTTTAGTCATTACAGTAAGAAGAAAAAAATCAAAATTCGAAATAATTTCATTTGTTTATCCTATAAATGAAATTAATCACTGTTTTGAGACAAATGTGTATTTAGGGTTGGAGTAAGTTTCTCGTTTAAAAACTAAAAATTAGCGCTTGTCTTTAAACTTTCTGTTTCTTATTTCATTTACTGTGACTTTGGGACGTCTGAAAAAACTTTTTTTTCTAAAACATATGGATACTTCGCCCGCAGAAGCCGCCCAAGTGGTGGCATTGCTGGATTCTGGACTTAGTCAGCGTGTTGTGGCTGCAAGATTGCATCTAAGCTTATCATCTGTTCATAGAGTCTACAAACGCTATCGGGAGACTGGTTCGTTCACGCGCCGTTCAGGATCTGGCAGGAATCGGGTCACTTCTGAGCGAGATGATCGATTTATTGTAACAACTTCTTTACGAAATCGACGCCTTAACGCTTTTCAACTGCAGCAGCAGCTTCGCGTTGTACGAAGAGTAGCTGTAAGTGACTCTACAATAAGAAGAAGGTTGAAGGGACGCGGATTGGCACCGCATAAGCCAGCGAATGGGCCGAAATTAACTGCAGACCATCGAAGAGCGCGCCTTAACTTTGCACGCGAGCACCTAACTTGGTCATACCTTCAGTGGAGCAAAGTACTGTTTTCTGATGAGTGTAAAATTATGCTGTATGGTAACGACGGAAGGAACAAGGTCTACAAGAGATGGAGAACGCTTTGCACAATGCTGCATTGAAGAAAAGGTCAGCTATGGTGGCGGTTCGTGGACGGTTTGGGGAGGAATCAGCGCCGACGGTAAGACAGAACTTGCCTTTGTGTCTGGGCCACGGCTGCCTGCACTAAACTCTCATCGGTACATCGAACAGTGTCTTGAACCTCATGTGATGCCCTATGCACATTTTATTGGCAACGACTTCATATTCATGCACGACAATGCTAGAGCTCACACCGCGGGCGTCGTACGAGATTATCTTACCGAAGTCGGTATCTCCATTATGGTATGGCCAGCAAGAAGCCCGGACATGAATCCCATTGAACATCTATGGGATGAATTAAAGAGACGAATTCGAGCAAGAGATCCAGCCCCAGAAACACTTAGCCAGCTGCAAAATGCAATCCAAGAGGAATGGGATAATATACCACAACATGTGATCGTGACTCTCATCCGATCGATGAAGAACCGTATGGAAGCAGTAATAAGAGCTCGCGGAGGGAATACAAGTTATTAAATAAACGTTTCTTACATTTTTTTTTCATTTACGCGTGTTGTTTTACCCATTTCCTTCATATTCCATACAGGGTAAAAATTACTCATTATACAAAATACGAAACCTATGAAGACTTAATTTGAATTTAGAACATTAACATTAGGATTTAAAAACCTCATACTACTCACTATTAAATGACATTTTACATTTATTCCTAAATATACACATTTTTCTGATAATCCTTATCAAATCATAAACTGCGAGGTGTTTCGATTTTTTTGATGAGAAGTGTATATGCATCCAATAATGGATGAATGGTACGACGTACATATAACTACCGGAGATTTATTGTGAAGGATAGCAGGGCTGACATAATGTCGGGCATGCCACCGTGTCCAGGCGAATCAATCTATCACATTTTCTCCGGGTGTTCTCGTCTCGCTAACGGAGAATATTTGCATAGACACAACCCTGTAGCCAGAATAATCCATCAACTTGCTCTAAAATACAACCTTGTGGAATCAGAAGTGCCGTACTACAGGTATGTGCTCGACCCAGTTCTCGAAAGTAGCAATATGAGTGCGATATGCACGCGCTGCGTGAAGAGCTCCATCGCGATCTCAGGGCAGTATGGAGGGAGCGTCGGTCGCAACAGAGGTCCGGGTACGCTACAATCGCGGCGGTAACACCCTCTCTTAGAGGAGTGGCTGGATAGGCGGCTCGGCGTCCTGACCCACCGCATGACGCAGGTCCTCACCGGACACGGAAGTTTCATGAGGTACATGTGTCGGATGGGGAAGCAGGAAACGCCTGGGTGTCACCACTGCGAGGACCGCCCGGAGGACACGGTGGAGCATACGGTGCAGGACTGCCCCGCTTGAGCAGAGCACCGCCGTGTCCTCACGGCAATAGGCAGAGACCTCTCGCGCCCGGCTTTGGTCGAAGCCATGCTTCGGGGCGAGACGGTGTGGGATGCGGAGGAATATAGGCGACTCGCTGTCCGACCATGGACCATGTCCGGGTCAATGGCGCGTTGTGTTCCACACGTGCCTTTTCAAGCATTTATTTTTGACCGTATTCATGAATTTGATTTCTGTTTGAGTTCGTTCACCCGTGTGTAGCGTTCACAGCTGATTCCAATGTTTCTATCACATTTTGCAGACTTTAAACTGGCAATTCATCGAAATACTTACAAATAACTTATTTAATTGGCCATATTAATAGCCAATAAGCCAAAAGAAAAATTCTTGAAAAAAAAAATTTTTTGAAAAAAAAATTGATGATTTTGAAAAAAAAATTGCAAAAAGATATTCTTTTTGGAATGTACTTGGTTATAATAAGCACACTTAATTCTTGCAGTTAATTTTTTAAGATATTATATATTACGTTGAAAATCTGTTAGAGGTTCGAGAGTTTACGTTTGCCATTTGTCTACAAGCAAGACTAAAAAAAAAAAAATGTTAGATTAGAGCTATGATTATGTGGCTATTTATACGTACAATACCCACTTTTCAGCGCACCAAGTAATAGATCTATCTTCAAAGTCAGCTGATTACCTATAGCTTATTATTTTCCGAGTGACTAATAACTTAAAAGTCGACTAAATGTTTGCAACAAATAAAATAACTTGCCAGCGATTAAATATTTTCGCGACTATTATATTACGTAAGGTTCAAAATTAAGGGTGTTATAAAAACTAAAAACTAGCAGCTGCGTTTAGGTAGCAAATAAACTATACCAGTCAATTGAAATATTAGGCGAGGAGCTGTATATAATGACTTGGCGACTAATAATGTTAGTAGGGTGGCATTCGCCGGTAATGTGTGCAACTAACACGTTAGTGTTTAGTTTTGTTTATTTTGTGAGCCAGCATGACAGGTAGTAATCAGTTATTTGACCTAGGATGCAAGAGCGAATGAAACGAGCTCGGGACTTGGGGCATCCCGACACGGACAGGTTAGGTTAGGTTAGAAGGTGATGGCGGGGTCTGAAAGACCCCGCCATCTCCTTCGTGTTAGGTTACTTTAAACCTTGCACGCAGAAATAGGAGCCCCGCGAAGCGGGGCTCCGTCGAGCATTCTGGCAGGTGGTACTGATTCAAAGCTATTAAAAGTCACACAATTTTAAGCTAGTTTATATTTATTCTTCATACAAACAATTTTAAATAGAATCTGATTTGTATTATTTATGTATGCCCATTTTCTATTTTATTTTCATCATTAAGTTTTCGCTTAGATATTAATTCAGTTCCCAAAAGAAAAACTTGATGCTAGTTTAAATTAAAACGGAGCTTATAACTGATATATTAATATGCCATCTTTTACTTACTACGATACTCCTTATTAGCTGCCAACCCATTATGTTTGGTACCCACTCTATTTTTTTTTCAACCTATATTCATTATACTTAGTTGCCGCATTAAATACATGCCATTACCTATCTAGTATTATAGGTATAAAGCCGCATTTATAGCAAAACTAATATTCAAAAAACAACCTAATAATCAGAAAAAGATCGGTGTGATACTTTTGAGACTTGTTCGAAGTTGATTTTAAGTCTTTTAAATAAATACGTATCAAAAAACATTTTCATACATAAAATCCCTTACTTTTATGCTGTAACCATACTTTTACAATGAATGTCTTTTTTTTTAACCACTCACATGCATGCACAGACTCACAAAAATGCAAAACTTTGTAAAAAATAAATTAAATTGCATAATTTTATACGAAAAATATTTTCCCGTCATTTGGGAATATTCCTGGGAAGAAATGGGAAAATATCGGGAATTTTCCCAACTCGGGAAAATTCCCGGGCAAAAACCCATCACTAGTTTGGAGACTCAAATTTTGCATAGAGATTCTTTTTTGGACGTAGTTGCGGGTATTTTGCGAAAATAGACCCCAAGGGGTTGATATTTTGTATGAAACTTCGTTTCTACAAATGCTAGGAGTATTAAATTTTGCAAGGTTGTTCTTTTATGATGTAAATGCACACCAAGGCACTATTTTCTGAAATTCTATCCCTATGGGGCTGTTTATGGGGTTGACAGTTTGTATGAAACTTTGTTACTACAAATGCTAGGAGTTTCAGCATGTGGGTTGTTTTAGGACCTAGGTTCTCAATAAGGCGGAATTTTACAAAATTCGTCCTCTTAGGGGTTGTCTTTGGTGTTTGTAATTAGAGGACTCAACATTGCAGGGGGTTTCTATTTAGGATACAGGTTCTCACTAAGAGAGGATGATACGAAATTCGACCACTAAAAGTTTGAATTGGGTTGATAGTTAGGAGTAAAATTTTTAGGACTTATGTGTTACCTAAGACGGCATATTGCGAGTTGATAGAATTTTTGTTGAATATTGATTGAGTTTTTCTAACAGTATCCCGTATAGAGGCCGGGACTAGAAATTCACAAAGGCAAAATTCGACAATCACGCGGACGAAGTCGCGGGCGTAGTGCTAGTTTTTACATACAAAGAGATTTTAGTAACTTGATGTGCTGGCATCTATATGTATAAAACAAATGTTTTCTCACCTCACAAGTATGTTTCAAATTATCTAATTTGTGCATTGTTGTGCTAACTGCATCTTCGAATTCTGCTTGAAACATAAAACATGATATTCGTTCTGCAAAATTTGGTATGCTAGATAAATCCTGTAAAAATGCTTCAGGTCTGTCAAGTGGTATTTCAGGTTTGTTCTTTATGTGTTCTTTAATCATTGATAACTCTTCGTCAGTGGCTCGCTGGAATGGAAAAGAAAATTCTATATTAATAGCTCAATTTTCACATAAGCGCACATTGAACAGCAAAAACACTTACCAATTCGTAAATCTGATTCAAAGCTTCTAAACTAACGACTGACGTATCGAAATTATAAATAGCATTCTCAATCTCCGAGAACTCAACGTGTAAACTTTGTGCTAGAATGCCGACGTTCTGCGATCTCTTACTGTCCAATATTTTAATTGGTTGAATCTTAGTTTTTACTTCGACCTTTTTCTTCACAGGCGCTTTCACAACTTGTCTTGAAAACAGATCAGTAAATTCGTCTATATTATCCAGGTTAGCTTCTTCTATTTCTAACCATAAAGGTTTAAAATTACTTGAAGCTGCCTCTACCTCGGCGGTGGGTGCTGGCGGAACTGCTAATATACGCGTCCAATACAATGGTTTCATGGGTGCGGCAGGTTTCACTGGAGTTTTTCTTAAAGCTATAAAAAAAAACAGATTGTCAGTCGCATCTAAGTTAACCCCCTATTCATAACCACTTGTACAAAAGCCAATTTTACAGTGTTTTTATGTCAATTTCGCTAATGAAAAGCAGACCAACACCAATTTAGCGAAAAATGTTTATGAATAAAGGGTATAATTTTTAACATGGAATCGTGTTATAGAAGTTGCCGCTACTTACTTGCTCTTTGAACATTCCATCCTCCGACAGGTGGCGCTGGGAAAGGCACAGGCCCGCTAGACAGGGGCGGTGGAGGGGGAGGGGGGCCTACCCCTGGCATACAAGGAGGAGGTGGGGCACTCATACCCGGCAAAGGAGGTGCGGGTGGACCCATTCCTGGCATAGGTGGAGGTGGTGGGCCCATGCCAGGCATAGGGGGAGGTGGCGGGCCCATACCGGGCATAGGGGGAGGTGGCGGGCCCATACCGGGCATAGGGGGAGGTGGTGGGCCCATGCCAGGCATAGGGGGAGGTGGCGGGCCCATACCGGGCATAGGGGGAGGTGGTGGGTCCATGCCAGGCATAGGGGGAGGTGGGGGGGGCATGTCAGGCATAGAAGGTGGTGGAGGACCCATGCCAGACATAGGAGGTGGTGGAAGACCCATATCAGGCACAGGAGGTGGTAGAGGCCCCATGTCAGGCATAGGGGGAGGCGGAGGTCTTTTTGTAGGTATTGATGTCGGCAGAAAACCTGTAGACATTGGAGGCAACCCAGGGTCCGTATTGGGCATTGGTGGAGGAGGTGGGCCTATACAGGGTTCTGTCGGAGGTGGCGACGGGACTTTAGCAGGCATAGGATGAACTACTGTTCGTTCTGGAAATATAGGACTCAGAGAAATTTCTGTATTGGACTTCAAAGTCGAAGATATGCGATCTTTTTCGGTAATTTGAGAGGAGGACGACGCCAACTCTGTTGAAGAGGAAGGTGTTCCTGGCATTGGAGGTGGAGGGGGAGGCATTCCTGGTAAAGGGGGAGGGTGGTAAGGTACAATTTGACCAAGTAGGCTAGCTCTCACTGGCGAAACTTGTGCTAGCACAGGTACATCTGTAGTCTGTACAGACTTTGCAGAAACAGTCAGTTCTGGGGATCTGTCAGATAATGATAAACATGTTTTATCATCTGAATCACCTAAACTGCTCACATTGTCATGGTCCAATGAGATAGTACTTGAAAGTCCCAGTGATGACTGACTAGTTGATATTGGTTGCTTTTCAACTGTTGTGTACAAAACTTGAGTATTAGAAACTTTAGTAGTTTGAGCATTCCCTAACTCAGCAGGCTCTCCATGTTTTTCTAAGTCCATGGAGCTTTTTGTACTACATACAATGAATTCACTGGATTCATAAGTGCTGACAAATGATGCATCTGATGAACTAGCACTGTTTACATCAACATTTTGAAGGTATTGGTTGGTATTCTTCTTTGTATCTTCACTAGCATTCCGCTCTGATAGTTCATCTTTATGATAACTTTTGTTACAATCTCTACTTTTATTCAACTTACAATAATTTACTATTTTTTCAGATCTGACATCAGGTTTACTTGTAATAGCCAATTCACTTTTATGTTCTAAACTACTTAAATCTAATGTTTTATCAATATTTACATTTGTTCTTAGAGGGTCATATTCAGGTATGTTTATCACAGGTTTATTTGATAGCTTATTTAGTTCATTGGCAAAACTTGAAGTCTGTACTTCTTTGCTTGTTAATTCTGTTTTGTTTTTTAATACATTAAATTCTAAAACACTTTTCTCTAAATTCTTATTGAGTGATTCAATCTGTGTATTTATTCTATATTTCTCTATTTGATATTCTAGCTCTTGAAGTTTTTTCTTCAGTTGGGATATTACTACTTTAGCTTCATTAATGTCACTTATTTCTTCATTATTGTTTTGGCTAAAGAACTTATTGTTTTCTAAGTCCCGTTGGTTGTCTTGCGTGAAGTAGGGTGAGTCCTTGTCAGGGGGCCACACAGTTGTGTGCAGTCTGCCTGGGGTGACAGGTTGTAGCGCCGGCGCCTCCATATGAGCCCAGTAGTACATCAAATTTGGCTGGAACAAGAAGTAATTAAGATAATTTAATTATTTAATAAAAAAAAATATTGGTAATTCTTTAAATAAGATAGTTTAATTTAAAAATCACAAGATCTTTTTTAAAAAAAAACTAGAAAACCATTGCAGCTGTATAACTTCATAAGCCATACCTATGATACAATACATTAAAAGCAGCATGAGTCACAATTTATGTAAGCCCACAGTATTAAACTGGCTCATGCTTTTGGCTTTGTGTTTACCAATATGGAGAGGTTCATCTTTTACATTCTCAATATGAATACCTAATAAATTCTATTTTTATACACACATTATATAGTTTAGTTCGCTTAATTAAGATGATGCACATGCTCGACATTTTCTAAAACTTATAAAAACTAATTATTAAGGCTTTGTGAAGTTTTTTTAATTAGCTAAAAGATTAGGACACGATGTACTTGGTGAATTTTCCGAAAAATCATACATGTGAAAAATGCAATTATCCAATTTGTGTGCAGTCTTTCACAAGTTATGTGCGGACAGACAGACTTAAGCGATTTCATTTTAAACTATGTTAAAATTGCACTATAAAAAATAAAGAAATGTTCATAAATGTACCTCAGAGCATAACATGTTTGGTTAGGAATTTACTTTTTGCATGATATATTATGATAGCATTCTCTTAGTCTAAAATGAAAGTAAATACCTTAAATATATTTTCCGTGGGCGCATCCTTGTCAGATATTTGCCTAAGAACGCCAGCAGCTAGAAGATTGGTACAGTACTGTATCCCAAGGTTCTTCTGATCTTGAACACTTAATAAGGCTTTCAAGTGACTATTCTCCGTAATTGTTGATATGTACCAGTTCAGCAGCATCTGACCTGGAAGTAACCGAAACGTTTTGCTTTCAAGTTCACATCTAAAACAATTTAGAAAAAATAGTTTTTGACAATAAACAAGGCCAGCGACTAACCATTACCATAACAGTTTGACAGCTGAGCAGTGTTGCCGTTAGGACAATGTAGTTTGTGGCTACATGTAAGTAAAAAGTAGCCAGTTTTGCAAAAAAATCTCTTTCAAAATTCGGCTAGAAGTGGCTAAAGTGCTTTTGGCCAGGTACTGTTAGGTATCCATCCAATTACTATTGATAAGTATTACAATTTCGGCACGGTGATAAATGGGTTAAATAAAACAATTTTAATACTACTTAGTATTTAACATTATTAAAAGCTAATAAACGTTCAGCTAGTGAAAAATATTCTCAATTATTTGGTTTAAAATTAAAAATCAATTCCTAAGTCTACAGTGACATCTGGAGATTCATTAATCTCTTCGTCAATGGGTGATGATGTGGGTGGTATTTCAATTTGTTTGACCGATTTGACCGTTTTTGTGACTTTGTTTAAAACTTCAGCAGGCAAAACATATTGTGGCAAGCTTTTTTTAATATTTTTAATTGTTTTTTTTTGTAGTTTGGTTTAATTAATCGGTAGACTTCTAATAGTAATTTAGTAAAAGTTTAACAATCGAAAAATCAGCCAAAAGTGGCTAGATTTATTTTGGTGGCTAAAATGGTTTTCTGTTTGGCTAGAACCGTTGAAAATCCGCTAGATCTAGCCACAAAGTGGCTAAAACGGCAACACTGCAGCTGAGCTAATTTAGTGACGCGCAACCACGAAACGTGATCATATCGATAAAAATGCATGGTTTTGCATCGAACAGTCCAAACGGTCTAAACTATACCTTAGTTTGAAACTAAATATTGGGCTGCAAAACAAAATATTGTAGGGTGAGTGGGGGTAAGTTGGAATGAAAATTTGATGAGATGAACAGTGTTGATTTGAAACTGCTGTCACACAAAGGGTCAAGTTGTTTCTATAATGTTGAAAGAAATCTTTTTGATACAATATTTTATGAAAAAACTGTTATTAAAATTGGTCATAACAAAAACAATATGAAGGGGTAAGACGAAATGCCCAAAGGGTAAGATTGAAATAGTGACTAAAATCGTCTTTATGGTAATGACCATAAATACGATTTTAGTCATGCATCAAGCGGGGTAAGATTAAAATTCCTACATTTTCGCGGGTAAAGGTAAACACACGAATGCTCTCACTTAGCGACTGACGCAGACTGCGGTGCGGGGCAAGACAAATCTATGCAGGGATGTTTACATACGTTGAGTGTTGAAGAGGTTCACCTCAATAACTTCTATTTCATAAGATTATTATTCATAGATATTCTAAAATTTCACTCAATATCTAACAATTGTTAACGCTTAACTTTGTAGCACATAATATTGTCACACAACCACCTAACATACGTCTGTTAGGACCCTAGAGTTAAATAATTCACTATTGTTATAAATATTAAGGAAGGTTATTGTTTTTATTAAAAAATCTGTTTTGAACATTATTAAACTCGAATATTATAAACAAAAGGCACATGAAAATCAACATTTTATACTTTTAACCCCCAATCATTGGTGAAGTCTCTAATTTTAGGCTTACTTACTAATACGTTTGGAAATAGAGATTTACAAAAAAATTTTTGAGCAGTAGAAAATTCTTCTTAAATTTTTTGTAATATTAATGGTAAGCGTCCACAGGTATCGGACGTATCGTACGTAACGGATTTTAGTTTGCCTTGTATTAAAACTCATACAACTGCGTCCACTGATCCGCATCGTACGGACGGCTCATCGGCAATGCCTACATGCGATGCGTACCGATGACGTCATACGGAATGCCGATCAGTGGACGCGATGACGGTGGCATCAGCAATCCGATTGCTGATACTCGCGTCGGCAATTCTATCGCTGCCGATACAGGGCGATTGATTATTCGTAAAAATTGTATTACTTAACAGTGTACTAAGGAACGCAAAACACAACACATGTGTTTCGAATGAAAAGCGCTAACTTGCCTTGAATTTTAAGAAAGATTTTCGATTGCTCAATTTTTTTTTATAAATCTCAATTTCCAAACGTATTAAGTAAGTAAGCCTAAAATTAGAGACTTCACCAATGATTGGGGGTTAAAAGTATAAAATGTTAATTTTCACCTCACCCGCTCGGAAAGATTCTATTTCTCATTCAAAATCTGAGCGCAAAACTCCATTTTGTGCTCTAGAGCACAAAGTGTTGTTTAAAATTCGAACACATCTTGTATTCAATTGTTTTCTACTTTTCTACACTGGCAGGCGAGCCGCCCCCACTGCATTTCCTCGCTGTGTGAGGTGAAAAGTTGTGTGTTGCACTCGGCAGCAAAGTTTTTCTGCGTCTCGTACCTTTGAAAACTTCGCATCGCTCAGGATTCTATATTTGAACCGCTCGTTTCTCTCGCGGTTCAATCTTAGAATCCTTCGCTCGCTCAGTTTTCAATTCAAGTACTCGCGCCAAAAATCAACTTTGCAGCCTTGCATAACAAATAACTATTTCATGTGCCTTTTGTTTATAATATTCGAGTTTAATAATGTTCAAAACAGATTTTTTAATAAAAACAATAACCTTCCTTAATATTTATAACAATTTAGTGAATTATTTAACTCTGGGGTCCTACAGACAGGGCCGGATTAACCATCTCGGGGCCCCTAGGCACAGCTTGTTTCGGGCCCTCCCTTTTTTAACCGACTTCAAAAAAAGGAGGAGGTTCTCAATTCGTCGGAATCTTTTTTTTTTAATGTATGTTCCCCGATTTCTCGAAGACGCCCGGACCGATTTGGAATTTTTTTCTTTTGTTTGAAATGGTATACTTCACAAGTGGTCCCATGATCATCAGGTCAGGATCTGATGATGGGATCCCAGGGAAATCGAGGGCAACCTTCAAATTTTATAGGCACATAGTACCAATTTCATATATTTTCTGAAGCTGTTCAAGTATTTGCATCTGATAATCATCATCTCAGGTGGATGAGCTGATGATGGAGGTACAACTCCTTAACAGTAAGGAGTAGGCGTCGATTGATTTAGTTTGTGTTCGCATATCTCTGGAACTACCAGTCCGATTTAAGTAATTCTTCTTTGTTGCTCTCTTTTTTGTTGTTCTAGGTATTATTAAACTTAGGGAATACTGCAAGTTTCATCAAAATCGGTTCAGTAGTTTTTGAGATATGGTATTTTATTATCTTAAATTGTGTACATGAGCGATGTAATTACCGGTGCGAAGGATTACAAAATTCTAGTGCACATGTAAGAGAATGATGTTCTTGACAAGAATTCGGATTGAATATTTAAACTAAAAAGAGTAAAATAAAAACTGTTTCAAAAAAAATGTAACCGCCTTCAAAAACAACCACAAAAAAGTGTAAAATAATCTACAAAATAACTTTTCTTTCGGAAGTCGGTGGCTAAAAAGACAATGAAAAGAAAAAAAAACCAAGGCACCGACTTCCGAAAGAAAAGTTATTTTGTAGATTATTTTACACTTTTTTGTGGTTGTTTTTGAAGGCGGTTACATTTTTTTTTCATACCACAACAACGCAATTTGTCAATAATAGACCCTGATACCGTTTTGCCCTGTCAATAATACCCACACTTGATTTTCTGATTTCAAATAATATATATTTTGTTATACATATAATAGGCGATTATTTAGGTTCTAAGTATAATAAAAAAATTCAAAAAAAATGTAACCGCCTTCAAAAACAGCCACAAAAAAGGGTAAAATAACCTACAAAACTTTTCTTTCGGAAGTCGGTGACTTTTTTTTATTAATTTCAATATGTTTTTTGCCACCGACTTCCGAAAGAAAAGTTTTGTAGGTTATTTTACCCTTTTTTGTTTTGAAGCCGGTTACATTTTTTTTGAAAAAGTTTTTATTTTACTCTTTTTAGTTAAAATATTTAACCACAATTCTTGTCAAATAAATCATTTTCTTACAGGTGCACTAGAATTTTTTCGTCCGTAGCACCGGTAATAACATCGTTAACATCTCTTTCATTCAAACCTTATCTCAAAAACTACTGAACCGATTTTGATGAAACTTGCAGTATCCCCTAAGTTGAACGATACCTACCTAGTAAAACAAAAAAAGAATTACCTACTGAAATCGGACTTCTAGTTCCGGAGATATGCGAACACAAACAAAATTTACTAAATCAGTCGATGTCGAGTCCTTACTAGAGAAGTTGTACCTTCCATCATCAGCTCATCCACTTGAGATGATGATTATCAGATGCAAATACTTGAACAGCTTTAGAAAATATATGAAAATGGTACTATGTGCCTATAAAATTTGAAGGTTGCCCTCGATTTCCCTGGGATCTCATCATCAGATCCCGACCAGATGATCATGGGACCACTTGGGAAGTATACCCTTCAAACAAAAGAAAAAAAAATCAAATCGGTCCAGGCGTCTTCAAGAAATCGGGTAAAAGAGATAAAAAAAAAAAAGAATCCGAATTAAGAACCTCCTCTTTTTTTTTGAAGTCGGTTAAAATTTAAATTATACAAGTTAATAAATTAATAAAAGTGTCTTATGCAAAAAAAAATAGTAGTAGTAGTTAGATTAATTTCCATACAATTTAAAAAATTCAGACATTCACCGTTACTCTCATAGTGTCAATAATGGGGGCTTTTACCTTATAATGTAAAAAAAATGTTTCACTTTTAACCGTGGTTTCATAAAACCACACACTCCCCTTTTTTACCCGACTGCGCGACGCAAAGGAGGGTAGTGTGTTTATCAGTCTATGTATGTATGTTTGTTTCTATGTGGCGTTCTAGAGACCAAATGCGTCGGCCGATTTTGATAATTCTTACGTCAATCGATTTGTCTTAACCTTGCGAGTGTCACTAAAGACATGACAGTAATCAAAATTCACCACAACGTTGTCGCTGTGGTGAATTTTGATTACTGTCATGTCTGGTTGTCCAGACGCCACATTGTCAAAATGAAAAAAAAAAAAAAAGGTTCCGACGAATTGAGAACCTCCTCCTTTTTTTGAAGTCGGTTAAAAAAAAAGTCGATGAACTATGTCAAGTGGGGTGTCGTTGAATAGGTATTTTAAAATCATCTTAAGGTTTCTATTATCATTTTTCATTTTAAAGAAAAGTTTAGGATTTATATAATCCACGATATTTACTCCCTGAATGAAATGACTAGATTGCGAAAGGATGATGACAGGGCTTCTATGAAATCTGGTCCACCATCTAACGAAGTCAATGAATCGTAACTAAAAGGAATAAAATAAAATAATTTAAAGAAAAACAAAAAACCCGACTGCGTAAAAACTAATGCAGAACAGAACGACTCACAGTCGGGGTCCATTCAAAACCAATCAAATCTTCCCAAGGGGCCCCGACTGGGAGTCGTTCTGTTCTGCATTAGTTTTTACGCAGTCGGGTTTTTGTTTTTCTTTAAATTATTTTATTTTTTTCATTTTTTATTGTATTATTATTTCATCGGGCGTGCTGGGCCCCTGGTCATGGTGGGCCCCTAGGCACTGGCCTAAAGTGCCTTATGGATAATACGGCACTGCCTACAGACGTATGTTAGGTGGTTGTGTGACAATATTATGTGCTAGGTAGTTAAGGGTTAATATTAGAAATGATGTAAAATGATTCAAGTCCAATAAGTGAGAAGTACTTTACGAGTGTTTATTATAAAGACAGCAGATAGTAGTTGGTCTTTATAACCTCCGATAACGACCGGATTTTAACCTTGACGTAGGTTTTTGAAGTTCATGGTATGTCTAGGTTATCTGGTTACATTGATAATAGTCTGTCTTAGGTACTACAATAACTTGAACAGCTGTTGAACATTTTTCTAAAAAAATTATAACTGTAAATCGACCCTAAAATCAGCGTCAAATACCGTTTTACAATGCCACTTTTTTTTGACAAGTGTTCAACCGATGTTTAACTTTTTGTAATTAGACGGTCTGAGTTTATAAGAATGAGGCATTTTAGTCAGACACGTACATATTATGTGTAGTATTCCCTTCGACGAAGAACTGCCTCTGGACACATCGATTGTACAGAACACTGTTGCTTCACTATGAATTAACACTTTTATCACTACTATCGACATTTTCAAGTCACACTCTAAATTAACTTTATAATTTTCTCTATTTAAAACCAACATGTCAAAACGATACCACTGCAAGGTTTTTGGCACGAACATAGTTAACTTTTTCGACGGCACATACAACACTAGAGCACGATTATTTATAAGACACTTTGATACGGCACGAAGTAATTTTATTTTAGGTGTAACTTCGGCTCTTAACAGCGCATAGTCATCGTTATGCAAGCGTACAATGTTCCCGATATCTTGCACCCCTTTTCTCCGCGAACGAAACTGACTAAAGAACGTAACATAATTGAACTGTGCCACTGAGGCATTGGTGAAATTCACACGATTTGTTGACAGTTGCATAGCTAAATGTTTTAGAGCCCGTGCCCTAGTCACGTATGCACACTTCTTACTAATGGCTAGTATCTTAGCTAAGGCTAATGATTAGCGGCGATAAGAAATTATGGGCTATTTGCTAATAAGAGATAACATTCTTATCGCAATGTTCATTCACCTGTTAGCGCCGTGGTAAATAAAGACAGATGATTTTTGATTGTATTTTAAATTAGTGGCGCATAAAGTCGAACTGGATCCTACACTAATCAAAGTCCACAAAAAGACCTTTGATTGTTGGTATGAAATTCTACACATAGATACATTAGTGCACTGCTTTTCATTAGGTATCTTTTAATTATTCTTTATCTCATGATGAAGTAATGTGCTTCTTCATAAGTAGGGTAACCAGTGCGGACTTATCATGATTTTGGAAAGGTTGGGGTGAGTCAGGTGAGATAAAAAGGGACGGACTATCTTTATTAAAAAGATTATGAAGATGTAGATGATGATGTTGATTGTAGAAGGATTGTGTTTCCGAACGCATATAACCCTACAGGCGTCTTCTGGGTAAGCTCGCTCCATCGCCAAATGCCAAGAGCAAACCCATGTTACCTACATTTAAAATAAAGCGATAAGCAGTGCTGTACAAACTTGTGTTGTTCATAAACCTAATTTATCCATGTCGGGCTGACCTAATCTCTGTGTCCTAAGTTCTTTTAGCAAGGGGGGTCTAGAGAAACGTGTAGAATACATGTAGGCCCAGTTGTCTATTACCAATCGTCTCTAAAAGTAGAATTGGTCCATGGTCTTAGTTAGGAGTGGGCGAGTTGCTTCCGAACCGAAGAAATTGCCCGAAATTAATATAATCTATCCCGGTTGCTATTTCCCTACTGACGACGTTCAATCAGAAGCAGCCATCATAAACACAGGAACAGGATTTGGATTAAGATAGAACATTTAATTTCGGACATTAGGGAATCGAACCTCCGGAAGACACGAAGTCAGCAGTTTACAACCACAAGATAAATGAGACATCAGCGGTGTTTTGTAAATGTTTGTAGGTATAAAGTTTATTACCTTCAAACTTTTCCAACAGCTTGAAGTTGAGTTTATCCGGCACGAACTTGGGGCGAACCACCCTGGAGTCCGTCAGCTTATCGAGTGTGAGAGATGCGACCTTCCTCAGCACATTCGAATCGGACATGGGAGAATCACTTACACTGGAATGCCTGCGATCTTTCTCTGTAACAGCTGAAAATAAATAAACGAATGGTTAGATTACAAGTCCGTTAACAAATTTTTGTGAATGTTGGATACGTCAAAGCTGCCATAGACTGCTGTTTTGCAACTCCTGATAGTAATGTTTCATTAGTTGTGCTGGTGGAAACATGCATTTTGAGGATGGACTGCCACATTATCTTCCCAAAATTGACCACACTCTCTAGAAAGAGAGGAAACGAAGTATATAATTATATGACTATCTATCTTGTTCCTGTAAGACATATACAGGGCGTCCTACGGCTATGGCACATGGAGGAAAAGTACCTTGAATAAATGAAAATTGTAGATGGTACATTTTACTGAAAGACATTATTTTATTTAAAAAAAAACAGTTTAAACTACATTCATAGATTTTTAAATACTACATGGTTGAACCGGGAATCGAACCCGCTACACGAGAATAAAAATTACACTGTAGCTTTATCATACCGATGGATAGGCTTCATCATTTTAGGATTATATTTCGCCAAATAACATAGTGTCAGAAATAAAAGGTGAGTTTGTTCATAATCTGTAATATGAACAAACTCACACCACACCTAATAACAAACTGTAGCAATAATGACAAATGCCGACATAGAGAATAAAATCTGAACCGAGTACAAAGAACAATTCAATCAATGCTTTGCTATTTAAAGTGTTACGCTAAAGAAATGTAACGGCACAAACCACATCTTTTGTTAGTATGGGATTCTTTTGATGTTCTCAAAGAAAAAGTATGCCTTTGATAGTTTTTGTATCTACAACACAACTGTGAGTTGTGGATAGCGTGGTATAGCCGATATTAAAAACATCTATTGAAATACAGTCGATTAAGTAGATGGATAGATATAAGCAGAAGCAGAATTGTTGCTTTGATGAAATAATGGAAGGCAGTTTGACTTTTACTGATGAATGACAGCTAGAGAAACCCGATGGTCAGCATAACTTTAGCGTCTACAAAACTGCGAGGAACAGCCTCGCGGTTTTACCTTCGCTGTTCGGCTTTTATTGGTCGTACCGTGATGGTATTTCACCTATAGCCTTTCTCAATAGATGGGCTATCGAACATAAAATGAATTTTTATTAAATTCGATACAGTAGTTCCAGAGATTTGCGTTTAAACAAACAAACAAACTCTTCAGCTTTAAAATACTAGTATAGATTAATTTTTCTTTTTACCTACATCACAGCCTACATTATAATGTTTCCAATAAGTTTTTATGTTTATTTTATCAAACTTAAACATCAGCATAGCTTTTTTCTTAACATAATTACGTTCTCAGGCAAATACCGAGAAATAAAAGCCAAAAAAACGAACAAATTACCGACATGATGAGATCTACGATGTACCTACTCGTACTTAAAGTTTACGAACGCCAAAAGTAATCTTGTTTCATTAAAATTGCGGAAAATTGTCTTATGTAAGTAAGTACTAAATACGTTTTGTAATGAGGCTGTCACACACCAATTGACCATAACGACGTTAATTCTCTGTAAATAGAGCTGAAAATTGTTTGTATTGGGATTGGTCTGTATCGGAGCTGGTGCGTAAAAACATCAACAAACTGGTTTGCTCGCCCATTGTGAAAACTAAGCACTGTATGTCAGCAACAGGTACCCAAGAGAATAGAGGCTGCTATATGAATAGTAACTAAGTATGTAGGTGAGGGGTATTGAGAACAATATTGATTGATTTGTACAAGGATTTGAGATAAGCGACTACGCAAATAGATAACTAACATGGATAAAGTTTATCTGTTTACTCTCAGTTTGTAAGTATGATACGTTTCACTTAAATGCAACGATTCGAAATACATTTCATTTGTTGGGAATTATCTTGTGTACCAATATCTGACATGCAGTTTGGTCTAATTACGCATCTAGACTAATACAATGAGTATCAAAGGGGCCTCTCAGTTTCGGACAAAAATAACAACAATAGTTTTTGTTGACCAATATCTCTCGGAACACCTCTAAAGGAGATCTATAGGTGAATGTAATGGTTTCATTGGTAACTGACCGTTGTCTAGTAACGTGAGCGATGGCTCGCAAGCCACCGGAGGAAGCTCCACCTTCCGATGTTTGGACAGCGTGAACGAGGTCTGTCCGGGGCAAGCTTTCACCCGGTTGTCGAGGAAATCGTGGTTGCACTCGTGGGTCACTCGTTCTTTATTTCGTTCCGCTTGGTGGACGCCGCACCAGCCCGAAAATGCAGTGCCCATAACCTTTTCATTCTCACTTTTGTCACCACTGTCATCGAAAACGTCATTTTTTTCTTCTTTTTCTAAGTCATCGGTTGAGAGGGAGGAGGCGGCATCGTCGTGCGGCATGTCTACGGTCATGTCGGCACTCGCGGGCGGCTCGGGTGGAGGGCACGGCGTGAGGGTGCGCGGCAACTCCTCAGCCGCGCTGTCGCTCTCGGCGGAGTAGTAGCACTGGTTGAGCTCGACGGCGAGCGGCGTGAGCGGGTCTGTAAACACTGACTCGGAGGTGGAGTCGTTGGCGGGCGAGAGCGCCGGCGGCGGCTGCGGCGCGGCGGGCAACTGGTCGCGGGTCGCTGACCGCGGCTGGGCGCGCGGCTCGCACCTGGTCACCGTTACCTCCGACTGCACGCTCGCCGCCGGTGCGCCCTCCCCCTGCCGTAATGTTTTGAACACGCACTCGACCGTATCGTTATCTGATATTTCGATCGGTTCGTTGATATCTGAATCTGGCGTTTTATCGAACTCCCTGTCGATGGCTTCACGTTTGGCATCGCTCTTCTTTCGTCCATGTTTTTTGCTGTCTCTTCCTGGTGACTTTCTGTTCAAGTTTCGCATAAAATGTTTACCCTTTGCAGGGGATTTTCCTGTTTTGGATTGTTTTTCGTTGGCTTGAATATTTCCCATGGTGTAACAGATTTTACTTTAATCATTTATTAAACTTTATAAACTTTAGTAAGCTCTACTGAAGCTGTAGAGCGCAAAATATAAAAATCTAACTTGAAGCAGTTTCACAGCCCTCAGTTGTCTGATTCCAACCCTCGTCCGTGTACATCCCCGAGCATGCGCGGCTACGACGAGGAAGATCAATATTTTTGATGCGTCCAAAATTAACCATTTTCTATCGCCATTATCGTTTATGTACTTTCTTTCACCAATGCATTTTTCTAAAGATTTATTTATTTTATTAGGTGTCTAAATTGCATTGCAATTATTGGCTGCTTTTTTCAATACAAAAGAAAAATACCAAGATTAAACTCTGTAGTTGCAAAAGGTTGTTGAAAGAAAAGTAGAGTCGTCCAAAGTTTTCCTAATTCCTTGTAATGCCGCTAGATGGCGGGACAGGTACGAACTTTTACAGAGCGAGAACTAAGACCAAAACGTGTTCAACGGATAACGTCCTAAACGTGTATCCTGTGCAGTTTAGTTGCTGGATGACTATAGTTTTAAACTGTAGGTCAAAAATATCTAAAGCGGAGTAGGAACCTGTAAGCGCAGAAATCGAGCGGTAGGTTCGGGGTTTGATTCCTGAATCTTGATACGCATCAATATAGCGATATAGTAACAGAACTTCTTAAATATTTTGATACATATTGTTTTATTTTAAACGCTTAAAATGTTGTCTTGACACAAAGGTGTAAAAACGCAATAAAAGTTGTTGATTGTTTTAATTGTTGACATTGTGATTGTTGATGAGATTAATTTTGTTCCTTTACGTTACTCTACTTTAAAGTATACAGTTGTCTTTTACACCATTGAAAATAGAAATAAATAATTATGTAAATAGGAAAGTTTTCCAGGAATGCAATGCCGCTGGCATCAGCAAGTCAGGCAGACGGCAAGTAATGACAACCACGCCCGGGTCGACGGCGAGTCGTGTTCCACGCGCGTCTCAAAAAACTGCCAGCATTCTGACGGGTCCTTAGAAGGCCAAATCCTGCCGGGGTGTCCGGGACTGTCTTAACAGGTAAATCGTGACCCTAGAACGTAAAGGGCTACCGTGGATTTTAGTCAGTACGAGTCTGATAGTTCCTCCCGTCCTTCACTAGGGGAGGACACATTTCATGATTTTAGCATGATATAAAAAATATACCTGAAAAAGATAAATTATATTGATTTCTCCTTATACGAACCTACTCTTTATATCTCCCCCAAGTTGATTGAACACACTCCTAGCCAAGGTGTTTGTTGTTTTTGTTCAGCTGCCAAAAGGCAAAGGAGACGCCTTTGTAAAGTTAGTATGCGTTTACTTTTCCACCACCATTACTTTCTAATATGGAAATTAGATGTTTTATATGCGAAAAGTTAATCTACCTATCTTGTTACCACGCACGTCTTACGACAGGTAAACCATGACCTAATACAGGATACTTTGTTTTTTTTAGCGTTGTAAAATCATCCAATGAGTACCACCCAGGGCCGGGAGGGACTGTCAGACTTGTACTGACTAAAATCCACGGTGTCCTTCAATAGACCTTTACGTTCCAGGGTCAAGGTTACCTAGAGTCCGGACCCGTGTAAGAAAATTTGAACTGCGCTCTCGAACGAGTAAACAGGGCATTTTTTGTACGTAATGGCTGCTACACACCTTACGAAAAAACGTTACGATTAGTCGGTACAGTTCAAACTGCAACGATAAATCGACAAGTGTATATGAGAAAAACTGTACAGTTTGTTCGATTTTTCTCATACACACTTGTCGATTTATCGTTGCAGTTTGAACTGTACCGACTAATCGTAACGATTTATCGTAAGCTGGTGTGTAGCAGCCATAAGCAAACATAATAGCACTCACTATCTAGAATGAAAACAAATGAAAACACAAACAAAATTGTATGGATAACAGTTTCAGTTTCACGGCACTGTTTATTTATTAAATAGAACCGTTACTTATAAATCGTTACAAATTGACATGCATAGTTTAGGTATCTATTGCCAAACTATTCATGTCAATTCGACATAATTATCAATGAGTGTACGACACAGGACGCGCGGGTTGCGCAGGGTAAGGGTGCCTTTCCACCAGAGATGTGCTAATATAGCTGTGCTGCGAGAATGTAAAAGCTGAGCTACGAAACTGTGTGACCGTTTCCATTGATGCTACGCTATGTAGCTGTGCGAGTAAGATGTGCTGTGAAGATGCATAGCTGCGCTACGAAGATGCGCTGTCACAAGGTAGCTGCGCTACGAAGATGCGCTGTCACAAGGTAGCTGCGCTATGAAGATACGCTGTCAGAAAGTAGCTGCGCTACGAAGATGCGCCGCCACAAGGTAGCTGCGCAGCTCGAGCTATGCGATGTATCGATTGTAGGGAAAATTACCCATAGCACGAATCCATAGCACGCAGCCATAGCACGCAGCCATAGCATGCATCTTTTCATATAAAAAACACATCTTAGTTGAATCCGTTTCCACCAGTGCTGTGCTCTGTAAACCAATGAATATGATTGGTGGATATCAAAAGCATCCGCAGCAACGTAGCATAGCGCATCTCTGGTGGAAAAGCAGCCTTATAATGCGAGCCGCTGCGAAAGAGCGTGTTTTCGAACGGACCACCAGGTAACATTACAAGCTTAAAACTTTGTGATTTTTCATGATACAGTTATGAAATTTTGATCATACATTCTTTATACAAAAATACTAGACAGGTGTATCGGGTTTCGTATATACCTACTAAAAATAATGTTGTAAATATCCCCTTAAAGTATCGGAAACCAAACACCCTGTATAAGTACACATATTTCATTAGGACCGCGGCAGGGTGACGGACGTTAGTGAAAAAATGTCTGTCCTTCAAAGTCGGGATCCCAGGGATGTGGAGCGAAAATATCGCCTAGCGAACTGTAGGTCTTACGTAAATCTATTTAGGCAGCTTGGTTTAGGACTCCACGTCGTGTTCTCCAGACTAGAGAGACTTTTTACGAGCTTCCTTTCTTTTTTTTTAACAGGAAGAGATTAACTGAAGCCGGACGGAGTACATTGTTTAAGCTTTTATGTGAACGTTAATAATTATTTCTGAGATACGCCACCAAATGACAATTAAAACTAAAGCTACTTAGTTAAAAATACCTTATGTATCTCGGTCCCAATCTTCGTCTGTAACATATCAACGGCCACATTTCCCTTTTTCGAGTCTTTAGATGGCCAATCACAAGCAGTGTTTAAAGAAAACGGATCATGATTTCAATTGAAAATGAGATACATTATTGATTTCGTTGCCTGATGTTTTTAAGAAACAGGGACCATAAAAATATGATGACCATCAGATTAAAAACTACTTAACTATAAAAAAATACTTGAAAGGTACAATAGGATACTGATTGAAAATCATTAAAAAACATTCAAACAATAAAAGCGATCCCTGAAAAAAATTGAAGCGAAATAAATGAAAAGTAATCTACCGTTTCAGGTCAAGTACACTACAGTACGTCCTTTAATTTTCTAATCAATTGACTTCGATTATAACGCGCGGGAAAACTCCAATATGAAAATCCTTTTTAAAAGGATTGCTTATTGAAAATAATAATATTAGGAACGGAGCGATTCCCTCTTAAGAAATAGGTAAAATGTTGGTAAGTACCTACTTGTTCTCGATTCTGTTTAACATTAAAATCAAAGCTATTGTCAAACAGACAGGCGTGGCGAACGCGATGCGAAGCGTTTTTGTCTGTAATGTATGGAATTGATTGAAGCCAGTCACATAGACTATCGGATCGATTTCGCTTTTCTATATGACTGGATTCAAACAATTCCATGGGTACATGTATACGTACTCGTACATATAAATAAAATTGGAGTGTCTGTTTGTAATATTGAAATAACCGTTTTTTAGGGTTCCGTAGTCAACAAGGAACCCTTATAGTTTCGCCATGTCCGTCCGTCCGTCCGTCCGTCTGTCCGCAGTTTAGCTCAGAGACGCCCAGTACTAGAAAGCTGTAATTTGGTGTAAATATACGGATTTGTTGTGCCGAAAAAGTGGTAAAATAAAATATCGTGAAATATTTTTTTTTAGGGTACCTCCTGTACACGTAAAGTGGGGATGTTTTTTTTATTTCTCGCGTACCCCTTAGTGTGGGGTATCATTAAATAGGTCTTTAAAAAATATAATTTTAAAAAGAAGAATTTTCAAAATCGGTCCAGGAGTCTTTCGGGGACAATACATGGGTGGATCTCCAAAACGGGCGTATTCGTGTGATCGCTCTGGTGCTTTTCAGATATTGATATTTAACGGTAATTATGTATCTCATTAAAAAGTATGATATTCAAATAGTATATTTATACTTTTGGCCTTCAATTTACACTAACAGTTATGGAAATATTTAAGTTCAAAAAATTTCGCGACCAGAGCAATCATAATTGGTGCCAGAGCGATCATAAATGGTCAAACCAATTTAAAAAAAAAAGAATATTGATAAAAAAATATTAGTTTTGGCGTTTTTAGTCATATTCAGTTGGTATACGTGTAACAAGATAACAATATGTAAGTGATACCTTTTCTTCCGGAAGTCGGTGGCTTTGTTTTTTATTTCACTGACTATGGCCATCCGACTTCCGAAAGAAAAGTTATTTTATACTTTTTTGTGTTTGGTTTTCAAGTCGGTTCCTTTTTTTTTCAAAAAGCTTTTTTTTTTATTTTTCCCTTTTAGTTTAGATATTCAATTAAATCGGTGTCTTTGAAAATCTACAATACAAGTCAGCAAAAAAATGGATGTATGTGGGTAATGTCACAAGATATCCATTAGTTTTATATATTGAAACTGTTCATCATCATCATCTCAGCCATAGGACGTCCACTGCTGGACATAGGCCTCCCCTTTTGATCTCCACATATACCGGTTGGAAGCGACCTGCATCCAGCGTCTTCCGGCGACCTTTATAAGGTCGTCTGTCCACCTTGCTGGTGGACGTCCTACGCTGCGCTTGCTAGTCCGTGGTCTCCACTCTAGTACTTTTCGACCCCATCGGCCATCTGCTCTGCGAGCAATATGGCCTGCCCATTCCCACTTCAGCTTGCTAATCCGGTGGGCCATATCAGTGACTTTAGTTCGTCTACGGATCTCCTCATTTCGGATTCGATCACGTAGAGAAACACCTAGCATAGCCCTCTCCATAGCTCGTTAAGCGACTTTAAGCTTTGAGATGAGGACGATAGTGAAAGACCACGTTTCGGTGCCGTAACTCATCACTGGTAACACACATTGGTTGAAGACTTTCGTCTTGAGGCACTGAGGTATGTCGGACGAAAAGACATTGCGTAGTTTCCCGAACGCTGCCCAACCGAGTTGGATTCGGAGGGTTGACCTCTTTCTCGAAGTTGGACCTACCTAACTGGACTGCTTGTCCTAAGTAGATATATGAGTCAACAACTTCGAGTACCGAGTTTCCAACAGAGACTGGGGTGGGCACAACATTGGCATTTGACATAATTTTCGTCTTGTCCATGTTCATTTTCAAGCCCACCCGTTGTGAAACTCGGTCGAGGCCATCGAGCATCATGCTGAGTTCCTCCATCGACTTTGCCATGACTACGATGTCGTCGGCAAACCGAAGGTGAGTGATGTATTCGCCGTTGATGTTGATGCCAAGTCCTTGCCATTCCAGGAGCTTGAAGGCGTCTTCCATTGCGGCAGTAAACAGTTTCGGGGAGATAACGTCCCCCTGTCTTACGCCTCTTCTCAATGGAATCGCCTTCGTGCTCTGCTCCTGTACTCGAACCGACATGGTGGATATTATTATACAAGCACTTCAACACCTCGATGTACCGATAGTCAATACGGCATCGCTGGAGTGACTCAAGTACCGCCCATGTTTCCACCGAATCGAAGGCTTTCTCATAGTCCACAAACGCTAAGCATAATGGCATAAGTTATACTCTTCGGTGTTCTGTATAACTTGCCGCAGCGTACCTATGGATGTGGTCTATGGTACTATAGCCTCTTCTGAAACCGGCTTGTTCGGGAGGCTGGAAGTCATCAAGTCTGTGTTCGAGACGGTTCGTGTAATTATAATTATATTAAAATCGGTCCCAGAATAAAACTAACACTTTTCTGAAAACCGCATAAAAATCGGTTCAGCCAAACGCGAGATAATCGCGGACAAACATTCATACACACATACAGACCGAACTGCGAATCTCTTTTTTTTAAGATAGTTAAATAGTTTTTTAGCGTACAATTAATGCAAAATATCATTGCTCTGGTCTTTTTGGACAGAGCAATCACAGCCATATCGATCAGAAAAAGTCACAAAATCATGAATATAGCCGAATTTAAAAGCAGTAGAAATTTATAATTACGTGTCATAAAAACCATCATAAAGATCACCCAATTCACATAAAAATTAAATTTACAAGCTTAATATTTAATTTGAATAACGTGCCATATCAATCATAAAATTCGAGAACCAAATCCAGAGTAATCATAAAATTGCCTTCGTGAACTTACCTTCGCTGATACGTGGCACAAAGGTATCCTCCTCAACGGTTAGACCACTGCTGGTGCTACCCAGCGAGAGTGGAAAAGAGTGTCTATAACGCGTAACTAGGCATGAGCGCGATGTTTTACCTCAGCGCAGAGCGATGAGATAAAATGCCCGGACACGAATTTAAATTCAAATTGTGGCAAAAGTATTCATAATAAAACTACAAGTATTTTATAACAATGAAGATTAACTATTTCTTATGTAATCTAAATAAGTTGTTTCATATGTAGCTTCTCATTAAAAAAATAAAGAATATTTTTTTCATTCAATCGGGAGTGAGGACAACCCAGAGCGATCAGGATTTTAGGGTTTAAGATTTTTTTTAAAATATTTTAAATAAACTTATTTATAATATTAGCCTTGTACCAGGTAGATTAGACACTGAACTGCATATAAAAAAATATTTTGAAAACGTTTTTCAATTTTGAAATGGGTTTATTCAGCCCGACACGAAAAAAAATGCCTCTGGAGATCGACCCACATAAAAAAAAGATTACGACGAATTTAGAACTTCCTCCTTTTTTGAAGTTATTTAAAAATAGTTGACGATAAAAACCTACCTATCCCCAAAAAACATACCTATAAAAGCTGTAAAAATAAAGTTGACAAACTTACATTTGCAGTTGAAAAGCATGTTCTCCGATACATTTTGTTTAAGAAAATATGATATCCAAGTACATTTTATAAGTTGGTGGACTATTACTCGTAAAGTTGTAAAGCCTACTCAGTCATGTTAATTTTCTTTTAAATTTCGTTATATATACTACTTTTGTGAATTTTTTCACACCCCCAAACATAACCGTTTAGCTGGTAGAGGGGGGGGACACTCGAGTCGAGCAAAATTTAGCACTTTAAAGCTTAATATTTCTCAAACGAATTTTTTTATCAAAAAATTGTTAATGGAAACTCACATTATTTTTTAAAGACCTATTTATTGATACCCCACACTAAGGGGTACTCGAGAAAGAAAAAAAACATCCCCACTTTACGTGTACAGGAGGTACCCTAAAAAAAATATTTTCCGAGATTTTATTTTACCACTTTTTCGGCACAACAAATCCGTATATTTACACCAAATTACAGCTTTCTAGTACTGTGCGTCTCTGAGCTAAACTGCGGACAGACGGACGGACGGACGGACGGACGGACGGACGGACATAGCGAAACTATAAGGGTTCCTTGTTGACTACGGAACCCTAAAAACGCTTCGGATCGCATTCGCTTCGCCTGTCTGTTTGACAACAGCTTAAGACCTACTCGTAGTTCTCTTGTTATTGTCTTGTTTCTAAGAGAAAAATTATGCAAACTGAGGTAGGTAGGTACTAGTTGGAAGCCTCTTCCTTATTAGGTATATGATTTGTTGTAATATTTAAATTTTGCCCTTTTACTTTTAATAGCTTTCGGATTTGGTAAATTGTTAGAAACTTCGTCTTTAGCAGAATTGGACCGTGAAAATATTTTTCCTTTATTCTGTAACTTTCAAAATTTTCAGGTTAGTAAGTTTGTGTAAGAATTATTAACAATGTACCAACATTTTCAATATCAGGATATAAATAAGACGAAAAGACGAATAGAAGCAGTAGAACGGTTATTAAAATTAATTAAAAGTAACAATTATTATTTGTCAGTCTGTATGGTAAGCTTCAGAGAAAACGAGAAAGAGATTTCTCTGAAGCCTGAAGTACGTTACCTACCAAAAGAAAGAAGATAACATACTCTTCTTTTTCTCTAACAACTAAGTAGTTTTTCTCAACATTTTCGTGTCCATGAACTTTTTAACGCGAGAAAGTTGGTAAAGGTGGTCAGATAAAGGAAAATTCATGTAAGAGGTCGAATATCCAAGCCAACTTGGTCTGGCTGCTTCGTAATATTACATTCAACAAACGACACCTCTGCTTAGGCGGCGAGGTCCTCGCCTCCCTCTTTTGCACCGAAAATGAGATTGAACAAATTATTTCACAGCTGTTGTTATACCTAGGAGATATACGTTCTTATCATGAACAAAGCCTTGCGGATTTAATTCGCATATCACGCGGAACAAAGCTATAACGCCCTGTTCAATGGCGTACAGGGCCCACCCCATGAAATTATCAGTAAAAGGGAACCCTTTGTAGTCTACCGTGTTATCATACCCACAATGTATCGAACAGATGCAAGTACAGCCCCACGAAATTTAAACATAATATTTCGCCAAACTAGACAAACAAATACCTACAAGGGTTATTCAAATTCAGAAAGCTTAAAATAATAGCCGTAGGTAATACAAAGCAAAAACATTTTTATGCTAAATTGTGCTGAAATTGCTAGACGCACGATATTTTGCCGTCAGCTGAAATTAGCTTGAAAACCATGAGGGAAATATGACAATTCAGTTGCAGACCTATTTCACTGTTACCTCAGATATAAAATAGTGCATTGAAAAATTACATTTCGGACTGAATTTGTGAAAGGACAATCTGAAATAACTTTGATAAAATATGCACGCTAAGCTTAAAAAAATGTAACATTTCAATGAACTAAAAGTTTTGTATTACCTGATTTTGATAGTGGCTGTCGGATAAGGTTGACTGTTTAATATTTTCACTTTAGTGAAGCGCAAATACTGTCACAAACAAAAGCATCTATCTAACTCCAGATAATAATATAAGTAGCTGATGCTCTATCAAAGCTGTGGAGTACGCGGATTAATTAACGTCGTTCTCGCTACGTTGTATTAGTTATCATAGTGATTTATTTACAACTAGCTTCTGCCCGCGAATTCGTACGCGGATCCCTGTTCCCTATGCCAGCGACAACGGAGTCGTCAAAATCGAAGATCTGAAAACAGTGAAATAATGATTGATAGCTTTGATTTCCACATCAGTTGTTTCTGATCTTCGATTTTTATAAGTCAACAGGAAATGCCCATCAGACCGCACAACTTTTGCTAAGACGTCATTCCTATAATGTGTATAGTGTAGCTGGAATCTCGGAGTTCCACATCAGGTGTTCCAGATCTTCAAATTTATTCTCTTAGCAGAATATGCTCATCACGTGGAACAATTTCTGCTATGGTACTATTTTTGTATCTCTTATGGTTTAGCTAGTCTGTTGCGGTTCTGCATCAGGTGTTCAAGTTTCCAAGATAAATTATAGCCTATTGCCCAGATTTAATAGATACCTACTATACATATACATAATCCGTCCAGTAAATACGAACGATAAAAAATTAAATTAAAGTAGTTCCGAAGATTAGCGTGTACAAACAAACAGAAACACAGACAAACAGAGAGAATTATTTTTTTTCCGTGCTCTATTACTGTTTCTAAACACGCCTCATTTTTTTTTTCATTTTCAGTGTACCTACAGACACAGTTTTTTTATCGTTTTATTATATTTTTATATCATACTTACTGCTACTTTGAAAAGCGCTTGAACGAGAATAATAGAAAGCTTCTCTCGACCTCAGAGATAAATACAGTTTGCAGATACAATTAGTTAAAAAGTTTTCTTATCGTTTTATGAGAACATCCTTATTCTACTGTCGAGTAGACCGCAAACTTCTTCCCTTTGCCTCGATGCAGCTGTCAAAGTTTTAATTTGCATGAGCATAATTTGTAGTATAATCTGTGGCATAATTGTACCGCTGTCACACCACAGAGTAATTAATGCGCGGGAGAACTGATGCTTTCGGAGTTTCGGAACTTCAAGAAATAGTTGGTAGCGTCTTACGTTTCTGAGCAAGTATGTCATTGAGGCAGCGTATTCAACGTGGTATAATCGATGACCAACTTCGATGAATGCGGGGTGTAATATTAGGATCGTGTTAACTTCGTTTTTATAGCATTCTATATTCCATAGGCAATGTCTGCTTAGCAAGAAACTATTCTGAAGACATTAATCTCCAAAATTATGTTAAAATAATGATATGTTGTCCAGAAGTGTAATGCTTGACGGATAGCAATTTTGAATTCTGCACGTTAAATAAAAATCTAATTTATTCAAGAATTAATTAATATTACATACAACCCTAGTCTTAGAGTGAACAGGCTTCTTCAGGGCTGCGTTTAAATCCTTTATCCAGTTTAAATTTATACTGACTAAATGTCAAACAGCCCGTTTAAGTACACCGAGAGGTGAAAAATTATACCCATTAAAATTTAATCTGCCCCGTTTACGGTCGTCCGCTGGTCTATGTTTTTACTGAAGGAAGGGAATAAATATTTGCGACCTTTTTACCTCGCAAAATTTTATACTGCTGTCAGATTGACATTAAGTTTTGTTGTTTTGCTCGATTCGCGCCGTAAAAACGAATATTTTTATTTTAAGAGAGCGAATGTTATTTGTACATTAGGCATTTCATTAATATTACACCGGAAAATTGATTATTTGTTTAATAAACTGAGCTGTCAATTGAATTTGACAGCTAACATTGACAGAAACTTATGACTCCGTTCAGAGAACTCTCGCTAGTTTAATTTTTTTCCGGCGAAATGTCGCCGGAAGATTTAAACGCACCCCTGGGTAAGCTCGCTCCATTGTCGACCTTGTATTTGTCACCCCTGGGGTGCGTTTAAATCTTCCGGCGATATTTCGCCGGAAAAAATTAAACTAGCGAGGGTTCGCTGAACGGAGTCTTAGGTTTCTGTCAAAGTTAGTTGTCAAATTCAATTGACAGCTCAGTTTATTGAACAAAATAATCCACAAATAATATTTACTCTCTAAAATAAAAATAATATTCGTTTTTACGGCGCGAATCGAGCAAAACAACAAAACTTAATGTCAATCTGACAGCAGGATAAAATTTTGCGTGGTAAAAAGGTCGCAAAAATTTATTCCTTTCAGTAAAAACATAGACCAGCGGACGACCGTAAACGGGGCAGATTAAATTTTAATTGGTATAATTTTCCACCTCTCGGTATACTTAAACGGGCTGTTTGACATTTAGTCAGTATAAATTTAAACTGGATATAGGATTTAAACGCAGCCCTGGGGTGCGTTTAAATCTTCCAGCGATGTTTCGCCGGAAAAAACATTAAACTAGCGAGGGTTCGCTGAACGGAGTCATATCTTTTTGTCAATGTTAGCTGTCAAATTCAATTGACAGCTCAGTTTATTGAACAAATAATCAATTTGCCGGTGTAATAAAAATCCATAATCCAAAAATAATATTCACTCTCTAAAATAAAAATAATATTCGTTTTTACGGCAAGAATCGAGCAAAACAACAAAACTTAATGTCAATCTGACAGCAGGATAAAATTTTGCGTGGTAAAAAGGTCGCAAAAATTTATTCCTTTCAGTAAAAACATAGACCAGCGGACGACCGTAAACGGGGCAGATTAAATTTTAATTGGTATCATTTTTCACCTCTCGGTGTACTTAAACGGGATGTTTGACATTTAGTCAGTATAAATTTAAACTGGATAAAGGATTTAAACGCAGCCCTGACCTAGACTACTATGGCCAAGAGCAAACCCATAACACATATCTAATAAAAACTTTTTTCAAAAAAAATTTAACCGACTTCAAAAACAACCACAAAAAAAAACCGGCCAAGTGCGTGTCGGGACACGTACAGTGTAGGGTTCCGTAGTTGCCCATCAAAATACTTATGCGAATTAACTAAGCTGATTCGCTGAATTTAATTTTAAAGAGAAGAATTTTCAAAATCGGTCCAGGAGTCTGAGAAATCGGGGAAAATACATAAAAAAAAGATTACGACGAATTTAGAACCTCCCCCTTTTTTGAAGTAAGTTAAAAATAGTTGACGATAAAAACCCACCTATCCCCAAAAAACATACCGTAAAAACATACCTATTACAGCTGTAAAAATAAAGTTGACAAACTTACATTTGCAGTTGACGAGCTTGTTCTCCGATACATTTTGTTTAGGAAAATATGTTATCCAAGTACATTTTATAAGTTGGTCGACTATTACTCGTAAAGTTGTAAAGCCTACTTAGTCATGATAATTTTCCTTTAAACTTCGTTATATATACTACTATTGTGAATTTTTTCACACCCCGAAACATAACCGTTTAGCTGGTAGAGGGGGGGGACACTCGAGTCGAGCAAAATTTAGCACTTTAAAGCTTAATATTTCACAAACGAATTTTTTTATCAAAAAATTGTTAATGGAAACTATCAATATTTTTTAAAGACCTATTTAATGATACCCCGCACTAAGGGGTACGCGAGAAAAAAAAAAACATCCCCTCTTTACGTGTACAGGAGGTACCCTAAAAAAAAATATTTTACGAGATTTTATTTTACCACTTTTTCGGCACAACAAATCCGTATATTTACACCAAATTACAGCTCTCTAGTACTGTGCGTCTCTGAGCTAAACTGCGGACAGACGGACGGACGGACGGACGGACGGACGGACGGACGGACATGGCGAAACTATAAGGGTTCCTTGTTGACTACGGAACCCTAAAAAGGGTAAAATAACCTACAAAATAACTTTTCTTTCGGAAGTCGGTGGCTTTGTTTTTTTATTTCGTTGTCTTTTTGCCACCGACTTCCGAAAGAAAAGTTATTTTGTAGGTTATTTTACCCTTTTTTGTGGTTGTTTTTGAAGTCGGTTAAATTATTTTTGAAAAAAGTTTTTTATTTTACTCTTTTTAGTTTAGATATTCAACCCAAATTCTTGTCAAATACACACATCAAAAGTTTCTAGGGATCAACATATATTTTTGCAATAACTTTTCTCCTGATTGATATTAATTAAAATGTTCTTTAAGGATTCATCAAATAAAGTGTTATCGTTTGTCACAGTAACGATAAACCAAGTCACCTTTGCATTCATAAAGAAATTTGCCATTTTCCTAATAAAGGGATTTTTGACATTTGAACCACTAACATTAAAGTTCGAAAAAAAGACTGAAATAACAGTTTTCTTTAAAATTTTATTGGGTAACTTAAACAATTAATAATCCGTGTTTCTACCGCGAACACTAACAACACAAGAACATCGGTTTGGCATACTCAAAATGAGTTCATCCAAATCACGCTGTGGAATTGCCGCCCATGTTCGTTGCAACAACAAAAAAAGGTCTTCTTGCGACTGGATACCCTCCATATTCGGCAGAGCTCTTCTCTGTAGCATATCCCATGCATGCTCAATCGGGTTCAAGTCTGGCGACTGAGCAGGCCAGGGCAGGACATTGATGTTAGCTGCGGCGAGAGTCTGTCTTACAACGCTTGCGGTGTGCGGTCGTGCATTATCATGCATTAACTGAAATAAGGGACCGATTTGCACTTGTAGAGGAACGATGACGTCTGATACAATCGTCTCAGCATAAATTTGAGCGTTGAGGTTGCCTCTGATCCAAATCAACTCAGTTCTTCCACCGATCCAAATACCCGCCCATACCATGATGGTTCCACCACTATAAGGATGGACTTCCTGGCAGGATTTTAATCGCTGTTGGCGTCCAGGGGTTCTCCAGTGTCGTATACGTCTTGTATCCGGTCTCATACCAAAACGAGACTCATCAGAAAAGCACACGAAACGCCATTGTTCTTCTGCCCAATTTCTGTGTTCAAGAGCCCATTGATATCGAATCCTACGATTGTGCATTGCTATAGGTGGTACCCGTAGCGGTCTTCGGGAATGAAGGTTCACTTCATGCAAGCGGTTTCTGACTGTTTGGTCGCTAATTAAGTTCCCTGAAGAGTGATGAAGCCTCACGGCTAACATCATGGCGGTTATTGTTGGAGCTCTTCGAGTTAAGATTTGAATGTATCGGTCTTGTCTCCGTGTGGTGCAGCGATACCGTCCTCCATGGCGCTCAGCCACGGTACCAGTGCTTCGGTAACGTGTCCAAAGTCGACTGATAACACTCTGACTTGTATTCAGAGCTAAAGCCACAGTACGTTGCCGGGAACCAGCTTCTATCATTCCCACGGCTCTGAGGATTTCTTCCCTGCTTAAATGACGTCGCCGCTCCATAATAACGTTGGTTTTAATCAGTAGTAGGGAAACAGTAGCACTAATAATGTCTTCAATGCGTTGTATGTTTTTATAGGGAAAATATTGACAGCTGATTTTCATCTTTTACTCGAATTTGATTTACAGTTCCTGATTCAAATTATGAAATGCACCAAAAAGGATCCATATAAATTTATAAAATCATAAATTTATTACACAGCCACATCTCAATCTCAAGAAATCCGCATAAAAATGCTTGATCCCTAGACACTTTTGATGTGTGTACATTATTTTCTTACAAGTGTACTAGAATTTTGTAATCCGTGGCACCGGTATTAACATCGCTCATGTACACATGCTAATAAAATTCCCTATCTCAAAAACTGCTGAACAGATTTCCATGAAACTTGCAGTATTCCCTAAGGTGAACGATCCCAAAAGATAGTACAACAAAAAAAGAATTTTGAAAATCGGTCCACAATTGGCGGAGTAATCGCGTAACAAACACGCGAAAAGTAATGTCATCCAAGTAGCCGAAATCAATAAAAATGCTCACAAAATAAAAAGTACAGAACCAAATTGGATGAAATTTTTATGGGACCACACTGCAAGTATACCTACTGCATCGAACAAAAAAAGAATCACACTAATCGGACTAGAAACCTCGGAGTAACGCCGACCGAATTGAGAACCTCCTCCTTTTTTTGAAGTCGGTTAAAAATAGTAAAAAGTGGTAAAAAGTAATAGTTTACATCAATTACAAACGAGGTACCTAGGTCATACAAATAATTTTTACGTACGAGTGGCCATTTCAAAAAATAGGTATTTAGAAAAACTCGTGCTGTCCCTCTCGCGCGTTGAAAAACCCCCGATCGTGCGACAGAGAGCGTCGCAGCTCGCGACTGACTGTGAGTATTTTTTATATGAAATTTGTCTCTCGGGAGAAAACGTTTTTCACATACTAAATCACGACCAATCTCTTAGATTCTGGAGTCAATCGTTTCAGCATATTATATTCTAGGTTTGTAGGTTTTGCTTTTTTTCTAAAACTTCTTTGTTTTTAAAATACAAAGGTTTAACTTCAATGAAGATTTTGTCATAAAAATAGTAACGCTTAGGCGCCTGTAACTTTCAAACTATTATAAATTTTGAAAAAAGAAAACCTATAAACTTAGTTTTTTACTGTGTCAGAAGCATTCTAAAAAATCATTGAGATAGGATAACATTTAGGGGTAGGAAAACATTTTCTCGTTTAGTATGGACGAGAGCTCGGTAGACGATTTTCTTAACTACTGCGTGAATCGTGCCATAAAATGTAAAATAAGATAACTTAAATTAAGCTAAAATTAGAGTACTTATGGTTACAGTCTGTCATCATTATTATTGTTGTCACTGCTAGGACACAGGCTTCCTCTCTGTGAGAGGGAGCAGTCTATGCAATACATCAATTAGGAAGGTATCTACAACAATATCTACCTACATGTCCATCTATTTGTACACACAAAGCACTATAGTTGGGAACTATCCCAACCATTTCTTGTTCTCATCTCAAATAATGGAAAACGCAGTTCCCGATAACCGAGCTTTGTTTGTGACAGTTATTGGTAACTAGTTATCAGTAGTACATAGAGACGGTTGCAACTCTGACTATTGTTTCGGCTTATGTATGTTACACCTATGTAAAACAAGCCGGCAACAAGTTTCTACAGTATTCACGTCGAGTAGGTACTACATAATAATTATTCGGGCCACACTAATGTTTGAATGGATTCAGTTGTTTGTTGGATTTTTTAAAGGAAAAATTCAAGAACACTGAATGCTCGAGTTGGGAATCGCACCCAAGACCACAAGCTCAACAGTAACCAGGGCCTGATTAACCCTTAGGCAAATTAGGCTGCAGCCTAGGGCGCGAGGATCGAGGGGGGCGCCGAAATCATCTTGCCTCTTCTCTTTTTTTAAATATTTAATTTAAATTTTTCTCTAGTGTAAATATTTAAAACAAAAATCAAGTCGAAGCAACTTCACACACTAGATGACCACGCTCAAAATCAAAATCAAAATCAAAGCATTTATTTCAAGTAGGCCAGTTAGGGCACTTTTGAATTGTCATAGACAATTAAAGGAATATTAAGTATTAAACACTAAAAAGTTATGGTGCTACAGTCCCAGTCACAAGACATAAAAACTGTGAAAGTACCGTAGATGCACGTTCCAAGTCGTAGATCTCTATGGAGAAGAACGTGCAAGAAACTCCATGGACACTCTTTTCAGATCGCCAAAATTATTACAGAATCATTGTTACATCATTCATTCTTAGATGGTACATTATGTGAGAACGATGTAGCAAGTTTAAAAGTGTCCATAGTAAAATTTAAAACAAAGACAATTCAGAAATAAAAATCAATAAATTAAAATAAACCGTGGCAGCTAGGAGATGACCAGTCGCAACTGACAGCGCCCGTTCACGAACATGACACATGCATCAGCACCATTCGGCTCAACCATTTTGAAGGGAGCCAAATGATCCGAGACACGCGCCACCATCAGCGAGACAATTGAGTGAGCATGACACACTCTCAACCGCCAGGGTCATTCAAGTCAACAAGAGACGTAGGTACTCAGTGAATGACAGCTCTGAAGTACATAGTACTCACACAATGTCGGCTATGAAGCTATATAATACAAGGAAGATTCATCATCATCATCATCAGCCTATTAATGTTCCCACTGCTGGGACACAGGCCTCCTCTCTGTGAGAGGGGGGGGGTGGGCCATAATCCACCACGCGGGCCCAGTGCGGATTGGTGGATGTCACATGTCTTCGAATTTTTGGTTCTAGGACATGCCGGTTTCCTCACGATGTTTTCCTTCACCGTCAAGGAAGATTGAATCTATACAATGCAAATACAGTTGTACAATCTTCAGCAGCTCCAACAATGGTATTAAGTATACTTCCACTATTAATTTATTTATACATTCACTGTCTCATGGAGCAGGACCAGCATGGAGCCAGGCATTATTATCAGCGATTATCAGCTCATCTCATGGTCAATGGAAATGGCAACTAAGTTGTCTATAGAAACTAAGCCAATACAAGTCATGCGGCCAAATACGACATAGATTTGGTTTTCTACTTGGTAGCCTGCTTGGTAGTACGTACTTGTCATAATTTTGGTCTTATGATGCGTGAGGTAGGTACTTTACCTTTATGTACGGTCAGCTTAAAAAATGGTTTGCCACCCTAAGCCCCTAAGGTTGAATGTCATGGCACGCCGCTATCGCGGCGGTAAGACCCCTCTCGGCGTCCTGACCTACCGCATGACGCAGATCCTCACCGGACACGGAAGTTTCGGGAGGTACCTGTGTTTGATAAGGAAGGAGGAAACGCTTGGGTGTCACCACTGCACTGTGAGGACCGCCCAGAGGACACGGTGGAGCATACGGTGCAGGACAGCCCCGCTTGGGCAGAGCACCGCCGTGTCCTCACGGCGGCGATAGGCGGAGACCTCTCGCGCCCGGCATTGGTCGAGGCCATGCTGCGGGGCGAGACGGATTGGGAAGCGGTCGCCTCCTTCTGCGAAGCAGTCATGCTCGCGGAGGATGAGGCGGGCCACGTGAGGGAGAGGACAGCGTCCTCCCTCCACCCCACCCGCAGTGGTAGACGCCTACGGAGCCGGACGTCGGCAGACGATCTCCGGCCACCGTAGGCGCGGGCATGCGGGCGGCGAGTAATGGGCGACTCGCTGTCCGACCATGGACCATGCCCGGGTCGACGGCGCGTTGTGTTCCACGCGCGCGCGCCTCAAAGAGTATCAGCACAATGACCTTTTAGAGGGCCAATGCCTGCTGGGGTCGCGGGACACCGTGGATTTTAGTCAGTACAAGTATGACAGTCCTTCCCGCCCTGCCCTGGCTGGGAGGACTCATTTGATGAATTTACCACGATAAAAATAAAGGTTGAATGTGTAGATTAAAAAACAACGTTACTTTCGCTTGCAGATTGATCTGAAAAATGTTACAGGTAATATGAAGTAGTATCTGATAGTGAACCATGTTAAAATTCTCGCACTACTACTTAGTAACTACTTTTTAGGCCGTCCGTAACGCACCTGGCGGGGGCGCGTCCTCATAATTAGCCTAGGGCGGTCAGAACTCTTAATCAGTCGCTGACAGTAACGCTTACCGTCCACTGGACTTACCCTTGAATTTGATGTGACTATATAACTGAAAAAAAGATATTTAATGAATAGTAAAAAAAATGAAGGAAAACATCGTGAGGCATGTCCTAGAACCAAACATTCGAAGATATGTGACATCTAGGTACCGACCCGCACTGGGCCCGCGAGGTGGAGTCTGTGTCCCAACAGTGGGAACATTATAGGCTTATGATGATGATGATGATGAAAAAAAAAATGATTGAAAACCATAAAACTTTTATCATAGCAGAGTTCCGAACCGATACAGGTGCAGCTGCAGATTCAAGCGCCGTGTTTTAGAAATGTTAAGCCGTATTTAAGAACAACTACAAAATGTAAACAGGAACGATCTCGACGATCATTTACAACGTGCTGATGTTGGCAAAGTTAACATGAACTGCACGTCGGCGTCGGTTCCCGTTAAGCTGCTGGTAAACTTGAACATTCACATATAACGAGCATTGCGAATGCGAAGCGAATGTTTAATTCTAGAAAAAAATGAGAGCGTTTTAGCGAGCATTCTAACGAGCGTTCTGGCGAGCTTTGTGGCGAGCTTACTGTCAAGTCTGATATCGTCATGAACAAAAATTTTTTGACGACTATCGACTATGGTAGCAGCCCAGGAAGGGATTTTTGCAGTGACTCGAGCGCATAGATATATTAAAGAAGGAGATATGGCGCAGAGTTCAAAATGTATAGAAAACGAGTGAAGCCACAATTGCCCCACCATAACGCTAATAATACACACACAGTTCTGTCAAAACAATACTACGAAAAAGTGCACACACGAGCCATCGATAGCTCAGGGGTCCATATTGGCTCACCTAAAGTTGTTTACCCGAAATTGTTCTTCCTAACGATTTGTAATAAAGAAGGTTATGTTGAGAAAATATAGGAAAACAAACAATAGTATAATAGATGTTTATTGCTACTGACATTATGAAGTCGAATGATTCGGAATTATGAACATTAGTGACAGAGCAATTAGGAGTTGTGATCATTAGGATTAAAAATGTTAGGAATACAATTTTCGGGTTTCCAATGATCGGAGTTTAAATTTTAGGTGAACTTTGGCGCGCCCGTAGCTCAGTCATTTAAATATAAACCTAATCCTTTACACTACAGCGTACTTTTTCCGTATAATTTACTCACACTAAAACAATTCATTGTGTGTTGTCGAGACACGGGGGCGGATACGACTACTCCCGCTCAAATACAACGGACGCACCATGAGACATTACGCCTTGATGAGGTATAGTTATGTCAGTTTTACATTGCTTGTCCAGTTACTCAGTGGTAGACTGAGGTGGTTGTAAAAGAGCAATGTATTTAATACAGTCGGAGTAATATAGGAAAACTAAAATAAAGTAGTACAAGTCAATAGCTGAGCGAAACGCTCCACGTGGTCACCGACACGCCCCCTTGCCACTTCTCCTGTTTTTAATTTTTCTGTGCTCGAGCGTGTCGAGTATTTCTGTAAAACTGTTTTTTTAACAGTTTTAAAACTGTTTACACGCTCTCCCCCCACTAAAATAGAAAACTTGTCATTAACTTTTTTTCTTTTAAGAACATAATCTTTCAAATCCAGTAGGTCACCATGACGCTCGAGTATCTGCAAATTTAGCATCCTCGCCTCCCCTACTACAGAGCGTTCGCTAGAAAGATCGTGAAAATGCTCGTAGCGATGTTTGGTTCTATGCAAAATTAATAACGGCGAATGCTCGATGTTTTTCCAAACCGTTGTAGTTCATGAAGGAATATTTAATTTTCTCTGTCGTTTACCTTGCTGCGAACTAGTCTTACTTCCACTAACAGTAGATACTTTTTCTTAGAACTTATCTTTCGATATGTGTGGTGAAGGTGCAGTGTAACATTTTGCGCATGAATTTTACCGCGGGACTGTCTCATCAGGTTCCTTCACCTTGCCCTGGAACGTAAAGGGCTGTTGAAGGATCACGGTGGATTTTAGTCAGTGCTAGTCTGACAGTCCCTCCCGTTCCGCCCTGGGCCGGGCTCAAATTTGATCATTTTAACGCGATAAAAAAAAACGCATGAAAGTTTACGTTGAAGAAAGCCAGGGCGACGTTCATGGCTGATTCAGCTCGTTTTATATTTATGACGGCACGACCGTTAGCGCAGTTGTTGAGCTGCTGCGATGAGAGTCGCGTGTTCGATTCCTGCTCGGATCAAATATTTATATGGCCCAAAACTGGATCTAGTTGTTTGTGTATGTGGGTTTAAATGTTCGTCTAGCAGTTTTTTTTTTAATGATTTTAGTTAAAATGTGGTACTGCATGGTATCCGGATAACTCCCGAGCAAATATTTCAAGTAATCGGCGCATAAATGATCCTTCAATTTATTAGAAACCATTTTATTTAACAAGTTTTCTTTATAGAATATAGAAATAAATTTTTCACTGATTTGCCGTATGTCATGAAGTCAAGACAAAGTTATGTTCTTAATAGAGTAATAACGAACGTAAAAAAATTGTTCCTTCACTTCCTTTTTTGTGGATTTTCCTTAGAAAATTTGAGCTCATAACAGTATGAGCTCGAATTTTCTAAGAAAAATAGACCACAGGGTCTACATCTACACTAATATTATAAAGAGGAAAGATTTGTATGTGTGTGTGTGTGTGTATGTTTGTAATGAATATACTGAAAAACTACCATTCCGATTTAAAAAAAAATTTCACCATTATAAAGTTACTTTCACACTGAAGCTATTGTCAAACAGAAAGGCGAGGCGCGTGGCAAGCGCGAAGCGAGGCGTTTTTGTTTGTAATGTATGGAATTGTTTGAAGCCAGTCACTAGACTATGGGATCGCTTTCGCTTTTCTATGTGACTGGATTCAAACAATTCCATAGATACACTACAAATAAAAACGCTTCGGATCGCATTCGCTTCGCCTGTCTGTTTCACAATAGCTTTAGTACCTAACATAGTGCGAAGCCGGGACGGGCCGCTCGTTTTAAATAACAATAATTATGTTCACAAATTTTAACAACTTGCTTTCCGGCAGCGATATTGCTCATGGGGTTTTAAAGAATATAGAGGCCTATATCACTCAGGAATTAAGTAGTTTTGTACTGGTGAAAGAATTTTCAAAATCGGTTTAGTAGTTCCATAGATTATATTATTATACTTCCTACAAACTGTTTCTGTCTGTTTGTAATGGTTAATCTCTGAAATGGCTAGGCCAATTTTGACAGGACTGCTATTGGCAGGTAGCTGATGATTTTATTTTAGAAATATTTCTTTGTTAAAAAAAAATACTTTGTTGAGTTCCGACATCAACGCGAACGAAGTCGCGGGCACAGTTAGTCCTAGCATAAGTTTTTCTGTCCACAAGAGCGGAGTGAGACTACGGAGCGGAGAAATATTAACCAATAGGAATGCACTGTTGAAGAGGATTGGGATTAACTGGAATCCTATTGGTCAATATTTCTCCGTTTCTCCGTTCCACAGGCTCGCTCCGCTCCTTAGACTAGCTGTCAGAGTTCTGGGCTACCTGTAACGACTGTCAAAGTTCTACAAATGACAGCCGGGAGTGCCGGGACTAACGGCATACGTGCTTTCCAATTTGATGGACGCTACAAAAGACGTCAAACTCGGGCAAATCGCAGTTGACACGCGATAAATAAATCCATCGTTATTCTTTACCCTAGGGCCACACTAACAGGAAATTCAGTTAATTATCGCATTAATCGACGTTTATACGAACATTAAATATGACTATTTACCTACCGTCTTTCTACAAAAAAGTTAAACATCGGTTCATCAAAAGTTGACTAAAAACTGTCAAATGAAAAACGGCATTTGACGTGGACAAAAGGGTCGTTTTGTAGATAGAACCGCAAAACGACTCTTTTGCCGTAGGTACTAATTAATGAAAAAAAAAGTTTCATTAATTTGTTAAAGTAATTAGTAATTTATTTTTCACACCACCTGCTCGTAAATGTCAAATTATTATGTCTGCTAACCGGCCGTAAAGCAAGGCATTGTTCCCCCCCGCTCGAGCCGGGCAATAATATATGTACTGAATTTAAATATTCCCGTGGGAATAATGTGATTTGAATTTGGAACCTCAAACAAAACATAGTATGAAAACTTTGAACGAAGGAATTGATGCAGCGGCGGCTGCCCCCCGGCAGTCCCAACTGCAACAGCTGATCGCTTGCTGAGGTGGGCACCACAGCATGCTCACGTTCGAAGGTTGTCGTACCACATCAATTTTCAAAATTCGGATTTATTTCCTCGCAGGTGGTGTGAAAAGCAGAGTACTCACCTCAGGAATAAAGCTGCCTTTGTCTTGGGCTAACTTACATCCCTCGCTACACTAAGGATTCTTATCTTAATTCCCTCGTTTCACTCGTGAATTAACACTTGAACCTCCTCGCTGCGCTCCGGAGGTTCACCCCCAGAATCCTTAGTGTCGCTTCGGGATTCAATACGCCCGTGACGTAAGGCACTGCTTTATTCCCTTGGTGCGTAATCTACTATTTCACACCACCTGCTCGTAAATGTCAAATTATATGTCTGCTAACCGGCTGTAAAGCAAGGCATTGTTCCCTCCCGCTCGAGCCGGGAATAATATATGTACTGAATTTCATTATTCCCGTGGGAATAATGTGATTTGAATTTGGAACCTCAAACAAAACATAGTATGAAAACTTTGAACGAAGGAATTGAAGCAGCGGCGGCTGCCCCACGGCAGTCCCCACTGCAACAGCTGATCGCTTGCTGAGGTTGGCACCGCAGCATGCTCACGTTCGAAGGTTGTCGTACCACATCAAATTTCAAAATTCCAATTTAATTCCTCGCAGGTGGTGTGAAAAGCAGAGTACTCACCTCAGGAATAAAGCTGCCTTTGTCTTGGGCTAACTTAAATCCCTCGCTACACTAAGGATTCTTATCTTAATTCCCTCGTTTCACTCGGGAATTAACACTTGAACCTCCTCGCTACGCTCCGGAGGTTCACCCCCAGAATCCTTAGTGTCGCTTCGGGATTCAATACGCCCGTGACGTAAGGCACTGCTTTATTCCCTTGGTGCGTAATCTACTATTATTTATTTATCGATAGTTTCGCGTTTGATCACCATCTCCTCTGATGGTAAGCGATGACGTAGTAGAGGTGAAGCACTTTTGCTTATAATCTATTTATTACTTAGATATTCATAAAATTCGTTTGTGTTGTACCTATAGATAGAGATATAAGGCATTTACTTATTAAAGTTTATATAAATCTCATCTGAGGTTTAAGGTCTAACCTATGAAATATTTATCCTAGATAATAATATTCTTTTTCGTAAAACTGAGGTCTCGTATTCCTCGATATTTTTATTAGATTTTTTGCATAACGATTTATGAGGATGTTCTACGAACCGTATAACTTTTTGTTCCTTTAAATATTTTGCTTTATCTTGTTAAAGGTTTTATATCCAATTTTTTTATTGTAGATAGGTACTTAGGTACTTACTGCTTAGGTAAGTGCTGTGTGAGATGCTTATAAACCAGACCGCACGTCCTCGCGGTCTGACGGAGAAGCGGATCTCTCGTCGTGTTGATTTGAACGAAATCCGTTGATGACAATCACATCACCTTTAAATACTGGTGATAAATATTGTACCTCGATTTGAAAAGAGATGATAGTCCAGTTTTGGGTTTGGAAGAGCGTTTTCTCTTTCGCATAACCAACTACAATAAATCACAAATAAGTGAGAAACGTCACATGTGAGTGTGTGACAGAGACCTGTACCCTTAGCACGAATTTTCACTCTTTTACTTTACAGCATCTTTCCAGTATTTACAGCGTTTTTGTATGAAAAAACGGAACAGCGCCTCTGGTGTAGGGTACTGTACCCTTAGCACGAATTTTCAGTATTTGAGACGTAAAGTAAACTGGAACTTTGACAATTTCAAACTGACAATTTTCAATGAAAAATTTAGTTCCTTCTCCGCACACCAGAGGCGCTGTTCCGTTTTTTCATACAAAAACGCTGTAAATACTGGAAAGATGCTGTAAAGTAAAAGAGTGAAAATTCGTGCTAAGGGTACTGCTCTAAGATGCCCACATTGCCCATTGTCTCTTTGTACCTGTGCACCAACCGACTGAATAGATGAGTGACACTTACCACCATTCCGCGCGGAATACTTTCCACACTTTTGTATCGCCGCCACCACCTGTCCGCGCGGAGGATCGACGATGTGCCAAAATTGCCTATCCCTATTTTTTTCAGTAAACTATTAACAGTTTTCTTCTGAACAAAACTTTAAAAACTATTCCTTTATTACATTTGCACATAAAGTATTAAGTAAGTACCTATTCTCATCTTGCCTTCATCATCTCTGATTATTTGTTAAGAAAAAGAGTTCATAGTGAAGTAGTTTATAAGTATGAGTTGTGGTGAATGTAAAGTTGTGATTAAAATCTGGCATATCATGCCAAATAATTATTTATAAGTTAGGAAGGAGAGATGACAGACATGTAGACTAAAACTACTGTAAATGATAAGAAGAAATCAGAATAATACACATTTAAAATACACACATCAAAAGTGTCTAGGGATCAACATATATTTTTGCAATAACTTTTCTCCTGATTGATATTAATTAAAATGTTCTTTAAGGATTCATCAAATAAAGTGTTATCGTTTGTCACAGTAACGATAAACCAAGTCACCTTTGCATTCATAAAGAAATTTGCCATTTTCCTAATAAAGGGATTTTTGACATTTGAACCACTAACATTAAAGTTCGAAAAAAAGACTGAAATAACAGTTTTCTTTAAAATTTTATTGGGTAACTTAAACAATTAATAATCCGTGTTTCTACCGCGAACACTAACAACACAAGAACATCGGTTTGGCATACTCAAAATGAGTTCATCCAAATCACGCTGTGGAATGGCCGCCCATGTTCGTTGCAACAACAAAAAAAGGTCTTCTTGCGACTGGATACCCTCCATATTCGGCAGAGCTCTTCTCTGTAGCACATCCCATGCATGCTCAATCGGGTTCAAGTCTGGCGACTGAGCAGGCCAGGGCAGGACATTGATGTTAGCTGCGGCGAGAGTCTGTCTTACAACTCTTGCGGTGTGCGGTCGTGCATTATCATGCATTAACTGAAATAAGGGACCGATTTGCACTTGTAGAGGAACGATGACGTCTGATACAATCGTCTCAGCATAAATTTGAGCGTTGAGGTTGCCTCTGATCCAAATCAACTCAGTTCTTCCGCCGATCCAAATACCCGCCCATACCATGATGGTTCCACCACTATAAGGATGGACTTCCTGGCAGGATTTTAATCGCTGTTGGCGTCCAGGGGTTCTCCAGTGTCGTATACGTCTTGTATCCGGTCTCATACCAAAACGAGACTCATCAGAAAAGCACACGAAACGCCATTGTTCTTCTACCCAATTTCTGTGTTCAAGAGCCCATTGATATCGAATCCTACGATTGTGCATTGCTATAGGTGGTACCCGTAGCGGTCTTCGGGAATGAAGGTTCATTTCATGCAAGCGGTTTCTGACTGTTTGGTCGCTAATTAAGTTCCCTGAAGAGTGATGAAGCCTCACGGCTAACATCATGGCGGTTATTGTTGGAGCTCTTCGAGTTAAGATTTGAATGTATCGGTCTTGTCTCCGTGTGGTGCAGCGATACCGTCCTCCATGGCGCTCAGCCACGGTACCAGTGCTTCGGTAACGTGTCCAAAGTCGACTGATAACACTCTGACTTGTATTCAGAGCTAAAGCCACAGTACGTTGCCGGGAACCAGCTTCTATCATTCCCACGGCTCTGAGCATTTCTTCCCTGCTTAAATGACGTCGCCGCTCCATAATAACGTTGGTTTTAATCAGTAGTAGGGAAACAGTAGCACTAATAATGTCTTCAATGCGTTGTATGTTTTTATAGGGAAAATATTGACAGCTGATTTTCATCTTTTACTCGAATTTGATTTACAGTTCCTGATTCAAATTATGAAATGCACCAAAAAGGATCCATATAAATTTATAAAATCATAAATTTATTACAAAGCCACACCTCAATCTCAAGAAATCCGCATAAAAATGCTTGATCCCTAGACACTTTTGATGTGTGTAGTTGTAAAATCTACACCACTACACCTGCAAGAAAAAGAGAACTATTGTCTTATTTAGTTTACTCGGAGCGCTGAAGAATCAGCGCCATCATTAGTTTAATTAGTAGAACAACCTCTTTAAGCTACGTGTATAAGATCATGTCCGGGATCTTTCCGGAACCCTCATTACTCTGAATAAAGGACGTTGACACGGAGGTCAACAATGAACCCGGTTTATTGCAGTCCACTGCTGGACAAAGGCTCCTCCAAGTTGCGTCAACTAGTCCGTCGCCGGTTTGCGTTCAAATTAAACCAAGAAAATCTTCCGCCTGGCACTATTTTGTTTTGTTTCTGCTAAGAACTCGGATCTTTATTAATGCCTGCTCCTTGATTAAGCCAAAGAAATATAGTACAACAATACAGTAAGCGTTATGATACTTTTGGAATCAGCACACATCTTAATAATCTTTATCCTACTAAAATTATAATACGTTTTGCGAAAAATCCTGTTGCGAAACACCCCACAGCGATTGATCATTATAATTATATCCTCTTGGTTTTTTACCAAAAAAATCTAATTGGTTAGTCAGGTAGATTAAGCAAAAATATTTGACCCAATTTTTTTCTTTTCACACGTAAACCAACATTTTAAGATTCACCTGTTTTAAAATTGACAATCCGTCTCACGCAAGTACAGTTTATACTTGCTTCTGACGAAACGAGTCCCGACTCTCGAATTTTGATACCTTATAATTTATATCTTTGTAAATGTGCATTATGTAGATTGGGATATTGTGAGCAATGGGTTTTCTTCTTCAATCAAGGTTCTTTTAAATATACAAGTGGTTGTTTATTATGTATAAAATAATAATAACTATAATATATAAATAAACGTCTTTCTCGTGCACTGCCGTTCGCTCTCTACCCAAAACATGTCGTCCTTCTGTCGTCTTTCTCTGTTCTTTTCTCATACTTCCCTTCCCTTCACTCATTCGTCTGCGTTCTGTTCCACACTCATTTTACACTTTTACATCAATCCTACATTAATCAAACGCCATAAAAATACGTACTTATCAATTTTTTCAAAACTTTAACAGACTTCTAATTAGATTTGCAATTTGTTGATACTGTCAACATGGCTATTGAAGAGAAAGAGAAAATACAAGACGATAATATTGTGTTGTGGTGTTCTTATGGTAATAAGCAGAAAAGGAGCACTTAAGTCGGCTTTTGTTTTCTTCAGCCATTTAAGTACATAAGTAAGCTAGTAATTAACGCGCACAGCATTCGTGGATCGTGGCGTCATCACACTCTAGTTTTATATCGGCTCTCCCTTTGAAAATGTTGGCAGGTTTGTTGATATTCGTACGACAGGGTGAATTTTTCAACTAGGCTTGGATGGCTATTTTCGAAATTATGAGGAATATCGAAAAACGCTGAAAGGAGTCTCGAGGCCGATTTTGACGAAAACTAAAATTGCGTCATTGGATTTTAGAAAAACTCCTGACCAGGAATCGAATCCGCTGATTTTGGAAAAATTGTATTATTGCACCAATCGATAGTGTTGCTAATAAGAATCAAATTCTGGGAATTAAACATATACGGCAAACTTAAGGAAAACGTCTAACCATCGATTCCCGGCTCGGGTTATTTATTTTTCTTATAACCAATGATACAGTTTTAGTTTTCGTCAAATTCGGTCTAGACTGCATTTCCTGTTTTTTGGCATTTCTCATAGTTTCTGATATATTAGCCACCCACGCCCAGTTGAAAAATTCACCCTGTAAATATAGAACCAAATATTTCACAATGTGCGCTTCGAAATCGATCAGCAAAATACTAGTTTGCTTCGTTAATAATTGGGGCACTACGATTTCCGTGAATTGACTTGAAAAATTCGACTCAAATTTTTTGACAGTCAGTGTTTGAATTTTTCCTTTGTTCATGTTTTTACACAACAAATTGAAATGTTAGGAAAATATTAATTTATTTCATTCTGCGAGATAAAAATCTAGGCTTGGATGCATGACGCAGTCCTATCCTCGCACCCTCGTACTTGTGCACACAAGCAGGAAAAGTGAGGAAAAATGAACATGCCGTGAAATATTTCTATAATAATTAATTATGTATGAGTACCTATATGTATTAGATATAAAAAAGTGTTGTACCTACTACAAGATAATATATAATTTTACAAGTTGCAAATATTTATATGACAAGTATTTTATCAAATGAACGTATTTGTTTATGGATAGTAGCGGGCGGTCTTCTGTAGTTTCTCCCTACCTTCAAGGGAAAAGTTGAGAGTTATGTATTTGTATACAAACAGTGATATGTGGAACAAAATTAACAGCACGGTTGGCGCAGTGATTGAGCGATGTAACTCGTAGTAGTTGTTCCCGGTCTGGGTATTTGTTTGTTGAAATGTTTTGAAACGCAGACGCACCCACAATACAGGAGATATTCCTAGTGTGGGGCAACGTTTAAAAAAATACAATCCAGTTAAATGTTAATTACGTCCACTAACATTATAAAAAGCAATTTGGAGAACAAACAATAGCTTCGCACGTAAAAAACATTGAAAAGCTTACACATGTGATATAAATTCATGACTACTTGCTCGCTAATTTCGCCGAAAATTTATAACGTTTACCTTATAATAACAAGCGAGACATAAAAAAGCTTGAGATGAAATTCTGCCGACGTATTTTACTCCTTTGCGCTTCACACAGCTTCACCTTAGGGAGCTATAAAAGAAAACAATTGAAAACAATTTTCTCCTTGAAAAGCTTTTTCATACGGAGGAGGCATAAGATACGATACTCATATTACACAAAAAATCGCATAATATCCATGCAATCTAGAAAATGTACGAGTAAAAGTAAAAATAAAATCTGTCAAAGTGGGAAGCTGCTATTTTTAATACGTCGGTGAATGTGTAAGGGGCTGCCTCCACGAGCGTGAGAATCGCGGCGATATTATCGTCGTGCCACGTATTTCCATACACTCTCTATGAACCCGTCTCCACACGGCGATATTATCGCGGCGATTTGACAAGTGGCAATGTGTGACATTAGTCGGGCGTATCGCCGCGCGCTCGTGGCGCTCTCGCAGCGAGCGCGCGGCGGGCGCGCGACGACCGCGTTACCAGTAGTGAAACAAAACAAAACTATAGCACAACGACTTGTCGCGGACTCGCGGCGATTCCGTTGCGAGTCGTCGCGCGCGCGCGGCGATTCCGTGACGATACGCTGGCGGAATAAACGCTCGTCGTGGAGATTCTCCGACGATAGAAGGACGGACTCGCAGCGTTTCCCTCGCCCGTGGAGATGGCGCCTAAGCTGTGTGCAGTCACGCAAGCCGCCGAGAGTCCAAATATAGCTGCATAGGCTTTCTAGCTGATAGTCCACATAATTGACTTTAGTATTGACTGCGTAAAAAATAAACATGGGCTTTTAGATTTTAGGGCAGACCAAATAGCTGATAATGGGTTGTTGTAAGTTCGCCACAAAAATAATTCCCCACGAAAAAAAGTTTTGATCCTGTTCTCCTAGTACTTTCTGTACCCTTAGCACGAATTTTCAGTAATTTTACTTTACAGCGTGGTTCCAGTATTTACAGCGTTTTTTGTATGAAAAATGAAACAGCGCCTCTGGTGTGCAGAGCAGGAACAATTTTTTCAGTAAATTATGAGAACGCTGTGTTTGGGACGTAAATTTTACAGTGATCCCATACAATATGCAAGTTTACAGCTGTTTACAGCAAAAAATGCTAGCACGAGCATGCAGCGATTTACTGTGGAGTACGTTACTGCAAAAATTCTGTAAAATGTCAATGCTATCTGTCACGTATTTATTGTGACAGATGTTATTCGAGATAATAAACATGAAAATACTGTTAAAATAAAAATAAATCCGTTATAATGGATATATTTCGCGTCTTTGTCAATTTTATCCAGCAAGCAATGAGTCAAAACATATACGGGACGTCTGGTAAGTTATATTTGTACAATGTTTGTAAAAGTTGTTGTTGCATTTTGTATTCTAGTTTTTCCTATTTTTTATTATTAAAATCCCTATCTTACTTACAGAATAAGCAAGCGCAGGGCCATAATATAAACGCAACCAAGTACTTTCAATGTGTTGAATCTGTGCAAAACCGAATTTAAAACAGGATTTCTACTAACAGAAAACGACCAACTTTATGCTAAAAAGCAAACTACTACAGTTATCAGCTTGGAAATTAAGGTAAGAATAACCAAAGATTATTAACCACACCTACTACTATCATAAGTTTATGCAGGATGTGATGATATACATCAACAGCTATCAAATGCAAAACCATCGCTTCATTCATTCATTATGTTATCAACCATTTGATTACGTTTATTGGTGAAGACAGTCTCACGACCCATTTCTACCCCTTTATAGGTACTGGTAGATTAAAAACATACCTATATAGTGTGCACTTTTGTCCGAATCTGTCACACTATATAAATTAACTGAACTACAATTCACAAGCAAGGTCCACCACCACTCAGCCAGCATCTTCGCTGTACCATTTTAGTTACAAGTCTTTTACACTAGAAAAATGGGTTAATTTAATGGTAATTTCTTTATTTTTACAGATTTTTTTATCTGTGGACAGTAACTCTACTGAGAGCAAGGATTACTCTCAATTTCGCTGCTGCTCTGTGAATCATGCAAGAAAAATACACTGAATTATATGACAAAATATGTAGTAGTTTACCTAATATTAGGTACATTTTGTGTTTTAACCAATTTTTAAAATAAATACAGAAATATGAATAGTTATATTTTATTTGCAAATCTTAGGCCGTGCGCTGCGTTAGGCGGGCGCCCGCGTGGCCTCGCTGTTTCATGTAATCTCATAGACCAGCGCTGCGTGCAGCGGGTCGCCCGTCGATGAGATTACATGAAAACAGCACGCCACGCGGGCGCCCGCGCCGGGCGTCCGCCTAACGCAGTGCACGGCCTAAATAACCCGTCGTCTCATCGTTCTCCTGCCCTTATTCTAATTCAACCGTCTATTTTTCTCTACTCATTATGTCAGTAGTCACCTTTTTACCAATATTATCATGCAAAAATAATTATATTTATTTTGCTCTGACAGAGCTGCTTAGCTTTTACAATTAAAATCATATCAAAATGAAAGTCGTTGGTATTTAATACTTTAATTATTTACATTCTGTAAGTTATAACAGTTTGTCACTAAATAACTATTACTAACAACATTAGGGAATATGATATTAGAATAATTTCACTTCACTGAGATATAACATTGAACATTTTTTGTTAATCAAAGTACCTAAATCCATGATGAAGAATTACACATTGATCCAATGGCTCTCAACTTTCTGTATCAAATTGTTTGCATGAAGTAATTAGGAAACATTTTAATCATACAGTAGTGGTTTCACACTAGGTATATCACTGTGTCAGCTGGTTTTATCTTCCACGTTATTCATGTCTGAAGAATGGCAGGTTCTACGATTATTTTGTGCTGATCCTCTTCTGCATGTCGATGGCAATCTAAATTAAGTCGGGCCAGAATTGGACCACGAGTTTTCCAGATAATAATATTTTTCCAGAGCTGAGTCGTCGATGATTTTCTCCCTTAAGTAGGTATCTACGCTTCTCGATTTTAGTGAAACGAACCACACAACTTTATTTGTTGAATTTCATAGCGTATTTTAAACATTTTTTTTAATGTTTGTTTATTTACGTACACATTGATTGATTTAATTGAATATTCGTTGTCATAGTTACCGTATTGTCAGCCTCTGATTTTAGATTTCCGCGTATCCTTGTGAAAAATGTAACTGATTGTTTTCTCGTTTTTATATAAAAATTAAATTTCTCCTTAAAATCAACTTTGTTTTCGTGTATATTTTTTAAATTCTATCAGCCTGTCTGATAGAATTCAAAAATGGTACACGGCAGCCCCCCAGCCAGCAATAGGATTGCAGTGATTTGAAAATTGGTTTTTGGGTAGTTAATTTCATAAAGACCTCCTTAGATTTATTATTTTCTTTTACAATTTTTTCGCTAAAATAATGAGTTGTCATTATTTGAAAGGACCCCCTAACCCTAAATAAAGGGAAAATTTTATAAAGTAGGAACACTGTCTTATATTGCATGTACGCATGTTAGACATGGTGCGTTTGAAAACGTTTGTCTACTACTTTAAATGTGAAATGAAATGCGGAAATTTTTTGTTTAGTTTTTTAATTCAAATCTATTAAATAATTAACACTTTTTGTACAAATATTTTCTTATTTAGTCACTGAATTTGGATTAGAACTGGGTATTTTAAAATTAAAATAAATATTAGTCAAAAAGTCGAGTTTCAGAACGATCCTATGGAGCAGCCATGCCACCACTCATGACCTTTAGACGTGGCGCTAGTGTCTATTTCATTACATCAAATTGCATTAAAAAATTAGTACCTCGAAATTTCCGAAAGTCATGAGTGGTGGGTCGGATTTTAGTGACTTCTCAGTGACGTCAGTTCGGCTGACAATAATCCCAGTATTTTTCACAGAAACTTTGCAGTATTTTACTTTACAGAGTCTGAGGTAGCACGAGTTATACAGAGAAATCGCAGTATTCCATCAAATTTACAGCAAAGTTCCAGTTTACTTTACGTCAAAAAGAGTGAATATTCGTGCTAGGGGTAGGTACTGTTCAGATTCCACATTGTGTCCTCGTTTTCGATAGTTTTGTGCTCGAATTTTTCTATTTAATTGTTCTGCTATCCGTGAAAATGGGGCAAATTAACAATAATAATAAAAAAAATAACAAAAACCTTTGGCTAATTTATAATTTTTTTTTCGGAGGGAATTAATTTTTCACACCACTTGCTCGTAAATGTCAAATTATATGTCATGCAAACAAGGAATAAAGCAGGTCATTGCTGCCCGTACGTGTTGCGTAATCTACTATTGTGGCGATCTTACAACAACCCCTATTACCATTGTGCCGTCTCATTTAAACTTACATCTTCTATTGTTTCCTATCGATTAACATGGCGACATTATTATACTGAAATGAGGCGCTGATACCTATATCTACAAGATATTTAATTAAATTAGCCATAAGCTAAAACTCAAAAAAAAACAATTGTTGTTATTTCGGTTTTTTGAGTGTTTTTGTTTTCGTTCATACACATTTGATTCGACTAGAGCTTACGAATAAATAAGAAAAGTAAGAACTGATTAAAACAATAAACTTAATAAATATATTAAAACGGTAACGCGTTCTGCCTACGATTTGCAAAGTCAGCGTGGCTCATATTTTTTTCATCCCCCCATCTCGGAAAGACTACTTTTTCTATTCGATATCTGAGCGTAAAAGCCGTTTTTATGCTCTAGTGGATAAAGTAAATTGAATTTAGAACATGCACGTGCACTAAAGAGTTGTACCAGTAATGGCTGCTGCTGACCCCAACAGCTGATCGCTTGTTGTGGTGCCCATTTCACGTTCGAAGGTTGTCATACCACATCAAATTTCAAAAACAGAATTAGTTTCCTCGCATTAAGTGTGAAAAGCAGAGTACGGTCCTCGGGAGTAAAGCTTCGTTGCCTTCGGCTAACTTGAATCCCGAACCAGAATCCTTTGGTGCGTTATCTACTATTATTTAGTTATAACCTCAGACTCGGAACCTTCTTGACTCAGAACTTTTTTTTTTACCTTTGTTTTTAATTTGCTTTGTGCGGTTTTCTTTTCACATCCATACTTATTGTTAAGACAAACCAAGATAAAAATAAGAAACTTGAAAACATACTATAAACCGGAGCATTGAAGAAAGGATTCTAAAATGGCGGCTTGTACTTGCGTTGACAGATAGTACAGTCAGCATATAAGATTTCAAATTAAAGTTTTTTTCAAATTAAAAATAATAAAAACAAGACTGGGTCACAATAATTTCTCAAACTTAACCTAACAATAAAACAAAATTAAAACAACAATAATCTACAGGGAACAACGGAAAAATAACAGAAAACTATAGTAAATATTCTTAAAAAAGATCACTGAGCGCGTCAAGACATCAAGACTAATTTTTTGAAGTGAAAACTTCTTTAGCGGCGTTGTACACTTTTTCTGTAATGGGTAAAAAATTTAAAACTCGCGTCAGGGTCACGTGACCCTGATCGAAAATGAGTAAGACGTCATTCAAATTAGTTAATTTCATATCTGTACTACTCCAGTTTTAAAATAAAACATAGTAACAAAAAAGTTTTCACTTCTACCGGCACTCCTGGAGTGCAACCTTTTTTTCTGCTAACGCTACGCGCCGGAGTGAGTATAGACGGCACTAGTGTGCGAGCGAGAGAACACGATAAGCGCCGCCATTTAAGAATCCTTTCTTCAATGAACCAGGTTATACCTAAGTATTTTTTGTTACAATTTAAAAATTATTCTGTAATACTTACCTACAATAATGTAGTAGGTAGTTAATACCTAAACTGAAATAAAAGTACTTTTTTTTTTGCATCTACTCATTTCCTCGCTGAGGTGGGATGAAAAGTTACGTGTTGCACTCGAGTGCAAAGATTTTTCACCTTGTGCTCTTTTGATTCCCTCGCTACCGCTCATGATTCTAATTTATGAATCACTCGTTGCACTCGTGATTCAATTTTAGAATCATTCGCTTGCTCGGTCATCAAAATTGAGCACGCGGTTAAAAATCAACTTTGCACTCTTGTATAACAAATAACTATTATATTTCTAATTTAGAGCAAAAAGTTAGGTCCAAGATTGCATTGTTACTGCTAAAGCTCGAGAAGCATCTTTATTTATCGACGCAAGTCAAAATTATACATTTTTTTAACACAACATTGTTATAAAACTTTTGATTAAGTAATCCAACTTAGCAATAAGGATTTCGTTTATGTATTTAGTTTTATTTTTAAAATAGAGGATCCCAAATTAAGTTTTGCGTGTATCTTGGGGGCCAAAGTTGCGATAACTTTAGATAAATTAAAAGCATAGGTAAATACGTAGGGTCACCTGTCCAACATTGAAACACCAAAATTTCAAACCATCCTGTCTCTGCCGTTTCTCAAGTTAGGAGTCTAATTTTTTGCATCAAGATAGACAATTTAATTAGTTATCTTATCGTATTATATTTTTTTTTCTGTACTTTTATAATTTATGCATTAAAAAGCTTTTTCTGAAAAATGAACTTTGTTTCATTGTGTCCATATATGTGTATTCAATGAAACACCTAAATTTTTACAATGAAACAAGGCTAAGCAACAATGAAACAGTATTATTAGAAGGTAGTGTTTTGTTTGCTTTTAATCAACCCAGATATGTATCCATGCATTAAATTAAAGAAATTTAAATGAAAATAATGTTTTATTCATAGTAATTATTATCTACGATATTAATCGGACTTAAACATTAACAATCACAGAGGTACCTCTGTGATTGTTAATGTTTGAACCAGCAGGTATTACGTAATACCTGCTGGTTCAGGTTTAACAAAAAAAACAATCACCCTGTCTCTGTCTTACAGGTCTTAAAAACTTATAAAATTTCAAAACAAATAAGTAGGTAGGTACCTGGCCTAGACCTAAAAGATCTAAGCCACTCAATGACTGCCATTTTTTCAGACCTCCAACTGACAGCAGATTTTTATATTATTTAGGTACATGAGCCATCAACCAGATGGCTACGCAACGCTGCGAACGTCTTTACTAGAAAGACCATAAAATTTTGACGCGCAATCTTTGATGTACTCTTTAATATATGCGCTTCTTGGTCTTCTGTAAATTTTCTGTTAATAGTTTGGAATTAACATTTATGAAAGTCGCTTGTGTTTAAAAAAATTATAGTTATTTTCCACATGGCCTTTAATAAAACAAGATAGTACACAATGACACACTGTTTCATTGTATACCACATACTTTTGTTTCATTGTAAACCAACAAGGTATTTTTTTACAAAATAAATAAAAATTGCAACAAAAAGTGAACAATTTCTATACAGATTTAAGTCAAAAGAGACTTTGAAACGTACAGAATGCAACGTAATATTGAACAATACGAAATTATCTTCTATAATTTGGTAAAAAATCACCAAACATGACCAAAAATTCTTACTTTTTCGCAGCAATATTCGTTATACGTCACTAAAGACGACCTCTTCCACGCGGCGCGCTCGCAAACTGGGCGTGTGCGGGGGGGGGGGGCCTGTGAAGGTCCTTTCTTGCTATCCTGCTCTATCTAGCAACGTCGCATTTTAGAAATATCGCAAAGTTTCATTGTGTACGATTGTTTCAATGTTGGACAGGTGACCCTATAGGTATGTCAATGTGAACGAGATGGTAAAACCGAAGGGTAAAACTATTAATTAGTGTACTAAATTAGTTTATTATGAAATACAGTAATTTAGTAACAAGGTAATTAAATGCATTTGCTAAAACATAAATTGGAAATCAATAGTAATAATAATAAGCAACGAAGTTGACGGTGGAATCCTGCGAGTCTAAAACGGCCACTTAGCAATATTTCTAATGATTCACTTCGTGAATGAATAATAGAAAAATAGCCAATAACGTTGCTGGAAATGCACGAAGTGAATCATTTGGAATATTGCTTAAAGTGGCCGTTTTAGATCCGCTAGTGTAAGTAAGTACTATTATATATTCTGTGGCAATACTACGTACCGTGTACGTGTTACTTGTACCTACTATATTTACATCGATTTTTTGTTAATTTGTCGGTTCTCTTACTTGTGACATGGCGGCTACGGGCCATACTTACATAATCTATTTAATTGACGATCTGTAAATTATACCTTCTGTGAGTTTTTATAAAAATTATGCAGTAAAATAGAATTAATTTGAAAAGACTAGGCGTTATTTTTTGTGATTTTATTATGTTCTTCATCTGGATTAACAATTCACAACCCGTTTCAATCGAGTCTCGTCGATACTCTTAAATTGACTAGTAGGTCAACTTTTTCAATTGAGATAAAAACCATTTCAATCCGGATTATTTGTGAGTTAAGTACTTGATTAAATCCTTTCGAATTTAAGTAGCGTTACTTTTCCAAAGCCTAGGAAAGTTATTAGTTGATTCGAACCAAGTTCATAAATATTTTGAAACCACAAGTAACAATAAATTATTAACAGATGAATTAAATGTAAAATTATTCGTGGTAGCTCGAGAATGGCCAATTTAAATTGGGACAATAAAGAGTTTTCCAATTATGTGAACGCACAAAGCGCTTTCATTTTGGTAACAAGGTCCTAACTAAGAGATCGATGACTGATAATGTACGGTATAATAATTATGAGACAGTGATTGAGTAAAGTCTGTCAAGTTGTCAACAGATCGATAGGTCCCTCAGTGCTGAGTCCGCAAGAAGATTATACCTATGGCTACATAATTATACTTTTAAAACTTTCCAAGGCGCTTCAGAAAAACAAACAAACAAAATCCTCGCCTCATTTGTGAGAATTTTACACAAGTTCTAGCAGACGGAAAATGTTTTCGAAGAAAAATGGCGGCCACCTAAATGGTATGTCAATATTATGAAAAGTCACTGTGACAAAAACTGAAACAATTTTCAGTAATACAATTTGAAATATCTATTTTATTTGGAAGGGTGCTTGTCAAATACCTGTCATGTGTAATAAATGTCCTTCCCTCGTTTACATTTTCAATAAATGAACCGAGGACCTTCGAAAATCTCATTTGGACCTTTGCAAACGTGCCGGGTATGTAAAAGTAGAGTTTACCTACGGCTACCGTGTCACTACTATTCTTTGTGAGGGGATAATTAATTCTAATTTGTGTGTGGGACAGTTAGTTGTTTGTAAACTAAGGCGGCTAATTGTAGGGGCTGCTGTAATTCAGCATACAACGGTATTTTTGCCATTTACTATGCTAATCGTGTACGGCGCAAATGTGATAATAACTCGGCGCAATTGTAAATGAGGAGCGTTTAATAACAGCGATTAATAATATTCAAATATGAGGGCTAACACAAGTTAGCGCCATGAAACTTTAATTAGTAAAAACATTTTAAGCTTCATTAATTGGTTACCTACGTATGTAATGATTGATAGACCTGTTCATTCGTTGAACGTAGTGACACGATCAGTTGTTCAATTTTTGGTAAATTAATGGGTCTCAGATAAATCTAAAATGGTTGGCCGAACTAACATTTGGTCGGTAGTGAGAAACAGCTTTTGTTGTAAGTCATCGTTTATTGATAGGCACAAGTTAAATACCGCTTCATTTGCCCGACCACTTGCACATAATTAATATAATGTACCGTCAAACGGTCTATTGTATTTGTATTGCTTTGTTGGTTGAACGCGATTGTTATTAATGGTGTTTAGCAACTTCAGTTACACAATAAGACCTCAACTTCGATCGATATTGTTAGTATAACCGATTTATTTTGTTTGTTGAAGTAAGATAAAGGTGTGACGTAGGGGTCAGAGGGCAGGCAGCTATGTTTATGTTATCAGATTTTATCTTTAACCCAGAGGTTCCCAAATGCCATAAGACACTCCTGTTGACCATTCTCTGCTTTGCGTGGATGGATCCGAGATTCTTTCTAAGCACAAAATCCACTAGAGAAAAGGAGACTTTTACAGCAAGACAGAGTTTGAACCAGGTATCATTGTCACCTGGTATTAACTAGCTTGGCCGCCGAGATAAATCATTAAGGGGATTGGTCAGTAAAAATACGGTTTTTATTTTTTACTTTTCTTCGTACATATCTGGACTACAGATCTTACAACTTGTAATATAGTTATTGACTATATTATCTAAATTCTCACAAAGTTGAAAACATGATTCAATGAAATTTTCTCGATACAAAAAAAATGCAAAGTTCGGTCTATGTTTTTTATTTTTTGGACTTTATGGAATAACTACTAGGCCGTGTGGCACAGCGAAGTGCGTGCGTTAAGTGCGTCGCCAACAGAAAAAGTTCGGAAAAGGGCTACCTATTGAAGGACACCGTGGATTTTAGTCAGTACAAGTCTGACAGTCTCTCCTGCCCTGCCCTGGGTGGGAGGACTCATTCGATGATTTTACCACGATAAAAAAAAAGTATTTCCCTCTGGGCACGTGCTCAAAGTGCCATATGGAAATGATGACCCTGCTTCTTTCTTAAAAGCACCAAAGGGGTCATCATTAATCACTTGTTTTTTTTTTAAATTTCTTACCCCCTCTAGATAAGGTAATACTTGATAAGGTTTTAGGCTATCTTTCCTTTCCCCATACGCGTATTTTTACGATATTTCGTGATATTTTAGCCTGATTAAGGCCGCATTTCTGAAAGTTGGCAACGTCGCAAAAAGCTGTCAAATATTTACAAGTTTTAATTTATTTGGCAAATTTTCTGTATGAAAACAAGACATATCGCTCTGTAGTGCACTAAAAAAATGATATAGGAATGTAATTAAAACACTGAATTTGATGTTGCATGTTTTTTTTACATCTAAAATTAAATATTCGGTGTTACGATATTAATTATTGCATTCCCTTATAATTTATTTTGTGCACTACAGAGCCTTATTTCAGTACCGGTGTTAGGGTAAGGCGCGGTTAGGCGACCGCCCAGGGCGCCGAATACGAAGGGGCGCCGCAGGCCTACTTTCTCGTAAATTTCCCAATTTCTTTCATCCCATTTTTAGGGGATAAACCCAAAACCCGTCTAAAGAAAACACAAAACTTACGTCATTCAAGGAACTTTTGTGCAAAATAACATGCTTTTCGTCACTCAATTGAGTAAAACGCCATCTATTGCAACGCATTGCAAACATGCACAAATGCATAACAGAGAGTCACCGTAGGGACTTTAATCGTGCGATTGAACGTGCGATTGTCACGTGCGATTCGTGCGATATCGAGTCGATTGCCGATTTAAGTCGCGCGTGTTTACTACATAATGGAGTGATGCGATGAAATTCGACCTGCACTTCAAAAATCCACCTTACTACTACGACATAAGGCGCTGCAAACCAAAGACAAATAATATCGCCAGAGACGAATAGTTTGCGCAATCAAATTTCGAACACTGAAATTGACATTAGGACGTACAAGCAATTCGATATCGAGCTGATCTGTGAGCGATATCGTCAATAGGTGCGACTCCATTAGCAAACACTAGCGATTGTCCATACATTTTCTTCGGCCGGACGCTTGTGAGATATCTGAACGATATCGTCAATCGATGCAATTCGATATCGCATCGCGCCATGAGTAAAGTCCCTTAGTTGAACTGTTTTCATTCTGTTTGATCGAACGGAAGTAAGTCATCAGTTTTCTTTTTATCGAAATTACGTGATTTATGAGTGTAAATGAATAAATAAGCTATGGAAAAGGAAGGATAATTTTTTAGTAATCTAACTTCAGTCAGGATCTGCCGTTAAACGAGCACGTTGGGCGGCGATGGACGTCGGCAGACGGTCTCTGGCCACCGTAGGCGCGGGCCATGCGGGCGTTGTTGGCTCACTGTCCGACCATGGACCATGCCCGTGTCGACGGCGCGTTGTGTTCCACGCGCGCCTCAAAGAGTGTCGGCATAATGACGGAGCCACAGCCTGCCGGGGTCGCGGGACTAACGAATTACCGTGACCCCGGAACGTAAAGGGCTATTGAAGGACAGTCTCTCCCGCCCTGCCTTGAGTGGGAGGACTCATTTGATGATTTTACCACGATAAAAAAAGTATAGCTATATCTATCCGAACTAGTCTATGGAGACAAAAGCTGCCTGCGACATGGTGACCCCCCTGATGTAAAAGCTAGATCCGCCCTTGCAGCTAGGGGGCGCCCGTAGAAAATCTCGCCCAAGGGCGCTGGTAGTGCTAAAACCGGCACTGCCTTATTTTTTATTTTTATACAGTAACAATGCTAAATTAATTAAAACTTGTCAATATTTGACAAACATTTGCGACGTTGCCAACTTTAGGAATATACGCTCTTAATGGGCGCCCTAAACTGCGATCCCAATTTCTTGTCGGGTTCGGTATTTCCTGACAGCTACAGTTTTGAGTCTTAAAGTCAAAAGTCAATACGTTACTTGTAAGTAAGTGCCATCATACGAGATAGTGGGCAAACGCGAACCGATAGTTAAATAAAAAATAAATAAAAAATCATTAAAGCAAACTATTTGTTTAAATTGTAAGGAGTTAAACAATGATTTGCTTAGCTACTGATCAAACGACTCGCCCTTAGGGCTTGTACACAAAAGTGCGGTGCGACGTCGCAACGCAAAAATCTGCACATAAAAACTAGCCAAACTAACGTCTTTCCCCGCAGATTTTTGCGTTGCGACGTCGCACCGCAGTTTTGTGTACAAGCCCTTAGGCAATCACTTACTATAATAATTCCCTGTTATCAACACTAGCTAAAAAAACGTGCGAATAAATGGGCGCACGGGCAGAAAATATTGGTTTCTGCACTACTAGTCGCGGGTAAAATTTTCGCACGGACGAATTCATATTTGGTAGTAGGCAGGCCTATAATATAGGTAGATAGGTAGATTTGGTTCCGGGTTGGACTCTTTGTTGTGTGATTTATGTATCTAAATGTAAACACGACACTGGAGATTATAATATGGAGATAAAATCGAATAGAACCAATAATCTTTATTATGTACAACAAACGAATTAAAGATATTGCAATGTAGGACTTACAGGGGTGACACAATGGGCGATCTTTTCAAATTAGTCCAGTCAACGAGGCATATGTGGTCCGAAAAATTCCTCCGACACTGAAATTTGGCACAATAATATGATGAAAGAAGGTGATACAGATTGTAGATGCACAATAATCCAACTTTTTTTTTCGAGATGACAAAAATATGAAAATTGCTTATAACTCTCTGTGAAAAATTCCTCAGCCTCAAATTCTTTTTGTATTTGTTTAAATGTATAAGTTAGAATAGGTAAGTATAAAAATCCAACAAATTTTCGATTTCAGTGTCACTCCAAATCAACTTTTTACATTTCGCGCTCTAACTTCTAGTGAAAAATTGCACTGCTGATTTTTATTTTTTTGTGTGTTATCTTATCCTTCAATACAATTATTACGTTTGTTACTTTTTCATTTTCAAACGTCATTATTTGATTGATTTGACAACAAAAAATATTGTTTAAAAAAAGGAAAAAGTTTTGGATTTAAGAAATTACATAAAAAAATAAAAATCGGCAGAGCAATTTTACCTACTCTCATCATATACCAAATTTCAACGCCGGAGGAATTTTTCGAAAGTCTTCATACAAAAAAATCCTCGTTGACTGGACTAAATAACCTTTCGATGGATCTACAGAAAAGAGGAAGACGATACCGTAGGTAGAGTGCTTTGTTCAATGTCATTTTCGTTTACAAACAACGTTACCCCTCTACATATTTCTGCTGTTTTGTGGTCTTGCGTTTAAAACATTTAAACTCAAATACAGGTTCGGTTTGATTACGGTCCTTTAAACCCTGCAAACAGAATAGGAGCCCCGCGGAGCCTCGTCGTCTACGCCTTGACTTGGACTATTTTTTATACATTTTCTGATTAATCAATTTATTTGACTCGTGGCTGACTTAGTACTTTGTGGCCAATGTAAGTAGTGTTTTAGTGGACAATAATGCTATTACATAGAAGCCGCTTTAAATATCACCCATTATTTAAGTACATAAAAGGGTTGTCAGAAAAAAAATGTCACTATCAAAAATCTAGAAGCACTCGTATGTCAGGATCCTGAATGTAGTCGGCCAACAATCCTGACATGCGTCAGTTTGTTATATTTCCATATCCATTATTGGATTGAATCCGGTAGACCTTTTCAGTACTCGCTCGCGACGTAAGTCTATTGTCGATGGATCGTTATTCACGTGCACAATAGACAAGTTTTCCTAACATGTCGTACTCAGCCCGTTTCGGTTCGTCATGGATTTTTCGTGTCGTTTGTGGTTTAACATGGTCACTTTTTTGTAGTATGTAGTAATATCTTCAAATGTGTCCACCCGCCCGCGGCGAGACGGAAGGGACAGTCAGACTCGTACTGACTAAAATCCACTGTGTTCCTTCAAAAGCCCTTTACGTTTCAGGGTCACGGTTACTTTATAAGACAGTCCCGCGACCCCGACTGGCTTTGGCCCTCGTTAGATTGCTGACAGCTCTTTTAGTCGCGCGTGAAAACGACGCGCCCTTGACGCGGTCATGGTTCATGATCGGACGGCAAGTCACCCATTATTCACAGTTCGCATGCCCGCTCCTACGGCCGGAAGTCGTCTCATGAAAGTTAGAACCTTCGTTGCGCAATAGCGACAGTCTCGTAAATGTTAGGACAGGAAGAGACAAGGTTGACTTTTATTTGATAGATGTTATAGTACACTCAAGTCGCGGGACCGTCTATAAAAGGTAACTGTGACCCTGGAACGCAAAGGGTAACTGAAGAAATAGGGTGGATTATTATAGCTAGTCAATAAGAGTCGGATAGTACATTCTGCTCCACCCAGGGCGGGGGGACTCATTTGATGATTTTACAACCCAAAAAAGGTAAACTACCTATACCCAGAACTCTCAAGTAAAAGTTTGGGTAGCACAAAAACAATGCATAAGTTTAGTGGTGATAAGCGCTTTGCCGCTTTCACTAATAAAGATTGTAGAAGGAGCTCTCAGTGACTTTTCCAATAAAACCTTTCCGAATTAATGTGTGGGACACGTAAGTTTTCCAGAAATATGCCCCTCTAATGCTATCAATAAACTTCCTCTCAGTATAATCTATAGGCTGAAGAGTTTGTTTGTTTGGTTGAACACGCTAATCTCAGGAACTATTGGTTAGAATTTAAGTGTTGGATAGCCCATTTATCGAGGAAGGCTATAGGCCATAAAATATAACGCTACGACCGATATCAGCCGATCAGCGTGGGTGAGCCCACGGGAAAAAAGCTAGTATTGTCATAATAATCGATACAGTTCGCAGAAGTAGTAGCTTTTGTAACGTGGAGTTAACACGTTTCAATAGCCTCCCGGTTTAATCTCAGAGGACCTTTCATTAGTTCTTTAAGGTCCAATAGCTCTTGTCAGGCCCTTTTATTCCAGCTTTGTAAAACAGCAAAGGGGATTGTCTTAATTTTTCAAACATTCGATTTTATTTTATTTTCTGCAAATTTAGAGCATTTTGAGAAACTAATTTGAATATTTTTATGATTGGCTCAATAGTTTTTTTATTTTTAATATTTTAATTTTTGAGGTAGCTGACGTCACCATTGACCAAAAAGTTGTGCCGTTGCCTCACCAGTGAATAATTTAAAAAACTGCCTGACAACACAACGTCACTTTCTCCTGATAGTAGACGTCAGTTAACATCCTTAGTCGGGGAGCCCAGGGAGGGAATTTTAATGTGACTCCAGCGCATCAGATTATCATAAAGGAGAAATCTTGCACCCTTTAATGTACCTGTACCAAGTATCAACCCTTCATATGGTCCCCACCATTGGTTGTGTGGGAGAACCCGCCAGATTAGTAAAAAAAAATCGATCCACAGAAATACTTGAGCGAGTCAGATTACGAAAAGGTAGATTAATTACGTTCAAAAAATTGTATATGATTATGTACATTGAAGATGGCGGACATTAAATCACGACCGATACTTGCGAACTAACAGGTAGTTCACCTTTTCTCCGCGAGTCTACCGACATCGCCCCATGGAAAACGTCAGATTATTAGTGAGTATGATTTTTACAGTGTTAGTTTCAATTAAAAAAAAATGGAACTCGCTCGAGTATTTCAAGATTACGTTTTTTTTACCAATAGAAATATGAATTATTACTTTGTGCCACATCCAAATCGTCAGACATTTTAATACGACACTTTTTAAGGTCCACTTTACATACACTTTGAATATCTGACGCGCTTGATTAGCTTTTTTTTTTGGATTTTCAACCGCTTGCCACGGACAGCCCCCTCGAGTTAATCGTCCGATTAATATGTATTGGTTATCAGAAATAGAAAAGCGCGTTTACACTGTAAATAGCTGACGCGCTCGAGTACTTCTGTACAACTGTTTTTTTACAGTTTTAAAACTGTTTACACGCCCTCCCCCCCACTAAAATAGAAAACTTGTCACAAACTTTTTTCTTTTTAGAACATATTCTTTCAAATCCAATAGGTCGCCATGATGCTCGAGTAACTGCAAATTAGAATCCTCGCCTCCCCTACTATAAAAATACAATAAATTTTTGAAATCGGTTTTTATTTTTGTTTTATAAAACGGAAAGTCGTCGACGAGGTGACATTATTGTTCGTTTTCCTGAGCAATACTTTAGCATTAACTTAATGAATATACAAAGGTATCTAAAGCTTTGTTATCTTACTTACATCAAAATGATCTTCGCAACAGTAGGTACATTTTATAAACCTTGCAATATTACACGCCTACATCACGGCATCACTTTTCTCGCAAATCTTATAAAGAGATTATGAGGCATGTTGCAGAAATAATCATAAAATATATAAAAAACTAAACATTGTTATTTGTTTACATTTTTGACATTTTTAATTTGACACTTGACAGATTGTTGAAAATACTTGCCACTTACTTTTTATTGTCTGAGGCAACGATACAAAACGGTACAGCCAATAATAACGTCACTTGAAGGGCAAGGAAGGTCAAGCGTATTTTATCAAAAATATCAATCAAATATGAACATTTTTCATTTTTGATTGGTTACTAATGATTAGTAACGCTATTCCTAGAAATGGTTTTTCAATTACAACATATTGAAAAAAATGAACAATGCCCAATACTTTTTGAAAATGGTTGGAAATCAGAAAACCGGCCAAGAACTCGTCGGACTCGAACACGTAGAGTTCCGCACCTGTATTATATTACATTACGGTATGTATGTCTGTTGTATGGGAGCTTAAGTATTAATTTTATTCTGTTTTTCAGTACCACAGAAATAGCTAGACACTGTAGGGTAAAAGCTAGGTAATACGCCCTCGTTGACAAAATGCCCCGTCATTCTAGCACTGAAACTTACTGCTCGGAACCACACGCAAGTGTGGCCACTGTTGGCGTACAAAATGGCCGAGGCCGAGGGCCATATTGTACGCCAATAGCCCACACCCTCTCGGGTGGTTCTGAGCAGTAAGTTTCAGTGCAATCTATGCTAGAGTCCCAGTCACAAGACAATGTAATAACCGTGAAAGTACCGTAGATTATCCCTATTAAACAACTCAACAGTTTAAATATCTGTCGTTGTACACAATTCCACCATAGAAGTACATTTGTCATTTATTTTTAATTAAACTAGTTCACGTCGCCAACAAAACAACAGTAAAATACCTCGTACTTGGACGTTTCGTTTGACATAACGACCCTCACAAGTAAAATACCAGCCCCTAATACGTTTCGAGGAAGGTAGGTACATGCCTCCCTATCTTATCTTACGTGGAGTGATAAATGAACCAATTCGCCCGATTCACGTACGCCTAATATAATAGTCATTATGTAATTCAGTTACAGGTAAATTAATTAACAAGAATGTCTCTCCATTTTCAATTAATTTCCAAGCTGTTAAGCTGAACATGTTACAATTATCCATCATTTTGGTGTTTGAACGTCTATGTTGAGTAGTACTTAGTTGACTTACCACCAGTTGTTTGATCACTATTTAGGGTTAGTTCACACCGAGACGCGACGCGACGCGACGGCACTGGAAAGCTATGTTCAATGTTCTATGTTAGGGGTTATGGTTTCCCACTTAGTCCTTCATGTGGACCATTGTGCGTGGGCCATAGTGGCCTTGGTGGCTTATTCCAACCAGCCCGCCTCCCTCCAGAAGTTGATTAGGTTCTTTGGTCTGTGGAGAACATCTGTGTAGGTCCTGGGTGTCCCGAGGGTCTCTGTCCTGATCTGGGTGACTCCTGTGCACTTGAAGAGCACATGTGCAACGGTTTCCTCAGTCTCCATGCAAGCCCTGCACAGGGGACTGTCCGTTATGCCTATTGTGTGGAAATGTTTGTTTAGGGAGCAGTGTCCCGTTATGGTCCCTGTCAGCAGACGCATGCCGGTCCTGTCCAGGCGTAAAAGACGCCTGGTTAGCCTGCCATCTAAGGATGGCAGAGCTTCCCTGGATTGCCTGCAGCCTGGTGTCGAGGTCCACAATCTCTCTGCTTGTGTGAGGATGCGCTCCTGCAGCCATCTACGTATTTGGTTGAAGGGGATGGGTATAATGGGTTCGGGTCCGCAAACTGATGCGCTGGATGCTCTCCTAGCTAGTTCATCAGCCGCGTCGTTGCCCAGTGATCCGCTGTGTCCTTTGATCCATTGTAGTGTCACTTTGTTGCGTCTAGATACCGTTAGACGTTCTAGTGCATTGTGACATTCTAGTATTAAGCTTGAAGTGGTATATTGTTTCTCCAACGATTGAAGGACTGAGGCGCTGTCAGAGAGTATACGTATATGGGTGTCCGTAACTCCTCTGGCCTCTATCGCATATGCTGCTTGTATAATGCCCATGCATTCCGCCTGATAGACGGTGTTGTACATTCCCAGCGGGCTGGATATATTTATGTTAAGGTCGTTTGAGAAAACTCCAGCCCCGGTTCCGGAGTCATTCTTTGATCCATCTGTGTATATTCTCAGCTCTTTCGGGCCTGAGTAGTCACATTGCTCTTCTGCAAGTGTGATACTGTAGTGTTTTGCAAAGTGGTATTGTCTTCGGGCTTTGTCGCAGGGTGATGCCATCATTGGCTGTTGTTCGATCGCATCATTCTTGATTCGTGTGTGTTTAATTCTTGAGTCTTTGTTTAGGGTTCCCAAGGCATGAAGCCTGAAGGCGGCTAGGGCCGCCTCTTTCTGCACGATGAGGTGTAGGGGTGGCAGTCCAAGCATTGCCTGTAGGGCAGCGGTGGGTGCAGTTCTCATACAGCTGGTAATTGCCATACAGGCAAATCGCTGCAGCTTTTCGAGGTCTTTTTGGGTTGTGCTCAGGTTTGTTCTGGGCCACCAGACCAATGAGCCGTACGTGACTGTTGGTCGTATGACAGTGGTATATAGCCAGTGAGTGGTCTTGGGACTGATCCCCCAATTCCTGCCAAGCATTCGCTTGCACTGCCACAGGGATATGCTGGCTTTTGTAGTGATGTAGTTGATGTGTTTTGCCCAATTCAGCTGTTTATCCAAGAAGATGCCCAGGTATTTGGTTTCAGTTGATAGGCTTAGGGTGGTTCCAAAGAAACGTGGAAGCTGTAGAGTCGTCAGCTTCCTCTTTTTCGTGAAGAGAATCAGCTCGGTTTTTGAGGGATTTACTGATAGCTCATGTTTGTTGCACCAGTCCTCCACTATTTTCAATGCTTGGCGCATGAGGTTGCACAGGGTGCAGCTATTGTCAAACAGACAGGCGTGGCGAACGCGAAGCGAGGAGTTTTTGTTAGTAATGTATGGAATTGTTTGAAGCCAGTCACGTAGACTATCGGATCGCTTTCGCTTTTCTATGTGACTGGATTCAAACAATTCCATCAGTCCATCAGGCTGAACAACTCTTGCTAAGACGTCTTCGTCTTAGCAAGAGTTGTTCAGCCTGATGAGCACTCTCTGTTGACGTATAAAAATTAAAGAACTGGAACACCTGATGTGGAACTCCAAGTGCCTAGCTACATTATAACATAGACAGTAAAGACGTCTTAGCAAGAGTTGTTGAGCCTGATGAGCAGCCTCTGTTGTCGTATAAAAATTGAAGATCTGGTACACCTGATGTGGAACTCCAATAGCCCAGCTACTTTATAACGTATATAGGAATGACGTCTTAGCAAGATTTGTCCAGACTAATGAGCACTCTCTGTTGACGTATGAAAATTGAGATCTGGAACACCTGATGTGGAACTCCAAGCGCAGATACACTATAACATATACAGTAAAGACGTCTTAGCAAGAGTTGTTGAGCTTGATGAGCAATCTCTGTTGTCGTATAAAAATTGAAGATCTGGTACGCCTGATGTGGAACTCCAACAACCCAGCTACTTTATAACATATATAGGAATGACGTCTTAGCAAGAGTTGTCCAGCCTAATGAGCACTCTCTGTTGACGAATGTAAATTGAGATCTGGAACACCTGATGTGGAACTCCAAGACCCCAGCTACACTATAACATATAGGAATGACGTCTTAGCAAGAGTTGTTCAGCCTGATGAGCACTCTCTATTGACGTATAAAATTGAAGATCTGGAACACCTGATGTGGAACTCCAAGAGCCCGTGAGGAATGACGTCATTCCTATATTAGCAAGAGTTGTTTAGTCTGATGGTCATTTCCTGTTGTCTTACAAAAATGAAAGATCTGGAATGTCTGGAATCGTCTCGCGCATCCCGTTGTTTTCCCGTCCCCAGGCTCTTAGAATTCGACGTTTCAGATCTTCGATTTTGACGGCCCCGTCGTCGCTGGCATAAGCAACAGGATCCACGTACGAAGTCGCGGGCAGAAGCTAGTTACAAATAAAAACGCTTCGGATCGCATTCGCTTCGCCTGTCTGTTTGACAATACTTAGCTGAAATGTGTATCTTTTCATACAGTAAATTAAGTTAAATTTTGAGTCGCTCTATTGAAATGTGCGCGCAGCGCTGCGTATCTGTGTGTATTGACCCCTAGGTCGACTATTCTTTAAAAAATATTGTTTTAACAAAAACTACTGATCAAACAACTCGCCCTTACTCAATTTTAATTGTAGATAACATTTAAATATTTCTTGCGTAGTGGCAACAATTCTCTTCTGCGGCGGCAAATTTAATTTAAATTTAATTTCGCGAATTACTTCTCAAGTGTCTAAAGTGTTGTAAACGGTGACTGAAATTCTCTGAATATTTATCAGGTCTGTATGAAATTAACTTTAAAACTCATTGTAATAACTAATAAGTTTACACTCTCCAAAGCCAGGGGCAGCTTAGGAACCTGGGGCCGATAGGATTATATCTTGGAATTGTAGTGCTTATCTACTTAGGTAGATAGATAGATAACTACATAATTAGAAAGTCTTAGGGGTCTCTCACATCTGATACGTGGAAAAAGTCATGTGCTATTTATTTATTTATTTAGTATTTAAAACTTCATGACAAATTAAGGTACAGTCAGCATCGAAAGTTATTACAATGCCACAATACACCGTATTATTAGGGTGTACAGCGATTTTGAAAATCTGAATGTGTTCAACAAGTTTTGATGCTGACTGTACTATGGTGGACTTAATGCCTGAGGCATTCTCTACCAGTCAACCAAGGGTGGTGGCTATAGAGCGGGAGCCCGTAACAGATGTCCGTGACCAATTTCCTCTCAAGCGATAATTAGCAGACTACATGAGGGAGTCGTATCATGAACATTCGTGGAAGTCAGCTGCGATTCCGTTGGTGGGATAAGCAGCAATCGCCGTTCAAACACGTAGAAAAAAAATTTTTTTTTAGTCATTTCCTCTCAATTGAAACCTGGTTTATATTGATGATTACCTTGTATCACGAAGAATAAAACCAATCAGCCGACGGTACCATGGTGGAATACACGTCAGCTGGTCACTCGAACATGTAATTTTTTATTTTATTTTCAGTGATTTCCTCTCAACCCAAATTTTGCCTGATGAAAGTTTACATGAAGATATGGCTAAAAACAGACGTCAGCTGGCTTTATCTCGGTGGAAAGGTCGTCAGCTGATACTTTGAAAATTATTGTACAAGCAGGACTAAGGGCTAGTACAGACTTGCGGAAACCGCGCGTTCATGAATCGCGCGGTTCGATACCGCAAAATTGTTATGCAATCAGACTCCGGCGGTTATATGTGATTATCGTACAGGGATAACGTCCGTTTGAAAAAGGAGATCAGCGAAAAATCGATTTACTGTGGTTGTTGCTCCTTAAAAAAACGATAAGAAAAATGCGGTATGCAATGCAAATGGGTGCATCCAAATTAAGTAATAAGTAACCAACCAAGTTTCCAACGTATTTTCACAATTTCCAAACATCTCCACTAACTCTTGCCAAGCTTGGTTATGATAGTTTTATTTGAGTAATCCTCACACTGAATATCCCATATTGCATTTCTCTTCTCCACTTCATCAATAATCAGTTCAGTGTCGAAACGAACCGTGCCAAACTCACGAGCTGTGATGTGCTAACCGCGCGGTATCCGCCACGCAACTGAACGCAAAGTAAAGACTCCATAGTAATAGAAACGCGCGGGAGCAGCGCGATTCTATTTTCTGGCGGTTGACTAACCGCGCGGTTATGTCTGAACGATTACTTAATAACTCATACATATAAGACTCTCTCCTCTACTCCGCTTCTTTATACGCGCTCTTGTATCATCAATCCAAACGCAATAACAAATCAGCGTCTACGGCGCCGAAGAGGCGCGTTCCTGAAACGCGCGTCTTCTGCGCGTTTAGAATACGCCGTATGCGATGGGCCTAAGGTTCTCTGCCCATTCTTTGCACGAATATGCAAAACGATCATAATGAACTCTTGAAAAAACGTATAAATGGGTCTATTGATTTATTTTCTCAATTAGTGAAAAGTATAAGAAATAAAAAGCTTTTCTATAAAGAAAACCCCCAATCATTGCTTGATTCATTGTTTGATGTTATTGTCATTTACATTTTTCATTTACATTACATATAAAACAATTAAAAATACAAAATAAACATGTTGTTATGAAACATATATCAATGGATATCTAGTTCGGACCTCAAAGATAGGAATTTCTTCATAATGCAAGCCGGATCGAGAAGCTCTTCACGTAATCTCCAAGCGAGAGCCTTGTCTCATCATTGAAGATCGTGCGGGAATCCTTCTGATTCTGTTGAACCGGTTAAGTTAACGGACCTTCTTGATCAGGGTGTCAATTACTTATTCACTCCAGTAAGAACAGTTCCATAACTTGAACAAAATAACGAAATACAACAACAAAATCATTGATTTGATTTGAAACCTTATGACAGCAGAATGATTTGACAAGATTAGACATTAAGGATGACACAAGTTTTTTTTCCAAATAATATTTTTTTATGGCTTCTTCTATGTGTCATTATGACAGACACTCGTTTCCCTTATGTCCGTTTTGATATTGCAAATAAATTACGTTTAGTTATTCAGATTTAATAAAATATTTGTTTCTTCATATTTTATTTTACGATCTTTCCACCGAGATACAGCCAGCTGACGTTTGCTTTTATCCATATCTTCATGTAAGCTTTCATCAGGTAAAATTTGAGTCGAGAGGAAATCACTGAAAATAATATAAAAAATTACATGTTCGAGTGACCAGCAGACGTGTATTCCACCATGTTACAGACAGCTGATTGGTTTTATTCTTCGTGATATAAGGTAATCTTCAATATAAACCAGGTTTCAGTTGGGAGGAAATGACAAAAAAATATTATTTTTTCTACGTGTTTGAACGGCTATTGCTGCTTATCCCACCAACGGAACAGCAGCTGACTTCCACAAATCTTTATGATCCGACTCCCTTATGTAGTCTACTAATTATGGCTTGAGAAGAAATCACTAACGATATTTTGGTCTGGCTTCCGGTCTACTATAACATGGCTGGTGCACGAAAACAAGAATTATTATTGAAAGAGATTTATAAAAATTACTTACGCCTTCATTCCATGGGGCACAAACTGCAGAGCGCCACTTCCTACCATCCTTACATACTCCTTTTACCTAATCCACATTCATACATCAGCAGTGTTATTCTATAAACACAGCAATGCAATGTGACGGAGCGGCCGGCCGCGGCCGTAGCGCTCACGCCACGCAGGCGTTAGGACTATTTGCGGTTTAGGTGCATAAAGCCTAATTCGCAAAATGGCAACCTAGTCCCAAAAGGACAAGTTCTCAAAGTGGCCAATTCTCTAAACGCCTAATTCTCAAAATAGTCAATTCTCTAAAAGCCTAATTCTCGAAATGGCACATGATCAAAATGGATTTTTTCCACATTTTTTAGTGTAAATTCTTATAAATATTCGCATGACATGAATGAAACATATTAGTTAAACAGAGAGAAAAAATCTTAGATTTACCTACCTATAAGAATTACGTAGAAAAATTCAATTTTGATCATTTGCTATTTTGTGAATTAGGCTTTTAGAGAATTAGCCATTTTGAGAACGTGTCCTTTTGCGACTAGGTTGCCATTTTGCGAATTAGGCTTTATGTACCTAAACCTTTGCGACTGCGATTGGACGATCTCAAAGCCGTCTCGTCGAAGAGCACATCGTAGAGTTCAGCGATGCGATTTCTTATTGAGATTGTTATAGCTGGTTATATAAGCACGCCGATTGCGATTTCCTTTCTGGAACACTACAAAAATAAAGATTTTCTTTCCAAAGAAAATCTTTGAAAATACGTTTAATATTTATAAAATACTACAAAAATAAGTAAGTTATAAAAAATGTAGATTAAATAAACATACATATCCTAATTATATACGTAGCACTCCGCCCGCAACTCGCAATACGAAATCGATACCCGACGGCTTTGTCAAAAATACAATATACCTACCTACGTCATGATAGATAGACGTTCACGTTGCATGCGGAATCACAGATATATCACAAAAAATCGAAATCGTGTCAGTCATCTTTCACGTATGTTTTTCATAATAACACAACACTCTTTTTTTGGGAATTCGTGCACTATGCAGTTCAACATATGAAGGAAGGTGTCAATGACTTTTATCTGTCAACTGACACTTGAAAATAACGTAATAATAATAATAATATGCCACAACTACAACTATATAATTAAACATTTGTGCAATATATTTTTTTTAGATTGTATAATTATTATCTTGTTGGAGTAATTTTCATAATAATAATTGTTTAATAAAAAGAGTGCAATTATTAAAAAAAAAACGTGCATAACCTCACAATAGTTACGGCGTCTGACACCTTCCTTTCTAATTGAATGGTAAACGCAAAACCAATCATTACTGACTATAATCCTAATATTGTTAATGCCTAAGTAAGTATGTTTGTTTGTTATCTACTGAAAAGATAACGTTTAAAACGATCGTCCTGAAATTCGCATATACGTTGTCAGGTGGACAAAGACAGATCCATCATTATCCCGAAAAAAAGTACCCATATCACGAGTTTTCACTATTTTACTTTACAGCGTCTTTCCAGTATTTACAGCGTTTCTTGTATGGAAAAAAATGGAACAGCGCCTCTGGTGTGCGAAGAAGGAACTAATTTTTTCCTTGAAAATCTATTTAAAAATGTCAAAGTTCCAGTTTACTTTACGTCAGATTATCTGAAAGTTCTTGATAAGGCCTCCTGTTCCCGAGAAAAACAATAATAACATTTCACTTCACTGAACAAATAAAATTAGTCCCTCACTAAAATTATCAAAAAAAAAACTCTAGCTACGTAAATCAAAATTGACGTAGAATACGACACTTTTAACACGTTGACTGCCAACAAAAAAAATGCATCTTCCCGTTCGAGCCACGTCGGTCAGAGATAGTCGACAACTAGACTTTCCGTTCGGGCCGCGTCGGTCAGTGCTGACCGTGTTTTACGAGTGTTTTTGATCCATCCATACAGGCCGTAGGGCAGTGCTATCAAACTAAATCCTATATTCATTGACCCGCGTGGCGGCCCTCTTGTTACGCCGAACTACGATGGTTTTTGAACAACGTAAAAGACTTGAGGCGCGCGTGGGACACAACGCGCCGTCGACCCGGGCATGGTCCTTGGTCGGGCAGCGAGTTGCCCTTTACTCGCTGCCCGCATGCCCGCGCCTACGGTGGCCGGAGATCATCTAGCGACGTCCGTCGCCGTGGGCGTCTACTACCGCGGATGGGGCGGAGGGAGGACTCTGTCCTCTCTCGCTCGCGGCCCGCCTCCTCCTTCACGAGCATTACTGCCTCGCAGAAGGAGGCGACCGCTTCCCACTCCGTCTCGCCCCGCAGCATGGCCGCGACCAATGCTGGGCGCGAGAGGTCTCCGCCTATCGCAGCCGTGAGGACACGTCGGTGCTCTGCCCAAGCTGGGCAGTCTTGCACCGTATGCTCCACCGTGTCCTCCGGGCGATCTTCGCAGTGGTGACACCCAGGCGTCTCCTCCTTTCGCATCAGACACAGGTACCTCCCGAAACTTCCGTGTCCGGTGAGGACCTGCGTCAAGCGGTAGGTCAGGACGCCATGACTTCTCTCCAGCCACTCCTCAAAGAGGGGTCTTACCGCCGCAATTGCGGCGTGCCCGAACGTAAAAGACTTAGAAAAAAAAAAAAAAACAACAATTACATAAGAGTGAAAAAAAAAAAAAATTGTATGGCGCGAAATTGGAAAGGCCTTTGTCTAGCAGTAGTTTCCTCTGGGCTGATGAGGATAAAGAAGTAAATTGTGCAGGATTGTGAGTGTGGATGTAAAAAGTAATCTATGAAACTACTTATATGATTACAAAAATTCTTTCACTAATGGTAAGCAGCGTTATCGATCAGTGCTTCAGTAACAGTAAAAATCCAGAAGTTTTTGTGTGTTTGCGTGTGCCTTTGTGTATTTGTGAGTGTGTTTATATGTGTGTGTGTGTATACAAACGTCTAGATTACCAATGGAACCTAGTTTTAAAAAACTAATAATGTCCATCTTTTTTATTTACTTATACTCATATTCGTACCTAGTTTCAAGAGGGATAAGATTTTACATCCAAAGGTTTTCACCCCTTTTAGGTAGATTTTCGCAAAATCCCTTCTTAGTGCTCACATCATAATAAATTGCAACTACCGACCAAAAATTAGGTTAAACCTTTAGCGGTTAGAGATCTTCCCCTTAAAACTTAAATACCCCTTTGCACTAACTTAGGGGGTGATATTCGAAAAAGCCAAAAACACGTGTATAATTATTTCTGATGTAGTATACAAATACTGATTTTCACATTCATCAACTCACGCGTTATGATTTTCCCATACAAACTTTAACAACTCCTAGATTACCAATGGAGTGTAGTTTAAATAGAGCCATTCTTTTTTATTTACTTGTGTTATTATTTGTGTCATGTTTCAAACTTATAAACCCAAGGAATAAGATTTTTCATACAAACGTTTTCACCACTTTTCACCCCCTTAGAGGAGGATTTTCGTAAAATTCCGTCTTATTGCTTCCCTACATAGAAGACTGCAACAGTATTAAAAAAAAACCCTGTTCTTTTATATAATATACGTATAGATGTAGATAAATACACTATTGAAACAGTTGTCCGATGTAACGACGTCTTAGCTCAAGATACGGGCGTAAACTGCGTAAGGGCGGGCGAGCTTGCAAACTCTGGAGGTGCGGGATGACCTGACACCGCGACCCGCGCGGCCCCCTTTAACGGAAAGTCGCTTTTTCGTCTCTAGGAGCCGCGTCGGTCAGTGCTGTCTGACGTTTACTATCTCCATAAATAATGACTAAAGTTAACTTTTGTTAATAAAAACATACATTTGGACGTTAGATACAAGTATCTGATTAAAAAAACAGTTGGTCTAAATTTGGACGGAACTGTGATTTTTGCTTGGCCTGGAGGAAAAGTTCGCTGTCGGTCAGCACTGACCGCCATGGCGTTCAACGTGTATGGTCAATACGCCACAAGCAAGTGTAGTTAGAAAGAATCTGCATCTTTTTGGTAAAAGAGGTGACAGACACAATTATAATACTAGAAATAGGGACCAATTAGTTCAGCCGGGCTTCAGACTCGCCAAAGTAGACTCATCTTTTATGGGGTACTGTTTAAAATGCTATAATAAAATTCCACAAAGTATTCTTGAACTGAATGAAACAAAATTTAAAACATGTATTAAACGCACACTATGTAAGCGGGCATATTACAAATTGGGCGATTATATCGCTGATAATAATGCTTGGCTCCATGCTGGTCCTGCCCCATAGGACAGGGATGTATTAATTGATAGCGTAATATAGGTACTATTTTCGGAGCTGCAGAAGATTGTAAAACTATAATTGCATTGTATAAATTCACATTCTTTGTATTATATAGCTGCTTAGCCTATATTATGTGAGTTCTATGTGAAGAAAGCTATCATTCACCAGATACCTACGCCGTAATTATTTTTTATTTCTTTGACTTGAATGTGCCCTGGCGGTTGGGAGTATGTCATGCTCACTCAAATGTCTCACTGATGGTGGCGCGTGTGTCGGATCATTTAGTTCCCTTCAAAATGGTTGAGCTGAATGGTGCTGATATCATGCGTCATGTTCGTGAACGGGCGCTAGTTGGGACTGGTCATCTCTTAGCTGCCACGGTTTATTTTAATTATCTATAATTTTATTTCTGAATTGTCTTTTTTATACTTCCTGTGGACACTTTATAACTTGCTACATCGTTCTCACATAATGTACCATCTGAAAATGAATGATGTAACAAAGGTCCTGTAATAATTTTTGGCGATCTAAAAAGAGTGTCCATGGAGTTTCTTGCCCGTTCTTCTCCATAGAGATCTACTTCTTGGAATGGGCATCTACGGTACTTTCACAGTTTTTATGTCTTGTGACTGGGACTGTAGCACCATAACTATTTTTGAACTGCCTATTTTTAATTTTTTGTCTATTGACAATTCAAAAGTGCCTGTAACTGGCTTATTTGAAATAAATGATTTTGATTTGATTTGATTTGATTTGAGTATTCACTTGCTTCAGACGGTACACACGGCTACACTTCAAGCTATACAAAATCAGTTTATCGTGGTCTCGCTTCGTGTTAGGCCGAAACACCACCAAAGCTGTGCAAGTCGAGACGTGTTTTGAACAACCAACAGAATTGCGTTGCGGAGTGGAGCTGTGTCAATAACGCAATTCTATTGGTTGTTCAAAACACGTCTCGACTCCGCAAAGCTCGACACAGCTTTGGTGGAGTCTCGGCCTTACCTTTCCGCACTTTCAACAATCAGCTTATTCTGGTTTTGCGTAGCTTGATGTGTAGCCTTGTGTACGAATCGGACTGATGTGTTATATCTTTGTAAATATGCATTAATTCATCAAAAATAAAAATACAGATCCATTATTTTGTCAAAACTCTCACTACCTACTACTTATTAACATGCCTATTGATTGTCAAATTCCAAATCAACGCGCGTGAAGTCGTGTGCAAAAGCTAATGATTTCATAAATTAATTATGTCTTGGGTATAATTAGCCCGGTATGTCACTAACAATGTTATGTTTGGGAAACAGATCATATAATAGATGTCAATATTGTTGTTATTAACACAAAGTGACTAAATACAACTAATAAGTAGATACGAGATTTCAACATCCTTATCACAAAAACTTAAACATCTGTTGAACACTTGTCTAAAAAAAGTGTGACTGAAAAACGGACCTTATTTCAAAGTCATAATCTGACATTTTTTTAGACAAGTGTTCAACAGACGTTCAAAAGTTTCTTATAAAATAACCAGATTCCGTATTCGAAACAAAACGTAACTTTTTTTATTGAAGCCACTTTTTTACAAATGTGTGTGTGAGAGTGACACATTTAAATGTTTTCCTTATGGGTGTTCACTTGGTCGCGGGACTAACGAATTACCGTGACCCCGGAACGTAAAGGGCTATTGAAAGACACCGAGGATTTTAGTCAGTACGAGTCTGACAGTCCCTCCCACTCTGCCCTGGGTGGGAGGACTATTTGATGATTTTACCACGCTAAAAAAAAAATGGATGTAGACTTGTTTCACGTAGGAATCGAAAGACGGGGGTAATTTTTCTACCGTGTTTTTGGTTACAATTCTTAGTGGGCTACAAGGAATCTGAACATCTATACATATAATAAAACTGTAGAAAAATCGTTTTTGTACATCAAAATAAAATCCAAAAAAAAAATAGCTAGGGTGTTGAAGGACAACCAACAGAACCCATTTCGAGCATTTTTAGAATTTTTGTCTGTTTGTCTGTATGTCTGTTTGTCGGTTTGTCGGTTTGTCTGTTTATTTGTGGCTCTATCACGTAAAATGTACGAAGGCAATGTAGATAACCTTTATACACAACGATCGAGCGTAACTTGAGGACTAATTTAGTTTTTGTTTCATTGCAATCGGTTAAGTCTATCAAAAGATATTTGAATTTAAAGTGTTCCAGACCCAGAAGTAAAATTACGGTCAGTTTACACCGAGACGCGCAGTTCAGTAGCGCGATCTAGCTTGGAATATAAAAACTACATACCTATTCAAATATGGTGTGGACTGGAGTGGAGTGGTTTGGAGTGGAGTAGAGTAGAGTAGAGTAGAGTGTAATGGAATAGAATGGGATGGTTTGGGATGGAATGGAAAGAAAGAAAAGGTTTTTATTAGACTCACACTAGAATGGGAATGAGTGGGATGGAGTGGGATGGAGTAGGATGGAGTGGGATGGAGTGGGATGTAGTGGGATAGAATCGGATGGAGTGGGATGGATTAGAATGGAGTGCGATGTAGTGAGATGGAGTGGGATGGAGTGGGATGGACTGGGATGGAGTGGGATGGAGTGGGATGTAGTGGGATGGAGTGGGATAAAGTGGGATGGAGTGGGATGCAGTGGGATGGAGTGGGATGGTTAGGGATGGAGTGGGACGAAGTGGGATGGAGTGGGATGTAGTGGGATGGAGTGGGATGAAGTGGGATGGAGTGCGATGGAGTGGGATGTAGCGGGATGGAGTGGGATGGAGTGGGATGGAGTGGGTTGGAGGAGTGGGATGGAGTGGGATGGAGTGGGTTGGACTGGGATGTAGTGGGATGGAGTGGGACTGAGTGGGATGGAGAGGGATGGATTAGGATGGAGTGGGACTGAGTGGGATGGAGTGAGATGGAGTGGGATGTAGTGGGATGGAGTGGGATGGATTAGGATGGAGTGGGATGTAGTGTGATGGAGTAGGATGAAATGGGCTGGAGTGGGATGGAGTAGGATTGAGTGGGATGGAGTGGGATGGAGTGGGATGGAGTGGGATGGAGTGGGATGTAGTGGGATGGAGTGGGTTGGAGTGGGATGGAGTGGGTTGGAGTGGGTTGGAGTGGGATGGAGTGGGTTGGAGTGGGATGTAGTGGGATGGAGTGGGATGGAGTGGGACTGAGTGGGATGGAGTGGGATGGATTAGGATGGAGTGGGACTGAGTGGGATGGAGTGAGATGGAGTGGGATGCAGTGGGATGGAGTAGGATGGAGTGGGATAGAGTGGGATGGATTACGATGGAGTGGGATGTAGTGGGATGGAGTAGGATGAAATGGGCTGGAGTGGGATTGAGAGGGATGGAGTGGGATGGAGTCGAATGGAGTGGGACTGAGTGGGATGGAATGGGATGGAGTCGGATGGAGTGGGATGGAGTAGGATGAAGTGGGATGGAGGGGGATGGAGTGGGATGGAGTGGGATGGAATGGGATGGAATGAGATAGAATGGGTGCTCTAATCCAGTAGCAATTCTTCTGAATCTGAACGACAGAGGGCGTTTATTATAATCACCTCAAATATTCTTGAAAAATAAATTCTAACTAAATACAGGGATTATATGAAAACGATATGATTTATAAAAAACGTGGCGAGAATTAAGCGCTTCGCACTAAAAAATACATTGTTAAACTCCGACATCCACGCGAACGAAGTCGCGGGCACAGCTAGTTCTATAATAATAATAATCTAAGCCTAAAAATCAATGTTGTTCCCATCCTTTTACAATGCACTTTATAACCAGCATGATTTAAATCTTTGTGCGTTCATACGGACTTCTAACAAAGGACTTAGAATAAGTTATGAAGGAAAGCTTTGTAAACTTTATTTTTCTTTCATTGTCAGTTCAATGTGAATGTTTGTAAGTAAATTGTGAATGCGAGAGACTGAGAATTTGCTTGGGAACATAATTTTGAGAACACTAATGAGTTTCATACGAGTATCCATCTCCGCATAGTCGTAATGGCTCGTTCAAAACCTTGCCTCTGTAAGCGGTAACTTAGCGCGGCGGCGAGCGCCATGAAAAATAGAAATGTTTGAAACACGCCACGTGGTATTCGCGTTCTTACAAAGTAACTAATGTCTTATTGGCACCGCCCGTCGCACCGCTCACCGCTTAAGCGTTTTTATTTGTAATGTATGGAATTGTTTGAATCCAGTCACAAAGAAAAGCGAAAGCGATCCGATAGTCTATGTGACTGGCTTCAAACAATTCCATACATTACAAACAAAAACTTTTTCAAAAAAAAATGTAACCACTTTCAAAAACAACCACAAAAAAGGGTAAAATAACCTTCAAAACTTTTCTTTCGGAAGTCGGTGACTTTTTTTATTAATTTTATTTTCTCTTTCGCCACCGACTTCCGAAAGAAAAGTTTTGTAGGTTATTTTACCCTTTTTTGTGATTGTTTTTGAAGGCGGTCACATTTTTTTAGAAAAAGTTTTTATTTTACTGTTTTTAGTTTAAATATTCAACCACAATTCTTGTCAAATACATAATTTTCTTACATATGCACTAGAATTTTGTAATCCGTAGCACCGGTAATAACATCGTTAACATCTCTCCCCAGTCGCAAGTTATGAGGGGTGTATGTCATTACTGCGAGGTAACAAACATAAAAAAATAAAAAATAAAACAGTCGAATTGATAACCTCCTCCTTTTTTGAAGTCGGTTAAAAAACAGTTCACAGCAGTTGTTGTGTTTTTAACTGCAAGAATACTAGCAGAAATAGTAAATTTAATTTACTGATTCCTAGGCGTTTCTTGAAAAGAAGAACAGTGCAGGAAATGGACAGCTGCCGTGAATAGAAAAAAGTAAATAACATCATATATTTTATATCCTCATTGAAATCCTGTATTTGATATTTTCTTTACAGAATACATTTTGCGTACATTTTTTAAATTTTGTTTCAGCGCTTATAGATCGCCATGGTATCCAAAATTAAGTGTTTTGTAACAGAATGTATTTAATTAGAACTGTCAGAGCCAGTAAAGTTGCAATGCAATTACATAATAAAATATCTTCGGTACTGAACTTTACACAAAATGACAATGTTGCGGGGTATCCACTTGAAGAAGATTACGAACTAAAAAAGACTGTTGTACCTAATTACACAAGCTAATCCTGTGAGTTTAATTAAAAACTCGTATATTATTATACTCTTACTTCATACTAATATTTTAAATGCAAAAGTTCGTATGCACAGGCGCCTACCTTAATCTGTCGTCATTTCTTTAAAAGATTTTCATCCTTAACACAATAGAAGAAGGTTAATTGTCTGATTGGTAAAATTTGTCAGATTCCGGTAGGTTCACCTGCTGGCGTCTGTATGTTTCTAATATCTTTCACACAAAAATTACTGATCGGATGGATGTTTGGTACACAGATAGTTTAAAACGTGGTTTAACACTTTTTATTTTGTTGTGGTAAAATCACCAAATGAGTCCTCCAACTTACTGTCAGACTCGTACTGACTAAAATCCACGGTGTCCTTCAATAGCCCTTTACGTTCCAGGGTCACGGTAATGAGATAAGTCCCGCGACCCCGGCAGGCTTTGACCCCGTAGTCATGCTGACACCCTTTGAGGCGCGCGTGGAACACAACGCGCCGTCGCCGTCGACCCGGGCATGGTCCATGGTCGGACAGCGAGTCGCCCATTACTCGCCGCCCGCATGCCCGCGCCTACGGTGGCCGGAGATCGTCTGCCGACGTCCGTCGCCGTGGGCGTCTACCACTGCGGGGATTAACACATTTTAGATAGTTTTATCCGGATTACATAATATTCCTGTGGTTTGAGTTGTAGCGGGCGAAGCTGACAACATCAACTTTACAATACCAATATTTTTATATCACTCTTAAAAAACGGTGTTGCAAGGAAATCCTCGCTCAACGGAAAAATATTTTGTATTATTTATGACGCTCTGGTATTACAATATTCATGAATTTTATAAATATTTAATTCTAAAGTAAAACCATTTAAGAGCTTTCAAACTACGCTCGGCTTTATCGAGAAAAGTAACAGGTCGTGTATGCAAATAGCTATGTTCAACAAAAATAAACTTTTCGATGTTTTATTTTTAGAGTTTAACCGTCGTTCTACAAAAAGTTAAACATATATTATGTTGAACACTTGTCTAAAAAAGTGTAATTGCAAAACGACCCTTATTTCATCATCAAATGAATGCCATTTTGCATTTGATCGTTTTTTTAGACAAGTATTCAACCGATGTATGTTTAACCTTATTGTAGTGACGGATAAAGCTTATAACTATGGTTCAGCAGACTAGCAGTAGCTGTGAGCAATACGACCATTTTCAGTTTAGTTCTACATTTGAAAATGGTTTCGCTAGTTAGAGGACAGTGGTGTGTAGTGTGACCACATGTTTTGTTTTTATACACGCTGACATTTTTATTTATACTTCTCTTTTTTTTTGACATGATCACTGTATTTTTTATTTATTTTGTTTTGATATGATTACTTTGTAATTTATTTATATTTTTACATGTTTTGACATTTTCTATGTCATCTGTTTTTTTGTGTTTTATTGTATTTTATATTTTTTTTATTTTGTTGACATGAATTACTTTGTAATTTTAATTTTGTCTTTTTTTGTGTGTTTTTACCAGCCTGTGAATATGAGAACAAATGTGGGTTACATTTTATTCTACTTTTTTATTATTTTCTTGCGGTTCATTGTCTGACAGTTTGAGTTATTTATGTGGCCTACCCAAATGTCCTTTCTTTGGTATTTTCGTCGTTTCGTTGAGCTCCTTGTGTTATGAGTTGAGCTACACGGTAACTGACACATGCTTGCACTGACTGGACAGGTCCACTCAAATCTGTGTGGTTGTTTCTTCAAAAGACCACCTCAGACACCTGCATGGTTCTCATATATCTTGATCAATACAAAATTGTCTGGACTTTAAAAGAGACTGTGACCTCTGAGTTTGTTTCGGATGTTTCTTCTCAGAGTAGTCAGGTACGAAACACCGGCCTCATCTAGTGTAAAAATAGTGTCTTTTTGACGTGTAAAAGAGTTTGCCAGAACCAATTTGCTGAATATATATACAGTGTGTCCGGGCACGGGTTAGCGATATTTGAAGGGGATATTCTAGGCTCTTTTTCATCGACAAAAATGCTTTAAAAAAATTCTTACTCCAAAACTTCGCGAATGGCAGCCATTTCAATTTTTGATCTGTCGAACTGGGGTATGTACAATAAAATTCAAATATCTTTAAATCCAAGAGACCTACATTCATGCAAATGACTTTGTTGCAAAGTTAAACGTTGAGGCTTATCAAAAACTTACGAAAGTTTTCTAAATAATATGTAAAAATAACCAAAAAACATGGGCAAACACGAAATTGTATACAAAAATTACTGAATAATTTCACATTTTTAACTCTAGCTCGATAAGTACCCCTGAATTTAGCTAGGGTTTTTGCATTAAATTAAAAGTGTTTGAGATAGGCTATAAAATGATATCAAAATTATCACTCTACGTTAAGTATCTTAGGAGTTATTCTCACTTGAACATCACCCTTCCGTCTCGCCCCGCAGCAATAATTCCAAGAAGTGGTTTCATAAAATAAAAAAAAATTACCATTTCAGTTTATGGATTATGGTGGTCAATAATACCAGCTGAAATATTCGTTGGAACGATTTAGCTCGCCCAAAGAATGCGACACCTGTAATATTAGGGTACGTGCGCTAAGGAAGGGTGATGTTCAAGTGAGAATAACTCCTAAGATACTTAACGTAGAGTGATAATTTTGATATCATTTTATAGCCTATCTCAAACACTTTTAATTTAATGCAAAAATCCTAGCAAAATTCAGGGGTACTTATCGAGCTAGAGTTAAAAATGTGAAATTATTCAGTAATTTTTGTGTACAATTTCGTGTTTGCCCATGTTTTTTGGTTATTTTTTTCATATTATTTAGAAAATTTTCGTAAGTTTTTGATAAGCCTCAACGTTTAACTTTGCAATAAAGTCATTTGCATGAATGTAGGTCTCTTGGATTTAAAGATATTTGAATTTTATTGTACATACCCCAGTTCGACAGATCAAAAAATTAAAATGGCTGCCATTCGCGAAGTTTTGGAGTAAGAATTTTTTTTAAAGCATTTTTGTCGATGAAAAAGAGCCTACAATATCCCCTTCAAATATCGCTAACCCGTGCCCGGACACACTGTATATATCATTTACTACTTCTCCCTATATAAATGTATAGGGAGAAGTCGTACACACCCTTAGTATGTAAGTGAGCCATTAAAGGTTAATACTTTAAGCGAAATGGTTGTTTGATTGAACTCCTAACAGTACAGGGCTCAGTGCGTACCTATCATTTCCGATTTACTTTAAAGTCGTTAGTTAGAGCCCTGCAAGCGTAGCATGACCAATACATTATATTAAGGCGCTCCCTCACCGCGAGCATACCAGTAATGTAACGTTACAGATTCAAGCATTTCATCAGTGAGGGAGGAAAATCGTGCATCATAATGCGCACCTTGTAATGATATAAAACGAGTTTACATCTGAGAAGGAGGAGAACCAAGCATATCACCGCACATTACGTCAGGGTCTCAGGGAGGTAGTAATGTAATGCTCAAAGTCGAATCTATAATGTTACATTACATTACACGCGAATGCTCCCGGTGAGGGAGTGCCTTTATGTGGTGTTTGCGTATTTGAGTTTCTTATGTTTGTACCCACGATACAGGAGAAATTCTTAGTGTGGGGAAACCTTAAAAAAAAAAACAAATCAAAAAAACACTACCAAGAAAAGACAATGTTGTTCAATAGTTATTTCTACAAAATTCGTCAATTTTTTGTGCATGAGTATTGAGTATGGTGCGATCCATACACCATTAAAGAAAAGAAACATTTATTTCTAAAATGTTTAATAGTACCATGCTTTTCTTTTCTTCTGTCGATAAAACACATAAGTTACACATTTCTAGAGTGTATTGCTACGTGTGCTGGTAGGCCTTTTTGTTAATTTTTTAAACACTGCTCTAAAAACTGATACTGAAAATTATTTTAAGACATCTATGTGTTTGAACTCAAAGAACATGGACGGTGTGGCAGATAATGAACCACTGTCTCTCAAAGCCACTGTCAAGTTAACCACTTACATTCAAGCAACCATCGACATAACATGACATGACATGACAAGCTTAGACGTATGTTGTATATGTACATAATGTATAGGACATAAGACAATTTACCACATCGGTCACATTTCAAGTAGCCTCCTGTTGTCAAGTGCTCATAAATACGGCTACTAAGTAAGGGTCAAGTAGTATTTACTCGTACTTAAGATCCACGTGTCCGTAATAGCTGTGTCCATGTATCATACGGTATATGACATAGCATACAGTGCGCGGCAGATTCTTGTAAATTATTTCATGTAATGGCTGTTGGGTGCACCGGAGAATTTAGTGCAGTGGACTTTGAAATAAACTACACAGAAATACTGCTACGGAATTTTATTTTTTCAACGTTGTAAACTAGAATGAATACAGCATTATTTAAAATAATTATACACATTTTGACTTAAAGTAGTTGACATCATAATGAATGTAAAGTATAAGAGAACTTTTCCTATTTTTAACACGGTGCAATTTAAAATATCAACAGTATTAGAATATTTAGCCATTCATTTAGTTAACGTTTAGTTAGAGTTAGTAACAACGGCCATTTGTTTCCTATTTTTTAACAAACTGCTTTTTTTATTAAGCCAGAGTTAAGTTACGTTTAAAATAACGTTAATGATGAAGCACTTTAAAAACAAATTCAAGTTAAAGCTTCTAAAACGATGAGTTTAAAATCGGGAACTGAATTAATTTTGCCAAAGTTTGTCCGTACTATGAATGACCTTTATATATTAAGTCTACTTGTTAAGGTTTTCAAATTCTCTTCATTATGGCTTTTAAATTTGATGTTTTTATTAACTGTAGCTGTGAGAAACATTTTGTTAGAACGATAAAATAAGGCAGCAGAGAAAATATCTTAATACATAATTAAATTAACTGCTCCCGAGGGTGGAATCCATCAATATCCAATTCGCTAAAGTTAATCTATGGTAGTGGATCAGACGGTGAGTGGGGTCCTATTGACATGGCTATGTCGTGAGAACGATCGGCGAGTGAAAGCCGGAGAGTAAAATATAACACCGGTATAGTAATGGATTTATGTACAGTGTCGAACCTGAAAAGTGTTGCCATACATACGGTGTGAGGTAGAAAACTTATAGGGATAAAGTTTCAATAACTAATCGATCAAAATGTGTAATACGACTGTTTTATTTTCTTGTTACGATTAAGAAAATTATTCTGTATATGTAACTATAATTTGGAATAGCTTTATTACACCCTTAAATGGAAGTTTTTCGTCGCTACATATCATTAGAACTTAAAACGGGATATTTACCTCGTTTTTTCATTCAAATTGTGTTTTCTTTTAGCCTTTATCTAGCTCGCAAGTGAAGATGAGGCCTAAAATGGAGTGAGTGAGAAGCAACTGGAACTCCTACGCATCAACACATCAGTAACCCATTGGGCACCGGGCAGGAAGGATGTTGGCCGTTAGCCGGGCGGCAATGCGTCCTTTATTTGTTTTGAGTTTTCTTCGCTGATGCATCCGTGATCGTGGCGGTAGCAACAGGGAAAATCCATAAAAAATCATCATATTTCTGGAACACGCTGTATAGTCAGAGCCGTAGTATTTAAAGAAAGGCAGCGATGGTTCAAGATGGGGCATCACTATTCTAGTTGTAATTATTCCGTCGTATTGTGTAAGTAGAAACACTTTTTTTATAGCGTGGTGAATTATCAAATGAGGCCTCCCACCCAGGGCAGAGCGGAAGGGACTGTCAGACTCGTACTGTCTAAAATTCACGGTGTCCTTCATTAGCCCTTTACGTTCCGTGGTCACGGTAATGAAAGAAGTCCCGCGATACCGGCAGGCTTTGGCCCTCTAAAGGGGAGTCCGTAATAATGCTGATACTCTTTGAGGCACGCGTGGAACACAACGCGCCGTCGACCCTGGTATGGTCCACGGTCAGACTGTGAGTCGCCCATTACTCGCCGCTCGCACGCCCGCGCCCACGGTGGCGTGGAGATCGTCTGCTGCAGACGTCTGTCGCCGTGGGCGTCTACCACTGAGGATAGTAGAAACACTTAGCACAATAATTATGCATTAATATTTTAATAAAGGGCATTGCCCTACGTTGCCCCTACCTAGCTACGGCCCTGTGTATAACTAAAGCTTAAATGCTGAAGTAAAAGCTGCGAAGCGTTAATCTGATGCAACGCTTGCGAAGTAGTTGCAGCCAAATATCCAAAGCCAATAGGTAGCAAATACTTGCTCATTTTACTGCAAATCTCACGTTGAATTTACACGTCAGTATTTTACGGTAGTAGTTAGGACTACAATTTAGAGCAGAGATACGAATTTATGAAACTGAGTCGGGGAAGTTTGCCTTGTGTAATCTATTGAAAACTGACAGTTTTTGTCGAGTGTAGTATTTATGGAGTTGTGAACATAATAATTCCCAACGGATAACACAGATGTGAACGATACATACGTTTCGCTAGTAATGTTTAAGACAAATTATGTTATACGTGTCGAACTTATTACCAAGAACCGAATACAGATACAGACTACGAAGCTCATTTTAATTACAGTCATTATGCTATTTTACTAAAAAAGAATTAGTAAGAAGAATAGATTCTCAAAAAATATATTTGATTTGTATTTTTTCTTTTGTTAAGAAAACCAAAATTGACCAATAACAACGCTTATAAATATCACTAGATGTCACTCGGTCAGTATAATTTTACAGGCGTTATGTCAAAAGCCCGGACTCCCGAATTTTTAAGTGTTTTATGTTTGTCCATATTGATATACATAATAAACAAAAATATATTTGTGCATTATTTTTCTAACTGACGGACTAGAAAAAATTTCAATTTATTAATGCAGTAACTTACCCTATTGCACTCCACTGCTGAACATAGGCCTCTCCCAGGGAACGCCCCACTGCCACACTATCTCTGAATTTTTTCACACCACTTGCTCGTAAATGTCACATTATAAGTCATGCAAACTGGCCGTAAAGCAAGTCATTGTTCCCCACACTCAAACCAGGGAATAATATATGTACTGAATTTCATTATTCCCTGGGAATAATGTGATTTGAATTTGGAACCTCAAACAAAACATAGTATGAAAACTTGGAACGAAGGAATTGAAGCAGCGGCGGCTGCCCCCCGGCAGTCCCCACTGCAACAGCTGATCGCTTGCTGAGGTGGGCACCACAGCATGCTCACGTTCGAAGGTTGTCGTACCACATCAAATTTCAAAATTCGAATTTATTTCCTCGCAGGTGGTGTGAAAAGCAGAGTACTCACCTCAGGAATAAAGCTGCCTTTGTCTTGGGCTAACTTAAATCCCTATCTGCACTAAGGATTCTTATCTTAATTCCCTCGTTTCACTCGGGAATTAACACTTGAACCTCCTCGCTGCGCTCCGGAGGTTCACCCCCAGAATCCTTAGTGTCGCTTCGGGATTCAATACGCCCGTGACGTAAGGCACTGCTTTATTCCCTTGGTGCGTAATCTACTATTTCATCCAGCAGTGGCTGGTTGATAAAATCCTGGCCTGCTGGCAGTGGCCAGCTACCTTCTTTAGCTCATCAGTCCATCTTTCCAAGGGGCGTCCCACCCTACCTTTAAAAACTGTCAACTGCAAAACGGCATTTGACATTGATATAAAGCTAAAAAGAACAGTTTTTTAGACAAGGGTTCAACAGAATTGTTTAGCTTTATACCCAACTACATAGTAACCGAAATTAATTCAAGAGTATTTCACAACCTAGATCCGTGGAACCACAGATATATCGGAAGGCAATTTTGACGTGCATTTAATGCCTTCAAAGTAACCGTTTGATCTCAGCCAGGACCAAAGTTGCTACGTTACTCTACACAAAGCCGTTTTACCTTATTCCCAGAATATAGGTAGGTAATTAAATAACATAAATATACATCTGAGAACAAATAAATCGAGCGAAATCCTTACTACACATATTTTTAGTATTATTGAACGCATCAATTCGAAAAATATATCGCTTATCAGCCTATTTAATAATAATCTATACAATGATGGTAAATTACATAAGATCACAATTTATGAATTAATTGTAAGTTCTTTATTAATGATGCATTAGACAGCATTTTTACTTACGTTACGTTCGGAAATTTCAAGCTTTCATCTTTAAAATTATGTGTGGCGTGTTAGACTAGTTTTTTTCTGCTGCAAGTGCTTAAAACCTCAAACGGCGTAAATACAATGGCTTTTGTCTAGCAGCTAGGTATGTATTTGAGCCATTTGGGGTCGAAACACTAGGGCCATGGGGTCCGAGTGCTCACCAAGTTTTGAAAGAACTTTCTAAACGTATATTCGACTCTTCGCGTGACGAAAGGGCTGGCCTATTTCTTGGCCAAAGAATTAGCGTTGCCATCCAACGTGGCAATGCTGCCAGCGTTCTGGGCACTTATTTAATTTAGTATTTCAATAAATATTAATTGGATAATATTTTTTTGAGGGGGCTTCTCCTTATGTTTGATATTTTTTATTTATTTAATTAATTATAGTATGGATATTAGTTCATTCTATGTAGTTTTAAAAAATGCACTTAGTAAAAACTAGTTCTAACTACGGAAAACGCGTTCGCTCTGAAAATGGGTATCAACAAAATGAAAGTAAGTAGCATAATATATAATAATATTTTGTACCCCTTGAAGTTAACAATTCTTTATGAACGGACGTTTCTAGGGGCTTGTCTTGTGTAATTGACGCTTGAAAAGTGCTCATCATCAAAGTATCAGCCTAATTTAAATAAATTGCTTTTGAATTTTTTAGTGGATACCAATTATTCCCCGCGATTTGGTTTGCTTGGAATTTTGATTACACAAACTTCAATTGCTTCTTTTCATATTAGGCTTTTTCTTTTTGAGGTGGAAAGTCAATTAATGAGTCCTTTGCTCGATTAAAAATCGACTCGTTTCTTCAGTTGCCGTTTGCGTTCCAGCGCCTTTTAAGATAGTCCCGTGACTCCATCTTTCACGTTACTTTTGTTTTGAGGTAGACGAAATAAATGGGGAAATAGGCATACGAGTATTTCCCCATTTACTTCGAACGACGTTAAAGACGAAAAAAATGGGGAAATTGGGGAATTTCGTCTTCAGTAAATAAATAAATTAATTAAAGAACATCACCTTACTACAGTCCTAACATGCTAAAAATAAATCAGTAGATCGTGATCAGTGGCTCAGTTATCGACTACTGCGCAGCGAGTTGCGGGTTCGATTCCCGCACGGTATGATCGATCAAAGAACTTGTAAGTAGTTGTTTGTGTATGTAAATTTCTATTTTTGTAAACGCACTCATGGTACCTATCTACAGGAAAGTTCCTTGGGAATGGACATATAAAAAAAGTTATCAAAATAAAAAGTATACAGTATTATCTGCTACTGTGTATAGTTGTATAATCTCACATTTGGAATACTGTACTATACAACAAAATCGTTACTTAATAAAAGTCTAAGGACGGATAGAATAGCGAATAATAACATAAAACGTTGATAAAGAACTCCTTGATATTAGATGTCTATTGATACACACCCTCTTCTCAATTCAATGTTAAGAACTCTTAAGTTTATCGCCAATCGAAGATGGCTTTGTGACTTTCCAATAAACTTTTCCTTTTACACGCCTTTAGTATTAATATTACGATCCAACGAAGTTTTTAATCATCGCTTTTACGAATTAAGAATCAAATTAATCACGAGTGGAAGCTGTAGAACGTAATTTGTCCAAATCGAAAAAAGATCGTATTTTATTTTAATTGGGTTATTTCATTAGATGGCACAAACGGCTGGTTAGTCATTTCGACAGCCTTGTTTACTTGCATGTGTATAAATAGTTTTCGTTTGTTTGCCTTTTTTAAATACACCTGCATGCAGTTCTCTAGTTATTATAAATGCGGTAAAGAAAAAAAAACATAAACTAAGTTGAACGTATCATGAAACTATTTAACAGTGTTGACGTGGCTACCTACTCTACTTAGCTAGCAAAGTTTTCATACAAATAATTTAGATGCAAATGCTTAAAATTATCGCTTATTTCAGCTTCGGTAAAGAATTCGTTTATTGTTCTGAAACATTTATCGAATTTATCAATTGAATATTCAATTTATATTTAAATTAGGCAACACTCAAAGCTTTAATTTGAAAGTTGGCTGCAATATCTTATATCTAATAGAAACGTATTTAGAAACAATTGTTTGCCGTTGTAAAGAAATGACTCTTGAATCTGTGTTACACGTGGCGGTAATTACAGTAAAAATAGCTCATCCGTGCAAATGGCTACGAATGAATTATTCCATGGAGACAACTGCTACGTATAAACCAGTTAGCATCGAATAAAGTTTCCAAGTGGGCCGGTACTACTTTGTATGAACCAACTTACCAACTTTCCTAAGAACGTGTGCGTCTGCTCAAGTTTTGAATTCAAATCTTTGGTAAGCACCTATGTGCTCGACGAACTTACAATAAACTTGTAGAATAACAAAATGTTTTTCAAAATGTCTGTGTGTTTTAGCTTTAGTTGAACATTGGCTGAAATTTTCCACCGTGATTCCGAACGTTGCTGATGCACCTAAATGCGGATTGAGATAGGATTTTTACTAAAGCCTTTCGGAAAACGAGCGTCTAGATAAATCAGGATTCCATTATAGGTGCCTGCAGGAACACTTACCAATATTATAATAATGGAACTATACGAGTTTGGAGCGGAACGGGGAAATTGTATCAAGATTATCTGAAACATGCTAAGTATGAGCAAGGAGTAACAGCATTATGAATTACCCTGACTTACCCATAACAGAAGGTGTCACTTACAATAAGCTATAACGCGAAAATGTTCGCAAACGAGACAGTTTATTGACATTAAAGCTACAAGGAACAGAGCTGTAACGAACGATATAAGGGCCGTGAATATATGGAAAGATATTGGCCAATAACTTAGCACCAAATAGTTGGATCTACCCTTGGGAACGAGGATTTTATTTGTCAAGCGTACAATGAGAATAATATAAATAATTTTATCTCATTTTTATCTCGGTTAACGCAAAAATGGATCGGTCTAAATGTGGTTAGCATTTTTATTACTGAGAAACAAAATAAACAGTCTGGTGGTTATTTGTGTAATAGACTTGTTGTAAAAAATATATAACCTTTTATAAAAGTATTTAAGTCATATTGTCGGTTAGATTTTTTATCCTTCATTTTTTAAACAGCACAGTTTTTTTTTCTGTATTACTTTCAATTACTTCAATATTCTAGAAGTGGGTTCATTATTCACTATATATAATGAAACATGCAATAGTTGATTATTTATTATGTTCAGATTTTCTGTTTTAATACAATGAAGTTTTATACTTTTATATTATACAACACAAGCTGTAAATCTCGGTCCTCGAACGCCGATTAATGTGCTTATTATATGTTTTTACTGATTATTATTCATTGAAAATGACAACCTTAAAGTAAAATCTGACTTAATAAAGATAAATTATTTTCGCAAATCATTTTAACCATACAGTTTGCTCTCACAATAATTTACGAGAATCGGTTTAACAATTAAATGAACCATTTTAATAAAATCAGATAATTAGCTTTTACATTAATTCGCTGTGTAGTCCATTGTACAAATTAACAAAGTAGCAAAAATGTTTCCGGGGTGGTGATCCAATCTGTGTGGAGACTGGAGGCTTCATCAATCATTGTACCATTACCCAGATCAGATGTGTCAGACTGTATAAAAGAGATGGGATGAAGCTAATCACTGCAGTCTTTTACGAATCGAAATTTACACCATTTTGTTTTTCGGGTTTCTATTTTTGTGCCTAGCAAAGTTATTGAGGCAGAAGGGGATTAATATTACCAGTAGGTTTGTGTTTTGGGTGGTATAAATAATTGCTGTACACGTACCTACCATAACACCGTAGAAATGGGTTTTGTTTTTGGGTTCCGTAGCCAAATGGCAAAAAACGGAACCCTTATAGATTCGTCATGTCTGTCTGTCCGTCCGTTTGTCACAGCCACTTTTCTTCGAAAGTATAAGATCTATCCTGTTGAAACTTGGTAAGTAGATGTATTATGTGAACCGCATTAGGATTTTCACACAAAAATAAAACAAAAACAAATTTTGGGTGTGCCCCCAATACTTTTTTTTTTTTTTTTTTTTTTTAGCGTGGTAAAATCATCAAATGAGTCCTCCAACCCCGGGCAGGGCGGGAGGGACTGTCAGACTTCTACTGACTAAAATCCACGGTGTCCTTCATAGCCTGTTAAGTTCCGGGGTTACGGTTAGGGAATAATCCCGCGACCCCGGCAGGCTTTGGCCCTCTGAGAGGGGGGCCCCGTCATTATGCTGACGCTCTTTGAGGCGCGCGTGGGACACAACGCGCCGTCGACCCGGGCATGGTCCTTGGTCGGGCAGCGAGTTGCCCTTTACTCGCTGCCCGCATGCCCGCGCCTACGGTGGCCGGAGATCATCAAGCGACGTCCGTCGCCGTGGGCGCCTACCACTGCGGCTGGGGCGGAGGGAGGACGCTGTCCTCTCTCGCTCGCGGCCTGCCTCCTCCTTTACGAGCATTACTGCCTCGCAGAAGGAGCTGACCGCTTCCCACTCCGTCTCGCCCCGCAGCATGGCCGCAACCAATGCCGGGCGCGAGAGGTCTCCGCCTATCGCAGCCGTGAGGACACGTCGGTGCTCCGCCCAAGCTGGGCAGTCTTGCACCGTATGCTCCACCGTGTCCTCCGGGCGATCTTCGCAGTGGTGACACCCAGGCGTCTCCTCCTTTCGCATCAGACACAGGTACCTCCCGAAACTTCCGTGTCCGGTGAGGACCTGCGTCAAGCGGTAGGTCAGGACGCCATGACTTCTCTCCAGCCACTCCTCAAAGAGGGGTCTTACCGCCGCAATTGCGGCGTGCCCGGCCGTCGGTCGCGACAGTCGTTCCTTCCATACTGCCCTGAGATCGCGCCGGAGGTCTTCGCGCCGCGCCTCGACTTCGCGAGGCAGCGGGGTCACGCCCCGGCGCTGCGCCTCCACGCGCCACTCATAGACGCGCTGGAGGGCAGTCGCCTCCAGATCCCAAGGCAGCAATCCGGCAAGCAGGTTGGCCGATTCGCCGGCAATCGTGCGGTATCCCCGGATCATTCGGATAGCCATGACCCTCTGGCATGCGACCAGCTTCTGTGGTCGCGTCCGGATGCTCAGGGCCCACACAGGGGCCCCGTAGAGGGCCATGGACCGCACGACACCAGCGTACAGCCTACGGCAGGAAGCGTTTGGCCCGCTGAGATTGGGCAGGAGTCGCCTGAGGGCGGCTGCTGCACGGTTCAGCTTTGGGGCCAAACTCAAGAAATGCTCCTTGAAGTTCCACCGGCTGTCGAGGACGAGTCCCAGGTACTTCATCGTCCTCTTGACGCCGATTGGAACTCCTTCCACCGTAATGCTGTAACTCGACTGTGGCACGTTACGGCTGCCATGAAAACACATGGCCTCCGTCTTGTGCAGCGCCACGTCGAGTCCCAACCGCCGGATCCTCTGAACGACTGTCGCGACCGCTTCCGTCGCCACGTCGGCCGCCGCCTGGTGCGACTCTCCCTGTGCAAGGACGAGCGTGTCGTCAGCGTAACAAATTACGCTGACGCCGTCAGGGAGGTCGCTGCGCAGCACCCAGTCGTATCCGATGTTCCACAAGGGCGGTCCCAGAACCGAACCCTGTGGAACACCGCACGACATCTCTCGCCGGTTCCACTCTCCCCGGTGACCGGGGTAGATGACGGCTCTGTCCGTCAGGTAGTCCTCGACTATTCGGCGGAGGTAGGTCGGCACCCGGTGATACCGGAGTGCCTCCCTGATGCAACTCCAGGGCAGGGTGTTGAAGGCATTGGTGATGTCCAGAGACACCGCCAAGACGACCCTGCCCCGGGCCACTGCATCCCCCGTCGTGAGGGCTCTCACGCGCATGATTGCGTCCACCGTCGAGCGCCCCCTGCGGAAGCCGAACTGGCTCTCCGACAGGTTCGGGCCCACTCGATTCAGGTGCCCGGCGAGGCGGTCTGCAATGACTCTCTCAAAGAGCTTGCCCACCTCGTCGAGCAGCACAATGGGCCGGAATGCGGACGGAGAGTCCGCAGGGCGCCCGGACTTCTGGATCAGGACCAGTTTCCCCGTCTTCCAAGGAAGCGGGAACCGGCCCCTCTCCAGGCACGCGCTTAAGAGCCCCCCTAGTCGAGGCCCGAGAGTCCCGAAGGCCAGGACCCAGGCTTTTCCTGGCAGGCCGTCGGGTCCTGGGGCGGTATTTTTGGCTTTGAGCCGTTGTACCGCCACTCTCAGGTCTACCTCGGTCACCTCTGGAGCGTCGTAGACATCGTCGTCGCTGTGGTCCGCGTTCGCGTCAGCTTCCTCCTCAGATTCCGTCGGAGACGGAGCCATGGGCGGGGGAGCATGGTCCCCTCGCGAAGGGAACAGGGCGCTCACCACGTCCTCCACGAACTGAGGCCGGAGACTCTGCGTCAACGGGGGAGCCCAGGGGCGGAGCTTTTCTCTCACCCACTTGTAGGGGCGGCCCCATGGGTCCCCGTCCAGAGTCCCCAGCATCTCCTCGCGGGCCAATTCCTTGGCCCGCCAGATCGCGTCGCGGAGGGCGGCCTTCGCTGCCCTGTAGCCCTCGTGTAGCTCTGCCTCTACAGTCGCCGCATCCGGAGGTCGGGTGCGGCGCCTGCGGAATCTGGTGTACCGGCGGCGCGCAGCAACGCACGCTTCGCGCAGCGCTGCTAACTCGCTTGACCACCAGTACAGCTGACGCCGGGCGCGTCCTTGCCGGACCCGGGGCATGGCCACGTCGCAGATCTCCGACATGGCCTCCCGGAACCACTCAGCCTCGTCGTCTATGTTGGCAGGCCTGTCCGGTGGTGACACCCAGGCCTGCACGATCGAGGCTTCCAGGAATAGCTCCCGGTCCAGCTGCTTCAGCGCCCATCGCGGACCACTTAGGTTCCGTCCACTTGAGACCGGCGCGTCTGAGGTCTGGGCGGAGACGTCGAACCGGATATACCGGTGGTCGGAATAGGTCTCCACCTCCTCCACAACGCGCCAGCCAGTGACGCGCGGTGACAGGCTGGGGGTGGCGAACGTAAGGTCCACCACCGACTCGCCCATGTACCGCACGCACGTGGGGACGGAACCCCGGTTCTCAATCACCAGGCCATGCGCACGGGCCCAGCGCTCGAGCTTCCTGCCCCGCGAATAGTCCGTGTTCCGGGAACCCCAAGCCGGACTTTTGGCATTGAAGTCCCCCAGGACAAGCGCGGGGAGGGAACCGAGGGCGACGACGATGTCTCCCAGCTCCTCTAGGGAGTCGTGGAACTCGGCGATAGATCGGCTCGGGGAGAAGTAAACGCCTACCACGGCGATCTCCCCGAACCGGGCTGCGACAATCCCGTGCCCTCTCTCGACACGATCGAGGGGCGGGGTACCGGCGGCGGCCGACGAAATTAGGGTCACCGAGCCGTCCAGGTCCGCAACCCAGTCATTCCTGGGCAGGACAAAGTACGGCTCGGAGACCACGGCGACGTTGATCAACCACTGCGCCATGCTCTGGAGCAAAAGATCCTGAGCAGCGGCGCAGTGGTTGATGTTCGCCTGGAGGAAGCGCAATGGAGACATTAATCTGAATCCATTGCGTCCTCCTCCAGGGCCCTCCTCGAGGGCGTGGCCACGGCGGCGGCGGCGGCGGCGGCGGGAGCGGCGGCAGCGGCGGCGGGAGTGGCGGTGACGGCGGCGGCAGAGGGCTTACCTCTGCCCCTGGCCTTGGTGGGTGGGGCACAGGACCTGCCCCCAGCCCGGTGATCGGCCGGCTTGCCAGCCGCCGCACATACGAAGCAGTGCGGCGGGGCAGAGCACGAGCCGGCCTTGTGACCGGGCTGGCCGCAGCGGAAGCACCTGTCGCTGCGGTCTACCTCCGAGGTGCACACGCACGCCGCGTGGTTGCCCACTTGGCAGCGGAAGCACCTCATCGGTCTGGGCTCCAGGACCTTTACCTGGGCAGCCACCCAACCAACCAGGAGCCTTCGGCCCTCCTGCAATTTTTTGGCCGCCGACACGGGGCAGCTTACCGTAACGGTATGCAACCCCGCGAAGCCAGGACGGAGGGCGCCCGCCCTCACCTGATCAGGAGGGCACCCCCCAGTCCTGGCCACGGCAGCCACTACGTCCTCCGCCGTCACAGAGTCGTCCAGACCCAATATGCGCACGTCTGCGCGCTTGGTGGGCCTGGACACTCGGGCCTCCTCCGCGTTTAAGGACGCTCTGAGCCTTTCGGCTAGAGCGTCAGCGGCAGGGCCACTGGCCGCGCCCGGGAGCTCCAGCATCCGAGCTCCCGTTGCGGTGACCCGTAGTCGGAGGCCCCCGGCGATGCCGAGCTCCGCGAGGTTCACCGCCTCCCGCGCCTTGGTAAGCACGTCGCGGTAGGACACGCCCCTCTTGACCGCGTCCGGCTGCAGTGTTATTACCACAGCCGCGGTCTTTGGGGCGCGCAACCGCGCCGCGACGTCGCGCTCCTTTTTCCGCCGCCGTCTCTCTCTCCGCCTCGAGGACCTGGCCGTGTTGGCAGCCTTCCTCTTCTCCCCGGCCACTTGCCATTCGGCGCTGGCCGGGGGGGTCTTAGGAGGAGGCTGCTGGGACGGCTGGTTCTCGGCCTGGGCCTTCTTTTTCTTGGCCTGCTTCGGCCCCACAGGTGTCGGGGTCGGAGGCGTCTTAGATGGGCCCGCCTGGCCAGGCTTGGCCGGGGCCGTCTTTGCCCTCGCAGGCGCCGCCGCCACCGGGGCCGCTTTCGCCTGAGGCAGCTTCGTCGTTGGAGGAGGCTTCGACGCAGCCGCAGCCGCGTACGAGGCTGCCAGCGGGGGTCGAAGCACGCGGCTCTCCAATACGGAGAACCGCTGCTGGAAGGCGGCCAGCTCCTGTCGCACCAGAGTCAGCACTGCGTTCTCCTCTGGTGCGGGCCGGCCTTTCTCCTTAGCATTCCCCGCCTTCGCACTCCCTGTCGGAGCCTCCCGACGGCCAGCCGCCCGTAGGCCAGCCAGGTCTGACCTGAGAGCGGCGTTCTCCTTCTGGAGCTCCCTCATGGCGGCAGTCAAGCGGGTGACCTCCGACCGCAGTTCGGACATATCGTCCCTTGCAGCCGGAGCCCCGCCGTGAATCCGCGTGGCCGCCATGATCAAGGCCGTGGCTTCGCCAATCGCACCCTCCTTGCTGCTCTTTTTCCTCTTAAGAGCGACTGTGCGGATGGCGGCTTCCACAGCCTCTGCCAGTTTGGCCTCGTTCGAGGCCAAACCGGTGTTGGGCTCTCCAGAGGAGGGTCCCCTTCCTGAGGACTTGCCTCGGCCTTTACCCCGCACGCTCGTGGGGATCTTACGGGCCGAGACAAACCCTTCCTCAGACGACGAGATGTCTTCGCGGGGGCGCTTCAGGAACTCCGACCTCCTGTTTGCGCCCCCCTCGTCGCTCTTTGCTGCGCTTCCAGAGACTATGCTCCGGAAGCTCACGGCGTCTGATGCCGAGTCGGACTCCGACTCAAGCACCATCGCCCCCTTCCTCCCCTTCCTCGGAGCGGCACTCTGTGCCCGCTCGGTGTTCGGTGCCAGTGAGTCGGACGTACTGGACAAGTCCAGTGACTCCTCCTCACGGGCACGTGAGCCTCCCTGGCTCAATGCGGCGACTGCCGGAGCAAAAACGGGATAAAAGTGATTATTGTCCCCCCCAGAATACGAAGGGACAGACCGGCCGGAGCCGGTGCGGGATTCTCCAGCTGAGCTGGTACCCGCCTGGGGTAGTGATTCTTTTAAGCACTTTTCCATATTGTTTTTTCACTTTTTTAAAGAGGTGAGTTCCTCTGTCCCTACTACCCATTTTCCCTCCCCGGTTCACTTCACGGTTACGTCTAAGGATTAGACGCGTACCGGAAGTGAACCTTTCCCCCCCCTTTCCCCGGTGTATCCCTCTTGGTTTTGGTTTCTCCCTCTGAGCGCAGATGCCCAGAGATCATTGAAACCACAAGCCCCACCACGACGACAACGTGGAGATACGACGGTGGGGCGCGCCCCCAATACTTAGAATTTTATTGAAACTCAAAAATTTTTTTTTCGCCTGACCCATACGTGTGGGGAATTTATGGATAGGTCTATAAAAATGATGTTGATGGTATTTTTTTTTCTAAGCTGAACAGTTTGCGCGAGAGACACTTCCAAAGGTGTAAACCCCCCTGTAACTTCTAAAATAAGAGAATGCTAAAACTATAAAAAAAAATATATGATGTACATTACCATGTAAACTTCTATTGAAAATTAGTTTGAACGAGATCAAGTAATTAGTTTTTTTTTTAATACGTCATAAATCGTAAACCGCAATTTACCTTTCAAAGTTACAACCAACTACAAGAACTTTTATATTATGTTTCTTGCTGCTACGGAACCCTTTATAGGCGAGTCCGAGTCGCACTTGTTTTAAAAATGACAGAATATAGAAAGATTTCTAACGTTCTAAGCTAAGTTCGTTCTAAGTTTAAAATGTAGAAAATAAATCTATTGCTCAATCGCCTAGCAAGCTAGTATAGGCATAGAACACCTAAGTATAGGTACTGTACGACTCGACGAAGAATGAAAAATTGTATTGAAATAACTGTCTATTCTTCGTAGAATGTTCGTAGTCATGCTACGCGTGCAAATACATGAAATAGTTTTGAACTTTGTTCTTTTATTTTTTATCTTTGTCTACTTGTCTTCATCTCTATAACCATAATTACGATGTCTCTTATCCATTATAGGATGAGTAATAGAACATTATTTTTAGTATATAATTGCGAAACCCGATTGGACCCTAGACAGGTGAATCGGGTTCACCTGTCTAGTTAATTTGGAATTAGAATTAAGAAGTTTGTACATAGATTCTTTACACAAAAATTGTATAAAGAATGTACAAACTTCTCAATTCTAATTCCAAATTAACTAGACAGGTGAATCGGTTTCGTATGTACAAACTTCCAAATTCAAATTCATTTATTGCAAAATAGGTAGTTATAGAGGTGGGTTTATGAAGAACAGGAGAGTTGTTAGTGTACAATAATCACCATATTCTGCACTAGGCATGCAACATTTAGTTCGGAACGTGATTACAGTGGCGTAACGAGACCGAATCTGCGAGGCCCTTTTCTTTCAGGACGAAAAATGTTACTTGCCGCCGCTGCTAAAGCCCCCTTGTTGTATGATGACTTGATACGTCCAAGTCATCTGCACCAAATGCGATTGTCTTTCATCTTTGATCGCCTTTGTCAGGAATTTTTCTTTTATTTCTATTATTATTATTATATTCCATTTATTTCAGGCATCAATGGCCCATATAAAATACAATACAAAAATAAAAATTAAAAATAAACAATATGCTAATACATAAAACATGACAATAACTTAAAACTACTGCACACGAAGTGACGGTGTCGTGTTACACTGCGCGGTGACGCGTAGCCTGCCGCGAAAACGTCGGTAGACTACACCCTTCGGCCAAAACTCCTCCTTGAGGTACGTGTCGAGATGCTGTGTTGGGACCCGCACCACAAATGAGTTGAAGCTGGTAATATTACGCGGCTCCAACTTCACCACCCTCAAGGTCCAGTTGGTCTTCACTTTCACATACTCCACGATCTCCTCAACCTTCGTGGAGTGATGTAATCGGGACACATACAGCAACGTCGTGGGTATCGCTTGACGTAGCAGCATATTTGGTCCTGTCAGTCCAGTACCGCATTGATTGCGACAAGTAGGCTTCTTCTTCTTCTGAACTTTGATGAAGCCATCCTATCTATAAACGCGAGGCCCCTTCAGGTGCGAGGCCGGGGACTGGGATGCTTTGCCCCCGCCTAGCTACGCCACTGCGTGTTTAGTCCCTAAATTATAAATTTTATGAACATTAAACTGTATCATGAAAAATCACAAAGTTATAAGCTTGTTAGGTTATCCTTTCAAAAATTTGCTTATTTCGCGGTACACCCGCACAATCAGCGCCTCCTATCTCGTACTCTTTGATAAGTTTGGCAATAGGTTCCTAACCGTATATTGATTGTATTGTAATTAAGTAGTGATATTTAATTAAAATATTTTTGAAAAAATATAGGCAAAATGGTATAAAAATTATTAGAATTGAATGAGTTACTGATTCTGAACAAACTGTATTTGGCTGCAATAATTTGCAATAAAACTATTGCCCGTTTAGACGCACCTTAATATAAAATATAAATCCATCGTTTTTTATTGTTAGCTCAGCAATATAACTCAGTGTCACAACCTCCGTATCTTGCAAGGTATCGTAAATGCTACTAAGGGATTATGTCAGGAGAAGTATCGACGCCTAAGCTAACATACTACGACGTTGAAGTAACTAATCCGTTGCCAGGTGTGGCAATATTCTCTTTATTGGTAGACCCGTGTTTAGCACCCGACATTTTACGGCGTTATGAAGTAAGAATGTGTCGACTAGAGATGTGATGATTTGTCGGCCATAGTTATAGTTGCCGACCGGACAGCGAGTAATCGGCCAAATGTCAACTAGTCGGCTACGGTGATTGGTATCAAATAAGGTACTTATTTGAATAACTCTATGGACACACTATAAATAAGAATAAGAATAAGAATAAGAATAAATTTATTTCACTGTTACATAGATAACCTTAAATCTAAACATTGTTTCATCTGTAACTAATTTTGAACATTGGTTGTTTGATCGGTGGTCCCCAAACTAGGTTTTACCTGTATCTTGGGAACCTGAGTTGCGAAAGTCTGTACTTAGATTATTTTCAGTATCGTGGACATTTATTTCATTTTGAAAATCATTTTCAGTTGTGAGCAGTTAAGGTTAACAATCAAATAATAAATCCAAAGAAACACAAAATAAAGGAAATTTTAACAAATAAATAAATAATAAAAATTCTAATAATATACACAAAGGGCTTGCGTATGTGTACTTGTGTCGTGTGTGAGTGGATCGTGATGAAAACCGATGCGTGTGTCGAGCGTGGGTACACAGTGTGAGTGTGTATTTGTGTGACAGTGCGTGCGTGCGTGTGTGTGTGTGTGTGTGTGTGTGTGTGTGTATTTATGAATGTGTGTTTGCAGATTTGTTGGTCTTTAAGTCCAATTAACTTAGGATTTCTTCTGTCTCCTCATATGATAGTTGAGCAAACCATTTAATTAAAGTTTTCTTACATGACTAATTATTCAATTCTTTAATGTTGCATCTTTTGTTGATTTTATTATAAGTGTGTATATTATGTGAGTAATACGGGCAACGTCTGGCTAAGAGGCTCTTTGCTTCGGGAAGTGGAATGCTGAAAACGCGTTTAGAGGCTATTAATTCATAATCCGACCTTTTTTTGAGGGTTTTATGTACATTTAATGTAGCGTTTAAAACAAACAGTTGCCGTACTCGCAAGACTGCGAACTCATCATAAATTAGATCTGTTGCGTATCGGAAGGGCTTCCTTAATGCCACTTTTATCACTGCTCTTTGAGCTCTTTCTACTTCTATGAGAGTGCTTTTCCCAGATGCACCCCAAACAGAAATCCCATATTGAAGAACTGACTGACATAGAGCGAAGTAAATTGTACGCATAATTTCCTTAGATGTGCAGTCTCGTAGTTTCTTCATCACGTATATCAGCTTCCTAACGCGACCAGATAGCAGATTAATGTGTGATTTAAATGAGAGGTTTTCATCAAGTGTTATGCCAAGGTATTTTATTGAGGGAGTATGATCTATTGCTGTACAGGTACAGAGTGTAGGGAGCGACGTTTGGTGCATACAGCATGTGTAATATCTTAGTATTAGATGTTGTGGCGGTCGACCAGCTATTGTTTTGGAGAAGGTTATAAATTTTGTCTTTTTTATGTTGAGAGTCAGGAGATTTTCGTCAAGAGCTTTGGAAACAGTTACTAGTCCAGTTTCTGCAAGGCGGTACACTTGCTCCCAAGATTGAGCGTGGAAAATTATAGCCGTGTCGTCGGCATATGATATTATTTCTGCGTTTTTTAATTGTAGATTTAAAATGTCATTCATGTAGAAGCTGAAAAGGGTTGGTCCAAGTGTACTGCCCTGTGGAATTCCAAAGTCAATGGGAAGTAAGTCACTTGAGTATTCACCTACTTTGACTAACTGCCTGCGGTTGGATAAGTAACTAGTGAACCAGTCAAGTGTCGTCCCCCGTATACCTACACTTTCCAGTTTTTTCAGCAGGAGTTTGATAGATATTGTATCGAAGGCTTTTGCAAGATCTAAGAATACTCCCATGGCCTGTTCTCCATTTTCAGTGAAAGTTGCTACCGAGTTAGTAAGTAATATAGCCGCGTCTTCAGTTGACTTTCCTCGCCGAAATGAGGTGTCTAAACGCAATTTTGTATGACAGTAGCAATCTGTGACATCGCTAAGTAGCTATCTCAATAATATTACCATTCAACTAACAGTTGTAAACAACGACGATATAATACTAGACTCCTAATAACAGGCGACCGATGTCTGCCAGCACATTAGGCAAAAAAGTCTTATATCCGTCTCATTTCGACCAATCCTGTGAGCCGTAAACATACGTTGAGACAGAACAGACCTTGAGTTAGCCAATCACAACGCAGTACCCCGTCCCCCTCGCTTACGTAGTACCTCAGCGAGTTGGCAGAATAGTTTTGTTCGTTAGATCGTGCAATGCGTAGTCTAGTATTATATCGTCGTTGGTTGTAAATCTAAAATAACAGTTTTTTGAAAGTTAACCAGGTTTATGGCTCTAAAATATAAATTGCGTTTTGGAATTTTTGGTAAATAGTGTCCAATACCCAAATACAAGCTTATTTGATAATATTTTATTCAACCTTACAGATTTTATATAGAACTAGCTTCTGCCCGCGGTTTCACCTGCGTCATGTTAGGCGTTGGGCCTATGGTCCGGTCCCCATGAGTTCCCTTGCGCGTGGAATACGATGCGCCGCGACTCGGTTCTCGTCTTGGCGGACGGCGAGCTACCCATTACTCCCCGTCCGCAAGCGGCTGGAATATGACCCGCGATTTCCGACGCCCGCCGAGGATGCCCTTTCCCTCACGCGTTCCAATTTCTCTCCATTCCCCTCGCCTGTTGCCGAATCCCTGACGTCCCGAAACAACCATGCCGGGAAGGACTTCGGATCGGACTTCGTCAGGTTGAAGGTGAGGACGCCGTAGCGCCTCTCCAGCCACTCCTCAAACAGCGATCTTACCGCCGCAATTATGACATTCCCAGGCAGTCATTATTTTGTTGTAGTATTATTTTGAAACTATGATATCTACTTAGATATTCATTGAAATCAAACGGTGGCAAGGGCAATTTTGTTCATAATTAAATGCTTGTGATGATTAACGTATTTAATTTGATAAGGATTTATATCGTGTTAATGAAAATACGAGTACCTTCGCAAATAAAACCAATTTGATTTCCAAAAAAATGGTTATAGTGACTTAACCTTAAAAGATAGATAGATGCGGACTTTATTTTAGAACTTTTTATGAGGAATAATTCCGTAGTACATAATTTTTGTGTATCTTTAATCGTTTACCCAGCGCACGCAACGGAAGCTCTTGAAAAGGAATACATTTTTCCGATTTTGAAACATTTTTCATTGCTGCTCCGCTTCTATTGGTGATAGCGTGGTGTTATATAGCCTATAGCCTTCCTCGATAAATGGTCTATTCAACACAAAAATATTTTTTCAATTCGAACCAGTAGTTCCTGAGATTATATAGCGCGTTCAAACAAACAAACAAACTCTTCAGCTTTAATATTAGTATAGATATGAATCAGCTTATTTATTTGAAACTGAATAATGAATATATATAAACTTAATTCAGGATTAACATAATTTCAATGTTTAACAGTTTTGCGTCTGTATTCCAGTGAATTTTACACGAGTAGGTACGTACTTTGAAACGTCACTGCCAACTCGATTGTCCATGACAGATTGAGAATGGCCGACTAGTCGGACAGTCGGTCAAAGTCTCCAGTGTTGACTGTGTGTAATATGTACCTTTTATCCTTGTATTTTAAATACCTTCATGACCCCTATTATTGAATGCATATGTCAGTACCTATCAGCATAATGTTTTGTGTGCATTGAGTAGGTACCATACCGTATAAAACGTGATTTTTCATACCAAAATGGAGTCAAGCGACGCCAGCTTATATTCTTTGCGCATTGATACTTAGTTTGATGTACAGATGCCAACGCCATTCGAACATAAACCTTATTCTTTTAAAAATAAAATTGTAAATCTATTACAGTTTGACAGATTGGTATATGTAGGTTGTCGTGTTTCTCCGTTTACACCTTGAATAGTCGCTATTCAACATTAATCATTCATTCATTAAAACTTGTACTTAGCCTAATCTAAAATTCCATTTTATAGCATTTTTACAGCTTTATACTTTATGGTAACGATAGAATCTAAATGTAATTCGGTTTGAGGGCATTTAATTAAACTAAGTAACAGTCGTTAAATGCTGTGGACGTGTCTCTCATACACTTGTTTTTTTTCGTTGTGAAATCATTATATGAGTCCTTCTGCCCTGGCGGGGCGGGAGGTACTGTCAGAATTGTACTGTCTATAATCCACGGTGATCTCTCAATAGCCCTTTACGTTCCTGGGTCACAGTTTCCTGATAAGACAGTCCCGCGATTTCGACTTGATATGGCCCATGTATTTTATGGGAGCTCTTCGAAAATCCTTACTTTACAAACTAGCTATAGGCCGCGGTTTTACCCCCAATGCTCGGTTCCTTTTGGTCGTAGCGTGATGTTGTTATACCTATAGCCTTCCTCGATAATTGGGCTATCCAACACAAAAGGAATTTTGCAATTCGAACCAGTAATTCCTGAGATTAACGCGTTCAACCAAACAAACAAGCCGTTCAGCTCTATAATATTAAGTATAGATGTGACTGAATGTTAATTTGCTTGTTTGGTTCTTTTTTATGCAGTAAATGTGACAAACAAACATAAATGATGATGAGTATAAGATAGTGCGCGGTCACCGAGAGGCATCGCCTTTGCCGACCCTTGAACTTTTTCCTGCGGCTTTCACGCCTAAATTGTTGAACAAATTTTAATGAATTTTGTTAGAGAGATAGATGGGACCTGGATACGGTATCGGACTACTTTTCTACGAATTTTATTTGGTGGGTTCTGTATGAAACTTTAGCTTTTATGTCGTCTGATTTGCTTCAAAGTTTGCTATTTTTTGCTTTGCTTTGTTGTTTGCTATTTTTTAACTAGCCGTAAAATAAAGAAAATTCATCAGATAAGACTGATAAAATCTATATGTAGGAGATACAGAGAAATCAGAAAGAGTACCTAGCATATAAAATACATATAGAACAGCACTTATATGCCAGTGCATCATCGATCCTGTTAATTATTCATGACAGAGCGCTCCGTGGCGAGATGCACCGAGTGTTAAGACTGACTGAGCATCAGTTAAGACTGACTGAGCATCAGTTATTCAAATATTGAGTTTGGTTAGGAAAATGTATTATGAATGAAGTACTAGTTTATGACTTCGGCTTCACTCGGCGAAAGTTCTGCAATCATTCCCCTGCAAAAAAAAAAGAATTTGTTTACAAAAAAAAAATTGATGTGCGGTAAGTTTGTTTGTAGTAATGAGTCTTCCCACCCAGGGCAGGGCGGGAGGGACTGTCAGATTCGTACTCACTAAAATCCACGGTGTCCTTCAGTAGCCCTTTACGTTCTAGGGTCACGGTAATTCGGTGAGTCCCGCGACCCCGGCAGGCTTTGGCTCTCTAGAGGCCCCCCTCGTCATTATGCTGACACTCTTTGAGGCGCGCGTGGAACAGAACAACACGCGCCATCGACCCGGGCATGGTCCACGATCGGACAGCGAGTCGCCCATTACTCGCCGTCCGCATGGCCGCGCCTGCGGTGGCCAGAGATCGTCTGAGAAAAGTAACCACCTTTGCTAGTACAGTAATGTCACTACCACAGAAATATTAAAAACAGGAGAAGTGGCAAGGGGGCCTGTCGGTGACCACGTGGTGCTGAGCGTTTTGGCCAGCTTGGACTTTATTTTTGTTTCCTATATTACTCCGACTGTATTGTTTTTCATTAGCTCTTTTACGACCACCTCACTCTATCACTGAGTGACTGGACAAGCAATGTAAAACTGACATAACGATACCTCATCAAGCCGTAATGTCGCGTGGTGCGTCCGTTGTATTTGAGCCGGAGTAGTACCGCCCCCCGCGTGTCGCGACAACACACAATGATAATTGTTAGTGTGAGTAAATTATACGGAAAAAATAAGCTGTGGTTTAAAGAATAAGGTTTATATTTAAATGACTGAGTTATCGATGGCGCGTGTGTGCACTTGTTCGTAGTATTGTTTTGATAGAACTACATGCGCAATGTTATCGTCATGGTGTGGCTGTTGCGGCTTCACTGGTTTTCTATACATTTTAAACTCCACGCCATATCTCCTTCTTTAAGATATCTGTGGTCACTACTCACTCACTACAGCTACTTTTCTCTATACCTATTTTTGGTACAGGCATACGACTTTGGATACGGTAATCGGTTCCATTAGTACGGAAGCCAATGACAGATTTACTTCACCAATTTCCTCTCGAGTGATAGTCAGTAGCATGCATGAATGAGTTGACGAAATCTCTGACGAAATTTTTACCCCCTGACTACATGTTTTTTTTTATCGTGGCAAAATCATCAAATGAGTCCTCCCACCCAGGGCAGGGCGGAAGGGACTGTCAGACTCGTACTGACTAAAATCCACGATGTCTTGCAATAGCCCTTTACGTTCCGGGGCCACAGTAATTCGGTAAGTCCCGCTACCTAACTACAAGTTTTTGCAAAAAAAAAAATAAGGAGAGAAATGGGGGGAGGAACTATCTGCTCAAAAATAAAAAGTTCAGTCGTTTTTCTTGAAAGCGTAACAAATATCCATCCATCCTAATTCTTATTATAGAAGATTAGCTCTTCGAAGACGCTGACTAGACAATATAAGTACTATTCAGGCAGTGTAAGATCTTCCTAGCTCTTTCTCTATTTTACTGAAATCTTTTACGACAAAGGAAAAGCCTTTTTGTAATTACAGCTGAAACGGAGACTGAACTTTTTATATATGTTAAAAGTGCACTGTGCTACTTCGTTTTAATAATTTCTACCTACTTGGACATCTCACTTAGTATAAGTTATAACTCAGATCAAAAAAACAGGCAGATAGAACGTGCGCGAACAACAACGTGGTGCCAGTCGTTATTTATGTGTGCGCGGCAGATAAGTGGCGCCGTGTACGGACACGTGCATCTGTGTGCGTTTACGGTTGCCAGATATTGAGAAATACTCCCATATTTTTGTTCAGTTAAATTGTTCCCAAATATTGTACTATTATTTTTTTTCAATTAGAAACGCGATTTTGCTTTATGGTTATACCAAGAGAGCATAAGCATGTAGTATTTATTATTTAACAGAATAATAATAAGGAATAAAAGTTAATATGCGTATTTACTTAGTACCTATTTAATTAATTTATATCAGACCAGATAACACTTTATAACGCTTTTTGGTAATTTGTTTAATAAACTATTTAAGGATAGGTTTTTTTAGTTTAAAAAGATAAAGAATTTGTTATAACAATCAACATATTTATTAAAATAATAATTATTTTACACACAATCACATTTTTATTAAAATCATAATTATTTTACACACAATCATGCTTTAGTTCTGCACCAATTATATTGTGCAAACAAACATCTAAGTACTATTAATGTTTAAAATTGGAAACACGATTTTGCTTTTTTTTGCAAAATCAAAACGATTTATCGGCCAATTGAAAAGGCCCTACCAGCACTACTAACGATACTGATTGCATTGCAACTAATAATTCGAAAATGAAAAATATCACTAATGAAAGTATGGAAACCTCTATAATGTCACATGGCAAAGCCTAATTGTTGCAATTAAATACTAAAAGTAATAATAAAATACTTCATAAACCCCAATAAGTCTTGAAATATAAAAATTTTAAAGCGCAGTATGTACACCGCACGCGGAACGAAAAGTAAACGACTAAAATAATAAAAAAAATCCAGCGGCGCGAGGGCGGCACATCCTTACAAGTACCGAATAGCTCAAAGGCATGCTCTCCGTCCCACTTTCTCACGCAAAAATACAAATACAGCACCGCGCGCGGGGGCCCCTCCCGAGACCCGAAGTCTTTACGACCCGGACGGAACTAACTAGTGACCTTGTGTCATTACGACCATAGACCATACAACATTATTTTTAGTACCTATATGCGAAACCTGAATATAGTTTGTTCAGAATCAATAACTGAATCGATTCCAATAATTTTTACACCATGTTATATTTTGTCCCAAAATTATTTAAAAAGTTAAGACTAATGTTGTATAGGTACTATAGATTACGACTGTGCAGTTGTTTTGACGAATTTGATCGATATTTTTATGCACAGTACACATTCCCCTAATTCAGGGTAATTTACCCGTCATAAACTAGCAACACAGACGATTTACTGTTAAGGTTTTGTGTTTCAAGTGAGCCGAAAATATTTTATGGAAAATAAATACCAAAACAATAAAAATAACAAGAGTTACCTGTGGAAAGATATTCCATCTTGTTTTCTTTGTTTTTGTGAATAACTTTTGCAGTGTTTAAACACACAAGACGGCATGTTTTGACATAAAATGGCAAATCACTAGTGACGTGTGAGCGAGACGATGCGTAGCTTGGTACTGTCGCGAGTTTGTAGTAACTTTTGATTTTGTATTAACTTTGGTGGACCGACTCGCGTGTTCTGAGCGCTCTATCTGCCTGTTTCCTTGATCTGAGCATTTATCTGTAATAAAACCACAAAAGAATTAATTTACTTTTCAACACATTTGCTCGAAAAATGCATTTACGAAGCCTGTATACATTGTTCGAAAGTTAAAAATTACGCACCATACAACGGAGCGTGCGGTAAAATAGGTACTCTCACCTAAGTACCTATTTTACGGCACACCCCGTTGTATAGCACCGTGCGTTTTCTTTACGGTTTTTTTTTTAAATTTCCATTTAAAAAAAATAAGAATTCCACCAAAGAGTTTCACATGCGAATAAACAACCTGACTGATCGAACCTCCTTGGAAGCGCTTTTGCTCAATGCGTTGTCTCACTTTAATACTAAAGAGTAAATGAGACGAAAGATGTAGTTCTAATTTCCACCACATGCATGTGGCGCCATTTGCAAATTAGCGCCATTTTCTAGAAACTACAAAAATTGTTGCGACTTTCCCACTGTTAAATATACAAAATAATAATATGAGTTCAAGCGAGGAATCTGATATTAATAAGTATGCAATCTACTTCACCTGATATTTTGAATGAGACGCAAATCGCAGAAAACGGTTACCTACCTATTTTCATTTGTTGTTAAAAATAGTCAAATGAAAAAGTTTGTTTATTTACATATTGTACTGTTTTCTCGCAAATGTGTTGAAAAACATTGACACAACAGAAATTGGTATTTACAAACTCGTGACTATGGTAAGCCCTCGGCTTCGCTCGGGCTTACATTCGTCTAGGTACTCGTTTGTAAAAACCAACCTACCGCACTAGTATCTTATATAACTATTATTAGTAATACTGGCTGTTTTTTGTGCCTTTGCCATAAACAAAAGATGCTGGTGCGCGCGCATCGCTAATTTGTGAAAAAGTAAAAATTATTCCGCTTGCTTTTCCTTTTCGATGTAATGATTTTATTTATTTACTCACAAATGTGTTATAAAACGTCGTATGACATACGTGCGGTTTGATAATTACAGCCTCTGCTTTCTTATAGCACTCGCCTTACGGCTCGTCCTACCAATATCGCCTCAGCTGTAATGATCAACTTACCGCACTTATATCATAATGTACTATTACTAGCTGTTGCCAGCCGCTTCGCCCGCTTCAACTCGAAAATTATTATAAAGTCGGGGTCGCGGGGCTGTCTTGTAACCGTGGCCCTGGAACGTAAAGGGCTATTGAAGGACACCGTGGATTTTAGTTAGCACAAGTCTGACAGTCCTATCCCGTCCTGCCCTGGGTGAGAGGACTCATTGGATGATAAAAACGGGAACATAAAATTGGGTAAAAAAACAAGAATTGTGGTTGAATATTTAAACTAAAAAGAGTAAAATAAAACTTAAAAAAAAATGTAACCGCCTTCAAAAACAACCACAAAGAAGGGTAAAATAACCTACAAAACTTTTCTTTCGAAAGTCGGTGACTTTTTTTATTAATTTCATTGTCTTTTTTACCACCGTCAATAGAAGGTGACCTTCTCAGTTGGATCGCACTATACCAATCAAATCCGTGCAGTAGTTTTTGCTTGAAAAAGTAACAAACCTGCATAAAACAATAAAAACTACTGAAAAACTACTGACCAACACCTACCTAGTACAACAAAATACAAACTCTCACATTATTTTATAATATTAGTACGGTAAAACGGTATCTTGTTAGTGGGACCATCTATGTGGAAATTCCTTGAAGGAGCTCGACTTCCAGAGCTAGCAAGCTGAAGTGTATCTGCTGTGGCTTCGCTTTTCAATATCAGGAATCTGTGTAATTTGATTTTCATGTTTAAGCTTTTCAATGTTTCAAGAATTTTATAATGATAAATGGTAAAACGCCCTGTATTTTTACTTTACCTTTAATATAAGAATAAACTCAACTTGGCCCATATTATATGTAATTTTCATAACAACAGTTTTTTGGCGTATCAAAATATGTCTTTTGGTGATTACTCTTACTCAGACGGTAGGTCACCGATTTTAGAACTATAAGTACTTACACTACTGCCCTAGGGAGAATCACTTTCACCTAACAGCTCTAAAATTTGAATAAAATATAGATCTGTTTTGACATTTCTACTGAACCATTTTCTAACCTTTCTAACTACATAAAATAAATAAATTACAGCGCGACGTGAAAAAATAATATTCTTTTTCGTAACTCATAAGTACTCTGAAAGTAAGTCATTCCATGCCTGATTTCATTGAACCATGTTCAAATTTTTTATACAGCCTCTAAATTACAGCACGATTTAAAATGAAAACAACATAAAGTTAAGTATATGTATTATAATTTTATCTAGGAAAAATTTTCTTTGCTATAAACCTCACGGAGCCCGAGACCTTTCCAACGAATGCAAAACCGTGGAAATCGGTTCGTGCGTTCTGGAGTTATAGCGTCAGGAAGGAAAACCCGACTTATTTTTATATAGTAGAGATATATAATAGCTGGACGATCACAGGGCAAAAAAGTGGGTAAGCGAGAATCCGATCAACACTCATTTTTTCTTTAGCTAATAATTTATGTTCTTATTTTACTTTCCTCGTATTCGTAATGAAAAACCCAGTCTTTACCTCGGGTAAATTACTTATTTAGTCCCTCGAACTATGCATTAGCGCCCTTGCTACGTTACGGGCGCCAAACCCCGTCTCGAGACTAAATAAGTAATTTTCACCCCTTGGATAACAATGTACTATTAATGACTTTACTATAAGCAATTTAGTTTCAACTAAGTAATCTTCACTATTTTTTAAATGGTGACAATTAAAAATAATGGCGATTGAATAGCTGGTCGGCTAAGGACAGAAAAAAAAACTAAATAGGCAGGAAAGCGGCAATCCGATCTACACAAATTTTTTCTTTAGCTGCTTCTATTCGTAATGAAACAGTGTTTACCTCAAGTAAAAGAATTATTTCGCCCCTAACCCGGTCTCGGAACTAAATAAGTTACTTTCACCCCTAGGATAACAATGTACTATTTAGTGATACACATCAGAAAGACCGTTGTGATAGCCCATAGGTTAATCATGTCTCCCTTCATTCACGAGGTTGTAAAATCAAACCTCGGCAAGCACCAAATCTTTCTTTTTTAAAGCAAATTATGTACTTTTCTACTTCTAAGTTTATCTGGAACGTCATTGACATGACGGTGATGGAAAACATCGTGAGGGATCCTGGAATTATTTCAATATGAAGCCAAAATACATATGTCCGAGGTATGTGGAGTTGCCAGAGGCGGCTTAGTTAACTCTGACACCAGAGGATGGCTACATTCCCAAACGAAAGAAAAACTCCAAAGCTATGTCAGAGGCCTGTGGGGTTCTCAGACGAATCTGAGAGCATATCAAACTGTTTTTGGTTCTTAGACGAATATATAAACAGTTTTTTTAAGTAAGTGGAATGTTTTCCGGGATACTTAACGGTGAAGAGCTGTTTCGTTTCGCTACGAGATATATTACGCTACGAAATAGGTTGGGTTTCTGTAGCACGTAGCCCGCCGTAGCATCGTAGCACTATTAGTGGTTACTGCATCGTTCAACAAAATCGGTCGGAAATGTAGAAATGTATTTGCATATTAATATGATTTTTGATTGCACATTAAAATTACATACTCATTAACTTACGAATTTTTTCATTTTCACTATTTACGATCATTACATTCTCCTCATTTTAAAAATGTTTGCCTACCTCCTTTGAGAAAGAGTTATTGGATTTTCCGATAAGGCTTTATTCACACGTACGGCACTCGCAACGATAGGACAACTGGACGACGCGTGCGGGCGCATATTTTGTATTGAAAATAAGCACTATATTATTCGCTGGGTGCAAAGTACTTGGTGTGGGTATCAGAATCGATTGCAGCGCTCATCATCTGCCTTTTCTCAACTACATATTGGGGTCGGCTACCAGTCAAACCGGATGCAGCTGAATATCAGTATTTTACATGGAGCGACTGCCTATCGGACCTCCACAACCCAGTAACTGAGTAATACAAATTGGTATTTATTTTTTTCAGTGGTATTTATTAATTGCTAAGGTTGATTTTCACTTGTACTTGGAATCCGTGGCATTGCGTCGCATCGCGCCATGGGTAAACTCCCTAAGTCACACATTTTGTCGTCATTATCGACGGCGTGTATTTTATTTATTTTATTTATTGTTTTGGCCAACCAACAATTGTATATACTGATACATACATAACAAGAATTCTTATAGCTATGGTTAGTATTACAATTTCTTATAGGTTAGCACCTCATGCCCCAATGAAAATAATACGCGTTACATAAATATTAAAATTTAAAAACAGGATTAAAATAATTAAAAACCAAAGAATAATTAGTACAATTATAACCAGTTGAAATTTGGTAAATACAAAAAAAACAAAACAAAAATAAAATAAAAAAGTCGAAACATTGAAGATTACATTACATTACATCAATAAATTAAAATGTCAGCAAAGCAAATTCACATAAAAATATCCAAAACAAGACAAAACTTACAAATAAAAATAAAATTAAACCAATAAACAAAGGAAATAGCAATAGATTACACATTATCAAATGTTATTCTGCGGAACTTGCCAAACGAGTCGAAATGCACATCTATGAGATCGCTGTAACCATTTAGCAGCTTGCTGAGCCGTGGAACAACAGAGCTCGTGCCAAGAACTGTTCTACGCGGAGGAGGGTACAAAGGAGTAATGGGAGTACGAGGGAGTCTAGCAGGAGCACGAAATCGGAACTTGCTTAGTAATTGGGGACAGTCAATTTTATTCCGAAGAATTTTATAAAGAAAAATGGAATCCGCAACTCTTCTGCGCTTCTCCAGTGACACCATCTTAAAATGTGCGAGTATGGCTTCATACGAGTGTTTTATTTTGGCGATGCCGCTGGCATAGGCTAGATGCCACAAAAACCTTTTCTGTATCCGCTCTAATCTCAGATTGTGCGTTGCGTAGTGAGGTCTCCAAATGGTGCTGCAGTATTCCAAGATACTTCTTACAACACTGTTATAAAGCAGAATCTTGGTACAACTGCGCTTGAAACCGGCAACGTTCCTAACAACGAATCCCAGCATTCTAGAGGATTTCTTAATTACATTTTCTACGTGAGGTACAAATGTCAATGCATTATCAAAAATAACACCCAAGTCCTTTACTTGATTAACCTCTTGAATAACGTTACAGCCTACGCGGTAAACACTATTTATTAACTTCTTTTTTCGGGTGTACTTCACGTGGTAACATTTGTCAATATTTAGAATCATTTCATTATCATTACACCATTGATGTAGCGAGTTGACATCGCTCTGAAGAAGTTCAGTATCGTCACTAGACTCAATTACTCTTGAAAATTTAAGATCGTCTGCGTACATAAAACATTCTGAATACCTGAGGCAGTGTGGGATATCGTTCACGAACACATTAAAAACTATTGGACCAATATGCGAACCCTGAGGTACCCCTGAGGTGGTCCCATAGGTTGCAGACTGGAATCCATTGACTGCGACATAGAAAAAACGGTTTTCGAGGTATGACTTTAGCCAGATATAAAGAGTGCCAGTAATTCCGTACGCAGACAGCTTTGACAGGAGTATGTGGTGGGGGACTCGGTCAAAAGCTTTACTGAAATCAGTGTAAATTACGTCGACTTGCTTGCCGCAGTCGATAGCATCCGTTAGCATCTCAGAGAAGCTCGCAAGGTTCGTGTTAGTGGACCTGGAAGTCACAAAACCGTGCTGGGAGTCGCTTAAATAGAGTTTAAAGTGCGACTGGATGTACGGACAAATTATGGACTCGAAAACCTTAGCGAAAGTTGACAAGATTGAGATAGGTCGATAATTCTGAATATTGTTTTTCACATCACTCTTAAAAATCGGCACAACTTTCGCTCTTTTCCAGGAGTCAGGAAATACACCTGAGCTGAGAGACGTGTTAAAAATATTAACCAAAGGTTGCACCAGGAACTTGGCACACTTAACAATAAAAATCGGCGGTATACCATCCGGCCCAGCTCCTTTACGTATATCTAGACTCTTGAGTTTATTAAAAACGGTCTCATGTTCAATGAGAGGTGCCGTCAGCGGTAGGCTGTTATTTTTCATGTTATTTAGAAAGTCAGAGGTTGGTTCGTTTTGTGTCAAAGGTTTTACGTTGCTGAAAGCCGAGGAAAAATGTGAAGCAAACATTTCGCATATTTGGAGACCATCTGATGTTTCTATTGTACCATTTGTCATTGTGGCTGGGAAGGAACTAGAGCCACCTCTTTTAGCCTTTATATATGACCAGAAGCGATTTGGATTTTCCGAGATTTCATCCTCAACATTCTTAATGTACTCATTATATGATTTCGTTGCTAATTTGGAACACCTTTTGCACAATAACTTGAGTTCTAGTTCGTCCATGGGGTTTTTATAAGTTTTATAACTTATGTATGGGTGTACCTTACCTGAATAAACCTTACCAATAATAATAATAGTTTTCCTAAAATATCTCAAAAAACCAGGTCGCATAGCGAATTTGCAGTCGGACGAAACATTGCAGAAGCAACGTTTCGTTGACGCAAAGAAATCGCAGCGACTAACGATATTGTATTTGTAAATTGTGTAATTTCAATATTTTGTTAAAATGTGAACGCCATGTACCTTTTTGCTTTTTTTTACTTCTTATTATTATGTTTTTATATTTTTAGTCTAGATTTTCAAGGTACATTGCTTTTACATTAATTATTTCAAACGATGTTAAAAAAAAATGTAAAACATATTTTTAAAAGAGTGAGTATGGAGTTTCTTGCCCATTCTTCTTCCTACCTTTGCGAATGGGTGTAGAATCAATCCCATCCCATCATATTTCCTTAATTTTAATATTCGACGTTTAAAAGTGCCTCTTTGATGGCCTATTTGAAATAAATGATTTGACTTTGACTTTGATATCGCAATAGCACAAAGCTGCAGTGACTGTATTCACACGTCACGTCAGCTCGACCTAGTTTCGTCGACACGATATCGTTGAAATGAATGAACGCTAAGATTTTCTTTATCATCATCATCTCAGCCTATAATGTTCCCACTGCTGGGACACAGACCTCCTCTCTCTGAGCGGAATGGGCCACAATCCACCACGCGGGCCCAGTGCGGATTGGTGGATGTCACACGTCGTCGAATTTGATGGTTCTAAGACATGCCGGTTTCCTCACGATGTTTTCCTTCACCGTTTTGAGAGCAGTGGTGATGAAATAAATTACACAAAGTAATGTGCCAGGCTGGGTTCGAACCTACGACCTACAACTCGTAAGTCGAGGCCGATACCACTGGGCTACCACTGCCCTAGAAGATTTTCTTAGTAACCCGGAATTGCAACAGGCTACCAAGAAAATCGTTCGGAGATCTGGGGTCTAATCTCTAAGCACGAAACCCGTGGTTTCGGCTTTAATTACGGACGACAACGAGCCTTAACTAAGAAGAATATCATTCAATATAACGATTTCACAGATAGCTCCTTAAAGTCCGCGCCACCACTCATGTCCTAGATATTAGTACGCCTGCTCCTTCGTAGAATACGGGCGTTAATTTAAATTTGTACGCCTGCTCCTTCGTAGAATACGGGCGTTAAGTTATATTTGTACGTTTATTTCCCTTGTAATAAGGTAATCAGCAAAACAATACCATTACCTGGAATTCAGATAATATAACAGTAAGTAAATTAATTCGGGATAATACGCCTCACCTCGATCCGGGGGCCATATAAGTGCTTTCACAGTGACCAATTAGGTCCATTACGAATTCCCCTTACCGGTCAGCAACCATAGCCTATAACTTGTCAAACACAGGATGTGTTTGACAAGTTATAGACTATGGTAATTGAATCAAGGCAAACAATTTAATAACATTATTGTCTAGTGGGAATTTGTATGTTCGCAGGTATGTACTCTGTTACCTTTGAACGTATTTGCTAGTGGATAGCATTCAAAATTTGATTACCGTTGATGGATCTTGACTGGCCTGTTGGTCTAGTGGTTAGTTACCCTGACTGCTATGCCGGAGGTCGTGGGTTCGATTCCCACCCAGAACAAATGTTTGTGTGATGAGCACGATCATTTGTTCTGTGTCTGGGTGTAATTTATGTATGTATTTAGAAACATATAAGTATGTTTATCAGTTGTCTAGTACCCATAACACAAGCTCTGCTTAGCTTGGGACTAGATGGCGTTGTGTGATAGTTGTGGAATATTATTATTATTTCCTTTATTCCTTTTTATCATATTTTATACATTTTCAAATATTATTACAAAAAATAAAAACATTTAAAAATATAAAAAAATAGGTGCCCACCAGCATCGGGAACAGGGTCCAAGCTGCCGGTGGTTAGGGCTCCAGAGAGAGGAACCTCCTCACTATGCGCGCCGTGTCCAAGAGAACTGCTTTCTGCATCAAGCCCTTGAGCCAACTGCACAATGAGAGCCTCTTAAGATGTTGGCCGAGGCTCTTCTCTTCTTCTCTTCTTATTATTATTATAGCGCAAATTACTAATGGAATCGATGGCACAATTGATGCAGTGGCTGAACGATTGGACCGCTGAGTTGCTTATTGTGGGTTTGATTCCCTCAGGGAGCAAATATTTGTATGATCTACAAGTGGTTGGAACGGTCTCGGCGTTTGTGTATGTGAGTTTAAATGTTTGTAAACGCACCTAGGACACCGGAGAAATTCATACGGTCATCGCAACGTTTATAAAAAAACCTCTGATTTTGGATCTGATCTGGACGTGTTTACAACAAGCCCGAACTAAGGGTGCTTGTACACGGCGCATGTAACCTGCGCAAGTAAAGATGCGGGTTACCCGCGCGAGTAACATGCGCAAGCTACTTGATCGAGCTACCCGCGGGGTGCGTGTACTGTACACGGCGCATGTAGCTTGAGCATGTTGAGGCACTTGCGCGGGTTACATGCGCCGTGTATAAGCACCCTAAGAATAAAAGATAAGTACTACGATTAGACAGCTCCTTTAGAGTCCGCGCTACTACTCGACCGGCGGAAATTGGTGGTGCTACAGTTTTTTTTAATGCAATTCGATGTACCTAATGACATAGACACTAGCGCGCCGCGTCAAAAAGGCTTCAGTCGTGGCAGTATTATCCATCAATTTGATTTTGACGTTAGTTAGTTAGTTACGTTGACGTGTTTTCGTTGACGGACTTGAAAAACACCCTGAAACAAACATGTAACTGGGTAGTGATAACTGTGATAGTGTTAAGGTGCCGGTTCGCGCGCGGGACCGCGACATGAGACCGAGACAGGAGACCGCGACAGGCGACTGCGACCGAAGATTACTACCGTATCTGTCTCGCTCGCGAACTGCTGCTCATACATTGTCTAATGTTAAGTAGTGTCGCGGTCTCCTGTCTCGGTCTCCTGTGGCACCTTTGGAAATCACAAAGACATTAAACTATTATATACGAGTAATAGACGGGACATCACAAAGAAAGTTGTGATCCAAAACTTTTTACCAATAGGTACAAAAAGTCGCTCAGTCTAATAGTCGCTGCTATGCAACGCTAGATAGTGCTACTGACGTACGGCATCAACACATTGTATGGCAATTTTCCCAATGCCCGCTTTAAAGGTTCTTTTATATCTCTTTGGGAAATCATTATAGTTTAAAAGCTAATGTATAACAAAGTCTAAGTTCTTAATAAAATCAATTAATAACCTCTAATACTCTGTATCGAAGTAGTTTTCATTAATTTAATTATCTTCGCATCAAAGTCCTCTTTCCTCTTACACTTGGTAATTTCATTAATCACGAGTGACGGTTTCTCTTATTTCAAAGACGGTTGATATACTGATGTTCAGCGTCGGCAGTGCAGTCGGTAGCCAAATGACGTTCTGAAATGAATCAGAGTAGTGTACGGTTTATTAAAAAAACCGATCAAGTGCGATTCGGACCCGCGTACGAAGGGTTCCTATAAAATCGGCAAAAAATCAGCGTCGGGCACCCGTTGTCCGGCATTTTCTGAACTGGATCTATTTGGCGCAGCCGTGAGTCACACAATATAGGTTTAGTTGTAAGTTTCTTGTATATATTTGGTTTCTTTTTATGTTGTGTGTACTTATGGCATGGTGTCAATAAACGTTTTTCTTTCTTTCTTTCAAATATTTAACAGACTTCAAAGAAAAAAGTAGGTTCTCAATTAGACATGTATGTTTCTTGGTATGTATTTATGTTGTTTGTCCTCGATTATCTTGTGTTTGTGCACCGATTTGGATGCGGTTAACAGAAAAATATTCTTTACATTCTGGAGAACGTTTAAAATACAACAATAGATATCCCGTGACGTTGTCCGCATAGATCCGTTTTGCTAACTTCGATGGCGGAATACCAAAGACGCCAACGCTATAAATATCTGAATTAAAAAACTCTTATCAAAAAAAAAAGGTTGCACTCCAGGAGTGCCGGTAGAAGTGAAAACTTTTTTGTTACTATGTTTTATTTTAAAACTGGAGTAGTACAGATATGAAATTAACTAATTTGAATGACGTCTTACTCATTTTCGATCAGGGTCACGTGACCCTGACGCGAGTTTTAAATTTTTTACCCATTACAGAAAAAGTGTACAACGCCGCTAAAGAAGTTTTCACTTCAAAAAAACACAAAACGTTTAAAATAACTTTTCTTTTGGAAGTCGGTGGCAAAAGTCAATGAAATAAAAAACAAAGCAAAAGTTTTTGAAGTGAAAACTTCTTTAGCGGCGTTGTACACTTTTCTGTAATGGGTAAAAAATTTAAAACTCGCGTCAGGGTCACGTGACCCTGATCGAAAATGAGTAAGACGTCATTCAAATTAGTTAATTTCATATCTGTACTACTCCAGTTTTAAAATAAAACATAGTAACAAAAAAGTTTTCACTTCTACCGGCACTCCTGGAGTGCAACCTTTTTTTTTTATTTGTTATAGCGGCCACGACAGTAATATAGGTACATCATCTGTTAAAATTAGAATTGTCTGTCAGTAAGGTTCATGAGCTACAGGCTGCATGCCTGATGACAGACGGACAGCGAAGTATTAATAATTGGGTCCCGTTTTACCCCTTGATTACGGAACCCTAAAAACATCTTATGAAACGACCAAACCAACCGTGGAAATTACTAGAAAGTTTCTTATGTTAAGAGAAAAATTTCTACAATAACATCTCGTTAAAATATGGATGTTTGTTACTGCAATTTCTTTTACATTTTCCTTTTTTGTGAAGAATTACTGAGGGGTATAGGTATGTAGCTACGATTTGCGTCAAACAATGTTCGGTCCCAAGGGGTCTTTCGTCCGGGAAAAATGCAAGCTATTCAGCCGAGTTGCCGCCGAGGCTCCCATCAATATCAGAGCTGCGTCAATATTGTCCTAAAAATAAACTAAAATGGTACAAAAACCATCCATTGTAGTCACCGAAATGTTTTTAATTTAAATTTTACCATAAATATGAATCAACACGTGTCGTTAACACATGCTATTTTGTAATTAATAGCCACAGAAACGTGTGCATCGTTAAACAATTTTCCTATGAATGAAACGCGTTATAATGTACTTTATGATGATATGAATTTCATTTTGTATTACCATGCTTAATGATAATATAATCGAGGCTGGTTTTGACCCGCGGTAGGGGAATTAAGAACTGTTTTACATATCAAACTGGAATGAGGCTGCCCCTAGCTTACTAAGAGATGATGATTGCCTTTTACCACACTCAGTCTAATATTGGACCACTGGAAAATAATGAACACCATCAACTGTGGGACCGCCGGAATAAGACACATTGGCGAGTACTCCGTTTCTAACCCGCAAGTTAGAGTTGTAGGTACTTAATTACCGTGCAGGTACCGCTACGAATAACTTGAGTGGTGTTGCGTAAAGGAAGTAATTTATTTGAATTAATATAATTTATTTTGCTTTTGCCCGCGTACCTTCATTTCACCAAGATTAAGGAAAAACCAGGCGAAATTCATTTGTTTTTATTTTGGTGGCTACGTACTACGTCTACGCCGTAGCCGTAGCCCGTAGGCCGCGTAGCAACATTGATGAAGTACTCGTAAAAACAAAACTATGTAGTTACTTGAAGTTAAAACTGAATCTGAGATTAGTGTTTTAAAGCAAAAATTTCTGGATTTACTTGAAAATAATTTTCTCAAAGCGAGTCTCATGGTTAGAATTTCCGATTAGTGTTTATTACAACTAACTGCAGACAGTCTACAGTATCTGCACTAACACCACGACTGACCAGCAGACTTCTCAGACTCCAACGAAAAGACCTACGAGTTGTCATATGTTATGTTCACCGGCTAGTGCCTACTCAATAAACATATTATGTTCATCATAAACGCGACAGACAGTCCGTTATGCAGGGGCTGCCTGAACGCGGATGAAACGGCAAGGAATGCGAGGATGTTGCTGATCAACGGGCACAAAACCTCGGCACTCTGCGGTCGTTCCAAGAAACCTATGAACGTCTCAGGAGACTTCTGAGCTTCTGAAAAGATCTGGGTTGGTTTCCTTGGTCAACCGTCACACGCATTACGGACTACCTTAGATTCCAAATGCAGAAAAGGGAGCCGTTTTTTTATCGTGGTAAAATCATCAGATGAGTTCTCCCACAGGGCAGGGCTGGAGGAACTGTCAGACTCACACTAACTAAAATCCACGGTGTCCTTCAATAGTCCTTTACGTTCCAGGGTCACGGTAATTCGATAAGTCCCGCGACCCAGAAAAGAGCTCCCCTCTTAACAATACAATAGACTTTATTAACTTTTCAGTAGTATTTGTTGTTATAATTATTATGTTCTCTGAATTATGTTACTAGGTAGTAATTGGCATTTGTAGCATTTAGAGCATATACTCGTACATTGTACACAAGTGAGATCCGTAGCACATGATGAGCTGTTATAAATAGAGCCTTCATGCACAAGTGAGATCAGTAGCCACATGAGGAGAGTTATAAATAGAGCCTTCCTGGGAGGCACGTTCCTTGCAACCATGAATACATGGAAATTGTTGATTCTCCATTAGAATATTTATTATTATACTAGCGACCCGCCCCGGCTTCGCACGGGAGCAATCTTTACTAAATATAATAAAGATTGCTCTCGTGCATATGCATATATTATGCATGTTGAATACATATAAACCATCCTCTTGTATCACTCAATCTATTAAAAAAACCCACATCAAAATCCGTTGCGCAGTTTTAAAGATCTTAGCATACATGGGACAAACAGACAGCGGGAAGCAACTTTGTTTTATACTATGTAGTGAAACGTGTACATTTATACAAACGGAATTATTTTATATAAACTGAAATTATGGAATTTATTTTCTTTTCTTTTATGAAAAATGTTGCTCCACACTAGGGATTTCTCCTGTGTTGTGGGTGCGTTTACAAACATATTATAAACTCACATACACAAACGCCCTGACTCGGAACAACTACTTGTAGATCATACAAATATATGTTCCGTGCGGGAATCGAACCCACGACACGCAGTACAGCAGTCCAATTGCTCGGAAACTGCGCCAATCGTGTCCTCAATCAACGAAAATACGGAAATAAAGAGAGACCGCTTTAAATTATGCTTGTTGATTGTACCTACCTATTCACTATAGTGAATAATAGGATGATAGCTATCATCATCAGCCTGTAATGTTCCCACTGCTGGGACACAGGCCTTCTCTCTGTGAGAGGGAGTGGGCCATAAACCACCACGCGGGCCCAGTGCGGATTGGTGGATGTCACAGTCATGTCTTCGAATTTGATAACTTGCCGGTTTCCTCACGATGTTTTCCATCACCGTTTTGAGAGCAGTAGTGATGAAATAAATTACACAAAGTAATGTGCCAGGCTGGGTTCAAACCCACGACCTACAACTCGTAAGTCGGGGCCGATACCACTGGGCCACCACTGCTCCCTATTCACTAAGTAGGACCATTTTGTTTTGTCGAGATTTTCGATAAATAGGCTATTGATAAACACGTTACTATCGATCTACGTGTAACTTTAATAGGACAAAACCTCTCGTGGGGTAACTCAGCCCATGTTACTGAACAATGTTTGTACTTTTGGAAATTCGCAAAAAAAAAAAAATGATTTTTCATACTGATGGGCCCGATCAATTTCTCATTTTGTATGAAAAAGCAAAATTGCGTATTTCCAAAAGTCTTGGAACAAACATTGTTTAGTTACATGGGTTAAGTCACCTCACGAGAGGTTTTGCACGTTGTATAAGGCGGTACCAAAAGAGAAAATTGGAACTGAATTAAGTATTCAATTCGTTATTCTTAATAAGTACAGTATTGTGTTTAGGACCACGTGGGATCATCCAGACGCGAATTACATCTTAAATTATATTTTTATTTAACTACTTTTCGAACGGGCGACTGGCTGTCCGATCATGGACCATGCCCGGGTTGACGGTGGGTCGTGTCCACGCGCGCCTCAAAGAGCTGTCAGCAATCAAACGGGGCCCCCTTTGCAGCTGGATATTAGTATTTTACATGGAGCGACTGCCTATCGGACCTCCGCAACCCAGACACCCCGATAATACGATACCCCATGGTAAGACTGGTTTTCAGACTTTAGAGTTTCTGACTACCAGTAACGACTGTCGAATGTGTTAATATAAAAATTTGGTACGTAATATTTTAATTATAATAAATTATTAACGCGCCCCTCTATGTCATCCTTGCAGTATTTTTTTTATACGTGGTAAAGTCATCGAATGAGTCCTCCATACCCGGGCAGAGCGGGAGGGACTGTCAGACTCGTACTGACTAAAATCCACGGTGTCCTTCAGTAGCCCTTTGTGTAACGGAGTCGCGTTACGTGTGTCCCGCGACCCAGATAGGGCATGACTACGCTGCACGCCCGCTCCGCTCAACCCTCGAATCGAGCTGGCACTCTGGCCGTAGACTAACATTGCTGAGCATCCTCAATTATCGAGATATAGACACATCCCTTCTACAGCTCGATTGGTAAAGGTCGCATCCTTTTCATCTAAAATAGACGAACCTTAATTTCGGAAGCTTGGCATTCTGGCTCTTCTTCGTAAATAGCATTTTCTTGGGTCTTAGTTAATTTAGGGCCTTTTGCCACGCTTTACTATGTAAAATTATATAGATACGGGAAGACACAAGTCTTCACTTGCACGCGAAATACGCGCTTAAGATGTGGAGTTGCGGATACCAGCCCGTTATAGGTACAATACAAGTCTTGACTTGTGTTAAATTCGACACCTGATTTAATTGAACATATTGTGTATACTAAGCAGTTACATGTTAAAGAAGGAAGTAGCAACCACACATAAACATACAAGTATTAGCACAATTCAGAATAAGAATATCTACAGAATATTTGTTCGAACCTCATTTGAAGGTAGACAGACACTGAGATTTTTTGGTTCGAATTGAATTCAATTGGAATAAATTCTGAAAAAGTTGGGGGAAAAGCCAGCTGAACTGTGAACAGTTTCGCGCCGAAACTTTCATGAACACAACACAAAAAGTTCGAATGAGACCTGCGAGGTAATTACTGGGACATTTATGTACGTCGCCATCTCCTGTTTTATTTTCAGTCGGTTTTGTAGACACTAAAAATAAATTGCATCCAATGAAAATTTCCAATTCAACGGCATTGCCCGACGGGTCGAGGTTTAGCAAAACATACACGAGCACACTTTACATGCAGTGCGTTTAACTGTGACTCCTGAATACAGTAATGAATGTGTAAAAAAATATTTTAAAAATAAATTATTTTAATTTTTGTGTTAGTTTTATTTGTAATATGTAGATACACTCAAAAATGCGATTTTATACGACGATTTAAAAAAATAAAACCTTTGAAAGGGTATAGTGTCTGTCAGCAAAAAGGCTTTATTTTATTTGGGAAGTTGGGGTGGGTCGTTACTATATGTTAGGAGATTGCAGCTCATTTAAAAGGTAAATAAAGCTTCTTCAATAAACATGAATTTATTTGAAGTAGCAGCTTTATTGTAAGGAGTATTTAGCTGTAGGATTAATGAGCACTCTACTGTGGATTTAAATTTTATGGAACAACATTTATGATTGACTAGTTGTCGCCAGCAGTTTCACCCGCTACAAGTCCAAAATCATCCCGTGGGAAAATAAAATCGGGATAAAAACTATCCTATGTGTCATCCAGGTTATAAACTATCTGTGTACCGAATTTCAACCAAATCCATTCAGTGGTTTTTGCGTGAAAGAGGAACAACTATCCATCCTTCCAAACAAACTTTCACATTTATAATATTAGTAGGCTAAAAACCCACCATCTGCATCCGGATAAACTTTGAATCTTCATAGGATTACAGTAAAGTTGTCAAAACATAAACCGATGTTTTACAGAAAGTCATGTTAAACTTTTTTATACAACTATGTATGTAGGTTAAGGAAAAACAATGAGTGAGTTACCAGTTCAATATACTTTATAAATAGTTTTCTAATTTCTTGGTAAAGTCACACCATTTCCCAGTAACATTTTGCTTAGCGATAGACCAGGTAAGTGAGATCGTTTTACTCGGCTATGGCGTATTCAAAGCTCCATAATTTATACTGGGAGGTGAAGTGTACGCTGTGTACGTAGAGTTGGGCTTTAATCGCTTCAGCTGCGCTAGCCATTCTTAATGGAGTTTTAAATAACACGTTTACCTTGTCTCTGTGTGGGTAAAGCAACAATGTAATGGAGCACGGAATATAATGTGTCACGTGGTCATGACAATTTTGTAGACACAAAGGCAGCACTGCTCTCGTCTTCCGGAAAATAAAGTAAGTAAATAGAGTGCATTCGGCGGGTTCAGCGCCCCGGCGAATTCTAAGTAAAGCTTAAGGCACTAGGCGTGTCGGCAATAAGTTACTCCTACTGATCCCTACACTACCAGACTGTCAAAAAGAACATGAAAGTTAAATTACCGTGGTCTGGAATAGTTGGGATGCAAGCTCTCTGGAAAAGGATAGCTTTCGCTTACACAGAGCATCAGGAATAAGGAATTCATGTTTGTGTACCTCTATAGTGCATCGCAGTATTGTGATCTCGTCGAATTTTTTTCACGAATCGGTGCTAAAGTCCTACAAGGGTTTTTCGAGGAATATCTAACATTCCTAGAATAAATGCAATAGTCCGTGAAGTAGTTCTATGTTACTGTTGAATAGTAACTCACTTGCCATATTTCACAAGTTTCTTCGGCTATATTTCATTTTCCGCATTACCCCAAGTTGTAGCTGTCAAATAAGGGTAATGGATTATAATAGTATTCATTTGTAATAGAGTTTTGGCGAAGTACCCTATGGAATAGTGATCTTTTGAGTAAATTCATAATTATATTCGAGTTAGGGCTGTAACTTTGAATAACACAGTAGAGGTTCGTAGACTCTCATTTTTTAACATTCAAAATTGATTTACTGCAGGTTACACACAGAATATTGCGGAGGAGCTCTTAGCTAAATAACTACAGCCACACAGGCCGATCTTTCGGGTTGACGCGCTTGCCCAGGTTGGTCTGTGGATGGGTGACCTGTCATAGCGAGTTTCCCGCCTGTTATTTGTAGATCTGTGATAGTCGTTACTGTTAATCAGAAGCTCTAACGTCTGACAACCAGTCTTACCATGATGGGTATCAATATTACCCAGATACTAAGTTGTGGAGGTCCAATCATCTGGTTTGCCTGGAAGCCGACGTGTATAGAATTGGGAAAAGGCTAGGCAGATGATGATTATCGCATTAGCTGAACAATTGGACTACTGCACTGCACGTCGCGGGTTCGATTGCCGCACGGAGCAAATATTTGTATAGTATGGCCTACGAGTAGTTGTTCCGAGCCTGGCCGTTTGTGTATGTGAGTTTATGTTTGCAAACGAAACCACGATACAGGAGAAACTCTTAGTGAGGCAAGGCTTTAAAAAATACCTGTTATTTAGTTTTGCAGGAATCGTTTTGCGGACTTGAACAACAACCGGATTTCGAAATATATAACCGGTTCTCTGTTTAACAGAGTAATACCACGGTAATAATATGTACAGTATTGGGACTCCCTACAAACGGACGAAACGCGAGCTATACCTACGCGCCTCGATGTCGGGGCGCGCTCGAGGCGCAGACAGTCACGGCCGTACCGTAGTGATGAACGGACGGGGTGCGTTGTTTTTTTTAGCAAATATGACAAGTAGAAAATATTGTGCTGTGTTTGGGTGTTTAACGTCAACAATAACGCATCCAGACATAAGTTTTTTTTAATTACCTGCAACCTCTGAAAGGTGAGTACCTACTAACTATAAAATAATTTTACCTAGTAGCCGTGCTAGTAGGTAGGTACATAATGTGTGACTTTTTAATGGTTATGTATTTTCCTTTATCTCACGAAAAAAAGGGTATTTGGGTTAATAAATACAGTAAAATGAATAAAGTAAAGGAAAGTTACTGAGGCAAGTTAAATAGTTAAGTTATAGGCGGTTCTGAATGAATCATGATACGGTAGGTACTTACTCTTGTGTTAAAACTCCAGTGCATGTGTGTTTTGTTAGTTTGTATTATTCAAAGTAAAGTCATGGTGTAACGGCGCGGTGGGATTGTCGGCGGGCACGGAAATGAAGCAGTGAGCTTCATTTACCTACGGTACGGTGTACAATCAACGTATATTCAGTGTACTACATAAACTTTAACACAGTCATGAATCCTGGAACGTAAGAGTACATAGTACGCTCCGTATTTGAGTGTGCGCACTCGGTTGCATTAGGCCGACTGCCTGCGCGAGCGATGCGCTGTACGAGGTAGCGCGAGCGGCGCACTGACCTTGAAGGAGCGGTTGACGCGAATCCACACGACGACGTAATCAGACCCTTGTTATATCGTCACGGGTGCGTTTTACGTAACGGCGCTACAGTAATATTTGTTTATTATCTGTGTTTTGTGTATGAATAATACTAGAAAAACCGGCCAAGTGCGTGTCGGGCCACGCACAGTGTAGGGTTCCGTAGTTGCCCATCAAAATACTTATGCGAACTAACATAAACTGAGTCGCTGAATTTAATTTTAAAAAGAAGAAAGCTTTTTATTAGAATGCGAGAAGCTTTTTATTAGAATGCGAGTTTATTATACTTTAAAATTCAATAATAAAGCATTTCGTACGAGTCAGTCAAGGCGCAAATATTTTTCGGTCGCAAATTTATAAGCACAATTTGTTTTTCAAACAAACATTTGTTTTTAAATTAAATCTATTAATAATAAACAACACGCATTTTTATTGAACACTTCCTTTTTAATATACAAAGTATTTTATTTGTTTACTTAAATATAAGAAAAGTATATTTACAATCACAACACTAAATAGAAACAGAAAGTAGGCAAATGTAATTAAAATGCTGGAGACGGGCGTCGGACAGCCCTAACGCATGTTTACGTACCGCGCGGCTGTAGGTATTTATTTCTATCATGCGGCCGAGAGCCACTACTGTAGATATTTATACTGTGGTAATACAAACCGATTGGCGTCGTTACGAGTTAGAATCACTCGGGATTCGTTTGCAGATATTTAGTAGCTATCGGTTTTAGGAGCTCTGGTTTATACTGTCCGTGATTAGATATTGATCTGTTCATGTTGTTGATGCATTTGTTACTTTTTAGTTACCTAAAGGTTAAACAGGACCTATTATACTACTAAGCCTACGCTGTACGTCAGTCTGTCTGTTTGTCAGTCTGTCCGCCTGATACCAGTCTGTATCTCATGAAACGACAGATAAGACAGTTGAAATTTTCAAAAATGTTGTATTTCTGTAGCCGCTATAACAACGAATAGACACTAGAACTTGAATAGGATAAATTTTTATAGATATTTTTTTTTTTCAAAAAAATCATGTCTCTTGTATGGGAGCCCCCCAATATGATTTTTTGCCATTTTCATAGATAATAGTATGGAACCCATCTTGCGTAAGTCCGACCACACTAGTCCGGTTTTTTATGTTTCAAGCAATCTGAAAACTCGAAGGTGTAGTAGTGTTAGACACAAGAGATGCAAATCGCAATCGAATAGTCTCTAAATGTATCCACGCGGACTATGCTGCACCGACCTCACACGAATTGGGATAAGAGCAACAAAATATATAAATATATTGATTACGAGGACTAAGAACCATTCCACAAACAATCGGCGCAGTGGCTGAGCGACTGGACTGCTGCGCTACGTGTCACGGGTTCAAATCTTGTTCTGGGTCTGGGCGTGCGTTTGTGTATGTGAGTTTATGTGTTTGTAAACGCACCCACGATACAGAAGAAATTCCTAATGTGGGGAAAACTAAACCCACATTTATATTCGGTTCCATCAATCGTAATCGTACTCGTATAACTAAAATCCTACATTTACTTTCAAGAGTATTTCTTCTCGGTAATATATTAAACTTTGATAGAAGAAGTCGATGATCCTTGTCGCAGTAATAACGGTGAAAAATTCCTACTATATAAAGTTTCTATACCAAAGATATGGAGCGTGTCACCCTAAGGACCCAGGCGAACCTCTCGCGTTGCGTTTATACCAATATGACCTTGTCTTTATTTACTTTTTAGAAGTTGCTATGAATAAAAGTGAGTTATGTTGTGGGTTTCAGTAGACTATACTGAAATTATTTGAAAGAAAAAACTGTGTTATTATTTTTATATTTTTTTCTTGATTTATCTCATGTCTAGCATGATACACTTATATGTATATACTAGCTGTGCCCGCGACTTCGTTCGCGTGGATGTCGGAATTTAACAATGTATTTTTTAGTGCGAAGCGTTTAATTCTCGCCACGTTTTTCATTTATAAACCCTGTATTTCGAATTCAAGAATATTTAACGTGTTTGTAATAAACGCCCTCTGTTGTTCAAAGGCAGTACCATTCAATTGCTATTGGATTAGAGTAGTTTGTAAGTATATCGATTTGAATTCGATATTGTTTAATGAATTAAATTAATGTTGGTATGGAAAAAAATTTGATGGAACCTACTCTAAATCCTATTTCAGCGCGCGTGAACGTAAAGCGACAAAAAGAGTTAAAACTCCAAAACAAATAAAATTCTTAGATTTTTTGTCAAAGAAACATGTAAGTACTACTTACCTACAACGGACATACAAAAAGATTAACAAAAAATAAGGATTTGGGCTCAGCTTATATTATGTAGGTAAGATTTAGATTTTGAAAAGGTTGCTGGAACAATTTTATAAACTTGTCCACTCCACCCGCTCCACTCCACTCTACCCTCTCCACCAGGGTTGGCATGATTAAAACAAGTGGTTTTAAAACACATGTTTAAAACAGTGTTTAAAACAATTTGAAATTAAACAGTGTTTTTTATTACATGTTTAAAAACAAAGATTAAAACAAGTTTAAAACATTGTATAAAACAGTACGAAAAAAAACATGTTTTAAAACTACTTTTCATGTCCCAATAACTGAATATAAAATGAAAATAAAATAATAAGTATTTCAGTCTGAATAGTTCAACATAAAACTAATCGAGTCTCTATTGCTGTTATATTTTTGAACTTTCAATGGCATTGTAATTGACTTAATCATTTTTTTTTTATAAAACATTGCCCCACACTAGGAATTTCTACTGGGGTTACAAACATATAAACTCAAACATGCCGCCAACATTATTTTTATGTTATGTAGGTATTTCATTCAATCAAACAAATATCTAAGTACCAGGATTTGTATGGGACAAGATAGCACCTATTTTTGAAACATTATCATAATAATTTCAAAACAATTAAAATTGTAACAATTTTAATTAATAAACAACATTAGTCTTAAATAAAAAACGTAAACTTCGATCCCTAATGTCGAGGCTGTCGAAAGAAATTAGGTAGTTCCCCTATTTTTTAGACATATAAGTAGATCGGTGTTTCTCAGTCCATTGTTCATAAGGTAAAGCCCCGCACCGTGGCGCGGGGATATACCTTATGAACAATGAACGATTCTATGAACGAATAGGAGGCGCGCCGCCTGTCCCGCTAGGAAAGTCCGTACGTGTCGCCCAATATAAAATCAACATTAGAACATACCTACCGGGTGAATGTGAAGCGTTTGATTACGCAACATACAAATAAATGTTATCTATTGATCGTTTTTTTGTAAATATTTAATTTATTAGGGCGAGTTTATAAAGATCTAGCCTAGAAAAGAAACATAGTCGAATTAATTTGAAATAATGCCCTAAACTAAAAAAAAACAAAAAAACACTTGTTTAAAACATTTTGAACTGTTTGTTTTATATAATTTAAAAAAAACTGTTTTTTTTCCAACCCTGCTCTCCACTCCATTCCTCCCACTCCACTCCACTCCTCCCACTCCACTCCACTCCTCCCACTCCACTCCACTCCACTCCACTCCAACCGCTCCACTCAACTCCACCCGCTCCACTCCACTCCACCCGCTCCACTCCACTCCACCAGCTCCCCTCCACTCCACCCGCTCCACTCCACTCCACCCGCTCCACTCCACTCCACCCGCTCCACTCCACTCCACCCGCTCCACTCCACTCCACCCGCTCCACTCCACTCCACCCGCTCCACTCCACTCCACTCGCTCCACTCCCCTCCACCCGCTCCACTCCACTGTACCCGCTCCACACCACTCCACCCGCTCCACAGTTCCACACCACTCCACCCGCTCTACTCCACTCCACCCGCTCTACACCACTTCACCCTCTCCACTCAACTCCACTCCAGTCCAGTTCACTCCAGTCAACTCCACTCCTTTTCAGTCCACTACACTCCACTCCACTCCACTCCACTCCACTCCACTTCACTCCACTCCACTCCACCCCACTCCACTCCACTCCACTCCATTCCATTCCATTCCTCCACTCCACTCCACTCCACTCCACTCCACTCCACTCCACTCCACTCCACTCCACTCCACTACACTCTACTCCACTCCACTCTACTCTACTCCACTCCACTCCGTTCCATTCCATTCCGGTCCATTCCTCCACTCCACTCCATTCCAGTCCAGTCCAGTCCATTCCATTCCAGTCCAGTCCAGTGCATTCCATTCCATTATGTTCGATTCCTTTAAATCGCTTTAATTAATTTCGGGTGAAATGATTCATCATCATCATCAGCCTATAATGTTCCCACTGCTGGGACACAGGCCTCCTCTCTGTGAGAGGGAGTGGGCCATAATCCACCACGCGGGCCCAGTGCGGGTTGGCAGATATCACATGTCTTCGAATTTTTGGTTCTAGGACATGCCGGTTTCCTCACGATGTTTTCCTTCACCGTTTTGAGAGCAGTGGTGATGAAATAAATTACGCAAAGTAATGCGCCTGGCGGGGTTCGAACCTACGACCTACAACTCGTAAGTCGGGACCGATACCACTGGGCCACCACTTCTCTCAATTGAATTGATTACGATGAAACAAAATACCGTACATAAATGTTACTTCAATAACACCTCGTTTCCAGGTTTTCTTAAAACGCCATCTGCCGTGCGTTGAAATAATTAAGTTTAAGTTTATTAATTGAATAAGTAGTTTTTCCATTCGAAGCTAGATCGCGCTACTGTCCTACGCGTCTCGGTGTGAAGTGACCGTAATTTTACTTCTGGAACACTTTAAATTCAAATATCTTTTGATAGACTGAACCGATTCCGATGAAACAAAAACTAAACGTTACTTCAAGGTACGGTCAGTCGTTGTGTATTAAAGTTATCTACAGAGCTTTCGTACATTTTAAGTGATGCCCGAACAAATAAACATACAAACAGACATACAGACAAACAGACAAACAGACAAAAATTCTAAAAATGCTAGACATGGGTTCTATTGGTTGTCCTTTAATAACCTGGCTTTATTTTTTGAGTTTTTTTTTAATGTACAAAAATTACTTTTCTACAGTTTTATTACATGTATAGATTTAAAATGATTTAGAGAATAAATTATATTTTCACAATAATTTTTTTTTAATCGTCATTCGTGTTTCTTTTTTTTTATTTTTGTTTTCTACTATTGTTTTTATTTAAAACTATATACGTATAACTGGATCATCATCATCAGCCTACAAATGTTCCCACTGCTGGGACACAGGCCTCCTCTCTGTGAGAGGGAGCAGGCCATATCCACCACGCGGGCCCAGTGCGGGTTGGTGGATGTCACAATCATGTCTTCGAATTTTTGGTTCTAGGACATGCCGGTTTCTTCACATTGTTTTAGCAGTGGTGGTGACATAAATTACACGAACCCACGACTCGAAAGTCGGGGCCGATACAACTGGGCCATCACTGCACCACAGCATGTATAACTGGATCAACAATTTTAATTTACCCAAGTTTCGAATTTTAGATATTCACTAGGTACGTATGAAAGTTGCTTACTGCATCTTGTATAACAACCAACTTGAATTTTAATTGGATCTAGCTTTGAAGTTGCGTCACAGCACCCGATCTTCAGCTTTTCCCTTCCAGTCGTGTCTGCCATCTTCTAGGTATTATCGGACAGCTAAGTAGCAGAGTTTTCCATATAGGAACTGTTCCTAACATTGTATTTTTAAGGCTGCCTGTCCATTGATGCGGAGCGAGCTGGCGGAGCGGAGAAACGAGGAAATATTAACCAATAGGATTGCACCATTATAGAGGAGCGGAGATTTAGTACAATCCTATTGATTAACAGTTCCTCGTTTCTCCGCTCCGCCAAGTTGCTCCGCATCAATGGACAGGCAGCCTAAGGCTGGTCACAGTAAAAAAAAAAAGAAAGCGTACGAGTCAGGGGTCTCATCTCTAAACACGATACTCGTGGTGTCAGCCAAAAGGATTTCAGACGTGGTGGTATTATCCGTTTGGTTTGATTTTGAGTTTAGTTTCGTTTGTTCATCCGTCTTCGTTAACGGACTTAGAAAGATTCAAAGCTCCAGAGCCTTGAACATCGTCGCCGTGTGGCCAGCCTGTCGGTTTTTTATCGGTTGCATTTCGGAGAGTGTGCGATGGAACTGCACGTGCACAACCTGATTCCGCCTAGCCCTTTCCATCATCGGACTACAAGACGAACGGCAATGCGCCATCGATATATGGTAGACATCCCTCCGGTGCGTACAAAGCGTTATTGCCAATACCTTTATTGTACGCACAGCTAAGGAGTGGAATTCCCTGCCGCCATCTGTATTTCCCGACAGCTATAACCTTGTGGTCTTCAAGTCAAAAGTGAACAGGTTACTTCTAGGCAAGCGTGCTCATCGTCGACCACATCTTCGCTTACCATCAGGCGAGATAGTGGTCAAACGCGAACCTATCTTTAATAAAAAAAACTTGAGAGGTGTCAAGGGACACCCGGATGGAACGAAGTTACTGTATGTGACACTCAACAAAAATAATCGTCGCGACTCCAGTCCAGTCCAGTCCAGTCCGGTCCGGTCCGGTCCGGTCCGGTCCATTTCGGTCCGGTCCAGTCCGGTCCGGTCGGATCCGGTCCGGTCCGGTCCGGTCCGGTCCGATCCGGTCCGGTCCGGTCCGATCCGGTCCGGTTCGGTCCGGTCCGGTCCGATCCGGTCCGATCCGGTCCGGTCCGGTCCGGTCCGGTCCGGTCCAGTCCAGTCCAGTCCTTTCCAGTCCATTCCATTCCATGGTAATAAACACATTACCCTCCTTTGCGTCGCGCAGTCGGATATAAGTGTCGTGACAACTTTTCGTAAGAATTTTTTCCGTCCAGCCCCCTTTCACAACGCGCGATAAGGAACTTCGTTCCAAAAAAAAAAAAAAAGTAGCCCTTTTGCCTCCACTGCACTGCAGTAACTCGCACAGTTTGGACGTAACTTATAAGTAACTCGTACATGTATGTTGGACAGCTTTTGTTTTCATTCGTCTGCTGCGGCAGCGACTCACACATGGCAAGTGGTCAGTCATTTTAAACGTTTAACCGGTTTCGGGAGCAGCTCGTCAATGCCAGCCGATCAGTTGTAAGCGGAACCTGTGTTTTGCTAGCCGAACTACTGCCTTACGAGTAGACAAGCCGAGTAGGTGTCTACTGTCTAAACAGCAGCTCGCACTGTCTAAACCGGGTAAGTAATATATGATATAACTACAAAATCTCTAAAATTTACAAGAGATAACAACTGAATATATAATTTTATTTGATATAACGATCTGTTAATATAATAAACGATTGACATAATTTTATTATGACTAATTTCTTTAAGCATAACAATCAATGAATATAAATTCGTTTTGTATACCACTCAAAAGACATAAAACTTATTTGCTCTAATTTTTTTTCTTCCTGGAAAGTAATCTAACACTGATGTGCCTAGTAATAGTACCACCTGCCATGAATGTTGGACGGAGCCCCGCTTCGCGGGGCTCCTATTTCTGCGTACAGGGTTTAAAGTAACCTAACACGAAGGGGATGGCGGGGTCTTTCAGACCCCGCCATCCCCTTCGAACCTAACCTGTCCGTGTCGGGGTGCCCCAAGTCCCGAGCTCGCTTCGCTCGCTCTTGCATCCTAGGTTAAATAACTGATGACTACCTGTCATGCTGGCTCGACGGAGCCCCGCTTTGCGGGGCTCCTATTTCCGGGTGCCAGGTTTAAAGTAACCTAACACGAAGGGGATGGCGGGGTCTTTCAGACCCCGCCATCCCCTTCGAACCTAACCTGTCCGTGTCGGGGTGTCCCAAATCCCGAGCTCGCTTCGCTCGCTCTTGGATACCAAAATTTTCTAATAACAATAGCAATCATGAAGGCAAACAATCAAAGTTCAAAAGATAAGCCAAAGTCATCAAGAAAATGTTTAAACGTTAAATTATATGTTTCAAACGTTATATGTAATGATCGCTTAAATAAACGTTATGTCAAATAAAATTATATGAAATGAGTTTTAGAGTAACACAAACATTATGTGTAAAGAAATTATATCAACCGTTGGTATATCTCACGTTGATTATATCATGTGAACGTTATTGAAATGAAAATATATCAAATAACTTTATATGAAATGAGACGCACCCGTCTAAACCAGCAAAGAGCGAGGGATGATGCGAATTTGCTGCAGATCACGTCTTACCACATTAGATGCAGTTAGTTACAACATTCGAACCGAAATGAGGTGAAAGTCGTTTTTTTCCCTATTACTGCAAGGATAAAGGCTATTTCTTATTATTTTATAATACCGCGTCGTTTAGTAAGGTCTACTCCCTCATTCAATTAATTTTAATAACTAGAATGTAGGTATAAATCTAGAAATTACTACCATTAAATAATAATATGGTGTGTAAACGAGTAATAACAATTCAATTTAATTTATTAAGTTTCAGGGACATACAGTAACGTGAACTATATCAATAATATTTAGATTGACCTTCTGCACGATATAACTGTTAAATCATAAAAACAGTTTTAATTTTAACCACTATGTCAACTTTTTTCGAACGAAGTATAATATATGTTAGTTATTTTTTTATTTTAATTTTGTATTAAGTTTATGCTAATACAAAACATAAAAAAATAACGACTTCAAACACAGTTGTTGGTTTTGTTTTTATTTTACTGGTTTTTTTGCCAACTACTTCCGAAAGAAAAGTAATTTTTTACAATTTTTGGAACGAAGTTCCTTATCGCGCGTTGTGAAAGGGGGCTGGACGGAAAAAATTCTTACGAAAAGTTGGCACGACACTTTTATCCGACTGCGCGACGCAAAGGAGGGTAATGTGTTTATTACCATGGAATGGAATGGAATGGACTGGACTGGACTGGACTGGACTGGACTGGACTGGACCGGACCGGACCGGACCGGAGTGGAGTGGAGTGGAGTGGAGTGGAGTGGAGTGGAGTGGAGTGGAGTGGAGTGGAGTGGAGTGGAGTGGAGTGGAGTGGAGTGGAGTGGAGTGGAGTGGAGAGGAGTGGAGTGGAGTGGAGTCGCGACGATTATTTTTGTTGAGTGTATACAGTAACTTCGTTCCATCCGGGTGTCCCTTGACACCTCTCAAGTTTTTTGCGGTTGGTTTTGAAGTCGATAAACTAGGTAATTTAGGAAAATCACCCTTTTTAGTTCAATTTAATAATCAACCCAAATTCATGTCCTAAACATATTTTTTCACATGCGTACTTACTATAATTTTGTAATCCGTAGGACATCTAACAAAAAAGAATCACGCAAATCTGACTAGAAACCACGGAGTAATTGATGTACAGGCACCAGCAGGTCAACCTTCCCGAATCTGTCAAATATCAATCGTACATAAACCTTCCACTATTGTGATAAGGTTGAAAATCTATTGAAGAAATTTGACAGATTGAGGTAGGTTGATGTGCTGGCGTCAGAAAGTACATAAAAAATACCTACCGGATTGAGAAACCGATTTTAAAAAGGTGGAGGACCTTTTTAAAATTGGTTGAATACGACGAAAGAGATTCGTACGAAAGTGTGTTCTAGTTTCTCTAGCTAGATTTTTGTATAGTTATTATTTTGCTCGAGTGTATCTGGCCGCGTAGCCATGGCAGTTTAGTATAAGTCTGCTTTAACGACTAGCGATTCTTCAGCAAAACTAGCCAGCAAACTCCCACTCCAGCGAATTCAAAAGCTATGTAGGTCATTTCAGTTCTTTTTCAGATCATTTCCTTGCTAATGTTTCGCTTAAAAGAAATTAATAGTATTCGCTAAGCGACTTTGAATTTTGTGGTTTAAAACTTTGACCCGGCTTTCAGTATCCACTCTAATTAGTGGCGCTTTTAAAATTGTTGCCAAGTTATAAGTATTCATACCGGTGGATATCCCTTGGCGACTATCTTTCTCTTGAATTACTGATCTTGGAGTTTTGATTATGAATTTGGATAACTTACTATAAAGGCGAGCTATAAAGAAATGATGCTTGAATTTTCATTATATCTACTTGTACTAACTTTCATTTATTAATATCACGATATAGTTCTAATGCTTCAGGTATGAAGTCTGCCTATGTAACTTTTTAGTTACAGGACGTTAGACATAGACTATGTCAGAGAAAAAACGTGTAAGATGAAGTCTGAAAGATTTAATAATGTTGACTTTTGATATTTTAGAGTACAAACCATATCTTTTTCTTTATAGTTGTCCCTCTTGTTCGTCTCCAAATGATTGCTACAGATTTGTAATTGGAACGAAGTTCCTTATCGCGCGTTGTGAAAGGGGGCTGGACGGAAAAAATTCTTACGAAAAGTTGGCACGACACTTTTATCCGACTGCGCGACGCAAAGGAGGGTAATGTGTTTATTACCATGGAATGGAATGGAATGGAATGGACTGGATTGGACTGGACTGGACTGGACTGGACTGGACTGGAGTGGAGTGAAGTGGAGTGGAGTGGAGTGGAGAGGAGTGGAGTGGAGTGGAGTCGCGACGATTATTTTTGTTGAGTGTATACAGTAATTTCGTTCCATCCGGGTGTCCCTTGACACCTCTCAAGTTTTTTTTACTAAATCTAGATCTGTCTGTGTGTCTTCTGATTTTACTTTTCTTTATTGACCAATATTAGTCAAAGTTAAATCTACCATAATCTAGGGTCAGTGTAACAATTTATTACAGGTAAACACCGCATGCCCCATTGGGCGTTTTTCCATTAGCCGGCACGGCACCGGCAACGGCGACGGCGCCGGCGCCATGCCGGTGCAATGTATGAACGCCGGGCCGGCGCCGGCGCCGGTAAGTGGAAAAACGAGCCATAGATTTTCATACATTTTTGCTTCCCCGGCACCGGCACGGCGCCGTCGCCGTCGCCGGTGCCGGTGCCGTGCCGTCTAATGGAAAAACGCCCATTAACTTACAAGCACTAGACTGTCAAATGAATAATATGTAAATAAAGATATATAAGACAAAATTAAAAATTACATGATGAAAATTAATATAAACAAATAGCTATATTATGATCAGCAAAACAACAAAAAGAAAAAAAAAACAATCAAATATCTGATGATGAGGTGATGGGATGGTATAACTTATAACTATAAGAAATCGTACTGATTTTAAATATTCATTCCATTCACTGCAGATCTGTCACTTTGCTATGCACCGCAAATTAGCAAATGCACTATATACAAAGGGTCATTGGAACTAAGGCGTCGTTCAACCGTTTCTTAGTAGAGTATTACAAGTGATTATTCATCTAGATTAAAAATCGCTGGTAGTAAAATCTACTTACCCATGCAATGTATACACCGTGTTCCGGACGATATACATAAACTTCGACCAGATGTTCAGACCACGGAAGTAAGCATTTTTCATTATGGACACATTAATAAATTCTTATTTTTTATTTTTTGTTAATTTTCATACAAACTAAATAACTAGACGTAAATAACCCGATATGCATGCCTCTTTATCCGAATTGGCAACGTCGTATTTTCATTCATAACATTTGGCGGGCTGAAACTTGTCAAAACAGTTTCTTTGATTTTTTATCTCGTTCCTCATAGCACTGTCAATGTACTATACTTATCTAAAGAGAACGTATAAGGCTACCAAGCAGGTAGATACGTATTTCGAATTGTCTTTTTAATTGAGGAATAAAAAAAAAAACAAAATTCCATAACCAAATCATGATAACCTCTTCCCACGACATGCAGCCTTCGCAAAACGTTTCTGCAGTCCTTATTTTTAGTCTAGGCTTAAAGCAACGCCGGACCTCCAACGACGGGAAGGGGAGTAGGCTACCATAATTATCTTCCCATTCTGCCGTTTCGGCTTAAGTAACGAACATTCAATCTCAAAATTATTGACTAAAAGAGGGGCAGCTCAACACGCAATCTGGGGACCACGCTTAGAGCTCACGTACATTCGTAAAAATACTCTCAAAAGATAGGTCTCGGTCAAATTAAGATAAATGGTAATCACAGCATATTTTTTTTATGCATTTGAGTAGAATAATTATAATTTATAAGCACACTTGTTGCGTGGGCAACATCAGAACTAACGCCACCATCTTATTTTTCAATACATTTCACAAATGAGCGCTCTCCTGTCAACCTCAATGGAGTGTCCAAAGATCCATATAACACTGTAGGTTAGACAACTACGTCAGCCGTAATGTCATTCAAAAATATTTTTATTAATAAAAAATAAACTCTAAAAAGCAAAAAATAAATTTAATGTAAAAAGTTTTCGAAATGACCACCTTCTTTTTCGACACAAATATTCAAACGAGTCCTAATTTGGCCATTTAAATTTACAGACATTTGTCTTATTTGTTCAGCAGCCTGAGATATTCTATCTAAGAGCTGTTCACGGTTCTGAATTTGTACGGAGTACACCTTCTCCTTTAAGGTTCCCCAGACATAAAAATCTAAAGGAGTCAGATCTGGGGACCTAGCTGGCCATGCGATATTTGTGCTACCTCGTCCAATCCAACGGCCAGGAAACGTTGCATTTAAATATTCACGCACTTGTGTGCCATAATGTGCAGGGGCCCCATCATGTTGGAGCCACATGGTTCGCAGAGTTTGAAGATCCACTTGTTCGAAAAATTCGAAGCTAGTGACGTTTCTTAGGAACTCTAAGTAATTGTCAGCATTTAGGCGGTGGGGAATCTCAATAGGGCCGATCAGCTGATTGTTAAAAACACCAGCCCACATGTTTACAGAGAATTCAGTTTGATGTGACGCCTGCCAATGTAAATTCGGGTTGCTCTCATACCACTGCACTTGATTTTTGGAATTGAATACTCCCGCTCTTGTAAACTGGGCTTCATCCATCCAAAGAATTTTTTGAAGCAGTATTGGATTATTTATCAGTTCTTGATTCATTCTCTGGCAAAAAACAATTCTTGAGAAGTGATCAGGTGGTATTATGCCTTGGGATTTTCTGTAGTGGTAGGCATGCAAACCATATCTTTTCCACAGTTTCCACACTAGCTTATGAGATACACCCACGATTCTCCCAACGCGTCTCGTTGAGAGTGTAGGATCATGAATAATAAGGTTCATTATTCTGTTTTCTTGAGCGACGCTCAAATTGATTGCTCGTTCAGGGCGGCGTGGTCTAATTCCGATCTCACAAAATCTCCTGTGTATGTTAATAAATGTTCGTATATCAGGAACGCGCCGACCAGGGAATCGCCGTTGGTACTCTCGCACAGCTGCTGTAGCATTTCCGTCACAGAAACCGTAGACGAAGTGAATATCAGCTTGGTGTTGAGCAGAATATTCGTGCGGCATAGTGAAAGTTGTAATCAAAATGATTGATTAAATTAGTCGGAAACCCAAAAGCAAATTACAATAAACAATAATCCTGACAGTTAAAATCATGCATGACAAACAATGACAAATAACAACTTAGGTATCCATAGCGACCAGTTTAATCTCTTTGAAAGATTCGTTATCGCAAATGATCGTATTTCTTCGCTAACTCTCGGGTTCCTCTCGTACGTGCAAATGAAATGCAAATAGTATTTGATAGATTTATCATTTTAATTGCACTAAGCGGCAACATAGGCCAAATTAAGATACTTTCTCACTGCATAGCTCAATTAAATTTCATTAAATGAAATTACAAATATCTTTGTAACGAAGCCTTTTTAAGTACTACTTCCTTTGTTGGATTTGATTTGTAAAAGCCATAGAAGTATTTGCTAAAGTTTATGGATAACGTGAAGAACACGGTGTATAACAGCTGTTGGGAGTAGCTCCGCGGCTACAACTCGAAAACAATCGCACAGGAACATAAAATTGGGATAAAAACTATCCTATCTTTGTACCAAACATTAACAAATCCTTTAAGTAGTTTTTGAGCGAAAGAGTAACAAAACATCCATCCATCCTCACAAACTTTCACGTTTATTAATATTATTAGTAGTAAGTGTGATTTGATAGGATATGGTAGCAGGCAGTATAGAATAGTAGCATTAGTTTCAACACCAGCTGCTAATATTTAACTCAGTACAACTCAGTAAAAATCTTTGCTTAAAGGCACTCCCTCACCGCGAGCATTCACCTGTTGTAACGTTACAGATTCGAAGATTTCGTCAGTGAAGGAAGACAATCGAGCATCACAATGCGCACCTTGTATCAAATCTATACTAAATGTAATGTGACATTACATTACACGCGAATGCTCCCGAAAGGCTTAGTAGGTTTCACATGTATAGGGGTGCGTAAAATAAACATTTTTAATTTAAACCCGTGTACTCAAACAGCCAGAAGAGTGAACTGCAAGAGTCGAACCCACGAGACGTAGCGCAACAGCCAACAGCTCAACCACGGCGCCAACCGTGTTGTAACTGTTGAATTCGGTGACCCGTGTAAATAATATTAGTTTTACTAGAACTTTCCCAGTAAAAAAAAAGAAACCGACTTCAAAAACAATTACAAGAAAAGTTTAAAATAACTTTGCTTTCGGAAGTAGGTGGCTTTGTTTTTTAACCGACTTAAAAAAGAACGAGGTCATCAATTCGACAGTATGTTTTTTTTATTTCATTGACTATTGCTATTGCATCGACCTTACAGCCTAGACTATTGCCACCGACTTCCGAAAGAAAAGCTATTATAAGAATTTTTGTTTTTATTTTTGAAGTCGGTCCCTTTTTTTTCAAAACTTATTTTTATTTTACCCCTTTTAGTTCAGATATTCGACAAAAGTCTTCATAAAAACGGCGTCTTTGAAAATCTACATTACAAGAAAGCAAAAAAGGAAACCTTGTCTGTAAACCGCATTAAAAACGGTTTAGCTAAACGCAAGATAATCGCGGACAAGCATTTATACATGCATACATATACAGGGTGATTTTTTCAACTGGGCGTGGATGGATATAATTATCCGAAACTATGAGGAATATTTATACATTCAGGTAGAACTGAGAACCTGCGTTTTTTTTTTTAAATCGGTTAAAAATGATTGCTCCTATCGACCCCTTTTTTCCGTAAAAGAGTCATATTTCTCACAGAGCCTGCTCGATTATTATCTCAAACATTTAATTTTTTTCGCGTCTGTAGACGGTTATCTGTTTTCATCCCGCTGTTCCAATTTACTGTTGCTCTTGATAAACGTAGAGATTTGTTGTTTTTTTAAACCGACTTCGAAAAAAGGAGGAGGTTCGCAATTCGTCGAATTTTTTTTTATGTAAGTTACTCGATTTTTCGATGACGCCTGGACCGATTTGCAAAATTCTTTTTTTAATTTGAAAGGGTACACTTTACAGATGGCCGTATGGTAATCAGGTCAGGATCTGATGACGGGATCTTGGAGAAATCGAGGGAATTCTTCATTGAATGACAGCAAATCATCGGCGATCGCTGTTATCGCGTATCTATGAATTGTTTACGCAGTCACCCAAGATAATATTACGCCTGTACTCACTTAAAAATGTTAAAATAAAAAGCTTTTCTAAGAAAAACAAACCGACTTCTAAATAAAGAAACACAGAATCGCGTCCAATAATTTTTCTTTCGGAAGTCGGTGGGAAAGAGTTCAAGGAAATAAGAAACAAAGTCACCAAGTTCCGAACAAAAAGTAATTTAACACGTTTTTTTCTTTTTTAAGAAGTCAGTATAATTTACTTTTCACCTCACCCGCTCGGAAAGATTCTATTTCTCATTCAAAATCTGAGCGGAAAACTCCATTTTGTGCTCTAGAGCACAAAGTGTTGTTTAAAATTCGAACACGTCTTGTATTCAATTGTTTTCTTCTTTTCTATACTGGCAGGCGAGCCGCCCCCACTACATTTCCTCGCTGTGTGAGGTGAAAAGTTGTGTGTTGCACTCGGCAGCAAAGTTTTTCTGCGTCTCGTACCTTTGAAAACTTCGCATCGCTCAGGATTCTATATTTGAACCGCTCGTTTCTCTCGCGGTTCAATCTTAGAATCCTTCGCTTGCTCAGTTTTCAATTCAAGTACTCGCGCCAAAAATCAACTTTGCAGCCTTGCATAACAAATAACTATTTCACCTCACCCGCTCGGAAAGATTCTATTTCTCATTCAAAATCTGAGCGCAAAACTCCATTTTGTGCTCTAGAGCACAAAGTGTTGTTTAAAAATCGAACACGTCTTTTATTCAATTATTTTCTACACTGGCAGGTGAGCCGCCCCCACTGCATGTCAGTGCACCGGGTTGTTGCAACCTATTTTTTTTCTGAACATTAGTGATAAGTAGTAGATGTCGTAAGTTTGTTTTTTTAACATTCGAGAAAATCGTCTCGAACCGCCTGTAAATCTGTCTCTGTCTCCAACATTCACAATGGAATCCAATGAATTTGAGCAATTTTCCGCAAATTTACATAATACTCGTAATAACACACAAGTGACAAAAACAAGTATTAATGTTCCAAAAAAACATTTAACTTTCAATATTAACAATTGTAGTTATTTTACTTTTAATTTACTTATATATAATATTTACTTATATAGTAAATTGTTTAAGCTATTTCTCTTACACCTACCATTTCCTCGCTGTGTGAGGTGAAAAGTTGTGTGTTGCACTCGGCAGCAAAGTTTTTCTGCGTCTCGTACTTTTGAAAACTTCGCATCGCTCAGGATTCTATATTTGAACCGCTCGTTTCTCTCGCGGTTCAATCTTAGAATCCTTCGCTCTCTCAGTTTTCAATTCAAGTACTCGCGCACAAAAATCAACTTTGCAGCCTTGCATAACAAATAACTATTTCAATAGTACACTCGAGAGCAATGAATCCGGGTCACTTAAAGAATCCTAAAAATCTCGGAAACTAAAAATGCTAGGTTAATGCAATAAATTTTATTTAATAGACAATATAATACTCCTGGTATTAAAACTTCTTAGTTATTGTAAAGTTATATCATAAAAAAATCAAATTTGAAAAAGGGCCACTTTCGAAGATGGAACTACGAAATTACAGCATTGGTTTTGCTTTTGTTTGTAATCTGTCATTTATGTGGGTACATAAACCATGTTGATAGTGCTCTATATTCATTATTCAAGCTGAAATTATGTCGCTTACGCCTGAAGAATGCACCAGAATACTTACAATGCTGGAAACCGGCCGGAGTCAGCGCGATACAGCCAGGACTGTCGGTGTGTCGCTGTCAACAGTACAAAGAGTTCTCCGACGTTACGAAGAAACTGGTTCTAACCTACGCAGACCAGGAACGGGCAGAACCAGGTGTACCACAGCACGAGAAGACCGATACTTGGTGAACACCATGCTTCGAAATCGCTTTCTCACAGGAACTGAACTCACCAATCAGTTTCGACGCCTCGGAGGAAGTAACCCAAGTGCATGGACAGTAAGACGTCGGCTTGCTGAATCTAACTTAAAACCCCTTAGACCTGCAAACGGCCCTAAACTGGAGCGTGGGCATCGTATTTCAAGACTAAGATATGCCCAGAGCCACGTAAATTGGAGTATTGAAGATTGGTCAAAAGTTATGTTCTCCGACGAATTAAAATTTATGCTCTACAAGCACGATGGAAGACACAGAGTGTATCGAAGAAAAAGTAGCCTACGGTGGTGGGTCTGTACTTGTGTGGGCCGGAATTTCTTCTGAAAGTCGCACAGAGCTGGTGATCATAGAAAACGGCTCTTTAACTAGCGTAAGATATGTGGAAGAAATCCTCAATGATCACGTTGGTCCATTTATGGTCAATTTAGGTGAGGATGCTATATTTATGCATGACAATGCCCGACCTCATACAGGTAGGATTGTGAATGACTACCTTCAAGAGATGAACATTACTCGTATGGAGTGGCCAGCGCGCAGCCCGGATATCAACCCGATCGCGTAAAACAACGAAACCCTCCCCCAATCACGCTTCGTGAGCTCAAAATTGCTCGCACAGAGGAATGGGAGAATATTCCCCAAAATCGTATAAGGAACTTGGTGTACAGCATGCCAAACCGCGTAAACGCAGTAATGGAAGCACGAGGAGGCAATACGAAGTATTAAAATTCAAGAAAATCGTAATAAAGTCAAAAAATTTCATGTTTCCTATTATTGTTTTAAGGAGAGATCAGCAGTTTTTTTCTTTATGTAATTTTGTTTTAATAAAATGTATTTCATTTAAGGAGTATTACATTGTCTAATAAATACAATTTATTACATTAACCTATCGTTTTTAGTTTCTGAGATTTTTAACATTCTTTATGTGACCCGGATTCATTGCTCTCGAGTGTATTATATTACATACGCAGTACTCTCTAGATCCAATTCAGTTCGCATTACCAGATAGAAATATAATGAAGATTTTAGTAATTTTGCTACGACATTGTTATTTACATCTACTGAGGATCATACTGATTGTACTTTTCGCCAAAAAATGGACCTAGATAAAAGATAAATAAACCTCATCGTTATTTATTTTTTATTTATACTAGTAGTAGAGGCGCGGTCGCAGCCTGAAATTTTGGGGGGGGGTCACTCACTACACTAATTAATAAAAAATAGGTAGGTATCTGGAATATAATAAACATTATTGCACAAGAATAATATTGCATTATTGCACAACATGTCAGCAAACTATTTTATCGCCGTTAGGGGATAGTTAGAAATTTCCTTTTATTATTTGGCAAATTTTTGAGATTTTTCAGTGTGACCTTAGATTTTGGGGGGGGTCATGTCCCCTGTGACCCCCCTCTTCGGACCGCGCCTGGAGTAGTATTACTTTACGTTTACATCGGTTACTTGTGCTACTGTGTAGGTTTTCTATTCATGATGCTACGAGAGGGTACGCTTGCTACGATTTCCTAGCAAGCGTAGCAAATAACCGATCCGCTTCGGCTCGAGTCATCACTTCTGAAACTTTGTTGTGCATTCATGAACTTCCACTTTGTACTGTTACAATTCTCCAACTCTGCAGAATGGAGAAACAAGAATGGAATGGAATAGAAACACGTAACTATTATGGACAAAATTTATTTAATAAGTCTTACTTGTGGTTTAGAGTACTATTTACAAGTCGTAACATCAATTGTAATACTTATCTATAATGAACAATGAATTTAATACCCATTGCTATAAATCTAAAGCCACGTTTCCACTTCATCAGGTATTGCGTTTAATTTCTACTACATACACCGATTCAATGTGTAATTTGTTATCGTGTAATTAAACAAAGTTGCCGATGTGACGAAACTAACGCTCAATACTAGAGAAAATCGAAACGCGCTTGGAAATTAATTCAAACTGATCAAATATCCATATGGCATATATTTATATATGTTCTTAAGTACTTCAAATATCATTTAAATTTATTGTAAATTACAATGTAATTGTAAAAAAGTACCTATTTACAAAATATCGATGGTCACTTTTTAATTTCATCTTAACTAAAAATAATAAAAATTATGTATACTGCGTTTTTTTTATTATAAACAGGCAAAAGTGTATAGGCAGTGTTCATAAAATGCTTACTTAACATGTGTGTGAGTATAGTTATTGAGCATTCAGCCATAAACATGAGGTTGTACTACAATCATACAACCAATACAACAAAGTATCAATTAGTTCAGCAGTGCCGTAAAAGACCGCGACGCGACGGGACAACAAAATGCTCTCACAAACTGCAATTAAATATAAACGAGCAGCCTTTGTAACATCTTTTAGACAATAAACAGGACGAAGTGAATCGGAGAATCTGTTATTCATTTCCATGAATTTCAGTCATTTTTGAACGCGTACCCGGCGTCGAAATACTATACCATTTACTAGAGGCATGTATTTATTGAGATTCGGGACGTTTTGCATACATCTGTATGCATATGTGACGCTGAGTGTGGCTTTACGAGCCTCGATAGACTTCCCTTTTATTTTTCTGGCCAGCGCAATCAGTTTCATGCTACCGTATTTATAAGACCTATGATCCGTCAGCAGTTTTTGTTTATAAAAGTGATACAGCACTTTTTAACAAATAATGTACTGATGCCCTTACTTATGAATACTTTGAAGTTATTTAATGAGATTTGAACCTTCCATGGCCCTATGCTAATCGAAGTAATTGACGAATGAGAAATGTTACAGAGACTTAATTAATAACCGTCTACTCGGCCATTGAATATGAATTAATTGAATAAATTTAAATATCTGCCACGATGTCAATTCGAAAATTATAAAAATCATTAAAAAAATGAAATTAATATACTCTAAATTCTACAACTCATAATTTAATATAATGAAAAAACAAAATTCAAGATTCTTCTTTAAGGTGGGAATTTCGTAATTTTAATCTAAATGATCTTATCATCACAACACAATGGATGGTATGAGTGATTCTGTAGTTTAATAAGGATCGGAAAAAATATTGTTGAATACTTAATTATAACTTGTAATCTAACAGTGGAGCCTATAGAACAAGCTCGTTGTGATACTATTACCTAAATACGAAAGATTTAATTGAACAGCAGATAATTTTTTGTATTAAAAACACATAATAATTTATAAATCATTGAAATAAACGAAACTCAAAATCTCGTGTTTCTTATTTAAGTAGTCGTTCATTATAATGGTATAAGTAGTAGATTGGCACTAAAACATAGCTAGCATATACTTCTAGAACCGTTAAAATTCAATTACTTTCGTAGTTTTAAATCTAAAAAATATCTGCAGATTTTGGCTTAAATCAAAATGTCAGTTGTGTTGCATTACATGTTTAACGTAATTTGAGATCTATTAATAGATATTCTGCTGAGTTTAGTAAAGTAAAGTATTAGTCTCGTATGTCTCAGGCACCTTACATAGACCTTCGATGTCTAAGTTTAAGAGATGCTTAACTATATAAGAACTACACTATGAACTAAAACATATTCTTATTGCTTCCGGCTGGATATCTCGTAGGCAAAAATAATTATTTAAGACGTATTTTTTTACAGATCTTGTTAGCCTTTAACGTGAATAGCAGCACTTAATAAATTCGTGGAATTAGCGCAACATCTAATAATATTTTTATCACCATAACTGTAAAGGAATAGGATAGGCAGTGATTGTAATTATATTTATATAATATATCATAATTATATTGTTGCTAACGCAAAGAGACTTGTTTTAAAATATTGTCGCACTTCCACGTGCTCACGTACTAAACGTCTGTTTGTCACAGTTTTATTTAGTGAGCAGATTCTTTAAATATCTAAAAAAGCTTGTAACTAACTCAATAAAATATATGGGTATAAATATCTTAAATGGCGGCATTAAAATTCATGTCCTATAATGCATACATGGAAATAGGTTATACATTAAGGGACCCGAACAGACGCCGCATACCTTCTACATGAAATATTACACAGACATGTCTCCGATACTAGTATGACAGTCTTTTGTCGAAGGCTGTAGCCAAGGGCGTGGGGCAAACAAGGGTTGTCTAGCAAAGAGGAGATTTGGCTTCGGGGTCCTCAACCCTAGACAACCCGAAGACACTTATTAAAAATACACTGTGTGTACCATCTTAAGTACCCTGATTATGCCCCTGGCTACAGCCATTTTGTTGTTTCATACATCTAGATCGTTAAACTTAATAGATTTTGAGCTCTCATACAAAATTTAAGAACTCGTCACTATTAGAAAAGAATAATATCAAGAGTATCTTTTGAAAATCCATACAGTCTATAAACATTGACATAACACGAGTGTATATTTACAATTATACTATCCAATATTAACCTTATAATAATATTTGTGAAACCAATAACATCATTCTCATAATAAATCTTAATCTATTAAAGATCTGAACTCCTCAATATTCCAATAAACAATGCATTGTGATGAATGCAGCTTGACTTATCCCCAAACACATAGAATAGAGTTTATGAGACTAGAAATTACAAAAGGACATGACATGAGATCGCGAAGCTGTAGAAACCTCCGTAACATAATTATATTTAAACAGTTAGAGTCATTTAACTCGTGTAAATGACTTGAAAAGTTAAAATACACTGATTAGTTTAGCGAGTTTCGACATTCCAGCACCCTCCTCGTGTATTAAGCCAGAGATGGAAAAGTTAATTATTTTTCTTCAAACACCATTTTAATATGAAATAAAATGTAATTACAGTCGTTACTAAACAATGTTCCCCGGGAGTCGTAATCTTCCTTCGTCAGTGCAATTCATACGAAAATTTCGACCATTACCAGATCAGCCGCGTTACAAGAATTTTGAGACTTCGACAAGATTATTTGCGCTCGGAATATTGCTTGAAGATTTAAATCTGTACATAATTTTCTTGCCCAATAATGAGTTCTTGTAAATCGTGGCTTGAAAATAATAATACTGCGGATTTATTTTCCGCTTTTCCTTATTGTTCAATACATGCGTAACATAAAATTGTATTTGTTGAAATTGAAATAAATGTTCCTGACTGACTTCTGATGTATTCGAACGTGAATATTTTGGACCAAATTATTCGTGAGTCGGATCTCAGTCATGCCAAATGGAGGCTCCATTACTTCAGTGCTCGTAAACTCTACGATTGCTCGCACACATACACCCTAGCATCACAATTGACAATGTCGACAATGATCACTATTCTACATTTCGATGATTTATTTACACCACTCGCACCATACTTGCATTAAGTCAATTATAAACCACATTTACAAAATATGAGCTATGGAGATCACATGTCATTCGTTATCGAACGAAACCTTCGTTTCGAAATTTATATGAAGGACGAAAGTAAGAAGTCTTTACTTATAAGAACCAAGAGCTTACTTAATACATTCTATCGCTTTTGTACCAGTTCTTCGCGACAGATAGGTATTTTAATTTAAGAACTAAGCGATTTTATGGCAACTTCCTTATCGTAAATACCTTTGTATTTAAACAGTATCTCTTGTTGTAACTAATTATAATAAAAAATATTTATACAAGAATTATAGTCCGTCCAAAATTTACCTCGTTAGAAATATATTAGATGGACAACCATGATGGGGTTTTATCTCAAGTATGTTTCTAATATACGCAAGTATGCCTTACCGTTGCCCCTCGAGTGAGCATGACTTGAAATAAATCTTAGATTCATCTTATATTGAATAAACTGACATTCAATTCTCAAAAGGAAAACAAAATTTGCAAATTAAATCACTTGTTAAATACGCAATTTGGTTTCCGTTTTACGAGTTAATTGTAACACTTCAAGTTTCACGACACTCGCGATGTTTGTAAATCCGTCACCACCGACTTATTTCTAGTTCAACTTTCCTTCCCTGTATAAAAATATTTTACTCGATTTATCACAAAAATGTTCTGTTCTCACGCACTAGCTACACTTAACTTATGTAAAGCAACAGCAGCGTAAACTTCAGGTGTAACCACCAACTTCACTTACAATACGGGGTTCGCGCAGAAACAGTCCTTGAACTGACTGGCGATGAGAGTTTGTATTAGGCCTCCAGACAGGGGTAACAAGTGGAAGTCGGGGGCAGACTCGGGGGCCGAGTGCAGCCGAGCGTCAGACGCGCGGCGACTTACAGCCTTGTTCATACGATGATCTCGCGGATGACGCGACGCGCGCGCGAGTTTGGCGTAGAGTAGCCCGACTCCAGCGACTCGTCGTAGCCCAGCGACATGTGCAGAGGCTTCTCTTCGGCGCCGCCCTCCTCCGGGCGCATGCCGTACTCCGGCAAACCGCTCACCTCGTGGTACGGCGATTCTGATGACAGAGAACATGCTGTACCGACTGTTTGCCAATTTTTTATAAATAACGACCGGCAGACGATTGGCGTAGTAGAATAACCACCCCACATATAAATATAAGTAAAACCTAAATATGCACTAACAGCTCCTAAATACGAGTATTCGGCATACCTGTTGTCCTTCGCAAAAAGTCTAATTGTGGACTTTTTAGCAAAAGCCATGGTGTTTTACAAAAGTGTTCCCACACTTTTGTAAAACTCCCGTAAGGTCATTACCGAGCACCTACGCTCCACGAAAATTATAGCAGTAATTTATGAACAACTTTACGTTTCGCTAAAAAAAAACACGTTGCGAACACACAGTGTTTCTAATCTGTGGAGAAGTAACACTTACCGATGTGTTGATCCATCCGTTTCTTGGGCTTGTGCACGGAGGCGTAGGGGTCGGAGCAGTACTCCTGGCGCGAGGGGTTCTGTGCGGCGCGCATGTCGTAGTCGTTGGGCGCGGGCGGCTGGCTGGCGTGCGGCAGGTGTGAGTAGTGCGCGTAGTCGTCAATATTGCGGTAGCCCGCATGCGAGATAGGATCGTAGTCGTAATTGCTCTGACGATCGAGCACCTGGTGCGCTGGCAACGTCGCGGCATTGTTAGCCGCCGCCATCTTCATCTGCCACAACGAGTCCTGTGAGTTCACGCTGCCCCCGTTGTTACTATTCGTGTAGCTGTTCTCTATGAAGCCCATGTTTACCCCTGCGGACAATATGACTGATTGTTATCGGATCGTTTGGCCGCGAGAGCATCAAACGCGACATGCATAGCGTGCTGTCCAAATAAAGGTTGTTGTTACCTTCTATGTTGACTGTAGTTAGTCCTTAGTGAATGCATAATGAGAAAAATAAATGAACATAATAGAGTCGAAATTAAAAAAATGAAATTATACACGAATTATTCGTGTTGAACACAACTTCTAAGAAACGTAAAATGTTAATGAGGACAAATGTGGAAATGTGGACACAAAGTTCTTGAAAGAAACAAATACTTACAATCAGAATTAGGCATAGTCTGCCCGGGATGAGGTTGAGTGTGCGGCGGTACGTGGTATGAGTATCCACCTTGTGTAGCGTACACCGCAGTCTTTGAGTCATCCATGGACAATGCCATGTCCATCGAATGTTCCAGAGCTTTATTCTCCATACCCGAGCTAGGGTAGTATGGCGGTGGCGCCTGGTTCTGTGGTGTCACTTTGGCTGGCCTCATTGAGTCCATTTCGTAGTCCTTAGATCTGTCCTTCTTGTTTGGCCGACGTCTGCACTGGTAGATAAGGAGTAACAGTCCCACGAACAGGAGGACCACTACAGTGGTGACGAATATTCCAACAATGGCGGCCGTAGTGCGAGCCGACGTCTCCTTGATGTACGATGTGCCGACTGTTTAAGAAATTTAGAAAAAAAAAAATGAAATATGCTTATTGGCACTCCAACTACAATTTTGTTTTACTCTGGCTCTTGTGTTTATTACAAATTCCTGTATTCATAAATTACTTTTTCTAAAAAGATTTCATTATCCCAATTTGTTAGGTTTGGCACATTTTCGAGTTGTTATTATCCTAATAATTACTTCAGAGAAAAGATTAAAGGCACTTTATAAAGTCTTCCCCGTATTTATGCTTTCATAGAAAGTGTTTATTACATCATAATATTCATTCATTCAGCCGGATACAAGTTAATAAAATTGGCCGGCGGGAAGACGTAATATTTTAAGTGAACAGCTCAAAATAAATACTGGAAATTGTGATATCTCACCGAAATGTAAAATAAATGTGTTGTTTGTATATTTATTTTCAATTCGTTATATATTTTGCCTTTTATTTAAAGCCGATCAATTCCACGTCAACATACATTTAAACTACATGTTATACAACTAATTACTCACTTTCTGCCTCCGTATATTCGCTGCAAACATCTTGATTGACTTGTAGGCAAAGCTTGAGTCGTATGCGAGGGTTGAAATCGTCCAAGGGTGGGTCGGTGACGTGTCGTTGGGTAGTTCGGGCTGCCTTACTGGGCAGTTCTACTGTAGCCTCTTGTACTGTGGCCACCGCACCCGAGAGACGGAGGGGTACTGTATCCACTACCTGTTACGTAAGAAATTATATTAACCTTTATATTCCGTGGGAGATTTCTGGTGGGAAAATAGTAGTGCTTCTTTTTATCTATACGCTTCTAAATCATCATGCGTTTTTTTTTATTTATCTGTCATTATTCCTTGACAATTTGTTTTTATTCTGGATGCTGAACTTATTTTAGACTTATTTTTTAACGTTGCTTCTAGCATCCACAATCATAACTTAAAACAGTATTTGTTTAGCATCAGAAAATGTTACAGCCAAAACCCAAATTTTGGCGAATGTCGCAAAAATCGTTAGGTAGGTACGCTTGGTAGTCGCAGCCAGGCACAAATATAATTGTTTTAAACTTAGTTGCCCCCAAACTTAACACACAGTTTAAACTTCAATGTAGTTTGTATTTTCATTCACATTCTGTTGTAGGAGTAATTATTTGTTACATAGAATGCTTGCCTGGCATGTTGTACCCGACCCGGTCGAATCTAATGGTGAGCGCATTCCTAGAAAGTATATTTCGTTGGAAGAGGCACAATACTCGTACCCCTAATTAGTGAAGACTTTACATGTTTCTTGTAATTTTATGGAACTTAGCTCTTATACATTTTTCCAGGCAAAACCTTCTGTAATACTTATATTGGCATATTTTTTAAATTAATATATAAAAACAAGGTTTGGTATTATATAAGCTACTATTTTCTCATTCCCGTGCGCTAGGTAATTGTCACAAACTTAACTTTCATTATTTTATGACCCGAGCACCTACTTCCAAGAACTTATTTAATGGTGTCTGTATTTTAATTATTCCTCATGCCAACTGTCTTTACGTAATTATTCTCTAGGTTTGTTATAACTATTACGAAATGTAAACTTGTACATTACAAGGAGTAATTTTCTCCTTGTACTTTTAGTTATTGTATTATATCTTTATTAATACAGCGATCCAAGAAAAACTGCCATTCTTTTCCAACTACACCGTACTTGCTAACTATATTTTTACCTCAAGTAACGTAACACCTTATTATTTTTCAATCAACATACATACATAACATCTACGTAAAGCGCATGATATTAAAATGCAAATCAAACAAGGTACATTACACCTGAAGCTTACACGCAAAGCTTACTTGCGAGCTAACATCAAAGTATAGTGAGGGTGTGATGTGCAGTGTGTGAGCATTAAATATTTACGGAAGTTGGAAATATGTAAATTTTGTAGAAAAGTGCAATTACCTGCCATCCCGCGGTACCACCCATGGAAGCTAGTCCCTCGACGACCCCCACAAGGGCTAGACAAGTCGGGGTCACGGTGAAGGCGATCGCCTGCGAACTGGGGTCGTAAGTCACCTGCTCCGGCGGATTTATCTTGTCCACTTTCGTCGTCACCGTAATCTCATTCGAATAATTACTCTGCCCCTTTGTGTTGACCGCTTTCACCTGCAGTTCAACATTCAATTTAGAACTTCGAAGAGGCGAACGACTCGGTTGTGAGCATTCTAAAGCGTATCGGAAAACCATAGCGACGGCACAAAACGCAAAGAGAACTTAAATAAACTAACGGCACGCGCCGAATGATTTACCTTGAAAACAAATGTGAGTTGCTGTCGGTAGCGATAACAATGAAAAACAAAAATGTAAGTTAATACCGTATTTCGGAAAAATCCTAAATGAAATTACATTTCCTAATAACTTGGGGTGATATGAAATATGAAACCAGAGTTAACTTAATTTACGTGTACTAGTGATGAACCGAGATTCAATTGTAGATTCTGGTGAACGTCGATTTTGGTCGAACATTCTGTGTCAAGCGATAGTTCTGTCGAACTTCGGTTGAAGTTCAAGCGTTTCGATAAGAGTGACTGCTTTGTAAGTTTACAAGTACATATCGCCCGCTTCCATAATAGTTTCATTGGCAGCCATTTTCATCTTAATACCACCATTTTTCCAGCTAAATCGATATTAAGACAAGCTCTTGTTGAACTTTGTTCAAAACGTAATTTGCCAAAAACCAAAACAAGAAAGAAGCCGGCTGAAGTTACGTGTAGATAAATCTAATTTCAGTCCATCACTAATTTCCTAATAAAATTGCTTTCTTTTTAGATGGACACAATAGCAATAAAGTCTATTTGGTACATTCATGAATAAACAATTTTCTTGTTCCCCACAAAATTCTAGTTTTAGATTCTTATTGATTTATCAAAGGCAAACACGTACGAGTAATTACGTAAACCACATCTACGAGTAGCTAGCACACGTCATTACATCGATGTGATTGTTATAAAATAAACATGAGCTCTTACTTTCTATAAATGAAGAAGAGTTAAACAACATTAAAAATTAGTTAATTAAAAAGTGTGTTACCTTGAATGAGTAGGTGTTGTGCTGGTCGAGGCGGGTGACGTTGCAGGGGTTGATGCGGCCACAGTCGTACTCCATCCAGTCGAACTCGGAGGTGCGATCCGAGGCGCAGTGCTCAGAGCTGGCAGACGCGCCCGCACCTCGCAGGCTCTCGCGGCGGTACAGTACGAAGTATTTGGTACTCGACAATCCCCCATCAAAGCCAGGTTCCCACTTCAAAGTCACATACGTCGGCCCCACTTTTTGACTCTCTAACATCCGTGGCGACTCCGGAGCTCCTTTCGGCTGTAACTTGATCTGAGGTCGTATGCTCCCCAGAGAGTTCTTCACTTTGCAGTAGTAGTCCCCGTAGTCCTGCGGCTTTACGGTCTTTATTTTAAGAACGCTGCGGTACGAGTCGTTGTTATCGGTCGTCGTATTTATTTCGTAGTGACCGTCCGAGGACATCTGCAGTGGCGCTGTGTTAGATCCGTAGAACCATTGGAACTCTGGTTTGGGGTACGCTTGAACTCTGCATACTATTTCAGCCATTTCCATAACATCGTAAGCAACTTTATTATGTTGCCGAATGGATATGGGTTCGTCTGGAATGAAGATAACAAGTTTAAACCTAATAAACAACAATCCTGGTATTGGATAGTAAACTTTTCTAATTTTCTTACGTATTTATTCACTTTTTTTCCATACAACTTTCTTGATACTGATAAAAGAAGAGAAAAGTAACGGATTTTTTTATAATTATTCTTTGTAGAGAGGGAATTTTGTTCTCTATTTACTTGCTAATTAAAGTTTCAACGTTATGAAATTTAAACATAATATTTAAACATATTTTCTTGTTTACTCACGTTCTATTCGAAGATGCATTGTGGACTCGACTTTCTTAACCTCGTTCTCGAAAGCGCAGGAATAAATACCTCGATCATCAGGCAATAGGTCATTAGTATTCGGCCTCGCCTTTCCGTTAAATTTAAGAGTACTTTGAACAGTGTAAACGGCATTTCTGCTTTCGGTCATATCAGTTTTGACTTCGTACATATTCGTGTCGGCTTTAATCTCAGCGTTGTCCTTGAACCATTTGATATTAGGGCGTGGTTTGCCAAGTGCACTGCAAGTGACCGTGAAGTCTTGCTCTCCCGCGCGTTTCGTCATGTGAGTTTGTAACTTGGTTTGGAATCGAGGCGGTTGGTGCACTTCTAGTGTGACGGAGGCTAGCTCGCCGTGACCTAATTCGTTTGTAGCTTGACAATGGTAAACACCTTCACTTCCAAGGTGTGCACTTGGTATGGAGTATTGGTTGCCTGTGGCTAGCACCGCAGGCTTGACGTCTGGAGTAGAGTCCATATCGCGGAACCATCGGTACTGCGGAGCGGGCCAGCCGGGTGGCTTGGCACTGCAAGTCAGAGTGACCCCCGCCCCCTCTTGAGCCACCGGCCGGTCGGGGCTGATGTACGCTCGACCTGGCTTGTGTCGTACTAGCACGGCCACTGATGCGCTGTTAGATCGCTCGTTACGCTTTCCATTGCTGGATGATATAACATTGACGGCCCGACATACGTAAGTACCGGCCATCTCGGCATTCACTCTCGTTAAAGTAAGAGTGTTTCCGCTCTGACGGAAGTCTGGTTTTCCTTCCATAGTCCATTCAATAGATATGGGTTCTGGATTAGCGGAGACTTCACAACGAATTTCGACATTTCCACCTTCCTCGGCTTCATAAGTTTTGGACTCGACTGTGACGCTCGGAGGGAACAGTACATCGAGGTACATTTCTTTCTCCCCGGGGCGTCCCAAGCTGTTGTCAGCGCTGCATGTATATTTTCCCGCATCTAGCACTGTCACTCCCTGGATGGTATGTGTGAAAGAATTCGAAATGAATTTTCCGTTTCGAGTCCATCTGACGTTGCTGACTTGCGGTTTGGCATCAACTTTACATTCCATGGTAGCGACACCGTCTATTTCAACCCGCAAGGGGTTTTCAGGACCAACTTCAACACGAGGAAAATCTAAAACAATAACAAGAGTTATTTAAATCTTAGGTACTTCTTACTAATAATTATTACAAATGCAAAAGATTATGAGGACAGATAGATGGATGGATGGATTTTTATTACTGTTTCACGCAAAAACTACTGAACGGATTTGCATGAAATTCGGTACCCAGATTCTATATAATCTGGATCAACACATAGGATACACCGATTTCATAATCCCGCAGTACCATATTCAAGCAGTAGCAGGTGAAGCCGTTTTATATACTAGCTGTTGCCAGAACAGCTAGTACATAAACGCAAATATTTTTCGCAATCGATAATAATCAAACAAAACCGTAAGGAATACTGCCACCGCACGTGTTATGTATTACGCTGTCGACGGTCTCTAGTATTAACTTTGTACAAAGGAAGCGGATGTGCTGGTCCGGTTAGCTGTTCGAAGTATACCAATAATACATTTGTTTACAGAATCTGTCAGAATTAAAACATGCACTGGCGCATGTAAGACGCGGGTGCTTCAGCTGCTGAAAGATATTGCTTATTCAGGTCAGTTCATAATAAACAGTATCCAGATGCTGCCGCGAGATGAGAGCTTCAAAACGATCTTATCATTTTATCGTTTCTTCTCAACTTTTTATTTCCATTACCTAACCTAATTTCAGTACGTTGAACATGTGGCTGCAGTTGCATCTTTAAACATCGCATGAAATAAAAATACGACGAGAGGTCAGTGGTCTTTTATACCAGTTACATTTTGGCGATCACAATAATTAACTATGTAATGCTCTTACAGCCCGGGATTGGAAGTGTGCCCAGGAAATAACTATAGACGCAGTTAGTAGTCTCTTACAAATGTTAAATATAGGACCTAATAAAGTCAGCTAAATCTGGTTCAGTATTTTATTATTTTGATCTGTTTATTTGAACCAGCAATTTTAGAAAATATGGTTAAACCCTTGAAACTAAACCCGTTTATTATAGAGCCGCTTTATGTACCGTTTAAAACTAATCGCAGGAAATATAAGAATTTTAATGAGACAAGACTTTAGTTAATCTTTCAAGATGAAACGAGACAAAGCCGTGTTTTTCGCAAATATAAAATGACTTCAAAATATAAAAAAAAACGAAAACTAGCAATAAAAATGTGTCCTAACCAGTCATGAATTTTATCTAGCCGTATGTATGCACATTACGTAATGTATACTTTGATATTTTATTTGTTATCTTTATAATATGTATATCTGAGTTTATTTTAATATCACTGTTACCTAAATAGTATCCAGTACCTTTGAGTAATTGTTGACTAAACCACAACAAAAACAAAGTTTTACTCGTCCCTCGGTTCACCTGTAAAACTTTCGATTGCAGGATTTGTCTTAACGTGTGGGCTGGTCTAACCGCGTAAACCAGAGGGAACTACTGCTACTAATACTACTTGTACTAATGTAGAATGGACTTTGAATTAAATGTAAAAAAGCTTAGGTAGACTAAATTTTAAAGTGTTATTGGATTTTTCCATTAGGACATTCACAAGAGTATATCCTACTATAGTCTCCTTTCCAGATGTTTGTCCGGTCGATGGCAATGACCGCCCTATTACATGTGGCTTACTGCTGTCACAATGTGTGTGTTCTACACACCCTGACAAACCTCATTCTCCTTTTGGGAAATACAGGCCTGTGGCGTAAAAGCCCGAATGTATTTCATGAACGTTTTTATAAGCAATTTCGGCCAACGAAAACAAGTAAAACAGAAACAAAAGCCTGTCTACGGTTAAAGCTGTAATAAATAAAAAAGTTTATAATGAAGTTAAAAACCCAGAAAACTGTCGGTTTTCCGGATTTCTTTAACATAATAGCACTAGTCTTAAAATAACGTTAACATTTTTATAAAAAAGAGAATACGAGTAGACCCCTAATAACGGCTTTTTCGATACCTTGTACTAAAATATTCATCGACTCAATTTAAACTTCTACGAAATTCTGTAAATATATTCACGTAAATTCAATCTACATACATGGTGGTGGTAGGCAGCTCAAAATAATTTGGCAAGTAAATACGTAGGTTTACTTAATTTAATGTTAAGCCTAACCTAAGATAAATACAGTAGACTAATATGTATGGATGAAGTCAGAAGCCTAATTTTCGTGAAGCCTGGTAATTTTAATATAGGCTACGACGTGAATGAGTATAAAATAAATAACAATATATCAGTTTCGAAATAAACGAAGAACATTCATAGTGTTGTATTTGCTCAGTAGGGTCATGTAAATAATAGCGAGCAGGATTCCATTCCCGAGGTAGAGCGGGAGCAAGTTTAGGTCATTGAGGTTATTTGCGAAAAGCTTTTGCGTTTCCTTGATGGCCGGTGGCTTCGCTCAGGGAATCCTATGCGAGACGACGTCGTCGTGCGGCGAAAGGAGTTCGTACAAACACTATTCCGCCAGTGTTTCTTCACTCTCGACGTGCTTTTAAAAAGTTCGCCCTATCTCACTGAACCACCCTTTTTTAAACTTTTCAAGGAATTCCAAGAGAGGTTTAAAAAAATATTGATACAGTATTAATAAACCTAATTAACAAACATCGGGTTCTATATCTCTTTCTCTTCTCAAATACAAGGGAAATTGTGAGATGTAAACAGTAGTCTTAAAGAAAACATCAAGTTTAACGATCAGCAAATCACCAAAGATTTATTGTACGAAAATAAGATTTTACTACGAAGCTTTGCCCACTTTGAAGAAATAAAACTCAAATGAATTGAATTAATTGAAGCAAGAAACCTTACAACTGATAATAAATATAAATCACGAATATGTTAATAATAAGAGGGTACCTACACAAGTTTCAAAATAAAGAGATTTTGTAATAATATAAAAGTTTTATTTTGTTCGGTGAAAAACAACTTTATTTATTCGCGGCTGTTTTTTCTTTAATCCAAATAATAAAAAAAAGTTTGTTATTAATGAAATAAAGGGCAAATATAAGCTTTCAGCAGTATTCAGTGGTTGTACAAACAAGTTATTGTTACACTTGTTTTTCAGTTTCGTGACACCCTTAGCCAAATTCCTGAATAGGTTTATTCGGAGCGTGAAACGAATTGGATGTCGTAACTGGCTTAAGTATAACACTTCATTTGTACGAACGAAACAAAATGTAGATGCTTATATACGTGATGAATGAACCTGTTGTTTACATAGTGTAATACAATTCTCAATTATGTATTTGGCTCAGACCTTATCATTTGGGGTAAGTCAAGTCGATTTTGGTCTACATTGTCTTATTACGTGCTTATAATCAGAGCTTGGTTTTTGAATAATTAAATTGAATCCTTAAGGGCTATATTTCGATGTGTAGTTATGGTAATGTAACCAGTTATTCAAGTAACGGGTGACCACTATGGATGTGCCCAATCACACACCGGGGACAGACGCTCGCAGTGCGGATTCCAAACGTGATAAATTGCACCGATATTGATTTCAGTCGGTACTGTACCGTGAACGTGATGTCTTCATGACACACCTACTAGTTTAGACTAAGCAGTGTTTCTAGCTTGTTCGTAGTTAATTAAAATAAGCTTTCTTTTCTCGAAAATTACGATGATATAAGAGCTCTAAATTACTTTAAACGACTTGAGGGAGAGGAGCGTTAAAATGATATAAGGAGTGCTGGCTAAAAGAATGTCATAATGCACTGATATAATTCAGAGGCGGCGCGTCGCCGGCCAGCCGTGTTGAGGCACGGTTGACTTTTACAATTCGCGTGAGAATTAATGCAGCTGATAGATAAACAATGTTTTTCTTTCATTTCCACAACAACCGGCATCCTGGTAATTGTTGACGAGTTCATATTGTAGCGTTCTCGGAACTAAATTATATTGTGCTTAGATACCTTTTATTTAACGACCATCGACGGCGTATACTTACTGCTATATTCTTTGAATTTATAAATTCTGCAGCGTTTTAAAACTAGAGGGTATTTCTTTTATTTAAAATCACGTTTTCATAAGAAAACGGTATCAGATGAAACTTAAAGATTGTTGTTGAATTTTTAAGGATCTTTCAGAGACTGGCAGAGAAAAGGCAATAAATCAACAGTTGCGAATAAAAAGTGGTACTTACAATTAACGCTGAGGTCGACTGAAGCATCAAGCTGCTGCCCCTCAGACATGGCTCTGTTCCACACCACACACCTGAAGACTGCGCCATCGTCCTCCCTCGTCGGCATCAGCGTCAGGGTAGCTACAGTTGGCTCCGCGCGAGTCTTGGCGTGCGCTATCGTCGCATCTAGGGGGTACGTTGAACCCTCGCGGTACCATCTGCAAAATTACACTCGTTACTTTTCGTATGAGCACATTCTGTCACTCTAAAGTGACTTACTGATATTTCTCTATAGAGAAAGAGTGACACTTTTATTACAACCTTTCAAATTCTGTGTGATAATGGACTCAGCGTTTCTCATTTTCCTCAACAGTTTATAAGTAAATCTAGAGCGTGTGAGTGAATTTAGATTAGTCGCAAGCCCTTCGGTGTTCGGTAAAATAATGTTTATTGCTTTTGTCAATTGAAACACAGCGTTCATCTTTTTTTTTCTGTTTGAACCACTGCCACTGGGCTTTCTGGTTTCTCAAAGAGCGATTAACAAAATTCTTCTCTTTGTTGTTGCTCCAATGTGATAAAAGACTCCATTTAAATCGACGACAAAACCAACTGTTACCCACAGTATTATAAATAATTCCTCGATTACCTTTATACGTTTTCAAATAATAATTATTGTGGGCCAGCAATATAAACTGAGAGCAAGGTTTAAATAAATTCAGCGTTATTTTGTTATGATACGTAATATAATATAAGGCGCGGTATATGGCGCGATATTTAATTATAAATGAATTACGACTGTTCACAAAAATACATTATTGTTCCTAAAATATTTTGTGTAATGCCGTGTACATTTACACATTCACATCTGTACGGGCGGTACATAAGCACCTACATACGTACAAAACCACGCATGTTTACTTTAGAATTTAGATCTCACTCAGAATAGAATTTAAAATTTAAACAGGAAGGTACCTAAGTTTCGTGTTTCACAGACCTTACTTTACGTATAATTTAGTGTGTGCCCAGCTCTTTTGATTTCCTTATTCATATAACGGATATGCAAGTTACTATTTCATATGTTGTTATTACACGTCATGTAACTTTACCTTCTAGTCGACACGATGTAATTTCGTCCTGTTTTGAACAAGGCCACAACTTTTTGATAAGTTGGGACAAGAATGGGTGACGCACAGGTGTAAGCCATAAACTTTGAGCGGTACACACAAATACATGATACATTTTAATTAAAATTAAACTGGTGCCACTCTTTTGTTCCTACGCTTATAAAGGTCGAGATATATTAAAGAAAAAGTTGAAGAATGTTTTGGCATTTCGAAGTTAATTAGATTCAAAAGCAGCTAAATTGTTCTGAAATATTAAACAAAACACGTATTAAATTCTACTGTATTTTAATCAAAATTACAACGGGAAGTTTTTATTGATAAAATTAACACTCTTTGAAACTTTAACACCCATATTCAAAGTCGAAACATCATTTTTTCCTCCACTCCACTCAACATCACTTAAGTGGATTGATATTCATAGTTGCAATTTTTCTCCTCACCTCCAATAGTTCCCTCAGTTGAGGTGAGGTTAGATAGGATGTGAGGAGAGGAACCATCTGTCAAATTTAAGGTACGTCGGCATGTACCTTACAGCTTCCTTGAGGAAGATAACAAGGAACTTACAACTAAAAACACGCGTATTTAATCCGATTTCCATAATGTCTTTTGAAGAATTTATTGAATATGTGTACGATAATCCTTACGATTACATGTCTAGACGCTATTTACGAGATGCAGAAAACCCAATTGAGTTTTATGATGAAAATGAATTTCAAATCAGATTTCGCTTCAATAAAGATGTCGTGATGAACTTTTTGCTGCCGCTATTGTTTCAAAGTATTGGTGGTAACAGACGTGGATTGCCAATTCCACCTATAATCCAAGTATTAGCCGCTTTACGATTTTATGCAACAGGAAACTTTCAAGTAAGTTAACATATTTTTCGCACAATCAAGAACTTATAAATTAATCCTACTGATTTATTACCTACAATACAGAACATACATATTCAATGGGTATTATTTTTCAGATTGTTTGCGGGGATTTACACAAAATCAGCCAATCAATAGTCTCAAGAATTGTCGCTAAAATTTCAAAAATATTAGCATTAAAAATAAGACACTTTATCAAATTTCCTGACGTTGCTGAGCGAGCTGATGTGAAAATCAGATTTCACCGTATTGCTGGATTTCCTGGGGCTATAGGATGCATTGATTGTACCCATATACCAATCAAAAATCCCAACAGACAAAACGGTGAAGTTTTTCGTAATCGCAAAGGTTGGTTTTCAATTAATGTCCAAATAGTGTGTGGACCACAAATGGAAGTATATGACATAGTAGCTCGGTGGCCTGGCTCTGTTCACGACTCTAGAATATTTTCAAATAGTAGGTGTCATATGAGATTCGAAGAAGGGGAACTGACAGGTTTACTTATTGGTGATAGTGGTTATGCACAGACGTCGTTTATGTATACGCCTGTGCTTAATCCACAATCAGAACCTGAAATAAGATATAACAGAGCCCACATAACAACAAGGAATATAATAGAAAGATTTAATGGCATTTGGAAAAGAAGATTTGCGTGTTTGAATAGGAAGTTACAAAACAATCTCTCAAACACATGCAACATAATAGTGGCATGTGCTGTGCTACACAACATTAGTTTACAAACGAATCAAGAGTTGCCCGAACCCATCACTGATACTGACCCTATTCCAGTCTCCCACTCTACAGATACTGCACGGGGTAGCATTATTAGAGCTGCATTTATTGCAAGGCATTTTAATAGGTAAAATAATAGTTGTAGTTCAATGTGTTACATTTATCTATTTTTATTTTTAAATAAAAAATATATTTTGATTACTAAAGTAATTAAGTCAGTCTTATTTACTTACACACATAAGGTATTAAAATTCGTTAATTAAACAGTATTCTAGATCTTATATTAGTTTTATTTTAATTAATAGGTAATTAAAACTAAACATGTTCGAAAGTAAATTTAATATTAGTACTTAAGTAGCTTCATTTTAAATGTTTTCATCTATACGTTTATTAAATAATATTAAAAAAAAACTTAAACTTATGTACCTATTATGTGTGAATGACATGTAAATAAATATAATTTTTTAAAAATCTAATTTTTATTTTTACATATTGTCAAACGGAGTTCAGCCTCTTCCCTTTTAGCCCTGTTGCATTGGAGAAGTTCTTCCGCAGCTTCCCTCTCAGCTTTAGCTTTCAAGAAGTTCTCTTCTGCTATCTTCAATATCCACTTTTTCTCTGATATTTTAAGTTTGTGTAGTTCCTCTTCTCTTTTTTGAGATCTTTCATAGGATCTTTGACGGATAGAAAATTCCTCTTGGATTACGCGGGTTCGTATATTTCTAGATCCTGTAATGATAATGTTATAAATTAAGTACATACATACACAGGTCAACATAACTACGGAAATTCTTAATTCATACCTATCATAAAATATTATTTTTTTACTACTAAAATATATATCTATGTACCTTGTGTTGGAGCTACACCATAATCAGCCTGACGGGACTCAGGATGATGAACAGGAGTGGTTATATATGTATGATCTGTAAAATATAATGTGTCAGTCTAGATTGCCTAAAATAGCATTCAACAATATCTATCAATATTGTGAATTATAATCTACCTCCTATTGCAGATTCATCCATTTGTGTTTCACTCTCCCTGGCAGCATATGGAACTTGAGGTGTGTCTGGCAATATAGCTTCTGTTTGTACCTCTGTTTAAAAAAAAGCAGCAATTAAAAACATTTTAAAAAAGTTATAATTATTTATTTACTAGCTGTTGCCAGCAGTTTCACCAGTTATAATTTGAAAATTATCCCACAAGAACATAAAATAGGACAAAACTATCCTATGTACTAATCCTGGTTATAAACTATCTGTTTACCAAATTTCATTCAAATCCATTCAGTAAGTTTTGCTTGAAAAAGTAACAAACATCTATACAGCTTGGCCAGAACGGATTGAAACGGAACTAATCATTTTGTTTGCTGACAACGTTTAAAATCTTTGATATTTAATGTAAACAGAGAATGCAGGTTTCTTAGATTTATTATTGTGCCATAAAACTAACGTAATAAGTGAAAAAAAAATCATTCAAAGTGCTGGTAGCGAGAGCACAGTGGCGACTTCCGGTTTTTTACTGTTTTATGCCAAGCTGTACATCCATCCTTACAAACTTACACACTTGTAATATTAAGTAAGACATATTAATAATGAACATTTACCTGCAATCGGTGTGTCACTATCGAAAACTCCCATTAATTCGACATCTGTTTGTTCGGCAAGAGCATCATCCAGAAGGTCTTGGTCTTGGCTAGAGGTGGATGGCAAATTAGGGTTAAAAGATCCACCCCCTGTCCTCATCCTTTCCCTTTTTTCATTAGCCAATTTAGCTTTACGCCTGGTTTTTAAATTATCCCAACATTTTTTGAGTTGTGCTTCAGTTCTCTGAGAAAACAAAAGATAAATTGTATAAGAGTCATTGAATTATTGTTCATAAGAGGAAATACTTTTGATATGCATTAAATTATGTACTTACTTTTGAATTTGTTTCAATGGTATTGTATTCTTCCGTTAGACGAGCCCACGCAGCTTTTTTTAATGCTGGGTTCCCCATGGTTGTTGCCACAGAGTTCAATTTATGTTTTACTATCAACTCCTGAAGACAAATCTTTTCAGTTTCATTAAAAATTTGTCTTGAAGTTCCAGCCATTTCAAGGAAGTTTTAACACAAGATATAAGAACGAATAACACAGCACGGGTAATAATAGAACACTGTTCTGAGTATTTTCATGTTGCCAAGCCATCCACTTCACAAGTATTACCATATTTTTTATCCAGGGCATGGTATTTCGTTCAAGTGGATTTATAAATTATTGGGGTTTGTTTGTAAGTTCTGCGTTCATTAGTCAAGTGTTGACACTTCAAGTTGAAAACCACAGATAACGCGCTCACAGTTAGCTTTCAAAATAAACAAATGACGAAATTCCTCCAAATGTAATGACGTATTGGTGACGTATTACCTTACCTCACACTTACTCGAGGGACCTCATAATTTCCTCAATCAGACGACTTTGAATACCAATTTCGAGGGTCCGTCGAGGCTCTCCTCAAGGCCTCCTCGAAAGAGGTGTGAGTGGATCGGCTTTCGAGGCACCTCGAGATTACGACTTTGAATATAGGTGTAAGTCTACGGTAGGTTCACACTTATTTACTTTTATATTGCCTACGTTAAGTGTTTACTAAATAGGTCTATGTATACAAAGGTTCCACATTGGCCGTTACTGATTACAATCACAATGTAATGTCTACCTGTGTCGTGTGTTAAGTGGCTTCTCTTCGTTGACAAAGAATACATACGTAATTAGACAAACGTGGCACGAGACAGTTTTTTTCCAAGTTATCAAGCTGTACGATATCCATCTGTTTTGCATTACAATATTTTTCTTTTCAGAATCAGAATCAGAATCAGAAATCTTTATTTGTAAACATAGGTCAAGTTACACATAGTGTGAGGTGTTAAAAATGGGTAGATCCTCCATGTTTTGCCAAAGGCGTACAAATATAATTGTTAAGGTTACGTTAATTGTTCACGCTAATACAACACAACAACTTTCAATTATAATAAAATAAGTATAAAATTAAATAGCATGGCAAAATTATCAAATACAAAGAATTAAACAATCTATAAATAAATGTCAAAAGGTTTAGTTACATGTCATAATATTAGTAGTAATAATGTCGAACAGAATTAAAAGTCATTAACAGGTCAAGTAGGGTGGTTTTTAAGGCAGTAATTATAGAATTGAATTGTCATCAAAATAGTCTTTTATTGAGTAGTAGCATTTATTAGTCAAAATTCTAAATAATTCTTTTTTGAATTTGTCCAGATTTAACATTTTAATGTTTTCGGGTAGTTTGTTATATATTTTTTTAGCCATACAGAATGTGCTTTTATTCATAAGTGCAGTTTTGCCATAACTCATTTCGAGTTCTGACTTATTTTTATCGCGTAATTTTCTGTAGGAGCTTTTACTAGCTATTTTGTACGATGAAATGTTGGATTTGACGAATCCATTTGTTTCGTATATGTACAGCGATGGTAAGGTAAGAATCTTAAATCTTATAAAAATCGGTTGGCAACTGTCTGTGCTTTTTAGGCCACACATAGCTCTGATACACCTTTTTTGGGCTCTAAAGATTAATTCTCTGTCAACTGAATTGCCCCAAAACATTACCCCATATCTGAGTGTTGATGCAACATAACCGTGATAGGCTGTAAGTACGGATTCTAGACTGACTATTTTTGAAAGTTTATACAGGATGACTTTTTTACCACCGTCCAAAATTTTTCTAGACATTAGGTATCAATCACTAATCTCATTTTTGAAAAAAAATCGATACGTCAAATTGTCATATTAAATCATTTTCTCATCCGCTCTGCGTGGTCACTAAGCTAATTGCTGGTTGCAATTACAAAATCTAAAAATAACCGCAGCAAACTCAAGCTGTATCTGAAAGTTATTCCGTGCTCACAGAGCGTCTCATAGTTCATGTATCCGGGACACATATCCGGTTAAACGTAGTGCCTCGTATACCTACCGTGTTTTTGTGACGTGTATCCAGAACACCTAGTTTCATCCGGCCGAGATGCCGACCTTTTTATGCAAACTAGTGCCAGCTCCGCGACGGTGTCGTAACGGCGTACCCGGCTCGTATGACATCATTTTCAAATATCCCGGTAAACCCTGACTTAGTGCAACGCTTCAATTTCATTATTTGTACCGGGGCTTAATATGTGCGCCAGCAACGGTCATTCCGACGACCAGATGCCCCGGTACTGTACCCGCAGTACGGACCTTCCCTCCGGACTCTAATTGAATCCGAGTCACTGCCTACATGAAATTTATCACCACATTTATCAGCTTTTTATCTTCCCCGTACACCGTTCTTAATGCGTTAGGTAAAAGCCAATTACGGTTTGGTACGAAAACGTACAAAGTGGAGAACGGGATTAGAACGAACAACCACTTGTATAGAGCTGGGTTAAGTTTGTACAAATCACAAGTGGGATTGTAGTCTTAAAACATGATACTCACGGTGTCTTCAAGGAATTACGTGTTTTCACAAGGAGCAGACACAGGTATCACACAATTCCATTGTTCTCGGGAAAATGGCGAATGTGAGTGAATAATTAAAACACCGGAGGGAATATCATGACGAATATAATTAGCCTGCAATACGGGCTTACTCCACTGCCGGTAATGACTTTTTATTTCTCTGAGGCTTTAGCGATGTGTCAAATAAATTATTCCATAACGATTATGACTTTCGATGTTTCCTGAACAAATTCATAATAAAAGCTAGGTATAAAGGGAGCATTATGTGAGAAGCCAACTGTAATGAACCTGCTCAGTCGAGATAGAGATAAGTACGAAGCACTCACCATTCGGTAGAATGGATTTCTGTGGCTTAAGGTAATCATATCGCCAAAGTTAGATTTAGAAAACATCAAATATTAATGCATGAACAAAATCCAAACAATTTTACAAAGTCACACATGTTAACTGGCAATTACAATTAGATGTTTAATTTGTAACTTTATACTTATATCACGACAAAGTTTTAGAAGTGACACGCCTACATATCAACAGTAAATACTGCGAGACTTGTGTCGTTAATTTAACTTACGTACACGTTGTTTTTAACATTATTACCTACAGGGGATTATTTCATAGAAGTGTTACAAAGGCCTTTGAAGTGAATTGGTTTCGCGTAATCTTTGCTGAAAGCTTTCATTGATTAAGTACCTAACCACCGATACCGTTTTATGTTATAAATAGTTCTGAACTATCAAAACAATTAACAATGGCGACGAGTTTTCTTTTTCAGTGTTCAGGTATCACAGTAGCTACTGAAAGACCCATTTTATTTGAAGGACTCCTTATTTACACCTAGCACGTAAGTTGTATGTATTGTGGAAGGCGGAACGTACTTAACTGTTACGAGAATAATCACATAAGTTATGCACCAAACGTGTGCGGAATTAGGAAAGAGAAGCCGTAGCTTACTTGATGGTAGGTTCGGGTGACCCTCCCGAGCTCGAGCATGAGAGGTTGAGCTCGCGGCCCTCCTGCGACTGCGCGTGCGAGCCGGGTGAGAGCACGGGCGCGCGTGGGCTGGTGAGCACGGTGAGCGCGTGGCCCTGCGCGTGCAGCGTGCGCCCTGATCCACCCGCCTTCACGCGACACTCGAACCGCCCATTATCACGCTCGTACGACACGTTTGACACCATCAGGTCGAAACGACCTTCCGTCGGCTTGTACAGGATCCTGCAACAAAACAAATCAGTTTTTTAAATTTCGAAAAAGCGAGGCTCTACAATCCCTAATGGGTTCGCTCATTATTTTCCAGGATCTACAAATTCCTCGCGATCCTACAAAGAACAAAAGCTTCAGTATGACGTGAATGTGTTCTCTTGAGATCTTTACGTTTAAGCAACGAGGCCGTCGACGCTTCAGACTGCTTGCAGAAAATTTGTAAGCCGTTTGTAAATAGACATAGACCTACACATCGTTGCAAGTGCATGTACACGTATCCGTTGTTTCACACAAGGTGCAAGTGATGAAAATACAAATTTAAAAATTATAATCACAGAGAAAAGCTGGTTTAAGTCCCAAAGCCCGACGAGGCGTTTTAACGTTTGGAATGATGTTAATCGTGAGTATCTAGGGAGAGAAATGACACAAAGGAATTTTACGTAATTCCCTCTTAGTGGTGACATGAAGGCCCGTCGCGTGGCTACAACGTTAATATTATTGTGGCTGCTCTGAAAGTTTTCCTTTTTCACCTTATTACGAAATGGCACTGACTACTATATTCCATTTACATTATTATTATGTTCTACCAATGATAATCCCACTAGAACCCACGCTGTGCTTGAAAAGGTTCTTCATAAGATAAATTATTATTCTCACTAAAGCATTAATTTTAATCCAAAGTAATAACTCAACATTTTTATATTTCAGAGAACAGTTTATTCAGGTGTCTGTAAAGTGAAAGTTGTATTTTTAGGGCAGTAAGAAAGGAAATTCTATATTGATAACAAATTGGTAAGTGGAATATAACGGTTAGCTCTGCTAATACTCGTTTATACCATCGGCGTTACATTAACAAAGTAAAGAGCACCAATTATTTATCGTAGTATAATTATAATGAATATAACGCCAAGTTTTTATGACTGTTATGTAAATATAGGGATAATATATTATATTTCACCGAATAATCTTAGACATTTTCTTATAAGTAGCGAAGACAAACCACATAGTGATTACTGTGTTATAAATCATATTTTGATCGTAAAAACCTCATTATGTTAGAGTTCTGTAGATTCAGAAGGAATTTCATCAATAAGAAATAAAGTAAACAGTCCATAAAAAGTATGAGTTTATAATGAAAATTGATTTTTCAGAACTTGTGATGTTAGGACAGCAGGGGAGATAAAGATATCCCTTATTTATGTCATTGGTTTTCAATGGCTTTGCTTGTTCAAACATTTTAATATCGTTTTTTAGGAAACCTATTAAAATATCAAAATCTAGTTGAATTTAATTCGTAGTAAATCTTGAAATGCAATATACGGCTTTGGTTGAATTATTCTCAGTAAAATAATATTTGGCTATTTGCATACTTAAATGTGTTTGGTTACGGGTTGCCGATACTTTTAGGGATATTGACTCATCCTTATTGAAAAATCGGTATTAGCAGTGTTTTATTGGCTGATATTATCGATAATGGTCATGTAACTAGCCCTACTTAATCACTCCAAGTGGACTAAGGAACACCTTTTTTAATATTTTTTAGCCTTTCGTGAATGATTAAATCCAACCGCCATTGTCACATCGAACACATTATTTGTGAAGTTTATAAAATGTAATTTACCCGTTTAAAAAACTAAGATGACTGTAAGTTAAAATAAAATGCAAATTTTTCGACCTACGGCAAATACTTCAATATTAATACTTTCCTTTTAGACCTTCTATTAAATTCGGGGTGATTTCTAGACCTAGAATTGTAGACCGATGATCATAATCCGATTTATTTGCTGAAGGATAAAATATTCAGCCTTTTGTGAAAGCTCTCATTTATTTAACCACCCAGACCTAGACTAACAAAATCTATTTCTTTCATCTCTAGACTTGGAAAATCTATTTCTTTTATCACTATCCCTTCTGCAATGGTCACGGCGTTGATGGTCCTCGGTTTTGTTACGTTAACCATATTATTTTGGCAAACAAAATATTACTCATATCGAGCCAGGAAAAACGTGTATTTTTACTGTTGGCAGCTTAGTATCCCTGGCTTGACATAACTTTTCTTGGTGAAAAACATTGCGACAGAGAATTACATTTACCCTGTCTGACATGTCACTGTGCGATATTTAATTTTTTTTATTTCTCTCTGCCAGTTGCCACAACCTCCCCGGGTCCAACATTTTATGTGTTACAGCTAGGTGTATTTTCATGCTCATGAGATCTTTCAAACGTACACTTTAAAGGCTGTCGACTGCTATAAGGTACACTCGGAAAGACAGATATTTGGACGTTGAATTTATCTTCCTCGCATTAGACGACGTCGTATCGCATTCAATGTAGCTACTCGTGCATGAAATTACATAATGTTTTTCTCTTATTTTGGAAATAGATCTCTTACTTGCTGCTTCAGCTATATATAAATTCTATGTGATATTAATTTAACGCTATGAATACGGCGAGCCTTTAAAATATTCCTCTACCTGCGTTACTTACGGCACGTTCATATAATAAAGTTATATTACTTGTTAGATAAGTTTTAATCCCCAATAATTTACTTATTTTGAAACGTTATAGCGGTATTATTTCGACCCGCCTTCGTGTTTAGCACGCAAACTCTTTGTACTTTTTTATGAATATTAATTATTTTATAAGGGTTGGCAGATGTCCGATATTTACCCTAGAGATCGGTACTTATTTGAATAACTTGTTGGGATTAAAAAAATAAAAAGGGTTTCGTAGGAACGAAATGTCCACCAGAGGTCGCAAGACTCGCAAGATCATAAGCTTCTACTTGTGCGTAACTAAGATTTGCATCTTGAACACATTTAACCTCGGGTCCTAGATATACAAATATTTAGGTATAGCCGGTTCTTTTTGAGGTAAAATAATGTTATGTGTGCGAACCCAAACAATGTGTTTGAGATACTACACGACTTGTGTTTTGCGAACCTTAGTTAAAAGGGTGAGTTGTCTTTTGTTCATGGTCTGATGATTTCATTATAACATAGCATACATATGAACATACACTCACTCCTGATTCCCATGGGGGTAGGCAGGAACAACGCCACCTGCTGCAATGCTTACATACTCCTTTGGTCCCGTCCACATTTATACATCTGTTCATACAAGCATGCTGGTTACTTCACACCCGACCTTTCTGAAGAACCTCACCAATAAGTCCCTTCGTACACAAGGCGACGCAAGTCTCCGATACCTTACGACTTTGGTATCCATTGACGCGTGCCTGTGTACGAACCTCTATGAATTTGTATTGCGATAGTCGCCTGGATACCAAAGTGGTAAGGTTCGGAGACTTGGGTCGCCTAGTGTACGAAGGGGCTTACTTAGCGGCAGTGGCAGTCGATCACATATCGACTGCTGCGCTACGCGTTCGATGTATGGCCTACTAATACATAGTTGTTTCGGGCTGTTTGTGTATATAATTATTGGTAAACACACCCTTGATACTGGAGGAATTCAAAGTATGGGGCAATGGGTTTAGAAAAAAAGGAAGAGGGCAGTGCAGGACTTTTTTTTTAAACGGTGAACCACACTTTTTTTTTTTAGCGTGGTTAAATCATCAAATGAGTCCTCCCACCCCAGGCAGGGCGGGAGGGACTGTCAGACTTGTACTGACTAAAATCCACGGTGTTCTTCAATAGCCCTTTATGTTTGGGGGTCACGGTAAGGAAATAAGTCCCGCGACCCCGGCAGGCTTTGGCCCTCTGAGAGGAGGCCCCGTCATTTTGCTGACGCTCTTTGAGGCACGGTGCCCCACACTAGGAATTTCACCTGTGTCGTGGGTGCGTTTACAAACATAGAGACTCACATAAACTATCACCCAGGCCTGGAACAATTACCTACAGGTCATACAAATATTTTGTTCCGTGCGGATCTAACCCGCGACCCGCTGCGCAGTAGTCCATCGCTCAACCACCGAACCGTGCCGTCAAAAGCTCGTCTTTCTAAGGCGTCCCCGTCCCAGAATTGCCTCTCATATCTGCCTCATTTGTTGAGACATTTATTCTCTTAGCGTCTTCATCATCTTCCTTCATTATGAGCACAGCAAAAGTGTGGAACTCACTTCATGCGTCGGTGTTCCCGAACGCATACAACCCAAATCTTTTTTAAGTTAGAGTGAACAGGCTTCTTCTAGGTAAGCTCGCTCCATCGGAGGTTTTGTATCAGTCACCTTTGACCTGGACTAGAGTCAAGAACAAACCCATCTAAAATAAAAAAAGACAAACTTACTGGTAATTAGTTTCGAGGGGGATGTTGCCGATGGCGACGTTGTCATGCCCGCTAGCAGTGCTCCTGACCCAGTAGTAGGTGAGGGACTCGCCCGCCAGCGGCTCCAGCGCGAAGCGACACTGCATGGTGACATCATCACCTTCGCGCGCGTCGTGCTGCTCATCGTCACCGCGTACCGTGCACCATACTAGAACAAAAGACACATCAATTTTAATATCATCATCATCACCACCATCATCATCACCATCATCATCATCACCACAATCATCATCATCCCACTGGTCATCACTTTTTACACATAGCCTTGCTTTAAGCCGACTTTGTGAGTTTGTTTGTTAGGAAGTAATCTCTGGGACTTGTGAACCGATTTTGCTGTTTCTTTAATCTGAGCGATTTTGAATATTCTTTCTCCAGTAGAAAGCTAAATTATTTCTAAGTTGTATAGGGAGTATATTTTAATTCGTGCGGGCGAAGTCGCTAGCGAAGTGCTAGCGAAATATAAATGTAAAATGCTGATCAAAATCAATTTACAATATAATTAGTATCAGGTATAATTTGTGATATTAATTATCATGTCATTTGATATCATGATCACTATCACACATCATTATTTACGCTAATTGTGTTATGATACACACATGGTACCATAAGTAATTGCTTGGCCAAGAAATATATAGCAGTAAGATGCTCGACATGGCCTCGCTTGCTTTTCGTTTTCGAAGTTTTACTTCGCAATCTTGTCTCCACTTTTAAAATTTACTGTTCATCAGTCTGGAAGATAGCATGTAAACTCTGCTATATTTTTGTATGAGAAAATTTAAAATGTTTAAAAATATATGCTACATTATGGAAGGTAGGTAGAATACCAGTTTTAGGTAGGTACCATCGACAGAGTTGAATCATGACCCATTTTGACATTAATTCGAATCCGTCAAAACAACAAAGATCAAGGTCATTACCATGGACATTTATGGTAACCCAATGTGGACCTAATTGTATTCGAATGTCTTTTAGAAAATAAGCTTATGGTGGGTCATATAATGTACGCTAGCCTACCCTGAGATGTATTTTCCCAATCAAACATTTACTTCCTTGTAATGTGATATTGTTGAAAATCTATTAAAGGAAGGCGAATGCTCACACTCCAAAAAAAAAAGGCCGGCAGAAATGAGAAGAATAAGTCATTAGAATAAAAAACTATTTAAGAATCGTCAACTATTTAAAAATCTCAGTTTGATTCCGTTTAACTCAATGCATTGAAATTCGCTGGCTCTAGCTTCTCTTAACAAAGAACAAACTAATCATGAAACTATCACTTCAACAATCAATTCAGTGGGTTTTGCTGATGTACAATATAAATGTAAGCACTCGACTACGAATATCATGTGAATCAACATATTGAGGTCACGTAAATACACTGTTTAGGCCAAGAGAATGTAATGTCCTTTGAGCTTAATATAAATAGGGAACTTGTAGGAAAATTCTGAAACCCAGTAAAAATTCTTGACACATCTCATAAATTAGAAATATTTCTTATTCATCAATAACAGTGCCTTAAACATTCAAAAATAACTGAAAATTTCATTTTAAAATGAAAAGCTTTTTTGCCAAAGGACCAACTAGAAGAAAAGTAGTTATAGGGTAGAGCAAAGTGACATAACAGACAAGTATTGGCAATAGCAAAAAAACTGTTCAATAACTTTGTAGAAAATTGAATTTAGAACACTTTCTTTTGTTTTAAATAAGAGTACATTGACTTGTATTGTACTTTTAACGCGTTCAACAGATACCTAGCTTGTCAGACATAAAAATATATTAGTTTGGTGTTTTGTAGACTTTTATTGCATTTTTTTTAATATTCTAAATAAAATTATCTACCAACGCAAATCCTTCGTGATTAATAATTCAGTATTCTAATTATGCCACGCATCTCCAGCGTTAAGTCTGAAAACGTTTTTTTAATAACACATTTAAGAGGATTGTATAGCGGCTGCCTTTTCAAAAAATTGGTATTTAGAAAAACTCGTGCTGTCCCTCTCGCTCGTTGAAAAACCCCCGATCGTGCGATAGAGAGCGTTGCAGCTCGCGACTGACTGTGAGTATTTTTTATATGAAATTTGTCTCTCGGGAGAAAACGTTTTTCACATACTAAATCACGTCCAATCTCTTAGATTCTAGTGTCAATCGTTTCAGCATATTATATTCTAGGTTTGTAGGTTTTGCTTTTTTTCTAAAACTTCTTTGTTTTTAAAATACAAAGGTTTTACTTTAATGAAGATTTTGTCATAAAAATAGTAACTTTTAGGCGCCTGTTACTTTCAAACTATTATAAATTTTGAAAAAAAGAAAACCTACAAACCTAGTTTTTTACTGTGTCAGAAGCATTCTAAAAAATCATTGAGATAGGATAACATTTAGGGGTAGGAAAACGTTTTCTCTTTTAGTATGGACGAGCGCTCGGTAGACGACAGTCTTAACTAAAAATTAGAGTGACAACATAAAATTACAGTTCTTCTATGTAGAAAGTTAGTTCATTATCCATTTAACTATTCCACGTCATTTTATCTATTAAATTAAACTTAACTATTCGCAACTGTTTGTTACGTTTTTTCATTGAGATAACTTCTAGAAAATATGCTGGGAATATTGTTAGTCGGAGAAAAACTAAAAAGTTTTCAAGTTCACAATGAAAGACTGTTCATTTAAAAAATAAATGTTCAACAGAATCTAAACAAATAGATCACTTATTACATTACATTACAGGGATCCATAAAAAAAAAACTTTGGTCTCTGTGTTGACATTTATTTTGTCATGAATTAGTTTCCTTTCAAACTAAACTATTTTCTGCTGCAAGTACGTATGTGCGCTTAACACTTTAATACAAACAAGTGTGACAATTGAATTAGCCATTTTTCACACAATATTATTTATCGCTAAACAACATTATTTTTAGCTGCGAAACCTGAATATAATTTTCAGAATCAGGAACTGAGTCGATTCTAATAATTATTATCCAAAAATATTTGAATTTAATTTTATTACCAGACAATTACAATACAATTACTATACAGATAGGTACCTATTTTTAGTTGAGCAGGGGTATTGCGCCCGTCGCGAATTTAGCATATTAATTTTGAAAGGACAAAATTATGTAACATAAGCTTATAATAATTTTGTGATTTTTCATGATACCTACAATTTTAAAATTATGTACCTACATAGATTTATTTATACAAAAATACTTGATAAGTGTATCGGGTTTCGCAAAAACAAAAAATAATATGGTATAAAGTAAAATTGACTTAGATACTATACAGCTCCCGGTTTAAGTTGGGATGCAATGCTAAAATATACAAAAATAGAATTAGAACTTTTAACAGGTTATGAGAAAATTGCATTTATTAGGTCAGGTATCAGGGGTGGTGTATCTCAATGTAGTAATCGTTACGCTAGAGCTTATAACAAATACATGGAGTACGAATGGCACTCCTAATCTACGCTAAAAGTAAAAATAAAACACCGTTTTCACATTGATTAACCTTCAATGAAAATCGTCTAGCTAGGAGGTTTTATATTATAATCGAATTGATTGACTGTCACGAATTATTTCGCCACATTTTTTTAATACTACGCATATTGTTATTCATCTCATGGTGATTCCATTGAAGAACGAGTTCTGCGAATAACATTCTAATCTATGATTCTTAGTATGAATGGACTAAATGTCAGAGGTAAAATTTCTACGTTGGCGTCGTTTACACATGGTAGGGTTTTACCAAAGTATTATTTACAACTTTCAATGGAAGCGACCAACCCTAAAATGTTAAATTATTGCACCACAAAAATCCCCATCCTCTTTGTATATTTCGCCATAAAATACACGCACATATTTTGAAAATTACAATGATATAACGTATTTTTTTCTCACACTGGTTTCTCTTTAATACCACAACAGGATTGAAGCTATCTCCCTCTTCCTTGTTAGAAGACATCGTGCTGTCATCTCTTTTACTCGCACATCTAAACGGTTTTAGTTAGGGTTGTCTAAATTAAATTTCACATTTTCATGTCAAAAATAAAGTCGATGAATGATGGTTTTAAGTTTATAATTGGACGCCAACTTCTATGTGAACAAATTGCTTTCATATTTACACATGCAGTAGTACCTACCTACGTACTTTCGATGATGAATAGGTGACGTCAGAGAAAGTCTTTGTGAAATAAAAAGAGAAACTGTTGTGGCTTATTGATTATGAATAATTTTCTTAGTAAATTCATCGAAGAGATTAACAAAGGTGGGTATTTTGGCATCCTTAGGCTGACACCCATTCGTAGAAGCAGCAACGGCACAGTCGCGGGCGCAGCTCGGCGATGGCGCGGCGGTCAATGACACGAGGTCGCGTGCGCCCGCGCCGCCTCGCGCTGCCAGCTACCGAGCGTGGAGCTTCGAACCCGAACCGGACCACTAGACCCTAACACGCGCCCGACAACACCCACATTATCACCTTCACGTTACTATAACGTAAACGTTAACTTATAATTAACATAGCTTAGTGGGGCAACAGTAAACAAACTATTAAATTTTCTTCTTGACACTGTACGGAGCAGTATACAGGTGCTTTATATGGTAAGTAAGCCCGCAAGTTAAATAATAGTGGCACAATAAAAGCCTAATGGCCGTCCTCTCAAATACAATAAAATATAATCATCTATGCATTACGTAACATCATTATTAGATTCTGGTATTTAAATGAGCGTAGACATATAAAATACAAAACATAAAAGCCTAATGGCAATGATAAAATACGTAGTCTATTTTAGCTTAACGGCTAATACATGTATATTAGTTTTATTACAAGCAAATGGGATTTACGAAATAAAAGATACAAATGTTGTTCATCCTTGTTCAAAGCAACAAGTTCGTTATAAGCTAATTATAATAATATAATAATGAAGCGAATCTTGTTCATAGAAGGCGGTGTTCCTCACGTCACGGAAGAAATTAACGCTGACTGTTATAAATTATACACAATGCCAAGAATTCTGAATGCCATGAATTTTGTCATGAATTCGCAACAAACACTAGTCAGTTTTTCTTGTTCTAAAGTCAACCGCTATTTGTTCTTACTTAACAAAATTAAGATCTACAGAAACTTTCCAAGGAAAGCTACTGCGAACAACTTTTCAAGTTATGCTGATCAGTTCCATTCAAGTTTTCGAAATAGATTTTAAATCTCCAACGAAGCGTCACATTTTGTAGTGACAGACTTTAAACTTATTAAATAAATGAAATGTTTAGTAGTTTTCACACAAAGAGAATGTTCACTCATTAATGTTCCCTGAAAAACCTTGGCTTCATACTTGACCCTTTCCTTAATTGAGTTTGCATTAATTCCGGGCCTAACTTTAATTCACTCACAACCGCGAAGAAGCCGGTTTTAATATATGTATGGCGTATTTTATCTCAACATTTCAATTCCCGGGAGAAAATTAAATAAATATTTAGGTACGAGATTTATTCATTTCAATGTTGTTACTCGATACATAAGCGATATCGGTGTGTTTTGCTTACCAATCGTAGGCTTCGTGGCACTTAATGAGTAACTGGTCTTTTCAAGTTTGTGAAAGTAATTAAACCTTTGGTTTTACGAGAGTTTCACAAACAACACTTGGGGAGATGGGGAATCAAGGAAATTATGTATATTGCAGCAATTTTTCCTAATTTTGGCATTATTTAAAAGAAGTTAGTTTTCTTGTACCCCTGTTGTCCTAGATAAATACGTTGAACCCAGTAACAGTTATTCTCACACGCATATAACTTACATAATGTTTACATCGAATATATCCACCAAAATACAAAAAACTACCGTGTTAATAGAAGACCTTCATTTCGTCAAAGAAATTATTCACAGCAATTCTTTCCACTATTGTAAAATGTATGATGTATGGAAACAAATCGTGAAATAATTACACAACTCTGTATTTATTGCAATCGCTATTTATACATATAATGAATAGCTCTTTCATGCGAAAATTACCCAGTGTACCTACTATTAACATTTTCTTTTTCACACGAATTTGGTACTCGTTAACTTTTTTTTTTATTTAGAAAATGTACATTAAAAATATGTTAAAACGCGAAATTGGGACCTCTTGAAAATTTCATAATGGAACAAAATGTTAATGAGTAAAAATAACTTAATATTTTGCAGGCTGATATCATCTTTAGAGTCAACGGAATAACGATCAAGTTTCGTTGACGTATAAAAGTAGGTGGTGGGTAATTTCGACATGATTAATGTTATTATTGGTGTAATTATTTTCACCCCAATTAAAGGTGCTTGCTTAAGTGGTGGTGAAGATGGAGCCGGGTGCCGGGTACCCGGGTCTGACGGGCCCTTTCCGCCCCATGCTCTGACGACCCTCTGCTTAATTTGTGCGCACCGTCAGTGACGTATGGTCCCGAAATACAATTTTCCTTCATCCTTTTCTGCCATGTAATAAAATGCAGCGTCACGGTCATACTCTATATTAGAGCGTTATATGGAATGTCTCCACTAATTAATGAGCTTTTCTGGTAATACGAGCCAAGAAAAAACTTAATAGCTTAAGTAATAAATAATATGTAGGTATTCTTTGATACGATTAAAACAATGATTTCGATTCAGTATAATGAGCTTTTCTCGTATAGTTTTGAAAAAACTTTTTAGAAAAAAAATGTAACCGCCTTCAAAAATAACCACAAAAAAGGGTAAAATAACCTACAAAACTTTTCTTTCGGAAGTCGGTGGTTTTTTTATTAATTTCATTGTATTTTTGCCACCGACTTCCGAAAGAAAAGTTTTGTAGGTTATTTTACCCTTTTTTGTGGTTATTTTTGAAGGCGGTTACATTTTTTTCTTAAAAGTTTTTTTTTTAACTCTTTTTAGTATAAATATTCAGCCAAAATTCTTGTCAAATACATCATTTTCTTACATAATTATGTAAGAAATCTGTAGCACCGGTAATAACATCGTTAACATCTCTTTCATTCCTTCCCTATCTCAAAAACTACTGAACCGATTTTGATGAAACTTGCAGTATTCCTTAAGTTGAACGATACCTAGTACAACATAAAAAGAATTACTTAAATCGGACTTGTAGTTCCGGAGATATGCGAACACAAACATAATTTACTAAAACAGTCGATGTCGACTCCTTACTAGAGGAGTTGTACCTTCCATGATCAGCTCATCCACCTGAGATGATGATTGACAGATGCAAATACTTGAACAGCTTTAGAAAATATATGAAAATGGTACTATGTGCCTATAAAATTTGAAGGTTGCCCTCGATTTCCCTGGGATCCCATCATCAGATCCTGACCTGATGATCATGGGACCAATTGGAAAGTATACCCTTTCAAACAAAAGAAAAAAAATCCAAATCGGTCCAGGCGTCTTCGAGAAATCGGGGGACATACATAAAAAAAAAAGATTCCGACGAATTGAGAACCTCCTCCTTTTTTTGAAGTCGGTTAAAAATATCAACTGAACTGCTGTTGAATTTGCTTTAATTTAAAAAAACAACCAAATGCGATATGCGACTAATGATTTTAGATTATTGATATGTAGGTAATAGTTTATTAATTACCACAAGATGTTTTTAAAGCTGTCACTAAATTCTTACAAAAAATACTGTGTTATAGTACATTACTGCCGCGGCCTATAATGGCTACTTTGCTGGTCGCACTGATGATGGCCGACAGCGCAGCGTAGCGCAGCGTAGCGCAGCTCCAGGCCGACACAGCGCGGTCAGCATGCAGCACTGGATGGACGAGCTGAGATAAAGGCCGAGGCCGTAGGCCGAGGCCTTTACAGCGAGGACAGCAAGGGCTGCAATGATGGCCAAGCTGGAAGGCCTAGAGCGTAGCTAGGCTATAACTCGAGGCAATCATAGCGTGACCAGCGAAGTAGACATAGTGGGCCAAGGCTTGTATAGTGCTTTACTCAAAAATGCAAGTACCTAACCTACATAAAACCAGCAAGTGATTTAAATAAAATATATATTAATTAACTAGAAATTTAATTTAAATAACAATTTTGAAAAATACAGTAACTAAAATTCAACACCGACTTACCTGGTTTCATTATTACTTACTAATAGTTTGCGATAATTTTAATGCGATGTTTGACTGCTATATTTTCTTCATTTATTACTTCATTTACTTAGCAGAAAAGTCACTAAATAAAAATAAAAAATTCGCTGAACCGCGCTTTTGTTCCTTCTTTGTATTTTTTTTTTAAATAATATGGAATACAATCTTTTTGTGCCTACCTCTTTATATACAAACAGCTGTGTTTTAAATAAAATCTTTTTGCATTTGTTTTTTTAAGACGTTGAAACGTCAAAATAGCGGCCGGCAATGTTTTGCCGGCCTGGTAGAGCGGCCAGCAAAAACATTGCTGGCCGCTACTTGAAACAAACCGGCAAAGTCTACTTTGCTCAAACAAGATTGTCAAAATAATGACCACATTACAATGTATTTTTGAGTAAAATATATTACACGTAGGTATTGCCTTAATTAATAAACTTAGATATTCTATCTATAAATAATAAATTGAACTCCTACTACAGTAATACCTTTCCATTTATTTTCTTCTACCCGATAGAAAATCGGAAGTGTGACTTTATTTTCAGAAGTAATTTTTCTCACACACGACTCACAAGTCTCAAGCTCTATCGAACTTAAAATAATGTTTGCTTTCGCTTTTCCGCAAAGTGGACTCGAACATACACACATAAAAAAAAGTTCTAAATCTTTTTTGTTACGGCAGATTATGTTATGATTTCTTAGTTAGGTATATTATATTTTTTAATTTCAAACAGAGTTTTTCTCGGGTCTATCTAAAGAAAACACACAACAAAGTTTTTTCTTGAAAAACTTCGATAAAAAAATATCAGCTTATGCTAGTGATGATCACAAACTTTTTTTATGTGTAGGTACGTCAAAAGTTGTGTTAGACAGTGTGTACACTGAAACCAATTTTTTTATCAGTACAGTTTGACAACTCGTACGAGACAGTTTAGTTTTTTTTTACTTCAAGTGTATCTACGCACAGCTATTCTTAGAACGATAGTCTATATACTAGACGTCTGTCCACAGCCTTAGCCTTGAGGGCAAATGTCCTGTCGCCGACATATTTAACCTTTTGCGTCAAGACCGTGACGTAGACTTTACTTTGGAGAGCGGCATAATGCAAAATTGCAACAGCCGTTTTGCTATTATTTAGATAGTGTTACATTTTTAATATTTTGAAAGTATATGTATATACAAGGGTCATTATTATTCCAAATTGGTAATGAGTTATTTAATCTACACTAATGTTATAAAGAAAGATTTGTATTTTTGTGTGTCCCGATTTGAAAAAAAATCTATAAATATTAAAGCTAAATTCACCCTGAGTATCATAGGCTATTAGGTATATCATATTCACACGTGCGACACCGGGACAGACCGCTAGTTATTATTAAAGTAAAACTAAACTGAGAAGGTAAAACTAAAATAACATATAAAATTCAAACGTTTAATAAGAGCAGTAAAATTACAAAAGCCTCTACCACTAATTTGGAGAACTTGGTCATTAATGTGGCATAGACTAAAAGTTTTCTTAAGATGTCCTTGGTTGTCGTCGCAGCTCTATCTAGTCTATACCCAACTATACAGAGTGCTCCTCCACGTGAAATTTAATCTGTCGTAAAGGTCGTTGTCGAGGCGTGTAACATGTCATCCCAACTTTAGTTTAACCTAATTTCAGTGTTTTTCTTTCACGAGTAGTTATAAAAAAAACGTCACACTTGAACTATGGAGCAGACCCACTCTACTTAGGGATCTAGAACGGGAACGTCTTACATTTTTATTACTATTTAAGTAACTTAGCTAAGTAAAGGGACTTCTTGGAAGTCCTCTATTTAGATACAACTTTATATATTATCTAGACAGTCAACTAGTTCTTCTAAAAGTTCTACCTTTATAATAAATTTTACAACGATTCACATAGTTTACGGAGAAATCAAAACATTAGTACATGTACGTCACACATACCGAGCGTTTCAGTCGGCACTTCACACCTCGCTCCTCGGCGTCGGTGAAAAGTGAAAATATTATTGCCAAGTACCATCGGCACGCTTATGCTTATGACTTCGTAACACACCACTGCCACTGGCCGTCCGGAGTTTCATCATTTCCTTATATCAACAAACACGTTGCACTAAAGTTTATTTAAATCGGTCCACATTTCTTAACATCTGCATTGGCGTACAAACACACGCTTTAATATTAGTTTTTAAATATACAAAGTAATGCAATCATATACGTTGAACTGGGTCAACAAATCCGTACGTGTACATATCGTGTGCACGAGTACCTATGTTTTTCAGTTATAATTTATGTAGTAGCGTTCCTGAACCCAGCGTTCTACGCATTCTTCATCAGGTACAGGAATACTTGTCTGAATTCTTGTTCCTTCCTAATTTATTAGGTATATTAATGTGAATCGATTATTTTTAGAGCACTTAACAGCGCAATTAAGGTCGATAACTTTGAGAGTACAAAGCTCCCCTCGTTGTCTTCGACTGACAAACGCAACTGAAAGGTTTTTACATGATAAGAATTAAGTAGGCCTCCTTTTATTATAATGTTTCTCGAGATAAGTTGTAATTGAAGGAAACTTAACGTGCGTGCCCCGTGTTATTATCAAAGTGACCCTTGCATACAATATAGTTTCACATAATATACCAAGGGAACAACATTATACGTTTTTTTTTTTTTTTTTTCCTATTTCCTGAAATATAGGACTGTTAAAATACGTATTTTTTGGTTGCTTTATCCAACAGTCATTTAATATTGAGTGTCAAATCGAGTCTTGGATACAAAGTAATAACTTTGCCCTGCCGTGAATACCCATTTATCATAGGTTAGACCACGAGTTCCATGAAAACGAACGATAACCCTAGTAATTACTGAAATCGACGTTTGAAATAGTGCCACTCTATATTTCATAGAGTTTATAACAACTTGAAAACAATGATCCGAGGTTAAATTATTTTCGTGACTATAAATAGTATAATATTCGAAAATTCGGTAAGTAGCGGGTTTTACGTTGTCGATTTGACGAAAGACGAAAATTGATCCCGTTTGATCCGTTTCGCCTTTGACAGTGATTGAAAATATTAAAACAGAATTTCAAAGCAATTCATAAATAAATCTTGTGGCAGTTGAGTTGACTTAAAGAAACAAAGAAGCTTTAAACTCAGCGTTTCAATCATAATTTTCCATTGAATGTAAACTAAATGCGGAGAGTGTTTCCAATCTATCCCACGAGCCACAGCGTCCGCAAGGCGGTGGATCAATCCATCATTTTCATATTATTTCTATTTATAAATAGAATAGAATAGAATAGAATAGAATATAGGACATGAGCAGTGGTGGCCCAGTGGTATCGGTTCCGACTAACGAATTGTAGGTCGTGGGTTCGAACACCGCCAGGCGCATTACTTTGTGTAATTTATTTCATCACCACTGCTCTCAAAACGGTGAAAGAAAACATCGTGAGGAAAACGGTATACATGTCCTATATAGAACCAAAAATTCGAAGACATGACTGTGACATCTACCAACCCGCACTGGGCCCGCGTGGTGGATTATGGCCCACTCCCTCTCACAGAGAGGAGGCCTGTGTCCTCTTTGCCTGTGTCCCAGCATGATACATGATACATGGGGTCGCTCAAGTGTTTGCCAATAAATGTGGTTACTTTTTTATATAAAAACTTAAGAGATATTACAATAAATTGCGTGTAGATAAGTACGGTATGCGGATTGTTGGGACGTGGACGCATTTGAATCAACATTGAATGTCAACGGTGACGGCGGGTGGCGACGCGAGGCGCATCGCTCCCGGCCACTAACAAATGGCACCCATTTATGTGAAAGAATTTTATTGATAATATAAATTGAAAAAAGGACATAGTCGACCATAGATTTTATTTTATTCGACGGTAAAATGTGATATATTTTCGTTGCCATTGTTTCGTGTAATCACGTCGTTTCTGTGTGGCGTGTGACCAACTTTATTGTCATTCATTGTTGCCTCTGATGGTTCTTGTAGATGTAGTTACATGTAATTATTTCTCAACACACTTACTAGTTAAAATTTGTTTGGAGCTGTAGTATTACATTAACTTTTACTTCTCTTCATATACCTATGTATTAATGAGAAACTGTTTACAAGAGAATATTTGCCCCGCGGTTGGTTTTCAAACCATCGAGAGTGTTTACACTACCTGCTTATTATCTTAGCTGTGCTTGTATTAGCTCTATCAAGTAATATTGAGCTCTGAATCGCTAATTAAAAAGACACACCTGAAACTTACATAACATTGCAAAACATTGCCTTATGTAAACTATACTAAGCAATATATTGATACTTAGAAAGCTTTCATGTATTTAAAACTTTAATAATAATATACTACATACTATACTATCATTAAAATTACATTGTATGATTTTCCAAGCGGATTACAAATGTAATTACTGGGTCCTACGTGTACATGACAATTTCAGTCCACAGTGTTAGCTGCTCTGTATTTATTTTGAGCGGGAGTAGCTGAGCACGACATACGAACAGTGTCTTTGTTCTACTTTAATATACATGGCACTTGGACACACGTGTTCCGCATTGTAAATGGAGCGACCAAGTTGTGTGATCAAGTGGCGACGCGGCGACGTGGTGGTGGGATTGGTGGGAAGGCGCTGCCTCGTAAGACGAGACCGTGGGAGCATGCGGGCCGCTGCCTCGCAACCCGGCTCAGGTTGCTACTTCAGACACCACTCGCAATCTGATTGCTATTATCGATTGTTAAAGTGATTTTGGAAGAAAGGGTAACATCCCATTTAAGTGCCAATTCTTTTGTTATCTAAAAAGTAAAGCGAAAAGCTCAATAATCTAAAAACAATTTTATAGGAAATCTGCACCAAAAACACGAACAGGCTTCAGCTATTTCGTTTCGACCCTCGAAAAACTTTCAGAAATGAATACTCGGTTTCGAATTCAGTTACCAGACCAGGCCAGTATTATACTTCATCCCTTATTTTATCATCCAAATGAGTTTTTGAAATGAAATACAAGTTCTAGATAAATCCCTTTCTGCGGCAATCTCATAATTTCATCACATCCCTGAACCCTTTGCAAACAAACAATATACATAGAGTTGGTCCTGGTCCGTAGGAGACCGCAGCGCCGGCTAGCGGCCTGTATAAATAAACATTTGACTGGAACACATCTGGACTAGTTATTATTGAAAAGACATAAACTATGAGATTAAATTTTTATATCATGAATCAACGAACACTCAGTATATACCTATTGCGTCATTCGTATTGAGGTGTTTGCCATATAAAAGTGTGTTAAGTGTTAATCAATGTTATCCGCAGTGATGGCTTTTTTGAATAACAACTCATTTTTGACCTGCTTGTGGAGCTTTTAGTAGACTTTAAAATAATAAAATGGTTCATCTGATATTACTGGCTGTTTGAGCTTTTTCTGCGAATGACCAGCTCTACAATTAGAGCGGGAGCCCGTAACAGATGTCCGTGACCAATTTCTTCTCAAGCGATAATTAGCAGACTACATGAGGGAGTCGTATCATGAACATTCGTGGAAGTCAGCTGCGATTCTGTTGGTGGGATAAGCAGCAATCGCCGTTCAAACACGTAGAAAAAATATTTTTTTTTAGTCATTTCCTCTCAATTGAAACCTGGTTTATATTGAAGATTACCTTGTATCACGAAGAATAAAACCAATCAGCCGACGGTACCATGGTGGAATACACGTCAGCTGGTCACTCGAACATGTAATTTTTTATTTTATTTTCAGTGATTTCCTCTCAACCCAAATTTTGCCTGATGAAAGTTTACATGAAGATATGGCTAAAAACAGACGTCAGCTGGCTGTATCTCGGTGGAAAGGTCGTCAGCTGATACTTTGAAAATTATTGTACAAGCAGGACTAAGGGCTAGTACGGACTTGCGGAAACCGCGCGTTCATGAATCGCGCGGTTCGAAACCGCAAAATTGTTATGCAATCAGACTCCGGCGGTTATATGTGATTATCGTACAGGGATAACGTCCGTTTGAAAAAGGAGGTCAGCGAAAAATCGGTTTACTGTGGTTGTTGCTCCTTAAAAAAACGATAAGAAAAATGCGGTATGCAATGCAAATGGGTGCATCCAATATTAAGTAACCAACCAAGTTTCCAACGTATTTTCACAATTTCCAAATATCTCCACTAACTCTTGCCAAGCTTGGTTATGATAGTTTTATTTGAGTAATCCTCACACTGAATATCCCATATTGCATTTCTTTTCTCCACTTCATCAATAAACAGTTCAGTGTCGAAACGAACCGTGCCAAACCCACGAGCTGTGATGTGCTAACCGCGCGGTATCCGCCACGCAACTGAACGCAAAGTAAAGACTCCATAGTAATAGAAACGCGCGGGAGCAGCGCGATTCTATTTTCTGGCGGTTGACTAACCGCGCGGTTATGTCTGAACGATTACTTAATAACTCATACATATAAGACTCTCTCCTCTACTCCGCTTCTTTATACGCGCGCTTGTATCATCAATCCAAACGCAATAACAAATCAGCGTCTACGGCGCCGAAGGGGCGCGTTCCTGAAACGCGCGTCTTCTGCGCGTTTAGAATACGCCGTATGCGATGGGCCTAAGGTTCTCTGCCCATTCTTTGCACGAATATGCAAAACGATCATAATGAACTCTTGAAAAAACGTATAAATGGGTCTATTGATTTATTTTCTCAATTAGTGAAAAGTATAAGAAATAAAAAGCTTTTCTATAAAGAAAACCCCCAATCATTGCTTGATTCATTGTTTGATGTTATTGTCATTTACATTTTTCATTTACATTACATATAAAACAATTAAAAATACAAAATAAACATATTGTTATGAAACATATATCAATGGATATCTAGTTCGGACCTCAAAGATAGGAATTTCTTCATAATGCAAGCCGGATCGAGAAGCTCTTCACGTAATCTCCAAGCGAGAGCCTTGTCTCATCATTGAAGATCGTGCGGGAATCCTTCTGATTCTGTTGAACCGGTTAACGGACCTTCTTGATCAGGGTGTCAATTACTTATTCACTCCAGTAAGAACAGTTCCATAACTTGAACAAAATAACGAAATACAACAACAAAATCATTTAATATTGATTTGAAACCTTATGACAGCAGAATGATTTGACAAGATTAGACATTAAGGATGACACAAGTTTTTTTTTCCAAATAATATTTTTTTATGGCTTCTTCTATGTGTCATTATGACAGACACTCGTTTCCCTTAGGTCCGTTTTGATATTGCAAATTAATTACGTTTAGTTATTCAGATTTAATAAAATATTTGTTTCTTCATATTTTATTTTACGATCATTCCACCGAGATACAGCCAGCTGACGTTTGCTTTTATCCATATCTTCATGTAAACTTTCATCAGGTAAAATTTGAGTCGAGAGGAAATCACTGAAAATAATATAAAAAATTACATGTTCGAGTGACCAGCAGACGTGTATTCCACCATGTTACAGACAGCTGATTGGTTTTATTCTTCGTGATATAAGGTAATCTTCAATATAAACCAGGTTTCAGTTGGGAGGAAATGACAAAAAAATATTATTTTTTCTACGTGTTTGAACGGCTATTGCTGCTTATCCCACCAACGGAACAGCAGCTGACTTCCACAAATCTTTATGATCCGACTCCCTTATGTAGTCTACTAATTATGGCTTGAGAAGAAATCACTAACGATATTTTGGTCTGGCTTCCGGTCTAAATATAGCTTGTGGCGTTATTAAAATTGATACTTTAGAGACAAAACAGAACCGTCACTAAAATTTTAATTAAAGCAAGATATTTGTACGGCTAATAAAATTAATATGAATGATACAATAGATCGATTTTTATTGCAATAGTGGGCCTGTGGTTGAATAAAAACTGAATTTGTCCACACTGCTACACATCAAGCTATTCTATTCAATACCAGTTTATCGTGGTCTCGCTTTGTATGATCTTTCTGGACATTCAACGGTCACCTAACACTGGAATTGTATAGTTTATAACATCTAATACGTTGTATTCTTGTTGACTGGCCTGTTAGTCTAGTGGTTAGTGACCCTGACTGCTATGCCGGAGGTCGTGGGTTCGATTCCCACCCCGGACAAATGTTTGTGTGATGAGCACGATCATTTGTTCTGTGTCTGGGTGTAATTTATCTATAATATGTATGTATTTAGAAATATATAAGTATGTTTATCAGTTGTCTAGTACCCATAACACAAGCTCTGTTTAGCTTGGGACTAGATGGCGTTATGTGATAGTTGTGGAATATTATTATTATTATATTATTAAATTCTGGTTCACATCAATACATATCACATTGCTTGTTAAAACTTTGCTCTCCCTGAACAGTTTCAACTAAGGAGTGAGAAGTTAAACACCTACATACGCTAATACGCTTTCGTGTCAATAAATTTAAAAGTGGATTTTTAATTTAAACAGTAGGTAAATAGACCTTGTTTAAAGTACACTTTGCTTTAAACAGTTAAAGTCACACAGTTGAAGAGACTACTCTCTACATCTCTCTACATCTGAACATAGAGACACAGCTGTAGTGATATTTTCACGCCAAAAATCCTTGTTTTATTTTATTGCATGATTGTCACAGTTATTTTTAAAATTTGATGCTTGTCTAAAACGGCCACTTTAAGCAACATTCCTAACGATTCACTTCGTGAATTTCCAGCGACGTCATCGACTATTCTTCTACTATTCATTCACGAAGTGAAACATTAGAAATATTGCTAAGTGGCCGTTTTAGAGCTGCTGATTACTGCACTTATTTTAGTACTAAAGTAAATACCGTTAAGCATATTTTAATTTCCCTTTTGATGATTTAAAATTTGATATTCAACGATAATTATCAAGTAATAGATACAGTAAACCGGCTATAGTAAGGCGTGTAAAGTGGTGAGGTCTTGGGGACAAACGGTTCCGTGTAACGGTCGTGACAGTTCTGCTGAGGTTACGGCGTCGCCGCCATATTGTGCCAAGTGACATGTTGTATGTTGTGACGACCACTACTAGTACCGTACGGTGCCGAAGTAGTAGCGTGCACCTGCAAAAAGATGGACGCCACTAATTGAGTCCACACGCTCTAATCAATATTGTGTTCTTTTTTCATAATTTTTAGCATTAAGCCATTCACGAGATGCGACGCTGCGAACACTTTTCAAAAGAGTGACTTAAATTCTGACTCTATTTACTAGACGAAAAGATACACAATTCCAGTATCGTCGTTTGACGTCGCTTCGCGTCACGTCTCCGTGTGAGCTGACCCTAACGCGGTTTCCTGTGTGAGTGGCAAATACAACGTGACGCGACGCAACACGAACTAAATATTATAATAGTAGTTGAAATAAGTTCAATTCTCACCGAGATGTAACGCTGCCCGAAAATCAAAATAGCACGGAAATATACACATTCCCAGTACCGTCGCGTCACGTTGCGTCTCGGTGTGAAGTGACCCTAAAGCACTGGTTTAACTTTGCTGAGATAATTAAGCAACATACAACAACAATACGCCTTAATCCCCGAAGGGATAAGCAGAGGTGTACTTTATATAGAATACCATTTCGCCAGTTACATCTGACAATTACACACAATCTAGACTCCGTGGCTACTTACAAATTCCCCCACAATTAAACTGTATTTTTAGATATTTTAGTAAACCGTTTTTTATGATGATATATTACTAAAAAAATATTAGTCCGAAATAAAGAAATATCAAATAACTGACCCGTATTTTTGTTACGTTAACCAAAATTGACGAAGATACAACACTTATACTTAAAATCACAAAACGTCACTCGGTCGGTATAATTTTACAGGCGTTGTGACGTCACAAGCCCCAACTCTCGAATTTCGAAGCGCTTTTTTTCTTTGTCTTTATATTGACTGATTTAAAAAAAGAAAAAATAGGTGAGCATTATTTTTCAAAACTCACGGACTAAACAGATTTTCAATTTATTTGTGTAGAAAACTACCCTATTGCGCTTTTATTCGCCTGAAACTTTGTAACGGTTGTCCTATTTTCTAGATAAGTAATTTGTCTAAGTTTCATTCTCAAGATAAATGGTGGCAGTGGCTACCTCTGACCGTTGGTCCTCATCGATAAAAGCAATCCCTTTCCCCTATTCATTATAAAGTTCAATACCATTTCAATTTAGTACCTAGGGTATCGTGTTCTTTTTTTATAAATTAATTGCATTTATTTACATTTTTATTTTGTGTTAAAATAAGAACAGTGAAAAACGTTTTGTTTGTTGTGTCGATACATTATTTTATCGAAAACATGTAGGTACTAAAATTTCATTAATGGAACAAAGTGCTCGTTTGAACAAATCAAATTGTGCTAGGTTTCAGAAATATTGTTAAAAACCGACAAGAATACAAATTGTAAATAGGTAGTGTTCGTATTAAAATTGGACACGTGTACCTATGTACGTACACGTAGCGAATAACAATAAACAAAGTATCGTAAAACGCGATTTTATTTGTTGCTAGTGTTGCCATACTATACAACACTGAGTCGAAATTATGTAGTTTAACTTGTTTCAAACTAGTAGAGCGATTTTAATTAAACCTTCGTATGCTCGCTGTTTGGTATTCTGGTGGTGTCGCCAACTACCTCGACCCGAAATACATGTCTATGAAATTAGACATTTCTCTCACCCAATTTTTGAACTAAATAAATAGATTATTCTTGGAAGGTACCTACGCTGTATTTCCATATTTTCTACTACCACAGAAATCTTATTTTTTATCTTTTAAATGAAAAACTTAGTTTTCTAAGCAGTGTACGAGACTACGAGAAGCTAGTATAGCTAGGTTGTTATCATGGCGTTGTACGACGATGTATTTTGTGTAGCACATTTTTTTTTTTCATATTTCTGTCTTTGAAATATCAACAGGTGGATTTCAGCTTAAGCTGTTGGATTATAGATGGTTTTAAAAAAATACGAAATAGCGGCAAAGTGCTTACGCAGCCTTTGTTCTGTTTTGCACAGTAGGTATTCCATTTTTTAGTGAGTTCGGGTCTTTTTATGTAGCACTTGAGGGCAATACCAAAGTGTTCAAGTTTGCCAACTTCGCTCGCGTTAATTTAGAATATGACATTTGCAACAGCGTCGAAATATCGGGAACTCAAACAAAAATATAATCACGGAAGATATCCCGTAAGTGACATTTTAAATTTAGAGACAAACCGTGAAAGCTTAAAACAGTGTTTATGACAATCAATATTCTATTTGTATGTACTCTGATTTTATTATTTTAATTCAATAATGAATATTAAAAAATAGGTGTATTTCTGTCATGGTTTTATCATCAAATGAGTCCTCCTACCAAGAGCTAGTCTGAAGGGACTGTCAGACTCGTCTGACTAAAATCCACGGTGATCCTTCAATAGCCCTTTACGTTCCAGGTTCACGATAACCTGATAAGACAGCCCCGCTACCAAAGGCAAGTGTTGCCGATAACTTTTGTTGTTTTTCATATCCTATGTCCGTTTCAGGAATTTCCAAAATTTCAGGATGATCGGTTCAGTGGTTCAGGTTAGTAAAAGGTAACAAACAATTTAATTTGTTAGTTATAGCATTACTCTGTGTTATTTTCAAAATACTACTGAAACATAATTTTATTGACATCTATTCAAGCTCCAATTTAACGCTATACCTATCTAAAATGGTTTGAGGCAACTCTGAAACAGGGAAAAATAAGGTTTAAAAAATACGGAAATATATAAAAATACTAGCTGACCCCGCAAACGTTGTTTTGCCATATAAATTTAAAAAAAAATAGATAGTAGCCGATTCTCAGAGCTACTGAATACGCATATAAAATTTGGTAAAAATCGGTAGAGCCGTTTCGGAGGAGTACGGTAACTAACATTGTGACACGGAAATTTTATATAAGACTAGCTGACCCGGCAAACTTCGTACCGCCTCAGAAACAATAAAAAAAAAAACCCTTTAGACCTACCCTGGACTACGACAAATATTTCAAAACCAAAATCAGCTCAATCGGCCCAGCCGTTCTCGAGTTTTAATCAGACTAACGAACAACAATTCATTTTTATTTATATATAGATATTGAGCAAAAAAATTAAAAAAACGTACAACCTATGCAAAAATACACAGAATAAAAATTTCACTTGAAGCATGATCGAATTTTAAATATACCTTTAGCAAATGCAAATACACGTAGGTATCTGACTTTGTATGTTATAAAAAAGGCAAAATGTATAGTATAAAGTTGACTGGTCATCGGCAGAAATACTTCCACAAGAAAAACTTACGTAGGTACTACACGTAACGTATGTAGGTTTTCAGTAAAAATGCTAAAAAAATAATGAGACCGAAAATATTTAATTTTGTGTAAATATTTAATTGAAGTGGGTTGTCAACGAGGCTGTACGTAATTGCCACACTTCTACGGCCCACCGACCGATACTTTTAAATATTTCCGACCTATATTGCTTGATAATTAAACACTTGGTGCAGAAAAACGTATCGTAGGGACACAGAATATATACGAGTAATATGTAATAAGGGAGAGTGGGGCATAACGGGGTCGCGGGGCAAAACGGGACATCAACATATTCAAGTAACTATGCGCATTCGGTGTGTGTTGTTGTCGCTCAGGGGGTGATTTTGTGTCAATCTTCAATCTGACAGCGATCGCTGACCGGAATGCCTGCGTTTTATTTTTTTACGAATTAAAACATTTTTCGACGTCATTTCATATAATTTTTAGTAATTACGTAAACGCATGTAAAAAGGTAAGTGTTCAAATTAATAACTATTGTTTTTTATCGTGATTTTCTAGAGATTTTACATATTGATGTATTACGAACAAAATCACTCTCTCTTTAGATGCGTTTCTTTGAAAAATGTTTTAAAATTATCTGTCTCATTGGGGCATAACGGGGACATGGCTATTGGGTGCGATGTGGTACCCCATTGTGCCCCGTAACTGATGTCCCCATTGTGCCCCTTTCAAGCCTTAATTAATGATCTGTTAATTTCATAACATAATTTGTTTTGTTTTAGGTGTAAAAATGGTACGTACGGACAAAAATAACAGTTCGAGAAGAAGTTGGCCTTCCTGAATTGGGTACCCCGTACTGCCCCTACCCTGGGGCACAACGGGGTTTTCATAAGGGTTGCGAAAATTTTGATTAAAGACATTATTTGATTAGTTATTTCACAAAATTCTATGCCAAATGTTAGATTAATAAGTGACCAAAGTGCTATGATTAGTTTTCATTAATAAATATGTATATTTTATTCATTCTTTTATTGTTTGTTATCCTGAAAGTCCCCGTTATGCCCCACCTTCCCCTACTACGTAGTAATGACGTCTTTGTACGGTGATATGGACATGTAATTTTAGACCAATTTACTTAAATTAATAATTAATTTAACAGAAACGATTATAAGTACCTCATTAAGTCTCTAAAAAGTAGTACGGTAACTTTTTTATAAAGACTGAAATAAAAAAGCTAGTAAGGGCTCATTCACACTGGGTCCGTCATAACGATTCGTGATTTAAAACTGAAGGTTTTTGAATGACTAAACGTCATTTAAGACGTATCCGTCATTTTTCACGATTCCGTAATAGTGTGAACACGGGCAATTAAAAATATTATAAAATATATAGCCGCCAATATAAATCAAAATAACGATTCGTGAAAAAAGACGATTCGTTAAAAAACACGAATCGTCTTTGACGGATTGGTATGGATGAGCACTAAGATCAGTTTGATGTACCTATCGTGTATTTACTTATTGCTACTGATACTGACGCCCTCCATCATCCCACTTCTGGGAAAAATGGAGAAGATTTTGCCAAGACTTCAAGTTTTTGCGATCCAGAGCCAAAGTGGACCAGTAGTCGTTGGTATTGTTTACCCGACTAGGTACCTAAAATTGACCATACTCTCTAGAAAGAGAGGACAGCAGTTAATAATAATTATTATTGTAGAGCGTTCAAAAAACAAGGGAATGAGAAATTCAGCTTCGAGATCAGTGGTTGCGATAGCCGACTTAATTGGTAGTACTTATCCAGAAGACGCGGGTTGAACCCTGCTCACAGCTGAATTTTTCGTTACTGAAAATATCTTTGCGTAGACGCGACGCAGGTGTTATTGCGAAGAAATATATAACTTTTTGGTTATAATTATGTTTTTAAAACTATGCAAATAATTGTTGACCTCTCTTTCTAGAGGGGACAATTTTATATATATTGACTGGCCTGTTGGTCTAGTGGTTAGTGACCCTGACTGCTATGCCGGAGGTCGTGGGTTCGATTCCCACCCAGGACAAATGTTTGTGTGATGAGCACGATCATTTGTTCTGTGTCTGGGTGTAATTTATCTATAATATGTATGTATTTAGAAATATATAAGTATGTTTATCAGTTGTCTAGTACCCATAACACAAGCTCTGCTTAGCTTGGGACTAGATGGCGTTGTGTGATAGTTGTGGAATATTATTATTATTATTATTATTATTATTATTATTATTATTATATGTCAGTTGACTAGGGAAGGCGCAGTCTAACCTGCTATTATGAGCCCGACTCGCCATCTTCGACGAGGTCTGCCGCGACGCCTTATTACTAATATGTAATATTAAAGCTAGGGTTTAGTTTTCTTGAAATTATTACGAACCACAGTTACTCATAATGAAATCTGTACTGTAAGTCAAATTTTAAACCGTATTCCTGTAATATTTGGGCCAAAAAGAATATATTCATCATTCAACGTGCGTAGACTGCGTAGCTATGATTTTCATTTAGTCCCTTTTAGTATTTCGTTTGTTGTTGGTAATTTTATAGAGCCATGTTTCACGGTGACTTGCCCTACGTTTCCACAACCGTGATTATTTATAGAACCCGGTATTAAGGTTGAAAATCGTAGTTATGAATTTCACTTTCCGTTTTGGGGTATATTACACGTTTATGGGTATCGTTGTGTATAATAGAACGCCATATTTTAACGAACAAATAAACAACTTTTCAGTTTTCTATATTCTTATGAACCTTTTACTAATAATGAGACTGATCGTACATTGTAGAAAATAATTCTCGTTAACTCGGTGAAAAATTCAAATGAAAAAGCACAATTTAAATATGATTGGAATAAAACTGAATTCCCCAGGAGGAAAATACAGTAGGTATTAATATAAAAACTTCCAAGCAATTTTTTCATCACAACGGGAAATGGGTAGAATTCGATTACAAATTGTAATTGTCAGCAGGGCAGCTGTAAAACTAAAATATACAGTTGTTTAAAATAAACGATCAGCCAGAAACGTGATAATAAAGGTGTGTCGAATAAAAAAAATATTAAAAATATAATATTCATTAAACTTGACGTACTTTAAGAGGAAGTTCGTAAAAACGGAGCTTTTCATAAATTACAAGGGATGAACCGAAAGCCTTCTATGCAGATGATGTATCGTCCACGGCTTAGAATTCCGTGGAACTCGAATTTTAACAATGTTTTTTATGACTGGCTATTCCGATGTAACAGCATGCTTGTATTGAACTTAAAAGAATGGAAAGAAAAAGTCTTAAATATAAAAATTCATACCTTACATGAACCAAAATATCACATTATTTCAATGTGTGGGCATAAAGTTTGATTTGATTTTCATAAACCTTAACAACAATTGTTATGGAATTCCCAGCCGTGCGTGCTGCACACGCTTGACCGGTTTATTCGTAACAAATTCCGATTCGGCCTTGGGATGATTAATGACACAAAGAGACTTAACCCACAGAATTCAATTTAATTAACCCTCTTAAGGCATTTTGGACGTGTATTTAATAAGCATTGTAACTATGAATATTGAAGAAGTAGAGCGGTTGTCAAGTTACAACAATCGCAGTCATAAAAAGTCAGACTACAATACTACAAAGCAACTTTTAATTGCTTCTTGCCAAATTGCTGAAATGCCTACTGAATAGACCACGCCAGTTTTAATACACATCTATTATTCATGGACCTCATTTATTTATAAAGATTGGAATAGACTTATTATACAGACAGAGCTTTTAACATTTAACGCCTTATTCTCCTTTCGTTGCTTACTTTATTATTTTGTCAAAACCTGCAAGCGACATTTGAAACGAATACATTTCTGATTTGCCCCCAGAGGCTGAGCTGCGCGATGTAACTTGGCTCATATAGATTATGTTTTACAAAAATGTATCTGTCAGGCGTGGAATCCTGGATGTATCTTTGTGTTATTTACATAATAAATTGACGCGGACATTTGTGCCGGGTATAACGACGTATAAATCTCTTTCGCAGGGTTGTATTAACTAGACCGGTGAGCCGCGCCGTTTTAAACCCTCATTTTACACATTTAAAACGATAATAATATCCACGTCGAAAGCGTAGGACTCATTCAAACGATGTTTGAGTTTAACAATCTAAAATATTATTTATACGTGTTTGAGTTTGCCCCAGGTAAGAAGGTACACCTTACTTTTTTTGTTGTACTGAAGAATAACCCAAGTCCTTTTGTCGTAACCTGCCTACCTGCTCGCAAATAGGACCTCATGGAAACTCGAGATGGCATTGTAAAGAAGGATACACTTGGCGAAATTGGGTATTGACACTGTATTGTAGAATTTCACGATATTTTAAAATATCGAATAACCAACAGAATGTGGAGCTATGTGAAGACTCAATGCGGACACGGTTTTAGAATATTGTCACAGGATTTTATGCTAACCAACAAGATAAAATGAGGTATTATTATATATAATATTTTACAGTCCATGTCTATGTTTTCAAACAACCTAAGTTTACTTAGAGACAATACAGCACCGAGTGTTTGGTGACCGTCCTGTATACACTAGCTATTCTCTAGATTTGTTCCAAGTATTCACGAGTTGCTCAGTAAACAAGCACGACGCAACTAATGCATGAGTCTCATAATGCGACGTTAAATCACTATGATCGCGAACGCTGAAAATGCATTCAGTGTACATTTAAGAGGCTTCCATGCGTTTACAGTGACGACGCTGTGACGGAACCACGTCGGTACACCCACTGTGGAGCTCTGTATCACGGAAACGTTGTTTGCTTTAACGTTCTGCACACCCAATTCACCCTAAACACAATTACATTTAATTTATGAAGTGTTCTCAACCCGAAAATAGCATTTCTATTTATTTCGTGCTCATGACATCTACTGATTCTCGCCGGAAGAATCATCTTTATTTATTAGAGGCCACTCTCAGTTTATGGAAAGGCCATCAATAAAATATATCGCGTGCGAAAAGCCAATCACAATGAGCAAAAGTCATACATATTAGCCGTTCAGACTGTTGCCAGCTCAGCCTGCACCTCAACAAAATGAAACTTTAAAACTGCCGAAAGTTGTTATCCAATTTTAATTTGTGTTGCTAATATTGGCGTTGAGCGAATTTCCTAGGAGGAAGTTTTGTCATTAGCTAGATTGGATTGCCACTCGACTTGCTGCTCCTGTCATTATCGGCAGACTACCAGTATATGAATAAATTGGAAGCTGCTAATAACCTCATAAGATTAGGTTAGTTTTAATTTAATATCTTGCCTTAGCAATTTCTGCGCTGTCTAAAACAAGATTTTGTAATAATAACAGTAGTGTACTATACATATTTCACCCTAATTATAAGCACGCTGACCTGACAAACACACAAATTGCCTAGCCGTTTTTTGGTTGGTTTGAAAACTTTGATCGAATTTCCTTACAAAAATAAATGAACAACTTCAAGGAGACTTTCTTATTGAACTCATCTAAAGCTTAATTATTCTTAGAAAATCATCGACAATGCTCCAGAGTCAGTTTAACTTTGTTGAACATAAAACATTATAATTTGTATGTTAAGTTTGAAGAAGCTGTGTTATCAGGAACTGCGACAGCGTCGTCCAAAACTCACAAGGAAACTATCATTGTGTAATAATAGTTGTGCCCTCCACGTGTTGGGCCATTGGCCCACTTCAGAAGTGATAGTTCAGATAACAAGTTCAAAGTGTCATTAGACAGGAACTGTTCTACGTATGGGTGCGATATTTGTGAGAGTTTTTTGCTAAAGCCCCAACATGTGCGTAGATAGAAGGGGGACGAGACGGTAAAAAGCTAACATGTGGCGCGTTCTCCTCACGCGGCGACAACATCCGGGACAGAATCCGCTACACGCACACCCGACCCCACTCGACTCGTCCTCACACCTAAGTAACCATTATAACTTTCAAATAAACAACTGACAAACATTTTTATTACCGCCTAGCAAGAATTATCCAAGTTATTATTAATGAAAACTAGTCGAGCCGGGCGATTGATTAATAAAAAACATTGTCTAGGTCAGAAAGCGCCGCGGACTCATCAACAATACTCAAACAAAAAAGGCGGATAATGAAACGCACTGAAGACAAGATGACTGATGAATATTTATAATATTTCAAGCTTAGCTAACACTGTCTGTCTCCTGGTTTATTACTTTCGTTTCATCTTATTCAGGAGAGATGTTAGTTTCAGATTTATGAATTTCAGTGTAAAAACCTTGAATAATTTTATTTATTTCGTTTCTTCAAGGTGAGTTGCCAAGCTTTTATGATGTTCCTACGCGTGCCCATTTACTTTATAAAAAGCAATTTGGAACCACTTCTTTGAGCAATCTTCTGGTAACTACCAGTTTTCTAATCTGAAGTTACATTACTTCAGTTTCTAAATTAAAATCAGTAGTTTGCCTGGTCTGAAACAAACTGATGTGAGTATCACATACAAAGAATTTATGGTTGTACATTTTACAAGAAAAAATTTTGATAAGATAAATCTTGAACGAATTTCTTCTTCAACTTTATTAACTTTCACGAAATGATGTGCCGAATCTATGCCAAGAAGATCTCCACACATCACGGAGGTGTTTTTGACATAGATTCTGCAGATTCAACATTTATCCACATAGCTTTCAAACACCAATTCAAGTTATTATCGAGGCTACTCAAGTGTAATTTACTATTTTATGGTTCATTCGCCATTCTATACTAAGAAAAACTATAGGTTAAACTTTACTGAGTGTGTACGTCCAAAGTGTTTTTACATTCAGGCGTCATACCACCGATACCGTTAGGACTCTGCTCGTTCATTGCCAAATACCTCCGCTCGCGATCAGCACAGAATGTCGAGTGGTTGGTGCTGTGCTTACTCACAAATCACGTTTACTAACGTGCCACTAATCTACAACATGAACTCGGTTTAAGAACGACTGGTTCAGATTCTACTCGGACGAGTTAATATTTGAATATCTTACTGTTATGACTGTAGCACGAATGCAATGTAAAATGTCAACAGAACCAGATTGTAAAAACCTTGATGGGCGAGTAGCATATGGCACGCTTGAAATGACGTGGTTTGGCGACTTGTGCTCATCGTATAGAGCAGTCATTATGTTAAGACCTCCGCCGCTATCGCCCGGCCAGGTAAGTAAAACGATCACGTTTCGCAGCGGCTGCGCCCGCGCCGCGCGCTCACGTCGTCGCCATCGTGCCATGAGGACTCCCTACAGTTTGAGTGGCACGCAGTGCTGCCAATACTTAGAAAATTACATCTTTGTTTTATTTTATCTCAGAATAAAATATACATAAAAGGGTGAAAGTTTATAGTCAAAATTCATTTGAATTATCGTAATACTTATTTAATGGATTTGGTTTAATTTATGGTCAGATTAAAAGCTACGCGTTACAAACATTATCACTTTTGCCATAGCAAATATAAGAATGTAGTAATCTTAATGTAATAAAAAGTTGCGTTGCAAGTAATGTGACCAATGTGGTAACTGTGGTAAGTAGTAACACAAAATTAACTGTTCAAGAATGTGGCTACATAATGGACATTGCAAAATATTTCGGTAATATAAACAGCCGTGTTTTCACTGTAAACCCAAGGAAAGAAAGTTACAACCTACATCTCAATTCGACTTATACCGTTGGCAGCACTGTTTATACGTAGAAGCGATGTTGCATGGCTACATTCACGTGCGACAGAGACAGAGTAACGCTTGATAGAGGGATAGAAAGCGACAGCTGAACTGGCTGGCCAGGTAAACGGCGCGGGCGCCGCCCTGCGTACACCGAAATCACGAAGCCAGATGCAACGACCGACTGTTCGCCACTCAGGTAGATACGCTTTATAATACGTCTGTAGTTATCTACAGCGAACCTACTCAACTTTAAAACACGTTGCGTGGGCCGCGTGGCCTTAAAACTGTTCCATCTTTGCTCGCTAAATTCTTCTGCAAAACTAGTCTTATTATGACGGTAATGATTTTATAATAAAGTAATTAAAAACATTTAAATAATAAATACGGAAATAGAATACGTTATAGGAAACTGTCATTATCAATTTTGTTTTAAATCCTTTTGTTGACAACGTGTCACTCACTGTCCAATATAATTTATTAAATGTTAGCCAATAAAGCTAGTGTTGGCGCTTTATACAACTCGTTGCTTGTTTTTATTTAAATCTATTAAGTTAAAATCTACTTTCGACAATAAAACAGAAAATCAGTTCAATTTTGGTAGTTAAACGTTGCATAGCAGTTAATATTCACTTAGCTCAGTTTTATTAAAGTTTTAATCAAAAAGCTGGGGCCACGGTTAGAGCAAGAAAAGCGGAGCAATTGAATTGGTCGGCACCGTACCGCTTAGGTACACGGCGAGGGAGGTTAACCTCCCTTGTTTGTTACTTACCATAGGTTTTATGCGGCCTCAATTACTCGAAGTTAAACTCGATTACACAAGAACGTGCTAATGACGTGTAACATTTCGCTCCCAAATCCGTCCTAATTTCATTAACTCTCATCTCATAGTTATCACTCCCGTATCACTTTCAATATTCTGGCTTCGAGAACCTGGAGTTGGGGCGGTTTTAATGACTGGAGCTGTACGTTTTAACACGCGGCATAGCCTTGTGTAATATTTAGTTCCCTCGTTGACAAATTTCCTCTTTGGCGGTTTCATTCCACTTAAATTAATTACAGTTTATATTCATATTTTGTAAACTATAAATCTTAGACTATCATTTATTATGTTACTAGATGAAATATGTCACGATGAGATGAGAGTGATGAGACGCCGGAAGATCTACAATAGGAAAATCTACGTTTTATTAAACATGAACGGTAAACTCAAACGAAATAGCCAATCAAAAGCAGCTTCCTCCGGATTATAAGATTTGGTGCTTCTGCGGAGGAAACTAATAAAACAATACGAGTGTTTAATGAAAGCTGCGAATTGCGATGGAGAGAAGTCTTCAAGCCTTGTGTGCTAGCCACTCTATTCTGAAATTTGAAATGCGCCTTCATCGCCCTGAATCTCGATGGCCGCCAGTAAACGCCGAAATACGAAGAGCGTCGACCGAAATTTCGGATTAAGGACCCGTGAGCTCCTCGCCTTAGAACCCTAATTACCAGCTTATGTTTAACCATCCGGCCCATCACTGTTTACAGACCAAACATTATTTTGGAATATAATTATGGCAAGGCAAAGCTATATTTTACAATGTCAAGTAGCGTTGTATGTAAGAGACGCTATGTGAGCCAACATTACCAAATGTAATTTTTCTTTTAAAAATATTTTTAGATTATTTTTCCTATGTTCTGTTTTTTCTTCGTGCTTTAACAAGAACTGTCGTGACGTCTAACGCATATGAAATCAAACTCTGTACCATTGTCATAGCAAAATATAATAATAATATTCCACAACTATCACACAACGCCATCTAATCCCAAGCTAAGCAGAGCTTGTGTTATGGGTACTAGACAACTGATAAACATACTTATACTAGCTGACCCCGCGAACGTTGTTTAACCATATAAATAAAAAAAAAATAGATAATAGCCGATTCTCAGACCTACTGAATACGCATATAAAATTTGGTAAAAATCGGTAGAGCCGTTTCGGAGGAGTACGGTAACTAACACTGTGACACGGAAATTTTATATATAAGATATTTCTAAATACATGAATATTATAGATAAATTACACCCATACAAATATAATGTAAGCAAATCTTAATAGGCTTTTACATTATAATTATAACATTTTGTATGCAGAATCAATGCTATAGAATATTAGAATCAGGAACAAATTCGAAGACTAATGTTTATTCCTTAGTCTTTATTCCTTAGGCTTTGTTTTTTTTTTATTTCATTGATATATGGCCACCGACTTCCGAAAGAAAAGTTATTTTATAGTTTTTTTGTGTTTGGTTTTGAAGTCGGTTCCCTTTTTTTCAAAAAGTTTTTTATTTTTCCCTTTTTAGTTGAGATAATCAACATCAAAAATCTTCATAAAATCGGCGTCTTTGAAAATCTACAATCCTATTAAGCAAAACGGATCTATGTAAGCAACTTCACGAGATATCCATTATTGTTATATACTAAAACCTTCCCCAGAATGTAACAAACACTTTTCTGAAAACTGCATTAAAATCAGTTCAGCCAAACGCGAGATAATTGCGGACAAACATGCAATCGTCCCTGAAAATCTACGATCCAAGTAAGCAAAACGGATCCACGCGGGCAACATCACGGGATATCTATTAGTGTTATATACTAAAACCTTCTCCAGAATGTAATGAACACTTTCCTGAAAACTGCATCAAAATCCGTTCAGCCAAACGCGAGATAATCGCGGACAAACATACATACATACATACATACATACATACAGGTCGAACTGAGAACCTACTTTTTTTTTTGAAGTCGGTTAAAAATAGATAATAGCCGATTCTCAGACCTACTGAATACGCATATAAAATTTGGTAAAAATCGGTAGAGCCGTTTCGGAGGAGTACGGTAACTAACACTGTGACACGGAAATTTTATATATAAGATATTTCTAAATACATGAATATTATAGATAAATTACACCCATACAAATATAATGTAAGCAAATCTTAATAGGCTTTTACATTATAATTATAACATTTTGTATGCAGAATCAATGCTATAGAATATTAGAATCAGGAACAAATTCGAAGACTAATGTTTATTCCTTAGTCTTGAATATAATAGACTAATCCGAGCAAGAAGTACTTAAGAATACTTAAGTACTTCTTGCTCGGATTAGTCTATTATATCAGGCTTATTGGCAATAGAATAAATGGGCTACTTTTCTTCTAATTCAGCCTTTGTCGCTGAAAACTGTATTACGTACATTCCTTTTGCTTTCCTTTCTTCCCCTTTTCACTTTTGTTAAGATATTCAAACACCTCCTCAGAGCATTGTCTCTTCTTATTCTTGTTGTACCGTTCACCTTTATTCGCGTTATCAAAATAATTATACCATGAAGTTAGCTGGTAGGTTATGCATGCTGTACACGAGTACTGCATGTATTTTATTTATCTGCATACTCGTAATGTTATGGACCAATCCAGGTGAAAATAAATATTTCATCCATTTGTTTGGTTTAACACAAAGGCTGCATTGACTATTCGGTTATAGGAATTCACCGATTTAAAATAAATAAAAAAAATACTGAATGTTCATTCAAAATGTTCGGTCAATTCATCCACTAATGACAGCTAGTTCCCGTTATTGATAAATGATAATAAAAAGTGTGGCTCTACGATCAATCGACCTGATAACGCATGGTCGTCTCATTGTGTGACGTCATTATGTTACCGAAGCTGGTATCACAAAAACGGGTACCTACCTATCTTTTTCCAGCACACATTGGCCAAGCTCACACGTGCCTGTTCGTAGGACAAATACCACGACCTTAGAAGCCTCTGTCGCCGGTACCCGCACACCGTGAGGAATACGTAATGCGCGCTCGTATCTTGAGTGCGAGGCAGTTTCGTTAACGGACGCCTCACACGTGACGCGGAACGCAATGTACACAAGAGCCCATGTTTCAAACTTTGATTAAGGGTCAGGACCGAAACTCTTAAGATAATCACAATAATTTTTCATATTTTTTCACATTCCCTACAGACTGGCCGCATTCCCAGTCCCATCCGTCATCTTACAGGCGTCATTAGCTTTTATGTAAGGACTTATATAACTTTGGTTTTCTGAGGTTTTCTCCCCAAGTCTACAGACAAAGTATCACTCGAATGTCATATTTCAGCGAACATGGGCTGGACGAGACAAGAATAGAATTTTCAGGAATATTCTGACCCCAAAATCCTCCCTGCAGAATACGGTCTTGTTTTTACGACGGTATTTCTTACCACTCATACTTTTCTTAGAACTTTCAACAGCCGTAGTTCTTCTAAGTGTTTCTTAATTGTGTTCAAGTTCGGCTCTTAAACAATTCCCGAAAGCGACATTCCGCAACTTTCTAGCTGAAATAAACTGGAAGTTATTCCACTCAACGAATTTTGTAGATAACTTTACCAATGCCTTTTTAAATAATGGAAACCACTCTGTGCCATTGTTCTCAACCGCAACCGAAATTTTACGAAAAATACTTCATTGAGGCCATCAAATGATGCTGGTCAATTATTAAATGTAGGTATGTACTAAGTAACTAAATCATAAAAACGATATCATAATACAATTAATGAAAAAAAAGCCACAAAGGATGTCATCAGTGAATGAGTCAAGTTGGTTCTTTGAACAATGAATAGTAGATAATGTAAGTTTAAAGACATTTTCTTACGCACATTGACCTTATTCCGTTACAAAAAGAAATAAAGTGTAATGAGAAAATTTTGTGCGAATGGGATAGTGGGAACGTGGAGATAAGACACAAACAGCCATTGTATCAGGTCGAACACTGGAGTGCAAATAACCGCGCCACTATTGTTTTGCAGACGACGAACAATACACACACAGAAATACCCACTTACATGTGTAACGTCGGCGTCGATGCAGTTACTAGAAAATGGTATGGAATAATGTGGATCACACGTATAGTCTGTGCACAATGAATATCCATCGAGAATAGCAGAGACCATGCCTTCCAATAGAATCGAGGATTCAAAATTAACCTGCTTTAAATAGACTGAACGTTTGCGGGCGTTTCGCATAATCAACAGGTAACAAAATGCCTAAGTAATCGATTTTATAATAGTTGTTATTCCATGACTTGGAACGGTTACAAAATAAGTTATCGTGCGTCATGCAATGGAAACATAACTCAGTTTAAATGAATTCACCGCATAAGCCAAGTCGTCAAATATCGTTTGCTATAAATCTTCACCGAGAACCCATTGTACACCGTGTTTTTAAAAAAAGTGTATACAAGCCTACCTCGTTTAGATGAACAAACATTTTTTCTCCAGAAACCCTTTCGCGAAAAGAAAATGTTGATGGAAAAGCCAGGAAGGGCCGCAATACAGGAAAGATTATTGTTACGTTGTGGAACCAACGAAAATCATTTTGGAAGGAAGAAAATAGTATAAAAGATATCATTTTTAACTCCACAATTCTCATCTTTCATTTCAGCGACAAAATTATTAAGTGCAAAGCCAAAGCTATTTCAGTTAATAAAGATTTCAGAGTTCATAGACGCGAATCGCAAAGTCGCGACCCTCTGTGTCTGGAACTGTAATAGTACAAATTCCCTCGTGTTGAACATTTTAATTAGATACCTCTATTCGGCGGCAATACTGTTTTATTACCTCGCTTTTATACATTTATAATCTAAGAAATACGCGGAGGAAAAGTTATTCACAAAACCAAGTTCACATTTTCCTTACTTTATATGGGAAAACAAGAATCTTTTTAAAGGTAGACCAACACTATATTCGGCGAAGTTGCGGATTTATTTAGCTTGTATTGAATTTATTTATTCAGCGCCTAGAAGATTGAAATACGTTCCGGTCACTTGACTCGGTCATTGGTTTAGAAATGGAATTATTCAGAAAAAAAAAAACAGTATGCATATACCCATTTTAGATTTGCATTTTAGACATTATTTTATTAAAATTTTTGTGTACAAACTATATGCCTACGAATTAAATTATTTATATCTAGATAAAATTAATTTCCTTGCACAATTGTATGTTGGTATCAAAGGTATGTTTTAATCTTAATGATATTCATTAAGATTAAATCTTTTGCCTCAATTAATGCCGAAACTCGTGATTTTCGTTCATTGTTTGTCGATCAGATATATCTTAAGAGTAAAAATACACTGTAAACATTTATCTCTTGCCTTTTAAACCGTTTTCCTGAGAATGAGACTTTATTAACTAAACACAAATATTGACATGATTTTATTTCCAATGATATAATTGGGTCGGTAGCTACATAAAATCTTCAAGAAAACTGGCTCAGGGTGAATAGCAGTTTTTGTCATATTTTATTATAACAAAATTTTCTTATATGTACACAACAACAGTATAAAAAAATATTCCTGACAAAGAGTGAACAATGAAAACCTGGCGCAACTTGGGATCTTCAAGAGGCTTTGGGGAGTAGAAAGCGCCACAGTGCGAGTGTCTGTAAGTATTGATTGATTAAACACATACTGTAGGAGCGCATATTTTATTTTTATAAGAAATCACTGTGGGAAAATGGGTCGAGGCGTTAACCTTAAAATGAGATTTAAGGCATGAAGAAAGAGTTTGAAAAATATACCCAATCAATTCTGTGAACCCCGCTCATACACAAGCTAACCAACAATAAGGTGTATTTTTATTTGTATTTATGAATTGTATGTATATATTTTCAGTTTCACGACAAAACAACTGAAGAATCTTTGATGAGTTTTGGTTCAGAAAAAGACGAAACCCAGAGACGGCCATATTATGCTTTGATTTAGATGGAGAGCGACCGAAGTCAGCCACGACGGCTAGTATTGTAATAAAGTTTTAAATATTAAATTAATATTTTGTTTAAGTGCTGATTTTTTAATAGTCAGAACTTTTATCTGAGGAATAAAAATAGCGGTTTGATATATTTTCTATAGATAAGCTGCCAAACCGCCATTTTTATTCCTCAGATAAAAGTTATCTGACTATTGAAAAATCAGCCCTTAATCAAGCATGGTCGAAGAATCAAGCATAGCAAAGCATTTCCACGTTGAACGACAAAGCAAGTAACATGAATATGAGATATGCAAGACGTATGCAACTGTGTCCTAGGTTCCTAGAACTTCGTCTACAACGAGCAATAGTAAACGTCTCAACAGAACAAACTTGATCGAGGTCCTTTACCATATTGAGAGCGTCCAATGCATATTGTTATGAGCTATAGACTATAGAAGTTTAGCAATAATATGCTTTGGACTTACGTTGAGAACCACAGACTAGATAGGTTCAGACAGGGCACTCTCTTATAGCAAATTTGACATCCCCGAAGCTTCACATATCATGAATGACAGCTTTTTTTTTTAAATCTGTCTCTCCGTCCGACGCGTAATTATAGGCAAAGACATATACGATTCAGCCTAGAAAGTATTTCTTGCTAGGAATTTAAAATTTTAGTTTAATGTTAGCATATTTCTTCATATAATTGCAATCACATTGCAATTATATGAAGAAATATGCTGTAATAAGTCATAAAAGGATATAAGGAATAATAAAAATCTTATTAGTTTCATTTATTTTTATTTTAAAATTGTTAAAAACTTTTAACTGTTTATTCGCTAGTGGGAACACGTCTGTACCTTTTAATATTTTATTAATAACATTTCAACAATTAAACACGCGCTCAGAAACAGCATCCAATGAATTCCAACAAGTACTTATATTTAATATGATTTTTAATACCTCTTATATTAGAAATCCGTTTAGGTCGATGTTCTAAGTTTTTGTTTGCTTCTTTTTTGATGACTCCGAAACATTTCCCGGATCAATGTGGCTAAAACTTGTTTTTCATAAGTATGATGCGGCATCTTCTCTTCGTTTTTTTCTTGGAAGCGTTTGAAAACTGACGTCCTTTCGTCTTCCAACACACCACTGCACTTGTTGTACATGTTGCACATGTTTACAGCTTCAGATATGGAGGATTATTTACGAAATTAGATAAATTAAACACTAATTCACAAAACTTTGTGGAATTGTTTGACAGATTTACAAACAGTGATACCAACTCTCAGAAATTTTTATCCCTAAAACTTAGGTCAAAACTTCTAAAATCAACCCTATTACTTGGAAAACCTTCTAATAAAGACGATAATATGAAATAAAATAGATAATTAAAAAAATAAGTTATATTCTTTGATAAAACTGGATGTCCTTGGTCAATAATTTCTAATTGCCTATTTTAGATTGTAAGCTGGTAACACTCTTAACAAAGATGGCTGACAGAAAACGGAAGGCAGGGGTACGCGGGGGGTTAGGGAAGTGTCAGATGAAATACGTGAACCATAGACTATAAGGTTGAGATATTTTACTTGAAGATTACCTGACCTGTTGAGAACTAAGTAAACATGACACAGGAGGTCAGGGGACCTTGTTTGCAAATAGCTCTTTGATATTCAAAGTGTTGAATAAACAGTCTCAACCGCTACGATTAATTGCACGGCTACAACCAATCCGCTTGTTTATTCTTTACATTTTTCTGGTAAACTTAGTTTTTTATTACCCTTTGGGGATTATTTCGTCCCCTACGTCAGTGTGTAACCTTTATAGAGGGCAAAATAATGAGGGCTGTGATTTATACAACGTCTTATCCTATAGATAACCATTGACAAACTTTCGTATAGGTAATTTGTTTGTTTTCCAAATAATGTAGTGGAAAAAAGTGGATTTGAATGGGAGGTCGGTTCGATACAACGCTGGGAGAATATAAAAAAAATAAACAGATAAAAATCCTTATAAATGTCAATAGTACAAAGGACGCCTACATTCTGACTACCTAAATAAATAGAAAGAAAATCCTGTAAACTTTATCTAGGTGGGCGTGAGATAGATTTATCAGGTTTATTGTCGGAATATCAAAATGCTGAAGTCTGAGTGTTTCAGCGATGTTCATTATCGACAGTAAATCATGACATCAACATGGCTTAACGCATTTAGATGATAGATTAGCCCGGAGCTGAGTGTATTCCGGTTTCCCGGATTATCATAATAGGCCACCATTATACTGAAAACCCGTGGTAAATCATGAAAAAGTATGCGAACAAAGTCAACAGGAAAAGCTCAGGTCATAAAATTTAAAAAATATATACATATAGGTATAGCTGTGCCAAACAGAAGAAATGAAATGATAATAAAAGAAGTGAACAATTTTATGTTCTTTTAATAAAAACCATTGAATTCTTCGAATGAGGCAGAGGTCCAGATCAGATAAGTACTAACTGCTGTGCAATACGATAAATAAAGAGCGCGCCATTTTCCACTTTCTGGGAACTATTCCAAACTCGAACAACTCAGAATTTTATAATAATGGCCGGTTTATTCCACTTTGTTCACCTGGGTGATATCACCTGGGTGAACAAAGTGGACAACATTGGTGTCCTCAATTCACCTCGGAAAAATATCACCTGTGTGATATCACCCAGGTGAATTGCGGACACCAAAGTTCACTAAATCACGTAAGAAAACTCGCCTTTGTACACCCAGATATTTTTCCGAAGTGAACAAATTGGACAACTTTGGTGTCCACAATTCACCTGGGTGATATCACTCAGGTGATATTTTTCCGAGGTGAAATGAGGACACCAAGTGGTCCACTTTGTTCACCCAGGTGATAACACCCAGGTGAACAAAGTGGAATAAACGTAATGGCCAACCTAATAAATTCAAAGTGGCAATCAAACACCAATCGAAACTTTGCGTATAATTGAAAAACTATTAATAAATTACTTGAATATTATTCACACTGGAAAAATATCAATAACTAAACATTATGTTATAGATCTAATTAGGTTAGTAAAACCACATTTCAGTTCCACCATGTTTAATTAATACCTAATGATTAGGTTGACTGTTAGTTAATCAACTTTCACTAAATAAATCACACATGCTGAATTCGCAGTCCCTTTTTTTACATTTGCCTACTGTAATCGAGTTGTTATGTTTATGTTGTTTGTTCAGCATATGTATTCAAAGAAATAAACACAATTTATCACTTCGTATATAGTGCGGGAAAACGCCGCGAGAAAACTTACTGTAGCCTATAACAACAGGCTGATGGAAAGCGTTGTCTGTCACGTCGCATGAATTACCGGCGCAATATATACATAGATAAGTTAAGTGTCACTCACTACGATGATTGACGTTCTATGAGCAAACCCTCCCATATACTCCATTTTTCTTCGATCCTCCGCACCTCACACGCGCCAACAACAATCAACTTCACGTTCCTCGATAAAATAAAATAATGACTCTTGTAGCTTCGAGTTAATACGTTGAATTGTTTACATAAGATCAGAAGAAAATAATTTTCTAACAGATAACCTGTATTATGACACGCACATGAAACGTTCATAATGTTTTGACTGAATAATTCAGTATATTGACAGAACGTTGATGTAGCTATTTTGAAATATACAAGTAGACATACAGGTGCTCTGTGTTATTGACTTGTTAGCTTACACCTATTGATGATGATGCTTCAATTCAGATGTAAAATTGTGGCAAGAAGTTCATATTAAAAGCGATTGCGGGAGGATTAAAAGGGGAGGAACTGGGGCCACATTCGCACACACACGTATTACTTTCCGTCTCTTCATTTTCCTTGAGTTTTGTACGAACATGTTCCAGATTGGTGTAAAGGGATTGCCTGTTATTACGAATAGAAAAAGGGACAGGTTTTATATAAAGAAAGTTGATGTTACAGACGATATCCTTACTATCGAAATCTCTTTTAGATAAGTTTCATAGTCTATATGGCAAGCAAACAATATCTACTTGCCAAGAAAAATCATAAGGAAATTACAACACAAAAGAAAACAAGATAAATAACCTTTCGTAAAAATATGAATAGCTAAAACACAAAATGAATGATGATTGATTGCTGTGTCAATTAATCATCAGAAATTATTTACCTATTTCTTGAAGACGGCCATTAACATAGTTGTAATTATTTCACAATTTATTCACAATTTCTCTGTCATTACCATTACCGTTACTTTAGTATTAAAATACCGAGTAATTGTTGATGTCGATAAGTAAAGGACTCACAAATAGCTTTGTTCTAAAAATAATTAGAACAAAGTGATGCGGCAATAATCCCTCGATGTTAGGAGAACGGAAATTGGGCAAGTTATGAAGGCTCTCTTGAAGACCGTCTTTGTTCCGTTACAGGAATCTTTCTGACCATTACTGTAGTTGACAAGCTGCCTGCTTCTATAACCCAACTACTTACCAAGCTTCTCAAACTACCCCCACAAATGAAGGTACCGGCTTTAGTCCCAGGCTCCTATCTTACGTGCCTACATAATATATTTAGGGCCGCGCTGACTTGCCGTGGCCGCGTTAGCGTGATACAATATAATTACATGATATGGGCTAGTAAGTTTACGAAAATAATCTTTAAAACCGGCTTCGTAGATCTAGATTTAAGTAGCGCGATTTTAAACTGGCCTAGTAATTAACTAAGTAAATGGTTATTTGGAACAAACATATTGTTGCTGTGCAATGCGCTTTAGTAATATATACAGATATCTTAATATATATAAATCTCGTGTCACAATGTTTGTCCTCAATGGACTCCTAAACCACTTAACCGATTATAATAAAATTCGCACACCATGTGCAGTTCGATCCAACTTGAGAGATAGGATAGTTTAAATCTCAAATTATAGTCGCAATTTTAATAATATTATAAAGATTGCACCCGTGCGGAGCCGGGGCGGGTCGCTAGTATTTACTTTATGTTTGACTGTAACAGTTCCATTAGCGTTATTATAATAATTACAAACGTGTGTTATAATAATCTTTTCATCATCGTCGAACATTATATTTTCTATTATAAAAATTAGGTCCAGTCACGTCAATATAATAGCTTCAGTGCCCACATGTTCAAGAATAATAAATATACTTAGCTCACCATTTGCTTTACCATGAATTCAGTCAACATTTGCTCTTCAGCCAATTAGGCATTTTGCGCATCTCCCAAATCTCTTGGGTTTAGTTAAATACACCTGCGTTTTCTACGCGTAGCACTTAGATCAACGTTTCACAGGTTTTGAATTAATTATGTCATATAGTGAAAACCACGAGCTATTAATTAACTTATTATAGTCGGCGTCGTGTACCTGTACTTGGTACCTGTACGTGCGCGTCAATTTGTCTATAACTCAATTAATTCTGATCTCTCTCTCTAACCGTAAGCTACTCAGTAATATAAATTATTCTTGAACTGTTTTGGAACAGTTTAAAGTCACAATCGTGATCGGGGTCACCAGGTTATTTCGTAACCATCAAGATAGTCCGCTGGACTCGGTAGTCTGAAAGGAAAATGGTACGCCAAAACTGAAATTGCAATATCGACGTTCTTTTGTTTAGGTTTTTAATTTCAAAACTTGAGTGTCACGATCCTGACGCACGCCGCCATTCTGTTCCATTCTTCTCAGATATTGAAATGATTTGTATAACTATGGAGAATGATTTGTGCAAAACGAATGAAGTGCTTGAACGAGCGACATAATATTAAACTTGTTGAATTATTTTGTCATATAACACTGCAGTTTTTCTGCTCTCGAAGGATTTCTTGATATGTGGAACTAAACAGTTACTAACTCAGAATTACGGTTTTGAATTCATACATACATATACCTACATTTAACTAGTGACCCGCCCTGACTTCGCACAGGTGCAATTTGAAAATAAAATATAACCACTGTCACTAAAGAATATTGTAGCAATCTACTATGAATCTATTTGGAGCTACAGACAAAACCGATTCAGCGAGTCTAAAACGGCCACTTCAAGCAATATTCCTTATGATTCACTTCTTGCACTTCCAACAACGTCATTGGCTATTTTTCGACTATCAATTCGCGAAGTGAATCATTATCTGTACTTCCATACATTATTTTCTACAAACAAACTCACAAAGTTTGCCTCTTTATGAATTAGTATTTATTTTAGTTCTGTGTACAGTGTGTATGTATGTACTAAAGGAACCAAATCTTTATTGTTACAAAAATATCTGCTTTTTCACATAATATTTGGGTAAAAAGTATTAATCAACAGATAATTACTATATTGCTCACAATGAGAAAGTTATTAATTTGTTGGTCTGTAAATATGACTAGACCAAGTGCAGATGATTATTGAGGGAAGAAAAATACAGTTGAGAGTGGGATTTGAACCCGCGTCTTCTGGATAAGTATTCCAGACGCCTCATCAATTAGGTGACCGCAAGTCACACCGAGAAGCTGAATCTTCTATACCCTCGTTTGAACCTTTTACGGTGTTCATTCTGTATTCTTACACAGTTGCAATAGTATTGAACGAGATAAAGTATTAATGAACGATGAAGAAGTTATGTAACGTCTAGAGGTTGTTTGAAGTTATTTATAAGTTTATATATCATACTTTTACAAGAAAACTTTCTAACGAAGTAAAACTGTTCAATATTTTTATGTTAGGAACTTGTAAGTACATTTATATGAAATCTTTTCATAAATCTGCGTATAATCTTACAAATAAATATTATGAACGCGAAGAAGTTTGTGGGAATTAATGGTTTATTTTTTACCCGACTGCGCCAGGAGGTTTATGTTTTTCGAGTGTATGCATGTATGTATGTATGTTTCGTTGTGTTGCTCTGCAGCCTAAACGGCTTGATGGATTTTAACTTGAGAGGTGTCGCTAGATTCGTCTTAAACGTGAGAGTGTCACTGGGTACATAAAACTGGCCAAGTGCGAGTCGAACTCGCATGCAAAGGGTTCCGAACTAAAAATATTTTTTTTTAAATCTCTCACATTCTATCAAGTGGGGTATCAAATTAAAGGATTTTAAAAATGGTTTACCAAAATATATGTAACTTAAATGTTTCAATTTAATTTGGACTGATAAATGCTAACAAAAACTAAAAATAGTAAAATAAAATAAATATTAAAAAAAAAAAACAAAAAACCCGACTGCGTAATAAAACTAAAAAGAAAGAAACAAGCCCAGTAGTTTAGAGTTCACTCATTCACACTCACAGTCGGGGCCCATTCAAATTATACCAATCAAATCTTCCCAAGGGGCCCCGACTGTAAGTGTGAATGAGTGAACTCTAAACTACTGGGCTTGTTTCTTTTTTTTTTAGTTAAGTCAACCCGCGATCATGGCGCTTGCAACAGCGTCGAAATATCGGGAACTCAAACAAATAGATAATCACGGAAGATATCCCGTAAGTGACATTTTAAATTTAGAGACAAACCGTGAAAGCTTAAAACAGTGTGTACACATTAGGTACATTACATTCCACCCACCCGGTGGATGAAATTTTAACATCTGAACCCCTTCAAATGTTAAAATTTCATACACTTTAAACGTTAAAAAGTATGAACTATTATTTTAGAATTCAATACAGTTAAAAATAATGACAATCTAAAATTTTATGGGAAACCATAAAGGTTCTGGTAAAATAGATATAATTAATAATTTGAAGTTAATTATCGAAAATCTTTTAAACAGGAAATTAAATACAGGAACCGCCTCGCTTTTAATCATGAAAACTTTGAACTTCGTTATGAACGCGGTTTTCTCCTGAAAAACTTGGATAAGTTCAATTTATGCCTGGAATAATAAAAGTCGATAATACCCCATTGTTCTTCATTACAAGTTTAAAATTTTGTAAATACTATGTGCTTTTTTGTATTATGTGTCTTTAATCAGCGACACGATTAACATAATACGAGTACACTGAATTTTAGTCAGCATGACTTCCATTTTTCTTGGGTGGTGAAATTTTTAAATACACATTAGGTACATAACATTCCACCTACCCGGTGGATGAAATTTTAACATCTGAACCCCTTCAAAAATGTTAAAATTTCATACACTTTAAATGTTTAAATATTATGGAATAAGAAGATGCCTGAGTACATACATGTATTCATTTCTAAAGTCCAATCTAATATTCTCCAATATCGATGCAGAAAGATTAGGATTTGTTTTTTTTTTTTTTTTTTTTTTTTGCGTGGTAAAATCATCAAATGAGTCCTCCCACCCCGGGCAGGGCGGGAGGGACTGTCAGACTTCTACTGACTAAAATCCACGGTGTCCTTCAGTAGCCTGTTATGTTCCGGGGTCACGGTAAGGAAATAATCCCGCGACCCCGGCAGGCTAGGAAATTTTTGAAAATACTCAGAAGAAATCAGTTTTGGCTAGACAGAATAACTACATTTACACGAAGTATCAAATCTTTTCCTAAGATAAACAAACCAGGCCAATAAGATAAGCCGGAGCCCAGAAGCAATGTTTTCGTTTAGTTTCCAAAACAAAATGAAAACGAAGAACAAGATTAAATTCGACTTAAGTTACTTTCGATAAGATGTACAAATTGCGAGTCGACACCGCCATCGCCAGTCGACAAAACGGAAGGATCAAATTATACCTCCGCGATATTTGATCAATGGTTAACCAGATAACATTTATATGGAAACCCAATTGGATCGAAGGATGGCTGGTGGATTACGTGTCGTATCATGTGCTCTAAATAAAAGGAAAATGTAAGAAAGCAAAGTGCGGGGGAAGCAAATACCGGGAGCACGCAGCAAGTCATTAGACGGCAGGTCTTGTACCGCTGCGGGCGCTGAAGCTTATTATATGAGCTTCTCTTATGTGAAATAATTGGAGCACTGTTGTAAATATCATTTCGTAGTATACCGTATTATTATCAGTTTACTTGAATTATTTGAAAATGCGCGTGGATAACTTGACTTGACTATTAATTATGTGTTAACAGCAGGTTCCCCCCTTCGTGTAAGTCGAAAATTATTATTAACGTATCGAATGAACGATACTTTAAGTGTTTTTTCAGGCTGAAATCTCTCTGTGCCAGATTTCATCTAGATCATCCGTTCTGGATTGATTTACATGGATCATGGACTAATAACCGAACTACTTGCCTACAACCAAACAGGTGTACATACCTACATAAAAAAATCGCCTTTAATTGTAATAGTAATAATGTGTAATCAATGTTGGTAACTTAATCGCGAATGTTAAATTTTATCCCGGCATTACATTTCTATAGAACAGCTTTCGATTTTCATGCGGACGACGCCGCTGTTTTAGGTACCATGAGGGAAAAAAATAAACAGGAAAGTCGATTCTGTTCCATTAAGCGATGATAAATTAAAAGACAGACATTGACATACAAATATGTATAAAGAGCAGTGTAAGAAGTGTCACGTAGGGGAGACAGATACAAATGAATCTAAAAACGATTCTCTCTGATAAATGAACGAATACTTTCGAACATATCGGAATACTTACAAAGTGTGTTAGTAAATAAACGACAAGGCATTACAAAGACTCTAAAACGGCCACTTTAAGCAGTATTCCTAGTGATTTTACTACGCGAATTTCCAGCGACGTCTTTCTATTATAACATTCACGAAGTGAATCATAAGGAATATTGCTAATTAGCCGTTTTAGACCCGCAGGTTGTTCGTTTACACCAAGAGAACGAATACTAGGTTCTAATGCAAACAATTGAACAGAACTTTAAATTTAAACAAGTCTAAACTTAATATACTAATAAATATTAAAAAAATACAGTTACTTTTTACTTCTACCAACATTTAGGGAGGCAAAATCATAAAACAAACAACTAACATTTAAATAAATAATTCCTTCGTTTTAATTAAATGGGAACACCAAAGGAAATACAAATAGAACCCGTAATGGAAATAGTAAACTTTATTTAATCTTTCGCTAAAGTACCCACAGCCGAATTACCTAGATCCCACAAAAATATATAGTTCGTTAACAAAAAGAATCCGTATCAGGTTCTCATAGCTGTTAAATAACTACGGCGATATAGACGGCCATTACATTAGTCGTAAATACCCGTGCAAATCGTAAAAACTTGTGCTTGGACTCAAAACAAAAACTTAGCCCCTACAGACTCTTTTCATAATGTGCCTCGAATTTTAAGGGCGAGTTGATCAGTAGTTAAACTATTTGTTAAATCCTATACATTTTATAACCATTTGTTAAAACAATGTATGGTATCTTAATTAATTAGTTTAACTATAGATCAAACTGCCCTACAACTGGCCCTAAACGTTTAGGATTCGAATATGGTAAATTATTTCTACCACTTACATAATTAACTTTCTGAACATCTCTTCACTAAACAGTTTTTCAAGTACTTACGTTACTTTAACAATGTGTTTATCTAACTACATGTAATACCCCAATTTAGGAAACTTCAGAGAAAATTACTTTCCAAAAGGAAATGATTATTTAACGCAATAAAGTAACACGTGTTTGAAACACGAAAGTTAACAACTAGACGCCGAATTGAGTTTAAATGAACGTGTCAAATAACTTTGTTAGTTATTTATTATCCATCAACGTTGTTCAAGGGTTACGTTTTACTGTGTAAGCTTGTCAGGCAAATACATATATGACAGAGGGTAAGTACGAGTGATTTGATGCGAACGATTATTTCACGGTTGACGAGACACGTGACGGGGTCACTGGCAATGGTGAATAAGGAGGACCGGTACACAATCAGTCCCATGCAAACGGAAGCCCCCGCTCGCCTGCGAGCCTCTAATAAAGGAAAACGAGCTCCTTGTGAACTGAACCACGACGACCAAACCAACCGTTGGGAATGAAATACTCATTGTTGTGGCATTAAAATTTCATACTAATCAGACCCATTTGTTAAGTGATCCAAGCCTCATTTAGACGATGCAAGAACTCGCACGCGAGTTGCGTTACATTGGGGACTTAATAGGTACAATGAATTCAGTTGATCAAACAAATACCGTAATGTAGTCTAAATGAGGCTTAAGTCTACGACCTTATCGCCATCAATGGGTCACTACTCTCAAAAAGTAATTACTATGCTCAAGTCCATACTCCACTTATCAGTATTGGAGATTACCTTCCTCGTACAGGACTATACAGTACAATAAGACAATAGCAAAGTTTCTAGAATTTCCAGCTTCAACAAATACTGTGCCATTGTCGATCTACTTTATAACTCCTATTGTTTCTTTTACATTTTTTTTTCATCCAGCTTCAGCAGAAATACAGATTTGACAGAGAACTATTTATTTAATTAGGTTCTGGAAGTATAAGACTTAGTTCTAAGAATAATAATATTGTACGTAGTAAGAAAGGAGACGGAAAGGATTAAGATGTATAAAAATAGAACGGAATATGCACCGCGCGTCTCAAGTACAGAAAATGTCTGTACATACTGATGCAGTCAGTATGCAGAATGAAATAGGACGCCAATGTAATTTTAGCTCGGATCCCCGATGAAAAAATAAAAAAGTATTTTTGCTATTTTGGTTTAGTTCATTAAAATCCGAGGTAGTTAAGGAGTTCTGAAACGAACTGTTACTGCGATTGCTGAGCGGGAAAGTTAAGCAATAAAAGTTATTTGTTTTTGCACAGCACGTAAGTCGCTACTTTCATAATCTAAGAAGTCAAGTGGCAGTATTTTTGCGAACCCAGTAAATTGTTTGGCAACGTTTTTGGGACAATTTGAAAAGTTTGTTGACACATCTCTTGGCGCTGGCGTTCTTTTTTGTTCCTCTAAGTCTGAATGTCTGCCTTTTACGTCACAATATTGTAACTTTTCAGAGCTTCTTAAAGGCTTCAAGATGTCGATATTTTTATCTTCTCATGTTGTAGAAGTTCCTGATAAAATAGAAACATAAAATTTACTCAGATTGGGAGAAATTGGAAGTCATGGAGTTAGGCTTTTACCCTGCAGTGAAATAATACAGGTTAACAGTTTTTCAAATAATAATAACGTTTCTGTTTCACCTACCAGTATTTCTCCTTTGCCAATACCTACATATCAGTTTTCCCAATATTTCGTTACAAAATTCTGCGAATTTTGATCAACAAAGAGCCAGATAATTTACGATAATTCAAAATGCTTCTCGAATATACAAATTCTGAAATTCAAAATGCTTTGTTGGTTTAAGAGTTTCGTAAGTTTCAGTTGAAGCTACTCGATAATAATGAAACTAAATTCCCACCCACTCTGTAAAATTATGCATTGACTTTGAGACAGTTTTCAATGTTCAGTTTTGACTATGTTTCATGATAATTCAATACTTTATGGCAATGGTTATCCGAACGCTTGAAACTTGGATCCTTATAAATTGGCAAAACAGTTCGAAGAGAAATTGTTTGTTTTCAATTATAGGAAAGTATTTGTTTTTAAGGTTTTACTGTGGAGCTGACCTAAAAAGACTGATTGACAGAGCTTCATTATCAGCGCTCAAAGTAAAAAAGTACGATATGCATTTTTTTTTAAAATTAATAAACGTAAAAAATGTTGTAAAAAAGGTGGATCCACTGATTTCAGTCATATGTGTAATATTTGTAAATTATAAGAGATATCCAGGGTGGATTGACCACGTTTAGTGTTTACTTATGTACGTGCTAAAATAAAGGTAGGCAGTACACTGAATTGACAAAGTAAAATTATGCACAATATGCACGTACAAGTATTCATGTAAAATGAACAAAATTTTTGCTTAATACCGTTCGCAAAACTAAATTGGTTTTTCTGTAAATAAGCTAATTTACTCAAAAAAAAAAATAATTAGTCCGAAAGTTAGATTTAAAAAAATTGACCTTTTTTTTCTTGTGTTTACGTCAACCAAAACCGACGAAGAGATATAACGCATAAAAAAATCATATAACGCCTCTCGGTCGGTATAATTTGACAGACGTTATGACGTCACGAGCCCCCCGAGCTTTTATCTTTGTCAATATCCATTTATTTAAAAAAAAACATTGTTAATTATTTTCCAGTATGTAACTTACGGACTTAGGAGTTTTTCAATTTATTTATGCAGTAAACTAACTTAATGCAAGCTTAATTAAAGAAACAAATGCAGTCAAACAGCTCACCAAAATAAGTAACTGTCGACTTTTACTTGAAGAACTGCATGCTTTAAAGTGGATTAATTGGTACGCATAGCTGGCTACAAGAATAATATAAAAGATCTACTAAAATAACTTAGTAGGACCACTAGAGGACCTACTCTACCTCGAGCGGCGCACACCTGCATCAAAACCGGTTTCTATAAACATGATTTCACTCTCTTGGCACCACTGGCGTTGCCTAATTTACGCATTCAAGCTTGAGTCCACAAGAATATTTTTCTTTCTCCGGTTTTTTTTCAAAACGTTAATGAATATACGTTTTTACTCCTTTTTCATGAAGCTTAAAATATGTGTAAAGTATATATAATTTTTGTAAAGTATAAAATTTTACATCTAAATTTTTGAAATGACGTCATGTCTCATTCTGTTATCTTCACCAAAATAATGACAAGAAATTTCGATTCTCTTCCTATTATCAGTTCTGGTAACACCGCTAATTTGTGCCGATAGCAGGTATTAATTGAACAATTCAATATCAATTAACTCGGCTAGTCATTGGCAAATTTCGCCATTAACAAATTACACAAAGGATACTTAGTAAGTTACCTTTATACCAATAATATCTGCCCACCTGAAATCCATTAGGGATTGCTTATTACTTCAGAAACTCTAAATAGTGCTGAGACCTTATTTAATTAACTTTTAACAGATTATAATATTTTTTAACTTCAAAATTGGTGTTATTAGAGTTTTTTAAGACTTTCTGCACTCACAATCAGAAAAAGAACAATTTTATAGTGTCATAGTATCATGGCTGTAATTTAAAAATACCAATTTCCTCTTTGTATACTGCTACACATATTTTAAAATCCAGAATCCTTGCTAACCAGTGTCACAGTTAAAAGTGCAATGTACAAAGGTTTGCACGTTTACGGAAAGATACCGCATTGCGCGTACCAATTTATAACTTTAAAATTTTGTTTTTAGAAAATTATTTAGCCGTCTGTCATAAAACAAAACATATAATAACATATTCAGCCATTATCTTTTAACAATTAATTCTCCCAAATAAGCATCAACTTAGCTCCTATACAGCATAAATCCAAGCAGTTGTTGCGGTCTGGAAGTGCCTGTAACGCATACAATAGTTTATACCCTATTCACATAGCTAAAGCAGCCTCCCTTGCATACGGTTAGAGTCAACAAACGCACACATAGGAGGTTGTGGTGCTTGTAGATGTGCTATAGACACACGCAGCACGCGGCACACAGGCAGGCCGTGGCAGCGGGCTTCGCTTGTTGATACTGCGACGCACCGCCGGCGCCGCCGCCGCCGCCGGCGAGCTCTGCTAAGGTGACTCAGAAAATAAGTAGGTAGCTCCGCTTACCTGTACAAATCAGCAGCAAAGTAAATGGTGAAAGCAGCCGATTGGTCCCCATGTTGGCAGTCCGGATACTTTCTATCAATTATGCACTAAGAAACAATTCTTATGCGCCCATCTTGCACAATTTTAATAAGTGCTTAACTCCAACTTAACTGTTATGCATCACACACACAAAGTAAACGTTTACACTTTTTAGTAGCCGGTGATACACTTTTCTCAGTCCAATTGACTAGAACAGGCAGTTTCAACACTTTCTAACTTGATGCACTTCAAAAAATAATCTCATTTTCCATTCCTCAATGTAAACTTTGGCGCGAAATATCCGTTACAAGCGAACATGGGCACGTTGTACACGGGCGACGGTTAGCCCAAGGCTGAATAAATTTCAAATCACAAAGCGGCGCGCGGGAAAGAGACGGCACCACGAACCGAGTGAAACAGACAGATAATAAAGTTTGCCTTGTCTTGTCCGGGAATGAAGTGGCAACAACGCGCCGATTTTAATGCCGTCTTGCGAGTTTTTCACTAGATGGCAGTGCTACCTTCTTAGAAAAAGTATATAAGTACACTTTCTTGTATTCAAGATGTTCATAATCTGCGTTGTTTCTTTTTCACAATAGTATTTCAAATCATTTTGAGTTGTTGTGAAGGAAATCCAATGTTCTAAGAACTAAATAATTAGTAAGTTTCCATAAACTTTCCAACTATGTAGGTCTAGGTACTTAAGATTATGTGTTTTTTCCGGCGTGGGCTTTAGACGGATAATATTATGCTCAATTTTGCACAGAATACATTAAGGGGGATGCTCCAACCAGCCCGCGAAATTCAAATTTTTTTACGTTTTTTGCAATTTGCAGGCCAGTGACATGTTGTAACTTTATAAATATTTGTGTTGCGCAAATAACAAGTATAATTTTAAATATAAAAAATATCAAAAAACTCGCTCCATCAGCTCTCACATAGAAAAGGTGCATCATGTTAAAATCTCCGAAATCTAACTACGATGCACCTTTTCTATGTGAGAGCTGATGGAGCGAGTTTTTTGATATTTTTTATATTTAAAATTATACTTGTTATTTGCGCAACACAAATATTTATAAAGTTACAACATGTCACTGGCCTGTAAATTGCAAAAAACGTAAAAAAAATTGAATTTCGCGGGCTACATCGAAGCAATCACCTTAACGTAAACGTGTTACAATGCGTAGACGATGCGCCTACGCGACTTCACAGCCGTGGACGATGTAACCTATGTATAGCGGCTTAAACCTTGCTTATTAGGAGTGGCGTATACCTGCGTAGCAGCGTTCACACTGCCGTAGCACTGCGTAGCAGCGACGATGAGTCTGCGTAGGCCTGCGCAGCATCGGCGTAGATCTAAGAGTAGATCGGCGTGGCAGCGATTTTTACTTTTATTACAGTGTACAAATTAGTATACATCATACATGCGAGATTTATTCTGTTCATGCAAAATGTTGTATCACTTTAAATAAAGCGAAATAATGCTACAGTTCTTTTTTTAGAAATGTTAATAGCATTCTTAAAAACGAAGTTTCCCATGTTTCCACAAAAAGCTTAAAATATAAGAGGGTTGCTTTTTAAAAACTCGATATTTTGTTCAATTCTTCACACCGAGCTGGGTCAAGATTCTCTCTTGTGATCATTCAGAGCCTCTCAACTTTCCTTCATTCATAATAAACACTTGCAATATCCTTTCTTCCCCTCATTTCAGAAAGCTTTGATCTCGGGGGCAGCGTCATATTTTGATGAAAAATGTGTGACAACGGGCTTTAGAATACTGAAATTCACAGTAGAGCATTTTAAAATCGTGAATACATGCTTTGCACAAAAACAATTGTCAAATCAGCGAGATTATAGCTGCCAACGGGTAATCAAGAGAACGCTCGGCGTGAGCAGATCAAACGCTGCATCGACGCCGCCGGCCGCATCGGTGCTCAACAACTATTGTCTGAAGCATGCTTTATGCACCACGGACGCAATTTGCCACTCAGAATGAAGTACTAAATACTGGAAGAGCCACTGAATATGAATCAAAATTATGTACGTAACGTTACATTACAGTTACTTAACCAGTGACTGGTGGCAATATCGCGATGTAAAATCATCTTTTAATCCTCAACTTAATCATAAAAAATTAACATGAAATCCCACACGCTATGACCTACATATTTATACAAACTGTTTTTTAAACCTAACAAGTAATATTTGCGGAAGTCTGCCAGCATCAAAGGCTTTGCCGACGAACCTATACACACATATTTAGTTAAAGAACAAACTTTATGTGGCTTACCAAATACCTTGCGTGGGTAAAATACGGTTACCTCATATGTACTTAAGGGTAATTTCCAAATGTGATCAATTATGCTCTTCAATTAATTAAAAATAATATTTACTTAGTGCTTAATAATTTGCTACTAAGCTAAATAATTTGCTGTCTATGCTTTTAAACGTCATCATCATCAGCCTATAATGTTCCCACTGCTGGGACACAGGCCTCCTCTCTGTGAGAGGGAGTGGGCCATAATCCACCACGCGGGCCCAGTGCGGGTTGGTAGATGTCACATGTCTTCGAATTTTTGGTTCCAGGACATGCCGGTTTCCTCACGATGTTTTCCTTCACCGTTTTTGAGAGCAGTGGTGATGAAATAAATTACACAAAGTAATGCGCCTGGCGGGGTTCGAACCCACGACCCACAACTCGTAAGTCGGGACCGATACCACTGAGCCACCACTGCTCTCAACTCCACTGAGCCACCACTGCTCTCTGCTCTCTTTTAAACGTAGTTGCAGAGAATTCGCTCCGGTTGCTGCCAGCAACGCTACGTACGATAAATCGAAGAGCGCTTACTATTGAAATTCAGGAGCTGTGGATTTCCAATCTTAATTACTATTTCGACTGCAGCAATACGTGTGTGAGTGAAGAGTATCTTTGATTGCTGAAATATTCCACTAGTAACTGAACCTAGGTAACTTCAGGACATGTTGAACTACGCAACCAAAAAACCGACCTGAAAATAATGCTTATTTTAAGCGATAGTCAAAATACTCGTTACATATAACGTCATTCAGCCTCATATTTCTGATGAACGGCTCAACTATGTTAATACAAAAGTTAAATAATAAATATGTCATTAAAATACTTAACAACAAAAATTCCTGAAAGCGGAGAAGTGGTTTCACGTGAAATGTTAAAATTTTCTCTTCTACAAAGTTAAAACAATATTTTTAAACACGAAATACCTTGTGCGTCAATTTGTTATGACCCGTCTTTACGTTATAATATTATTTACCCTTGTTTTAAAAAATAATTAATTGATTGCATAAACTTGACAGTTTACACTCTGGTGAGTGAGAGAGCAGTGGTGGCCCAGTGGTATAGGTCCCGACTTACGAGTTGTAGGTCGTGGGTTCGAACCCCGCCAATCGCATTTCTTTGTGAAAAATAAAAAACGGTGAATGAAAACATCGTGAAACCGGCGCGGCATGACCTAGAACCAAAAAAATCGAGACATGTGACATCTACTAACCCGCACCGGGCCCACGTGGTGTATTATGGCCCACTCCCTCTCACAGAAAGGGTGCCTGTGTCCCAAGCCCAACAGTGGAAACATTTAGGCTGACGATGATTACACTCTCAAAAATCATAATGAAATGTCATTATGTTTTTTGAGAGATTTTGTTAGCTGTTGAAATTCGCTGTTGCAATATTTAAATGCTTTGCAAGCAGTTGTTATATATTTGTCTAGGCGCTCTGAGCAGTCCACAGTTGTTCCACTTGGCATAATTGGAATAGCAGCCGCGAATTTGAAAACGTCGTTATGTCAACAGCAAATTCTCTATCTCTACTAGCAAAACCATCATCAGAGCAGATTACTTGGTGGGTCTGTATACCACGATTGACACACCTGATGGAAAGCGAAGAAACAACACCGTCAAATCATTTAGGCTGCGTTTCCATGATAGGCGAATCGTTTATTATATAAATTATTATACATTATAGAAAACACAAACGTAGCGCAAGCGCTAACAGAACCAGCGAGTATAGGGCAACTCGCTGCCCGACCATGGACCATGCCCGGGTCGACGGCGCGTTGTGTCCCACGCGCGCCTCAAAGAGCGTCAGCATAATGACGGGGCCCCCCCTCAGAGGGCCCAAGCCTGCCGGGGTCGCGGGATTTTATTTCCTCCCCGTGACCCCGGAACTTAAAGGGCTATTGAAGGACACCGTGGATTTTAGTCAGTACAAGTCTGACAGTCCGCCCTGCCCAGGGTGGGAGGACTCATTTGATGATTTTACCACGCGTCCTGTTGGCGCTTGCGCTATGTTCGCGTCCCCGTATTTATACATTGTTCCCTTACGAGTACCTTGTATGCAAGTTTCAGATTGTATGCAACTTGAACAAGCCTGCATACAAGTTTCAAATAGGCAGTTTGAACTTTTACATTTTGTTTTTTCCATTTCAAGCAACTTGTAAACAAATGTGACGTCATACTTGCATGCAAGACTTGCCTAATGAAAACGCGCCTTTATTTCATTTAGGCTATCAAAGAGGCCCTTTTGAACTTTGAATATTATTGATTCTACACCGTAGAGAACACCCTATACCTATGGATAGGCTCTTTGAAATCTGACGGGTTATAGATCGGAAGGAACACAGACGACGGTGCTAAGTCCCACACATTCGCAGAAGTCATAATACATATGAATAATTAATGCAGCAGGGAGCGAAACCTAATAGTCCTTATCCGACCGGAACAAAACAAAATCTGCGATTAAAGTACATACCTACCTATGTACTGACATAAAATACAGCATTTAAGTTCTAAACACTCCGCCTAAGTTACTACAATATGGCAATCATCTCTTTTTCCTAGGATCTAATCAAACAAGGTTAATAAAATGTACCCCTTCCAAACCGTATTTCATTAAAACAAAAATTGAACGATTGCGCAAAGCTTTAAGGATTCCTGATATAAATAACTTAAGTCTTCTTAAGCAGCACTTCACTTTTCTCGTCGTTTCGGTCCGTAAATCTGTTTAAAGACAAATTAGCATTCTAAAAGAACTTTTGAAGTTTCTAGCTCTCGAGAAGTCTCATTGGTTTGTGCAAATAATATCGGAATCTTATCTTATCAAGTTGGATAAGCAAAATGGTTTTATTATAAGGAAATAAGGATAAAGGTTAAGTGATTGATTGTTATGCTAAGCTAACTAACTTCAGACAGAAATCAGCAACTTTCTTTGTTATTTTTAGATTGGATTATAATAATAATAAGTACTTTGAATGATTCATGTTCCATGGACTGTAAACAAGTTGCTAGATAATGTCTATTTGATAACAAACATTAGTCGTACTAGTTCAAATGTCAGCTTTATGTACGTAACCGATCCAATATTAGTCCTAGAACCACTGAATGAGGGATGTCGTTCGGAATATCCGTACAGGTGAAATGCTTTTCCGACATCAATAAATTACAATTTTAATGACTCTGTCAGTTAGAGGTTTGAATAATAATGGAGACATATTTTTTGTTTTTATATCGGTGATATTTTTAAAGGTTAAAAACATCAGAGCAGATGAGAGCAGTGGTGGCCGAGTGGTATCGGCCCCGACTTACGATTTGTAGGTCGTGGGTTCGAACCCAGCCAGGCGCATTACTTTGTGTAATTTATTTCATCACCACTGTTCTCCTCGCCTCCTTCTGCGAAGCAGTAATGCTCGTGAAGGAGGAGGCGGGCCGCGAGAGAGAGAGGACAGCGTCCTCCCTCCGCCCCAACCGCAGTGGTAGGCGCCCGCGGCGTCGGGCGTCAGCAGACGATCTCCGGCCACCGTAAGCGCGGGCATGCGGGCAGCGAGTAAAGGGCAACTCGCTGCCCGACAATGGACCATGCCCGGGTCGACGGCGCGTTGTGTCCCACGCGCGCCTCAAAGAGCGTCAGCATAATGACGGGGTCCCCTCTCAGAGGGCCAAAGCCTGCCGGGGTCGCGGGATTATTTCCTTACCGTGACCCCGGAACATAACAGGCTACTGGGAGGAGGACACCGTGGATTTTAGTCAGTAGAAGTCTGACAGTCCCTCCCGCCCTGCCCGGGGTGGGAGGACTCATTTGATGATTTTACCAAGCTAAAAAAAAAAAAAAAAAAGGTTGCACTCCAGGAGTGCCGGTAGAAGTGAAAACTTTTTTGTTACTATGTTTTATTTTAAAACTGGAGTAGTACAGATATGAAATTAACTAATTTGAATGACGTCTTACTCATTTTCGATCAGGGTCACGTGACCCTGACGCGAGTTTTAAATTTTTTACCCATTACAGAAAAAGTGTACAACGCCGCTAAAGAAGTTTTCACTTCAAAAAACCACTGCTCTCAAAACGGTGAAGGAAAACATCGTGAGGAAACCGGCATGTCCATAGAACCAAAAATTCGAAGACATGTGATATCCACCAACCCGCACTGGACCCGCGTGGTGGATTATGGCCCACTCCCTCTCACAGAGAGGAGGCCTGTGTCCCAGCAGTGGGAACATTTATAGGCTAATGATGATGATGAAAAACATCAAAATTCGAGAGTTGGGTCTTGTGATTGCGACGATAGGACGACACTTAAAAAAATTACAACACGGCATGAGTGAATTTTAAAAGCATCCAATCTTATTTAGATTTGGTTTATTAAAAAAAAATACGGTTCAAAGATTTTTTTTTAAAGTAATTCAATTTTTTTTTGGTAGGTACGCAAGCCTCACACGCATTGTTTAGCGAAACCTGTTCTAATCACCATTATCTATCAATTTGATCATTTATTTCATAAATTCCTACGTCATTATTCACTTCCTTTTTAAATCTTTCCACGTTTAGGGTATATTAAATAGTTACCGCTAATTGGCAGGCAGATCGGTAATCACAGATTAATGATATTTTTGCATGTTTTCATGTTGCGCATCGACTTGCATGCTTGCCACTTAACACGCACTTAAGTGACATGTGTCACGAAACACGAACGTTTTTGGTATCTAACGGGCGATAAAAATGGCGACATGTCTGTTGTTGTGAAAGTGGAATCAACTTCTCAATGTGGTATTTTACTGGATACTTAATTAAATTGAAAATCTGTTTAGTCCATCATCAGTAAGAATATTGAAAAATAATGGACACGTGTTTTTGAAGTGAAAACTTCTTTAGCGGCGTTGTACACTTTTTCTGTAATGGGTAAAAAATTTAAAACTCGCGTCAGGGTCACGTGACCCTGATCGAAAATGAGTAAGACGTCATTCAAATTAGTTAATTTCATATCTGTACTACTCCAGTTTTAAAATAAAACATAGTAACAAAAAAGTTTTCACTTCTACCGGCACTCCTGGAGTGCAACCTTTTTTTTTTTGAAGTGAAAACTTCTTTAGCGGCGTTGTACACTTTTTCTGTAATGGGTAAAAAATTTAAAACTCGCGTCAGGGTCACGTGACCCTGATCGAAAATGAGTAAGACGTCATTCAAATTAGTTAATTTCATATCTGTACTACTCCAGTTTTAAAATAAAACATAGTAACAAAAAAGTTTTCACTTCTACCGGCACTCCTGGAGTGCAACCTTTTTTTTTGTTTATCAAGGAATATTGGCAAAGATAAAACGCTACCAAATTCGAGAATTATGACTCATGACGTCATAATGCTTGTGAAATTGCACCGACTGAGTGACGTTTTGTGATTTTTAGGAGCGTTGTATCTTCGTCAATTTTGGTTACTTATTAAAAAAAATACGGGTTCAGTTTTTTTTTATAATCTATCTTTCGGACTTTTTTTGAGTTCAATCACCTCTTGTCCACAATTCATTCTTCAGGGAAGTCTTAATTATGCTTATTGTTTAACCTTTTTTCAAAACAATGCATTCAACTTCAAAAAAGTCAGAAATAGTTGTAAAATAATTTCGTCATAAATGCTTACGCATGGACACTTGGATAGCCGTTTTAAGGTCATAGCACATTATACCAGCACCGCAACTGCACAGCTGCAGCACGGCGTCACCTTGAATTTAGACAACGGCTAGCCGTTAGCGCGCTAACTGAGCGTTGTCCACGAGGTGTAAGCTCGCAGTTCGCGCGCCGTCTGCGAGGTGCAGCTTGCTGTCACCGTGTGCATAATTGTTATAAGGCATTTGTTTCGCTAGCAACTCGATGTCGGCCGCTGCGCTGTAAGCACGCCGTCAGCTCGCTTGCAGCGTGCGGGCTGCGAGGCGAGTTGTACGGTAGCGGTAAGCGCGCCGACTTCCCGCCGTTGGCTTTTTCATATTGACATTATGAAATATATTATATGACACATGATTTAAGGCTCTTATTTGAATGACAGGTTAAGAGCTGGGTTGGAGCCGTGCCGTTGCCGCGCCGGTATAGTGTGCCATGACCTTTATTCACTTTTAAAAGGTTTCTGAAGCTTGGGTCCGCAATCGAATTTTTATTTCCACAAAAATATTTATTCTCACTACTATCCCATAAGACCTAATCGCTACAGAACTTTGTGGCTTTCAGCATCAGACCAGCATTACAAAATGACGACACTTGTGGTATATAATATAAAGCCTGCTCTACACTACTCGCGAAGTTGCCTCGACGAAGTACTCGTCGAAGTTGATCGAAGTCCCGAAGTATATGACTACACTACTCGCGAAGTTGCCTCTGTCATCATTGTGCCCTTTGACTCGGTCGCAAAAACCGACAACAAATGGAAGTCGCCCAAAGTGAGCCGAAGTTGCACGAAGCGAAGCGAAGTGCCCTTCTACACTATCGTATTCGATCAACTTCGACCAACTTCGCGAGTAGCTAGCAGGCTTTACAATGTAATGGTACTAACAGCAAATATTGACGGCACGTTTGGCGCAGTGGCTGAGTGATTGACTGCTGCGCAGTGTGTCGCGGCTTCGATTCCCGCACGAAAATATTTAAAACCTACAAGTAGTTGTTCCGGATCTGGGTGTTTGTGTATGTAAGAAACTTACATACACAAACACCCAGATATTATGTTTGAAAACGTACCCACGACACATCAGAAATTTCTGGTGCTTTAAAATTAAGTAAAAAAGATACCTTTTTTTCTTGTCTATCCTATCCGTTGACTTTGATTTAATTTTTAATTTAAGCTGAGACTGAAAATTATCAATATGAATGTTTTGTAAATAAGCACCCTTTCAAGTATTTTCTTTTTCTTGAAGTTCCATGATCTATCTTCAAAGACTTTCATTATCATAAGCTCTTCGACAAATTTTCAGCAGCTTGAAAGAATCTTCGGTATTTGTGATATCGCTGATCATACATAAAAAAAACATTCAAGCAAATTGATAATCTCCAACTTTTGGAAGTCGGTTCATTACTACAAGGTAAGAGAAAGGTAGGAGGTACTTATAACAAAATTATGTTCAATTAGTCGTTAGATAATAAGCACTTATCTTATAGATCTCAATTTTCATACATCAACAGAGAGTGCTCATTAGGCTGAACAACTCTTGCTAAGACGACTTTACTGTATATGTTATAGTGTAGCTGGGCTGTTCGAGTTCCACATTAGGTGTTCCAGATCTTCAATTTTTATACGTCAACAGAGATTGCTCATCGGGCTGAACAACTCTTGCTAAGATGTCATTACTGTATTATGTTATAGTGTAGCTGGGGCTCTTGGAGTTCCACATCAGGTGTTCCATATCTTCAAATTTATTCTTTTAGCAGAAAATGCTCATCACATGAAACAATTTTTGCTACGGCGCTATTTTTGTATCTCTTATAGTTTAGCTGGTATCCAGCTGCATCTGGTTCGACTGGAAGCCGACCCCAATATAGTTGGGAAAAGGCTTGGCAGATGATGATGATTATAGTTTAGCTGGTCTATTGCAGTTCTGCATCAGGTGTTCAAGTTTTCAAGATAAATATTTATAGCCCAGACTTATAGCTATACAAAAAAAAAACAATCAAATCCGTCCAGTAGTTCCGAAGATTAGCGTGCACAAACACACAGACAAACAGACAAAAAAATATTTTATTACAATTTCGGGTTCGGCATCGATATAATAACAACCCCTGCTACTTTTTTTAAATATATTTCCATTTTACATACACAACTTTTCTACAATTTTATTATATTACTAGCTTCTGCCCGCGACTTTGTACGCGGATCCTGTTGCATATGCCAGCAGTCGGGGTCGTCAAAATCGAAGATCTGAAACGTCTGATGTCGAATTCTAGGAGCCTGGGGACGAGAAAACAACGGGATGCGCGAGACGATTCCAGACGTTCAAGATCTTTCATTTTTGTAAGACAACAGGAAATGCCCATCAGACTAAACAACTCTTGCTAAGACGTCATTCCGTAGCTGGGCTCTTGGAGTTCCGCATCAGGTGTTCCAGATCTTCAATTTTTATACATCAACAGAAGGTAAATTATGGTAAATTTATTATATGTATAGATAGAAGATGGATGGATAAAAAATAGATAGTTATAGAAGAAGATACCTATTCAACTAATTGGTACTATTCTCAGAAAATACAGATGTTTACCAGAAATATTAACTTCTTTTACAGATATTTTTGACATAAATATAGCATGTAAGTACAGGATCGTAGCCATGTCAACAAAACATTTTCTACCATTTCTGCGATGTTTTAACAACAAAATAATCTAATTTAGCTTGTGTACTTGTAAAATCCACTAGTGATTGTTCCCGGGAACTAAATTAATTAAATACTACCCACACTGAAACACACAAATGTCACGTCAACATCCCTTTCCGTTTATAGGAAAGTTTTGATAATCTGGTAATAACACATTTTGTGTACACTTGTACAGTGCACACTAGAGACTACAGTATGTTAATGGACTCCAGTGCATACCGCCGCATGCCTTGGCATCCCTTAAAAAAACATACTTAGCATTTATTTCAAGTAGGCCAGTTACAGGCACTTTTGAATTGTCAAAGACAAATAAAATATAATTTAACAATTAAAACAACGACAACTCAGAAAAACAATATCAATATTTAAAATAAACAGTGGCAGCTAAGAGATTTACAGGTATGCCTTCGAGTCTCTACCATGCCGTTGTAACACGCGCCATGTCGCATAATCCCACCACAGCGAAAAAGTATGAGGGTAAGGAGGTCCGTACACTTTTTATATCGTGAAGGGAAATCCCTTTTGGTACCTTGTGCTCGATCTCTCAACATTGGAATTGGAAAATAAGTAGCTATTCTTTGGAAATTAACTTCGTATGTAGCACCCACGATACAGGAGAAATTCCTAGAGGGGGACAAAGTAAAAAAAAAAGTACACGTGAGTATTTGTTATTGCTGTTCTCGGCTCTTTATTTCATGCTCGACTACGGTTTGGCTGACCATTCCGCCTGGAATACAATAATGAATTTCCCTATTTTTATCGAAATGTAAATACTTACCCTGCCGCCCGCTGTACTCGTGCACAACTAAGGTAAGAGACAGTTGAAATATCCTGAGGAGACGACAAACAATAATTACTTAGGCATACTCCAAACAAGTGCCCAACACATCCTCATTCTCACCACTAATAAAATGCTTAAACGTTAAGCCGTCAAAACCTAAACCAACCGCCTTATCTAATCTATCTCTCGCACAATTCCTATAAAATCTTCTCAAAAAAAGTGAAACGTCATTCAATTCACATCTTTCATTCGCACGTCAGTTTCGTTCAGCCTCTTATATACTCTTTCTACTTTTCTTCACAGGGCGCTCATTGTTAAACTAGTATACTAGTTTAAAACTAACTGATTAACTAGTTGGGTGAATTTAGTGTATCGCGGAGTTTTTACCCTTGTATTGAAGTTCTTCAGCAACGCCGCGGGCTGTTGACGAAGTCCTAGGTAAGTTTGTTTGTAATTCCCTCGCGGTGAGGAACTTACAACCAAATACATACATAGAAACACTTATCCTAGCCCAGTTTTGTCATTGTGGATAAGATTATGGCGTCATTTCCCCCTGAGAGGTCTGTAGTGGCCACTTGGGGCGGCCAAGTGCCTAATAATTTTGACTTAGTCACTGTCTAACTGTATACCACGGTATCATAATAATAATAATCTTTGATGTTTATGTTCGTGTTTCTCACTTAGATCTTAAGTAGTCTTTAAACTTTAATGATGACTGACAAACAAACAAATTGCTATAAATTGTACGAGACGTCGTAAAAATATTATTCGCCATCAGAACATTGAATCTCTATCTTGATACTGATAATAAACAGTACCTCGATAAAAAAATACCGTTCCTTCCGAATTTTAGTAAGTTTCACGTTGAGAAAATCTTTATGGATTCGTCCGGGATATGTGAAGGTTCGTTTAGTATTTTTAAGGTTATTTCCTCATTTCCTTACTCAGTTGATTTTATTCTGGAAAAATATAATAAGTATTACTTATAAAATTCTTCTTACCTCTGAATTGTAGACTTTAGTCATTGTTTTCAAAACTTTATCAATAAAATAAATGCAGTAGACAGTAACTACTGTGTACTAACATGAAACTTTCCACGCTCTGACGAAAGCCCAAAGAAGTAGCTCCAGTAATACCAGCTGTTCCACGGTGCTAGATGTGGGCTATTTGTCATCCCACACGAATACGCAATGACCTAACAAACTGCCTTTACTTACAAATGCCCCAAAACATAAATCCAACATGTTACTGTTGTTTGGTTTCAAACATTCATACATTTGCTGACCAACCTTACGATCTTACTTATGAAGTTACATTACAAGTAACTTCATGTTATTTGGAAAAAAGTTGGCAGACAATCTTGTCTGTACTAATCTTACATCCAACTTCTTTCTAATATTCCAAATGCAAAAGTTTGGATAATGTAATTATGTTTGTAACTCAAACACAACAGAACGGCTGAATGGATCTGGATGAAAGTTACTGCAGAGATAGATTATGGTCTGGAAAAGAACATGAGTTTTTTTATCCCTTGGGACAATTTACGTCTACCACGGAGACGAAGCCGTAAGAAAAAGCGAGTGCAAAATAAATTCGATTGTTTTTGCGTTCTTGAACACATAAATCGTTCATTTTACGTCAAATCTGGCACGTTTGTCTTTAAGGATTATGCCATAAGCCTTATTGAAGTTCCAAATAGACGCAGATTTAATTTATAGACCGTCAATGGCCTCCTGAACGGAGTAAATTAATTAGAATTTTGACGTAGGCCGCTGTCAGCCGCCCCAGTAGTGTACCGCACCTCCGCACAGGAATACTAAATCCCGACCACTCCAACAAACGGCTGTGACTTAATTAAATTTACGCCGACGCCGACGTGGCCTTAACAATTTAATTCAGATGTTCAAGAAACATCAAACTTTTTACAACCACACATTATTCGCCTGGGTTAATCAAAATCAAAAACTTTCCAGTATCAATATTTATTGCAATTCTAATTCCCGTGAGGTAAAGTTTTGAAAAATAATGGACATCTATTTCTTCTTGGATATATAACAAAAGTAAGTTTTGATGCGTTGTAGACAATGATAAAACCCATCAAAACTCGAAAGTCGGGGCTTGTGGCATCAAGATTGTCACAATCCAAGACGCACTAAAAATGACACCACGGCATGACGTATTATGAATTTTATCAGCGTCGTTTCTTCATCAATTTTGATTTACGTAATTAAAAAAAAATACGTGTCGTAAATCCGAGGTATTCTCGATTGGACCCAATTCAAACGGGAATACCTCCACAAGCCTATTATAGTACGTTTTACGAATATACAAGGATTTTTAGGCCCGACGCTGCGTTAAACGGGCGCCCGCGACGGGCAACCGTCGCGGGTCCACGTCCGTGGTCCCGCGCGTGGCCCCGCGCGTGGTCCCGTGCGTGGTACCACGCGGGGACACGCGCGTGTATCCGCGGCTGGTTCCCGTGGGTATGCGACGGTCCCCGTCGCGGAGACCGATTTACGCAGTGTCGCTAGTTCAATTTGAAGATTTTTATTTCAATTTCAAGTTAAAGCGCGATATGTAAAAAGTTGATTTGGAGTGACACTGAAATCGAACATTTGTTGGATGTTTATACTTTCCTATTCTAACTTACACTTTTTTTTCCTATTATTTCATTTATACAAATACCTACAAATAGAATTTGAAACTAATTAACAAAGACATTAAACTATATACGAGCAACTTTTAAATCTCTTTGCTAATTAATTTTTCGCAGAGAGTTATAAGCAATTTTCATGTTTTGGTAAAAAAACAGAACTTCTCGGCTAAAAAAATGTTGGATTATTGTGCATCTATAATCTGTATCACCTCTCACCATATTCCGAATTTCAGCACCGGAGGAATTTTTCGAAAGTCTTCATACAAAAAAAAAATGCTCTCTGTTTGCTCCAGTTACATGCACCGTGTATAAGCACCCTTATTGACTGAACAAGCCCGTGCGTGTTACCGGTGGCAGGCACCGCGCGTAGACCCGCGCGTGGCTCCGGGCGTGGCCCCGCGCGTGTCTCCGCGCGGGCCCCGTTGCGTGGGTGCGGGGTGCACCTCCCCGTGACGGACGCCCGCGCGGGTCCCCGCACGGGTCTCCGCGACGGAGCACTTTTGTATGGAACCGCGCGGGCATCCGCTTCCGCATCCGCAGCGTCGGGCCTTAAGGTGAAACAAGTCAACATTTTTACCATAGAAACTTCGTTGGGGTTTTACTCCACTATTTGACAAGGTACATCCAAATTTAAACATGGTATCGTTTTGTCTCATTATTAATTTTGTCTGTACGGAAGCAGAATTTTGACATAACAAGCCATTAAAAAGTTACGAGCTTCCAAAGATTCATTTTTATTGCTAATTTTAACACAACTTTGGGCGTAAATTAGAAATTAAAGAAGCATCAAATTTCCAAAACAAAGTCCGTACCGACACAGCAAATTTATCGAAGAATTCCATGAATTTTATTTGAAATTGATTGATGCAGTAGTTTTTTCATAAAACCCCAACTTCCAAAAGCCGTTTCGTATTTTTTTACGCGCGCCTTTTATTCTGAATGATCGTGCATCTCACTGAATAATGTTTTCATCTGTTTTCTCCACGAGGGGATGACGCTCGCGGACACATGAACAATATGGATCGATTTCAGCTGAAATATCATGGTTTTTGACCATGCCTGCCAGTGAGTTCGAGCTCGCGACTAGCGCCGCCTTAAAGGGTGCCGCCCGTTTGCATGGAATGCCAATGCATGCTGCTTGTTGTAACTTTACAGGAAATATTAATTTTAAACTCACTCCATCAAAGTTTTTCACAAAAGCCTGTCAAAGGCAACAGCTACCCGTTATGACATAACACAAGTAACAAGTAGTTCATAATAAAAAACTGTATCGAGCTACAGTACCGCTTGTAACTGTTTACTTTGTTCAATTTCACTTTTTTTGTTGATCGAGTTACTTAATCATAGGAGATTTGCGGTAGTCAACCATTTTGAATCTTTCATTTGAAGCCGATCCATTTCATGAAATTTTTTACTACCAAAAAGGTGATGAACCTATTTAAGTATGTAGTACATACGAAGGATAGTGTATAATGTATATATTAAGGTCAACTGTCACTTGAAGATAACGTTTAGCAATGCAATGCTCTGTGCTAATTAATGTTTAATAGTGTATAATTATTGTCTTTATCATCTCTTAGACTTATTTTCAAATGATTATTGTGTATTTAAAACGTGCAAGTGTTAAAAATCGGTGCATGACGTTATTATATGTCATCAACTATCCCTTAGTTGAAACGCATTATATAGCAAAGGACTACTTTTTTAATCATAATTATTTTTTGTACAAATAAATTAGGCCTTTCGTCAACAATGTAATGACACAAGCTGACAGTAGATTCTGCGCCACGACTCAAGACCTTTTAACGCGGCGCTACTGTCGATGTCATTTACACCAAATTGCATTATAAAGTGGAACCTCGAATTTTCCGCAGGTCATGAGTAGTAGCGCGGACCTTATGGGAGCTTACCCATGGCAATCAACCTTACCACTACGACATAGGACATAAAACACGTTAATATCTACGGGTAGATGAAATACAAAACAAGATCGCCACGACGACGTCAAGTCAATCGAATTGCATCATTATTTATTATTAGTGATAAGGTTGATTATCTTCACTTGTAGTTGAAATCTGTCGAATCTCGTCATGGGTGAAGTCTCATTGTAATTTTGACAACAACTGCCAAAATTACAATCAGTACCCTTAGCACGAGTTTTCACTCTTTTACTTTACAGCGTCTTTACAGTATTTATAACACATTTGCTCGTAAAAGGTCTCTTACTACACCTATTTCAGTATCGTAATGTATCTTATTACGCACTAGTGCGTAATGGTAAAGTAAAACGCACTAGTGCGTAATGGTAAAGTAAAACGCACGGTTTATTAAGATGCTCCGTCTAAGGGCCGATTTTACCATTTCAATTGAACGCGATCACTTCAGGCTAATCTCAGTTTAGGCATTTAACCGAGTTCAAAGGCCCAAATTGGACTTTACCAACACAAACTGAACTCAGTTAGAGCTTGAACTCGTTTAATTTCTGAACGCCCAATTTTTTACGGTTAACGTGGCTAAACGCAGATCAAATGATATTATGTCATCTGTCATCGTGTTGTTGAATGTTGTGGAAATTTCGTGTTTTCGAAGAAATCGGCTTTTATTAATAAAATAAAAGCATGAAAAGGGCTCTATCGCTTGCATTTGATGAAACTTACGATGAAAATACTATTCGCCATCGCCGACCAAGATGGATCCGTGAGCGAGAAGAACCTTTTGTTACCCTTGATGATAAGGATTTTGTAATAAAGATATGGTGGTAGGTAATGACAGAATTCAGAAATTCCTGAAAAGCGAGGTTAGTATTGCCAGTTAAGAATAAAATATCCGGAACAAACGATGATTTCATTATTTTAAACTTCAAATTGTTAATATTTAAGTATAATACAATTACTCTATACTTTAACTAGCACTTTGCCCGCGACTTCGTCAAACAATTTTGTAATCTTGCAACAAATTGTAATTGCCAAACTATTTTTTCGCGGGATGGCTATTTTGCCAACTGTCACTTCAAGTTTTGTCTATGGTTATTGCAATTGTTTTGGAGTTTACGTTCTATGTTGAAAGTAAACTTAGTTTTCGTAAACGCGATCAAAATGTGGCCGGTAAAATCAATTTGTGCTTGAACCAAGATCGAACGCTTTTGTAAACGCGATCGATTTGAACTTAGTTTTATTGAACTCCGTTTAATGGGCAACTGGTAAAATCGGCCCTAAAACGAACGGTACTTTTTTAAATCTTAGCAAAGAGTTTTTATGTCAGAAAAGTCGTCAACGTTTTATGAATAAAATTAACTTTGGGAGATGAAATATAATAAATAAACATTTTATTCTTTAATTTAATTAATTTTGACAATTAATTACAACCATTTATTTTTAATAAAAACACAAAAGTACGAATTTATTTTATTAGTAATACTGGCTGTTTTTGTGCCGTTGCCATAAACAAAAGACGCTGATGCGCGCATCGCTAATTTGTGAAAAAGTAAAAATTATTCCGCGTGCTTTTTCTTTTTGCTGTAATTATTTTATTTATTTACTCACAAATGTGTTATAAAACGTCGTATGACATACGTGCGGTTTGATAATTACAGCCTCTGCTTTCATATAGCACTCGCTTTACGGCTCGTGCTAGCAATATCGCCTCAGCTGTAATTATCAACTTACCGCACTTACTTATATCATAATGTACTATTACAGCGTTTCTTGTATGAAAAACCGGCCAAGTGCGTGTCGGGCCACGCACAGTGTAGGGTTCCGTAGTTGCCCATCAAAATACTTATGCGAACTAATTAAACTGATTCGCTGAGTTTAATTTTAAAAAGAAGAATTTTCAAAATCAGTCCAGGCGTCTTTGAGAAATCGGGGAAAATACATAAAAAAAAAGATTACGACGAATTGAGAACCTCCTCCTTTTTTTGAAGTTAGTTATAAATAGTTGACAATAAAAACCTACCTATCCCCAAAACATACCCACCTATTATAGCTGTAAAAATAAAGTTTGTAAAACTTACATTTGCAGTTGAAGAACATGTTCTGCGATACATTTTGTTTAGGAAAATATGCTATCCAAGTACGTTTTATAAGTTGGTCGACTATTACTCGTAAACTTGTAAAGCCTACTTAGTCATGATAATTTTCCTTCAAACTTCGTTATTTAAACTACTATTGTGAATTTTTTCACACCCCCAAACATAACCGTTTAGCTGGTAGAAGGGGGGGACACTCGAGTCGAGCAAAAATTAGCACTTTAAAGCTTAATATTTCACAAACGAATCTTTTTATCAAAAAATTGTTAATGGAAACTATCAATATTTTTTAAAGACCTATTTAATGATACCCCACACTAAGGGGTACGCGAGAAATAAAAAAAACATCCCCACTTTACGTGTACAGGAGGTAATTTTACGAGATTTTATTTTACCACTTTTTCGGCACAACAAATCCGTATATTTACACCAAATTACAGCTTTCTAGTACTGGGCGTCTCTGAGCTAAACTGCGGACAGACGGACGGACGGACGGACGGACGGACGGACATGGCGAAACTATAAGGGTTCCTTGTTGACTACGGAACCCTAAAAATGGAACAGCGCCTCTGGTGTGCGAAGAAGGAACTAATTTTTTCCTTGAAAATTATCAATTTCCAAGGAAAAAATGAATAAAGTAAAAGAGTGAAAAGTCGTGCTAAGGGTACTGTTTATTCTAAATCTCTTCTTAGTCGTCCCATCTGACTTGTACATTTATAAATCTGTAAAATATTTGCGAGTATCGTTCGCAAGTGTCATCTCCGTTGCTCTCGCAGATATTTTATATGCTGCAGTCGTAGCGTAGCCAAGAGTTTTGCGATATTTATTAAAAGTCAACCTCTATCCCCGCTGGTATCTCTGGTATCCGGTACTCGTCCATTTGATTCCGTAATATTCATACGAGTCTTAGAAATTCGTTTTCTTTATGCAAATATCCCACGCCGTAAAACTTTGAGGCCCTTACCCAAAAGAAAATATATGTACATATACCCAACAGTTATGAGCCAGCAACAAATCAAATCTGATTGTAAACAGAGGTTTTTTTTTAGTTTAGCAGCAATAGCTGTAATCATAATAACAAACTGAAACCCGGCTTTCAGTACCGGCGTTAGGGTAAGGCGCGGTTAGGCGACCGCCCAGGGCGCCGAATACGAAGGGGCGCCGCAGCGCAGGCCCACTTTCTCGTTAATTTCCCAAATTCTTTCATCATATTTTTAGGGGATAAACCCAAAACCCGTCTAAAGAAAACACAATTCAAGGAACGTTTGTGCAAAATTGACAGAGAGTCATGCACGTTAGTTGAACATTTTCTGAATCAGTGGCGATCTTTTCATACAAGCCCAAAAGAAAAATGCTCGATAGAGAATCAATATCAAACCCGAACTATTTAAAAGTTCGCGCGCTTAATTCTCATCAAAATAACACAAAGTATCTACCTACGCCACACTACTACGCATCGCGATTGGTCGAATGATCGCGCGCAAAGTTTCGCATTTGCAGCATCTACATAAATATAGCTATCACGCTTACACGTACCGGGCTTTTACCGGGCTTTCAAATACTATCTCTCGTCTCTTTCGCACTTTAGCGATGTGCCGTGTCACGAGTTATGACCTTGTGCGTTTACAAATCGATCTGTATGAAGATTTAAGCCCTGCATGCGTATGAAGTTGTACGCGTATTGTCACTTTGCAAACTCTGCAGTGTTGCCGTTTTAGCGACCGTTGTGAGATCTTGGAGATTTTTAAAAAGTTTAGAGACTTTAAGATTTAGCAACAATAAAAACTAGCGACTAAAATAACTTAAATAACGAAATTAAATATTCAAGCAATATCATAAATATACAAAATTGCGACTTCTAGCTAGATTTTTCATATACCTGGGGACTTTTTTTGCCTAAATGACAACACTGCAACTCTGCGTAATTATTTCCCGACACCCGAGTGCAACTCACTTCAGTTTCGTTTGCTTGAGTGGGAAAAAGTTTTGTTGTTAAAGTTTTTTGTGTGTTTTCTTAGATTTTCTCAGTGATACAATTGTTTTAGTGACTTACCTACAACCATGGAAGTAATAGTACCTTGTGAGGATTTAAAATGCGTTCAAGTTTTGATTGGCGAAGATAAGGTAAAATCTTTAAACTTTGCTCAGAAAAAACAGTTAATTTCTTCATTAGAACCGACGCTTATTCTGTGTATTTCTCAGACCAGTAAATCGCATAAACGAAAATTTAATAGATCAGTGTATAAAACTAGTTGGATTGTTGGCTGTTCGAAGTAATTGATTTCATTCATGAGAATAACCTCGAAGATGCCTTTCCCGAGCTGTTAAAGTTAGCGTATCTTGTTGTATCTATTCCGGCTACAAGTTCTTCCGCGGAAAGTGCTTTTTCGTCTCTTACGGCCGATCTCAATAACGCATCTATCTTAAACCATCTGTTAAATTACCAATCTTTAGTAGCTGTAGCCGCATTTGTGCGTTTCAATAAACTCAAGATAGATAGGAATATCTACCTTTACCATTGATCTATCTTTGGGGAGCTTACTGCTTACCATAGTTATGTAAAGCTATAGAAAAAAAATTTAGAGCGTCTCAATAGCACTTTGGTGGTTAACTTTAGTTTGTTAACGTTACAGTCAGTTACAAATTAGCTATCCCTCGAAATCGGGCGATTAACTGCTGGTAGCAATAGTATTTACAACTTATTTCATTGAAATAATGGCTTTTTCCGTGATAATGAGATGTATGAGGCCGGAGTATTTTATTTGGTTGTACAATTCGTTTTTTCATACACTGAACAAAAACATAACCAATTTTTTTTAGATACTGTTTGACTTCATTTTATGTAATGATAATTTCATTGTATGGAAAGGGTAATTTCTGGGGAGCAGAAGTGGTTCAAATCCTATAAAACATTGACTAGACCTAATGATGAAAAAAAAAATTAAGTTCTACTGGCCAAATTTTTTCCTTCGCATGCAATAAAAATCATTCTCACGTGATGAACTAATCCTAACAGCATCATAATGTTTCTTTCTTAATTTTTTGTTCACCAAATTTCCGAGATCCCGTTTTTTTTCTTCCTATTCAATGAAAGATCCTTACCTGAAACAGTGTCGAACGGCAGTAAAAAAAGAAACCCTTCTTTTTTTGTGTCCAAACTGCAGATAAGGACCGATCTGTGGTTAACTAAAGTTAGCGTTACGCAAATTTTTTATTGAGACGGCAGTAACAGATAGATCAGATGTAAGAGTTAAGCTCTGGTAGCTACCCGAGTTTAAACTTCAGTACGTTATTGAACTCGGCCGTTAACGTATCAATACCTATCTGAGAAATACACAAGGTCAAGAGCGTCTTTCCGAATTATCAATGATAGCTATTGAAAAACAGTTGTTGGTAGAATTAAAACGATCACCAACATTTTACTCTGATGTAATTAAATAATTTCCTAAGAAAGATAGACGATTGCAATTAGAATATAAATAATTTAAGTATTTAAATTCCTTATTACATTCTAGCTATTTTTTAACTTTCGTTTTGTAACTTTCTGTTTTGTTTTTTGTCTGTAACCTGTTAGTTCTGTTACGTTACGAAGCAAGCAACTATTTACCATACTCGTAACTTTGTTCCCTCAAGCAATGAAGCAAACCAAACGGCTTTTTTCAAAGCCACCGGAGGTATGCAATTGCTGATATGTTTATTATAATAAATAATAATATTCCACAACTATCACATAACGCCATCTAGTCCCAAGCTAAGCAGAGCTTGTGTTATGGGTACTAGACAACTGATCCTGCATCCTCCCTGCAACAACAACATTTATGCAAGACAGCTGGAACCAAGCAACGTGCTTTCTGAAGCACGGAGGTAACACGGTATTTAATGACTGGTCAATAATTTGTATCTTCCAAAGATTACATTTATGCAAGACAGCTGGAACCAAGCAACGTGCTTTCTGAAGCACGGAGGTAACACGGTATTTAATGACTGGTCAATAATTTGTATCTTCCAAAGATTATAGATATGCGATTTATGAGGCGATATTGAATTCTGTTGGGTTTATAAGCTGATATCTCTCTTTGGTCTAATGATCTGGGACTTTTGCTCGCCTAGCAAGGATGTTCTATGCTTAGTTTGCCTTTGGTTAATCATACAGCTAATATGACACCCCTAATTTCAACTTGAATGTGGGAAATTGTTTTTCTGATTTTCTCTTAACGAATGCAACCTTCCAAAAAACATTTTCATTTTTCAGAGCAGTTTTGGCCAGCTGAGCACATTTTTAATATTCGTAATATCATCAATATTTGACTTGCAATCTTCTTCTATTTCAATATTCTTGACAATGATGATCGTTCTATCTTACTGTTTTCGATGGTCAACACTGCGTGGACCGAAAAGGGGCAATCTATAAGGATGTGCTTAGTGAAGTATCTTTAATTGATCATATGTATTGGTAGATTGTAGCAGTAAGTATAATGTCTACTGTTTTAATCATAATTAATGTGTTCATTCATCCTAGTTATCTGTTTCTGTCTATGTGTGTCTACATTGGCACAATCATTATTATAATTAGTTATTCAATGAGCTCAGTATTCATACAAAATTTTGACACATTCATGACCACGTCCAAGGTTGTTTTGAATATTTTCATGTGTTTTTTTGCAAATCTACCCAACCTGTAGGCTGGCAAGCGCGATCGATATATTGATTTATTTTGACGATTTTACAACAGTGCGCTTATCTCAGCAGCTACTGTATAACAAATATCATACATAAATAAGTGCGTTGTTTTCTTTCAATACATTTAGTTAACGATAGTATTGTGAGCGTGTCGACCTTCACGCGTCAATCCATAGTGAGGCGTTGCTCGGTACTCACTCCTCAGATTGTTGTGATACATTATCCTTGTCCTTGTGAGCTTGCCCCGAGCTGCATCCTCTTTCGTCCGAACGCTGCCTCAGTGCAAACGTGTTGTCCAAATTCTTAGTAAATTAAATATTTTAAAGTAATACGTTATCAAACAATAACAGTTCCTACTCATTAGGACATAAATCTAATAATCATAAATCAGTGCGTGGAACCTGAACGTTGTCAGCGCGTCAGAAGCCCCCCGTACCTCGACGTGCGGGAAAGAGAAGCACCTCAATAATTGCCATCCCGCCCTCGCATCGCTCAGCCTGTGCGCTCACGCACACACCTTTGCTTCGTCATCACCTGCCTGCTGGCCGCTTTGAATCGCCAAGACCGTACATACTTACCCATCGATGTACGTCGCTGTTACCTGCGCCAGCTGTGAATGAACTTCGTTAACTTAATTACCTGTTATCACCTTGCAAACTGTGAGTTTTTTCTCTATAATATTATACACTTACCTTCGGAATAATGGATCGCACTCCACCGAAATCTCTGTCTGTCTCAGACCCAAACTTAAACGCAGCAGGGTCTCCACGGCCAACCCCTAGTCTGAATGTCACCGTAAGAGCTACCGCCAAAAGAGTGCGAGTAGATGACAATGTGGTAACTGACAAATTTGAGCAATTCAAGATGGATATTACGGAAATGTTTACCTCAATGTTAGCTCCCCTGATAACGCGGTTGGACAGTGTGGAAAAGAGTCTACTTAATATCACACAGCAAAATGCGGATATTATTTCATCTAACATTGATATAGAAGAGACACTTGGATTTTTGAAAAACAAAATTATTGAATCTGATAACAAAATCCGTGAACTTGAAAAAGTGTTAACCACTACGCGGAATTCTTTAGCAGATATCGAGGAAAAGTCTGAAAACTTAGAACGCTTCATTAGAAAAACTTCAATAGAGGTCAGAGGCGTTCCGATCGTGAGAGGGGAAAACAAGGCAGATCTGTTAGTTAAAACTACTAATCTCTTGAAGACAATAAATGTTGAATCAAGCGACATAAAAGATGTCTACCGTCTACCTTATAAAGCAGGTTCTACATCGTCAACCGTTATTGTTGAGTTCACAAATGTCTTCACGAAGGAAAAATTCCTAAAGAGAACAAAGCAATACAATTCTGTAAACAAAACATGTCGACTTGATTCCTCACACCTAGGGTTTACCGGCACTTCATCTCCACTTTACTTCTCGGATCACCTCACGAATAAGTCCAAGAGGCTATTTTTTCTGGCTCGAGATTTCGCTGCCTCAGAAAATTATCGTTTTTGCTGGATCGCAAATGGAAGAATTTTTCTGCGAAAAGAAGAAGGAGAAAAATATACACTGGTCAAAAGTGAGACTGCTCTCATGCAATTACGCAGTAAATCACCGTAGATTATTAACATTTCATCTTACGTATTTTTATTATTACATTGTAAAAGTAACTAAAGCTTTCTCTTTTAAACTATGTCTTAGAGTAACTAAAACAATCAACAAGATTATCCACAAAGTGAAAATACAATACTCCACCTACAAACTACACACCTACCCTCTCATTCACACACCACATTCCAAACCCATTCACACTCACACACTGTATATTCTCGCGCGCATAATATCTGCCCACATCAACATTATCGCAGTTCAGGCAAAATGTCACAGATGCTGGGAATCGAACATTTCTTGTATTCGCTCATTTTATTCTAATATATTGTCAAGTAACTATAAATCACCCATTTCTTTTAAGTCACTATCAAGAATCTACTATTTATATGAAACGAATAAACTCTATACTGAAAACACACTAATAATTAACACTTTAAATGGCTAACCAAATTAACTTAATTGATAACATTGATAGTACCAACATATTTATTAGTAAAAAACACAATCACCCTGAACAATGTATTAGTGACTTTGGTGATGTTAAAAATCAGCTCACCATTGTTACTCAGAATATACGGAGTATTCTGAAAAACTTTGATAATTTTACAATATTCTTATCCAGACTCAATTTTTTGCCTGACGTAATAATACTTACAGAATGTAGACTGAATGAAAACACTCCAAAAGTGCAACTTAAAGGTTATAACTGCCACTATTCACAACATTATTTAAACCAAAATGATGGATTAGTGATTCTTTATAAATCAGAACTGAACGTCGATATACAAGAACCCCCCTTTAAAGATGCGAACTGTTTAGTCATTAACGTAGGTACAGAATTTAAAATCTTTGCTCTCTATAGATCGCCCTCAATATATAACATTCATAACTTTTGTGACTCTCTGGATTCCCTCCTTCGAACCGCTAAAGCACCATCCATGGCAATCATAGGGGATATAAATATCGATATCAGCATTGGTACAGACGATAAACGTGCTAACGAGTACTTAGATATCACCGGATACCATGGGTTTTATCCTGGTCACCAATATCCGACTCGAGAACGCTCTTGCCTTGACCATGCACTACTCAAAACAAAAAAAGTTACTAAAATTGTTGTATGTGAATCCTCTTTGACTGACCATGACACAGTGCTAGTTGGTATTTGTAAAGAAAAAAGAAACCATTCAGTTGTCTCTGAGAAAACAAAACACAGGCTTAAGCTAGATTATCCCAGCCTTCTCGGAGATATTCAAAATACAGATTGGACATATATATTAGACTTGAGTGACGTGAATGCAACAGTGAATGAATTTACAGACAAATTGCGAGATATCATAAACCGACATACTAAAAAAGAAATTTTGCGAAATTCTAAAACAATTAGACAACCCTGGATGACAAAAAACCTTCTCAAATGTATACGTAAAAGAGACACCCTTCACTCTGAAACAAAAAAACAGGAAAATAAAGATAATAACCATTTGCTACAAAAATATAAATCATACAGGAATTACTGCAACAATATAATTAAAAATCTTAAAAACGCTCACGACAAAAGTCTGCTAGACAATTCTAAAGGTGATTCAAAGAAAACTTGGGCGGCCATCAAAACAATATGCAATTTTAAAAACAATGGTTCGGATAGTCTAAAGCTACTTAACGCATATTCTGATCCGGTGGTATCATTGAATATGGCCAATAAATTTTTTGCTAATGTTGGCACCCAACTAGCTGAACAATCATTAACTCAGCTCAATAAAACCGAGTTAGAACTAGCCGACTTGGCTACTGCACTTGATAACCCCGCTTCATCTCTCTCAGACTCCTTCTTTATGACCCCAACTGATGCAACAGAAGTTGGTGCCATAATTGCTAACCTCAATAATGATTCCGCTCCTGGCTGGGACGGAATTTCAAATCGCATACTTAAGCTAGCACAGCATTACCTAGCCAGTCCCATCGCACATTTATGCAACCTCAGTATGTCGTCGGGAATAGTTCCAGCCCAACTGAAAATAGCAAATATTTGTCCAATCCACAAAGCTGGTGATGCATCAGTTCCATCAAATTATAGACCAATATCTCTTCTCACGTCACTGTCTAAAATATTAGAAAAATTGGTGAACAAGAGGCTGTTAACGTACCTAGAAAAGAAACAACTGTTATCGGCCAACCAGTACGGTTTTCGTAATGGCAGGTCAACGGAGGACGCGGTAGGTAACTTAGTGGAGCACCTTATTGATAGCCTTGGCAATGGAAAACGTTGTCTGGGCGTTTTTCTTGACCTCGCCAAGGCCTTCGATACCGTATCATGGCCTATACTCTTAAAGAAAATGGAACGGGTGGGTGTCAGGGGCATTGCCCTAAATTGGTTCAGCTCATATCTTTCTGAACGCAAACAGAAAATTTACCTGGGAGACTACCAAAGCTCTTTTGAGAATATGGCATGTGGCGTGCCTCAAGGTAGTGTCCTTGGCCCCACTATGTTTCTCATGTACGTTAACGGTCTCTGCTCACTCAATCTAGATAACGCACAAATTTTCTGTTACGCTGATGACACAGCCATAATTTTCCACGGTAACTCCTGGGAAGAGTCCTATGCTGCCGCGGAGGCTGGAATGAGGATAGTTGCAAATTGGCTACAACATAACCTTCTCACCCTTAATGTAACAAAAACTAAAACATTGAATTTTTCTGTAAGTAAAAAAACAACTGCCCCTAAACATCTTTCACTTAAATTCCATCAATGCCATTTCAGCTCAGGATGCCACTGTCCTTGTTTCGAACAGGTTGAATGCATTAAATATTTGGGTGTTTTCATCGATGCACACTTGGTGTGGAGAAAACAAATAGACTCAGTGAGTGCCCGTGTTCGTAAACTAATATACATTTTTAAAAAACTCAGATGTATAACAGACCTGAACACACTTAAAATGACATATTTTGCCCTGTGCCAGTCAGTAGTTACCTATTGCATAATAGTATGGGGCCTCGCTGGTAAAACCCATCTTATTAATGTCGAACGTGCACAAAGAGCTCTTTTAAAAGTCACGTACCAGTTGCAAATAAGACACCCAACAGACCTACTATACCGAAAGACTGCTCTACTGACGGTGCGTCAACTGTACATACTGGCGGTAATAATGAAGTTCCATAAATACGCAGTTGCCGCAGCCGTGGTTGACCAGCGCTCACGGAGAAAACCAAAGTGGAACAGAGCCTTTTATAAACTAAAATTTGGTGACAAAGCATTCTCTCGAATTGGGCCAATTCTATATGAAAAGGCCAATAGACTACTTAAAATTCACCCAATGACTAAATTTGGTTGCAAAAAGTGCGTTATGAATTGGTTGTTGGATTTCAATTATATTGAAACAGAGAAGCTAGTGACCGTTTCTTATTAATACATACACAAATACGCTCGACGGCGCGCACCCACAAAAATCACATTCTCTTATACATACATATACACACTTATACACTTACACACATATACACTCACACATATTCACATTCACATACACACACTCACACAAATACACACGTTAGTTACTCTCTGACTAATTTATTTATTTACCTGTAAGTGTAATCATCCCTGACGAAAGAGACTGGATCCTGCAACACAGGGTATCCTAGTGCGGGATCCAGTGTCCCACACCCTATTGTAACAATTTTTGAGTAAATAAATAATATTTGTATTTGTATTTGTATTTGATAAACATAACTTATATATTTCTAAATACATACATATTATAGATAAATTACACCCAGACACAGAACAAATGATCGTGCTCATCACACAAACATTTGTCCGGGGTGGGAATCGAACCCACGACCTCCGGCATAGCAGTCAGGGTCACTAACCACTAGACCAACAGGCCAGTCAGTTATTATATTCAATCTAGCACTAGCAAGCCTTCAGTGAGCTTTCTGCTTTGGTTACCTCATTCACCGCACGACAAGCAAGAGTGAAATTGAAGAAAGAAGAGGAAAGAAGAAGATGGATGAATTCTCTTTTAATTTATTGTACCTAACCAGTAGTTTATGAGAAAACTGCGATGATATACCTACATACTCAGTCGACAACTGAACTTTTTTTTTTTTTTTTTTTTGAAATCTGTTAAAATTTTATTGGGCTTGCCTTATTTTGCAACCCTAGGCCCGCCACTGTTCTGAATCTAGTTCATTCTGTTTGATCGAACGGAAGTAAAAGTCTTCAGTTTTCTTTTTTATAGAAATTACGTGATTTATGAGTGTAAATGGATAAATAAGCTATGGAAAAGGAATCCAGGTTCTGCTGTTAAACGAGCACGTTGGGCAGAGCACCGCCGCGGTGGTCGTGTCGTCACGACGGCGATAGGTGGAGACCTCTCGTGCCCAGCATTGGTCGAGGCTCGAGGCCATGCTGCGGGGCGAGACGGAATGGGAATCTTTCTTTCTTTCCTCTCTCCACCCCAGACACAGTGGTAGACGCCCACGACGATGGACGTCGGCAGACGGTCTCTGGCCACTCGTCACTCTAGGCGCGGGCATGTGGGCGTTGTTGACTCGCTGTCCGACCATGGACCATGCCAGTGTGTCAGCATAATGACGGGGCCACAGCCTGCCGGGGTCGCAGGACTCACGAATTACCGTGACCCCGGAACGTAAAGGGCTATTGAAGGACAGTTTCTCCCGCCCTGCCTTGAGCCCTTGAGTGGGTAAAATCATCAAATGAGTCTTTCATTTGATGATTTTACCACGATAAAAAAGTACAGCTATAATATCTATCCGAACTAGACTACGGAGACAAGCTGCCTGCGACATGGTGACCCCCGCCCCCCCCAATTTAAAGGCTGGATCCGCCCTTGCAGTTAGGGGGCGGCGTAGAAAATCTCGCCCAAGGGCGCTGGTAGTGCTAAAACCGGCACTGCCGGCTTTGATTTTATTACCATTGGGGACACAAAGAGAACATGAAACAATACAGATATTCCTTCTAATAAAGAGCCTTAAACCAACGCTTTTGTGGTTTTAGTTGGCAATTGGTCATTCAAAAGTTGTTTTAATTTGGTTATTATTCAAAAATGGAAGTTTAGAGGAAAGAAGCTGGGTTAATCTGCGAGGTTAATGCAGAATTATTATGAGTATTCCTTATTGTTTACAAAAATAAACTATATTCTTCGTTATCGTAAATCCTAACAGTTGAGGAGAATGCCTGCTATACATACCCAAATTGTAGAATAATATTTTTAGAAGCACTAATATTTACTCTACAAGCAAAGCCAAACATGGTGTCGTAATTGGAAAAAGCGCCTTGAGTGTTTTCGTATTCTCAAAAATTGCAGCTGGACAATTTGTTATCAACATAAAGACGATCTTATATTTTAACACAGCTTACTGGTATTAGTGGATCATACAATATGGTATGATCAAGGTATGATCTATATCGCAATTATTTACGAGTATGTACTTAACTTTGATCACATTCACAAAGACATTCTTTACCTAAGCTCATAAAATTATGAAAAAAAATGGCATTTAACATAGTAATCTTATTATGCGACCGACCCAGAAACGGTGTGCGGTGCTTTAATTGCCAATTAGGTTACTAAATTATGAAAATTACATAATAATTTGATTACAAGGGGGCTAATTTAATTTACTTTAAATGTCAAACAAACTGTCCGACATAGCTGTAAACAAGATGTTTGCAAGCTCAATATTGCAACTTAATTTAATAAACCTGTCGTCTAATGAAGGCATATTGTTAAGTGTTTAGTATAGGTAGTCATTTATCAAAGCATCTGTGTAATCTGATCTTAGATCAATTTAATTAGGAGCAAATTAATGTGTGATAATAATCCTGGGGTACTACTTACTATCTAAGCACGAAACCCGTAGCTTCGGCTGACGTTTCGTGCGTTTCTTATTCTTTACCACTTTTTAACACTTTTACGGATATAAGATCAGTTAGTTCTTTAACACTTTTACGGATATAAGATAGTTCGTGATACGAACTAAACATTGATGACACCGTGATTGATCTCGAGCACACCGCACATGGCTACCGCTGTCAACACTGTGTGGATAGCCTGGATAACACGGTGGAGCATACGGTGCAGGTATTTCTCTGACCCAATGATTTAAACAATTATCGGTAGATACAAGACTTCTATCAACGATAGCATTTTTTTAGCGTGCTAAAAGCATCAAATGAGTCCTTGGCGGGAAGGACTGTCAGACTCGTACTGACTAAAATCCACGGTGTCCCGCTATCCCGACAGGCTTTGGCCCTCTGTAGAGGGGCCTCGTCATAATACTGACACTCTTTGAGGCGCGCGTGGAACACAACGCGCCGTCGACCCGGGCATGGTCCATGGTCGGGCAGCGAGTGTCAACGGTAGCTTAATAAAAAGTAAGTAAGTAGGTAAACTCTTTTCTGAACATAAATAATAATTATAATATAAGAAGGTAACAGGTTTTGCAAATGTTTTTTTAGAAAACAGTTCCAGGATCTTCATTTATCCATGTTTGCTACAATTATTTTACTTGGGCAGAAATAATAATACCCTTGATGCCTTGAGGCACAATCCCAATAAATCTGTGATCTTAGGAAAATAGAAAATTCCGTACAAAATTACTTTATTCTTTAATCTACATACAGGAAAAGGTTTTGAATAGGACTGTTTTTAGGATTATATTATTTATTTATTTGTATTCTCATAAGTTAGGTACATACTTATAAACTAAGCCCCACAAAACCGTTGTAATGGTTTGACTGTGGGGTCGGTGAATCTCAGCAAACACTCTTTAATTAAAAATTTGTTACATTTCTTACTTAAAACTAAATTATTCAATAACGGTAGCACTTTCTAAATAATATCTTTTTAATATAATTTTAAAACTATTTTTATTATTTTCTCTCCTTATTTCTGCCGGCAGACTATTCAGTAGATAGGGTAATCGTTTTTTTAGGGTTCTGCCACCAAAGTAATTACCTAGTGACTCTGGGTACATTGAATCTACCAGCAGCCATAGATCGTGTGATATGGTTATTAATTACGTGCGTTAAGTTATGCTCTTGAGTACCTTGGTGGTTAACTGCTAAAAGATAATATTTTTGTTTGTAACTGATTGGTAGAATTTTATTTATTTGCTTACTTATACACAACACTGATAAGTAGGCATGTAAGGGCACTGCAAATTTTAAGCAATAAGTACTTATAATTATCAAATACTAGCTGTTGCCAGCGGTTTCACCCGCTGCAACTCGAAAATTATCCCACGGGAACATAAAATCGGGATAAAAACTATCCTATGTGTTAATCCAGGTTATAAACTATCTGTATACCAAATTTTAGCCAAATCCGTTCAGTGGTTTTTGCGTGAAAGAGTAACAAACATCCATACATCCATACATCCATACATCCATACATCCATACTTACAAACTTTCGCCTTTATAATATTAGTAGGATGGTTCAATAAATTATACAATGTTAATTGTCGATACTACATATTTTAAATAGTTTTCTATAATCACCTTTACAATTGTTTTAGTCTAATAATATAAATTAGTTTTCGAAATATATTAATAGGTAGTAGGTACCTATATAAATCGGCTTAGGGGTGCTGAAAATTGTCTGCCTATGTTTTGTGTTCCAGACAAACACGGATTATTCTTTTTATTAAAGCACTTTGAGGTATTATCCGAAGAAGTGCTTCAGATTCGAACATACAAAACATAATTAAAAACTCTTTTGTACAACATTTATAAGTTTCGTTAATTTAATTGTTTTTTAACAAAACAAAAAACGTTTGCCAAAGCCAACTTTTGTTATTAATCCTGCTATGACCAATTTATAAACGTAAAGAGTGTTTCTCGTTAAAAATAAGTTCATTGTAATTTCAAAAGAAACTAGAGGCAGGTAAGCTTCATAATGAATCCTGGCACTAAACCGGGACGCTTCCTAGAAAGAAAACAAACAACTCTTTAAAAAAAGGTATTAAATATCAGAATAGCATAGAAAATCTTATTAACTACATTTATTTAGCACGGAGGATAAATTCCGAGAACCAAGTGCACTAAATGATTCAGGAAATTCAGACTACGCTGATTACGATGGTCGGTTAAGGCTGGTTAAGGGTAAATACACACCGAGACGCGACGCTGTGTGCACATTTCAATAGAACGACTCATAATCGAACTTTATTTATTAAACGTAAAAATACACATTTCACCGATGACACGATACGACGACGCGACGGCGACGCAGTGCACGATTCAATAACGCAACTCAAAATCTAACTTTATTTTTTGGCTGGCCTTTGGCTGGCCTGTTGGTCTAGTGGTTAGTGACCCTGACTGCTATGCCGGAGGTCGTGGGTTCGATTCCCACCCAGGTCAAATGTTTGTGTGATGAGCACGATCATTTGTTCTGTGTCTGGGTGTAATTTATCTATAATATGTATGTATTTAGAAATATATATGTATGTTTATCAGTTGTCTAGTACCCATAACACAAGCTCTGCTTAGCTTGGGACTAGATGGCGTTGTGTGATAGTTGTGGAATATTATTATTATTATTATTTACTACACGAAAAGACACACATTTCCAGTATCGTCGCGTCACGTTGCGTCGGGTCGCGTCTCGGTGTGAACTGACCCTAAGTGGTACGTTACGTCTAATATTATTTATAAAATATAGGGTACTCAGCGTTCCCACACTTAAAGCGAAAACAGGCTGAAAGCTTCACTGTATGATGACAGAATGAATCGTATATGTGATTTATGTCATTGAATATTTACATATGGCTTTTGAGTTTTGACATTTATAGGATGAAAGTATTTCCGGTAAATAAATACAGGGTGATTTATAATTCGATGTGGTCCTTGAAATGGGTGATACTAGACCTTATTTGCAACAATTTTATCCCCGACAACATGGGGTCTAAACAGCCTGGTTTTGGAGACGTCGAACTTAAAAGAAAATTTTCCACCTCTCCCTCACTAAGTTCTTTGTTAGAAAGTAACGATGGTCACCACTCAGAATTTATACTTTTCTGATAGAATATGAATGGTTGAATCTAGTGAATACAAGTTTGTAATAAAACTAATTATATCTTGGGAAATAAAGTGTCATAAAGTTTCTGTTTTGAAATTTTCTGAATACTTCCCTTGTCTTTCAAAGGTTTTTTTCCAAATTAAATGTATGGCACTTGTATATATTATTAGGTACATACTTACTAGCTGTTACCCATTGTTAGACCCTCGCTGCTAGGCTCCTACTGGCTGTAGCGTGATGTTTTATAGCCTATAAGCCTTCCTCGATATAAAAAACTATATTAGGTACCTACATACAAATATTTTTTTTAATTCGAGCCAATAGTTACTGAAATTAGCATGTTCAACCTAACAAACAAACTCTTCTGCTTTTTACCCGACTGCGCGACGCAAAGGAGGGTAATGTGTTTATCACTCTATGTATGTATGTATATGGCATTCTAGAGACCAAATGCGGAGGCCGATTTTGATAATTCTTACGTCAATCGATTCGTCTTAACCTTGCGAGTGTCACTAAAGACATGACAGTAATCGAAATTCACTACAGCGACAACCAGACGCCATATTGTCAAAATGAAAAAAAAAGTCGATGAACTATGTCAAGTGGGGTGTCCTTGATTAAGTACCTATTCATATTTAGGTTCTTTTTATCATTTTTAATTTTAAATAATAGTTTAGGATATAGGTATATAAACGATTTAAAGTTGTTTAACAAAACAATCATTCTCGCTAATTTTCTTACTTATTGATTTACTCGCTGCCCGACCATGGACCATGCCCGGGTCGACGGCGCGTTGTGTCCCACGCGCGCCTCAAAGAGCGTCAGCATAATGACGGGGCCCCCTCTCAGAGGGCCAAGGCCCGCCGGGGTCGCGGGATTATTTCCTTACCGTGACCCCGGAACATAACAGGCTACTGAAGGACACCGTGGATTTTAGTCAGTAGAAGTCTGACAGTCCCTCCCGCCCTGCCCAGGGTGGGAGGACTCATTTGATGATTTTACCACGCTAAAAAAAAAACTTATGATTTAAGTTTTTATTTCAAGTATAAACGATAAACAAACAAAAAAAAAAAAAAGGTTGCACTCCAGGAGTGCCGGTAGAAGTGAAAACTTTTTTGTTACTATGTTTTATTTTTAATTTGAATGACGTCTTACTCATTTTCGATCAGGGTCACGTGACCCTGACGGTCACGTGACCCTGACGGTCACGTGACCCTGACGCGAGTTTTAAATTTTTTACCCATTACAGAAAAAGTGTACAACGCCGCTAAAGAAGTTTTCACTTCAACAATGAAAAAGCATGAAGAACAAATATTTTTGGTAAAAAAATCTGTTAAACACAAGCTTCAAGGAACTACTTTGGACCGAGCTGTGGTTGACTTAAGTTCACCCATTTTTGCTAAAGGTCAAGCATAATATGTAGCTTTGAGCTGAGTTAGGTCTCTAGAGGGACTAATCATCAGTAGTTTAGACCACCGCAAGTTACATAATAATTAATCCCCACGATATTAACTCCCTCAATGAAATGACTAGATTGTGAAATTGACCATCTTATAACGAAGTCAATGAATCGTAACTAAAAGTATGAAATAAAAAAAAATTAAAGTAAAACAAAAAAACCCGACCGAATTTAAAAAATACGTGATTAAATTAACTTAAATAATAAAAACTAAAAAGAAAGAAACAAGCCCAATAGTTTAGAATTCAGTCATTCACACTCACAGTCGGGGCCCATTTAGATTATACCAATCAAATCTTCCCACGGGGCCCCGACTCGGGCACGCCGCAATCGCGGCGGTAAGACCCCTCTTTGAAGAGTGGCTGGATAAGCGTCACGAGTGACGTCCTAAGCCTACCGCATGACGCAGGTCCTCACCGGACACGGAAGTTTCGGGAGGTACCTGTGTCTGATGAGAAAGGAGGAAACGCCTGGGTGTCACCACTGCGAGGATCGCCCGGAGGACACAGTAGAGCATACGGTGCAAGACAGCCCCGCTTGGGCAGAGCACCGACGTGTCCTCACGGCGGCGATAGGCGGAGACCTCTCGCGCCCGGCATTAGTCTCGGCCATGCTGCGGGGCAAGACGGAGTGGGAAGCGGTCGCCACCTTCTGCGAAGCAGTCATGCTCGCGAAGGAGGAGGCGGGCCGTTTGAGGGAGAGGACAGCGTCATCCCTCCGCCCCAGCCGCAGTGGTGGACGCCCACGGCGACGGACGTCGCAAGACGATCTCCGGCCACCGTAGGCGCGGGCATGCGGGCGGCGAGTAAAGGGCAACTCGCTGTCGGAAAATGGACCATGCCCGGGTCGACGGCGCGTTGAGTTCCACGCGCGCCTCAAGAGCGTCAGCATAATGACGGGGGGCCTCTAGAGGGCCAAAGCCTGCCGGGGTCGCGGGACTTATCTCATTACCGTGACCCCGGAACATAAAGGGCTATTGAAGAACACCGTGGATTTTAGTCAGTATGAGTCTGACAGTCCCTCCTACCCTGCCCGGGGTGGGAGGACTCATTTGATGATTTTACCACGTAAAAAAAAGGGGCCCCGACTGTGAGTGTGAATGAGTGAATTCTAAACTACTAGGCTTGTTCCTTTCTTTCTAGTTTTTATTTAAGTTAATTTATACACGTATTTTTATAATTAGTTTTTACGCAGTCGGGTTTTTAGGGTTCCGTAGTCAACAAGGAACCCTTATAGTTTCGCCATGTCCGTCCGTCCGTCCGTCCGTCCGTCTGTCCGCAGTTTAGCTCAGAGACGCCCAGTACTAGAAAGCTGTAATTTGGTGTAAATATACGGATTTGTTGTGCCGAAAAAGTGGTAAAATGAAATCTCGTAAAATAATTTTTTTTAAGGGTACCTCCTCTGGGGTGCTAAGACAGGAAACCTCCACGTGCGCCCATGGACTGGAGTTCCCTCTCGGATACGTCCGGGGGGAAGACCAGTTTTTCGGGCCGGTGCACCCTGGGATGCGGGCAAAAACTCTTCCTTAGGCACTGTGTGCCTAAGGGGTTTCTTTGCCCGTATGCGAATAGCCTGTCGTGTGGACGCTCCAACGCGTGTCCCTCTGATCAGCAGAGGGCACAGCGGCGGAGCGGGCTTGCGGACGGTGAGTAATGGGTAGCTCGCCGTCCAACCAAGGACAAAGCCCGGGTCGGTGGCGCGTCGTGTTTCGCGCCAAATGTCTGCTGGGGTCGCGGGTTTTTTCTTAACCCAGGATACCGTGGCCCCGGAACGTAAAGGGCATCCGAAGGAACACGGGTGGATTTTAGTCAGTAAAAGTCTGACAGTCCCTTCCGCCCCACCCAGGACGGGAGGACTCATTTGATGATTTTACCACCTGAAAAAAAAAAAAAAAAAAAAAAGGGTACCTCCTCTACACGTAAAGTGGGGATGTTTTTTTTATTTCTCGCGTACCCCTTAGTGTGGGGTATCATTAAATAGGTCTTTAAAAAATATTGATAGTTTCCATTAACAATTTTTTGATAAAAACATTCGTTTGTGAAATATTAAGCTTTAAAGTGCTAATTTTTGCTCGACTCGAGTGTCCCCCCCCTCTACCAGCTAAACGGTTATGTTTGGGGGTGTGAAAAAATTCACAATAGTAGTGTATATAACGAAGTTTCAAGGAAAATTATCATGACTAAGTAGGCTTTACAAGTTTACGAGTAATAGTCGACCAACTTATAAAACGTACTTGGACAACATATTTTCCTAAACAAAATGTATCGCAGAAAATGTTCTTCAACTGCAAATGTAAGTTTGTAAACTTTATTTTTACAGCTATAATAGGTGGGTATGTTTTGGGGATAGGTAGGTTATTTTTGTCAACTATTTTTACTTTTAACTAACTTCAAAAAAGGAGGAGGTTCTCAATTCGTCGTAATCTTTTTTTTTATATATTTTCCCCGATTTCTCAAAGACGTCTGGACCGATTTTGAAAATTCTTCTTTTTAAAATTATATTCAGCGAATCAGTTTAATTAGTTCGCATAAGTATTTTGATGGGCAACTACGGAACCCTACACTGTGCGTGGCCCGACACGCACTTGGCCGGTTTTTGTTTTTCATTTTAATATTACTAGCTGTGCTTAAATTAGACTTCGTTCGCGTGGATGTCGGAACTCATCAATGTATTTTTAGGGTTCCGTAGTCAACAAGGAACCCTTATAGTTTCGCCATGTCCGTCCGTCCGTCCGTCCGTCCGTCTGTCCGCAGTTTAGCTCAGAGACGCCCAGTACTAGAAAGCTGTAATTTGGTGTAAATATACGGATTTGTTGTGCCGAAAAAGTGGTAAAATAAAATCTCGTAAAATTACCTCCTGTACACGTAAAGTGGGGATGTTTTTTTTATGTCTCGCGTACCCCTTAGTGTGGGGTATCATTAAATAGGTCTTTAAAAAATATTGATAGTTTCCATTAACAATTTTTTGATAAAAAGATTCGTTTGTGAAATATTAAGCTTTAAGGCTTCAGTCTTGGTTTGCACAAAATAGAATCGCGTTCGGCCAGTCGATCGTACGTCAAATTTCGGGCTCCCTTCCCGCAACCCCCCGCATACATCCTGCCTACTGAATTATTATAAAACAATTTTGATGCGGTAAGAACATTGCTCTACTAAGGATTATTTAAAAGGAGTTATAGAAATTGTTGCTTAATAAGGAGTTTTAATATGACTTGGTTTGTGATAATACGAGTATCACACAAGTGTTTTAATAATAATAATAACAATCGTGTTTAACTAATTAAACCTAAAAAAAGGTCAGTGCAGCAGTTATGCTGGCGAAGGAAGAGGCGGGACGCGTGAGAGAGAGGACAGCGTAAACCTTACATCCCAGCCACAGTGGTAGACGCCCACGGTGACTCGGTCATGGTCATCTCTGGCCATCGTAAGCGCGTAATGGGCGACTCGCTGTCCGACCATGGACCATGTCCGAGTCGACGGCGCTTTGTATACCCTTTGTAAACCGAGAACGTAAAAGGCTATTGAAGAACACCGTGAATTTAAGTCAGTACAAGTCTGACAGTCCCTTCCGCTTGGCCTGGGGTGGGAGGACTCATTTGATGATTTTACCATGATAAATAAAATAAATATTTAAAAAAACAAAAACCCAACTGCGTAGAAAAACTAAAAAGAAAGAAACAAGCCCAGTAGTATAGAATTCACTCATTCACACTCACAGTCGGGGCCCATTCAAATTATACCAATCAAATCTTCCCAAGGGGCCCCGACTGTGAGTGTGAATGAGTGAATTCTAAACTACTGGGCTTGTTACTTTCTTTTTAGTTTTTTTACGCAGTTGGGTTTTTTGTTTTTTTAAATATTTATTTTATTTTACTTTTTTTAGTTTTTGTTAGCATTTATCAGTCCAAATTAAATTGAAACATATGTTATATATATATTTTGGTAAACCATTTTTAAAATCCTTTGATTTGACACCCCACTTGATAGAGTGTGAGAGATCATAAAAAAATATTTTTAGTTCGGAACCCTTTGCACGCGAGTTCGACTCGCACTTGGCCAGTTTTATGTACCCAGTGACACTCTCACGTTTAAGACGAATCTAACGACACCTCTCAAGTTCAACTCCATCAAGCCGTTTAGGCTGCAGAGCAACACAAAGAAATATACATACATACATACACTCGAAAAACATAACCCTCCTGGCGCAGTCGGGTATAAAAAGTCCTGGGCCATGCCCGGGTCTACAGCGCGTTGTGTTCTACGAGCGCCTCAAATAGCGTCAGCATGATGACGGGGTCCCCCTCTAGAGGGCTAAAGCCTGCTGGCGTCGCGGTACTTATCTCATTACCGTGACCCCGGAACATGAAAGGGTTATTTGAAGGACACCGTGGATTTTAGTCAGTACAAGTCTGACAGTCCCTCCCGCCCTGGCCGGGGTACCACAGTAACATCCAAGGACTGCACTCCTTGTCATAGGCACAGTCCATTACCACCTGGAGACAGAGTAACCAACGCTTTTGTTCATTGCTGGATTTTAATGAAGGAGCAATGTTAGCGAACGTGAATGTGATACAATAACTTGCTATCGTTAAGCAATTTACAAAACAGGTTCAAACGATTTTCGACCTTATTGACATTTATGCAAAAAACCGGATTTTAATGAAGGAGCAATGTTAGCAAACGTGAATGTGAGAAAAAACAAACTAAATTTTAAATGTCAATAAGGTCGAAAATCGCTTGAAGCTGTTTTTTTAACTTGCTATCGTTAAGCAATTTAAAAAACATGTTCAAACGATTTTCGACCTTACTGACATTTACGCAAAAACCGGATTTTAATGAAGGAGCAATGTTAGCAAACGTGAATGTGAGAAAAAACAAACTAAATTTTTAAATTTCATTAAGGTCGGAATTCGCTCGAACCTGTTTAGTTACTTCTCCATATCTCTGCTATATAGTATAATTATAATGTCCTCAGGACTAAATTATGTTAACTTTATTTCAACAGAATCGGTTCACAACTGAAAATTCTATAGGAAAATTGACAATTATTTCCTTTTTTTCTACTCATATAGGCCGCGTTTATTGGACCACGTAAGTAAAAGTAATGAATGGTCATAAATAAAATATATATATATATATATACATATCGAATTGAGAACCTCCTCCTTTTTTTCCGTCGGTTAAAAAATATATTTTAATTTAATAAAGTAGAGCAACCTGAGATGCGTAACTGTGCGTAATCACCGTTAGAGCGAGAGAAGGTGCGAGCGAGAGCGACCAATAAAAATTCGTCGTGGACCTCACGTCCGATCGCTCCGGCCGTCCACCGGCCACTAAGGAATTTCTTTTACAATTCTCGTTTAAAAACACTTTTTGAGAGGTTATTTGAGATATTTTTTATTGTTGAAAAAAAGCGCTTTAGGTATAATTTTTTTTTTTGTATTTGCTTTATTGATCTGTCGACATCAAAATAATCTAAATATTACATACCTACGATGCATAGTTCTTATGAAAAAAACTATTTATTGAGAGATAAAATCCGAGAATTTTGATAATATTCTGCCATCTTAATTTAGAAAATGAAAGATAAATATAAAAAACTAATCAGCGCAGTTTGAAGACGAGGATATTGCGGTCATTATGCGCTGCTCAGATTTTTAAATTAATTCTTAATTGTCTCAGATTGAGTGCACCAACGTAACTCGAAATGACGTTGGGCAGGAAAGAGCTGATTTGAACGCTTGATTTACCGTATATAATCCACTTAAATCAACTTAAAAAAAATAACTAGCTGTTACTTATATTATGGTTATTTATGTGCAATAATAATATTTCAAGCTATTGCACTATTTTGTTCAAAAATCACAAACAAAGTTACGCAAATAATTCGGCGCGAGTGAATTTTACAAGACCTGAGCCTTAAAGTGCTAATTTTTGCTCGACTCGAGTGTCCCCCCCCTCTACCAGCTAAACGGTTATGTTTGGGGGTGTGAAAAAATTCACAATAGTAGTGTATATAACGAAGTTTCAAGGAAAATTATCATGACTAAGTAGGCTTTACAAGTTTACGAGTAATAGTCGACCAACTTATAAAACGTACTTGGACAACATATTTTCCTAAACAAAATGTATCGCAGAACATGTTCTTCAACTGCAAATGTAAGTTTGTAAACTTTATTTTTACAGCTATAATAGGTGGGTATGTTTTGGGGATAGGTAGGTTTTTATTGTCAACTATTTTTAACTAACTTCAAAAAAAGGAGGAGGTTCTCAATTCGTCGTAATCTTTTTTTTTATGTATTTTCCCCGATTTCTCAAAGACGCCTGGACCGATTTTGAAAATTCTTCTTTTTAAAATGAAATTCAGCGAATCAGTTTAATTATTTCGCATAAGTATTTTGATGGGCAACTACGGAACCCTACACTGTGCGTGGCCCGACACGCACTTGGCCGGTTTTTTATTAAAATAAATGGCATACGACCAGCTTTGCCGGTCGCGTTCGCATAATCTATCGTATCTAAAGGGAAAAGGGGAATCTAAAGTATCGTACACGGTACAACAGTAGGGGAAAGGTGTACGAGATGATTCCCTTAAGGGAGATTGCTTGTAGATCAAATAATATTCTACTTAGCGCGAATGTAAATACGTATATACATAGTAAATTTATCTATCTTATTGTTGGCATACTCAACATTTTAATTTTTTAGATGCTTTACTATTAAAAAAACACATTTTTAAAACGTTGTCAAAGGATCATCTTGTACACCCCGGTGTCCAAGATGATCCTTGTGGTAGGGGCAAGATGATCCCAGGATCCAGGAAGAGATTAACCTAAATAAAACCATAATCTGGGTTTATTTTTTCAACTATATTTGATTGTACTGACAGCCACCTTATTTTTGACTTTAGCCCGCGTTTTTAGTGATAATACAGGCAACCCAAACTGTTTTCTTGCTGTGCTATATGGCATGCCATTTTTAACAGCATCCAGTGCTTTGATCATGGAGTCTTCCGACCACAATTCGCGTTTAGTTTTTTTTTTATAATTACGAGGCATAGCCTTAAACCAAAAATATATAAACTTAAACATAATAACATACAAATGGTTAAAATATCCCCGTAATAGTAGGTTTGTTACCGGTGTACAAGAAGATTCGTGGGGATCATCTTGTACACCGGTAACATAATCATCTTGCCCCAACATAAACTTTTTTATTCAATGTTCGATAACTTAAACTATGTGCTTTCAACTGTTACCATGCTATTAAAAAAACAAAATAGAGCAATATTCAAAGCTAACTAATACCACAGCCTAGTATTATAGTACCTAGAACAAATTAGATATAAACTTCAACTCTCCCTTACCTTAGATCAAAGTCACGGAATATTTGTTTTTTTTCTCAATAAATTTAATTGTCACTCTCGACACCATTACTTTTGACTGAGGCGGGGGAATATCGGGGACTACGTTTTACCATTAAAAACAACTAGATGACGCTACTGGGTTCGTTGCAATATCAAAGGATCATCTTGCCTCAACGGATCATCTCGTACACCTTTCCCCTACCTAATTAGAAAAAAGGTTATCCTGCAAAAGTAATTCTAATCACTTCTTGGACTATATTCTGCAACTTTATAAATAAATCAACACATTGAGGCTGATACTCCATTGCACAGAACTATGGAAGCGCAATGAAAATGCATGTAAAACGTTGACTAGAAAAAATGAAAACTATTTTCAGCTTCCACGCTAAAACCTGAAACGTACAGACCGAGTCGAATTTAGTACTACAATTGTATTGTGCTGCGTCAGACATTTCAGAACAACAATAGAAGGATAGTTTGCGTTTATAGAACTTTATTACACTACTGGCAATTGACAGAAAACTGAAATTGGCATTGTGATTTTGATGATAGAATTGAAAACTTTTATTACATTTATAATAAGTGCCGTTTTTGCGAGTATAAAGATTAGGTTTCTTACAAACTCGATCATTTTATATGTATTGAACATGGACAAAATCTTCCATTGTGATCAACGCAATGTCGCGAATAATTCTGAATAAATTGTATCACTTCATTTTTTCTTCAGATTCGTGCTTTTGTTGCAATCCGTGTAGCAAATAAATCACGCTGTGTATTGTCGCTCCCACAATTCCTATCGTTTTTCTATAGAAATTATAATAATAATTCTTCCATACTCCATTACACGCGAAAGTTTAGGCACTGAGAGGCGTAGGCAGTTTTCTGTTACCTTGTACCTACTTGTCTTTTTTTCAGTTCGGCAAAAAAGTCTTCGTAAGAAAAATACAACAGTCTCCGAAAGAGACAAATTTATTATTTGAATATTTTCGCGTTGAGTTAGCCGAGTTGGATAAACAAGTTTGGTTATATGACTAGAAAGTTGGGGAGATATATCAGAGATTCAGAGTTGGTACATATTTCATCGGGCGCTGTCAGCAGTAGATAGAGCACAACGAGTAGCCAGCCTGCCGTTTATTGGTAATAAACCTTCAAATATTAGGAGCAATATCACACAGCGCGGACAAGTGATAACTGGGGATCATATTTTTAATTGCCTACAACTTGGTGCTACAGCGCTGTTATGACATTGTCATTTGGCGCACCCGGTCAACGTGAGGAGGTTTTATTAATTGTCTACAGGCACAAGGTAGTTAACCGATGAATACAAGTAATAAAAAGTAAATATTAAAGTCCATAGCTGGGCATCAGCTCAGCAATTACCGTCGCCTCACCAATTAAATGTTTCTAACTCGCTCCTGGCTCTACGTATACATTACTAGCTGTTGCCAGCGGTTTCACCCGCTGCAACTCGAAAATCCTATGTGTTAATCCAGGTTATAAACTATCTGTATACCAAATTTTAGCCAAATCCGTTCAGTGGTTTTTGCGTGAAAGAGTAACAAATATCCATACATCCATACTTACAAACTTTCGCCTTTATAATATTAGTAGGATATTCAACATTTTTTACAGACACCCCACGATTACCACCTCTTCGGTGAAGTTTGTCTGTAACAATGTACTAAAAATATTTTAAAAAAATACCATTGTATTTCGAAATAAAATACCTATCCCTGGGTAGGAGGACCCATTTGATGATTTTACAAGAATAGAAAAAAAAATACGTTTTCCTCATAACTCCATGTGTAAAATATTCCAGTTTATCGACAATAGATAATAAAGGAAGGCTTTTCAAATGCCCGTGAGCTATTTCGGTTTCCAGAATCCAAAGCTTCCACGAACTCAAAAATCTAAGTTGAAAGCTGTTGTGTCTATTTCAGCTATTCGTCACAATCATTCATAATTTAATTTTTTTTCGTATTACATTGCAATACGTTTTTAGGTAGAAAGCTTTTGCATATAAGGCCCTTCGTACACAAGGCGACTCAAGTTTAAACAAAACTCAAGTGCAAACCCATAGACAAAGTATAAACACGGGAAGTAGGTTATCTTCATACAAACGCACCGCGCTCGGCTTGTATGTGTGCGCCATCGTATCTATGCGTCGCCGCACGCACACTTACTAAAATCTCGAGCGGTTTCAAGTAGCGCCAGTCGGGGTTAACACTGCACGAGGTTCGCGCGTCACGGCTTTTCGGCACCGCTAAATGAATCAAAAATGTCTGATAATCGCAAGAAAAGGTATTGCTGTGTGTTTGGGTGTATTAATAATTCATCAATTCCAGAATTGTCTCTGTTCAGATTACCTATTGAACGGGAAAGGAAAGCTTCTCACTTATTCTAGCATTATTTTTTTAATGATGAGATACCTACTTACATCTTTTTTGTTGAATTAGTTTTCTATCACACAGGGGAAGTAGGTAGGTAGAATGTTTTATATAGGTACTTTTGATCTGTCAACTGATTTGCCGCTATTGCTTTGTTTACGTTTAGTTTTGCCGATTTCTCAGTATTAATACTGAGATACTTAATACCTACAATTGTAGGTGTATTAACTGAGTAGGTACCTAACTAGTTATAGTTATAAAATCGTACCTAACGAAAATTAGTTAGTAATTGACTTATTATAAGTTAATAATTTAAACACAGGCTCTAGTCTATGTTACCGCCTGTGCCGTCTAGCGGCGAAATGAAGAGTCGGGACAGCGACGTTGCCGCTGTGTGGGTGCGAACGAAGCGCGGACAGTCGCGCCCACACTGCCCCGCCGCGCCACGCCATCGCCGCCCGGTTTTTTCTTTATATAAAATAATGCTGCTCTGTATCATGAATACATTTCTATATTTGATAGGAAAACCATGTTGAACTTTATTGACTACCTACCTAATAAGAGATGTGTCTACTGTCACCAGTACATAAGTGAGGCCTGACAGACCCTGTACCCAGACAATAAAAGTAAAAAGTACAACTTCCTGACCCTTGCCAATTTAAAGGTACTGAATTAAAATTTAGATAAAAGTGACAACCCTAAGACAGTAGGCAATTATATCGCGGATTGGGCCGGAGATAACCTACTTCCCCTCTTTATACTATGCCATAGAGGTTCGAGCACAAGCACGCGTCAATGAATCCCAAAATGGTAAAGTATCGGAGACTTGCGTCGCCTAGTGTACGAAGGGGCTAATGGAAAAAACGTACCTACAATCTTCTTTCTAAGTTTTTTATTATGGCTCAATGTTTCCTAGTGCTTTATGAGCAGGTTTGATTCAAAAGCGATTTCTGATGGAGTCTTTTGTCTGTGTATTTATTCAATTTAATGTTCGTTCCTTGAACTTTACTTGAGAGAAGCGATATTGAAAAGGCGATTTTTGCTTATTATAAAAATAATTTTAAGTTTTACCTAATCACTATACTTATACACTTTTCTCTCTTTTCCGCTACATAAGGTGAATGCGTATGCATGCGTGTTTACTTCTTTCGCCATCTGCGTAAGATATTTTTTAAGCAAGATAGACTTATACAGGGCTATTTGAACTGAGAGTTTGCTGGCAGGCCTCACGGGCTAATCTACAATAATAATTGAGCGCACCAAAAGTACACATCCGCACTCCCAAACTTTACAAACCTTCACACTACACACACTCACACCTACACTACATCCTCACACATACATACTAAAGCAGATGTACCTATTATATCATTAAATGAAGTGTTTTTGTAAAAGTGAAAATATTTGTTAATCGTTAAGTTCACGTTATTTAAAATTAAGTTTGGTTTATAATGTGCCTGGCAGGAAGGAACGCTGACACCCACGATATCATGTACTAGTTTGGGTGTCAGGAGTTTCACGATATGGAGCTACACTACACCACACTTCTTAAGGGTTTCACAAGAGCCCTTTCTCTTTCTGTCGCTTAGAACTGCCATAGTATGGCAGTTCTAAGCGACAGAAAGAGAAAGGGCGACGGAAAAAGGCGATTCCGTGCTGCCAGATGTAGTTCAACCCTAATATTACTTATAAGGATCTAAGTTACTGTTTAAACTGTAAACTCTTTTCTCTTCTTATGTATTAAGCTTATGAAATAAATTATTATATATTTGAAAAACATTATACAACCTCTCATGGCTGAAAGTACTCATGTTGTTAGTGTTACAAAGATGCCAGAAAGATGAAAAACGAGTGTTTCATACATTGTCAACGGAAAAATATTACATTTTGTATGAAACCCCTGATTATTTTATATCTTTTAGCTGGGTTCGCGCTGGGTTTCGTAGTACAAGTTGTATAGAACCATAAGCACTTTCAGCCCATGGATGGTTGTTAAAGTTCTACAAATAACCCTGTATACGTGTTATACATAATTCTGGTCAGTATAAACACCTTTCGTTGTTCCCGTCAATACTCGTACCTATATTGTCCGTCCGTACCCAAACCGTGAACAAGTCGAGTATACTGCTAATACATGTAAATCGTTACGGTCGCCATTTTTTGATATTGTATTCTGTATAAACAGCCTATCGGCCACTTTGCATACAAATTGTACATTCTTCTCAGCTGTAGAGCACAGACCTGTATAAATTACCGTCACATTGTTCCAACCGTTTAGCTTGATGTTTCAATTTCGCCTCACGAACTTGAAGTGTTCTACGACGATGCTATCTTAGTTATTTTAAACTCAAGTTAGTCTAGGCTGCTTTTCTTATTTAATAGAAGATACGTTGTTCACTGTAATTTTGGAATTGAGGCGCCAGCAGGCTATTTTTGCCTTTTCTGAAGATAGGCATGTCTAGAAATTTAATCAGGACCCTAGCTAGAGTAAGAAGCAAATCGTTTCTTTAATGTTGAACGGATCGAGATCCGTGACGGTTCGTCTTTTATACTAGCCCGCATCTGCTGCTACTCAAGGAAAAAAAAAAGAAAAACACTTACTCTTCAATATTACAATATTTTCATCTTTTGTTATAAGATTTCCGTGGTGGGTTAAAGCGTATAAGACATTGAGTAAGAATCGGCCTCTTTACATACAATAACGATATTTGCGCTAGGAATAGAGGAAAAAAAATAGAGTCCCGAGCGACTCCCTTCACGGGTTACGCTGATTAATTCTTTGAGATACATATCAGCACAGAAAAGGTCTTAAAATGTGGCATTGGGGAAAATACAAGTAGATATTCTTTGTAGCATTGTTGTCGGCCTTTGGGAAACTTTATGAAGTGAGATATTTATTTAAGGCTAGCGTTTACTACTTACATTATGATTCTGTGCTGAAAGGAAAAGTGAAAAGAAGCGCTGATTGCTGATTCTGTTACCGACTTCAATCTTTTACTTTTATTTTAAATCGACTTTGTTAGTTTCAAATTGATCACTTGATTTTTATTTTTGTTAAGCGTTTACTTGTTTCTCGCTCGGCTTACTAAATAGTATCTATTTCATTCGGTAGGTATAATAATATTTTAGGTCGGTATTTTGGGACACTACTCCAGTGATCCAAAAAACGTATGAAAAGCATCAATGGTATGTATGGACACGCAAAGAAGAAGATTGAAGAGATCAGGCATTTGAATAAATAAATAAAATGGTTGTTGAATTTTATTTGCTACTTTATAAACAATTTATAGTAAGGTGTTAAATAAATTAGACCCGTAACAACTTCTTTAACTGTTTGACAAGACTTAAGCCTAGGCTAATACAATTTTCCCCCCTGCTTGACAAAGTTTACTGTGACAGTTACCGCCAGTTAATAATACGTTAGTTACGTAATTAGTTAATTAGCTCTAGAACGGTTCCGTGCGTTTAGGGTTTCGTACGACAATGTTGTGTTAGGCTAACGTGTCACGCACGTTGCACGCTTGCCATCAATTATATTATTCGCAAGATGTTGGGGTCACTGCACGGTAATTTAGGGCCTTAATTTACCTATGTGTTAGGTATAAAGGCAGCGTATGTTCCATCCCATCAAACACTTTAATATGATGGTTGATAAAAAAGATCAACAACGGCTACAATCAGTACCCTTATCACAAGATTTCTGTATTTTACTTTACAGCGTCTTTCCAGTATTTACAGCGTTTCTTGTATGGAAAAATAGAACAGCGCCTCTGGTGTGCGAAGATGGAACTAATTTTTTTCTTGAAATTTGTCAATTTGACAATGTCAAAGTTCCAGTTTACTTTACGTCTCAAATACTGAAAATTCGTGATAAGGGCTCTGAATCATATTAAAATGCTGATAGACTCGAACATTCGCCGTTTCTAATTTTGTAGAACTGAACAACAAACAGAGCCAATCATCGCTACGAACATTTTCACTAGTCGATAGACGTCTAAATTTTTTTTCGTACCTACAGATGTCAGACTTGTCAGTCGACTCGGCACGAAACTCGCCTGAACGCTCGTTAAAATGCTCCGATACTCGCTAATGCCCGGGCTACAAGAGGCTAGTTTTTCAAGCTAGGATAGTAAGTAAGTAAGTAAGTAAGTATTCTTTATTTGCATAAAATGTGGTATACAAAAGGTGTTAAATCATATTTTAGGGCAGGACACATTCTGCCATAACCATGGCATGCAAATTTATTACAAAGATTATGAACGAAATAGTTTAAAACTAACTAAAAATAGTTTAAAAATAAATGTGTAGTAAACAAGTTACAGAGAAAAAAAATACCTATCTCTAAATCTCTAAAAACATAGACACGTACTCGTACATTTAAACTACGAAACAAACAAAATAATATTATTGAAATACACAGGTATACAATACACCATAATGACATCAAAACATTTAACGAAATAAAATTAAACTCATTAAATGAAAATAAAGTAAAATAATAATTAAAAAACGGACACCATCATCATACATAAAACAAGCAAGCTAGATAGTAGGGCATGCAACCGGGAAATCCCGGTACCGAAAATACCGGGAAATCCCGGGAATTTTTAAAGCAATCCTGTACCGGTTCTTCGCCCCGCAGTACCGGTACTTTCGATACTTTCGGTACTTTATTATTTTCCTTCTTTTTTTCAATGTAATGTTATAAATCATATCCAATAAACTATTATGTTACAGTATTGTTGATATAAAACATTTTATTTGAAAATAATGGGAATTTCATAAACAAAAACTAATCAACAATGTAAGTAAGGGGTCAGTTAATATGATGATTATGATTCATTTATTGCATTACTTTCATTTTGAAGAGAATAACTATAATCATGCTCAGATTTTGTGTATTTCATAATTATTTGGTTTATTAATCTCTAAAAAGCTTTAACATTTTTTTATGATATTATCTTTATTTTAAATAAAATAGCGTTTGTTACATTCTTTTCTTGAGTTTTATATTTTTTTCATCTCGAAAAAGCATTATATTAGTTTTGTTTTGCTAGTTTGTTTAATGATATTTATTTATAGTAGAAGGAAAAAAGTGACCAAGAACGTGATGTTAAAGACTTATTCTATAGAGGAAAGAAGAAAGCAATTACGTGACAAAGATGGTTTACCCTTGTTTGGCAGAACAACGTTTCGTCGAAAATCACTCCGGCTAATTTTGGTTACCATAAAGTCTTTTCGTAGAATTATTCATTTCACCGAATAATTAATTTTTATGTTTTCATTTAGCCTATTTATTTCTTTGAAATAATTTCATTTGATCGAATTTTCAAATGCACTAATTTTATTTAAACTAATGTTTCACTAGACTAATAATGATTTAGTCGAAATATCGCATCGAATATTCAGTTATATATTCGTTTTCTTTCATTGTCTATAATAAAATCGGGCTCTGCCGAGCTACTTTGGTAGGTGGTAATCAGCAATTTTACCAAGGATGCAAGAGCGAGCGAAGCGAGCTCGGAACCTGGGGCACCCCGACTCGGACAGGTTAGGTTCGAAGGGGATGGCGGGGTCTGAAAGACCCCGCCATCCCCTTCGTGTTAGGTTACTTTAAACCTTGCAAACAGAAATAGGAGCCCCGCGAAGCGGGGCTCCGTCGAGCTACCTTGGTAGGTAGTAATCGGCAATTTGACTAAGGATGCAAGGGCGAGCGTATATTACTGATAACCACCTACCGAGGTAGGTTGACGGAGCCCCGCGAAGCGGGGCTCCTATTTCTGTCTGCAAGGTTTAAAGTAACCTAACACGAAGGGGATGGCGGGGTCTTTCAGACCCCGCCATCCCCTTCGAACCTAACCTGTCCGAGTCGGGGTGCCCCAAGTCCCGAGCTCGCTTCGCTCGCTCTTGCAACCTTAGTTTAGTTACTGGTTACTACCTACCAAGGTAGATCGACAGAACAAATATTTACAATGTTTTCTTTTCTGCATTACATTGCACCAATCGAATATTCGATAAACTAAATGTTATACCACCTGAATATTATATCAAATGAATATTATACCTTTTGAGCAATAGCGCAAATGTTGTTATCGCAAATAAATATTCGATGAAATGAAAATTAAGTTAACCGATATTATACAAACTGATTATTTTCTCAAACGTTGTTCGAATTAGTAAAATTATATCAAAAGTTGTTCTACCAAACAAGGGTGAACCGACAAAGATAGGCTTATTTCTAATTCAAAATATAGTTCTGGTATATTTTAATTATTATATTATTGTTTATTTTACATTATACAATAATTATTATGGTTAAAAGTTATTTTTATATCAATGTAAAAAAATACATGTGGCACTCGGAGATTGCGAGAAGCTACCTTTTTTTTCTACTTCACTCGCTCGGAAAGATACTATTCATTCGCGCGTTTTGAAAAATGGAGTTTAATAACTCCATTTTGCGCGCTAGAGCGCAGATTTGTTCAAAATTCGGACAAAATATCTTGTAGTCAATTATTTTCTTCACTGGCAGGCGATGCGCAGAGCCGCCTCCACTGCATTTCCTCGCTCAGTGAGGTGAAAAGTTGTGTGTTGCATTCGGAAGCAAAGTTTTTCTGCATATCGTACCTTTGAAAAGTTCGCCACGCTCAGTTTTCAATCCTACTTGGATTTAAAACTGAGCGTAGCGAAATTTTCGCGCCAAATCAACTTTACAGCCTTGCATAACAAATAACTATTTTATTTTAATAGAAAATTACAATATTTGTGATGCACTACTGTAATGTAGAACGTCTTTGTTGCAGGAGAATTTTATAAGTAGGTTTCATTGTGAAAACTTCTTTTGTAGCTAGCCGTTTAGAATTAGTAAGATGAAGTAAATTGTTTTTATGACGGATATTTTTATGGTTTCCGAAGTCTCCCGAACTGAAACGACGTTAGTCGATGCGTGGAGTCAATACTTTCATCTTTTGTTAAAAGATTTCCGCGGTGGGTTTAAGCGTATAAGACATTGAGTAAGAATCGGCCTCTTTACATACAATAACGATATTTGCGCTAGGAATAGAGGAAAAAAAATAGAGTCCCGAGCGACTCCCTTCACGGGTTACGCTGATTAATTCTTTGAGATACATATCAGCACAGAAAAGGTCTTAAAATGTGGCATTGGGGAAAATACAAGTAGATATTCTTTGTAGCATTGTTGTCGGCCTTTGGGAAACTTTATGAAGTGAGATATTTATTTAAGGCTAGCGTTTACTACTTACATTATGATTCTGTGCTGAAAGGAAAAGTGAAAAGAAGCGCTGATTGCTGATTCTGTTACCGACTTCAATCTTTTACTTTTATTTTAAATCGACTTTGTTAGTTTCAAATTGATCACTTGATTTTTATTTTTGTTAAGCGTTTACTTGTTTCTCGCTCGGCTTACTAAATAGTATCTATTTCATTCGGTAGGTATAATAATATTTTAGGTCGGTATTTTGGGACACTACTCCAGTGATCCAAAAAACCTATGAAAAGCATCAATGGTATGTATGGACACGCAAAGAAGAAGATTGAAGAGATCAGGCATTTGAATAAATAAATAAAATGGTTGTTGAATTTTATTTGCTACTTTATAAACAATTTATAGTAAGGTGTTAAATAAATTAGACCCGTAACAACTTCTTTAACTGTTTGACAAGACTTAAGCCTAGGCTAATACAATTTTCCCCCCTGCTTGACAAAGTTTACTGTGACAGTTACCGCCAGTTAATAATACGTTAGTTACGTAATTAGTTAATTAGCTCTAGAACGGTTCCGTGCGTTTAGGGTTTCGTACGACAATGTTGTGTTAGGCTAACGTGTCACGCACGTTGCACGCTTGCCATCAATTATATTATTCGCAAGATGTTGGGGTCACTGCACGGTAATTTAGGGCCTTAATTTACCTATGTGTTAGGTATAAAGGCAGCGTATGTTCCATCCCATCAAACACTTTAATATGATGGTTGATAAAAAAGATCAACAACGGCTACAATCAGTACCCTTATCACAAGATTTCTGTATTTTACTTTACAGCGTCTTTCCAGTATTTACAGCGTTTCTTGTATGGAAAAATAGAACAGCGCCTCTGGTGTGCGAAGATGGAACTAATTTTTTTCTTGAAATTTGTCAATTTGACAATGTCAAAGTTCCAGTTTACTTTACGTCTCAAATACTGAAAATTCGTGATAAGGGCTCTGAATCATATTAAAATGCTGATAGACTCGAACATTCGCCGTTTCTAATTTTGTAGAACTGAACAACAAACAGAGCCAATCATCGCTACGAACATTTTCACTAGTCGATAGACGTCTAAATTTTTTTTCGTACCTACAGATGTCAGACTTGTCAGTCGACTCGGCACGAAACTCGCCTGAACGCTCGTTAAAATGCTCCGATACTCGCTAATGCCCGGGCTACAAGAGGCTAGTTTTTCAAGCTAGGATAGTAAGTAAGTAAGTAAGTAAGTATTCTTTATTTGCATAAAATGTGGTATACAAAAGGTGTTAAATCATATTTTAGGGCAGGACACATTCTGCCATAACCATGGCATGCAAATTTATTACAAAGATTATGAACGAAATAGTTTAAAACTAACTAAAAATAGTTTAAAAATAAATGTGTAGTAAACAAGTTACAGAGAAAAAAAATACCTATCTCTAAATCTCTAAAAACATAGACACGTACTCGTACATTTAAACTACGAAACAAACAAAATAATATTATTGAAATACACAGGTATACAATACACCATAATGACATCAAAACATTTAACGAAATAAAATTAAACTCATTAAATGAAAATAAAGTAAAATAATAATTAAAAAACGGACACCATCATCATACATAAAACAAGCAAGCTAGATAGTAGGGCATGCAACCGGGAAATCCCGGTACCGAAAATACCGGGAAATCCCGGGAATTTTTAAAGCAATCCTGTACCGGTTCTTCGCCCCGCAGTACCGGTACTTTCGATACTTTCGGTACTTTATTATTTTCCTTCTTTTTTTCAATGTAATGTTATAAATCATATCCAATAAACTATTATGTTACAGTATTGTTGATATAAAACATTTTATTTGAAAATAATGGGAATTTCATAAACAAAAACTAATCAACAATGTAAGTAAGGGGTCAGTTAATATGATGATTATGATTCATTTATTGCATTACTTTCATTTTGAAGAGAATAACTATAATCATGCTCAGATTTTGTGTATTTCATAATTATTTGGTTTATTAATCTCTAAAAAGCTTTAACATTTTTTTATGATATTATCTTTATTTTAAATAAAATAGCGTTTGTTACATTCTTTTCTTGAGTTTTATATTTTTTTCATCTCGAAAAAGCATTATATTAGTTTTGTTTTGCTAGTTTGTTTAATGATATTTATTTATAGTAGAAGGAAAAAAGTGACCAAGAACGTGATGTTAAAGACTTATTCTATAGAGGAAAGAAGAAAGCAATTACGTGACAAAGATGGTTTACCCTTGTTTGGCAGAACAACGTTTCGTCGAAAATCACTCCGGCTAATTTTGGTTACCATAAAGTCTTTTCGTAGAATTATTCATTTCACCGAATAATTAATTTTTATGTTTTCATTTAGCCTATTTATTTCTTTGAAATAATTTCATTTGATCGAATTTTCAAATGCACTAATTTTATTTAAACTAATGTTTCACTAGACTAATAATGATTTAGTCGAAATATCGCATCGAATATTCAGTTATATATTCGTTTTCTTTCATTGTCTATAATAAAATCGGGCTCTGCCGAGCTACTTTGGTAGGTGGTAATCAGCAATTTTACCAAGGATGCAAGAGCGAGCGAAGCGAGCTCGGAACCTGGGGCACCCCGACTCGGACAGGTTAGGTTCGAAGGGGATGGCGGGGTCTGAAAGACCCCGCCATCCCCTTCGTGTTAGGTTACTTTAAACCTTGCAAACAGAAATAGGAGCCCCGCGAAGCGGGGCTCCGTCGAGCTACCTTGGTAGGTAGTAATCGGCAATTTGACTAAGGATGCAAGGGCGAGCGTATATTACTGATAACCACCTACCGAGGTAGGTTGACGGAGCCCCGCGAAGCGGGGCTCCTATTTCTGTCTGCAAGGTTTAAAGTAACCTAACACGAAGGGGATGGCGGGGTCTTTCAGACCCCGCCATCCCCTTCGAACCTAACCTGTCCGAGTCGGGGTGCCCCAAGTCCCGAGCTCGCTTCGCTCGCTCTTGCAACCTTAGTTTAGTTACTGGTTACTACCTACCAAGGTAGATCGACAGAACAAATATTTACAATGTTTTCTTTTCTGCATTACATTGCACCAATCGAATATTCGATAAACTAAATGTTATACCACCTGAATATTATATCAAATGAATATTATACCTTTTGAGCAATAGCGCAAATGTTGTTATCGCAAATAAATATTCGATGAAATGAAAATTAAGTTAACCGATATTATACAAACTGATTATTTTCTCAAACGTTGTTCGAATTAGTAAAATTATATCAAAAGTTGTTCTACCAAACAAGGGTGAACCGACAAAGATAGGCTTATTTCTAATTCAAAATATAGTTCTGGTATATTTTAATTATTATATTATTGTTTATTTTACATTATACAATAATTATTATGGTTAAAAGTTATTTTTATATCAATGTAAAAAAATACATGTGGCACTCGGAGATTGCGAGAAGCTACCTTTTTTTTCTACTTCACTCGCTCGGAAAGATACTATTCATTCGCGCGTTTTGAAAAATGGAGTTTAATAACTCCATTTTGCGCGCTAGAGCGCAGATTTGTTCAAAATTCGGACAAAATATCTTGTAGTCAATTATTTTCTTCACTGGCAGGCGATGCGCAGAGCCGCCTCCACTGCATTTCCTCGCTCAGTGAGGTGAAAAGTTGTGTGTTGCATTCGGAAGCAAAGTTTTTCTGCATATCGTACCTTTGAAAAGTTCGCCACGCTCAGTTTTCAATCCTACTTGGATTTAAAACTGAGCGTAGCGAAATTTTCGCGCCAAATCAACTTTACAGCCTTGCATAACAAATAACTATTTTATTTTAATAGAAAATTACAATATTTGTGATGCACTACTGTAATGTAGAACGTCTTTGTTGCAGGAGAATTTTATAAGTAGGTTTCATTGTGAAAACTTCTTTTGTAGCTAGCCGTTTAGAATTAGTAAGATGAAGTAAATTGTTTTTATGACGGATATTTTTATGGTTTCCGAAGTCTCCCGAACTGAAACGACGTTAGTCGATGCGTGGAGTCGGCTATTTTCGTTAGGTTTTTGTTGGGAATGTCTTGATTTGGTCGCCGCGCCGCGCCGCGATCAGAGCCCGCGATAAAAGCTATGAAATAGCTTAAAAAAGCATTTAAATTAGGTTCCTTGAGATTATGTTCTGATGATTATTGTCAATTATAGATTTACGAATAAAACAAAGTTTTATGAACTACTCCATCCCACCCACATTTGTAATGAGTTCATTTTTAAACTGATTTAGATAATTTTATGTAGTGTGCACGCACTCGTGCCTTTAATATCGACATTTGTAGTTAATAGCGACATTTGTACGTGAGTACCGAAAGTACCTAAATTCACGGGAAATCCCGGTTCCATGTCCCAGTACCGAAACTTCGGTACCGGGCTTTAAAAAGTACCGGTTCTGCAACCCCTACTAGATAGCAAGCTAGTGTCAGTAAGCTAGCATGCTAGTACTTCTTGCTTCGTGTAAACAAAACTAGCTTCATTTCTAAGCTAGTTAACTTCATTTATAAGCCTAGAAATGAAGCTAGTCTTGTCTACACGAAGCCAGAAGTACTAGCTTGCTAGCTTACTGACACTAGCTTGAAAAACTAGCCTCGTGTAGCCCGGGCATAAATCGCTCTCATTTGTTTTTCTGTAAAGCTAGTTTCGCAAGAATGTTTATAAAGTAAAAACTCAAGTCTATCAGCTTTTTTAATGTAATATCTGGGGGCACGGCAGTGCCCCAGCCAAGTCTCGTTTATGAATTACTGTGTGTGTTATTATTGTATGCAGTTAACATTATAAATTGAGAATTTGTGACTATTTTACGAATTTCGTAAAGTGATACATAATGCAAATTTGCTAAAGGGACCGAAAAATAACTCCAAGAAACTTATTGATTCTTAATACCAAAAATGTTCCGAATAACTTGAAAAAAAAAAGCAAATAAGAAAGCCGCCTCTTAGATCACATCACACGAAGTTTGAGAACCTTCTCCTTTTTAAGTCGGTAAAAAAGATTAAGGAAAAAGAACTCAAATCTAAAGAAAACGTTTTTTTTTTTCGGGTAAGTAATATATGATATAAATACAAAATCTCTAATATTTACAAGAGATAACTATATTTAGATTGAATATAACATTTTATTTATTATTTCGATCAGTTAAAAGAAGAAACGATTGAAATAATTTTTAAATAACTAATTTTCATAAGCATATTAATCAATGAACATAAAAGCCCTGCGAAGCGGGGCTCCTATTTCTACTTGCAGGGGATGGCGGGGTTTTTCAGACGCCGCCATCCCCTTGCAAGCAGAAATTCTTGAATTTTTTCGAACCTAACTTGTCCATCCTTCCGTCCTTGTCCTTCCGTTGTCCGTTGAATAAAATATGTCAAATAACTTCATATGAAATGGGCCGCACTCGTTTTTTTCCAACTTATGTATCGCTCTCGTCCCTACAAACAAAAAAATTAAATGAAAATGACCACTGTTGCCTTGAGTACACATTATGTTATAAGGAGATATTTCAAAGACAAGAGAAGAGGCACACGAGTGTCTTCTTATTTTTAGTTTTAATCGTGATACAATCATCAACCTTCCCATACAATGAAATGATCCTTACATGAAACTAAATCAAATAACATCATAAAAAAATTGGCAAGGATTGCCAATTTTTTTCGTTCATACACTTTGTATAAAATAATTTAAAAATTGAGATCGGGCAAATATTTTTTTTAACATTTCTCTATATGTTGTTAAAAACACATTTCAAAAATTTATACATGTTAAATAAAACAATCGCACTCCACTAAATAAAACAATTGAAAAGGAATGGGAAGGGTTGAAAAATGTTGACATCACATTAAATTTTTCCAATAGTTTAATCTGGAAAAGGGCAATTTTACCAATTCAAATAAAACAACAGTTAATGGTTGATTGATTTTATCCTTTAACACAATTTTGTCGTTTAACATAAGGATTTTTGAAAGAAATAAAGAAGCAATTCGATTGACTTGACGTTGTCATGGCCATCGTGTTTTGTTTTTCATCTACCCATAGGTAACAAAGTGTTTTATGACTAATGTCATAGTGGTAAGGTTGATTTTCACTTGTAGTTGGAATTCGTTCGAATCGCGTCGCATCGCGCCATGAGTAAAGTCCCTTATTTTTCACGTTTTTATGACGTAAAGTAAACAGAAACTTTGACATTTATTTAATGAAAAAAATGGTTCTTGTAAAATGCGGCAATCTTGTGTGCCTGAAAATTTACATAAAGCACAGTTTAAAAAAGTTCTCAATTACGTATTGATTAAGAAAATTGAAAATATTTCCCCGAAGAGTATGAAATAAAGATGATCAGGACAACGACACAGGAGAAATTCCTAGTGTTTAAAAAAATTAATATATACCTAAATAATTATGCTTTGTGAATTATCATGTGAAAAAACAAAATGTAGAATGTATTTGAATTGACATCATGTTATCTAGGCCCGTTGTGACAACTGATATTGCAGGACAAACAAAAAAAAAACACTGAAAATATTTTTTAGTTTAACTAGAACGATAGATCCTAAAACAACAAAACGGTGCTCTCTCTACGTGAGCTAAAATATGGAGAGGAAAATGTTTTGCCATATTTATTTATTTTATTGTTCATATGCAGCTAGATAAATAGCCGAAGGTAAGGTCTGTGGCCCAGTCAAACTCAAGGCTCAGTACACACCGCGATGAGACGCGACGCGACGACACTGGAAATGTGTATTTTTCGGTACTAAAATAAAGTTAAATTTTAAGTCCTTCGTCGATTCCACTCACTCAACTCCCCGATTTCCTGTGACGTCACAGACACGGCCAAAACCCACGGATAATCAACTAAATATTGTGCTTCATAAAAGTAGGGACGAGCTTACATAAAAACTGCGTCCCCACATATGAATATATTCCCCTCAAATCCACCACGATGAATGATATATGTCGTAAATTATTTATCTTTCCATACACGACTTCCGTTTCCTATCGTTAGCGCTGACAAAAGGCTCATCTCGTCATGCGCGTGTCTGCAACATTTTGTCATGAAAATCATATTACTCGTATGTATCGTGAAGTTTCGTCTGTAACGTAGCGTGTTGGATATAAATACGATTTCAATATTGCGACCTATAAAACTGTCGTGATCCAGATACAAGTCTCTTTTTGAAAAGTAGGTTTGCCATCTTGATGAATTTATTGATGACTTGTTACCAAAATAGCTTGGAACATAGTACTAGCTTTATAACGCAATATTACCACTATTATTTTACAATAACAAATCGAGTCTATGCAAATATTTGGTCTAGTGAATCTTTCCATAAAACATCAACTAATAAAGAGGTAATTTATAGATGCAGTAAATTAACCACGAAATACAAATGCACAACCATTAGATACAATAGAACACGCTGAATAAATAACACCGACCACTGAAACTGGTTCTACACAAACCATAAATTATTTGAAATATTGGAATAATTTATCATTCAGTTCAACTCAATATTCGATATATGTGTTTCTCATAAAACTCTCGGAGGTGAAGTACACTCTTCAGACATCTTTGTTTATTTCACTTTGTAAAGTAACGTAGCAATTCACAGCACAGTATAAACGAGAACTCTTTGTTGGCGAAAAATGTATTTATTTGATTTATTGTTTATTTGGTTTGTTTCTTTGTACACTTGAATGCCAATTACATTTATACATTTCTTCCAATATGTAAGTTAATTTGGTTACTCCACTAATCACCATCGACAATCATCCCCATCAATCGGGATTTGGGAACGTTTCTACCACAAATCCCCATGGCAGCATTCAAGCTCATAACGGATCATTTGTAGTACAGACGCCAGTACATAAACCTACCTCAATCAGTCTTTCTTTAATAGATTTTCAACCATAGGACAATAGTGGAAGGTTAATCTTGGATTTTTAAAATTGGGATTGGGTTGTAGGTTGACCTGCTGGAGTGCATCGTATCATCTCTTTCTTGCTCTTTTCCGATTGGATTATTTCCGAGATTAAGTTCCGCTTTCTTGTAAAGAAAGTAGTGCTAACATTAATAGCACATTTCGATAGAAGTGGGGAAGGTTTGTTACTGCATTCGAGTTGGAATATTGTCGGCTCGGCTGATAAGGAGCCGTAAACAGTTTTTCTTTTTTTTTTATTAATCTATTACTCCTTACGATTGCACTTTTACTGTCGAAACAAAAATGTGACGAAACGAAAAACTGAATAAAAATTTTTCAAATAAAAATCGTGAGCAACAACAAACAAACCAAAGCTTATTAGAGCCGGAGTGTACTTTAATTCTGTGATCCAGTTTAAGTCTTGCGAATACTCAGTCTCTACGGGCACTGGGCATCCCACATATCTAACAATCTGTCGTGTCTAATCTTAGGATATGCTTGTATGTCCCCGTAATTGGACTGTGGCTTTCCGTGACAACAGTGCCTTGTAAAAGACTAATTAGTTACGTCTGGAACCTTATCCTAAGTGACATATAAAATTAAAATAAAACTTACTATTAGATGATAAACTTTGTGAAGATGGGAGGATGTATGGATGCTTTTTATTCTTTGAAACTACTGAATTTATCTAAGATACAATCGTTTGCCCGCGGCGTCAGACGTCAGTAGACGATCTACGGCCACCGTAGGCGCGGGCATGCGGGCAGCGAGTAAAGGGCAACTCGCTGCCCGACCATGGACCATGCCCAGGTCGACGGCGACGGCGCGTTGTGTCCCACGCGCGCCTCAAAGAGCGTCAGCATAATGACGGGGCCCCCTCTCAGAGGGCCAAAGCCTGCCGGGGTCGCGGGATTTATTCCATCACCGTGACCCCGGAACATAAAGGCTATTGAAGGACACCCTGGATTTTAGTCAGTACGAGTCTGACAGTCCCTCCCGCCCTGCACGGGGTGGGAGGACTCATTTGATGATTTTACAAAGTTAAAAAAAAGGTACAATCGTTTACTATCAGCACTTAGGATAGGTCCTTTTTATATCGGTTGCACGATCTCGTAGTTCAATTCCCGAAATCCATGGGAACGCGTGGATGACTATTGATGATATTTAAATTATCAGTTACTGCAATATTCTTCCAGCCCAAGTTCAGTTACAGCTGAAGGAGAAAACATATAGAGTTTTCTTTTAAAAATCATCATCATATAATATGTACAATTTTTAAATCGTCTACCACTGGGCGCGGCCTACGAACCTGATCAATTTCCAATTTGCGACCAAACTTGATAGAAATTTGCTTCATTTAAATTCGATCAATAATAAATGCCATCGTCTTAAAGCTATAAGGAAGAACCGATAATAACTTGTGCGAGTAAGAAATTCTTTCCGAAGAAGTAACATCAAACTCACCCTGCGAACTCACGCGTGTCATCGTATGTTTAATGTATGTCTTTGAGCTCAAAACAAACAACCCTTCGTTTGAAAGAACATTCTTGTGCACCCTTCTTGTAATGTAAGCAACAATTAAGAAACAATTTTTGAAATTCGACTCCAAAGGGGTGGAAATGTGAAATGCGTTTTGGCGACCGGCCCGGTGGAGGAGGCACCAGCCGCAGGCTAGTGGCCGACATAAAATGCAACTTATCTTTGATTCGGATATCTCGTTCGATTTTCCCCCATTCGGTCGCAGATGTACGAAAATTTCAATGTAAAAATAAATAATGAATCAATTTCATGGGTACAGAAATGGCCCTTTGATTCCTACATAAATAATAAGTAGAAGTTTTTGTTACTGAACCTGAACCTCAAGATCTAATTTTATTGAAATATCTCTAAGCAATTTATTCTTATAACCGAGAGATAATTTTATATTAAATTGAAATAGTCCGCAAAGCAATCGACGGAACAAAAACAAATATTATATTAAATCTTAGCCTAGAGAATCACTAGGTAGAAAAAAGTTTGACCTGATGGGGCATCATTAACTTTAACAAATGTGTTTTCAGCTCAATTTAACTGTCTGTGTTGCACTATAATTTGATTTATGTTTGAATCATGTAAAACTTCTATTTATCGTCTGAACTGGAGAGGTCAAGGGAACCAAACGCGTACATCTTGAAACCATGTGTAGGTACTTGTATAGTAAAAATGAGTAAGTACCAACAACCATCGTGAGAAATAGGTTGGCACAGAACGTAGGTTCGCAATAACCGAATTCCTTTGGCAAAATATAATAACTTACAAAGAGGAATAAACATTAAAGGATGTTCTATGATTTAGGTATTTACTTAAATAAGGAAAAAATAGTATTTCGGATACAACGACTACTTACATTAGTTTACAAGTTACAATTTTAAGACGCTATCGGCGTATATTTCTGGTTGTTATACGTATAAATCCGTGTCCGCGTCGCGACCCGCCAGGTTGCTATAGATAGAGCAATATTGAAGAGGAAACGGTTATTGTCTACCCCGGCTAAAGGGTCTCGCCGGACTCCTATTATCCCTAATAACATTTCGTTTTACCTACTAGTCTGCCATATATGAAAATAAGCCGGTATGTTTGTGCGTCAACATGGCTTCTGTTGAATATACAATGATACCTATTTGAACTAGCGATAACAATATTTGAAAAGCTGTTTTTTCTGTGTCTACAGGCATTCGAGAATATTTTAAGAAAAACTTTTTTTTCCGTGACTATTTAGGCACGTTTTTCTGTTGGTTTGGGATTTACTTTATAGGCACACTATCGCCCGAAATTAATATTCTATTTCCCGATCGGATAATCAGTGACGGCAGCTTTTGATTGAACATCTTTTAGACTCGGATAGGCAATATCGGTCGTAGATTGATTACAGAAAAGGAACGGGGTCAAGACTGCAACCGAGATAAATTATTCAGTGTCAGCCCAATGTTGAATTTTATTTACGTAAAACTTAAAATAATATTATGATAAACATGTTAGAGCCGTAAATAAAATGTAGACGAAATATATGAAAATTCACACTAAAAATAAAATAAATTGGGCACTCGGTTTTAATGAGCCAAGCTCTTGCCACGCCAAACAGAAGAGGCGGAGATCTCAGCGAAAAATAAAAACCGGTTAAGTGTGAGTTTAGAGTTTCCAACGAATCTTTACCGTAGCTTCAAGTATAAGAATAGCTGTACAGCCTTTGGCGTCTTATCTTGTTAATTTCTTTAGAAAATGTCTTAAAGAACACATACGTGGGGAAACGAGAGTAACTTTGGTGGGTTTCTGAAAAGAAAAAAGCATTTCAAACGTTTACAGTTCCCAAAATCGTGCAAATGGTGCTTGAACGGCGTTACAAACAGCGTGTGAGTGCTGGTCACACGTCACACGACTAACAGGGTCCCTTCCCGCTTTGTGTCACGTTATATTTACTTATCATGGAACGAAATCATGTGCACAATATGCAAAATCCTGACCGACTCCGTAATTTACATGGAAATTTGTCACTAAATACTTAGGTGTGAAGGCATTGACGAGTTCCGGCATTTCGTGGGCAACCTGATCAATTTAACAAGGTCGGCAACGCGACGGTATTCCCTCAGGGGACCGTTATTCACGGCACTCGCCTCCGGTGCCCAGCAGTTGACTTCGGTGGCCAGTAACCCATTTGCTTTCATTAAATATTGGTGTTCCTCATGCATGATAAATTAAGCTGTGGATGCTTGTAAAACATAAACATTATTGAATACGTATATTTCGCTTCTTAAAAACGTCCATTTTGAAGCCTATTTACTTCATTCACTTTGTTAATATCCAACCTACTTCATTCGAATTGATATTTAGAAAGTTAAGACTTACTTTTTCAATTAAGCAGTAGAATAAACTACTTAAGGCAGACAAACTCGCCGGAAAATGCTGTTTTTTCTTTCGGAAAGTTGAAGCAGAAGTTTCAAAACAGTTTGTAAGTTTTAATTTCAGTTTGCGATGCGGCTTCTAGAAATCCAATAGACATTATTAAAACAACACATTTTCTGAACTATTTCTCGTAACTATTATAGTGAGAGCTTTTCAGCTCCGTAGTGGCCCGTCATGTTGAAGTAAAGCTTTAACTTTAGAACTAAAAGGCTAAACATTAAAATCTACTTTGTAGTTATACGTAAGTGTCGATACAAATTCCACACCGTCCACACCGTTATAAAGTTAAATAAAAACAAATCTAATTGGGTTCCGTGGCTATTATAAAAATAGTTTTCCAACAAAGCCAACGGCTTTTGACTTCGCAACCAAACAACCAAATAACCAACGAGGCAATTCCTGCAGACTTGAAATAACTTATTTTGAGGGTCGTAATTAAATTATGAGTATCCCTTTGGTGGGTCCGTGGGCTTAATAAAAGCGTAATAGTTATATTCCGGGGGAGGGCGGCTGCTTGGTTGCGCAATTACGACGATTACAGGGGACGTTATTTGCCCAACTGTGGCATAACCGAAAAGGATTGTGGTGAGTTTGGCCTCTCGCAAATTAGAAATTGTCTGAAAATGAAGAGATTGAATTGGAGGTATCACAAAGCATTGATCTATAGACACATTGTTGCTGCATATACAGTGAAAAGAATCAGCCTGGATTATTAAAAAGTAATATTGATCACCAATAACAATGGTAATTGAAGAGTTCAATGGATGGAAATGCATTGCAAATGAGTTGCGGATATGCTCGCGACCAGTAGCATCCTGTGAATCCATCATAGTAATATCAGCCTCATGTTAATGCGATAATAACCACGTATTTCCATATTCATTCGTGATTTGATCGCGAATTGTGTGAGTAATATTGTATACGAATATCATATCGTGGGCTAATGATATTCTTGTTCTTACGTTACTCGGTAATACGTCCTTTGATACGTATATCGTGTTGCCGCGACATGATCTGGGAATTAAATAAAACCTTGGCCAGGGCTGGTAATTGGAACGAGTAGCAATCTGTCACAATTGCGGCCTTTGTGCCCGGTACACCAATGATGTACGCATACAATGTTCGGTGACAATCGATACGGGTTCTGGTTCCGTATTGTTCTTTTTTAGGGTTCTATATGTTCAGTTACTCTTGTTGTCTGCCAGTCATTGGAATAGACCAATGCTATGATTTCATATTCTTCGGAACCTTTTTGTTCACGGGACTTTTACAAGCATTATTATCGCATAATCACCGTATAACGTTCCCAATTCTGGGGCACAGCCGTTCTGTCTGTGAGAGGGAGTGGGCTATATTCCACCACGCGGGCCCGATGCGGGTGTACTCCCAGTTTCATAAGCACTTGGCATTATCCCAAATAATGTGATTGATACTCACACGGTCACCTAAAGATAATATGAACAAGAAAGAATAAAGAAAGTCAATACACAACAAAATAAATGAACGCTGTTCCCAACACCATTACCGTAACATGCTACAAATGTGGCAGACTGGCATTAAAGCTAGTTCACTCAAAATACTTTTCCGAGTGTTACGTCTCGGCCGCGCTATACAAACAAGGATAACGTCAAACTTGGAATACTTTATGCAAAGCTCTACTATTCCGTGGCCCGACTGCGTAATATGATGGCTATGGACCTAATGAGGACCGCTACAGCTTTCAATAGCTCGTCGATTGGTACGGATGGCTCACAATGACAGGTCAAGTAGCCTTGGATCAGCTCGAAACGAGCCTGTAGTGCGGAAACACTACAATTCCTCTTATACGGCCTTTTCCGCCTCATAACTGCGTCTGGTGAAGGGTACTTCCGAGCTTGAGGCTAAAACGTTATTTGGCCTTTTTGCTTCGCAATTTCAGTCGAGTTTCAAATTGTTCCTGGTAAATAGAGAAGAGATTGCTGGCTACGCGGTTGGTACAACACACTTCCAGATAGCCTCTGAGTGGAAATACTATCTTGCCATCGCATGCATACTATTTATAATGGCATGAACTGTAATCATTTTTTTTTTATCAAAATGACTGCGTTCCGTATCCTTGCGTTAGAACTCTAGATCTTTTGAGTTTTATATTAGAAATATAACTTAATATGGATACTTTGAAAATCTGTAACGAAGAAAAGGGTGCTTCTCATGATGCATGAAATGAAACCTGGAATGAAGGATGTATAGCAGCCCATCATGTCTATCTTCTAGGTTCATAAGCGTGACGGTTATACAATGATTGGTCAATAGAACGAGGCGTGAATGGTGACTCTATAGTGCGGCTCTGCAGTGCGGAACCACTGTGATTCCACTCATGTGCCCTCTTCCTAATCGAGTGCCCCACTCGGATGTCAACCGGAAGACACAATGATCTTGTCCAGAAAATAAAGCTCGTGTTTGTTCACTAGTGTTGTCCGCGGCTTTATTCCCGTGGCTTGAATATCAAATTGCCCTGCACGTGACTTCTCTTAAGTTTCGGGGATAAGCCAATGTAAATAAGTAAAAAATAATAAAATGTTAATATCCGCAGATTGTCTCAACAGGTTTTCCCCAATGTACCGAATTGATCCGGATTTCGTTTCTATTTTGGAATAAGCCGCACTAAAGCTCGGAGAAATAATAAATGCCTACCTACGTGTTATTTTATAATTCCAGGAATTGTTTGAGAATACAATTCCAATTATATTACAGCGAGCAATACAACGACACCTAAAGTTCAGAATATTGACACTCGTCGACACTCAAAACATTTATTGAACACGTTCTCGTTTCATTTCAAACTTGTCTGTCAGTGTCAATTGAGCGCTCCCACCCGTGCTCGGGGTCCAATTAGGGTTTTTAATAAATTGCTCTTTGTTGCATATAGTCTCATACCTTCGCAAATGAACCGCGCGCCGTATTTCCCAGCCCTCCGCTCTCATCTCCTACCAATCCGTGTCAAATTGACTAAATTTATGCAACTGCTGTTCCTCTAGCGAACCCCACGCATTAAATGTCATAATTGAGAGGGGATTGCATCTGAATAATGTATTATTGCAGATAAAGCAAACTTGAGAGTCCCAGTGACTGTCATCATTTTGGGTAGACTTTAGCTACCACTTTCGGATTGTCGACCCCTCTATTAGGTTGCGAATACAATATTCACTTTGATTAAAGGGTATCATTAAGTATCAAAATAATAAGACGATGAAAAGATTTTGTAGGTTTTGTATTTGAGAATAATGATATCTGTAATTTAAATCCCTGCCTTATTTGTGAATAACTTAACCTCGGTTTAACTGTACTATTGATTCCTTGCTACGAATCATACCAATTATAACATCCCCAATCCCCATGAATTTCAATATCCAAGTATAATTAAACTTTCCAGAAAAACCACAAAACACTTCAACAATATTCAGGAGTACCTACAATAACAAAACCATGGCATAGTGAAAATAAAACTTTGATGAGCACTCTCTGTTGATGTATAAAAATTAAAGAACTGGAACACCTGATGTGGAACTCCAAGAGCCCAGCAAGACACTATAACATATATAGGAATGACGTCTTGACAAGAGTTGTTCAGCCTGGCTCTTAGAATTCGACGTTTCAGATCTTCGATTTTGACGACTCCGTCGTCGCCGGCATAAGCAACAGGATCCGCGTACGAAGTCGCGGGCAGAAGCTAGTAAATTACATATAATTGTAATAATGTATCACACCCGCGGAAAAGGAAACTTAGTAGGGTGGGATATCTAATAATAGTAATGGATTTTTATTAGGCATTTTCATAAGTGCGTGCACATCTTGGCACCCCTTTTATGAAACCGTTAAGTGGCACCACAAAAGATTAAAAAAAAAATAATGTGTAGCTGGTTACTGTTGTATTCGACATCGTTAATTCTTTGAAAAACGTCAAATACAACGAATGTTGGCAACAGTTTAATGGAATCTTTCAGCCAGATCAGATGACTGAATCTCAAAAGAGGAAACTAGTTCCAATACGCTTTGGAAGCCCGGAGACAAAGACTTTCAATTACCTCTGTCTTCAAATTGTACATTATTTTGTTGATGAAACAATAGTGCTGATTTCCTTGAACGATAGCTTAGTATAACATGACAAACACCATTTTCTTAGAAGTCAAGAATAGTGATTTAAATCCAATTATTTGCTTCAACTCGTTTACTGAATTTTGGGAATAGAATACCATGTCAACGTTTCGCTCAGTCGACTTTATGATATACGCGGGAAAATAACCAACTGACACATTATTTCTGTTATTCTTTCATACTCGGATAAGCGCGAATCAAATTCCCACTCAATACATCTGTACTAGTATAATAAAACTGAAGAATTTGTTTGGTTGGACGCGCTAATTCTCAGGAACTACTGGTTCAATTTCAAAATTATTTTTGTGTAGGATATTTCATTTATCGGGGAAGGCTATAGGCTATATAACATCACACTACGATCAACAGGAGTCGAGTAAGCGGGTGACACCGCGGGGAACAGCTAGTGTTATTTACGATTAATCAAAAAAAACTTGAGAGGTGTCAAGGGACACCCGGATGAAACGAAGTTACTGTATACACTCAACAAAAATAATCGTCGCGACTCCACTCCACTCCACTCCACCCCCGTCCAGTCCAGTCCGGTCCGGTCCGGTCCGGTCCGGTCCAGTCCGGTCCGGTCCGGTCCGGTCCGGTCCGGTCCGGTCCGGTCCAGTCCAGTCCAGTCCGGTCTGGTCCGGTCCGGTCCGGTCCGGTCCAGTCCAGTCCAGTCCAGTCCAGTCCAGTCCAGTCCAGTCCAGTCCAGTCCAGTCCAGTCCAGTCCATTCCATTCCATTCCATGGTAATAAACACATTACCCTCCTTTGCGTCGCGCAGTCGGTAAAAGTGTCGTGCCAACTTTTCGTAAGAATTTTTTCCGTCCAGCCCCCTTTCACAACGCGCGATAAGGAACTTCGTTCCAAAAATCTACTTAATTTCATACCCTTAGCTAGTACCCTCATTAATAACGTGGACTAAAGTTACAACCAGGATAATCTTCGGACTAACCATATATTTTTAAGTAACTTTACTTCTCGTTTCATTAATAAGGGGGTTAGACTATCTTATATATAAAATTTCCGTGTCACAATGTTAGTTACCGTACTCCTCTGAAACGGCTTGACCTATTTTTATGAAATTTGGTATGCATATTCAGTAGGTCTGAGAATCGGCTACTATCTATTTTTTTTATAATTTATATGGCAAAACAACGTTTGCGGGGTCAGCTAGTAATATCTAGAAATTAAACACGATTCAGAAAATCACCTTTGGTTGGTATTCTATTGGAATATTATACTTATTATTTTTTGTAGTGGGTACTTTGATGTTATTTGATGGATAAAATTAGTTCCTCGTTCGTACACTAGACGTGCTTTTTCATTTTCGATACGTATATTTTTCCCTCTTAATACTAGGTACAAGTGTACGCCCAAATACGTAAAATTCATGCTAGGGCCTCGGAACTATACAATCACTCTCTCAAGTAGATTTATAATAAGTTTTTTACGCCAAATTGTACCTTATGAAAAAGCGAAGAAATATCAGAAGAGCGATCAAGTGGTGGTGATCATTTCATGATCGTTTCATTTCGTTTAAAATAAATAATAAGATCCCTTAACCAGCAGATATACCCTAAAACAATATCGACACACATAATGTTTAGGCAAGTGTATTGTTTATCAGAAAGGGGATGAAATAAAATTTTGGGCTGCTCATCTTGTTCGTGCACGCGCCGGTTTGGGGTCCCCCAAGTCCAAGTTTTTTCACCCTAATGATTTGCTGTGGGGTTCCTTTGAACCCATTGTTTATTTTGGAACGATCTCTGAAATTGTTTTTTTTACACTTGATGTCGTTGCGTATATTTATGTATGTGATATTGTTGCTATTGCAAGTTTTTAGTTCGAGGCCGCGTTGATGAGTTTACATTACATTTTCAATTTACTGTGTAAGAGGGTAGATGGTAGATACAACTATCTACTCGTATCTAATATATAATCTGTCCCTCTCAAATAACTATTACTGTAACTATTATTAGCCTCTTAAATGGTCTGCTCCTCCATTAATAGACGTGCCGAAGACACCCCTGTGACGTAGCGGCCAATTTATTGAGAAAGGTAATGGGATGTTGGTATAATAGGTTTATACGCTTAGCGGATTGGTAAGCAAGGTAATAAATAGTAAAATAATACCCAGAAACACAATATTACCCAAGTTGTCTATCAACAGTGTTACCCCAACACATAACATTACTTGTCATACCTACATCCCATCCTTTTGTCATTGCTATGATTGCTGCCACTCATCTGCATGTGGTTTAATCCTTTACCTTTTCAACACTAAATGAGATTCATCAGGGACCACATTCTCCCTCGGCTGTCCTTAAATAATAATCCTTTAATCGCTTCTTACGGAACCCACGTGAAGGGTAGCACAAATAAGATCCCTTGGGACAGTCGGCAAGCAACACTAAACGACATGACTTTTGCTCTTTACCTAGCTTATACAGTATAATTATTATAAGTACCACAGATGCGTAATCGCTCACAGTGACTCTACTAAAATATTATAGCGAGCGAGTTTCGGGAAGTCTACTTCGCAAAGTAATAACTAGATACCTACCAAGATACCATATAACCTACTCACAAAAATTAAACACTCTTTGAATTGGGATAAACCCGTGAAATATTTTCAACAATGACACTCACGCAAGCTGTCAACACATTTCCATATCCTTTCATATCTCTCACTCAGCTTTATTCATACACTCGCAAACTTTTCCATAACAACGTGACCGATTCGACGAATTCATATTTTCCTTAACGTAAAGAATTCCTTTCTAGCTGATTATTGATAATTCAATTTATTTACAAATACGTATATTATGTAGATTCGTTTTCTATAAATTTTTCTTCGGCTGTGAAGGAAAATATCGTGAAGAATCCACGCGATAATCGTAAATTCTAAAGGTGTGTAATGCCCTGGGAGCCCGGAGCAGCGATAGATAGCACCTGTCCCAGTTGGGCTACAACTACCGACACCACGTCAATACATGAACGTTTTCCGACGATATTATCTGACGTTTGACTGGCTTAACTTACCTACCTATCTACTTTTTTTTTTACTTTTTCTCGGCCGCCATTGTTCGCTTTGTTGTAAGAAACTGGCCGTTTTCCGTATTCTTCTCGGTCATTATGCTCATTAGATAATGTTGTATTTTAGACCGTCAAAGAGATTTTGAGGTTTGTTATGTCAATGTGTAGAGTAATTGCGATTCATAGAATTACTTGCAGTTTTAGCAATGGAGCAAGATGGAGTTTCAGCAGAATCAAGTGTTTGGGGGAAATCTGAAACATGAATTTTAGAAGTGTTTACTGTATATGTGTGGTGTGTGTTAGGAATATCACAGTTCCCTACCAGCAATCAATGCTTTATCCGCTACTTATGAAGACGTAGCAACTCAAGAGGCACAAAGATACGTTAATAAACTCCTCCCTACTATCTATCTATTGCACTTTATTTATAGTAATGATCGATATCAAGCGGCTATTTGTTGTGGAATCAATAAAACAAATACGTCGCCCTCTTCCCACAGAGCGTGGGCAATAGAATCAACTCGCACTCCCTACAGTTTCGGATCTGTTCTCTACAAAACACCGCAACGTCTAAATTGCCTCTGGCGACGCGTAAAAAGCAATGAAAGCATTTTCACATGACCAGTTTTCATTTCACCGACGCCCCTCTGATCCCTGAGGAATTTCAAATAGTATCTGCAGTAACTAATAATGCCGGGGGTGAGAGGGGACCACCAGAACCCTGCTATGCATCCTCGTAAAACGTATTGTTATTAGAAGCATCAAAGAGTCTAATATTTTATTTTATACCCATTTGAATTTTATCGAAGGGAAAAAAATATACAGGATGACTTTTTTACCACCGTCCAAAACTTTTCTAGGCATTAGGTATCAATCACTAACCCCATTTTTTTTAAAAAATCGATACGTCAAATTGTCATACTAAATCATTTTCTCATCCGCTCTGTGTGGTCACTAAGCTAAACGTTAATAATATACACTTGCCGACGCATGAAACGGGCAGAGCGCACCCCGCTTACCCCCAACCCCGCCCCGCTACACCTGAGCGACACATCACAGCGCGGTGTTCAGATTCATCAACTTTTTATAGATAACATTGAGACGTGATATCTCGATATTTTTGTATTGAGTGATACAAAAAGAAAAAACACGTATTCAATGATTTTCGCCAAATATTAAAATTTGGATGGTGACTAAAAAATCACCCTGTATATGAAAAGTCTGTTTAAAATACAGGACGAAATAAATATGGAAATTTTGGTCGTTGAGGTCTTTTGGTTAGGTACACAAAAATAAAAATCTATTAGATCCATTTATCATTTATTCCTGGCAAAGCATTTCTTCGGAAAATCGTAAGGCTATTTCATTCGCTTATTTTCTAGCTCACTCACACGCCGGAAAGTTCAAAGGATATTTTTCCATCTTTCCTCGTATCGAGTCGCGTGAAAAAGATGAAAAATTAATGAGGTTAAAGTAGGACGTCTTGCGAGCCAAACAACGTGGATATAAATACCGAACTGGAAGCACGGGTCGGTCGACGAACACGCTCGGGTCGGCGACAGGCGAACGACAAGACGGGTGCGGAGTCTAGTTCTGGACGTCTAAACCCATACAGGCTATATCTATCTGCTGGTTCATACTTACTCTAACATGATTTACCGTTAACGATCTACATTAACTACAAATATAGAAAAAGTCGATACGAACACTAAGCCATAAAAATAACAGGGCATAGAACCCTGATAAAAACATTTAATGAACGTCTTCAATGAAATTTGCTTCTATTTACTACGTCCCAAATTACGTAATCATACAGTTAGCAACGCGAAAATTTATTCAATTTTACTTAATTATTTCTTATTATTACGTTTGTATACACTTAATTAACATTAGGAATTTGATTCCGATGTTTTCCATACCTCACAAACAGATGTACGTAGGTACTCATTTATTTTAATTGGGTTATTTTGCTCATGGTTTCATAATAAGCAGTCGGAATGGAAAATATATTTTGTTAGTTCTATATAAAAAATATAAAATGTAGGTATTTTTAAAAGTTAGGGAAGGAAACTTTTGGTCGATTTAATTAAGCTTTTCTGTATCTTAATCATACTGATCGTGAGCGTGGTCTCTGCATCATGCTTTGGTTCTTAAACTAGTCAACGTAGTGACCCTAACAGTTCCCTCATAGGCAATTCAGTCCCATGTCCCCGATGCACTTACACTTATTGGCGTACTCCGCATACTTGTCAAAAATTATGTTATCCAAACACCGGTAACGAATGAATAGCGATCTTTATGGTTGCCGTCTCTTGCAAGAACTCCATGTTAACTTTTTTATCGCCAGACTTCATATCAATTGTCATGCCCTGGGGGCGCCAGGCTAGGAATCGGTCGGTGAAATACAAGTTCCTCTCTTTCTGCTCCTCTTAGTGTGCAATTACAGTGGCGCGGGCGGGCAGCGGGAGCGGGTGGCGGGTCACGAAACAGACTAGATTTCCGCTCAAACCGCCCCGCCCGCACTTGGTGCACCTTGTTACGATATTGCCTCGGTGCACCTCAGTCAAAAACTATGTGTTTGCGTTACCCGCCAGTGGATTCCGCTGCCCGCCCCGATGCCACTGTAATTGCACAATATAGTTCCGATTTGTAAAATATAATGGTGTACAGTAAAAAGTAGATATTATGTATCTGTATATCTACATAAACAGAGAGATATAGAATAGATGCAATAAAATCAAACAAAAAAACAAACTCGTGAATATTCTCTGTTGGATATATCCGACTCTGGCGTAATGGGCCCGAAAATATTTGTCGGATATATCCGACGTTGGCGGTTAAAAGGTTAAAAACCAGAAAATCATTACGGTGTAGGTGTAATTTATTAACGTTAAGGAGAAGCAAAGAGGGAGCTAGATACCAACTAGTTATTTGCAATTTGGTTTGGGAAGTTTGAAACTATAATGACTCTTCCCGGCATTTTATTTCTGAGCACAAAAGACCCTCTCGGCAGTCCCGAGGGTGGAATCAGCTACATTGAAGGGTGGCTCTCGGCATTACGTGGTCGCCGCCCCATACATAATATATGCATTATCTTAGCTACACAAATTGCTCTGACGTGACGAAACGTGTTTTATTGCTCGTTTGCTAACTACGAGACCGACATGTTTTATACCATCTGCCAAAAACCCGAGCAAGATTTTGATCACGATAGAAATTGATAAGATTGCGGAATGTTTCTATGAAAAAAAAAATACATCAGAAAACTATAGCTTCCTAAAGACTGAATAAGTTTGGGTGGTCGTTTATAGATTGAGATAATACGTATCCATTTATTATTTTATTTAAGTTTCACTTTTCAGTCAACACGTCTTCAACGCGTCACTAATGAAATACTGAATAGATTTACACGAAACTTTGCAGTTATAGCTCTTGTTCAAGAAATATCTAGAGAAACTACAGGACTAGCTAAATAATGTTTCACTGGAACGGTTGAATAGAGTGATGACAATTGTGAGGAACCTTCGCTGATAGATAGTATACTCTTGATTTTAATAAAAGTGTCACAAGTTTCCCTTTTATTCTTTTTAGAACATAATCTTTCAAATCCAGGTCGCCATGACGCTCGTTTAACTGCAAATTTAGCATCCTCGGCTCGTACTATTAGTTAGCACAAGCAATGTCTAAGTCACAAGTTGTCAAACGTAGACTTGTGACTAGGTCACTTCATACGGTCTGACCCTCAATGGTTGGACTTCGGAGCACTTCGGACGCTGGCCATTAAAACTTTTACTTTCTTTATAAAACATTTCCTTTCATTCTTTTATTACAAATACCAAATTAAATTACTTCGCCAGCATACACATTTTTCTCTGTATAGACCCGGGTTTTATTATTCTCAAATTATATTTTTATACTCAAATATACATCGAAACGAACCTACCGTATTTAAATTAAGTTGTCAGATTTCGTGCCCGTTTTGCAGCAGCAATATTCATATAAAATCTTTTTGTTCACAATTTACCTATTAAGTTAATTATTGTAAAACAAATTGGAAGTATATGGCCCAGTTAAGTTATACCATAAGTCCTTATGTAGATTAGAAAAGCACGCGATATTAAAACCCTTTGTATTTTTATACGAGCATAAGCTAGTAGTTTTCATATGATTCAACTTTGCCATTTTATAATTTACTTATTGCAAACAAACTGATTGGTTTGTGAACAAAGTAGTCCCGACCTTATTATAATATATTCGAACCTATTTTTTTCCTTTTTGGCCGTTTCAATATAGGCCAAAATATGCCAAAATCATTTTAATACAAACGGCTTTTTCATGAAAAATCATGCCTTCCAATCTACGTGCTAAAAACATTTTGCTAACACGCATATTTACACGATTTTATTGTAGTTTAAGCCGTTTTACAGATTACCGTACCTCGTCAAAATGAAGACGGATTATGTTAATACTTCGGAATATGCTTAGTTGACATAGAGTTTATGCAAATATTACCTACGTAAGTTTGTATGTTAATAATGTATTAGTTTCGAGGAGGTCAGAGCTGAGAGTAGCGTTTAACGTGGGTCTACGTAAGGAAAACAGCCAGAGGTCTCTCACATGCGAGGAGCCAAGGACTATTGAAACTCATTAATGCGTAAAGATGTTTCTTACACGTAGAAATGATTTGTAGGTTTCCTTCGCGGATTTCCTCTAAGTAAATAACATACAAAATAATATATTAGCATTACATAAACGAGTAAAAATAAATGTTCTAGTAATGAGCTTTAGGAGATGAGTAGACCGTTTCTGTTTTTTTCTGCTAAACAGACGAATTGAAAAAAATAAGCGTAAATATAGATAGACAGAGGCACTCCTCCTACAAAGGATAAATTAAGCTATAATAGGTCATCATAACCGCCAATTTAAATCTCCACCACCTTATCCTCTGTGTCTGTACATAAAAACGTGGGAAAATGACACTTTTCCCCAGGCGTGTGACGTCATAATACAAAGTGACGTCAATCATTTACCAAACCACAACAGGCAGGTTAGGTAGTATGCTCAATTAGGTTCCAACTCTACCTGTATAATATAATGCACGATTCACTACTGATCTTACGCATTTACGAGGTCACCAGCTACATACACACACACACCTACATAATAAGCAGGCAGGTAATACCGTGAGGAGTTCGAAGCCTTTACAAAGGAATAATGTTGAAGAAAATTCAAATAGAGGAAAATGATGCTACATTATATCTCTTTTTACTAATAACTAGGTAGTTACTAAAGAAAACACCGTCTCCAAAGTTTTCACCAAAACTCCGCCAAAGTAAATTAACTCCCGTTAAAGGGGTTATTGTGCTTCTAAAGATGAACAATTTCTGTTTTCTTCTAAACTTTTAGAAAACAATATGCCAAAAGTAATGCTGCATATATTATACCAAAGGAATTTACGATTCCCCTAACAAAAGTTCAACTGAGACCGACTTTAAGTTTTTAGGAACTGTTTGAGGCCACGTGCGCCATTGTGATGTAAATGAGGTAATAATGAAGTAGGTACATAAATCTTGGATAACAGGGAGATTGGATACTTGGCGATGAAATGCAGGAAGACCCCAATAAATAGGTGGAGCGGCTTTTTATAAAAGCGATGAACAAGGCCGGAAGATATTCATAATATTCAGTCGTTTCTATGTTAAAGATTGTCATTCAATACGATGAGGTTTGGTTGAACGAACAGAAAATATTTCAAGAGAAATGGAATCGAAGTGAACTTCTTCCAAAATTTGTGAATAGAAATGGCTATCATTAGGTGTATATTATGGACATGTGCATACACATTGGACATACCAATCAAATTACATACAAATGAGCTAGGTACGAATTTTGCGATTCCCCTAAGGGTCAGTACACACCGAGACGCGATACGACTTTTTCAATTCAAACCAGTAGTTCCTGAGATTAGCGTGTTCAACCAAAGAAATCCTTCACCTTTGTAAATATTGGTATAGATTGCTACTTGAAGTTATTGGCTAACCGTGCTCATTGTTAGATTAGGTAGCCTGAGGACTATCCGGGGTCGCGGGACTGTCTCCCGGGTCGAGACACTGTCTTATCAATTAACCGTGGCCCCGGAACATAAAGAGCTATTAAAGAACACCGTGGATTTTAGTCAGTACTGGTCAGTACAATAACAAGTCTGACAGTTCCTCCCGTGAGGACTCATTTGATGATCTCTAGGTACGTAAAAAAAGCCTTAGGTCTATTCAATCGAGCTATGCATGTGCTATAACTATAGCAGTTAAAGATGCTAAGACATGTCTACAAAAGACAATTACGTTATCAATACCTGACAGATTCACAAATCATCAATGTGTTCAATCGATCAGCTGTCATTATGATTATGATGACGAAGATCGAATGTTGCCAAAGACATTAAACTATATACGAGCAATAGACGGGACATCACGAAGAAATTTGTGATCCAAAACTTTTTACCAATAGGTAAAAAGTCCCTCAGTCTAGTAGTCGCGTTGCTATGCAACGCTTAGATAGCGCTACTGACGTACGGTGTCAACAATTTTGTATGTCAATTTTCCCAATGCCCGCTCTATAGGTTCCTTTAAATCTTTTTGAATGTTGCATTGAAATGGCCTCCACGAACGCTGATTCTGGAAAGTTCCCGAATACGAAATCCGGAATTCCCAGAATAATGGAATGGCCTATCCATTCCATAATTCTGGAAATTCCGTTAGTATCTTTAACACGTTACTCTCACTCAAATGTATCTACTTAATACTAGCAGAAAAACTATTTATATTCTGCTCTATCTCTATATTTTCTTCTTTTATCTCAAATTGATTTAAGCCAAAAAAAAATGATCCAAATCATGTAAGAAAATTGAAGAATTTACCAAGAACAAAAATTAAAACTATACCTACTTATCACGAGTATCATAATAGACTAATATAGAACTATAGGTTTTTTTTTTAACTTGGTAAAATCATCAAATGAGTCCTCACACCCCGGGCAGGGCGGGAGGGACTGTCAGACTTCTACTGACTAAAATCCACGGTGTCCTTCAATAGCCCTATATGTTCCGGGGTCACGGTAAGGAAATAATCCCGCGACCCCGGCAGGCTTTGGCCCTCTGAGAGGGAGGCCCCGTCATTATGCTGACGCTCTTTGAGGCGCGCGTGTGACACGTCGCGCCGTCGACCCGGGCATGGTCCATGGTCTGGCAGCGAGTTGCCCTTTACTCGCTGCCCGCATGCCCGCGCCTACGGTGGCCGGAGATCGTCTGCTGACGTCCGACGCCGCGGGCGCCTATGCACTGCGGTTCGGGCGGAGGGAGGACGAAGTCCACACTCTCAAGCGGCCCGCCTCCTCATTCACGAGCATTACTGCTTCGCAGAAGGAGGCGACCGCTTCCCACTCCGTCTCGCCCCGCAGCATGGCCGCAACCAATGCCGGGCGCGAGAGGTCTCCGCCTATCGCTGCCGTGAGGACACGTCGGTGCTCTGCCCAAGCGGGGCAGTTCCCCACAGGAACCTCCCGAAACTTCCGTGTCCGGTGAAGACCTGCGTCATCCGATAGGTCAGGACGCCGTGACGTCTCTCCAGCCACTCCTCAAAGAGGGGTCTTACCGCCGCAATTGCGGCGCGCCCGATTGCGGCGCGCCCGATAGAACTATATCATCATCATCATCATCAGCCGGAAGACGTCCACTGCTGAACATAGGCCTCCCCCTTAGACCGCCACGCCGAACGACAATTCGCCACTTGCATCCATCGGCTGCCCGCGACCCTCACGATGTCGTCGGTCCACCTAGTGGGAGGCCTGCCTACGCTGCGTTTTCCGGTCCGTGGTCGCCACTCGAGAACTTTTCTTCCCCATCGGTTGTCAGTTCTACGAGCGATGTGGCCTGCCCATTGCCACTTCAACTTGCAAATTTTATGAGCTATGTCGGTGACTCTGGTTCTTCGCCGAATATCCATGTTCCGGATTTTATCCCGCAAAGAAACTCCAAGCATAGCTCTTTCCATTGCTCGTTGGGTGACTTTTAGTCTCTCTAAAAGGCCAGCAGTCAAAGACCACGTTTCAGAGCCATATGTCATCACTGGCAACACACACTGGTTAAACACCCTTGTCTTGAGACACTGTGGGATTCTCGATGAGAAGATATCACGTAACTTCCCGAACGCTGCCCATCCGAGTTGGATTCTTCGGGCGACCTCTTTCTCGAAGTTGGACCTACCTAACTGAACAATCTGTCCAAGGTAAGTATAATGGTCTACAACTTCGAGAGTATCATTCCCAACAACAACCGGTACGGGTGCCACATGGACATTCGACATGACTTTCGTCTTGTCCATGTTCATTTTAAGGCCGACTCGTTGGGAAACGATACTAAGGTCGCTGAGCATAGCATTGAGGTGCTCCAACGATTCTGCCATGATGACTATATCATCGGCAAAACGAAGGTGAGTGATGTATTCGCCATTGATATTGATGCCGAGTCCGTTCCATTCCAAGAGCTTGAAAACGTCCTCCAACGCGTTCGTGAACAGATTCGGAGAAATAACGTCTCCCTGTCTCACGCCTTTCTGCAATTGGATTGGTTTCGTGCTCTCTTCCTGAAGTCGGATGGACATGGTGGCGTTTCTATACAAACACTTCAACACTTCGATATACCTATAGTCGATATGACATCGTTGGAGGGACTGCAATACTGCCCAGGTTTCGATTGAATCGAAGGCTTTTTCATAGTCCACAAACGCTAAACACAATGGCCGATTATACTCCTCTGTCTTCTGTATAATCTGGCGAAGCGTGTGTATGTGGTCTATAGTACTAAAACCTTTTCGGAAACCAGCTTGTTCGGGAGGCTGGAAGTCATCAAACCTGCGTTCGAGACGGTTCGTAATGACTCTTAAGAACAGCTTGTATACATGGCTCAGAAGTGAGATTGGCCTGTAGTTCTTCAACAAGGTGTTATCACCCTTTTTGAAGAAAAGAACAACCACACTCCTGTGCCATGCTTCTGGCGTAGAACCTTCGAGTATGACAGAATTAAATAACTTCTGGAGGACTAGAAGTACCGGTTTTCCACCCGCTCTCAGAAGTTCTGTTGTGATTCCGTCCTCACCAGGCGCCTTGTTATTCTTGAGCTGTTTAAGAGCCATTCTAATCTCGTACAGGCTGATGTCCGGGATATCCTCAGTGTAGTGTCGAGTCAGTTTAGCTCTTGCGTCTCGAGCTGTGCCGACACTGGGTTGTCGTGTTGATGTGTATAACTGTCCGTAAAACCTCTCAAGCTCTCTTAGGATCTCCGGTTTCGTCGAAATGATGCTGCCGTCGTTAATCTTCAGCTTTGTCATTTGGCTCTGCCCAATAGACGAATTCTTTGCGAAGACTTTTGAGCCCTGGTTCCGCTCGATTGCCTCTTTGATCCGTGCCGCACTAAAGGCACGCAGGTCACGTCGCATTGATTTAGAGATTCGTCTATTGAGTTTGCCATATTCCGACATATCAGCTGAAGATTGCAGCCTCATCTCGGTCCGGTCTTGCATCAACTTGATGGTTCCGTTCGAGAGCTTTTGAGGTTTATTGCGGCGCGGGGTCTTAAATAACTTGGACCCCACAGCTTGGACAGTTTCCACTGACCCATTGTTAATCTCGTCCACAGTTTCGCATTCGGTTAGGCACTGGAAGCGATTGTGTAGTTCGAGTTGAAAGTCTTCGGGGTTCCGGATGTGGGCAGGACCAGGTCGGAGCGTGGACTTCACCAGACGAGACCTTTCAAGCTTGACATTGATATTCAGTGTGCCTCTGACAATTCGGTGATCGCTACCGGTTTTTACCTTAGCGATAACAGAGACATCACTGAATATTCGCTTCTTGGTCGTCATGATGAAATCGATCTCATTTCTGGTAGTACCATCGGGGCTCATCCACGTCCACTTCCTGGATGGCCGCTTCTGGAAATAGGAGTTCATTAAATGAAGTTCTTCCTTTTCCATGAAGTCGACCAGTCGCTGGCCCCTATGGTTTCGCTGCCCATACCCAAATGGCCCCACTCTCAACTCATCGCCATTCCGTGCGCCCACCTTCGCGTTGAAGTCCCCCATAACAACGGTGAAGTATGTTTCGGAGGTATGTATGGCCTCGGATATCTCCTCATACAATGCCTCTACTTCATCATCAGAATGTGTCGAGGTCGGCGCATATACCTGTATGACCTTCAACGAATACCGGTTGGTTATTCTGAGTATAAGGTATGCTACCCTACTCGACACACTGTCGACTTTCATAACGTTGTTGATGAGGGACCTGCGGACGAGAAATCCAACACCACCCTGGGATTTACGGTCTCCTTCCCGGTAGAAGAGCATGTTGCCGGAATCTAGAACTATCGTATCCTGACCCTCTCTTCGGATTTCAGATAATCCCAAGATATCCCATCGCATTTTGCTCAATTCTTCCTCCAGCTCGATAATCTTCTCATCGGTCCTCAGTGTGCGGATGTTGTGTGTTGCCAGGGCCAAAGTCCGTTGGGGGTGGTAGCGGGGCATCTGCCGGGGATTCTTAGCACCCCCTGCTCCGCCGTTACCCGATCCGCTACCCAGACCAGGAATAGCGGAGCTGCCGGGGACTGGGGGCCGTGTGCTTCTATTGTCAATCATAATGGGGGGGGGGGGGGGGGGGTTGCCATAATTGGGACTAGATGGCGTTGTGTGATAGTTAAAAAAAAAACCGGCCAAGTGCGTGTCGGGCCACGCACAGTGTAGGGTTCCGTAGTTGCCCATCAAAATACTTATGCGAACTTATTAAACTGATTCGCTGAATTTAATTTTAAAAAGAAGAATTTTCAAAATCGGTCTAGGCGTCTTTGAGAAATCGGGGAAAATACATAAAAAAACGATTACGACGAATTGAGAACCTCCTCCTTTTTTTGAAGTTAGTTAAAAATAGTTGACAATAAAAACCTACCTATCCCCAAAACATACCCACCTATTATAGCTGTAAAAATAAAGTTTACAAACTTAAATTTGCAGTTGAAGAACATGTTCTGCGATACATTTTGTTTAGGAATAGGATACATGTGCTATCCAAGTACGTTTTATAAGTTGGTCGACTATTACTCGTAAACTTGTAAAGCCTACTTAGTCATGATAATTTTCCTTTAAACTTCGTTATATATACTACTATTGTGAATTTTTTCACACCCCCAAACATAACCGTTTAGCTGGTAGAGGGGGGGGGGGACACTCGAGTCGAGCAAAAATTAGCACTTTAAAGCTTAATATTTCACAAACGAATCTTTTTATCAAAAAATTGTTAATGGAAACTATCAATATTTTTTAAAGACCTATTTAATGATACCCCACACTAAGGGGTACGCGAGAAATAAAAAAAACATCCCCACTTTACGTGTACAGGAGGTACCCTAAAAAAAAATATTTTACGTGATTTTATTTTACCACTTTTTCGGCACAACAAATCCGTATATTTACACCAAATTACAGCTTTCTAGTACTGGGCGTCTCTGAGCTAAACTGCGGACAGACGGACGGACGGACATGGCGAAACTATAAGGGTTCCTTGTTGACTACGGAACCCTAAAAACACCTTAGCATAGTGGTGAACTTTAATAAAATATCATAAAACCCTGGTAGATATTCATAATGTTACTATATCTAATTAATGTATTAGGCTCAGCTTATCGTCAGAGGCCGGAATATTTTATTATTTACTGCAAAATACGTATCTGAAATTCTAAGGGAAAACAGCAATTTTTATAAGGTTTACATAAATCCTGTGTAAAATGTACAGACGCCAGCAGGTCAATCTACCCGAATCTGTCAAATTTTACCAATGGATCATTTACCTTCCACTATTGTGATGGGATCCCTACGTGCGTGTGAAAGTTGGTGGTTCGATTTTTATTATATCGAACTCGTTATGTCGAATATTCAATTGTACGATGTTTTATTAAATCGCTGCTTTATTGGTGCGATGTAACGTTTGTGCGAAAACTCTTTTTGCGAAGAACTCTATAGCGATTGATGATTTGTTCGATAGTTTATTAGTTCGATGGTATGTTGATTCGAAACGCCTGTTTTACTTTAAAACTATTAAAGTTTGACAGATTGAGGTAGGTTGATGTGCTGGCGTCTGTCCCGTATCTTAATATGAAATAGGTTTATTTACACAGCACAAAAAACAAATATTTTGGTATTAAAAAATCATTCAAACAAATAAAACGGAAGCTCATTTCTCTTTGGTTCAAAACGTGAAATTCAGCCGAAATATTAACGCCATAACAGTTGGTCTGATTGTTGAGAAATGAGGTGTCAAATCCTCCTGAATAGAACGAGAGAAACGGAAGAAACAAAATTGCCAACAACAAACGCTTTCGGGCGGCAGGCGGGCGGCGCGCGGCGGCGTCGGGCGGCGGGGCATTAAAATTAAATATTAAAATCTATAAGCATTAAAATAATACAACTTTGGTGAGAGCTTCATCTTATTTATTCACAAAGGAAGTGTCTTTTGTAATATTTTACACTACAGTAACATTTTTTTGTAACAATAGAATCACGCAAAATAAAAAAAAACTTTTCTTTTTCAGTTTTGAAGAAAGCACAGTGATCAATTTTCCAATACATTTTACCTTCCCACGTATTATTCCCCTGTGAACAGTAAATTTTCCTTATTTTTCAATAATAAGTAAAAGCACTTCTTATCGGCCAATTTATCGGTAAGTTCTTCAAATTAGCCACGATTAATAAGTCCAATCAAACAACTAACTTGGTAATTAATTGACAGGAAACTAACTGCAATTCATAACATATTTACCGACCGTGGTTGGGTATATAAGTTTTATATTTCTTAAAGAAGACCTCTATATAATAAAATGGTGTATTTCCCTTATATGTATAAAGGAAAATATGAGGAACATTCGCTTAGCACCGTTTGAGCTATTTACCAGCTTCCTCGCTAACAAAGAATGCTCCATTGCGGTTACGTAGGTCGCTACTCGACGCTTTGTAGGTATTTTCTCATTTTCAAAGATTTTCAGCGAGCGTTGAGGTGGCGTAACTGCCGATATCACTTACAGTATTGTCGGCTCGGGAGGTCCAGTAGCAAGGTTCTGCGATTCAGGAAGCAGGTTTGATTTTGAGTTTCAACACTCTACATAATATTTTTTTCAAGGCCTACGTCAAATTTTAGGTAGGACAATAATGTCGTTTGTTGTAAAAATACATTTAAAAAAAACCAGCCAAGTGCGAGTCGGAATCGGAACGGCAAAAAATCATGTTTGTTGCATGGGAGTGGGAGCCCCCTTAAATATTTATTTTAATCTGTTTTTTTTTGTATTTGTTGTTATTTTGCGGCAACGCAGATATACATAATCTGTGAACATTTCAACTGTCTAATTATTACGGCTCATATAAAGCCTGGTGACTGACAGACAGACAGACGAACAAAGGATTTGTTATAGGACCCCGTTTTACACGTTAAAGTACATTATCAATATAGACCATTAAAATTTAGCCCCCCCAATCGTATCTCAGACACTAAGGCCCACTTGCACGAACCCGAGTTATCTTTTAACTCAGAGTTAGTTGCTAACACAAGGTTAAATTGACAGAGTACATGAGACCCCATAAAGCCTAACAAGGCTGGAGAGGAAAAGCGTCAGGATTTTCCTCGTGTATAGCAGAACTTAGTTCTTAGCAGGTAAAAAAGAAAGTTAATAAAAAAAAAAAACTCTCCTGATTGTGTATTGAACCCATCAACTGTCTAAAACATAAACAGTCATGTAAAATTTGAACTTTCTTAAACTTTCGAAGTTATTTTTCAGTGCGGGACTTGTTGGACCATGGGTCTTTACTAAGGGCATTTGTCCAACTTTGAAAGAAGCTGGACCACAACACCTTTTGAGAGTTCCGTGGTCCAATTCATTTAAAAATTACTTACGAACCCTAAAAACCCCAACTGCATCTTTATGTGTGTATGGTACCTAATGGTAATGGTTAACGGTTATATTGAACCTTTTTACAGTAAATATTATAGGTAGGATACTGGCTTAATCCTTATAGTAGCCATACACCATCCTGCCTATCGACGATCGATTTGACGCTTGCAATTGTTTCAAATTGCAATTGTTTAAAAATGCCAATTTGATGGCATGACGTGCCAATTTGATAGGTCATCAAATTGATTTGACACAACGTCAAATCGGCAGCAGTGATGCATTTATTCGGTGACGACAGCTACAATTTTATAAATTTGTAGCTATCGGTCACCGAATAATAGCTAGATCTAGCTATAAAGTTGCTAAGTTGGCATCGCTGCTGCAGATTTGAAGTTGTGTCAAATCGATCGTACGATAGGCAGTATGATGTATGGTGTAATGGACGAACTGCCAATTTGAAACAATTGCAAGCGTCAAATCGATCGTTCGATAGGCAGGATGGTGTATGGCTACCATTAGTTAAGTTAAGGGATCCAAATATCTTACTGACTTTGAAATGTATGTTCTGAAAAGCATTAGAGAAGTTTGTCCGAAATCGACAGTCAAAATTGTAGGCTGTTATTATCACTGGCACACCATGTACGCGTTATTTCCATCCACCACCTCCGAGTTAACTTTGTTGTGTTGGGTTGTGGCTGATTCCAATTTCTACTGATAATGTCCAATACGAAATGCGAATAAACCTCTGTACTGTAACGAAGCCGAAAAGGGTAGATGGATATAAGTAGGAATACTACTAGGGTGGTAAACGCCACCTATTAGTGCCAACGCAGCCACCCCAGTGGCAAGCTCGAAGGTGTCAGATGGGAATAAAGGAATTCAACTAATAAATCAAAATTCGGCGAAAAAGTTCCTATTATTCTTTTATTTTTAGTCAAAGAGATTTAATAACATTTATTCTGGCACGAAACAAAACATATTATTCGAAAATATATCAACAGACATGTCAATCAAATGGGGATGGCAACTGAAAGCTAATCGTTTGATGGCGCTGCGATAGTTGGTCCCTACGTCAGATTACAGACTGTCTACCTTGTACAAAAAACAAACAAGATTTATTGTTATAAAAATTGAGTATAAATACAAAACAAATATGGAAAATTATTCGTCAATGCAAGTGCATATACTAAAAAACCGGCCAAGTGCGTGTCGGGCCACGCACAGTGTAGGGTTCCGTAGTTGCCCATCAAAATACTTATGCGAATTAACTAAACTGATTCGCTGAATTTAATTTTAAAGAGAAGAATTTTCAAAATCGGTCCAGGAGTTTTGAGAAATCGGGGAAAATACATAAAAAAAAGATTACGACGAATTTAGAACCTCCCCCTTTTTTGAAGTAAGTTAAAAATAGTTGACGATAAAAACCTACCTATCCCCAAAAAACATACCGTAAAAACATACCTATTACAGCTGTAAAAATAAAGTTGACAAACTTACATTTGCAGTTGAAGAGCTTGTTCTCCGATACATTTTGTTTAGGAAAATATGTTATCCAAGTAGTAGTAGGTAGTCAACAAGGAACCCTTATAGTTTCGCCATGTCCGTCCGTCCGTCCGTCCGTCTGTCCGCAGTTTAGCTCAGAGACGCACAGTCCTAGAGAGCTGTAATTTGGTGTAAATATACGGATTTGTTGTGCCGAAAAAGTGGTAAAATAAAATCTCGTAAAATATTTTTTTTAGGGTAGGTACCTCCTGTACACGTAAAGTGGGGATGTTTTTTTTTTTCTCGCGTACCCCTTAGTGTGGGGTATCATTAAATAGGTCTTTAAAAAATATTGATAGTTTCCATTAACAATTTTTTGATAAAAAAATTCGTTTGTGAAATATTAAGCTTTAAAGTGCTAAATTTTGCTCGACTCTAGTGTCCCCCCCCTCTACCAGCTAAACGGTTATGTTTGGGGGTGTGAAAAAATTTACAATAGTAGTATATATAACGAAGTTTAAAAGAAAATTATCATGACTAAGTAGGCTTTACAACTTTACGAGTAATAGTCGACCAACTTATAAAATGTACTTGGATAACATATTTTCCTAAACAAAATGTATCGGAGAACATGCTCTTCAACTGCAAATGTAAGTTTGTCAACTTTATTTTTACAGCTTTAATAGGTATGTTTTTACGGTATGTTTTTTGGGGATAGGTAGGTTTTACCTTCAACTATTTTTAACTTACTTCAAAAAAAGGGGGAGGTTCTCAATTCGTCGTAATCTTTTTTTTTTATGTATTTTCCCCGATTTCTCAAAGACTCCTGGACCGATTTTGAAAATTCTTCTTTTTAAAATTAAATTCAGCGAATCAGTTTAGTTAATTCGCATAAGTATTTTGATGGGCAACTACGGAACCCTACACTGTGCGTGGCCCGACACGCACTTGGCCGGTTTTTTTATAATTAGATTCGAGAAATATCACAATATATATTTCTTAACACCACAACTATCACCAAACTCATTCCAGGTGATAATTCTTCCACCAGACGAACCATTTCATTATATATAGAGCCATGCAATACTGGTACTTAACCTCCAATAGAAAAGTAGATATTATTTAGAAAAGTGTATATGATTGTTTAGTTATGGTATAATCATAGAATTTCATTAATAAACTCAACTAACGGCCTGTTTCGGCTTCGCAAGGGTGGATATTTGTTTATTATATAGCTTTACCTTAGTTATAATACAATTTTGTTCTCAAGGCAGTCACAGCGGCAACCCATTATTTCTTGATAGTGTGAACTGTCAGAAATTTGTATATTCCATCATTTTTACAGCTTATTACACAACATCTAGTCATTTTACATCAATATATCGTTTTTTTTTTTCAGAAAATTCCTTTGAATTTGACAGTTCTTTTGGGACCAAACTGTCACTTGTCACTTTGACACTTGCCTTCCCCATTGAGATTGACTTCGACATAAAGTTGCCAGCATAGTAAAAATAAAAACCCAAAATGCTTCCATTTATTCGAGCATAGATCGTCTTAATAGAAATATTATGCGAACGACTATTAACATCAATAATTATGTTTGATCATGCGTTTGTCTCAACGATTGCACTTTAGCTAATAAGTACGTCAGCTTGTGCAATTGTGCATCTTTCCAACTCGTCAGACGCATATGTACAGTCGCCAGCACATCAATCTACCCCAAACTAACAATTTTCTTTAATAGATTTCATCTTTATCAAAAACTAACTTCTGCCCGCGGCTTCGGCCGCGTGGATGTTAGAAATTATCTCACGGGAACGTACTACTAACATAAATAGTATCCCACGTCCTAACCCAGATCATGGTCTACCGATCTTCTGCCGCGTGGTGGGCGAATTTAATACCATACGGGACGTAGATATTGCTCGGATAAAGTTATCGTATGACATATTTCAGGTCGGTCATGGTCTGCCCATTCAAATACGCTTTGCAAATGATGATGATGATGATGAAAAAAAATTGAAATGTTGTCCCCGACTTCGTCCGCATGAAATTTCCCTCCCCCGACCACACCGATCCACCAAGACGCAACGTAGGGGTATCGGTATTTTACAGTAATTTCGTTCCGATATTTTTGACACTGACTCTACGCTGAACATACCTATATGCGTCGGACGAGATGGGAATGAGACGAAATACATGTAGAACATGAGACGAATTAAAGAAAATGACCAGTTGCATTAGTGAATATGACTTAATAGGGATAAAGACGAAAAGTGACGAATGATCATCGCAACCGTCTAGGGATATCTCGCGGGAATTAATACCTATTGAAGCTATTGAAGAGAATTTCCTCAGCCGCTATATGGGTACAAAACAAAGAGCAAGGTGCGGATTGCGCTGCCCGTCGCCTGCCGCCTCGGACCATGGCCTTTTTAGCCCAAGGGTAAATAAATACGCCACTAAATGTTCTATGATGAAACCTTTTGTCCGTGCTCGCTCATTGCTCACAGACCATAAATTCTCAAAATGTCAAAAACCAGACCTGGAAAATAATGATGAGCGTCACGCTGCAAACCAATGCTTGAAGAATGCCAGCAATAAGTAGTTAGCTAACCAACTTTTATGATTATTCAAATACTCTTAACCAGATGGAGCTTAAAAATATATATGAATATATTTTTAAGCTCCATCTGGTTTTTCTAAATCGGTCGATTCGATGTTCTAAGAAAAGTGTCTAAGAACATGGTAGGTATCAATCTGATTTATAAAAAATAACTACCTTTATCTGATTTGAAGTCTCACGATAAGGGGTAGGTAGGTCCTCTTTTATCTTTACACCAGTTATTTTGGGTATTTTTTTAGATACAAATTGGATACAAACATTTACAGCCATTTCCTTTGTAACATTTTAGATCAATCCTACTTTGACATGGAATGGTTGAAAAAGTACTTCGGACGGCTCTACGACATTTTTAACGGGTAAATACTTCACATTTTTTGTTTAGGAATTAAGGATGCTAAGATTCTAGGATAACTTTCCAAGGCAACATATCTGAAATTGCGTTTTGGCTTGTTGAAAGTCAGTTCACCAAAAACATAGCAAAAAAAAGAGTTAGGATCGTTGGTAGCTCTTATTCGACAAGTAAGTAGGTATAAATCGCATTAAAATCCCGACATTTAGGAGTTAAAAGTTCATTTGCTTTTGTCTTAATAGGTAGTAGGTACCTACCAGTTTTGAAAACTAAAAAGTAATAATTTAAATTAATTAATTATCCAACCAGTCGCAATCAAAATTATGATAAAATCTGAAGATAAAACATTAACCCATAAGCCTGATTTCATAGACCAATTCAATCAGACCATAGACCAATGTGTTTTTTTTTTGTTTTAATCAACGACAACGTACCTACTAAAAGCTTATTTAGTTTGTACTGTGATACAACAAATGATTTCCCTGAAAAAGTAGGTAGGTATGTACAATTGTAAATCGCCAGAATCATTATGTAATAGTAGATTACGCACCAAGGGAATAAAGCAGTGCCTTACGTCACGGGCGTATTGAATCCCGAAGCGACACTAAGGATTCTGGGGGTGAACCTCCGGAGCGCAGCGAGGAGGTTCAAGTGTTAATTCCCGAGTGAAACGAGGGAATTAAGATAAGAATCCTTAGTGTAGCGAGGGATTTAAGTTAGCCCAAGACAAAGGCAGCTTTATTCCTGAGGTGAGTACTCTGCTTTTCACACCACCTGCGAGGTAATAAATTCGAATTTTGAAATTTGATGTGGTACGACAACTTTCGAACGTGAGCATGCTGTGGTGCCCACCTCAGCAAGCGATCAGCTGTTGCAGTGGGGACTGCCGGGGGGGCAGCCACCGCTGCTTCAATTCCTTCGTTCAAAGTTTTCATACTATGTTTTGTATGAGGTTCCAAATTCAAATCACATTATTCCCACAGGAATAATGAAATTCAGTACAATATTATTCCCCGGTTTGAGTGTGGGGAACAATGACTTGCTTTACGGCCGGTTTGCATGACATATAATGTGACATTTACGAGCAAGTGGTGTGAAATAGTTATTTGTTATGCAAGGCTGCAAAGTTGATTTTTGGCGCGAGTACTTGAATTGAAAACTGAGCGAGCGAAGGATTCTAAGATTGAACCGCGAGAGAAACGAGCGGTTCAAATATAGAATCCTGAGCGATGCGAAGTTTTCAAAGGTACGAGACGCAGAAAAACTTTGCTGCCGAGTGCAACACACAACTTTTCACCTCACACAGCGAGGAAATGTAGTGGGGGCGGCTCGCCTGCCAGTGTAGAAAAGTAGAAAACAATTGAATACAAGACATGTTCGAATTTTAAACATCACTTTGTGCTCTAGAGCACAAAATGGAGTTTTGCGCTCAGATTTTGAATGAGAAATAGAATCTTTCCGAGCGGGTGAGGTGAAAAATTAATTTTCACACCACTTGCTCGTAAATGTCAAATTATATGTCATGCAAACAAGGAATAAAGCAGGTGATTGCGGCCCCCCGTTCGAGCCGGGCAATAATATTGTACTGAATTTCATTATTCCCGTGGGAATAATGTGATTTAAATTTGGAACCTCAAATCGCAGCGCATGGCCTCAAACATAGTATGAAAAATTTGAACGAAGGAGTTGAAACAGCGGCGGCGGCCGGCAGCAGCACGCTGTGGTGGGCACCACAGCATGCTCACGTTCGAAGGTTGTCGTACCACATCAAATTTCAAAATTCGAATTTATTTCCTCGCAGGTGGTGTGAAAAGCAGAGTACTCACCTCAGGAATAAAGCCTTTGTCTTGGGCTAACTTAAATCCCTCGCTACACTAAGGATTATTAACTTAATTCCCTCGTTTCACTCGGGAATTAATACTTGAACCTCCTCGCTGCGCTCCGGAGGTTCACCCCCAGAATCCTTAGTGTCGCTTCGGGATTCAAAACGCCCGTGACGTAAGGCACTGCTTTATTCCCTTGGTGCGTAATCTACTATTTTCAATAACATAACGGAACTTAAGTAGATAAATACAATGATTCAGTTAAAACCGTGTGAAAAGCCTCGCGAATAATTTAAACACAACCCTTAATAGATAGCTGTTTGAATATTTTACGCGGCTTTTTGTCTTTGGCTTTGGTAGAATATCAATTATTTCTAAGAAGTACCTACATAGTGATATTGAAAGGAATGCCGCAATTTACCAGAATGAACGCTGAGAAAAGTAAGTAGATACCTATAACCAATTAGATATCAGTTCATTTAACTCTCTCATTGTTTTGCTTTTGGAGATATTGTTGTCAATCTTCATTCCACAGCTCTTCTTTTTACCTTGGTAAAAAAATCCCACCCCGGGCAGGGCAGGAAGGACTATCAGCTATCAGACTTGTACTGACTAAAATCCACGGTGTCCTTCAATACCCCTTTACGTTCCGGGGTCACGGTAGTTCGTTAGTCCCGTGACCCCGGCAAGCTTTGGCACTCTAAGGGGGGCCCGTAATTGTGCTGACACTCTTTGAGGCGCGCGTGGAACACAACGCGCCCGTCGACCCGGGCATGGTCCATGGTCGGACAGCGAGTCGTCCATTATACTCGCCGCCCGCATGCTCGCGCCATTTCACAGTACTTAATAATAATCTGCCGATATGTATTTGTCGGTATATAATATGTACAGCCATGAATAAGTACCTAGTGGAATTATTGTGAGCAAGTGTCCATAAATATGTGGGGCTTTCGCCTGTTATGACTTAAGATGCCTCCCGTTATTGATATGTATTAGGTAGATCTTAGATTGTTAGATAGGTAGATAACTTACCTAGGTACTGGTACCTACTTAGGTGATTATTAGGTTACCACAGAGTGCGAGTATCTGCCTATCTACTTAGTACCTACTTAGGTTTAACTTAGAACAACGTTGTTTACTTAGTACAACTTTCATAATTTCAAACACTACGTGCTGGTAACAATCGATGCATGTTTTACCCTTACATCTATACTAATATTATAAAGCTGAAGAGTTTGTTTGTTTGTTTGTTTGTTTGTTTGTTTGAACGCGCTAATCTCAGGAACGACTCGTTGGAATTGAAAAATTATTTTTGTGTTGGATAGTCCATTTATCGAGGAAGGCTATAGGCTATATAACATCACGCTATCACCAATAGGAGCGGAGCAGCAATGAGAAATGTTTCAAAATCGGGAAAATGTATTCCTTTTCGAGAGCTTTCGTTGCGTGCGCTGCGTAAACGGTTAAAAATACGCAAAAATTATGTACTACGGAATTATTCCTCATAAAAAGTTCTAAAATAAAGTCCGCGAGAGCATATATCTATCTTTTAAGATTAAGTCACTATAACCTTTTTTATGGAAATCAAATTTGTTTTAAAGTAATGCATTATTTGCGAAGGTTTTTCATTAATATGATATTAATCCTTATCAAAATAAATACTTTAATCATCACAAGCATTTAATTTTGAACAAAATTGCCCTTGACGTCGTTTGATTTCAATGAATATCTTAGGAGATATCATAGTTTCAAAATAATGTCACAACAAAATTATTACTGCGTGGGCAATACTGATCATATCATAATTGCGCGTGAGGGAAAGTGCACCCTCTACCTCTCACCCAAGCCACCGCTGAAGACGCCCAGGGCGTCGGAAATAGTGGGTCATATTCCAGCTGCTTACGGACGGGGAGTAATGGGTAGTTTGCCGTCCGACAGCATGTATTTATAAAGAAGCACTGGCCAATCCCCGCTGCATAGACAAGTCGAGGCGCGGCGGGAAGAGCTCCGGCGCCATCTCAGGGGGCGGTATGGATGCTGTATCGAATGGGGAAGGAAGAAACGCCTGGGTGTCACCACTGCGAGGATCGCCCGGAGGACACGGTAGAACATACGGTGCAGGACTGCCCCGCTTTGGCAGAGCACCGCCGTGTCCTCACAGCGGCGATAGGCACTGGTCCAGGCCATGCTGCGGGGCGAGACGGAATGGGAAGCGGTCGCCTCCTTCTGCGAAGCAGTAATGCTAGCAAAGGAGGAGGCGGAACGCGTGAGGGAGAGGACAGCGTCCACCTCACGACGCAGCCGCCTCGGGAGACGCCCACGGCAACGGACGTCGCAAGACGATCTCCGGCCACCGTAGGCGCGGGCATGCGGGCGGCGAGTAATGGGTGACTCGCCGTCAGATCATGGACCATGCCCGGGTAGACGGCGCGTTATGTTCCACGCGCGCCTCAAAGAGCTGTCAGCAATCTGACGGGGCCCCCTAAGAGGGCCAGAGCCTGCCGGGGTCGCGGGGTCGCGGTAACCGTGACCCTGGTACATAAAGGGCTATTGAAGGAACACCGTGGATTTTAGTCAGTACAAGTTTGACAGTCCCTCCTGTCCCGCCCTAGGCGGGAGGACTCATTTAATGATTTTGCCACGATAAAAAAAAGGGGGCGGTATGGAGGGAGCGGCTATCGAAACCGAGGTTCGGGCACGCCTCAATCGCGGCGGTAAGACCTCTCTTTGAGGAATGGCTGGAAGGTGTCACGGCGTCCTGACCAACCACCTGACGCAGGTCCTCACTGGACACAGAAGTTTTGGGAGGTACCTGTGTCGGATGGGGAAGGAAGAAACGCGTGGGTGTCACCACTACAAGGATCGCCCAGAGGACACGGTAGAGCATACGGTGCAAAATTGCCCCGCTTGGGCAGAGCATCGCACATGTCCTCACAACGGTGATAGGCGGCGACCTCTCGCGTTCGGCATTGGTTGACGTGAAATAGAGTGGAAACAGCGAAGGAGGAGGCGGGACGCGTGAGTAAGAGGACAGCGTCCACCTCACGACCCACACACCCATCCGCCGTGATAGACGCCCACGGTGACGGACGTCGCAGGACGAACTCTGGCCAACAGGCGTGGGCATTCAGGAGACGAGTAATGGGCGACTCGCTGTTCGATCATGGACCATGCCCGGGTCGACGTCAACGTTGTGTTCCACGCGCGCCTCAAAGAGCGTCAGCTCAATGACGGGGGCCAAACCCCTTAGAGGGCCAAAGCCAGCTGGGGTCGTAGGACTTACGAGCTACCGTGACCCCGGAACGTAAAGGGCTATTGAAGGACGCCGTGGATTTTAGTCAATACAAGTCTGACAGTCCCTCTTGCCCAGCCCTGGGTGAAACGACTAATTTGGACGATTTTATGTATCGGTATCCTCCCACAGCGCTTTGCACTAAAAAAATACATTGTTAAGTTCCGACATCCACGCGAACGAAGTCGCGGGCACAGCTAGTTTAAAATAAATAACATTCGGTTACATTTTAAACTTGTTTATACTGGCAATGACAACAACAAGATAATAAAATTTAAAGTTATTGTAGTCCAATCAGCTTAATAAACATTCAGTATTATATCGATAATAATATTGCCGTTAATAATAAAATTGTTAAGCCAACTCTCCGATCTACGCCATTTTCCACTAATGACGCACGCATGGATCGCAGCCTTCCGAAAATTATAAATGTTTCATGCCTCATTAATATAATTTCGTAATTTTGTATCATGTACGAACGAAACTAGCAACTTTGACTTTAAATACCGATTCAATTAATCGAATATACATTTATATGAAACTAGCAAACGGCTCAGCAAATTAGCCGTGAAACAAACATTTACACAGTTATAGTAAATTAGGTAATTTGAATATTAAGGATAATATTAATGGAACGGTACAGGATATACCTACGGATTTTTTTAAAGTAACGGAAACTATCTTACCTACTATTAATATGAACTAAAAGATCCCGAAATATTAAGTATTGTACAAAATTAATTTACAGGACCTAACTAATAAAAATACTTACTTAAAAAATGATACGAAACAATAAAATAATTTTACTGGATCGAAAAATGTAATTCTCTGTAGCGCAAATTTCTCTGATCGCATGCGTCCGACAATGATGTCTGCCCTCACGTGTCTGCCCGTTCGGGTAGGCATAGTTAGATTCGTGCGCTCCCCCACCACACGACAGCGCCGTTGCCTGCCGCCACACTTCGGCGCATAGTCTAAAAAAACAAGGTCTGGCACTCCCGCAGTGACACATGTTGACGTCACTTTCCAGTTGCCACTTAATTGCAACAAAATACGAAATTAAGGAAACATTTTCAAATTTTATTTTGTTTAAAAAATAAATAAAACATTTAAATTGTATTTAGCATAGCAAACGAAACAATTCAATACGTATACCAACAGAATTGTTAAATAAAACCACAGCGTTTTATCGTATTCGCTTAAGTAATAAATGCGCTTAGGGAGTTATAACCATACACTACTGGTAACACAGGAACGGGCTGTGTCATTGTCATGCCGCCATTTTGTCGTGTATCGCTATCCTTGTTTTATGCGTATGCCTGTCTCGCTCAGTGACTGTGTAACCAGCGGCACTCAAACATTTTTATTTGTGAACGTCGAAAAGTTTCTTTGTTATCTTTTATCCTAGGATGGATAAATAATACTTTTTGTCACTGAAAATCTACTACGCTGAGGTAGGGGATGGAAGCCACGTGCAAAAGTTAGCAGTAATGTAATAATTAGGTCAATGTTTTATTAGGTTAAATTTCCCCAAACTGTAAAGTTTGAGAACCAGCAGATAGCGATGATGACGTAGGCTTGTGTCACCCACGTGACCACTGTGTTTCGGAGTGCCATACCTGGCGAAGTATATTATTATACCATGCTTCGGCGAATGTGCGCGACGGCGACCGACGACCGACGGCAGCGGCGGCGATGCAGAGTACCTATTCGTTAAAAGGAACTTTAACTTCAAAAGCCAATTTTTTTTAACTTGATACACCCAAAACTTCTAAATATGATGTTCCTAGGTTCAGTGGTTAAAATTTTGTATACAAAAAGTTTGGCTTCGTAGTTCCCGTTCCGAATCCGTTCCGTTCCGTTCGAATTTCGGGAATTCCGTTTGTAGAATTTCACCCCCACGGTGGTAAAAATTTCAAAATGCTTTATCAAACGATTTTAAATTTCAAAAACGCTATAACAAATTGTTATTTATTTCTTATCAAGTTCCTAAATATAAAGTTTCATGGTTTTATCCCCAGAAATGACAAAATCCCATACAAACTTTCAACCCTTATTTCACCCCCTCACTGGTCGAAATTTCAAAAACGCTAGAACAAATGTTTAAATATATCTTATAAAGTGCTTAAATATAAAGTTTCATGGTTTTATCTTTTAAAATTAAGAAATCCCATACAAACTTTCAACCCCTATTTCAACCTCTTCATCCCCTTTTTCGCATTAAAAGGTAGCCTATGTTCTTTCTCAGGGTCTAAAGATTGTCTGTGCCAAATTTCATCAAAATCGGTTGAGAGGTTTAAGCAGGAAAGCGTAACAGACAGACAGACAGACAGACAGAGTTACTTTCGCATTTATAATATTAGTTTGGATTAGTTTGGATGAATGAAAAACAGACAATATGAGAAAAATAAAAATAAAAGTTCCCCGGCCGTGTGAGCATCAGGCCTTTTTGTCGCATACGTTATTTGTTTGCAACATTGTTTTTCAAAGTATATTTCATTTTCTGGATAAATTCCGTTCGGTGTGTCGAGTCGGCACCTCGAGGGTCATGTCAACATAACACAATCATAATCTAACCTTATCTATAAAGCTGACACGAACGGGGGAAATGCCGACATCGCACACTTTATGGCCAGTGTCCTTATCGTCACATATTTATAACTTGACTGTACATAACTGAATAGAAATATCTTGAATACCGTCCAGGGAAAGGAACAACGTTAAATACCTAGTCTAGATATTTCGTGAACTGTCTAGAAATTAAAGAATAACAAGGTTTTTGTGACAGTTATCGTCTCGCTCCAGAGCTCCCGCCGACGTCGACGAATTGAAACGGCAATGCCAGCTAATCTTGCTATTGATCGATTCCTAGTCGAGTTTTGAATTGTGATCGAAAGCTCATTATTGTCTGAGTGGGTGACGTACCGCACCAATAGTGATTAAGTACTTATTATAAAATCATTTAACCTACGTTTGTAACAAACCTACAATCAGGATTTTTTAGAAACATGACAAATGTTTCAATAAATACAAAATGATTGCGACGCACAAAAAAATACTACTTAAGAAAAAATGACTCTTATATTAAAATTATATTTCTATTCCATTTGATTTATTAAATTTTATGAGAAGGAATTTCATAAATTTTCCCTCCCTTTATTTGCATATACTTTACACCTGTTTATTAAAAACAGCGAATCATAAATTACTTTAGATTGTTTTAAATAAAAAGCAATCTGAATCCAAATATCACTTGGAGTTTGAAAATGGCGAATATAATGGCTGCGACGTTGTCCAAAGTTCCTACTAGAAGATAAATTACCTACCTTTAGTAGAATACCGACCTATGTAAAACCTCATCGTAGTAGAAGAAGCTCCAAGTTTTAAATTATTTTCTGAAGCAGAGAAGTAATAATAATTATATATCTTTATTTCTCCTCACAAAACAAGACCTAATTATTATACCTACAAACATTAAGTACAGATTGCAGAGGACAAATCACAGTCAAGTGTTTGTGAGGAGCTGGTGTCTATTAGTTAGCGACAGTTCTGTCCCCCGCTTGATAATTTATTAGATACTTTATCATCAAATGTATTGTCATCAATGATTTCTATTTTTTTAACTGCAAAGTTGTCATTATAAATTACATATTATCAAAATGTTTTTTGGATCAAAATAGAACTTAACCTACACTCCAACACGTTAATATCTTTGTACTCCTAAATGCGCTTTTCCGTCAATTTTCTTGGCGCTCAACTTGAGTAGGATAGTTTGATGAATGTGTCGAAAGTTTTATAATAAAACACTTGATACACGAATCGAAGGCACAGATTTTTTTCTATAATTTTTTACGTTGTTGTTGAGAATATTTGAACTAACAATACTATAACAATACTTATTGCTCTTCACACGAGAGTGCACTTCTGTATTGTGGATGCGTTTACAAACATTTAATCACATACACAAACATCAAATATCTGTACGCCATACAAATAAGAATTCCGAGCGTGAGGGAACTGAACCCGCGACAAGCAGCAAAGCAGCCGATCCCTCAATCTCTGCGCCAACCTTGCCGTTCGAATTAATGCATGTCCTGATAACTAGATGGCGCTGACTATAAGACCGAAATGGTTTGCTACACCTGCCACCAACCCGTTATTATCTGCTATTGCCTAGCAACGCCTAGGCTCGCAAAATCGCTTGTAACCATCGCGCTAGGCCCCCGCCTTAGTCACTTCAGTATGGCCACGAGCGGCGATTTCATACATTAGCCCGCCGCCGCGCCGCCACCGAAGGCTGCGTTTCCACCAAAGGCTCGCAGTCTGTTTGAGACTTTGAGCACATTAGCGACGGATCCGTTAAAAACGATGCAGTAAACACGGATGCTCTGTGTCGAACACTTAATCGATAGGTGATAATTTATACTGTAACTTAATCTACTGTGACTCGGTTATTAAAATAACTATCACATTTCCACGTTTTACTTGATGAACTCGTAATTGTGTACTTCATGGGAATACCGGCAGCCGATGTGACTGACAAAGTGCCACCATGCCACCACGGTACAGGCGACATCAAGAATTCATTCTTACATAATGATACGTGTCATTTACTAACAGTTTCATGGGCGTAAACACGGAACGGAAAAAAGCTGTAAACTGCTTACCTAATTGTTTTTTTTGGGTTTCGTACCCAAAGGGTAAAACGGAACTAAGACTACGTTGTGCGTCTGTCTGTCCGTCTATATCACCAGGCTATATCTTACGAACCGTGATGGTTTGACAGTTGTTTTCAAAGAATATGAATTTCTATTGCCGCTATTACAATAAATAATAACAAGTGCGTGTCGGGCCACACACGGTGTAGGGTTCCGTAGTTGCCCATCAAAATACTTAGGTATGCGAACTAACTAAACTGATTCGCTGAATTTAATTTTATAAAGAAGAATTTTCAAAATCGGTCCAGGAGTCTTTGAGAAATCTGGGAAAATACATAAAAAAAAAGATTACGACGAAGAACCTCCTCCTTTTTTTGAAGTTAGTTAAAAATAGTTGACGATAAAAACCTACCTATCCCCAAAAAACATACCGTAAAAACATACCTATTAAAGCTGTAAAAATAAAGTTGACAAACTTACATTTGCAGTTGAAGAACATGTTCTCCGATACATTTTGTTTAAGAAAATATGTTATCCAAGTACATTTTATAAGTTGGTCGACTATTACTCGTAAAGTTGTAAAGCCTACTTAGTCATGATAATTTTCTTTTAAACTTCGTTATATATACTACTATTTAATTGTGAATTTTTTCACACCCCCAAACATAACCGTTTAGCTGGTAGAGGGGGGGGACACTCGAGTCGAGCAAAATTTAGCACTTTAAAGCTTAATATTTCACAATTTTTTATCAAAAAATTGTTAAAGAAAACTATCAATATTTTTTAAAGACCTTTTTAAGAGGGCTTTCACACGTTTCGTTGTTTTTGTGCGACTTTTGGAACCTGATTCTGGGTATGTCATTGCCAGAAATAAAAAAAAGATATATACTCGAGAAAGTTTGATTATTTCTGTGTGGAGTGCTTTAAACAAATTTTTAGATTTGTTTACATACATGAGTAAAAACCTTGTCTCTGCAAAGGATGTTTCATAAAATTCTACTTTTTGTCATACTTTGGTACCGAATTACATAGAAGGTATAATAGTAAAATAATATTTGAAAATGTCCATGGTACATCTGAAAGATTATATTTGGACTGCATTAATCACTTTTTTATTTTCCATTCAGAAATACACCAAAAATTATTTTTCAAAACAGGAAGAATTTGACATTTTTTCGTCCGAAATTATATTTTTTATCTATCAATATTTACTGAATATTCAATCAAAAAGTATTGAATAACTATAAGGTTACTATGTTAGCTTGCATTAAAAAAATAATTAGCTCATTTAAAAGTAAAATAATAGTATTAAACAATTATAATAAGCAATGACAAAATTCAACATAAAACCAAGAACGGTTTGTTCTTTGGTTTAGACGGCGCGGGGCGCCTTTTGAGGGAGGACGTATCGCTCGCAACCATTTTGACATTAGTCACGTAATTATTAAAATTTAAAATACACGCCACCATTCATGACCTTTATACGCGGCGCTAGTGTCTTTGTCATGACATCAAATTCCATGTGAAAAATGTAGTACCTCGAATTTTCCGCAGGTCATGAGTGGTGGCCAGTAATTTTCCCAATCGCCAAGAATACAGCATAACCTACCTTTCTTGATACAAGCTAATATTTTGAATTAATTTAATTTTGATCTGTTTGCAATGTAAATATATAAATGTGTTGATTGTATTTTCCTACTATATTCGAATGTGGATATAATTGTAGATAATAAAATAATGTAAATAATTCTGATAGCTTTTTTTCTGAATTGGTAATTAAATGTAATTTCAGACTTTCTAACTTCCCAAACATTCCAGTTCGTTTGGATAATATAGCTCGCTGCGGGACCCACCATACCACCGGCCATGCCCCTGGTGGTATGGCTTTTTATTACGTGGTAAAATCATCAGATCAGCCCTTCCACCCAGGGAAGGACAGGACTACAGGAAGGACATACAAACTTGTACTGACACTACTGACTAAAATCTACGGTGTCCTTCAATAACCCATTGCGATCCGGGGCCATGGATACCTGATAAGACAGTCCCACGACGCCCCGGCAGAATTTGGCTCTCTAACGTGCGCCCCGAAAATCCGTGAAAAATTGATCTGATCGTTTGGAGGTAGCGGTTAACCCAGAGAATAGTAACTTAAAAAAAAAAACTTTTTGAAAAAAGTACCGACTTCAAAAACGAATAAAAAGAAGTTTAAAATAACTTTTCTTTTGGAAGTCGGTGGCAATAGTCAATGAAATAAATAACAAAGCCACCGACTTCCAAAAAAAAAATTATTTTATCTTTTTTTTTTAAATAACTTTTCTGAATACAAAAAAGTTTAAAATAACTTTTCTTTTGGAAGTCGATGGCAATAGTCAATGAAATAAATAACAAAGCCACAGACTTCCAAAAGAAAATTTATTTTAAACTTTTTTGTATTCGTTTTTGAAGTCGGTACTTTTTTCAAAAAGTTTGTTTATTATCAGTCGATTTCTTGTTATTAGGATTGATCGAAGAGAGTTGAAGTCTTGTATCAGGTTCGGCATCCAGTCAATTGCGGTATTCCGTTTTGGCAGCTGCATTGTATTTTTTTTTTTTTTGGTAAAATCATCAAATGTGTCCTCCCGAGCGGGACGGGATTTATTACCAGACTCGTACTGACTAATATCCATGGTGATCCTTCAGTAGCTCTTTACGTTCCAGGGTCACCGTTACCTGATAAGGCAGTCCAGTGACCAAGACAAGCTCCGGCCCTCCAAGGCGTACCTCTCTGATTGGAAATCGCTTCTCGGCGTCGTAGGTCACGCGGCTGTCCTCTCCCTCACGTGTTCCACCTCCTAATTCGCTAGCATGACTTCCGTCTCGCCCCGCAGATCGTGGCCTCGATCAATGCCGGGCGCTATTAAATTGACTCAATTGCATCGAGTTGGGATTTGGCAAACCTGTACCACTCCATGTACCTAACTTTTTTGCAGCCAACTCAATAAGTGGACTAATATTGTGGGTAAACGGCACCCCAAAAAGGTCAAGATGGCCTGTCATTTTTACGGTTACACCTCAGAAAGATAGAACCGGGTCGGATTGGCTCCCGGAAAAACTCACGTCTTAGCAGCATTGAAGTTCAAGCACTCAACCGGCCATGGCTCTTTCGCCTGATATTATTTTGTGAATTTTATTCATGAATACAGATACTACTAAGAACAAAACCTACAAAAAATAAGTTAGCATTCCAATAAATCGTAAAAATAAGCGAAATTGAATGAAAAGTAAGAAATTACAGGAATGTGTCAAGTTTCATAAATAAAATAATGAAATCGAAAAAATAATGTTTTCAATGTTCTAAAGAGTTTTTTTTTTCTCTTAAACCCTGTGTTATTTTACTGAAGGTGAAATGTTCTGTATTAAATAACGAACATTTTCTATACCATTTCAATAGAAATCAGGTAAAAAGCCTGAGTGACCAATTGTAGCATCGTAATTCGAGCATAAACGAATCTATGCACTGTTAGTCGCGATTGATCGAAGATGAAATCAGGTACTACTTGCTGTGCAAATGAAATAATGTGGAGTTGAACCACATTTTCTACGCAATCTTGAGCAGTTACGTACCTTCGTTAGGAAGTGAAAGCTCAGTTTTGCGAGATAGAGATTATAATTTAAAGCTCACCAAAACATTCTGTTTCAAGGGTGACATGATCTGAAACCTGTTGAACTCTGATAGATCTGTCTTTATTAAAAAAATAATCCAGCTGTAACCCAGTATATGAAGCACTGAAGCCCAGTCAAAACAGTTCAATAAATTTTCTCCTTTGCAAATGTTTAACGATTTGCACCATCCGCTCACAGTTAACTGCAGGCGAACCAAGAATCTTCTTGAATATTAATTTTTAATCTTCATGGTGTCAATTCGAAATTGTCTTGTCAATTATAGGGGAGCTTGTGGCTGGTCGCAATGGAGTTTGTATGATCCGCGCAGTAGATTATCGCTCTCTTTGCGCGTTTTAACAAACTTGATGGTTTTCTTGGGCCTTACTCACTTTCTTCCTGGATCACGGCGTTTGGTGATATTACCCGTCTCTTTTGACACTGGTTTCAAATATTTTGTACCACTGGTTGGAAATATTCGAGCATTAAACCGACCACTTCTGGCTATATCTCCTTATCTATGTCACCGTAATCACCCCAAGTGGCTGGTTTTGCGTCCATAATTATGTCTCTGAATAGATGGCATAAATGACTGTTTGATGTATAAGTCAAAGAAAAAGTTTGAAAAATTTTAAACACCAAATCGTAAATTCTAAATAATTTCAAAAATCTAATTAAATAAGTTATGAATTCAAATTAGCCACTAGAAACAAAATTAACACTTGAAAGATATTATAACAAGATAATTTACTCGTATTATAGAATGGAATTGAATAATCTTTATAATGCACACTTTGTAAATTACAAATATATCCAATTCGCAGTGTGACACAATGTGCGCTTTAAAGTGTAATATAATGAGTGGCCCTTATTTTATTTTGATAGGTATACATTTATCATATTATCCATTCGTTTAAAAATATAAGTAGTATCTACAAGCACGGGATCTTACTTTGTTTATTCGAAAGAAAAGTGGCAAAAGCTCATGTTGTTTTCTTCCTGGTATACGAGGCATAGCTGTTTCGTTAGTGTTTTGTTTTTATGCGGGGGGCATCACGATGTCAAATTGACAGAAACTGTGTTCTTTCAGTATGTAAAAGCTCTCTTAATGATACCCCACACTAAGGGGTACGCGAGAAAAAAAAAAACATCCCCACTTTACGTGTACAGGAGGTACCCTAAAAAAAAATATTTTACGAGATTTTATTTTACCACTTTTTCGGCACAACAAATCCGTATATTTACACCAAATTACAGCTCTCTAGTACTGTGCGTCTCTGAGCTAAACTGCGGACAGACGGACGGACGGACGGACGGACGGACATGGCGAAACTATAAGGGTTCCTTGTTGACTACGGAACCCTAAAAAACGGAATATAATTCTTATTTAGGGGGCTCTCATACAATAGACATGATTTTTTACCGTGTTTTAAATGTAGATTGTTTTGGCCGGTTTTTAAGTCGTTTTGTGTTAGTGAATAACTTTAATACCTACCTAGGTATTTAGCGAGCAAACATTGGTAGAGTATGCATTCCTTACTACATAGGTTCATACATTCGCGAAAATTTTGAATTTCATATCTAATGTTGAGAGATAAGTCAAAATGGGCTGTTTTCTTTCAGATACAGCACACACACAAAATATAAATAATGCTGTGCATGGCTAAAGATAACTTACATGGAAGAAGGACCCTGATGGCCAAGAGCCTCGACGAACATCTTTGGATGCTCTCTCAAGGGCGTCGCCAACCTTTGTCTAAGGGGGAGGGGGGGGGGCAATGGGGCAATATTATGGAGGATAAAAAATATGAACGCCGAGAGCATGAAGCGTCACACTTTGGAAGTCTTAACCCCCCCCCCCCTGCCCCCTTTGGCGACGCCCTTGGTCTCTCTTTAGGTTGGTAAATCCAACTGGAGCTCTGAAGCCCTGGAGGCCTACCGAGGCGTCTTAAAGCGGGAGTGGTTCCGGTCAGGGAACGAGATAATGGCGCTAGACCACTTGTATAGCTCTGTCTCTTTCCCACAACCTAACTACTCACGCTTTAAGACCTTATGGTAGGCCACTTGAACACCGGTGGCACGGTAATAATATGTACAGTATTGGAACTCCCTACAAACGGACGAAACGCGAGCTATACCTACGCGCCTCGATGTCGGGGCGCGCTCGAGGCGCAGACAGTCACGGCCGTACCGTAGTGATGAACGGACGGTGCGTTGTTTTTTTTTAGCAAATATGACAAGTAGAAAATATTGTGCTGTGTTTGGGTGTTTAACGTCAACAATAACGCATCCAGACATCAGTTTTTTTAAATTACCTGCAACCTCTGAAAGGTGAGTACTAACTATAAAATAATTTTACTTACTAGTAGCTAGTAGCCGTGCTATAATATATATATATTATAGTAGGTAGGTACATAATGTGTGACTTTTTAATGGTTATGTATTTTCCTTTATCTCACGAAAAAAAGGATATTTGGGTTAATAAATACAGTAAAATGAATAAAGTAAAGGAAAGTTACTGAGGCAAGTTAAATAGTTAAGTTATAGGCGGTTCTGAATGAATCATGATACCTACGGTAGGTACTTACTCTTATGTTAAAACTCCAGTGCATGTGTGTTTTGTTAGTTTGTATTATTCAAAGTAAAGTCATGGTGTAACGGCGCGGTGGGATTGTCGGCGGGCACGGAAATGAAGCAGTGAGCTTCATTTACCTACGGTACGGTGTACAATCAACGTATATTCAGTGTACTACATAAACTTTAACACAGTCATGAATCTTGGAACGTAAGAGTACATAGTTCGCTCCGTATTTGAGTGTGCGCACTCGGTTGCATTAGGCCGACTGCCTGCGCGAGCGATGCGCTGTACGAGGTAGCGCGAGCGGCGCACTGACCTTGAAGGAGCGGTTGACGCGAATCCACACGACGACGTAATCAAACCCTTGTTATATCGTCACGGGTGCGTTTTACGTAACGGCGCTACAGTAATATTTGTTTATTATCTGTGTTTTGTGTATGAATAATACTAGAAAAACCGGCCAAGTGCGTGTCGGGCCACGCACAGTGTAGGGTTCCGTAGTTGCTCATCAAAATACTTATGCGAACTAACTTAAACTGAGTCGCTGAATTTAATTTTAAAAAGAAGAATTTTCAAAATCGGTCCAGGAGTCTTTGAGAAATCGGGGAAAATACACAAAAAAAAGAGATTACGACGAATTTAGAACCTCCTCCTTTTTTTGAAGTTAGTTAAAAATAGTTGACGATAAAAACCTACCTATTCCCAAAAAACATACCTATTAAAGCTGTAAAAATAAAGTTGACAAACTTACATTTGCAGTTGAAAAACATGTTCTCCGATACATTTTGTTTAAGAAAATATGTTATCTAAGTATATTTTATAAGTTGGTCGACTATTACTCGTAAAGTTGTAAAGCCTACTTAGTCATGATAATTTTCTTTTGAACTTCGTTATAAATACTACTATTGTGAATTTTTAAATTGTAATTTAGCTGCAGGTATATATAATCAAGTAAAAGATATTCCTTTTTCTCCACCTTGTCCATGTTTCCCAAAACAATTTTTAATTAAGCTTTTTATTAGAATGCGAGTTTATTATACTTTAAAATTCAATAATAAAGCATTTCGTACGAGTCAGTCAAGGCGCAAATATTTTTCGGTCGCAAATTTATAAGCACAATTTGTTTTTCAAACAAACATTTGTTTTTAAATTAAATCTATTAATAAAAAACAACACGCATTTTTATTGAACACTTCCTTTTCAATATACAAAGTATTTTATTTGTTTAATTAAATATAAGAAAAGTATATTTACAATCACAACACTAAATAGAAACAGAAAGTAGGCAAATGTAATTAAAATGCTAGAGACGGGCGTCGGACAGCCCTAACGCATGTTTACGTACCGCGCGGCTGTAGGTATTTATTTCTATCATGCGGCCGAGATCCACTACTGTAGATATTTATACTGTGCCGGTGGCTTGCATACTGCCGACACTTCCGACACTTTTATAATAAAAAAGTAAACATAAAAAGTATGTAGAAAAAAAAAATGACGTACCTAGTTGGCGCAGTGGTAGGGTAGCGACTGCTGCACAGCGTGTCGCGGTTTCAAGTCCCGCACGTAACAAATATGATCTACAACTAGTTGTCTCGGGTTTGGTCGTTTGTATGAAACAAGAGAAATTAAGAATATGGGGCAGCGTTAAAAAAGGACAAACTTTGCACATGCAAATCCCTTTACCTCATAATACCTAGTTCCAAAGTTCGAGTTTGAGATAAACCGGCACTGATTATATCAATTAAAAGATTAGTCCGTCATAATGATTCAGAAATACGTTATATTCAGTACTAAGTAGATAACGTAGATAATATACTATTGTAGTTAAAGATAAAGCGGATACCACACAACACTGCACTCGGAATTTCGTGCCTAATAGTCGTTTACAACATTACCTACCTGTTCCTCGCGTATTTAGTACTAGGAAATACTCGTAAGGTGTTAAATATAGGACAGCGAGTGTATCAAGTTTTTTTATCACCAAACATCATTAACAATGCATTGGAAATCGATATGCTGTTATTTTTGTTCGCGGCACGAGGAGACTAAAACAATTAGCCTGTAAGTACATTTTGTATGCAGAGTTAACGGTTTTTTTTTTAATAGTGAAATATTAGAAGTTTTAAAATAAGTATCTAGTATTTGTATTAGTAACTTAGACAGTTAGACTACACTTTTTGTGACGCAAATTTAACGGGAACTTTGCCGTTAATTTGTTGGAAACAATTTGTTTCTCTTTCGTACACTAGAGGTGGTCTTTCATTTTCCATTCAATAAACGACGTAGGTACAGACGCCAACACATCAACCTACCTCAATCTAAATTATGGAATCAGGCGTTACTTTGCGGAAATCCATGACATTAAATGTTATGAAAAATATCTAGTTTTAATTCCGCGACAAAAATCCAGGCTTGTTGCAGGATGCAATCCCACCCTATGCAATCATGCATATGCACATGCAGCAAAGGACCCACCCTCCCGCCCACATGCATATGCACAAGTGCAAGAAACAGAAAAACATGCCATGCAATCAAACCTATACCTACTCGACACGTGTTTCGCCCCTCCACGGGGCATCCTCAGGAGATGTTGACTCGACAAGCGATCGGCCTCGAATGAGCCAGTTTGACAGCTCTCGCCTCTTTATATAGCGTGGTGATGACACATTAGTAACGGTCGATACAACCGTTATAAAGACGTTTGTATCGATCTACCTGTAAACATACTTAAAAGAGGTGATGTAATTAAGTTTGTTTGTTCATTCAACAGTGTATTATTATTATTATTATGTTTAGAGATTTCTAACTGCTCCAACACACACAACCGGAAGTTTTTATCACAAACATGGAGAACCTTATACGTGTTATTGTCGCTTAAGGAATGGCCGGTATCGATTAAATGTTTTGCGAAATGTGATTTGTCTGGATGGCCATTCCTATAAGCGGCATAAGATATAGGGAGCATGTTGCCGCTTATAGGAATGGCCATCCAGACAAATCACATTTCGCAAAACATTTAATCGATACCGATACACTGTTGAATGAACAAACAAACTTAATTACATCACCTCTTTTAAGTATGATTACAGGTAGATCGATACAAACGTCTTTATAACGGTTGTATCGACCGTTACTAATGCGTCATCACCACGCTATATAAAGAGGCGAGAGCTGTCAAACTGGCTCATTCGCAGGGGGTGTCGACTTTGTTCTACGAACAAGATGTAGGTGGGCTAGAAAACAAGAAAGAGACATCAACATTAGAGTAAAAGAGATGAATTACATGATGTTGCCAACAAAAATACTATTTCACATTCAATCACATTCAATCTAATAATAGGCTTATTAATTGATTTTAAAGTATGTTATCCTTAAAATTTGTTTTTGCTTTTATTCTGATGCGAGAAAATGTTTGTTATGAATTTTTTAACATTTAAATTGATGAATACACAAAACAAAAAGAAGATAATAATGTGACAACATGACAACACTGGAACGCCATATTGTCTATTGGCTATTTGACGTCAAAGGAAAAAATGTCTGCCATCGCTTGCGCACCATTATTTATATCTTGTTCTTGTGTTTATTTGTAATAAATAAAACAGTTGCATTTAATTCTACATACAATATTGTTAATGTGAGTCGAGCTTGCTCCTCTGTGTCTGTGTTTTGGTGAAATTAAGTGCGTATTTGTGAGATATAGACCCGGTGTTGAGACAGTGACTCTTGTTTGTTTTTGTGCCTTATTCCCGATGAGTTCGTAGGAAGAAAACACTAGAATCTGTGCTATGTGTGGAACTTCACCTTCTAAAGATCCCAGCATCACTTTACATCGGTTTCCGAACCTTAGTACAATAAGTCATTGTAGCTTATATGAATAAAGAAGTCAAATGAAATCGTTTGTTTTACTAAACTGCTCCTTACTTATTATCTTTCAGCATTTTATGCATAAGTACATTGTGTTTCTCGATAGTAATTTGAAAGAAACTATCGAGAAGCGCAATGTACTTGTGCATAAAATGCAATACAAAGAACCTGTAAAGTACTTGTAGTATTTGAAATTCCCGCCCGATTCTACTGCCATGTTTTCGTGGGCTAAACCTAGATGGCGCTGGTCGGTAAGGAAAATTTTCCTCACAAAATTAGTACGGAGTCGTCATTCTTCCCCTTTAGGGGTATATATGTTCTGTGCTCATTCGAGGCCGATCGCTTGTCGAGTCAACATCTCCTGAGGATGCCCCGTGGAGGGGCGAAACACGTGTCGAGTATAGGTTTGATTGCATGGCATGTTTTTCTGTTTCTTGCACTTGTGCATAAGCATGTGGGCGGGAGGGTGGGTCCTTTGCTGCATGTGCATATGCATGATTGCATAGGGTGGGATTGCATCCTGCAACAAGCCTGGATTTTTGTCGCGGAATTAAAACTAGATATTTTTCATAACATTTAATCTACCTCAATCTGTAAATTTCTGTAATAGATTTTCAGCCTTACCAATAGTGGATGGTTAATGTTCGATTGGTAAAATTTGACAGATTCTGGTAGGTTGACATGCTGGCGTCTGTACATAATTCAAGTAGGCGCTGTAGATAACTGAAGTCAGTTAACTAAGGAAATGTAGTAGGTATATTTCCCTATTTAACCGACTAGGCTAGATCTATGCTAAAAAAATGGATTTTACCGATTTCTTAGCGCCAGGTGTTTGATCAATAGTTAGACTAGCTATTGTCAAAATACCATTTTTTTTATTGTTGTAAAATGTATAGAATTGAACAAATAGGTACCTACTTTAAACAACTGTTCAAACAACTCGCCCTGCTAATTAGCCGTCCACTAGTAATTAAGACGTATCTTACATTGCACTGTGTTGCGCAGTTAAATACATCCCAATGAAGAAAGAGACCTTCGAGAAAAAAAAATAATAATTTTCGAGTGTGACACAATAAAAGTTTGAGTACCTAGTGAGTAGTAGTGATGAGCCACCTACTCTTGAATAATTTTAATAAAATAATCGTTTGTTTTCCTCAATATAAGTAGAACCTACTTCCGCATTTTTTTCTGTGACTCAATTTTAAAAAAAAAACGTCATGTATAGCCTACTTGTTAGAATTTAGATCCTAGTAGAAAATATCATCAATTTTATTCGAAAACACAAAATAAGTGCACTATCGTTCAATAAAATAATATAAAAAATTTACGTACATGAACAACGGACTTCGAGCGGCTTAAATTCACTTCAAGCGTGAAATTTTGCGCAAGGATTGTACCTCACATAATGAAGGTGAGCAATTAGGAAGGAATTTTGAATGAAATTCGTTTTTTTTTTTCGATGGAAAATCCTCTTTCAGTACATGGCTAATAGTGCTTCATTACATTCTTTACAAAATACCGAATCCGTTTCTGTGCTTACACTTTCTGAGGAAACTTCTTTTCCAAGTAGGTAGGTAGGTAGTTTAGTTTGAGTAGGTCCTAACTTCAAGTTTCCACTTTTGTAGCTCATCCCTAATTCCGTGTTCGCCCGTTCTTCGTTGTACAAAAGCTATTTTTTTGTTGCACATAAAAACGACCTTCAGGATTCAGACTTCCTAACGTTGGTAAAATAAATAGATATTAAATTGAATAAAAAACATTCTTGTTATGTACCTATTTACTTTTTCATAAAGTCTGGCTCTATGGTTGATTCATTTACTCATGAGAAATAATGAAAAACTAACTTTCCCACAACACCTAGTGTCAAAAAAAATAAAAGTAATTAATCATTGATTTAAAGCCTTGTCCCCCTATCCTTTTGTGGGAATCGAATCCGGATCGTTGTGAATCGGTCGTAGTGTCGTTGACACTAAATAATTTAATCTTTGGAGAAAATAATTTAAATAACGTAGGTAAGGTTCACGTTAACATTCTTTTATTTGTGCAGTCGTGTTATACGTAAAATAATTTTTACAAAATTGTTTTACCCAATTATTAGATTGATAGGAATGAGTAACATAATTTGTTTTGACCATTTGATTGGACACAACATAACCATAACTTGGACTCTTGATAGGTGCTACACAATTCATTAATAAAATAATAAATTTCGTCATAGTGCAGTACAGTGCGCAGTGTTATCGTAACAACAAAGCTGCCCATTACTTATTAAAAATACTATTGCCACGAGTCTTCAACCATTACTAACCCCTTTTTAGGATTCCGTTCCGTACCCAAAGCGTAAAACGGGAACTACTCCGCCTGTGACTCCGCCTTCACCGTCCGTCTCGTCTGTCTGTCTATCTGTCCGTCTGTTATAGTGATGTTGCGAATATCTGATTTTTGACATTCGCGAATGCGAATGCGGATGCGAATATTCAATTCCAATATTCGCGAATGCGAATGCGAATATTCAGTTTTAAATCAATTACGTTTGATAATTTAGAAAATACAAAAAGAAACACTTTTTAACTTATTTTTATTAAATTTTTTACTTCCTGTCTCTAACGAGAATGGAAAAAGTATGCAGGGTGATTTTTTTAACTGGGCGTGGATGGCCTTATGAAACTAAGAGGAATGTCGAAAAACTATGAAAGGAGTCTCGAGGCCGATTTCGACGAAAACGTAAAACTGCATTTTACTTCACCAAAATTTGATCCTTGCTCCAGCTAGTTCGATTCCTGGCCAGGATTACTGATTCTTCTAAAATCCAATGATGCAGTTTTAGTTTCCGTCAAAATCGGCCTCGAGACTCGTTGCAATGTTTTTCGATATTCCTCATAGTTTCGGATATAGCCATCCACACCCCGTTGAAAAATTCACCCTGTGTAAGAGTAGCTCTAAGAGTGGCGTCAGTGAAAGAAAAACAGACAGAAACACGTTTATCTTAGTGTTGTCATATTTATGATCAATTATTGTGATTGATTTGATGAAAATTAATATTGATGAATGGCGAGATAAAGGCAGATTGAACAAAAGATGAACGGAGAGGACGACAAAAGATAAGAATGAATGGAGTGTGTGGAAGAAGGAGTACCAAATATTGGTATTTTTCCAGTCGTTCGTATTCGCAAAATATTCGCATGAATTTTGCGAATGTCTAAAAATATGCGAATATCCGCATGATGCGAATGCGAATGCGAATATTCGTAACATCTCTAGTCTGTTACCAAGCTGTACCTATCTCATGAACTGTGTGAGTTAGACAGTTGAAATCGCAGATGATGTATATGTTTCACAGATGATGTATTTCGTTTGCCACTATAACAACAAATACTGAAAAGCGAAAAAAAAAGGTTTAGGGGGCTCCCATATAAATACAACAGACATAATACTTGGCTGTTTCTAACCAACTTCAAAGAAAGGAATCTTTTTCATACTGATCACTTCGTACGCGAGTACCACTTGAATTTGGACGGTTTTTGCGACGATGGTATCACAGAATTAACTACGGCTAAATACTTTACTATTCGTAAACCAAGTCCTGAGTAGTATGTCTATGTTTGTCAAGTGTTATTCTAGACTCGACTGATTCAAGATAATGTTTACCGACGAAAACAAATTAAGTAGTGTAGATAACAGACGAGTCGTAGATAGCATTATGTATCCAAATCGTGACTGTTTATGACGCCGTACATTTACGTCACACAAAATCAATGTTCATTCGGTCAACAGCATTGTTCTTTAGGTAGGTGCCATCAACTTTAGACATAGTAACCTTGATGACTATTTACCTATAGTCAACTACACCAAAAATATTGTACGATAAGCCACATTTAAACCAGCGGATCTACAACCGCCACTTTAGCAATGTTGATCATTAACTTTATTCATCAAATTGTCTACTCTGCTTGAGCATATAATATTATTATATAATAGAATAGGTATTCCATTTTATGCCTTCTATGGAAATTTTGTTGGCAACGTTACTTGAGTGGCGGTTTCATCAGTTCAGACCCGCAGTGCTTAGACTAGTTCGCTTGTGGCCTCTTATTCTATTGAAGTTAAGTTCAAGGTGTTCCCCCGAGAGACCAAAAGCCCGCCGGGGTCGCGGGTCTAACGAATACCGTGACCCCGGAACCGGCAGAGGCGGCCTTACCCATTGCGAGGCCCCGGGCGGCAAGTCTTTGCGAGGCACCTTGCCCTATAAAAAAGTATGTGATGCGAAAGTAGGTTTGGTTGTCATGTTTGAGGACAAATGCTAAAGTTATACAATTAAATAAATGTAATTTGAGTTTTAAAACATTCTATAGTTCATACAGGAACTTTGAACATCCGTGTTTGCGTAAAATGGAGTAGTTCTGATTTTTGCAGACTACGTTATAGAACTATTTTACTACTTTGATGAAACTTAAGCACGACTTGCTTTTAGATTTTACTACAATAGAGATTAAAATGGTTTCAGTAGACTCAAAAGCTTCCGAGTTAGCGCTTTTCAAAAGTATCTCAAATCAACGTTTTTTACAACAAATCTGGAAGAGGCGTCTGATATCATGTCTTCAGTTGGAATGTTTTCCAACTTTATAACTTTTTTCGAAAAAGAACTTTGAAGGAGTTTAGGCCGCACTACAGTTAAAACGCAGTGGTTTTTAATGGCGTGAGATTAAAACCGTGATTTGCTACATTTTGTAGCTCTAGCAATCGACCGTCTTGCAGAGCAGTCACGCAGAGCGCTGGCGCACAATTTCAACCATGTCTTCCACCGAGTCGGAGTTTGTTTTAAACGAACCAGAATACGAATTTATCAGGATGGTCTCTTAAGTTTTGATAATTCTTATGAAAGAAACCTTTCTCAGATCTACGATCCCATATTTTCAAAATTTGCGTTTACGTCTTCTTTTCTATTTCTTATTATCAGAGCAACAACACGCACTGCTACCTTGAAATCCATTTTCAAACTGCGGGTGTGTGCGTCTCAAGCGGTTTCGCGGTGATTGTGATTAATCGACCCGACTTACGAGTTGTAGGTCGCGGAATCGAACCCAGCCCAGATTAGTTTGTGTATTTATTTTATCACCATTGCTCTTAAAACGATGAAGGAAAACATCGTCAGGCAACCGGCATGTCCTCAAACCAAAATTTTTAAGACATGTGACATCACCAACCCGCACGGGGCCCGCATGGTGGATTATGGACCCCTCTTACAGAAAGGAAGCCTGTGACCCACCAGTGGGAACATTATAGGCTGATAAAGATGAAGAGTGACTTGTTTTTGATTCGAGATACCGCCGGAGTTACTCAAGTAGTGTCTTAAATATTGCAAGAAATTGCAAAGTTCGAAAATATATAAATTTTGAAAAGCTCAACTCTGAAACTACTGGGTCTACAGATATAAATCGGTTCTCATATTTTAGCAAAAGGAATCTTTTGCTAGAATATGAGAACCGATATTTATCTGTCGTTCTGAGAAGTTATTATCAACAACTAGTCCTTTGCGGTCATAATATACGCAAATTTTCAAAATAGAACGAAATTTTCGAGGTTTTCTTAATTTTTTACAAAGTAGCGTTCGGTGTTTGAGGTCTCAAACTTTGATTATTCATTGGGCCCAGTGGCGTAGCTAGTTAGCTAGGCGGGGGCTTAGCGGATCCTAGCTAGCCTCGCACATGACGGGGCCTCGCGCTGAGATTTTTAATCAAATAAAATAAAATTGACAACGGCAATCTCAACTTTGTTACCACTCAGTCAAGCAGTATAATTTAACTTCTACTACTATTTCTAACTGAGAACTGATGGGGCCAAAGCTGATGGCGCTGACGATCATATTTAGGTGTAGCAATTCCGCTACTCGCGCGAGGCCCCGTAGTTGTATGATAACTTGGTTACTTTTTATTTCTAACTGTGAACAGAAAGAGGCAAAAGGCCTCGCAAAGCGATCTTATCATCAAGTCATCAAAAAAAGGAGGCCTCGCACGCGGCGACCCAACGACGGGCTTAAAAAAAAATCACAAATCCGCGCGATATTTTTCATCCTCCATCAAAGAAAAGGGCCTCGCAGAAGCGTCTTGCCCCTCCAAGATTCGGTCTCGCTACGTCACTGATTCGGACTAAATGTAAACTACCGGTTTTAACCTAAACTAGCCGTACGTTCAGGCGACAAAATTATTGTACTAAATAAATATTTACAAAATTAACCAACTCTGAGATGATAAAATTAAAAAAAATTGATGGTTTATTTTTTTCCAAAACTAAAATTTTATTTAATTTTGCCGTTATGATTGTTATAGCCTTAATGAGTAGCCTAACTACTCATTAAGGCTAAAACATAATTAATTAATCAAAATCAAAAGTTTAGTTTTTTCTTTTTCTTGGTTTGTTGCGCGAGGCCCCCTGCAAGCGCGAGGCCCCGCGCGGGTGCCCGGTTCGCCCCCCCCTAAGGCCGCCACTGGGCGGAACGTAAAAGGCTATTGAAGGACACCGTGGATTTTAGTCAGTACAAGTCTTACAGACCCTCCTGCCCTGCCCTGGACACATTATTTTGATGATTGGGCGGACACATTTGATGAATTTACCACGCTAAAAAAAAAATTAAGGTGTACAACTGACGTGCAGCGAACTGTACCGATGTACCTTCTAATTTCAAGAGCATTAAAATATTTTATAATAAAACACCAGATTTCGTAATACACCGTCCTTGTTGATTGGAATCAATCGTGAAGAATGCTTTCTGCATTCTATATGTATAATCATATATATAATTAAATACGAGTCGGATACATTCCTTTTATAGATGCAATTATTTACGTAGATACGGCGCTAATTATATTCATGTACTTATCACATAGGGCAATCTGTGGCCAAGGTTACTAGTCGGTAGCTACTTATATGCCTAATCTGGCACCTAACCAATAGATAGTTTCACGCGGTAAATTAAATTTTCCTATGTGCAAGTTTCACGCAGTAGAACAGCCGTAGCTGCCTGAATAATTCTGAATACTTTACCTAAATAATTGGTTTAAAAGCTTTTTAATATTCAAGTTTTTCAATTCACAGAGTTAGTCGTGATATGCAGCCCCCACTCGTCAAGATAGTGCAAGGCGAGTTAAAAGGTGTCGTCTGCAGTGGTATCGAGAATTACGTGGCATTCAAAGGCATACCATATGCAAAGCCACCACTTGGAGAATTAAGATTCAAGGTGAGTAGCAAATGAAGACATACCTCCGCACTCTGGAACGTTTTTTCTTCACTTCAAACGAAAGCATACTCAAGCATGCACATTAGTATTCACTTACCGAGACTATGAGCATATCATTACGAAGGTATTCGCGTACCTAGTAGATGAATCCAGTGCCTTTTTTATTGTTTTATTTTTTACATAGGTATCTATACAAAAATATATTGCACAGCAAATTATATCACCATTTCAAGTCGTCTTCATCTTGTGCGGATTACGCTTTATAAAGTTTAGTTCTAGTACCTACCTATAGGTACACATGTCATACATTATCTAAAACATTCCCTTTTTTAAAAGCAAACGGCAGTAACTTCAATTAATTTTTGTGATACATGTGATCGGCGTGGTCCACTTGGTCCAGGTGTGCTATTGAGCCACAGAGTGGGCCTGTAACTGAATCCTGGTACGAGATTCATGCACAACTATACAGTGCCGAAAATAGGGTTTGCCCTCGGTTTCCACCAAGCACAATAAGGCGGCGAGCCTGAAGGGGGCGGGGGGGGGGGGAATCAGAATATATAATAGTACTAAACGGTTAAGGAAGCTCGCACTGGGCGCATTAAAGGCTAGTTATGGCACTGCCACTATATCCCCTCGCAATATAACCATCATTCTCGCTCATGTAGATTGCAGCACCAATTGAATCCATTTAAAAAATTTCTCTCCAGGCACCAGAGCCTCCCGAGCCATGGCAAGGCGTCCGCGACGCGTCGCAGCACGGCCCCGTCTGCCCGCAGTACTTGGAGCGGTTGAACCGCATGGAGCCCGGCAGCGAAGACTGTCTGTACCTTAACGTGTACACCAAAACACTGTCACCGGCCCAGCCACGCCCCGTCATGGTCTGGATCCACGGCGGCGGCTTCTACACAGGCTCCAGCAACTCTGACTTCTATGGACCAGAATTCTTCATGGCACAAGACGTTGTATTAGTAACGTTCAACTACAGATTAGAAGTGTTAGGTTTCCTGTGTTTAGACACCGAAGAATGCCCCGGTAATGCAGGCATGAAAGATCAAGTCCTTGCTCTCAAGTGGGTAAAGCAAAATATCGCAGCATTCGGCGGCGATCCCAACAATGTGACCATCTTCGGCTGCAGTGCTGGCTCCGCTTCAGTATCCTTTCACTTGATATCCAAAATGAGTGCGGGATTATTTCATAAAGCTATATGCCAAAGTGGAGTGTGTCTCAACGAGTGGAGCTACAATATTTATGCCAGACAAAGATCTTTTCAACTAGGAAAACTACTCGGTAAAGACACAGATAATCCAGCAGAACTTTTCCAGTTCTTGAAAACCGTGCCAACGTCGTCGTTAGTGGCCATACAGTTACCAACCTTAGAATTACAATACAATGACCTAATGGACAGTATTCTGTTTGGTCCAGTAATCGAAAAAGTCGGTCAAGACGAAAATAAATTTCTATCAGAACCACCATTAGAATCAGTAAAAAATGGTCGTATGGCTAATGTGCCTATAATAATAGGATTCACATCAGGCGACGGTATAGAAGTAGCAAGAAAACTGCCTCTTACAGCTCCTTTTTTGTCAACACCGGGCGCCGTTGTACCGAGAGAATTAAAACTGAAATGGGAACCGGAAAGAATACAGAAAGTCGACGAAAGAATACGAAAGCAGTATTTTAATGATCAACAGATTTCAATGGAACTAATACAACAATACTCGGATTTTGAAACAGACAGAGTATTTCTGTACAATATACTTAGATATGCACGTTACCACGTCCAGCACACTTCAGCACCAGTTTACTTTTACGAGTTTGTTGCAGAAACTGAAAGAAATTTCACAAAAACATCTTATAATATGGATTCACTGAAAGGCGTTTGCCACTCTGATGAGTTGGCATATCTTTTCAATATAACATGCATAGATATACCATTGACAAATGAATCTCGAAGCATTATAGAACAGTTTGTGAGACTTTGGACGGATTTCGCAAAAACCGGGTAAGCATTGCACATTTATTTAATATCAGCTTCTGTCCGCGACTACGTTCGCGTCGTGCCCACCCGCACTATTACTTTTTCTGACTACTTTTTGTCGGCGCAACACGTTTTTTTCTTCCATTCATCCCTATCACACGTCATAGTATCATTTACCATGTACCACAATTGTACATGAAAGTGTAAATAAATAAATAAATTTACTCCTTTTTCTTTCATATCATTCCTTAAACAATCCATCCATCTTTTCTTTGGCCTTCCTCTTCCTCTCCATCCATCAACATTCATACTCATCACTCTCTAAGTCACATGAGACAAAAACGTGATATTGACAATAAATTTTCTCAAAGATAAAATAAATAACAGTATCTGCCAGGGATCCAACTCACGACTTACAAATCGGATCCAGTTTAGGCTGTGGGAAAGAGCCAGAGCTATACAAGTCGTCTAGCGCCAGTGCTCGTACACAATAATAATGTGTATAATAATGTTCCAGTGCCAGTGCCCGTACACATTAAAATAGTATTAATTAATATCTTCTATCTAAATCCATCCAAAGGTTGTCTTGAAAAGATCGCTTTTAGCGATAAGATCGCCCATTGTGTCACCCTATGTATATTGTATAAGATATACTCTGTACCACATAGTATCTGTACCAATAATTTGTATGGTGTGCATAATAAAGTGTATTTCTATTCTATTCTATCTATTGTTAAAAATATTTAACTAGCACTTTGCCCGCGACTTCGTCTGCGTGTGTTTCTAACTTCGAACTCAGTGAATTTAATTCCCGCTCACCCTCTTTTTATGATACTTTGGGAAAATCTAAAAATGTTCTAGTAGTTTCGGAGCCTATTCAATACAAACAAACAATCAATCGTAGTAGACAAACAGATTTTCCGATTTTCACCCTGCTATCGCTAGCAGGGACCGGATTACCGTTATTTTTCTTATAACGTTACGAATTATCGTTATGGTAACGATAAAAAAGTAACGATATTAATAACGATACCTGTAAGTCCGTTAACGTTACCTAATAACTAAAATGAGTATCGGTAAAAGTAACAATACATATACCGGTAATTTATATACCTATCTCTTTCAAAAGATGTCGGTAGGTGCGATGTAATTTAGTTACTAAATTGTAGGTCGCCGCCACCGGCCACCCCCATCGTCTTTCATCACCAAAGTTCGCAACTTAGTACCTACTGTAGATACAAGTACAGACCAGTAAATAGGCAACGAAGGAAGAATAACAGACCGAACAGACCAACCATTTTCGACATTATCGACATTTAAAATTTAGTTTGCTTTTTCTCACATTCTCGTTAGCTAACATTGCTCCTTCATTAAAATCCGGTGTTTGCATAAATGTCAATAAGGTCGAAAATCGCTTGAAGGTCGGAAAACATTTGCTTAACGATAGCAACTCAAAAAAACAGGTTCAAGCGATTTTCAACCTTATCGAAATTTAAAATTTAGTTTGTTTTTCTCACATTCTCTTTAGCTAACATTGCTCCTTCATTAAAATCCGGTGTTTGCATAAATGTCAATAAGGTCGAAAATCGCTTGAAGGTCGGAAAACATTTGCTTAACGATAGCAAGTCAAAAAAACAGGTGCGAGCGATTTTCGACCTTATCGACATTTAAAATTTAGTTTGTTTTTCTCACATTCTCTTTAGCTAACATTGCTCCTTCATTAAAATCCGGTGTTTGCATAAATGTCAATAAGGTCGAAAATCGCTTGAAGGTCGGAAAACATTTGCTTAACGATAGCAAGTCAAAAAAACAGGTCCAAGCGATTTTCGACCTTATCGAAATTTAAAATTTAGTTTGTTTTTCTTACATTCTCGTTCGTTAACATTGCTCCTTCATTAAAATCCGGTGTTTTTATTTTAGCGTGGTAAAATCATCACATGAGTCCACCCCGGGCAGGGCGGGAGGGACTGTCAGACTTGTACTGACTAAAATCCACGGTGTCCTTCAATAGCCCTTTATGTTCCGGGGTCACGGTGAGGAAATAAAATTACGCGACCCCGGCAGGCTTTGGCCCTCTGATAGCCCGCCCCGTCATTTTGCTGACGCTCTTTGAGGCGCGCGTGGAACACGACGCGCCGTCGACCCGGGCATGGTCCATGGTCAAACAGCGAGTTGCCCTTTACTCGCTGTCCGCATGCCCGCGCCTGCGGTGGCCGGAGATCGTCTACCGACGTCCGACGCCACGGGCGTCTAACACCACGGTTGGGACGGAGGCAGGACCCTGTCCTCTCTCTCTCGCGGCCCGCCTCCTCCTTCACGAGCATTACTGCTTCGCAGAAGGAGGAGACAGCTTCCCACTCCGTCTCACTCCGCAGCATGGCCGCAACCAATGCCGGGCGCGAGAGGTCTCAGCCTGGTGTCTGGTGACACCCGGGCCTTTCTTCCCTCCCTATCCGACACAGGTACCTTCCGAAACTTCCGTGTCCGGTGAGGACCTGCATCATCCGATAGGTCAGGACGCCGTGACGTCTCTCCAGCCACTCTTCAAAGAGGGGTCTTACCGCCGCGATTGCGGCGAGCCAGAAAAATCCGGTGTTTGCATAAATGTCAATAAGGACGAAAATCGCTTGAAGGTCGGAAAACATTTGCTTAACGATAGCAAGTAAAAAAAAAACAACAAAAAACAGGTGCAAGCGATTTTCGACCTTATCGACATTTAAAATTTAGTTTGTTTTTCTCACATTCTCTTTAGCTAACATTGCTCCTTCATTAAAATCCGGTGTTTGCATAAATGTCAATAAGGACGAAAATCGCTTGAAGGTCGGAAAACATTTGCTAATCGATAGCAAGTCAAAAAAACAGGTGCAAGCGATTTTCGACCTTACCGCCATCTAAAATTTAGTTTGTTTTTCTCACATTCTCTTTAGCTAACATTGCTCCTTCATTAAAATCCGGTGTTTGCATAAATGTCAATAAAGACGAAAATCGCTTGAAGGTCGGAAAACATTTGCTAATCGATAGCAAGTCAAAAAAACAGGTGCAGGCGATTTTCGACCTTATTGACATTTAAAATTTTGTTTGTTTTTCTCACATTCTCTTTAGCTAACATTGCTCCTTCATTAAAATCCGATGTTTGCATAAATGTCAATAAGGTCCAAAATCGCTTGAACTTTTTTTTGAAGTGTTATCGTTGTTCCTTGACACCTCTCAAGTTTTTATTCGTATTTTGGTTTAAAATAAAATGAATGTGCAAAAAGCCAATCTTCCTGGTTACGATACACGAAAAGACGACGTGGTACGAACGAAAAGAGGCGCGGCGTGTCATCGGTTTGGCAACGTCGCTCCAGAAATTGTTAGCTTTTAGTGAATTAACGTTATTAGTAACGATACTTAATAGCGGTAAATCCTATAAATTAACGTTATGTTTAACGTAACATAACGTTTATGTTTTGGTAATTTTACCAGTATTTTTTCGGTAACGGTAACCGTCCCTGATCGCTAGGGGTTGATTTTTTAAATATAAATAAATACGCATCATCTTTATTCGATTGAGTGATAATTTATGCCCAGTTTTGAGTTTATCAAAGCAAGCAGTAAAATCCTTCCCTAAAAACTTAATCACCCCTTTTCACCAATTTAGGTGGTGATTTCAAAAATGAAGTGTAGTTTTAAAAAACTAATAATGCCCATCTTTTTTATTTACTTACTTACTCATATTCGTACCAAGTTTCAAGTTTATAAACCTAAGGGATAAGATTTTACATCCAAAGGTTTTCACCCCTTTTCACCCCCTTATAGGTGGATTTTCGCAAAATCCCTTCTTAGTGCTCACCTACAAAATAAATTGCAACTACCGACCAAAAATTAGGTTATACGTTTAGCGGTTAAAGATCCACCCCTTTTAACTTAAATACCCCTTTTCACTAACTTGGGGGGTAATTTTCGAAAAATCCAAAAACACGTGTTTGTTTCTGATCTTGTATATAAATACTGATTTTCACATTATTTAACTCACGCGTGATGATTTTCCCATACAAACTTCAAAATAATCTAGATTAATAATGAAGGGTAGTTTTGAAAAAAGAATAATATCCATCTTTTTTATTTACTTATACTCATATTCGTACCAAGTTTCAAGTTTATAAAACCAAGGAGTAAGATTTTACATACAAAGGTTTTGACCCCTTTTCACCCCCTTAGAGGTAGATTTTCGCAAAATCCTTTCTTAATGCTCCACTACACTATAAACTGCAACTACCATCCAAAATTCAGGTTTCTACGTTTAGTGGTCGAATATCCTCCCCTTAAAACTTGAATACCCCTTTCACCAACTTGAGGGGTGATTTTCGAAAAATCCAAAAACACGTGTTTGATTAATTCTTATCTAGTATATAAATACTGATTTTCAAATTCATCAGCTCACGCGTTATGATTTTCCCGTACAAACTTTAACATCGTCTAGATTAGCAATGGAGGGTAGTTATAAAAAAATAATGGTGCTGATCTAATTTATTTACTTGCGTTCTTATTCGTGGTAAGTTTCAAGTTTATAAACCCAAGGAATAAGATTTTTCATACAAACGTTTTCACCCCTTTTCACCCCCTTAGAGGAGGATTTTCGCAAAATCATTTCTTATTGCTACCCTACATGGTAGACTGCAACTGCTGTCCAAAATTCAAGTTTCTGCGTTTAGCGGTTTCGGCTGTAGTCGTCTTAAGGTGATTGCGTCGATGTTGCCCGCGAAATTCAAATTTTCTTACGTTTTTTGCAATTTGCAGGCCAGTGACATGTTGTAACTTTATAAATAAATGAGTTGCGGTAATAACAAGTATAATTTTAAATATAAAAATTATCAAAAAATTCGCTCCATCAGCTCTCACATAGAAAAGGTGCATCGTAGTTAGATTTCGGAGATTTTAACATGATGCACCTTTTCTATGTGAGAGCTGATGGAGCGAATTTTTTGATAATTTTTATATTTAAAATTATACTTGTTATTACCGCAACTCATTTATTTATAAAGTTACAACATGTCACTGGCCTGCAAATCGCAAAAACGGTAAAAAAAATTGAATTTCGCGGGCTGGTTGGAGCATCCCCCTTAATAAAAAAACCCTGTTCTTTTATATCTAAAGATTTAACCAATTATATTTCTCTTTTCAGTAATCCTACTGCAAGTGGAGCTGAATGGAAACCATTCAAAGAAACGGAACGAAACTATTACATCATAGGAAAAAATCTCGAATGCAAGCGAGATCCGAATAAAGACAACATGACTTTCTGGGAAGATATTTATGAAGAATCTAAATTAAATATAAATAAGAAATAATGTCGGCAGCTACTTAGTAATTATATTATCAGAGTGATCAATGCTTTAAAATGTATTTTCTAATGATCTGTCTTGTGTACAAATTGTTCTAATTTATTTAAGGTTAGGCTATAGGTGAATAAAGAACAGTATTAAAGAAATTAAACTTATATTGATTTTTCAAAGTCCACATTTTCTTACAAATACACTTTCTGAGATACGAGCAACTCTCCATAATGCAATATCCCACACAATCTTAAAATACCAAAGAAGACAGAAATATCTGACAGTTAGTTAATATGCTATTTAACTAAAAATACATTCTTAATGGAAGTCGGACACTGCATTATTATATTATTACAATAATAACACTAACACTGAATATTCATATCCTTTCAAAACATTGAAATGTTAGTACTTGAAAGAAAAAAAAAGAAATACATTAAATTGTCCCGAGCTACACGTCTTTTGTAACAAAACCAATAGATGCCCCTTTATTCTATTGCAACTCGGTCTGCGCTAGAACAGCTCTGGGTAAGTGGTAGACTTGAAGAGACACTAAATGTTAATGGATTGGATAACCCAAAATTCCAAATGGTCAGACAAAAACAAAATTAGCAAATCAAACCAATCCGTAGAAAACTTTGGAAAGGTTAGAAAAATGTACTAATAAGTATTTAGCTTTGTTATTGCAGTGGTAAGCGACAATATGAGAACGGCGGCGCGTTGCGGGGGGCGGGCAGCTAGAAACACGAACATACGGCGATGTGTTAGAGCGTTCAAGGAGTAGCGGCAACAATTGATGAACAACTGCCCGCACCGCCCGACGCGCCGCTTGTCCTCGATTGAGGCCCTAGGATAGAATGTATGGAATATGATGTCAGTGCCGACGCACTTCGTAGACAGTGCGATTGCTTTGCATCATAATTCTTTTGACATTATCACCATTGTAGATAATATTTGTGAAATAAATGTGTGGAAATTCAATTGAAAAACCAGAATGGCGGCGTTAAGGTCACCAGCTAAAAGAACTATGACGCACTATACACTCGCGTACCATTAATGCAAGTTCGGTCAGTAGCGTCCGGAGCGTGAGTTACGCGGTGGGTCTCTGCGACGGTTCTCGCCGCCACCGCCACCGCCTCCGCCTCCGCCACCGCCGCCGCCACCGCCGCCGCCGCCACCGCCACCTCCGCGAGAACGGGAGCGGCGGCGACGGTCTCGTGATCTGCTGCGAGAACGACGCGACCCTTTGCGGCGGGAGTACAAATATCTGGAACATAGTGACAATACATTAGCCTAGAATACCAATGCTACAAGTAGATCATAGTAAATTGGTTTGGCTTTGATCACAAAAATATAATATAAGTACCTATAATTAAATACTAGGCTTTTAGGACTACAGTTTTATTTTTTATTTTTTCAAACAATATTTATCATGAATGTTTGTTATCTCTTCTATATAATAGAAGAAAGAAGTAGAGGTATCAACAAGTTCTATGCGAAAATGTTGCAGTTGCAAAACAAAATCACAGAATGTACTGTGTGTATTACCAACCTAGGTCAGTAATAACTAGTAAGTAACAAAATATTTGATTAGAAATACAATCTACACATTGCAGTATGATTTGATAAACTGTGTAGTTGTTACACAGTTCATCAAATCATACTGCAATGTGATATCTAATGCACATATTACTGAGAGTAACACATTTCTAACAAATGCAAAACTTTTAATAAAATGATTTGAGCTAGTAAACTAACAATCTTCCCTAACAAAATAAATATAATTAAGTTATAATAATTAAGTTTTTAACCTGGATACTGTGTAAGAAGAATGTGTTAGAATGTGTTACTCACGGATTATTTCATAGAGCCACCTGTTACCTAAAAGAATGAATTGACAGTGTAACTAGAAAAAGGGTCTGATATTAAAATATTTTTTCGAGGGTACAAGTAACTAGCTTTGAAATATGACCATAAGTGCAGTATCAATATATTTAAATCAAACTTCAATACTCACCTTCTCAATTCTCTAGAAATTGGCTTCAAGTGCATGAAGTTGCAGAAGCCACTGCGGGTGCACTCTCCCATCTCGTACTGACGGCAGCAAGCCTCACGGAAGTCCGTCACAGGGGACAGCTCAGCGTACACCGGACGACCACCAAACCAACGGTTGTTCAGGTCATTTACCGCCTTTTCTGCATCTTCTTCACGACGGAACTGGAATTAAATGACATTACATTAAGAGTGATTTTTATGTTGTCTGTTGTTTACTGTGGGTTGCCACCCTATTTCCCTCTTAATAAATTACAAACATATATTTTGGCAAGTGTTGCTTTATCTTTTACACTAAGAATTACATCACAAATCTATTTTCTAATACCGGTGGAGTATTTCAGTAGTTATACAGATACAAGCAAACATAACTAATTTTATTTTATACTATGTAAAGATGACAAAGACAAACAGTGCTCTGTTTTACCTGACCGCTCTTGCAGTTCTTCTTGGGCTATTACTACTTCTTAGGATTACTAGGTTTATTTAGCTCAGAATCAATGTGATCACATATCAAAAAGTTTTTGACTGACAGTATATGAAATCTGATAAAACACTCACCTTAATATAAACATTGCCAACTAAATGGTCACCGAGGTTGTCGCACACATTCATCTCCTCAATCTCTCCATACTTGTCTTCACACTCAACAAACACATCTTCAAAGAAGTTGTCGTAATGCTCCTGCATCTCTTCATCAGAGACATTGGCCACAACCACTGGAAGTAGAAAAACAATAAATCAACAATCACATACAAGTATTAAAAATATAAACTAAAGAGTCTAATTTTAAAAAATTTACTCTTTTGAGCCATTCTGAAACTTTTGTAGATTGGCAATAACAATTAATAGTTAAAGAAGTACTTACAATGACTGCCATCGGCAGATTTGGCTGAGTTCTGAGGATTCACATACAAATTTTGTAATAGCACTGTTTGTGAAAACGTTGGTTTGTTGTGAATACGAGAGCAGCGGTCTCCATGTCGGCATGCCCCGATTTTAAAGTAGAAGGAACAGTTGACTCTGAAAAATAAATAGTAATGATGAACCAATGGTAAAATCCTACTGTGTGTGTGTGTATGTATGGATGTTTGTTACTCTTTCACGCAAAAACCTCTGAACGGATTTGGATAAAATTTGGTACACATATAGTTTATAACCTGGATTAACACATAGGATAGTTTTTATCCCGATTTGATGTTCCCGTGGGATAATTTTCGAGTTGTAGCGGGTGAAGCCGCTGGCAACAGCTAGTAATGTAATATTTTAATACCTCTAACACATGGCAAATGATATTGCAGGATACATTCAGGTGTCAGTATACCCGTCAAGTCTGTGAGGCTGATTGTGGAAGGCTGAAATGAATGTGTAGAAGCCACATACAGTCCTACAGCAAAGCAACTAGTCTCCCACAATATTGCAAAAAAAAATAACCTCTATTTCTTGTTTTCACATATTGTATGTTTAAGATAAAAAGTAACTAATTGAACGGATATCTATGAGCTTTCTAAAACAAAATATGTACTTACTTATCCTTTTCTGTTCCAAATATAGCAGCTAAATACTCTGCCATCCTGAAACACCGACCAGCACGGTCACTCTCTCCCTAACAGCCGAAGCCAATGATTTCTTCCGTTTTTAATACTCGTTAGGAGGCATCCACTAACGATGAACACTGAAAGATATGAGTTGAACGCTATGCTTGCTTGAAGTTCATAAAATTCCTAAAAAATCATCACAATCACGACCACCATGTCACCAACCAAGCCGTGAATGAATGAATTGAAATTGAATGAATGGAAAGCACGACATTACTTCTTTAGTCTATGAGTTTCTATGGGTTGCGCGGGTTGTGGTCACAGACTAAGTAGAGAGGATTCTCGCCACGGGGTTATTGGCTAACACGTGTGTTCAGCGTTAATTATCCCGTTTTGAGTGATTGTTGATACATTTGTGACTAGTTATTGTTTATTTGTGTTGTCCTTGTGTTCGTAATCAGGTTTGTATTGTGTTTATTTATATATAAAGCCCGTTTCATCCAAAATGGAGCGAAACAAACCACCTGACCCTGATCCTCCTGACATACCAGCCTCGTTGTTTCCTATATCCTCGAACCCACTTTCCCAATTGGCGGATGTTGCTTGCAGCATCACAGAGATGGATGTTTCTCAACAGAACATGCGTAAGCGTCCCGTTGACGATACTATTCCCAATCCTCCAAGCAAGCAACCAAGAACTCAAATTGGACGAACCAAATACTCGGTACTGGATAAGGCCCCGTTTGTTGTCCACGTCTCTCGTATAGAGACTCAACCAAATGTTAGCACTACTCTTCACCCAGTCAGTTTTGGTAAGTTTCTTTTGACCAACAACATTGCCAACGTTGTCCGTGGTGGCGTAAATAAAGTCGGTAGGAACCGAGTGTCAGTGGAATTTGCTTCCCCACAAGATGCTAACTCTTTCTTGTCAAATAGTTTGCTGACTAAACACAGTTTCACTGCATCAATCCCCACTTTTAACATCACAAGGATGGGTGTAGTTACAGGTGTTCCTACAGATCTGACAGAAGAAGAGGCTATGACCTTATTGACTGTGCCCTCAGGCTGTGGGCAAATTTTGAAAGTCCGCCGTATCAACAGGAAGACTCAAAGAGATGGCATAAATGAGTGGAGGCCCACTGAGACTTGTGTTCTGACTTTCGACGGTCAAGTCTTACCAAGAAGGATTTTCTGCTGCTACACATCCCTCCCTGTTGAGCAGTATATATACCCGACTATTCAATGCCGTAAGTGCTGCAGGTTTGGTCATGTTGCTAATGTATGCCGGTCTAAACCTCGCTGCAGTAAGTGTGGCCACGATCACCCAGGTGATGGTTGCAACATTTCCGAGGGCGAGGCTTTCTGTATATCGTGTTCGGGGAATCACTTTGCCAATAGCAGGTCATGCCCTGAGTATGGTAGGCAGAGGGCTATTAAGACTGTCATGGCAGAGAAGAACATCCCATATGCTGAGGCTAACAAAGCTATCCCTATTGTTTCTCGCAATTATGCAAATGCCACTAAAAACCCAGTTACCCAGTCATACCGTAAAACTGTAACACTTAAACCGAAAACCCATGCCCCACTTTCCCCATCCTATGATAGAACTGCTCATCAGCAGATTGTTAGTTCTCCTAAACCTACCCAGCCTAATGGCTGTTCTCTCAACCACAGTAATGGCTCTTCTAGTAATACTTCTACTTCTATTATTGAACTCCTTATTAAACTCATTCCCATAATTATTTCCCCCTCTACTTCTAATAACCAAACACCGTCCAACGTTGCAGACCAACTTATTTCCCTACTTTTAAACATTAAAAATGGCGTCCCGCCAAGTATTCCTACAGTGGAATGTGAGGAGCGTGTGGCATAAGAAGCACGACCTCATATTTCTTTTAAATAAATACAAGCCACTGGCTTGTTCCATAGCTGAGACCTGGCTGACCCCAAGTCTCAGCTTTCGTATACCACGCTTCAACATTCTCAGATGTGACAGATCTGATGGCTATGGAGGATCGGCTCTCCTAGTCAATAATCGGGTCCCTCTTTTACCCCTACCCTTTCCTTCTCTCACAGGCGACATGAGTGTAGTGGCAGGAAAGGTGGAAGGCATTACAGTGTTTTCAGTATATATTGCACACCCTCGGCATGATTTTTTGACTACACTGCGCAACATGTTTACCAATACTACCGGGCCAATATTGGTCATGGGCGATTTCAACTGCCATCATTACAGATGGGGTTCAGAACGCTGTGATGCCTTCGGTCTGGCTTTGGTTGAGATCTTGGATGATCTGGACCTATGCATTCTCAATAATGGTTGCTCTACACGCAGATCTTCTCCGGGTCAACAAAAAAGTTGTGTAGATTTAACATTTTGTTCCGTTGAGTTAGCAGCTTCAACCATTTGGGAATGTACGTCCCTGTCGCATGGTAGTGACCATTACCCTATTGTTATTTCTTTATTAAATAAAACATATTTAGAGAAAACTTCCCCTCCACTTTTGAAATATAACCTGTCCAAACCAGATTGGACAAAATTTGCTTCATTATTGGAGGATAAGATTGATACCCTTCCAAATTTAAATTCAAGTTTATTAGATCCATCTGGTCACTCCCATGCCAAGATCTGTTACGAGGGACTTGTCACAGCTATTACCACCAGTGCGGATGCCTGCTTCCCTCTGAAGAACAGTGCCCGCAATAAAATTCCTTCCCCACCATGGTGGGATTCAGAGTGCACTTCTGCTGTCAGGGATAGGAAGGAGGCAGAGCGGCGCTACAATGCGGATATGTCCACCGAGAACCTACTCTCATATATGCAGATAGCTGCCAGAACTAGACGCCTCCTTCGCAAGAAGAAGCGCACAGGTTGGATTAAGTTTTGCACATCCTTATCCCCCGCTACACCACCCTCAGCAGTCTGGAAAAGCATTAACAGATACAGACGCGGGTGTATTCCCTCGGTCTCTTCACCAATAGCCAGGGAAACGGCTGAACTTTTTTTTGACAAGATTGCTCCACCTTATGTTCCTCTCTTCTCTGAACTCTCCATTCTGTCTATGCAAAGCTCCTCGGATGATCCTTTAGATGTGCCTTTTGATTTGAAGGAGTTGAATGTGGTGCTCAAGCACGTCCGGGATTCAGCCCCTGGAGCTGACGGAGTGCCATATTCCTTTATGGCCAATTCTGGAGACAAGGCCAAACTGTACTTTCTCGAGATCATTAATTTTTGTTATAGCCATGGTTGGGTTCCGGATCAGTGGAAGTCTCAAACCATCATCCCCCTTCTGAAACCTGGTAAACACGCAGATGATCCGAATGGCCTTAGACCAATCGCTCTGTCCTCAGTCTTGGCGAAACTATTGGAACACCTCATAAAAAATCGACTGGAATGGCTAGTCGAATCGAGAGAGTTACTGCCGAACTACCAATTCGGCTTCAGGAAAGGTCTCGGCACAATGGACAGTGTCGGCGTCTTGGTTGCAGACATCCGCTTAGCTTTCTCCAAGAACGAGTCCGTTGTTGCCGCCTTCCTCGACATTTCCTCCGCATATGACAACGTCCTTCTTCCCGTACTCAGGCAGAAACTGCAGCAGCTGAGGATTCCGGTTAAGATGATCGATTGCATATGCGGACTTCTTATGTCTCGCTCTTTGGTTCTGAGAGTCCCGGGTGAACACTTCGATGAAAGGCAGACTTGGAAGGGCCTTCCGCAAGGTTACGTCCTTAGTCCCCTTCTCTACAATTTGTACACAGTGGATATTGGCTCCTGCCTTAACAGTAACTGTCACATACTCCAATACGCGGACGACATAGCGCTGTATGTGACAGATTCCTCCATTGTGGACGCTGCATCATCTCTCTGTCTCTCCCTGGACTCTTTGAACCAATGGCTCTTAAGCCACGGTTTGTCATTGTCGGCTCCAAAAAGTTCGGCAGTAATTTTCTCTCGTAAAAGACAGATCCCGCATATAACAGTGGACATTTCAGGACACAATATTCCTATAAAAAATAGTACAAAATTTTTAGGTGTTTCATTAGACTCTAAATTAAAAGGAAATTGTCATTTAAATTTATTAGAAAAAAAATGTGAAAGAGTTGTCTCTATTTTAAAAGTTCTTTCGGGGGTGTGGTGGGGTGCCCACCCGTACACTATGAAATTGGTATATAACGCCCTAATTCGTAGTGTTTTAGACTATGGGGTGTTCCATTTAGTTCCTTGTAACAAGGGTGCTTTGGCTGGGCTGGATAGGGTACAGTCCAAGTGCCTTCGAATTATCTCTGGTTGTATGAAGTCTTCTCCCATTAACGCATTGCAGGTCGAGTGTGCTGAACCTCCTTTGGCCCTGAGACGGCAGTATCTGGCCTCCCGCTTCTTGGCCAGACTTATTCCTAGATCCTCTCACCCCCTTTTAGCAAAATTAAATGAATTAGATGCCTTATGCACTAGCTCCAACTACTGGAGAAATAAAGAAATCCCTCTCATAATTAAAGCTCTGCGTCAAATCAAAAATTTAGAAAACCCTATAGAACAAAGTTCCAGATTGCCCCTTTTCAACTTTCCTTATGATGTCCTACATTTTATCCCAAAAATCATCTATGATATTGGCATCTCCAAAAACTCCCCTGCAGCGGATGCGGCTTTCAATGCGGTGGTGGGGGAACGCTGGACTGGGTTCCAGAGGTTTTTTACGGATGCGTCAAAATTTAATGATCTCAGCAACACTGGCGCCGCGGTATATTACCAAAATTCCAAAATAATTTTGCAGTTCAAATGTCCTCAAGAGTCTTCTGTGTTCACGGGCGAATGTGTGGCTTTATTAGAGGCTTGCCTCTTCATAGAGTCACACCATAATATCGACAAAGCCGTTATTTTCACAGACTCCCGTAGCTGTCTGCAAGCCTTGACACAAAATCCCTTCAAAAGCAAATTGCACAGTTCCCTTGTTCTCAAAATTAAAAAATCCTTATTTTCTTCCGCTACTCGTCAAAAGGAAGTTCAGCTAGTTTGGATACCTAGCCATTGTGGCATTAAAGGCAATGAGTGCGCTGATACGTTGGCCAAAGAGGCCTGCACATCAACAACAGCAGATCTTAGCCATAATACCCATCAGAGGTATGACCTGCTGGGCCTGCCAAGAGTTTGGCTCCAAGCTGCTTGGCAGGACCAGTGGAACATCACTGGGAGGAAAAAGGGTAAATTTTATCACGCTGTGCAACCACACATCAAAACAAAACCGTGGTTCTTTGGCTTCAAAAAAGTTTCAAAACCTATTATTTCCACCATCTGCCGAATGAGATTAGGTTTTTGCTGTACACCTGTATTTTTGCACAAAATCCATGTACGTGACTCCTCTCTTTGCGAGTGCGGCTTGGAGGAAGGAACCCTGGATCACATCTTCTTTGAGTGTATAAACAACATCCCAAGTTTAGATTTATATAGCCGTCTCCCTGAATTTAAAATCCCTCTTCCAATTAATTTTCCTTCCCTTTTAACATATCCCTCCTCCGAATTGCTTGTGGCGATGATCATATTCATCCGTCACAACAATATAAAATTATGATGTGTGTAATGTTATGGTCGTGGTATATGTTTATTTTATTTTTAACAAATATAATATATATTTATTTATTTATTTGTTTGTTTCAGTCCGTCCGGTACTAACCCAACAACATCCACATTGTGTTCAACTGTATCACCAAAGAATTCCACTCCTTTTTTTTTTCTCTCTCTTTTTTTAACTTTGCTTCTGTTTTTATTTATCATATGCACACTTGTTTTTCCAGTTCACTCCTGTCATTGGCAGAATTGTCGACATCGACTTTGGTGCCATAAACCAAAAATAGAATAGACTAAGTAGAGAGTATACACTGTTGTGGTTGCGTCGTGGCGGGCGGCAGGTTACGGGCTTCCCATAATCTGCCGCCGGGCTTCATTTGCATTTTGTATTAATATTGTTGAATACATGAAAGTAAGATTTTATTTGTTAATTAATATATACACACAATGGGTGCCAGAAGAAGTATGGCGCAGCCAGTCCAATCAAGTCTATAATTTTCTATGGTGAGGCTGATTTTTTTTTTATTTCATGAAAAAAAAAATTGTGGAAGATTGTTCAGTTTCGTCTACTGAGCAAGCCCTGAAAGTTTGTGGTGGAGTGTACCTGTACCTAGCCTAACATTGAAAATACCGAACTGGATTGAAGCATAGAGTTGGAGGAGGAGTGATTCACAGTCAGTCGGTCCCTCCCTTCGCTTCATGCTGTTGTCATTCATCATTCATTTGTCATTTTAGAAATTAGTTTCAAACTGAATGCTTGTCAGTGCGGTAAATTTAAAAATAGGTGTGAAGTCGTGAAATAAATGTGATATAATGACTTACAATTCCTCACTGGATTATTTCTGCGGTTCTACATTTTGGGTTCGTAAACTTTGATGGTTATCAAATGTTGTTTTGAAAAGAATCGAATGTGATAGTTTTCAGTCAGTAAAGTAACTTTCGTTTCTAAGTTTTTTTTTATTCGTGTCAATGACTTTAACTTTGAAGTTTAAGTTTCTACATTCCATCCTCTAACATAAATCCTAGCCAATACATAATAATTTTTTATGTGAATGCCTGTCATTTAATCTCTATTTTAATTGGATTTTAATTTTATTTCTTGATTTTAATTTATATTTTATTTTGGTTATAATGTGATTTTAATTTGATTTTAATTTTGATCCCTATTTATTCTTATTTTAAATCTGGATTTGTATCTAAATTTGATTTGATTGTAATTCTATTTACCTATACTTGATTTTAATATGAACTTAAATCTTAATCTTGAACCTGATTTGATTTTGATGTGATGATTCTTTATTTAATTTTAATTTAAACTTTAATTTTGTTTTAAATTTCGATTTCTGTTTCGATTTATAATTTTTATTTTACATCAGAGCACACTGCGTTGCTATATAACTTGTTATTTTTATATTATGTGGAAAATGTCGTTGGTTATACTTTTACCCAAATGCTTATTGTAACATATTATTTTAATCAATATTGTAATGTTTAACCGTTTGTTTTCCCAAATAAATAAAATAAAAATAAAATAAAATACCTATAGGTATAATTATGGGTAGTTAAATAAGATATTATAGGTTAATTCAAAACTCCGCCCCTAAGACGACCCACTGACCCAAAATGTTGTACAAATTCGTTTTCCTTGAATGCAACTTTTCAAAGAAACGTTTTGTGGAGCTTCGAATAAAAATATCACGACGTCTTCTTAACCATTAATAACTTAATTCTTTTATCATCAACTTGTGTAATTGTAAGTTTAGGATCAGTTTATAAAAATAAAAAATATTTTCTTACTTTCTCTGTAAAATTATTGTGCAACCCAATAAAATTATATAACAAAACAAAAAAAAGACAGATGACTTACTAACATTAGTTTTATCATTTTAGGATAGCAACCTGACATGGTATACGGACAATCCCGACTTCACACCATGTTTTCAAAAGACAGTTCTTGTTTGGGCACCATGTGTGTATTTATGGGCGGCAGCCCTAGTCGACATATACCACATAGTAAGCAGCAAAGAGGGCAACATACCCTGGAATAAATTAAATATAAGCAAGCTCACAATAACATGCCTCTTAGTAATATTACAAATAGTTAATTTGGTACGAATAACTTATGAATCTTCAAGAGAAGGAAACAATATTTACGATGCAGACTTTTATGATCCAGTTGTAAAGTTGTTAACTTTGGTGAGTATTTCTTTTTTTCTTTAGATTTATTTTTAACTTAACATCTACAATATAAGTTGTTGGCAACAAACTCAAGTAAATGAGAAACTAAGTCACCCACTTCCGAAAGAAAAGTTATTTTACTTGTTTTTGGGTTTTTTTTTTTAAGTCGGGGTCTCTTTTTTTCTCCATAATAGTGCTCTCTTGAATTCTTGAGACTTAGCTTTAGTCAGAAATACCAAGTGCCTCTATTTAAGTATTGTTTAGTGTTACCTAGTGAAAATTCTTCTAAATAATTCTGCTAAAATACCTTTATGAATATAATAACATATAATTTTAAGTACCCACAAAATATCTGTAAAAACAGTCTATTAAGAAGGCTTGTCTAAAGAAATCATACAATTTGATTGAAAGATTCATTTTCCTGTTATTATCATCAGACTAACAAAGCAAAAAGCAACAGTTAGTGACTGTAATTCTTGAGATTATTACCTATGTTTGTTTTTTACTGTGCTATATAAACAAACCAGAGGCGTAGCTACCGCAGTATTAGCCGTATCAATTATACGGGGCCCCCAAGTGTCAAGGGCCCCCGATAATTGGAAAAAAAATAAAAACATAAATTAATGTTATTCTTAAATTAAAACTTATCGCGGCCATAAAGATTATCGAACTCCTAACATTTTTTTTAGCGTGGTAAAATCATCAAATAAGTCCTCCCACCCAGGGCAGGGCGGGAGGAACTGTCAGACTCGTACTGACTAAAATCCACGGTGTCCTTCAATAGCCTTTTACGTTCCGGGGTCACGGCAATTCGTTAGTGCCGCGACCACGGCAGGCTTTGGCCCTCTATAGAGGGCCCCGTCATAATGCTGACACTCTTTGAGACGCGCGTGGAACACAACGCGCCGTCAACCCGGGCATGGTCCATGGTTGGACAGCGAGTCGCCCATTACTCGCCGCCCGCATGCCCGCGCCTACGGTGGCCGGAGATCGCCTGGCGACGTCCGTTTGTCATAAATGAGCTACGATCAGTCGATAAGCATTCCTTCTTAATTTTCTAGCTCTCTTCAAAATTTTCTTAATGACATCAGTAATATCATTAGTTACACGAGTCAGGATGCTACTGTATTGACTCTGTAAAACTGTACACTTCGATTAGAAGGGCCCCAAGCAAGATTTGATACGGGGCCCCTTTTGGCCTAGATACGCCACTGAAACAAACAGAGATAGTAAATATCTTCCCTGCTACTAGCCACACACAGATGTTATCTCAAGTCTTAAGCCACTGACTGAAGCCCTTTGTAATTAATTCTGAAACAATCATTTTATCAGGCATCTTTAAATGCCACCCACTGTATGAACATTAGGATAAAGTGAGTATTATTTCATTTATAAAAGTCGCCGGTTTCCATTCTAGGAAGAAAGTAAGGTGCTTCTTACCTTACTTATAAACCAAAAACCGGCCAAGTGCGAGTCGGACTCGCCCATAAAGGGTTTCGTGCAGTAAGTAACATAATATAGAAGTTCTTAGGGTAGTCAATAGGTGGCGTTTGCCAGCCGGGCCCTGCCTGCGCGGGCCCCTCAGGATATTGGTAGGAGAATGGGCCCGCGCAAGCTAAGTAACTCTTGGGACCTAAATGTAATCATCATCATCAGCCTATAATGTTCCCACTGCTGGGACACAGGCCTCCTCTCTGTGAGAGGGAGTGGGCCATTATCCACCACGCGGGCCCAGTGCGGGTTGGTAGATGTCACATGTCTTCGATTTTTTGGTTCTAGGACATGCCGGTTTCCTCACGATGTTTTCCTTCACCGTTTTGAGAGCAGTGGTGATGAATTAAATTACACAATGTAATGCGCCTGGCGGGGTTCGAACCTGCGACCTACAATAAATTCGTAAGTCGGGACCGATACCACTGAGTCACCACTCCTAAATGTAAATTAGATCAGAATTCGTTCAGACAATTTGAAAGAAATGAAATAGAAAAATGGTTAAACGTGAGCATGCCATCCCTAAAACTACTAATTACTAATAAGTAGTTTTAATTTCTGAACGGCGATTACTTTCAGCTTAGTAGGGAGCCACCCGGATCGTTCCGGTCTATTAACTCTGGCCTAGTAATCTAGGCAAATGCCGGCGGCGTGTGTATTATATGGCTATCATATGGTACTCGTATTTTTCAAAACAGGTAAATTCCCAAAAAGCAGAGGGAAATACCATGATAATTTCACACAATTTGGGTAAAACCAACATATGCACCATGATATGCATATTACATAGCAATAGAACGGAGATAAATTAAGAAAAAGAGCGCTCGGCATATTCCGCACGATTCAATTCAATTTGTTAGATAGAGCGTTACTTTTAGTGATCGAAGGATAGAGCAAAGATTACTACCGAGTCTGCTCTTTAGATGGGTGACTATCTCAAACAAACCGGGATCCTTCCGTTCCTCCGGAAGTAGGTGTTAAAGCCGTTAGTCCCGGCTGTTGTTACAAGCCTAAAAGTGCAAACAACAGCCTTACATACCTAAAGGTTTTATTGTGTTAACCAGAAACTGAGCTGTAGTGTTGTTGTAGTGGCCAAAAAGGCAGTTGCGCCATGTTAAATACTTGTAGTTAGCTGTATCTGGACAGAAGTCGCAGACCAGAAAAATTACCTACCTACACTACATCATCTACCAAATCTTTGCCTAGGTACCTAATAATTATAACCTACGTAAGTATAGGTACCAATTTAAATGAGGCCCTACATCTACGTTATTTATAAGTTGTAGACACCTTAAGAAAAGTGAGCAATAAATTGAATTACTTAGAATAATAAACAGGAAAATTCCAATATTGCTGACGTACTTATGCATAAGTACAAACACGATGACATGTAAGTATGCCTACCTACCTACCCACCTGGTAAGAGCCTATTGCTTTAAAGCAAACAATATCCTCCAGGAATGGGAATAACTTGAATTTAAATAATTAAGTAGGTCTAGGCCTATTATTTTATGACTACTTCCCTGCACGGGAGTTTATATATTTTTCCCTTAAAAGGGGTAATTATAAAACACCAAATAAGTAGGTCCCTCGCAGTGGTAGACACCCACGGCGACAGACGTCGCAGACAATCTCCGGCCACCGTAGGCGCGGGCATGCGGGCAACGAGTAAAGGGTGACTCGCTGTTCGACCATGGACCATGCCCGGGTCGACGGCGCGTTGTGTTTCACGTGCGCCTCAAAGAGTGTCAGCATTATGAAGGAGCCGCCCTCTAGAGGGCCAAAGCCTGCCGGGATCGCGGGACTTATATAACCGTAACCCCGGAACGCAAAGGGCTATTGAAGGACACCGTGGATTTTAGTCAGTACGAATCTGACAGTCCCTTCCACCCTTCCCTAGATGGGAGGAGTACTCATTTGATGATTTTACCACGATAAAAAAAAATAAGTAGGTCCCTGCTACCTTAATTCTACGATAGGACAATAGAGCTTGGACAGCGTTTGCAGTATTGTACGAGGCCATAAGAAGAGAACGATGTCAGATCCGAACTTCTGTATTTTATGATACCTATGTCACTTTTTCACTGCAATAGGCTGCACTTTTTCAATTCAATTCCATTTCGCGGCACTATATTATGAGCTGCGTCGCGTGTCGACCAGCTTTTCAACGCAAAGCAAGCATTTTTAAATGTCCCACTGCTAAGCAAAGACCTCCATCTTTCCAAGATCTCTTTTGAGCGCCACCTCGGACCTCTCATGATTTATTATTATTTTTCACCTACGAGTAACTGCAAAATCACGCTGACGCAAACAAGTGTGGCAGGTATTACTGATATGAATAACGCCAAAATTCAGTCTACATCCTGTTGTTTCATCTTTTTTTTATCATGAAACTCGATTTAGGTTTACAATGTGATTGGCAAGGTAGCCGAATAAGATAGGTACAGGACATATCTTAGTTTGGGTGCCTTGTGTTTCAGAATATCAAGAACACAGATGCCTAAATTTCATAAGGATCCATAGCCCTTTTTCACTAACACTAAACGACGCCTAAATTAATGCGTCGAGTTCCAACATCATTAATGTTGGAACTCGACGCAACGGAAAACGACAGAATTCGACTGTCTATGATGAGGCAACAAACCCAGAAAGGCGTTTGTGGAATGGAGTTGGAGAATTATTTTGCGGTTACCGGACATTGTTCGGTTTTCCTTCCTTACCAACAACTTACTGGAATAGATACATCTTTCCAAACATATTTGTTATTGCGAGTTGTCCATTCTAGCCGGTTCTTAAAAGCGAAAGAGGTCCGAATTCTTTTCAATGTAACTCAGGTACCCGAATGAAAGCAAACTTTAGGAACGGACTTCTTCCAGGAAATAAGTTCCGTTGCGTCGCGTCGTTACTGCCCAAAGGGATAACAGCACTACTTTGTCAGCGGCTGCCCTGCGGTTCTAAATATCGTATTTCCCTGCCTGTTTCCCAACCCTAGTTGTGTTTCGGGAAAGTAACTCTATCCGTACAGACATGCTCACACCCCACCATGTGGTCAATGATGGCGCCAGCGGTAGGTATATTACAAAACTGCTGACCTCATATAGTACTCAACATATAAGAGTAATTCTTATCAACCCCTAAATTTCGTGGGAAAACTATGTCTATATTTTAAATACCTACCTAGGAGTGTAGATAGGATATCATTATCATTTACCTTCATTTTTTATCTTATCAAGAAGTTAAAAGACATTGGGCAAAATTGTATGTGACTTTTAGATGATTACTAGCTGACCCCGCAAACGTTGTTTTGCCATATAAATTTAAAAAAAAAATAGATAGTAGCCGATTCTCAGACCTACTGAATACGCATATAAAATTTGGTAAAAATCGGTAGAGCCGTTTCGGAGGAGTACGATAACTAACATTGTGACACGGAAATTTTATATATAAGATGTTCATCTGTAACGAGATTTGTTTTACGGAATTCATAGTCATTAAATAATTCTATTAAAACCTCCATCTTTAACAATGTTGCTAATAGAATTGTGATAAAATTGTTCTATAGCAATTATTTACTGATCTACCTACTTTATTGCTTGAGCAATTTAATAGAATATTCCATTTTACGATTTTTATGGCGATGCGTATTGTGATGCTAAAGTGGCGTTTTTAGACCCCTTTTCAGTAAAAAGTTAGTCACTCATTTATAAGGACAACTCAATTTGACAAAAAAAAAATGCCAAAATAAATAGAGCTTAACTTTCTTGTGAAAGTTTTTCCGTACTTATCTCTGGATTCAGATTTCCCTTTGTTAGCCAATGTAAAGAAGGTCTCTGTGTAATTAAATATTTTATTTTAATGTTTATTCTCAGTAATTGAGAAAAACCTCACTCTTATCTATTTATAAAATAAGATAAGTAATCAAAACTTATCACAAATAAAACATAGACAGTGCTATCTCTTAATATAACTGAATGTACTTATTTGTATAGAAACATACTATAACATAGTTATTGTTTTTAATGATACTATGAACTTAATCTTTAGAAGATGACTTGTTCAGGAGTACTCGCAAGATTATTTTCACGAGGAACCATTTTCAACTCCACTTAGCCCAACTTAGCCTCTAGTAGAAATGATTTTCTTTTGGGGTTCCCCAAAGGTGGTAGTAGGTAGATATTTTTCGTGTTTTCCTCAATATAGTACCTACAAAGTAAAGTTGCAAGAACTACCTACCCACTCCGCAACAATGTCTACACATGCTAGAATATTTTAGGAGCGGTCGCAGTATTAACGATACAGTTATTAATTTTATATCTATTGATAGATACAAACAAATATACCTATAATTAGTCATCACTAAGCCTTGGCGATAAGAACTCGAAAATATTAACGTGAAAGTATAGGTATCTAACTTATTACTTAAATATGAAATGCCACTCAATCTTCACGAATAGCCTATGTTATAGCCTATGTTATAAATCCAATTTGTCCGTCAATTATGGTTTAAAAAATAATAGACACGTATTTTTTTAAACAATCAATTTTTCCAAAGATAAAACGTAGCTCGTGACGTCACAAGCAAGTAAAAGCTGTACTTTTTTTGCCAATTTTAAATGTGTGTGGGTATCTTCGTCAATTTTGATTTACAAACAAAAAATACGATGGAAATGATGAATGAAAATGGTTTTTTTTAGTCAAATACCATATTTTTTCAATAATAGGCAAACGATTGAAGTGATTTTCAATTGGTAATTACGATTAAGAATCTAAATTGCATTATTTATATCGTATATTATTACTTCAAGCATTAGACGCAATGAATTGCCTATACGATTTTCCTTAAACATTTATTTGATTTACAGATGTTATCAATAACATTATTATGTTACAACCGAAAATATGGCATCATGACGTCAGGAGTGCTGTTCTTATTCTGGTTATTCCTCATCCTGGCTGGTCTTCCGCAGCTCAGGTCCGAAATCGTGCAGTACAGTTCAAACACTGACGCGTATGCCAGATATAGTTTTGGCAGTTATATCTTGTACTATACGCTGACAGTAATTATGTTTATATTAAATTGTTTTGCTGATATGCCGCCTAAAGACACACCGTATGATTACAAAGAGGTAAAACTCATTTTTTATCATCAAATTTTATTATCTGCTCATCTTTTAGTCTCTAATGCCACATACTGATCCAACAGACGAAATCCCCAGAGAACAGAGCGGGCTTCCCAAGTCGTCTTACATTCAGCTGGTTTGACCCGCTCGCTCTAACGGGCTTTAGGAGAAGTCTCACTGAAGAAGACTTGTGGCCATTAAACCCACAATTAAGCAGCAAAGAAGCTCTTCCTAGATTTGAAAAATGCTGGCAGAGAGCTTTGAGGCAACGAGAAGCGTAAGTACCTGTTATATGTATACAATCATCTTACAACAATCTCCTGTGTACTACTCTTAACTACATAATACAACGTGTAACGTTAATAGCGCAAAACCTCTCATGGGGTAACTCAGCCCATGTTACTGAACAATGTTTGTTCTAAAACTTTTGGAAAAAAAAAAAAAAAAAAAAATATATTTTTATACTGATGGGCTCGATCAATTTCTCATTTTGTATGAAAAATATTTTCTTTTTAATATTTTTTTTCCAAAAGTTTTAGAACAAACATTGTTCAGCAGTAACATGGGCTGAGTTACCCCACGAGAGGTTTTGCGCTATTAACGTTACACGTTGTATAGGGATGCGCCAAACTACTATTTACTTATGTACATATTCCGTAGGTACAAGAATGAACCACGTTCTCATAGTGCTTATCGAAGAAAATATTACTCAAACACACGACGGCCCAAAACACGGGTGTGCAACACCCCTTTGGGTGTAGCTCTCTTAGTCAGGGATGGTAGATCAACAGAATTTTCCCCATACTACTGTACGCACCGGGACTCAGGCTTGTTACGTCCGTTATTATATACAGATTTTGTGGTCAATACACATTGATGCCTATTTACATGTGTGTTGTACCTATGTGTATTGAGCCGATGAGGCGAAGATCTAGTAGGTCACTTCTTAGCGCTGACGGTGTGTTGGTGTTGCCGGTGCGCGGAGCGAATGTATGTCGCTGACGCTGCACTGCTGTTGCTAGTGACCATGTTCAAGGTTGAACATTCTGGCGCCCCTCAGGACCTGGACTCCAGTTGGTATAACTCGATTGTTTCGTGTTGATGTGGTGAGCTGTACACTGGTTCCGTTGTGATAGTTCGTTGGGTTCGTCTTGTTGGCAGCGACCGAGGGTGCTTTTCTTGATGGATGGTCAGCTGTCTCGGTAGTTGGTCTTCTGGTCTTGTGCAGCCTTGTGACTTCAATCCATCTCAGTATTGTTGGACCGTAATAAACTAAAAATAAAAAGATTAACAACACGATTACACCAGAAATTGTACTTGTCAAGTACCTATGTGTGAGAACTAATTTGACTCCTTATCTAATTCAGTTTGTAACGCATTTTCTTTATTATTTAAATGCTGAAGAATTTCCTTTGAATTCTCTATAACTTCTTTGGAAATTTTTAGCACGGATTTAGACAGCATGAGCGAATTGATGGGAAAATCTATTTGTTTTGAATATGATGTTACAATCGGTACTGAAACAATTCGTTTGGCAGTTAATATGTTATTAGTTGTTTTAACAACACAGTTATCTGCAATGCGTATTACATCAACATTTTGGAGCTCAATTTCTTCTCTTTGTCCATCACAAATGATTGAAGTCGTAACCCGATCTCTTACAATGAATAACCAAGTGTTTGGCATGTGAAGTTGCTTCCATATTATTATATTAGATAACTTAAACGTTTTGGTGGGTAATTTCTTTTGTGTCTGGTTTTTAACCGACTTCAAAAAGAAGGAGGTTATCAATTCGACGGTATGTTTTTTTGTGTATTTGTTACCTGATTACTGCGCCAATTGTGGACCGATTTTCAAAATTATTTTTTTGTTCGAAAGGAGATACTTCAGGAGTGGTCCCATTGTCACCATGTCAGGATCTGATGCTTGGATCCTGGAGAAATCGAGGGCAACCCTCAAATTTTATAGGCCCATACATCGTTTTTCGCAAATTTTATGAAGTAATTTAAGTATCTGCGTATGGCAATCATCATCTCATGTAGCTGAGCTGATGATGGAAGGTACAACGTAAGGAATTGGCATCGACTGATTTGGTAAATTATGTTTGTGTTCGCATATCTCCGGAACTACAAGTCCGATTTAAGTAATTCTTTTTTTGTTGTACTAGGTATCGTTCAACTTAGGAAATACTTCAAGTTTCATCAAAATCGGTTCAGTAGTTTTCGAGATAGGGAATGAATGTAAGAGATTTTTAACGATGTTATTACCGGTGTTACGGATTACAAAATTCTAGTGCTCATGTAAGAAAATGATGTACTCGTATTTGACAAGAATTGTGGTTGAATATTTAAACTAAAAAGAGTAAAATAAAAACTTTTTCAAAAAAAATGTAACCGCCTTCAAAAACAACCACAAAAAAGGGTAAAATAACTTTCAAAACTTTTCTTTCGGAAGTCGGTGGCAAAAAAGACAATGAAATTAATAAAAAAAAAGTCACCGACTTCTGAAAGAAAAGTTTTGAAAGTTATTTTACCCTTTTTTGTGGTTGTTTTTGAAGGCGGTTACATTTTTTTTGAAAAAGTTTTTTTGAATAGTTGATTTACAATGTAATTTAAATTTATTTGCATGCTTTTCACGGCCCCAGGAAAGCAAATAAAATGATTGGTCCATTCTAAACAACGTTTGAACTCGTCATAATTCAAGTCAACATACAGTTCGTAGTTGTAATCTAACCCTATGTAAGTTTTATGTATTTCTAGACTTTGGGCAGATTTATCCGAGTTTATCTTTGGGACTGGTGTAATATACATTAACGTGTATCTTAGTTAACTTTTGTATAGGAAAATAGGAGTAAACTTTTATATGCGTCTTGATTTCAGATATCTTGGTATCCAGTAATTGTTGTTGAACGATTCTTAAGTTCGATGGTAATTTTCTGTTTGCTGATGATATCAGGTCACTAACGTTCTTAGGTCTCAATACACTGTAAATTGTTGCCTTGGTCAAGTATATTTCTACTAGTCCGTTATAATAATCCATGATTTCTTCCATGTATTATATGCTACTTGGTAAGTCTGCATAACACGTATATTTACGCTGTTATGCTCGACTGTACTGAACCAATTGTTGTAACTCTCCAAGTAATTTATAACTTGGTTTAATTTAGTTTGGAATCCTATTAGTTTTTGTTCTATCCTTTCTTCAGTTTTGTTGACTTGTGAGATTGTTGATATCATAAATTTGGTTTGATGGTTGGCCGCCTCAATTTTTTTTTTTTTGGTTTAAATTTAGTGTCTCTATATCTCGGTATGCTTCATCGTTCACCCCGAAGACAGACGTTAGTAATTGTCCCAATATGCCCCTTTTCGTCCTAGTTTGGCTCACTTCTGTCAAATATTCTTTAGTCCGCTCGAACTTTGCTTCTGCTTCTAATAACAAATGGTGGTGTAATTAATAATAATAATAATATAATAATAATAATATCTCACGACTATCACACAACGCCATCTAGTCCCAAGCTAAGCAGAGCTTGTGTTATGGGTACTAGACAACTGATAAACATACTTATATATTTCTAAATACATACATATTATAGATAAATTACACCCAGACACAGAACAAATGATCGTGCTCATCACACAAACATTTGTCCTGGGTGGGAATCGAACCCACGACCTCCGGCATAGCAGTCAGGGTCACTAACCACTAGACCAACAGGCCAGTCCAATTGCTTGCAAAATGTAGGATCTGTTATTTTTTGGGCATTTGTACATAGTTGACTAAATTGTGACGTTATTCTTTTCATTTTGACAAACTCTTGCTCTGGGTGTTGTTTTTTATAATTTATTTCTATCCTAAAAATTCCTCTATCAATGCTTGCTGTGGCGATTCGTTCAACATATAATCCTGATGGTATCGTTTTTAGGAAGTATGTCGTTGTGGTCGATTCCACTCACCCCATTATTTGTAACATTATCATGAGCAACGTGATCCATTTGGATATTGTACATTTACATCGTTTGGTGTGTTTAGTTTTGTTATTTCTTCGGATTGTTGCGGTATTCGTCTGTACTGTATGCATTGATTCACTATTACTACTACTACTTCTCGTACTTGTTTCGATTGGCAATGGTTTGATGTATGGATTGACCGTTTTTGAGTTGTTCCTGATGATTTTTGAAGTGTCGCTACTCGTGATAAGCCGTCGTTCCCCGTGTGTAACTCTTTTATTTTTGCGGCCATATGCTGGGAGACACTTTTTCGTCTTTTATGATTACTAAGCTTCCAACTGTCAAGTTATCTTGGTTAGTTTTCCATTTGTACCTTTGTTGTAGTTGGTGTAAATAATCTTTAGTCCAGCTTGTCCAGAAGTCCTTTTTCATTCTTTGGATCTGTTTCCACCTTGTTTATATGATCTGTGTTAATTTCCATTACTGGGTCTGTACTCCTACTGCTTCTCTTCCTATCAAGAAGTGACTAGGTGTTAACACGACATTGTCGTTTATACGAGTATCTTCACTTAATGCACAGGTCTTGTGTTTAAACACGCTTCAATTTGTTGTAAAAACTTGCTCATTTCTTCATAAGTGAGTGTCTGCTCACCTATCACTCTACGCAAATGGTGTTTCATAGATTTTACTCCTGCTTCCCAAATCCCTCCGAAGTGGGTAGATGATGGAGGAATAAAGTGCCATTGTATTCCAATCTTGGTCACCGTGTTTTGAAAGTCGCCAGACTGAGTTATGTCTAACATTTCTTTGTATAAATAATTGGCAGTGCCTACGAAATTCGTCGCATTGTCACTGTACATATGTGATACTGGACCTCTGCGTGCCATGAACCTTCGTAGTGCTGCTATAAACGTTTCTGTTGATAAATCGCCTACTAACTCCGCATGCACTGCTTTCGTAGAAAGGCACACAAAAACCGCAATGTAGCCCTTGATTTATGACCCCTTCCTTTCATTGTTCTCCTAACTCCATAACGACTACTTTTAGGTACAATTCAGTGACAAAATATTTGAAAAATAGGTGCCTAATATTTAAACTGAATGGTATTCAAAAATTTGTCCTCACAAAATTAAAATATATCGTAAAAATTTAAAAAATTCGACTGTTAACAAGACTAACCTGCGTCCTTCCGGAAAAGTACCCACTCCAGAATGCGTATAAAAAAGTTCAAAAATGTATACCTCTTAAACATATCAGAACCACACTTTTAGTACATTTTTGTAGTGGATTCAAATTCAGTTCATATCTCTTCATTATTTTCTTTTCCGCAAAGATTTCAATTTCTCAAATTTTCCATAACAAAAATATTATTAGCTAGTGAAATGACTACAGACATAATTATCTTATCCAAAAAGCTAAAGGAAAACCCTAATCGACAAACACTACTTCCAAGTTATAAATACGAGTAAGTATGAGTAAGCATAGTAAATAATCATTTATATGAAACAGCGCAGCGCACTTATTTCATAATATTAAAACACTGTGTTTATGTGTCATATAACCATAGTAATATTATGAAATACTTTAATTTACTTTGGTTAGCTTTTGAAAAGTTTACTGTTGGGAATTACCTAGGCAGTGATTGTTACGTAATATCTAAATAGGAAATTACAAAAAAGATAAAGTCGTACTATGTAGTATGTACTTACTTAATTATTTAGTATTTACATAAATTAGTGTTTTTCATAGTAGGGCTAAATTAAAAAAATACAGGTTGGTATTTACCAGTGGCGTAGCAAATACCGAATCAAGGAGGGGCAAGTCGCACGAGGCCCCCATGTTGTAAGAAGACTTGGTTCCCTTAAGTCATCTATATATACCAAATGTGATTGTCAGCGACATCAGCTTTGCGAGACCTTTTTGACTCTTTCAGTTCCCAGTTACAAATAAAACGTACCCAAGTTATCTTGCAACATGGGGCCTCGTGCAAGCAGTGCAGGTTTTTTCTCTGAGCGTGAGGCCCCTCTTCAGGAGCGGGGCCAGGGGCTAGGGTCCGCTTCGCCCCCGCCTAGCTACTCCACTGGTTTTTACTGAGTGAAATAAAAAGTAGATATTTTTAAATTATTTATTTTTGTCACGTCATAAATAATAGGTATTCATTGTGCAAGTCATTATTATATTGAAAGATAAGAATAACTAACGCATCTGCCAATGTAATGCTATAGCTAGTCGCTTTTATCTGAGGCTAGTCGAAAGATACCGAGTTATATTTTTAAATATCAGCTGACCACCTGTTTTTTAGGGTTCCGAGTTCCGAGTTCGACTCTGGAACTAGACTTCTTCCGGAAGATTTGGATGCCTATAAGGGCTAAGGGCTTTTCCACTCAATGGAGTACCAGTCGCGTCGTTGCTAGTGAAGTTTATAGATTACGATACTGTTTGTATCGAATTTAGGCACGCCACAGGCTGGCCTACGAGTTAAACATTGTATTTAGTGAGGCTCTTCACACTAGAATTGTCACGGCAAAGTAGACTCTCCCGTCTTAAGCCTAAGTTTAATGGTACCACATCGTCAACGTAAAGGTACGGTAGCCATGGAGTCGAATGACGTCACTATTATTGTTACTACCAATAGCTACCTAGCTACGGTATCACATACCTACTACAATGTTTTTTGCTGACCTCATCATACTCTGCATTTATGATTAATCCTTATTAACACTAGGTTAAATAAGAAATTGTCCTTGAAAATTACTTAATAATTTTGGTATAATTAGGTATGTATGTATAATGGTAGGTAGGTATGTATAATTTGCCTTTATTTATTACATTTTGTTTGAAAAAGGACTAAAGGAGTACCTAAAGGACTTTGAGCACAAATGAATGGGACTAACGAGAACTACACTTCCGAGAAGTCTAGTAAATACCTATGGAATAAGTTAAACTAAGGACTGGACGTAAATTCTTAGGCCTTTTGTAAGTGTTAATAACTGGTAGTAGGTAGGCATACAAATAATTTTTAAACATAATTAGAGGCAATGCAATTGATTTTACAATTACTTAATAATGAAAGTAACACGACTTGAGACTTTGCGACCTCGCTTTCGTTTTCGATTCTTGGTTTTAGCACTGGGAGGTAGGTATTCTAGTAAGTATTATATTATCTTTGGTATTACTTTATTCAGCTCTGAGAATACGTTATTCAGTCATTATATCTATATCTATACTTATAATAAATTTGTAGAAAAGTTGTGTCTGTACAATGGAAATATACAAAAAAAAAGTAGCAGGGGTTGTTATTTTATCGATGCCGAACCCGAAAATGTAGTTAACTTTTTTTTTGTCTGTTTTTCTGTTTGTCGGTTTGTCTGTTTGTCTGTTTGTCTGTTTGTCTGTTTGTCTGTGTGTTTGTGCACGCTAATCTTCGGAACTACTGGACGGATTTGAATGATTTTTTTTTTGTTGTAGATGTATTAAGTCCGGTTAACATATAGGCTATAATTTATCTTGGAAACTTGAACAGCTGATGCAGAACCGCAACAGACCTGCTTAACTATAAGAGATACAGAAATGGTGCCATAGCAAAAATTGTTCCACGTGATGAGCATTTTCTGCTGAGAGAATAAATTTGAAGATCCTGGACACCTGATGTGGAACACCAAGAGCCCAGCTACACTATGTTATATACAGGAATGACGTCTTAGCGAGAGTTGTTCAGCCTGATGAGCACCTTCTGTTGATGTAAAAAAATTGAAGATCTGGAACACCTGATGTGGAACTTCAAGAGCCCACCTACACTATAACATATACAGGAATGACGTCTTAGCAAGAGCTGTTCAGCCTGAAGAGCACCTTCTGTTGATGTATAAAAATTGAAGATCTGGAACACCTGATGGGGAACTTCAAGAGCCCAGCTACACTATAACATATACAGGAATGACGTCTTAGCAAGAGTTGTTCAGCCTGATGAGCACCTTCTGTTGATGTATAAAAATTGAAGATCTGGAACACCTGATGTGGAACTCCAAGAGCCCAGCAACACTATAACATATAAGTGAATGACGTCTTAGCAAGAGTTATTCAGCATGATGAGTACTCTCTGTCAACGTATAAAAATTGAAGATCTGGAACACCTGATGTGGAACTCCAAGTGCCTAGCTACACTATAACATATACAGTAAAGACGTCTTAGCAAGAGTTGTTGAGCCTGATGAGCAACCTCTGTTGTCCAATAAATATTGAAGATCTGGTACACCTGATGTGGAACTCCAACAGCCCAGCTACTTTATTACATACTAGCTTCTGCCCGCGACTTCGTACGCGGATCCTGTTGCTTATGCCAGCAGTCGGGGTCGTCAAAATCGAAGTTCTGAAACGTCTGATGTCGAATTCTAGGAGACGGGAAAACAACGGGATGCGCGAGACGATTCCAGACGTTCCAGATCTTTCATTTTTGTAAGACAACAGGAAATGCCCATCAGACTAAACAACTCTTGCTAAGACGTATAGTGTACCTGGGCTCTTGGAGTTCCGCGTCAGGTGTTCCAGATCTTCAATTTTTATACGATGACAGAGAGTACTCATCAGGCTGAATAACTCTTGCTAAGACGTCATTCCCTTATATGTTATAGTGTAGCTGGGCTCTTGGAGTTCCACATCAGGTGTTCCAGATCTTCAATTTTTATACATCAACAGAAGGTGCTCATCAGGTTGAACAACTCTTGCTAAGACGTCATTCCTGTATATGTTATAGTGTAGCTGGGCTCTTGAAGTTCCACATCAGGTGTTCCAGATCTTCAATTTTTATACATCAACAGAAGGTGCTCATCAGGCTGAACAACTCTTGCTAAGACGTCATTCCTGTATATGTTATAGTGTAGTTGGGCTCTTGAAGTTCCACATCAGGTGTCCAGGATCTTCAATTTTATTATCTCAGCAGAAAATGCTCATCACGTGGAACAATTTTTGCTATGGCACCATTTTTTTATCTCTTATAGTTTAGCAGGTCTGTTGCAGTTCTGCATCAGGTGATCAAGTTTCCAAGATAAATTATAGCCTATATGTTAACCGGACTTAATACCTATAGAACAAAAAAAATCAATCAAATCCGTCCAGTAGTTCCGAAGATTAGCGTGCACAAACACACAGACAAACAGACAAAAAAATTTTTAACTACATTTTCGGGTTCGGCATCGATAAAATAACAACCACTGCTACTTTTTTTTTGTATATTTCCATTGTACAGACACCACTTTTCTACAAATTTATTATATGTATAGATATAGATATAGGAATGACGTCTTAGCAAGAGTTGTCCAGCCTAATGAGTACTCTCTGTTGACGTAAGAAAATTGAGATCTGGAACACCTGATGTGGAGCTTCAAGAGCCCAGGTACACTATAACATATACAGAAATGACGTCTTAGCAAGAGTTGTTCAGCCTAATGAGTACTCTCTGTTGACGTATGAAAATTGAGATCTGGAACACCTGATGTGGAGCTCCAAGAGCCCAGCTACACTATACTTAATATACATACATAGGAATGACGTCTTAGCAAGATTTGTTTAGTCTGATGGTCATTTCCTGTTGACTCACAAAAATGAAAGATCTGGAACGTCTGGAATCGTCTCTCGCATCCCGTTGTTTTCCCGCCCCAGGCTCTTAGAATACGACGTTTCAGATCTTCGATTTTGACGACCCCGTCGTCGCTGGCATAAGCAACAGGATCCGCGTACGAAGTCGCGGGCAGAAGCTAGTCTATAATACATATAATCTAGTTGTCTATTATAGTTTCATGTTAATTAATTGTTATAATAAAGGAAATAATTTCACAAATAATATGATTAATTAATAATAATATAATCGTAGATAGAAACTATCTAAACTGTCACATAAATAGACATTATAGATTTATACGTTAAAAAGGAAGAAAATAAAAAAAAACGTCCTGCTAACTCTCGATGACAATCAGTTTCCCTAAATAAGAGAGATAAAAGGAACATATCAAATATAATGATATGTGTACAATAAAGTATAAAAAAAAAATAAACATATCGGTACTTTTTATTTATTTATTTAAGGTCGCTTTAAAATATCTAGGGTCATTAAATCGGTACTTTTGTTACCATAGAAATAAGAAAAAAGTTGTTACGTTCAGTAAAAAAAATGATAGGAGTTAATACAAACCACTTATGAGGTACTCAAATAATTTGTTTTAATTAGTTTGTTAGTCTCTCATTCATGTCTACGGCCACTGAATCATCGCATTGTGTAATGATTGCAGCTTGGCTTCATTCATTTATTTGTTGGGCTGTATTTGAGCCCTTCAAAACAACATGGAACTTAGTATTCAAAGCACAGCCAATCACATTTTTCACAACACAACAATATGACTTAAATATTGTCCATACATAGTTTAGTATAGGTTTTCGCAGAAATATAAAGCAAAATGATTTCTGTGTATTATTTGTCATTGGAAGGGATTCTGGTCACGCAAGGAGTATGTTGTCGAAATACTTAACAAAAGGTCTGCCAAAACATAGGATACATAGTATGGCAGAATCTATACCATGTACTTAATACTTCAGTGCTTCAGCCACCGACTCGGGAATAGAAAATAACTGACATTTGCTAATTTGCTGACAATACGAATACTATCACAATCAAAATTCTTAACATTGAATATTATATTGAATATTATAATTGATAAAGAACATTTTAGACTGGCAATTTTGGACCCGCTGTAAGCCTTTTCAGTTTTCACGCATATAGGTGTACAACTACAGCTGAGTTGAGATTTAAACCGAGGTAGAGAATAAATTGAGACTATGACTGGGGTGCTTTCTATGCAGTGGCGTAGCGTGATCTAATATAGAGAGGGGCAAAACGTATTGACGCGAGGCCCTTTTCTTTCAGGAGCTTTTATTGAGTGTTACGACAATAGGAAATAATGTGGATCCAATTTAGAAGCCACATTTGGCTTTTAATTTTTTTTTAGGTTGGTCGTTCTCAGAAGTAAAACGTAACCAAGAAATCAGTTTGCAACAAGGGGGCCTCGCGCCTGTAGCCTAGGCGCTAGATCAAGCGCGACCGTCGGCAACATCAGCCTTGCGAGGCCCTTTTTAGTTCCTAGTTCGAAAGAAAAAGTAACCAAGTCCTCTTGCAAAAAAGGGCTCCTCGCGCCAGCAGCGGAGAGTACTTACCATTAATGTCAGTTTTTCTTAGTAGAAGCTCTACTGCTGTACTGACTGGTAACAAACCTGTGATACCCCCCTATCTCTAATATAATATACCCCCCTATCTGTAATACTGATATCCAGCTGCATCTGGTTCGACTGGAAGCCGACCACAATATAGTTGGGAAAAGGCTAGGCAGATGATGATTAATGTTCCCCCCTTGGTTCCAGCAATGCGAATGCTTCAACCGGTACCGCTCCTGAAGGTGAGAAAAAACCCAAGAAACCTATGAACATATTACCAGTGGTCTGCTTGGCTTTCGGAGGACAGTTCTTGTTTGCCGTGTTTCTGAAGGTGATCCACGATATACTTATATTTGTGCCGCCTCAATTACTTAGGTAAGTAGTAAATATCTTGATTATGTTAGAAAGCACCCGCGCCTTATGTACATCTAGGCTGCTGCTACTGATATATCGAGCTACTACGAAGAAATAAAGGTTCACTGCTTGTTCCTCGTAGGTGATAGCGTGATAATATGTAGAGTAAATGTTGACCCGACTTCTTAATAATATTCGTGCCAAATTTGAAGTAAATCCATGCAGTACTTTTTGAGTTTATCCCGGACATACATAAAGACAAACAGACAAAAATTTTAAAAACTAAATTTTTGGTATCGATTGTAGATCACACCCCAAGTATTCCTTTAAAATATTCAATGTACAGTTTTGAATTTCCTACCATTTTGTTATAATATGTATGGATATAATGTGTGTTCTAATGGCTGCCGCAGCCACCATACACCGCATATTTAGCGAACTCTAATGTGCCACCATACAGAGAGTAGTCACTACCTGGTTGTAGCAGCTAGGGGTGCGCATTATGTCTTTATATAGTTCTGTCACTTCAGTTTCATCTATGCCTTCGTATTCACTATGTGAAGACACTAAGAACAATCAAAACCAACTGAAGGTTTTGTAAACACGAAAGCATTTTGATTTTTATTAAATTCTCATTTAATTTTAATATAACTGCGTCAACCTATTGTTGCAAGAAGATGCATAAAAACGTTTACCTGAAGTGTTGTAATTGAAGTGATCGAACGGTAACCGCAAAATGACCAAAGATAATTATAATCTGCAACACTAATTTGTTTCAACATCATATTTTTATTACAGCCATCTCATTGGATTTATTGATAGTGGTGATCAACCTGTGTGGAAAGGATATTTGTATGCTGTCGGTATGCTTGGATGTGTCGTCGTACAGAGTTTGTTCCTGGGACAGTATTTTATCAAGGTGGCCATGGTCAGCATACAAATCAAAAATTCACTTTGTAGTGTTGTATACAAAAAAGCTCTAACATTGTCTAACGCAGCACGTAAGGAGTCCACTGTTGGAGAAATCATAAACTTAATGTCCACTGATGTAGACAGGTAAATATAAATAAGTTAAGAATATTCGTAAAACTTTAATAAATATATATGTAAATATTTTAATTCCATATAATTCCTAAAGACAAATAGCAAAAACGGAACCCCTATAAATTAGTAGGTAATAGTCGTCTGTCCGGATATTACACAGCCATTTTACATCAGATGACAGACGAAAATTAAACAATTAACTGTGTTGGCACATATGTAACCATACTAACGCGTGAAAAGCTATTTGTTAAATTCTAAGGGGTAACAAATCCAAAATACTGACTGAATATTTAAGTCAATATTATGGTTAAAACAAAAAAGACAATATTTTGTGCTTATAACCCAAAATTCACACAAAATGAACATTTTTTGCAGCCGGTCAAAGTAATTTGTACTCAACTACTTACATAAATATTCATCTCTACCACGGAACCCTTTACGGAGTTCGCACACATACTTGACTGGATTTTTTTGTTGATAAATGACTAGGCAGATAAATGTCTACTATTCTAGGTGTCTATGCTTCATTACCGGATTTGAAAATAAGATTACACAAATACTGCAATGTAGATTGATGAGCTCTAAGGCTAAGATAATAAGGCTTTACATTATAAACCAATCATGAAAGTGACAATGACCTACAAATCATTGTTACTAAAGCTGAGAGAATTAATTACGTAAATAACTCGCGCCAGGTGACAAACCCATGTGACAAACGATATCGTTAATTTTGGATGTTATCTTGATAAAGTATATTTCAATATCTGTAATGAATGAATGACCTCGAAAGATATTAGCAGATTATAATAAATCAGCTTTTTAAATTATCTTCCGAGTTGACTACCGTTTGTCAATTTGTGAAGCCTCAACTTTCTCTATATGCACACGATCTCCAGAACTTAGGAACCCTGAGTTCCTATGAGTATCATAGCAGTATAACTATTGACTTTTGTAAATAAACGTAATTATTTTACTTTAACTATTATGTTTATAATTATTACTTGCGCATTTTTGTGTGAACAGTAGGTATAAACAAAAATAAGGTATCTCAGTGTGGGGCTCATTTTCTTAAGGGCCCTGAGCCTCTACGTTAAAGACGGCCCTTCCTCAGTCAAGATAGAATCTGGTGTGAACCGTTATGTAATTTTTCAGGTTCAGTAATTTGACCTTTGTAAACTTGCTATGGTCAGCTCCCCTACAAATAGCTCTAGCCCTGTATTTTCTATGGGGCGTGCTAGGGCCCTCAGTCATGGCGGGCTTAGCCGTCATCATCATACTTATGCCTATCAACGGAGCTTTAGCGAGCTATCAAGAGAAGATGCAGTCTAAGTTGATGCTCCAGAAAGATCAAAGAATTAAACTTATGAGCGAAGTACTTAATGGAATCAAGGTAAGATACCTCTAAAGCCCTACAACTTTCGAGACATTTTTTCGATATAGCAAATACCCAAAATTGATAACTACCACGTTAATAAAAAAAAACCTTGCTTTCTATCAGGTTCTCAAAATGTACGCGTGGGAAGGAAGCTTCCACGATCATATTTTAAAAATAAGAAACAAGGAATTAAGTGTACTGAGAAAGCAGGCTTTCTTAAATTCAGGAATGATCTTCATATGGATTTGTACACCTTTCTTAGTGAGTATTACATGACTGTTGGCTTGATATGTTGCTGAATATTTATCAAAGACATAATTTATTTTAATCTATTCAATACTGTCAATTAGGTATCCTTGATGTCATTCACATGTTTCGTGCTGGTAAATGACACGGAAGTACTGGATTCTAAGCGGGCATTCGTTGCATTGTCCCTCTTCAATATACTTCGATTTCCAATGTCCATGTTGCCTAATGTAATTTCAGATGTTATACAGGTTGGTGCATTTAATTTAAACCTTATTCATATTTTAACCGCATTTATTTTGTCTTGTTCTCTTTATCTTGAAATTGTTTTTGTACAGACCGCAGTCAGTATAAAGAGGCTTAATAAATTCTTAAATTCCGAAGACTTGGATACCAGCGCAATAGAACACAATCCGGATGAGAGTAAGTTGCATGTCCCAAAGTTTCAACTATTTTATTTACAAGGTCCAGATGGCCTATCCTTAATGACCGTTTACCTAAAAACTTATAACTTCGAGATTAGAATACAAAAAACAATCTAATTCATATTCGCATAATTACTTTTTAGAAGACCAAATCGTAATCGAGAAGGGTAATTTCACGTGGGGTGATGAGCCAGTAATAAAGAACCTAAACCTACGTATCCCCCGCGGGGCTTTGGTTGCGGTTGTGGGCAGCGTCGGCTCAGGCAAGACTTCTCTACTCTCTGCCTTACTAGGAGACATGGACAAGATTTCTGGACGCGTTAATATCAAAGGTAGGAAACTTTAATATCCTCTGGATCCAGATAAACAATGGCCTCCTTGTTTTATGACTATTTTTTATGAAAATCTTTCAGGCAACATCGCATACATCTCTCAGCAGGCATGGATTCAGAACGCCACAGTACAAAATAACATCTTGTTCGATCGTGCCATGGACCGAAGCAAATACAATAAAATCTTAGAAGCTTGTGCGTTAGCGACTGATTTAGAAATACTTCCCGGAGGTGACCAGACTGAAATTGGTGAAAAAGGTATTAAATAATAGTTAATAATTGAATTTGGTATTATTCTTGTTCCGATTTGCTATTCTAAAGAAAATCTTGGGTGTTACAAAAACACAATCATTTGCAATCGTGTGCAGGATGTAATGGCATTGTTTGGCGCAAAATGTTGGTAGAATATTTTTTAACAATTGTTTTTTGCTTAGTATCAAAAGAATAGAGAGATGTTTGTGCTATTTTGACACAATTTGTAATAAAATAGGTATAAACCTGTCTGGCGGGCAGAAACAGCGCGTGTCGCTAGCACGCGCGGTGTACTGCGACGCTGACAACTACTTCCTGGACGACCCGCTCAGTGCCGTGGACTCGCACGTGGGCAAGCACATCTTCGATCAGGTGCGTGTTGTACTGGGGGGAGGGCGAGTAGGTCAGCGGGAACAGACAGTCACAGCTCTCTGTTCACAGGTGCTGGGACCTACCGGGCTGCTGAAGAACAAGACGCGCGTGTGGGTCACGCACAACGTATCATTCTTGGCGCACGCGGATTTGGTAGTCGTTCTGAAGGACGGAGAGGTGTCTGAAACCGGCTCCTATAAGCAGCTGCTTGAGAAGAAGGGCGCCTTCGCCGACTTCTTGCTGCACCATCTTACGGTTGCAGAGCACACAACATCAGCTGAAGGTGAGTTCGTAGATGTTTCTTTGAAATCCTTAAAACAGAACAAGTACGATTAAATGTAAAGGTTCAACAGTGAGGGAGAACAATCGAGCATCACTAAGCGCAGCTTGTATCAAATATAAACTAAATGTACGCGAATGCTCGTCAGTCAGGGAGGTAGTACTGTAATGTAATGCTTTAACTCGAATGTTACATAACACGCGAATGCTCCCGGTGAGGGAGCGCTCTTACTAATCGCAGGCTTAACTGCGATTAGTAAGAGCGCTTTCCAAATAGAGATAGTAGATGAACAAAAAAAATGCGCTTAGAACATAAAGACTTTGTATTTTAAAATTCAGTTGGCTTTACTTTTTTCATTCTGTATTAAATTACTGTGTGTGAATATAATCGTGATTTCTACCCGCTTTGAAATCAGAGCTCCTCTCATAGAGACAGTCATGGTCTATTTTGATAGCATGGATGAATAGATAACGTAACGTCTGTTGTTCTGAGTCAACCCAAGAACGTAATTGTGAAACGCATGCCATGCGTGAAGGCCGCTAAGGAACAGCCACATAACAACATAATTGACCGTTTACTGAAAAAATTCCCTCAGATTTGGCAGACATCAAAAACGATTTAGAGACCAACCTTGGTTCAGAATTTCATCGTAAATTGCAATGGGCTCGTTCGATGTCAACGGGGGCTTCAGACACAGAAAACATGGAAGCAGGTAAATCTAAATACCTTTGCTTTTTGAACTGTGTTTCCATTAAGAAACAAATGACTCAAAATAAAACATTTTGTAGGTGACCACGCCGATGCTGGAGCAAAGGAAAAGGTAGACAAAGATAAGAAAGTAATAGATGAAAATGCGCAATTTGATCAGCTTATTGAAACGGAGAAAACTGAAACTGGAAAAGTGAGTATCCACTACAGCAGCGTAGTTACTGCTTATTGGCGTTGGTTGATTCAATCGAATTTTATCAAAAACATTCCTACTTTTCTACCCAGTTCAGTTTGATCTATTATTTGCATGTTATTTTCCCACTGCTAGGGGAACAACTTTTCTCTTCTAGTAGAGAGAGGATTAGATCGCCACGCTTGCTCAAGGGGGTTTAGATTTTTCTTTTTCTTTCTTTTTGTTTGTCTTTTGTCTTTTTAGTTCAATGTCAATTTTGAACTACGTACGTTTTAAAAGCGCCTTAGGTCGGTGACCAATTGAGCAACAGAACTCTAATTTGGCTTAATTAGTCAGTCTCTTTAGTCTTAGTGTTACATTTTAGAAAAGTGGTAGCTTCCGACGAAAACTACATGGAATAGGATAAAGAATATTTAAAAAAAAAGAGGCTTTTCATAACTTTTTGAGTTTTGCAAACTTGGGTATTATGGGTCCATGTTGAACATACAAAAAAATCAGAAATACGTCATGCTTTCCGAATAAAGCGATTTTGCGGCCTAATAAGAAAGTATAAAAATACATTGTTCTGAAACTATTTCCGTCTACGTACTCAGGTAAAACTTGAAGTTTACACGCACTACTTATCAAAAATGGGTATCACTGCAGCCGTGGTCACGATCATCATGTACGTCATACTGCACTCGCTACAGATCAGCGTCAACTTCTGGCTCGCGATATGGTCCAGCGACGACAAAATGGTCAGTTTTATTGTTTTTTTCCACTCCATTATGCATCTTAGAACAAATATATTCCGTATGTTTACCTTATACGTATGTGTTCCTCATACATATGTGAGTGTTTGTCCAAGTATTATGATAATGCTTCAAGGAAATTTAAAGGGGATTATATTTGGAATAAAACCCACAAAAATACGTCATTTATACGTTAGTTTCTAAAGGCATGATGCATATTATGATCCCCTATATGCATGTTTTTTTTTTGGCACAAATGGAAGAAAATTGATATGCACAGGTAAAATGTGGGATGTGTTCCCAAAATGTCCAATTCAGGGTTCAAGTCTCATGATAATTTTTCATTGGATTTGGACATTTTTCACCTGAAGGAACGAACTTTTTTATTTTTATTTTACTCAAAAATATTTTTATTCGGGTAAGACTGTGTTTTAGAATAGACGAACCTGGTGTTTAAATAAACCTACCCTGTTTAATTGCATATTTAATCCCCAACCTGTCTCAAATATTATAAAGAAACAATTATACTTTTTAGCTTGTGAACGGCACGGTTGATACACAACGACGAGACATGTACCTCGGAGTGTATGGCGGCCTCGGATTCGGTCAAGGTAAGTTTCATGATTGATTGAACCTTGCGTTAAGTTTGCCGACTTTCTGCATGTCCCCGGAGTGCCAAATTAAACAGTTTCTGAGAACGCAGCGACGTTAGAAAAACATGTTTTGTACGAGTATTCTGTATCTGGAATCTTAAGAACTCTCAGTCTGACTTGGCGACTGGCTGGTGAATAAGTTGCCAGTATGCAATCATTAGGCTGGCAAGATGGCCGTGTAGATGATGAGGTAAACTGGCTGATTGCGAGAATTAAATGAAGTAAATTCATATTAAAAATGATGAAAATCTATTTGCAAATAAGTTTCTATAGGTGGTCTTTTTCCCAAGAGGGTTGGCAGAATCCAAAACTTTTTTTATAAGTTAGGTGAAAAACAAGCATACGGCCCACTTCATAGAAAGCAGTCACCCTAGCCTAGGACGTGTGCAACACCAGAGGTATCACCTGAGAGTTGCCGACCCTGCAACTTTTTCACGCCCTTTTTTGGGTGCAGACGTGAAGAAATTAGGAAAAGGCGTTGTTCCGACAGTTAAAGGGACAATAGTTTCGGAGAAGTGCGTTTACACTATGGGCCCCCCAGCTGTCGGCACAATGATCCTACAAGATGAACTGCAGCTCTTGCTGATTTGCTACTTAGCACTTCTCGTCTTACCGCTTATCTGCCTTGCTCCTTTTGACGGGTGGCGTAGTGACTGAGCGATCTGACTGCTGTGCTGCGTGTCGCGGGTTCGATTCCCACACGAAGCAAATATTTATTTTGTATGATCTGCAAGTAGTTGTTCCGGATCTGGGTGTGGGGTGGGTGTATAATAAGATGATAAGACTTTTTTTTAATAAAACGCCCCTAACTACTAATTTCTCCTGTTTCGTGGGTTTACAAACAGAAACTCTCATATATATTACTAGCTTCTGCCAGCGACTTCGTACGCGGATCCTGTTGCTTATGCCAGCGACAATGGGGTCGTCAAAATCGAAGATCTGAAACGTCTGATTTCGAATTCTTAGAGCCTGGGGACGGGAAAACAACGGGACGCGCATGACGATTCCAAATGTTCCAGATCTTTCATTTTTGTAAGTCAACAGGAAATGCCCATCACACTAAACAACTCTTGCTAAGATGTTATTCATATATATGTAATAGTGTAGCTGGGCTCTTGGAGTTCCACATCAGGTGTTCCATATCTTCAAATTTATTTTGTCAGCAGAAAATTTTCTTCACGCGGAACAATTTTTGCTATGGCGCTATTTTTGTATCTCTTATGGTTTAGCTGATCTATTGCAGTTCTGCATCAGGTGTTCAAGTTTCCAAGTTAAATTATAGTCTATATGTTGCCCAGACTTCATAGCTATACAAAAAAAAAAAACAAACAAATCCGTCCAGTAGTTCCGAAGATTAGCGGGTATGGAGTAACTTCTCCCGTTTTCCTAACATTTCCCTTCACTGCTCTGCTCCTATTGATTGTAGCGTGATGAAAAGTATACTATAACCAGCGCAGGAGTATGAAAAATAATTGTACCAAGTTTCGTCAAAATCCGTCGAGTATTTTTTGTTTCTATAACGGTTATACAGACAGACGGACAATAATTTTATAAATTGCATTTTTGGTATCAGTATCGATCCCTAATCACCACCTGATAGTTATTTTGGAAATATATTTCATGTACAGAATTGACCTCTCTACAGATTTATTATAAGTATAGATTATGTGAGTTTGAGGAGAAATTCTAGTTAGGGGCGTTTTAACTAAAAAAAAAGTCTTATCATCTTTTGCTACCTTTACCATAGTTGAAGCTCAGAAGTACCCTTAATCAAACAAAACACTATTCATTTCAGCGATAGCATCATTCTTCACCGATCTAATGCCTTTTCTGGCTTGTTGGAAGGCAGCCAAGATACTCCACGCACTCATGTTAGACAATGTGATAAAATCTCCATTACAATTCTTTGAAGTCACACCCGTTGGTAGAATTCTGTCTAGATTCTCCAAAGACGTGGATACTGTGGACCAGTCGCTGTCTTGGGAGCTTTCGAGCGTGCTCTCATCTTGTTTTGAGGTAAAGTTACTGCTATTTTTTATATTTTTTATATGTATTTTAATTTATAAAGCTAAAGAGTGAACGCGCTCTCTTAGGTTTATTTAGTTACTTACAATGATATACACTTACAATACAACAGAAAAAACTGTTCTGGCTGAACTGGCAGCACACATACACACTTTTTATCCACACATTACATTTCACTACAAGTAAAAAGGATAGCTTGATAAAACGCAATAAGACAAAAAATGACAGCTAGATAAACAAACAGCGCCACGCGTCATCAATCCCCCCGCACGTCGGCATCATAGACTAGCAAATTGTCCCACGTAGGACATTTTCTGGTCTTCACGTTTTGCGCGCTTATAACATATCTGTTTACTAAAATATCATTGGTTACTTAGTTATATAGGTTAGCCAATCTTAAACTGTTTTTCGGCTGAAGGTTTCATATTGTTAAAATATCTCATGATGAAGTATTTTCTTTCCTTATCAAAGTTTTTTGTAACTGCTTGGTTAAAACTCCTGTGTGGATATATTTATAAATCAAAATTAAGTAAATCATTTATTTAAAGTAGGCCAGTTACAGGCACTTTTGAATTGTCAAAAGACAAAAATGAATAGCATAAAAATAGTTATGGTAGCACCATAACTATTTTTATGCTATTCATTTTTGTCTGTCACAAGACATAATAACTGTGAAAGTACCGTAGGTGCTCATTCCAAAGCGTAGATCTCTATGGAGAAGAACGGGCAAGAAACTCCATGGACATTATTTTTCAATCGCCAAAATTGTAACAGAATCTTTGTTACATTATTCATCTTGAGATGGTATATTACGTGAGAACGATGTAGCAGGTAAAAAGTGCCTAGGTATATCAAATATAGACAATTCAAGAAAATTATAAATAATTAAAATAGAACGTGGCAGCTAACAGTACCATCCATCTTAAGATATTACTTTCTTGGTATGGGCAGTACCCAGACCATAATTATGGGGATTTATAGGCAATATTTGTATTGTGGGCAAAAAACACGTGAATCGTTTGACCACGTACCTAAATAATGTAAACACAATCGTGAGAGCGCGCCGCACTCGCGTTACATTTGCAGAATCACAAGGTCACACAGATATAGATAGAATACCTATTATGCTTGATTATACATCATTTCATGGCACACAAATGATTTGTTTATTACAATGAACTTTGAGCGTTTATTTCATTGATGTATTAAAAGAGGAACATCTAATAGGGTGAGTGGGGGTAAGATGAAAAACGGGGAAAGATAAAAAAGATACAATAACGCCGAATGTAAGGGAAATCTTTTAATGCTGGCAACATCATTGTAGACACCGTTTTGTCTTGCCCCACACCGCAGTCTGCGTCAGTCGCAAAGTGAGAGCATTTGTGTGTTTTTTGACATTTTCCGTACGGACACAATTATCCGCGTAAAATTGAAATTTTAGTCTTCCATCAAGCGGGGTAAGAATAAAAACGTACTTATGGCAGGCCTGGCTCACTCCGCAGTGTAGGTATAAAACTGCAAGCATTGGCGGGGACCACTTCGGAGTGGACATTTAGTCGGTTGCCGCGCGCCGCCCACTACGCACGCGCTTACTTAAATAATATTTAAGTTTGGTGTTTGGTTGAATTTACGCATGAGTTTAAAAAAAAAATATAATAATTATGATGAAGAAAAAAAAATACTGCATAACGTTTGGTTGTTTAAATAATGACAGTGATAGGAGCCTCACGTTTCACACACTACCGCGTGATTTCGAAAGGTAAGAAAAAAAGTGAATATTTATCTATGTAGTACATATTTAATAATGATCAAAAAACTATCTACCTGCTTGTGGCGTGCTTATTAATGTCATTCAAGTACCGGCTAGTAATCATGATTAGGTAGGTTACAAATTTGGCCTACAAGACGACCAAGATAAATAAAATAGACGATTATCAAACCTGACATCACTCTCACTCACCTAAGCTGAATACGTAGGTAGGTCGAATTATGACCGGTAGAAAGTAGGAAGATGTTTACGTTATTGTTTAGACACGTTCAAACTCAGAAAATGGCTACACTACGCATTCAAGGTCAGCGATCGTAATTCTCTTCGCGACTTTTTTACCTACTTACCTACAAAGACACGCAACACGGGGCCTGTGACAATGAAATGAATGAAATGATAAGGACTAGTTATCTATTTTGCCGTAAACGATAACGATCGATCTTTAAAGTTATGACTACAGCTTGGCCAGAACGGATTGAAACGGAACTAATCTTTTTGTTTCTGACAACGTTTTAAAATCTTTGATATTTGATGTAAGCAAAGACCGCAGGTTTTATATTATTTTATTTTTAAATTTTGAAATCTCTTAAATACATATTTTATATTATAAACGTGTTTTAGTGATTGGATACATGAACTGGGCTGCCGTTGTAAGGCGACTAAAAAGTCACGGTGTATTCGTTGTGTGCGCGATGACAGCGCCCCTAGTGGCCGCAACTATTCAGGACTTGTTATCTGTCAAATCATGTCAACTAGATGATAAGATATCTTTGTGATATTCAATTTCGACTAGTTTTTCAACGAAATTGAAAAAATAGTGTAAAAAGTGAGTGTGTATATTATACCTAGCGATTTTCTTCCTCGTGGAAAATATGGATATTATAATACGCACGGGATTTTAATCGGTTAAGCATAAAATACATTTCCAACCTCAAACTGAGCAAAAAGGGAAAAAATTAGTATTAGCACAGCATGTGAGAGAAGTGGAAGAGCTTAGAACGAACGGGAAAAGTTAAAGTTAAAGTTTTCGTATTAAATTATAAAGAAAGTTATGAAAATAAAGCAACTTGACACATGACAGCCCAGAATTAATTCACATTTCTGCCACGTCGTGCGCTACGATCGATTTGCCGTTCCCCACCACCCACTTCGCACATAGTCAATATATTATTCCTCACGTAAGGTGCCGTAGGTACCTACTGTTAACATTCTGTGCTACCAATCGATATGAATATGAAGTAATCGATGACGAAACAGAAAAAAGATATAGGCTGATGATAAAAACAAAATTCCTTGAGGGACTTAAGGAGGTAATGAGGAGTGATATATATTTATGTTAATTAATAATGTAATTAAACAATGCATAAAATACGTATTCCTACCTAACTGTGCCCAAACTCGCGAGTCGCAACCCTATTGAGCTTGACCGACAGTAACCTTTTAATGTCGTTGGCGTCAGATAAACTAAAATGAACTCTCGCGCGTTACTATTCAGTTCATTTTTGCTTGCGAATGGGAAGTTTAGGCTATTATAAAAGTAGGTGGGTGATGCGGGTGCAAGTAAAAATGGACTCTATTCTTTCGTGTATAGATTTTACATTTGTTTGTTTTCTTTTTGGGAGTAATGCTTCTGTGCCTTTAGGTACTATTATATATTCTGTGCTTATGGTCATAACCATAAGGACTATTTTAGTTACTATTTCAATCTTACCCCTTGGGCATTTCGTCTTACCCCTACATGTTTTCTTCATTAAGATCAATTTTAATTACAGTTTTTTCATAAATAATTGTTTCACAAAGATTTCTTTCAACATTATAGAAACAACTTGACCATGCTTTTTTACCCAAAACATTTTTTTTTGCATTTGCATTGAATCCCTTTGTGTGACAACAGTTTCAAATCAACACTGTTCATCTCATCAATTTTTCATTCCAACTTACCCCCACTCACCCTAGCTTAATGTTTTTGCTTGTTTTACACTTTACATTTTGCAGGCAATTGATTAACTGTTGGTACAAATCATCGTCTTAAACGAATTGAATTTTGTAAGTACAATCGACAAATTTGAATTATGACCCTCTTTAAGCTTATGTTCTTATCGATATTCAAATACTATTAGGTCCACATTCGCTTAAACATACATATCCATGGTATCGACATTGATCTTTGTTATTTTGACGGATTCAAACGATTTATTGTCAAAATAGGTCATTTTAAGTACATGACGCAGCTAAAAGGTAAACTTCATCACCTGAAAAGGACCAAATCGATCTTAGAAAGTAATAACTCGGAAGCTCTACTAAGAAACCAAACTTTGACATTACAGTAATTATAGGTATGATACAAATAGTATAGGTTCCCGACCCTGAACTCGACTGTGCGTGTCAACATGATGACTTAGCAGAAAGGCCTTCGTAAGGTCAAGGTTTTTAACCGACTTCAAAAAAAAAAGTAGGTTCTCAGTTCGACCTGTATGTATGTATGTATGTATGTATGTATGTATGTATGTATGTATGTATGTTTGTCCGCGATTATCTCGCGTTTGGCTGTACGGATTTTGATGCAGTTTTCAGGAAAGTGTTCATTACATTCTGGAGAAGGTTTTAGTATATAACACTAATAGATATCCCGTGACGTTGCCCGCATGGATCCGATTTGCTTACTTGGATCGTAGATTTTAAGGGACGATTGCATGTTTGTCCGCGATTATCTCGCGTTTGGCTGAACGGATTTTGATGCAGTTTTCAGGAAAGTGTTCATTACATTCTGGAGAAGGTTTTAGTATATTATAACACTAATAGATATCCCGTGACGTTGCCCGCGTGGATCCGTTTTGCTTACTTGGATCGTAGATTTTCAGGGACGATTGCATGTTTGTCCGCGATTATCTCGCGTTTGGCTGAACCGATTTTGATGCAGTTTTCAGAAAAGTGTTTGTTACATTCTGGGGAAGGTTTTAGTATATAACAATAATGGATATCTCGTGAAGTTGCTCGCATAGATCCGTTTTTGTTGCTTAATAGGATTGTTGATTTTCAAGGAAACCGATTTTATGAAGATTTTATTGAATGTCTCAACTAAAAAGGGAAAAATAAAAAACTTTTTTAAAAAAAGGGAACCGACTTCAAAACCAAACACAAAAAAAACTATAAAATAACTTTTCTTTCGGAAGTCGGTGGCCATATCTCAATGAAATAAAAAAAAACAAAGCCACCGACTTCCGAAAGAAAAGTTATTTTATAGTTTTTTTTGTGTTTGGTTTTGAAGTCGGTTCCCTTTTTTTAAAAAAGTTTTGTATGGTGGGAGATAGACCCGGCAAGCAATGGTGATAGGTACTGCTCGATTTCGTTTGTAATAGTTATTTTCAACACATTTGCTCGAAAAATGCATTTACAAAGCCTGTATAGGTACATTGTTCGAAAGTTAAAAATTACGCACCATACAACGGAGCGTGCGGTAAAATAGGTACCTACTCTCACCTAAGTAGGTACCTATACCTACTTTACGGCACACCCCGTTGTATAGCACCGTGCGTTTTCTTTACGGTTTTTTTTTTTTTAATTTCCTTTAAAAAAAATAAGAATTCCACCAAACAGTTTCACATGAGAATAAACAGCCTGACTGATCGAACCTCCTTGGAAGCGCTTTTGCTCAATACGTTGTCTCACTTTAATCCTTATGAGTAAGTGAGACGAAAGACAGAGGCGTCTCTAGCCCTTGTGGCGCCCGTGTGCAACCAGTAGGTACCCTGGCGCCCACTAGTCTAGCAGGAGTTATTTTTCCAAACGGAAATTATTCGGATGCAAATGGTGCAATTTTAAATGATGTCGGGAAGCAAAAAGTTTATTTATTTACATATTGTACTGTTTTCTCGCAAATGTGTTGAAAAACATTGTATGACACACGTGCAGAAATTGGTATTTACAAACTCGTGACTGTGGTAAGCCCTCGGCTTCGCTCGGGCTTAACATTCGTCTACTCGTTTGTAAAAACCAACTTACCGCACTAGTATCATAAATAACTATTTCAACGGGTCCACCCTTTATAGCAGAACTTTTTACGTCATAATTTTATTTTGCATAGCAACGGATAGCATAAACCTCTTTTCGCAGAAAATCGTTTGGCATACACTCATTTACCATAACACCGAAACCCATAATTTTGTAAGTCAGAATCATCTTTAGGCATAAATTTCATTTCCATAATAATCAATAAGTATAACCATCATTTCGTAGAAAGTTCACAACCAGAATCATCTTTTGCATAATTGTGTGGTTTTTATTTCCCAGACAGTAAGATGATGCAGTAAGCATGCAGCAAGCATTCAGCACATGCAGCAGGCATGGCTTCTGTCACGGCTCCGGCGCTGCGGGTCTCTGGCGGTCCCACGCGAGCTAATCGTCGCAGATGATTTTACGCCCACCACCGCAGCTTCGGCTTACTGGCCGGCAAGCCGGCCAGCCTCAGCCGCGGCGGTGTGCGTTAAAACCACCTGCTCCTCAGCTCACGGGCCGCCTCGCCCCTTCGCGCCTACGCGATTATAAATTACACTCTAGGGGTAGGGCAGACAAGACTACGTGAAGTCGGTTTTGCAGCGATTCATTTCTGTCACTAACTTTTGTAGCACACCATATTGATTTTATAAAACAATTTTTTTATTTTTTATTATGACTATTAAATTATTTCTATTCTGAAATTCTGTGATCTTCGAAGTATACCAAGTCAAATTATTCCAAATAATCGGCGCTCTAAATAAACGTTATGCTAAATGAAAATATGCAAAATTGTAACTCTGACAAAAGTAATTATGCCCAATACAATTCTGCCATCTTAAAAGTATCCCAATTTAAATTCGGACATAAAAACATTAGGCCAAAAAACAATTATATTAAAAAAAATTTATACCATAACAATGTTCGTTTAAAAAAGTTTCTGCCAAGTGAGTTCTGCCAAATAGGTTTCGGAGAAACAAGTTTCTGCCAGATAGAGGGCACCCTATTTCAACACATTTGCTCGAAAAATGCATTTACGAAGCCTGTATACATTGTTCGAAAGTTAAAAATTACGCACCATACAACGGAGCGTGCGGTAAAATAGGTACTCTCACCTAAGTACCTACTTTACCGCACGCTCCGTTGTATAGCACCGTGCGTTTTCTTTACGGTTTTTTAGGGTTCCGTAGTCAACAAGGAACCCTTATAGTTTCGCCATGTCCGTCCGTCCGTCCGTCCGTCCGTCCGTCCGTCCGTCCGTCCGTCCGTCCGTCCGTCCGTCTGTCCGCAGCTTAGCTCAGAGACGCACAGTACTAGAGAGCTGTAATTTGGTGTAAATATACGGATTTGTTGTGCCGAAAAAGTGGTAAAATAAAATCTCGTAAAATATATTTTTTTAGGGTACCTCCTGTACACGTAAAGAGGGGACGTTTTTTTTTTTTCTCGCGTTCCCCTTAGTGTGGGGTATCATTAAATAGGTCTTTAAAAAACATTGATAGTTTCCATTAACAATTTTTTGATAAAAAATTCGTTTGTGAAATATTAAGCTTTAAAGTGCTAAATTTTGCTCGACTCGAGTGTCCCCCCCCTCTACCAGCTAAACGGTTATGTGAAAAAATTCACAATAGTAGTATATAAAACGAAGTTTAAAAGAAAATTATCATGACTAAGTAGGCTTTACAACTTTACGAGTAATAGTCGACCAACTTATAAAATGTACTTGGATAACATATTTTCTTAAACAAAATGTATCGGAGAACATGTTCTTCAACTGCAAATGTAAGTTTGTCAACTTTATTTTACAGCTTTAATAGGTATGTTTTTACGGTATGTTTTTTGGGGATAGGTAGGTTTTTATCGTCAACTATTTTTAACTAACTTCAAAAACAGGAGGAGGTTCTAAATTCGTCGTAATCTTTTTTTATGTATTTTCCCCGATTTCTCAAAGACTCCAGACCGATTTTGTAAATTCTTCTTTTTAAAATTAAATTCAGCGAATCAGTTTAGTTAGTTCGCATAAGTATTTTGATGGGCAACTACGGAACCCTACAATGTGCGTGGCCCGACACGCACTTGGCCGGTTTTTTTTTAATTTCCATTAAAAAAAAAAAGAATTCCACCAAAGAGTTTCACATTATGAGAATAAACAGCCTGACTGATCGAACCTCCTTGGAAGCGCTTTTGCTCAATACGTTGTCTCACTTTAATACTTATGAGTAAATGAGACGAAAGATGTAGTTCTAATTTCCACTACGTGCATGTGGCGCCATTTGCAAATTCATGCCATTTTCATATTAGGAACTTCAAAAATTGTTGCGACTTTTCTACTGATAAATAAAGTTTTTTTAATTACACATTGTACTGTTTTCTCGCAAATGTGTTGAAAAACATTGTATGACACACGTGCAGAAATTGGTATTTACAAACTCGTGACTATGGTAAGCCCTCGGCTTCGCCTCGGGCTTACATTCGTCTACTCGTTTGTAAATACCAACTTACCGCACTAGTATCATAAATAACTATCACCATTCTTTTTTTTTTCGAGGTAAATCCTACTAATATTATAAAGGCGAAAGTTTGTATGTATGGATGTATGGATGTATGGATGTTTGTTACTCTTTCACGCAAAAACCACTGAACGGATTTGGCTAAAATTTGGTATACAGATAGTTTATAACCTGGATTAACACATAGGATAGTTTTTATCCCGATTTTATGTTCCCGTGGGATAATTTTCGAGTTGCAGCGGGTGAAACCGCTGGCAACAGCTACTAATTTATAATTATGTACAAAGGGATTTAGTGAGATTTTTCAAATAAGTAGGTCTTAACAGAAACACGTGAAGTTTCTGATATGGCCTACTTATTTGAAAAAAAATGTGAAAAAAAAAGGTAGTCCAACTTTAATCATGGTGGTTCCTTCAATGTAAGGTAGCGTTCAAAAATCAATAGAGATAAAGTTTGAAAACCTCTCAATTCCTACATTACTCATGAAAGAAGTTAATGATATCCACATTGTAAACTCAGCTACAAAATTATTTACAATATTACATACTTACTAGCTGACCCCGCAAAGGTTGTTTTGCCATATAAATTAAAAAAAATAGATAGTAGCCGATTCTCAGACCTACTGAATATGCATACAAAATTTCATAAAAATCAGTCGTGCCGTTTCAGAGGAGTATGGTAACTAACACTGTGACATGAGAATTTTATATATTAGATTTAGTACTTCAAACATCTTCCACCGCAAAATTAAACAAGTGATGGTCTAATTATGTATAGAAATGTATATTTATCATAAATGCTAAACTTTGCGAGGCTAATAAATTAATGGATGATATACACTCGAGAGCAATGAATCCGGGTCACTTAAAGAATGTTAAAAATCTCGGAAACTAAAAATGATAGGTTAATGCAATAAATTGTATTTAATAGACAATGTAATACTCCTTAAATGAAGGTATTAAAACTTCTTAGTTATTGTAAAGTTATATCATAAAAAAATCAAATTTGAAAAAGGGCCACTTTCGAAGATGGAACTACGAAATTACAGCATTTGGTTTTGCTTTTGTTTGTAATCTGTCATTTATGTGGGTACATAAACCATGTTGATAGTGCTCTATATTCATTATTCAAGCTGAAATTATGTCGCTTACGCCTGAAGAATGCTCCAGAATACTTACAATGCTGGAAACCGGCCGGAGTCAGCGCGATACAGCCAGGACTGTCGGTGTGTCGCTGTCAACAGTACAAAGAGTTCTCCGACGTTACGAAGAAACTGGTTCTAACCTACGCAGACCAGGAACGGGCAGAACCAGGTGTACCACAGCACGAGAAGATCGATACTTGGTGAACACCATGCTTCGAAATCGCTTTCTCACAGGAACTGAACTCACCAATCAGTTTCGACGCCTCGGAGGAAGTAACCCAAGTGCATGGACAGTAAGACGTCGCCGCGTCGGCTTGCTGAATCTAACTTAAAACCCCTTAAGTGACCCGGATTCATTGCTCTCGAGTGTATTTGTTATTCTTTCACACAAAAACCACTCAACGGATTTTGGATGAAACTTAGTACCTACAGAGATAGTTAATAACCTCGAATCCCAGTATCGATGGAATCATTTTAAATGCAGGCTAAGCCGCTTACAACAGCTAGTACCTACTCAATAAGATTATATGTTTATGGTATTTGAAATTTTAACCCATTGAATAAAATCATGTTTGTTTACCCATTCTAGGTAATAGGTACAGTATTCGTCATAAGCTACTCTACACCCATGTTCATGGTAGTGATAATACCCATTGCTTTGACGTACTACTTCATCCAACGATTCTACGTGCCCACGTCGAGACAGCTCATGAGGATCGAGTCTGTAGCTCGCTCGCCAGTCTTCTCGCACTTCAATGAAAGCATTTTGGGTGCTACAAGTATTCGAGCTTTTGACGTCATGGACAGGTAACTAAAAAAAAACTTCAAAAAAAATCTAACCGCCTAAAAAACCGTGGTGGTTTTCGAAGTAGTTTAGTTTAAATACCCATCTCAAATTCTTGTCAAATACAAAATCCGTAGTACCGGTATTAACATCGTCGTAAAGTACACATAGGAAATACATACTCATAAAATAAAAATTATGAACCAAACTAACAGAACTTTTTGAGAAACTCCTCCTTTTTTGACGTCGGTTAAAAGTAATCAGAGGCACTAGTACCATTTTTTACGTTTTTATGACGTAAAGTAAAAGGGAACTTTGACGCTAATTTGATGGAAAGAAATAGTTCCGAAGGGACTTTAGCCATGGCGGGACGCGATTGCAATTCAACCGATTCCGTCTAAAAGTGAAAATCAACCTTACCACTAAGAAATAATGATGCAATTCGATTGACTTGACGTCGTCGTGGCGATCGTGTTTTGTTTTTCATCTACCCGTAGGTAACGGGTTGTTGTAAGTTTGCCACAAAGTTAATTCGCCACGAAAAAAAATATGTGTAAATTAGCCACAGTATTTGTTTTTGAAATTTTGTTTATTGTAAATTCGCCCCATTTCTTTTTTCCGCACGGATTGCAGAACAACTAAATAATAAAATCTAGCACAAAACTACAGAAAACGAGGACACAATATACTAGGAGAACAGGATTATGGAAGTGTTGGCACCGCCGACTTCAGTAAAAAATATGTGTTAAGAAGATAATGTGGCAAATTTACAATAACAAAATCAAGCTGTGGCGAATTAACTTTCAATGTATGATGTTTTAAAAACTGTAGCAAATTAACTTTGTGGCAAACTTACAACAACCCTAGATAACAATGTGTTTTATGTCATATGTCGTAGTGGTAAGGTTGATTTTCACTTTTAGCTGGAATCGGTCGAATTGCAATCGCGTCGCGCCATGGGTAAAGTCCCTTATTTGTACAGTAAGCTGCAGAAAAAAGGAACCTAATAATGTCTACTACCAAAGAGGGTATCTTATCTCTGCAGCTTACTGTACACTAGAGGCCTTTTATCATTTTCCGTACAATAAACGCCGTACGCTATAGGTATACGTAAAACACGGAAATCTTGTAATAAGGCCTCCGGTTTGCATGACAACATTAATCACGCTTCTAGACATAGTTTTTGTTAGCATGTCACGAGTCGGGCACGCCGCAATTGCAGCGGTAAGACCCCTCTTTGAGGAGTGGCTGGAGAGAAGTCATGGCGTCCTGACCTACCGCTTGACGCAGGTCCTCACTGGACACGGAAGTTTCGGGAGGTACCTGTGTCTGATGCGAAAGGAGGAAACGCCTGGGTGTCACCACTGCGAAGATCGCCCGGAGGACACTGTGGAGCATACGGTGCAAGACTGCCCAGCTTGGGCGGAGCACCGACGTGTCCTCACGGCTGCGATAGGCGGAGACCTCTCGCGCCCAGCATTGGTCGCGGCCATGCTGCGGGGCGAGACGGAGTGGGAAGCGGTCGCCTCCTTCTGCGAAGCAGTAATGCTCGCGAAGGAGGAGGCGGGCCGCGAGCGAGAGAGGACAGTGTCCTCCCTCCGCCCCACCCGCGGTAGTAGACGCCCACGGCGACGGACGTCGCTAGACGATCTCCGGCCACCGTAGGCGCGGGCATGCGGGCAGCGAGTAAAGGGCAATTCGATGCAAGACCATGGACCATGCCCGGGTCGACGGCGCGTTGTGTCCCACGCGCGCCTCAAAGAGCGTCAGCGTAATGACGGGGCCCCCTCTCAGAGGGCCAAAGCCTGCCGGGGTCGCGGGATTATTTCCTTACCGTGACCCCGGAACAGAAAGCGGGCTATTGAAGGACACCGTGGATTTTAGTCAGTAGAAGTCTGACAGTCCCTCCCGCCCTGCCTGGGGTGGGAGGACTCATTTGATGATTCTACCACGCTAAAAAAAAAAAAACTTGAGGGGTGTCAAGGGACACCCGGATGGAACGAAGTTACTGTATACACTCAACAAAAATAATCGTCGCGACTCCATTCCACTCCAATCCACTCCACTCCAGTCCAGTCCATTCCATTCCATGGTAATAAACACATTACCCTCCTTTGCGTCGCGCAGTCGGATAAAAGTGTCGTGCCAACTTTTCGTAAGAATTTTTTCCGTCCAGCCCCCTTTCACAACGCGCGTTAAGGAACTTCGTTCCAAAAAAAAAAGCATGTCACGAGTGAAGACAACCGTCAGATTTTTTATGAGCAAGTATCGACGATTAAGCATCTCACACGATAAAATCAAATGAAATACTTTTCATTAAAACCTGGGAGTATAAATTAAAAAGTAAAAGTTAGACAATAGTATTTTTTTTTAGGTGGTAAAATCATCAAATGAGTCCTCCCGCCCTGGGTGGAGTGGAAGGGACTGTCAGACTCTTACTGACTAAAATCCACCCGTGTTCCTTCGGATACCCTTTACGTTCCGGGGCTACGGTATCCTGGGTTAAGAAAAAACCCGCGACCCCAGCAGGCATTTGGTGCGAAACACGACGCGACATCGACCCGGGTCCTTGGTCGGACGGCGAGCTACCCATTACTCACCGTCCGCAAGCCCGCTCCGCCGCTGTGCCCTCTGCTGATCAGAGGGACACGCGTTGGAGCGTCCACACGACAGGCTATTCGCATACGGGCAAAGAGACCCCTTAGGCACACAGTGCATAAGGAAGAGTTTTTGCCCGCATCCCAGGGTGCACCGGCCCGGAAAACTGGTCTTCCCCCCGGACGTATCCGAGAGGGAACTCCAGTCCACGGGCGCACGTGGAGGTTTCCTGTCTTAGCACCCCAAGTTAGTCAATAGTAAAGAATTGGTTTTAGTCAATACTCATAGAGCGGACAAATTAGTAAGTAAAACCGCTAGGAAGGCCATTACTGCTAGCACGCAGTCTCCTCAATATTTAAGCAAGTTTTTACGCATAAAAAGAAAGAAAATAAATATGTAAAAAGATATTCCAAATTTTAAACTGTAAAATGTTAATTTCCAGGTTCGTGAGAGAATCCCAGCAGAAGGTGGATCACTATCAATCGGTACATTACATGAGTTGTGTAGCGGATAGATGGCTCGGAGTCCGGCTCGAGTTTGTCGGCAGTTTCATCATATTCTTTGCTGCATTGTTCGCTGTGATCGGCAGAGATACTATTAGTCCAGGGTTTGCTGGTCTGTCTGTCAGTTATACTTTGGAGGTATCTACTTAAAAACTCATTTTTTTTTAGTTATTTTTTACCTACATGTTAGTAGTTAGCCTAATTCATATTAATATTTTGTTACAGATAACACAAACCTTAAGTTGGTTAGTTCAAATGGTATCAGCAGTAGAGACGGACATCGTAGCTGTGGAAAGAATGAAGGAGTATGCTGAGACACCACAGGTGAGAGAATATGACAGGAGAGCAGAGGCCTTACCACAAGCTCTTAACGCAATCCAGTTTAGGCTGTGGGAAAGAGATGGCGCTAGACGACTTGTATAGCTCTGTCTCTTTCCCACAGCCTAAACTGGATCTCGTTTAGAGCTTGTGCCTCAGGACAGCATGTGAGAGCAGTCGGGAGGGAGTGGAGCTAATGGTTGTTTTGATATCGTAGGAAGCGGCGTGGCACGTCCAGCCCGGGCCGAGCGCTATGTGGCCGGAGACGGGCGCGCTGCAGCTGGAGCGGCTGACGCTGGCGTACCGCGCCGGCGCCGAGCCCGCGCTGCGTGACGTCACGTGCGCCGTGGCGCCGCGCGACAAGCTCGGCATCGTGGGCCGCACCGGCGCCGGCAAGTCCACGCTCACGCTGGGCCTGTTCCGCATCGTGGAGGCCGTGGGCGGCCGCATCCTCATCGACGGGCTGGACATCGCCGCCATGGGCCTGCACCAGCTGCGCAGCCGCATCACCATCATCCCGCAGGACCCGGTGCTGTTCTCGGGCACGCTGCGCATGAACCTGGACCCCTTCGAGACGTTCTCGGACGAGGACATCTGGCGCGCGCTGGAGTACGCGCACCTGAAGCCCTTCGTGCAGGGTGAGTAGCCGCTGCTGGCCGGCCGGGCCGCGTGCCGCGGTGTCTGACTGACTGTGTTGCAGGGCTGCCGGCCGGGCCGTGTGCGGCGGTGTCTGACTGACTGTGTGACTGACTGTGTTGCAGGGCTGCCGGCCGGGTCATGTGCCGGGCGGTGTCTGACTGACTGTGTTGCAGGGCTGCCGGCCGGGCCATGTGCCGGGCGGTGTCTGACTGACTGTGTTGCAGGGCTGCCGGCCGGGCCATGTGCCGGGCGGTGTCTGACTGACTGTGTTGCAGGGCTGCCGGCCGGCCCGTGTGTGGCGGTGTCTGACTGACTGTGTTGCAGGGCTGCCGGCCGGCCCGTGTGTGGCGGTGTCTGACTGACTGTTGCAGGGCTGCCGGCCGGGCCGTGTGCGGCGGTGTCTGACTGTGTTGCAGGGCTGCCGGCCGGGCCGTGTGCGGCGGTGTCTGACTGACTGTGTGACTGACTGTGTTGCAGGGCTGCCGGCCGGGCCATGTGCCGGGCGGTGTCTGACTGACTGTGTTGCAGGGCTGCCGGCCGGGCCATGTGCCGGGCGGTGTCTGACTGACTGTGTTGCAGGGCTGCCGGCCGGGCCATGTGCCGGGCGGTGTCTGACTGACTGTGTTGCAGGGCTGCCGGCCGGGCCATGTGCCGGGCGGTGTCTGACTGACTGTGTTGCAGGGCTGCCGGCCGGGCCATGTGCCGGGCGGTGTCTGACTGACTGTGTTGCAGGGCTGCCGGCCGGGCCATGTGCCGGGCGGTGTCTGACTGACTGTGTTGCAGGGCTGCCGGCCGGGCCATGTGCCGGGCGGTGTCTGACTGACTGTGTTGCAGGGCTGCCGGCCGGCCCGTGTGTGGCGGTGTCTGACTGACTGTGTTGCAGGGCTGCCGGCCGGCCCGTGTGTGGCGGTGTCTGACTGACTGTTGCAGGGCTGCCGGCCGGGCCGTGTGCGGCGGTGTCTGACTGACTGTGTTGCAGGGCTGCCGGCCGGGCCGTGTGCGGCGGTGTCTGACTGACTGTGTGACTGACTGTGTTGCAGGGCTGCCGGCCGGGCCATGTGCCGGGCGGTGTCTGACTGACTGTGTTGCAGGGCTGCCGGCCGGGCCATGTGCCGGGCGGTGTCTGACTGACTGTGTTGCAGGGCTGCCGGCCGGGCCATGTGCCGGGCGGTGTCTGACTGACTGTGTTGCAGGGCTGCCGGCCGGGCCATGTGCCGGGCGGTGTCTGACTGACTGTGTTGCAGGGCTGCCGGCCGGGCCATGTGCCGGGCGGTGTCTGACTGACTGTGTTGCAGGGCTGCCGGCCGGGCCATGTGCCGGGCGGTGTCTGACTGACTGTGTTGCAGGGCTGCCGGCCGGGCCATGTGCCGGGCGGTGTCTGACTGACTGTGTTGCAGGGCTGCCGGCCGGGCCATGTGCCGGGCGGTGTCTGACTGACTGTGTTGCAGGGCTGCCGGCCGGGCTGCGCCACGAGGTGGCGGAGGGCGGCGAGAACCTGTCGGTGGGACAGCGGCAGCTCGTGTGCCTGGCGCGCGCGCTGCTGCGCAAGACGCCGCTGCTGGTGCTGGACGAGGCCACGGCCGCCGTGGACCTGGAGACGGACGAGCTCATCCAGGTGAGTGGTTGCTGGCGCTACTCACTCACCGCTCACTCACCACTCACTCGCCACTCACCACTCACTCTCACTTTCGCCTTGCAGAAGACGATCCGCTCCGAGTTCGCGCAGTGCACGGTGCTCACCATCGCGCACAGACTCAACACCATCATGGACTCCACCAAGGTCATGGTGCTGGACAAGGGACAACTCGTCGAGTTCGCGCCGCCCGATCAACTCTTAAAAGACAAAAACTCTATATTCTACGGAATGGCAAAGGATGCAGGCTTAGTGAATTGAGTTTATGAATAATTTTATACAAATAGGAGGGTTTTCGCGCTTCTCAATCTGTTTTGAGATTGTTTGTTGTTTAGAATCTTAGAAAGAAATGTCTCACAATTAGCTGTATTATTCGTGTTTTTATTTTAAGTAGATTTATGCTCAGTTTCTGAAAGTCTTATCAAAATTTCCTATCAAATCTCATTGCAAAGGATATTATATGATAGTTATTGTTTATTTTATGTCAACCGATCACGAAAACTAATATGATATTCAAAAGTTTGATCGGCGTTTCAGATGCTGAGTGTTAATCTTTGTGGTGCTATTTGTTATCAAGTGTGATCAAAATGCAATTAATTATGAATGTATTTAATAATAATGAATGATTTAGTTACTCAAATTTTCAATACAACGCTAAATTATAACTAGGCAGGTCCTAAGTTAAAAGAATGAAATACAGGGTGAATTTTTCAACTGGGTGTGGATGGCTATATCCAAGTTGAAAGGATAGTCTTGAGGGCGATTTTCTCGACCTGGAGACTCCTTTCAACGTTATTCGATATTCTTCATAGTTTTGGATATAGCCATTCACGCTCAGTTGAAAAATTCATCCTGTACAGGGTGAATTTAAATAAATGTGACAAAATGAAATGGAAGCTTCAGTTACAGTAACATAGTAATTATAAAATGTTTTTTCTACAATCTAAATCGTTAGAAAAAAATTACGTGATTATCGTTTTCAAAAGGTCCATTGATGTTATTATCTTTATTTAAGTACGAATTATCGGTATTCCAGCATTTAATATGCAAAATGAATAAGAAAAAATAAAGTATCAAAAAATCTCGTCCGACTTATCGCAGTGCTCAATAATCGTCGTGGAGTACTCATGTTATTAAACGTTGCCGTTCATAGCGTAACACTGATCAATTACTTTTTAATTTAATATTTTATACCTACATTTTCTTGACAACACGTATTATTGTATATTTAAATTTGTCGCATCTATTCAATTTCACCCTGTATGAGTCCACCAAACATATTAAGTAAGAACAGGGTCAGAAATACATCATTCTTCACTATAAATAAAAACTTAATAGTAATAACAATAAATATGTACAAAAAAAAACATTCAAAGGGCATAAAAAAATACGCCTACGTCGCTGTCAACGGGAACAGTGCCCAGAACACTGGCAGCATAGTCACGTCGTTTAGCAATGTCCTAAGAATAAGCCAGCCCTCTGGTCACGTGAAGAGTCAATTAATCGCCTGGCCACAGGCCTGGCGATAGCTGTTATTTCCATCGATTAAAACAAGAAAGAGATGGAAGTAAAAAGTACTGTCAAATTAAGTTGACTAAGGCCAATTGTCCACATAACCGCACGTCATACGCACGCTTTCGTTAATTGACGATTGCAAGACGAATGCTTGCATCTTGCGTAGAAACAATGAAATCTGTGTCCACGATCAAGCGGCATCGTCACGTCAACCGCTCGTGTTGCGTTCGTCATGCGGTGCGCGCGCGCGGCAACATGTCACCAGCGTTGCCAGACACCTTTCTCGATGCTAGTTGAAAGAAAACTGAGACCTTTTTTAGCGTGACTGACTATTGCATGAAGCAGCGTGGACATAACAAGTATGCAAAATACGCCTATCTTCATTTGTAGGTTACAGGCATCTTATGAAAGACGACTCTGTGGACAGTAGGCCTTAGGGACCTTACCCATGACGCGATGCGACGCGATTCCAACTACAAGTGAAAATCAACCTTACCACTACTAAGAATAATGATGCTATTCGATTGACTTGACGTCGTCGTGGTGATCGTGTTTTGTTTTTCATATTCATTCATTTCATTTCGACAGGCCTGTTGGTCCAGTGGTTAGTGACCCTGACTGCTATGCCGGAGGTCGTGGGTTCGATTCCCACCCAGGACAAATGTTTGTGTGATGAGCACGATCATTTGTTCTGTGTCTGGGTGTAATTTATCTATAATATTTATGTATTTAGAAATATATAAGTATGTTTATCAGTTGTCTAGTACCCATAACACAAGCTCTGCTTAGCTTGGGATTAGATGGCGTTGTGTGATAGTTGTGGAATATTATTATTATTATATAATCGTAGATATCAACGTGTTTTATGTCATATATCGTAGTGGAAAGGTTGATTTTCACTTGCCATGGGTAAGCTCCCTAAATAGTGTAACATGAGTGTCTATTTTTTTTTATTGTTTTCTAGACTCAAGTTTTAAGCTAAGTAAAAACAATGTTTACAATTATAGTTTATTCAAAAACTTTTCCTATTTATGAGTATTGAATTACCGAACTAGTGGTTGTAGATATTAAGAATGTGGTGCTTTAAAAGCACAGTTTATTTGGTACTTAATGTTCTATGGACTATACTATTGTGATTTTTAAATGTAGGCTAAGGAATCACTTTTAAAAAGAAAGAGCTATACATACCTACCTATTTATTCGAATAATAAGAAATAATCTACCCATCTGATCACTAAGAGAAACCAAAGAAGAAAAAAAAAGGATTTTATTCAATGGTATCTGAGTGAATTTTTGTCATAAAATCGCCTCCACGTCCATACAACACACAACCTCTCCTAAATGTGCTCGATACTTTGATAGTACCTAGATACCTCAACCGTGGATTCTGGACACGATGGGCGGCATGCCCACAAACCCTACTGAACAAGACTTGTAAGGGTGCTCCCACATCTATCGACGCGGAATCGGCTTTTTGCGTCGCCCTTTCTCTTTCTGTCGCTTAGAACTGCCATTTGCTAGACCGAGACAGAAAGCATAATGCGATCGCACGCGGCGGGATCCTCAACGCGGCCGCGTGCTATCGCATTGTCTCGGTCTAGCAAATGGCAGTTCTAAGCGACAGAAAGAGAAAGGGCGACGGAAAAATCCGATTCCGCGTCGATAGATGTGGGAGCACCCTAAGGGACTTTAGCCATGGCGCGATGCGACGCGATTCGACCGATTCCAACTAGAAGTGAAAATCACCCTTGCTACTACGAAATAATAATGCAATTCGATTGACTTGACGTCGTCGTGGCGATCGTGTTTTGTTTTTCATTTACCCGTGTAGATAACAACGTTTTTTATGTCCTATGTCGTAGTGGTAAGGTTGATTTTCACTTGTAGTTCCGTCCCTTAAATTCCATTATCGTGATCGATTCAGTCGCCTCTATTTTTAATACTAGATTTGTTTGCGGTTCAGAAAACTACTTTAACTAACTAAACCAATGCAGGCTTCGATTGCTCCACTGGAATGGAAGCTTTCAAGTTCATGTTCCGACTCGCATTTGGCAAAACCTTTAATGAGGTCTGGATCCGCGCCTGAGATACTTAGATGTTTTATAAATGCATACTAATCTAACCCACAAATAAACAACGATCATTTATATTCATTTTACAAGTGTTAAGTATAAGTATTATTTGTGGAAGATATTTTTTTTTTTTATCATTACCTATTATTTATTTTAAACGCAAACTTGGAGCGAGGTCTGCATGCAAAACATGCAAAATGTGGTGTCAAAAGTGTACACCACTAAAATAGTGCTGAGAAAAGTTCATTCAGTATACAAAAAATAGTTAACTTGTACTTATAATATCAACCGACAGTCCACACATACCTATAAAATAGAAAAATCTACATCATCTACAACAAGGTTTAACGAGTGTTTAATTCCGTGCCTTGTACTTTATGTTAAGAGAATATTAGTAGGTACCAATGAATGAGTATTAAAAACATTTGAACACGTATCCATTTTGTTTTCTTTATCAAACGTACAGAAGAGAAGTGGTGGCCCATTGGTATCGGCCCCGACTTAGGCCGAGACTCCACCAAAGCTGTGTCGAGCTGTGCGGAGTCGAGACGTGTTTTGAACGACCAATAGAATTGCGTTATTGACACAGCTCCACTCCGCAACGCAATTCTATTGGTTGTTCAAAACACGTCTCGACTTGCACAGCTTTGGTGGAGTCTCGGCCTTAGGGTCAATTTATACTAGCGCAGAGTCGAAGCACATCGAAGCGTCAAATTCTTTACAACAAGCGAAGCCGCACGATTCACGATCAGCGTTGTTCAAGCGCAGACGCGCTTGAACAACGCTGATGACGCGCGACTTTTTAAAATCTCAGAAGTAATGTGTGCGTTACGAATTGTTATGTTCAGTTTTGGAAAGACGCTTCGATGCGCTTCGACTCTGCGCTAGTATATATTGACCCTTACGTACGGCGATGTTCAAACTCACGTCACGACCTACAAAATATATAGGTCGTAGGTTCGAACACAGCCAGGCGCATTTCGCGCATTACATTGCATATACCTACATAATTTGTTCCATTACCATTTCTCTCAAAACTGTGAAGGATAACATCGTGAGGAAACCGGCATGACCTAGAACCAAAACATTCGAAGACATGTGACATCTACTAACACGCACTGGGCCCGCGTGGTGAATTATGGCCCACCCAGACTTACACTCTTACTTCTAAATCCAAAAGTACAAGTTCCTTCGATTTGATTTGACAGAATGGGATACCTAGGTTCATGTGTGGGTACGTACAGTGTTTTTGAGATCCAAAAACCTGCTTGCTACTTTTTATTGAATATCTATACTGATTCAGTTATAACTTTCATCATCATCATCAGCCGGAAGACGTCCACTGCTGAAAATAGGCCTCCACCTTAGACTGCCACTAGGTGGACCGACAACATCGTAAAGGTACAGATACACATGCTTTAAACTAGCATGCTAAAGCACGAGAGCATGCTACTTTTAAGCAAATGCTACTTAGTAGCATGTGTATCGAAACCATTCGACTGGCCTGTTGGTCTAGTGGTTAGTGACCCTGACTGCTATGCCGGGGGTCGTGGGTTCGATTCCCACCCAGGACAAATGTTTGTGTGATGAGCATGATCATTTGTTCTGTGTCTGGGTGTAATCTATACATATAATAAAATAGTAGGAAAGTCAAAACTGTACATTGAATATTTTTTGAAAAGAATACTTGGGGTGTGATCTACAATCGATACCGAAGCCAAAAATATAGTTTTTAGAATTTTTGTCTGTTTGTCTGTATGTATGTCCGGGATAAACTCAAAAAGTACTGGACGGATTTGAATGATTTTTTTTTTGTTGTATAGGTATTAAGTCTGGCCAACACATAGGCTATAATTTATCTTGGAAACTTGAACACCTGGTGCAGAACCGCAACGGACCAGCTAAACTATAAGAGATACAAAAATGGTGCGATAGCAAAAATTGTTCCGCGTGATGAGCATTTTCTGCTGAGGGAATAAATTTGAAGATCTGGAACACCTGTTGTGAAACTCCAAGAGCCCAGCTACACTATAACATGTAAAGGAATGACGTCTTAGCAAAGTTGTTCAGCCTGATGAGCAGTCTCTGTTGACGTATAAAAATTGAAGAACTGGAACACCTGATGTGGAACACCAAGAGCCCAGCTACACTATTACATATACAGGAATGACGTCTTTGCAAAGTTGTTCAGCCTGACGATCACTCTCTGTTGACATATAAAAACTGAAGATCTGGAACACCTGATGTAGAACACCAAAAGCCTAGCTACACTATAACATATAAAGGAATGACGTTTTAGCAAAGTTGTCCAGCCTGATGAGCAGTCTCTGTTGACGTATAAAAATTGAAAATCTTGAACACCTGATGTGGAACAAAAAGAGCCCAGCTACACTATAACATATGAATGACGTCTTAGCAAGAGTTGCTCAGCCTGATGAGCACTCTCTGTTGTACGTCACTAACAAAGTAAGAAGCGTAATTTTTTTTTGTTTTTTGTTGTTTAAAATCCCATTTGACTAAGACAACACTGCAACACTCAACGTGTTCGTAGTCATGAAACTGTGACAAAGCAAAGGTGTTTCAGGATTGTAATGTAGTCGTCTTCCCCTGGAGGCGACGGCCCTCCACCGCGTCTATCGAGGCGCATCGCCAGGAGAATGATCATCTCATCCGCACGCAAAATACGCGCATATGACGTGGAGTTGCGGATACCAGCCCGCTATACAATACAATACAATCGCCAGGATGAATCCCAGGAAAGAGCTCCGGCGCACAGACTACATAGGCTCCGGCGCGAGGGCAATATGGAGAGAGCGACTGTCGCAACCGAGTTCCGGGCACGCCCCAACAAGGGTTGCCAACATTTTTTTGTCAGAATATAGTATTCTTTTTTAAAAAGCCATAAAAAAATATAGTACGCTTCAAAAATATATAGTATTTTAGTAGGGAAGAATAAAAAATAGACTAAAGTTATATTTTTACTTATTTTTTTTTTTAACTATATTTTTTTGCACTTCTTCCATATTTTTTAAAAACGTGTTCGTAAATTGCAGGAAGTTTTTTTATTTTACTAATTTATAGTAATGAAATAGAAACGCAAAATATAAACATTTAGCTATTGTACGGAAATATAGTATTTTCGAAAGTATATATTACGGAGACCCTAAATATAGTACAACAGGTACTATATATTATAGTACGGTTGGCAACCCTAGCCCCAACCGCGGTGGTAAGACACCTCTTTAAGGAGTGGCTGGATAGGCGTCACGGCGTCCCGCCTGACCTACCACATGACGTAGGTCCTCAACGAACACGAAAGTTTCGGGAGGTAGCAGTGTCGGATAGGGAAGGAAGAAACGCCTGGGTGTCACCACTGCGTGGATCGCCTGGAGGACACGGTGGAGCATACGGTGCAGGACTACCCACTTGGGCAGAGAACCGCCGTGTCCTCACTACGACGATAATCGGTGACCTCTCGTGCTTAGTATTGGTCGAGACCATGATGCTGCGGGGCGTGACAGAATGGGAAACAGTCGCCTCCTTCTGCGAAGCAGTCATGCTAGCGAAGGAGGAGGCGGGACGCATGAGGGAGAAGACAATGTCCACCTCCAGCCCAGCCGCAGCGGTAGACGCCGATGGCGACAGACGTCGCTACACGATCTCCAGCCACTGTAGGCGCGGCCATGCGGGCGGCGAGTAAGAGTGCACGGTGTGTTCCACGTGATGTATTGGCACCTTAAAAAAATGTTATCGTCTGAATGTACCAAGTCGAACAAAAAAGCTGTCGAGGCCGTGGACAGAACATTTTGAGACATTCGCCATGATGATAGACCCATGGACAATATCACGGTAGGTACTGTTCTCCGGAAAATTCCGGCAGACACTGCCCGTTGTAAGAAGAATTGATAAGTTACGTATTCGGAGTCCCGTCAAGTATAACACTTCAGGAAAATTCTTGGCTATTTGATCGTGCGATACTAAAAAAACTACCGAACCGCTGCAATAAATGAAAACAAATTAGCCGATATTGTTGAGAATGATGTGGTTCACATGTCATACAATAACGTCGTCAATCAGGATGATGCCAGCAACTACCCACTCGAGATTTTAAATTCATTAACTGCCTGTGGTCCTCGAGCTCATAAAATAACCTAAAAGTAATAATAATGCTTCTAAGAAATCTAACTCCACCAAAATTGTGCAATGGAACGCGACTAATAGTTACTGCATTATACAGAAATTTAAGCGAAGCTGAAATTCTCACCGGATGTGGCTCAGGGGACACTGCATTGATACCGTGAATACCACTCATCTCCAACAATTTCCTTTTCCAGTTCAAACTCACACAATTCCCGGTAGCCGCTTACTTCGCGATGATCATAAATAAGTCCCAAGGACAAACCCTGAAGGAAGCTGATGTCGACCTAAGGTCCAACTTTTCAGTAATGCTGACCAGCTTTTTATTTTAGCACCAGAGGGAAAAACTACCAATGTCGTATAATATATAAAGTGTTGTGTCTGGAAGTTTTCATTTCATTTGCTTTAAAGTTTGTTATAGATTCTATAACAAACTTTAAAGTGGGACATCAGGTACCCTCACTTTCTCAACGAATTAAAAAAGAGAATATTGGTTTAGGTGCCATAAAACCAAATACAATGCGGACGAAGTCGCGGGCAACAGCTAGTTTATCTATAATATGTATGTATCTATAAATACATAAGTATATCAGTTGTCTAGTACCCATAACACAAGCTCTGCTTAGCTTGGGACTAGATGGCGTCGTGTGATAGTTGTGGAATATTATTATTATTATTATTTGCTAATAATGAGCATGCTCATTTAATTGTAAACTATAAGCATGCTCATAAAACCCCTTCTACACGGTCAGACCTGACCGCCTGACAGAGGTGAACTTGGTCGTGTCAACAGTACCCCACCGTCTAGAACGCTGTCGGCTGACGGTCGGGTACCACCGCGGACGCAGCCTGTCGGGACGGCTGCGCTCCCGATTGACTCCGCCCATATTTGGTCGCACGACCAACGTCTACACGGTAGATTTTTATTCCCACCGGACCAAGGTCACCTCTGTCAGGTCTTTTTCAGGGGTTTTAGCAAGCATGTGTATCTGTACCATTAACAGACTACTGATACTACTTATCTGACCCTTAGAGTCACGGGCACAGATTACATATAAGTAGCAAGCTAGTCACGGGCAACTGATGCCATGCAAGTGGCGAATTAACAGCCATGCACACCACGTTTTATAAACGCACCGTCGACGCGCGTTTGTAACGATACAGACGCGATGCGCACGCAAGTCAGACGCAGCCTGTCTGCTCTGTTTGATAAAAACGCACCTTTGAAAAACGTGGTGTGCATAGGACCTAAAACTTTATTTCAACAAAAATTAAAACGTGAATTTGATGGTAAAAAAAAAACACAAAATAATTTGTAGAAAATGTTCTGATCTGAACCACAGTCCTGAACGAAATTGAATGTCTATACAGCTTGGCCAGAACGGATTGAAACGGAACTAATCTTTTAGTTTCTGACAACATTTTAAAATCTTTGATAGGTATTTTACAGCTTGACATAAAAATGTAGAAAACCGGAAGTCGCCACTGTCTTCGCGCTACCAGCACTTTGAATGATTTTTTTTTTTTTCACTTATTACGTTAGTTATAAGGCACAATAATAAATCTAACAAACCTGCGGTCTTTGTTTACATCAAATATCAAAGATTTTAAAACGCTGTCAGAAATAACAATTTTAGTTTCGTTTCAATCCGTTCTGGCCAAGCTGTATGTAAACTAAGACCGCAGGTTTGTTAGATTTATTATTGTGCCATAAAACTAACGTTATAAGTGAAAAAAATAAAATAAAATCATTCAAAGTGCTGGTAGCGCGAAGACAGTGGCGGCTTCCGGTTTTCTACATTTTTATGTCGAGCTGTACAAGCACCACGCCGGTAACTTGATCAAGTAGCTTGCGCATGTTACTCGCGCGGGTAACCCGCATCTTTACTTGCGCAGGTTACATGCGCCGTGTACAAGCACCCTAACCGACAAACGTTTTACAGCGTTTCCTAACCTTTTTCAGCCATGGACCCCCAGGAAATCAAGCACAGTTTTCACGGACCCCCTTTAATTTTACTTTAATAATAATGTAATCTTAAATCAGATTCGACTTGTAATCTGTTTCTGTAATGTTTTTTGTATATCCGCACGCACTTATTTCACTCACATCATTCATTCAGCCTCGCTCACCGCACGTTGGCGCACGTTCACCGTACTAACTAAGCGTAGCAATTACAAGACATTAGCATTTATGTATGGTCCAGAGATGATCAGCGACTGATTAAGGGTTTTGACCGCCCTAGGCTAATTAGGAAGATGCGCCTTCCGCCTGGCGTGTTACGGAGGACGGCCTAAAAAGTATGTAGTACTCGTAACTGAGTAAATAGTAGTGTGAAAATTTTAAGATGGTCATGGTTCACTATCAGATACTACCTATAAAATCTTTAAGATCGATCTGCAACCGAAATTAACGTATTTTTTAATCTGCATGACATTCAACTTTTTTTTTTCCATAGTGGTAAAATCATCAAACGAGTCCTCCCAGCCAAGGCAGGGCGGGAGGGACTGTCAGACTCGTACTGACTAAAATCCACGGTGTCCTTCAATAGCCCTTTACGTTCCGTGTCACGGTAATGAGATAAGTCCCACGACCCCGGCAGGCTTTAGCCCTCTAGAGGGCGGTTCGAAACAATGCTGACATTATTTGAGGCGCGCGTGGAACACAACGCGCCTTCGACCCGGGCATGGTCCATGGTCGGACAGCGAGTTGCCCTTTACTCGCCGCCCCCATGCCCGCGCCTACGGGGAGGCCGGAGAATTTTATAAGTAGGTCTGCCGACGTCCGTCACCGTGGGCGTCTACCACTGCGGCTTGGGTGGAGGGAGGACGCTATCCTCTCCCTCACGCAGCCCGCCTCCTCCATGCACAGCATGACTGCTTCGCAGAAGGAGGCGACCGCTTCCCACCCCGTCTCGCCCCGCAGCATGGCTTCGACCAATGCCGGGCGCGAGAGGTCTCCGCCTATCGCCGTCGTGAGGACACGGCGGTGCTCTGCCCAAGCGTGGCAGTCCTGCACCATATGCTCCACCGTGTCCTCAGGGCGATCCTCGCAGCAGTGACAACCAGGCGTTTCCTCCCTCCTTATCAGACACAGTACCTCCTGAAACTTCCGTGACCGGTGAGTACCTGCGTCATGTGGTAGGTCAGACCACCCAGAGGACACGGTGGAGCATACGATGCAGGACTGCCCTGCTTGGGCGGAGCACCGCCGTGTCCTCACGCAGGCGATAGGCGGAGACCTCTCGCGCCCGGCATTGGTCGCGGCCATGCTGTGGGGCGAGACGGAGTGGGAAGCGGTCGCCTCCTTCTGCGAAGCAGTCATGCTCGCGAAGGAGGAGGCGGGCCGCGAGAGAGAGAGAGGATACCGTCCTCCCTCCGCCCTAGACGCAGTGGTAGACGCCCACAGCGACGGATGTCGCGAGACGATCTCCGGCCACCGTAGGCGCGGGCATGCGGACGGCGAGTAAAGGGCAACTTGCTACCTGACCATGGACCATTGATGATTTTACCACGAAAAAAAAAATGTGGTAGGTCAGGACGGCGTGACGCCTTTCCAGCCACTCCTCATTCTCAAAGAGGGGTCTTACCGCCGCGATTGCGGCGTGCCCGATGACATTCAACCTTAGGGTTGCAAACCATTTTTTAAGCTGACCGTACATAAAGGCATCTACCTCACGCATTATAAGACCAAATCATGACAAGTTACTGCATCTACCAAGTAGAAAACCAAATCTATGTCGTGTTTGACCGCATGACTTATATTGGCTTATTAGTTTCTATAGACAACTTAGTTGCCAATGCCATTGACCATGAGCGTGGTCATCTAGTGCGTGAAGTTGCATCGACTCGAGTATTTTTTTTTAATATTTACTCTAGAGAAAAAATAAAAATAAAATATTCAAAAAAAGGAAGAGAGGTATCATCATAAACAAGATTTCAGCGCCCCCCCGATCCTCGCGCCCTAGGCTGCAGCCTAATTAGCCTAAGGGTAAATCAGGCCCTGGAGATGATACCGCGGACCCCCAAACATATACTCGCGGACCCCCAGGGGTCCGCGGACCACAGGTTGGGAAACACTGCAATAATAAATCAAACAAACCTGCGGTCTTTGTTTACATCAAATAGCAAAGATTTTAAAACGCTGTCAGAAATAAAAATTTTAGTTCCGTTTCAATCCGTTCTGGCCAAGCTGTACACGGCACGGCGCATGCAACTCGCGCAAGTAAAGGTGCGGGTTTGCGGTTTACCCGCGCGAGTAACATGCGCAAGCTACCCGCGGGGTGCGTGTACACGGCGTATGTTGAGCATGTTGAGGCACTTGCGCGGGTTACATGCGCCGTGTACAAGCACCCTTAGCTGATCGCATCCGTACGGACGCGTACGAGCTGATCCTTTCCGACTGCTACCGAACAGCGCCGAAGACGGCCGATCGGCGCCGAAGACGTTTTATAAAGTGTTTTGTCCATTTGTCACAGTGTTATAAAATACGGGTCTCGTTAGTTTCCGAGATACGATGGGGTGAAGAAGATTTTTCGGACATTGCTTTTTTATGTGAAAATCTGATAGTTTAAGTTATTTAAATGCATTATTTTGTATCCCCATTTTACCAGCATGTTTAGTTTTTGAGATTTATTTTTTTACTAGCTTCTGCCCGCGACTTCGTACGCGGATCCTGTTGCTTATGCCAGCGACGACGGGGTCGTCAAAATCGAAGATCTGAAACGTCGAATTCTAAGAGCTTGGGGACGGGAAAACAACGGGATGCGCTAGACGATTCCAGACGTTCTAGATCTTTTATTTTTGTAAGTCAACAGGAAATGACCATCAGACTAAACAAATCTTGCTAAGACGTCATTCCAATATATGTTATAGTGTAGCTGGGGTCTTGGAGTTCCACATCAGGTGTTCCAGATCTCAATTTTCATACGTCAACAGAAAATGCTCATTAGACCGGACAACTCTTGCTAAGACGTCATTCCTATACCTATATGTTATAAAGTAGCTGGGCTGTTGGAGTTCCACATCAGGTGTACCAAATATTCAATTTTTATACGACAACAGAGGCTGCTCATCAGGCTCAACAACTCTTGCTAAGACGTCTTTATTGTCTATGTTATAGTGTATCTAGGCTCTTGGAGTTCCACATCAGGTGTTCCAGATCTCAAATTTCATACGTCAACAGAGAGTACTCATTAGGCTGGACAACTCTTGCTAAGACGTCATTTCTATATATTATGTTCTAAAGTAGCTGGGCTGTTGGAGTTCCACATCAGGTGTACCAGATCTTCAATTTTTATACGACAACAGAGGTTGCTCATCAGGCTCAACAACTCTTGCTAAGACGTCTTTTTTGTATATGTTATAGCGTATCTAGGCTCTTGGAGTTCCACATCAGGTGTTCCAGATCTCAATTTTCATATGTCAACAGAGAGTGCTCATTAGGCTGGACAACTCTTGCTAAGACGTCATTCCTATATATGTTATAAAGTAGCTGGGCTGTTGGAGTTCCACATCAGGTGTACCAGATTTTCAATTTTTATACGACAACAGAGGTTGCTCATCAGGCTCAACAACTCTTGCTAAGACGTCTTCACTGTATATGTTATAGTGTAGCTGGGCTCTTGAAGTTCCACATCAGGTGTTCCAGATCTTCAATTTTTATACGTTGACAGAGAGTACTCATCAGGCTGAATAACTCTTGCTAAGACGTCATTCACTTATATGTTATAGTTTAGCTGGGCTCTTGGAGTTCCACATCAGGTGTTCCAGATCTTCAAATTTTTATACAGCAATAGAGAGTGCTTATCAGGCTGAACAACTCTTGCTAAGACGTCGTTCCTGTATATGTCATAGTGTAGCTGGGCTCTTGGTGTTCCACATCAGGTGTCCAGGATCTTCAAATTTATTCTCTCAGCAGAAAATGCTCATCACGTGGAACAATTTTTGCTATGGCACCATTTCTGTATCTCTTATAGTTAAGCAGGTCTGTTGCGGTTCTGCATCGCGTGTTCAAGTTTCCAAGATAAATTATAGCCTATATGTTAACCGGACTTAATACCTATACAACAAAAAAAAATCATTCAAATCCGTCCAGTAGTTCCGAAGATTAGCGTGCACAAACACACAGACAAACAGACAAACAGACAAACAGACAAACCGACAAACAGACAAACAGACAAACAGACAAAAAAAAAATTTAACTACATTTTCGGGTTCGGCATCGATAAAATAACAACCCCTGGTACTTTTTTTTTGTATATTTCCATTGTACAGACACCACTTTTCTACAAATTTATTATAAGTATAGATATAGATAAAATCGTCATTTTCTCAACAAGCTATTTAGAAAAGAATTTCTTTGAAACTAAATATGATACGCAATTATGACCTTAGAAAAATCGACGGTGTTTTTATGCTGCATATTTTAGGTACTCAGGAACTTTGATAGATCCAGACCATAGAGTACATTTGTATATAGGGGTATAGAGACTTAACTTGAACTCAACGACAAGCGCCATCTGATGTCCAGTACCAGAACTTGCAGTGCATGTGTGTGTCTATAGATACATACATATTACACACATTTATGTGCAGTATCCCAGAAAGGGATAGCTATATAGCTATCCCTTTCTTTCTTCACTTATAATAATATAATGTTTATTTTGTTTAGAATAAAACACAAAATTGAGTATTACAACATTTTATTAAGTTTGTAGAAACTAAAAAAACAACTTAACACACAACAGATAACACTAGGTCACAGGAAATTCCAATGAAAAACTCCATGAGTCCAAGAGAATGCACGGGCACTGCACGAGTAATTACCCTGATACCCTCCTTTGCGTCGCGCAGTCGGGTAAAAAGAACACAATCAATCCACAATAATTCAAATAACATAGCCACTATCCAGGTCGTAAATGAAAATCACGGTTAAAACTTTCTCAATACATCAAACAAAACATAAAATATCGAGTTTGACACGAGTGGACACAAGACATAATATTAATATGTTACCATGGTAACAAAAACAACAATTTCGGAATGGCCGACAAGGAGGTTCCGTAACTAACGTTTTTTGCAGTGCAAATATTTGACTTGAAATTGTAATTTGAAAACTATTTTATAAATTTAAAGTAAGTCTAAAATTTAAATAGTTGTTTTAATTACCGCTCAGTTTATTTCTTTGAGAGCAAGAAATAAAAATTATCACAATGAATATGTCAATTTACTTCGGCTTTATGTTTCAATGCGTGCGTAAAATGAAACGTATCATTATTTTACTACGGATCAGTGTTGTCATAGAATTATTTTATACAATATTGTCTTCATTTTATTTAATTTTCTTTTTAACAAATTTAAATAGTTAAAATTTTATAGATCTTCGAACAATATTTCTTGTTTTTTATTTGTATTTCAATATATATTAAATTGAGACAGTCACGCCATCTAAAGTCCAGTACCAGATCTATAGCCCAGAACAAAATGCAAACTTACTGAGTTTTAGGACCCTGATCCAGACTTAGACGAGGTTTTTACTCTTTATTTTTTTCTCGGCTGTTCTGTCGTATTTGGAAAAGTTATTTACAGCTTGGCCAGAACGTCTTGAAACGTAACTAATCTTTTTGTTGGCTGACAACGTTTTAAAATCTTTGACATTACAGCTTGGCCAGAACGGATTGAAACGGAACTAAAATTTTTATTTCTGACAGCGTTTCAAAATCTTTGATATTTGATGTAAACAAATACCGCAGGTTTGTTAGATTTATTATTGTGCCATAAAACTAACGTAATAAGTGAAAAATAATAAAATAAAATCATTCAAAGTGCTGGTAGCGCGAAGAAAGTGGCGACTTCCGGTTTTCTACATTTTTATGTCAAGCTATAGATGTAAACAAAGAACGCAGTTGTTAGATTTATTATTGTGCCATAAAACTAACGTATTATGTGAAAAAAAAAACATTCAAAGTGCTGGTAGCGAGAGCACAGTGGCGACTTCCGGCTTTCTACTCTAATTTGCCAAGCTGTAGATGCATCCACAAAATGGGCTGGCTAAAAGACATGATGTTATATTAAATGACATGAAACTTTATGTCCAATGGGGATGGCAACTCAAAGCTTATCGTAGATGGCGCTGCGATAGTTGGTCCCTACGTCAGATTACTGTCTACCTTGTACAAAAAACAAACAAGATTTATTATTTTAAAAATTGAGTGTAAATACAAAACAAATTATTCGTCAATGCAAAGTGCATATACCAAAAGAAGAATTAAGACGCCGCGATGCATCTACAAGAGGAAAAAAGTGATTTAATTGAGTGGTAATACATTTGATTTTACAGTAATAAATCCACAATTACTTGTAGTTGAGGTTTCAATTTTTGAGTTTAGGTATGTTTTACCTGTCCTCTCCTATAACAAGAATATAATGCTGCTTCTGACTTTATATTTTGATAAAATATCATGATGTTTTAAGTCAGTGATTTTACCCCTTTTTTCTATTTAGATTCGAGAAATATCACAATATATTTAATTTCTTAACACCACAACTATCACAAAACTCGTTCCAGGTGATAATTCTTCCGCCAGACGAGAACCATTTCATAATTTATAGAGCGATGCAACACTGGTACTTAACCTCTAAAAGAAAAGTAGATATTATTTTGAAAAGTGTATTCGATTGTTTAGTTATGGTATAATCATAGAATTTCATTAATAAACTCAACTCACGGCCTGTCTCGGCTTCGCAAGGCTGGATATTTGTTTATTATATAGCTTTTCCTTCGTTATAATTCAATTTTTGTTCTCAAGGCAGTCACAGCAGCAACCCATTATTTCTTGACAGTGTGAATTGTTGGAAATTTGCATGTTCCATCATTTTTACAGCTTATTACACAACATCTAGTCATTTTACAGCAATAAATTCTTTTTTTTTTTCAGAAAATTCCTTTGATTTGACAGTTCTTTTGGGACCAAACTGTCACTTGTAACTTTGACACTTGCCTTCCCCATTATTTTTGTCTGTGGTACGAACCGACTCTGACATTAAATTCTATTCTCTCTATGGTGCGCGGTGCGGTGCGGTGTGATGTGGTGTGTGATGTCGGGAATTTTATTGAATTTTTTTACGAACTCTGTAAAATACTCTCTGTGAACGAATAATTTGTAATTGTAAATAATAATTTTCAATTCATCGTTTTATTATCTAATTATCTATCGATAAAGTGACAATTTTGCCGTGAATTTATGGCAGTTACAAGTAACTAAAAATCACAAATTGTGACAATGTCTTACGTTTCCACGCTTGATAGCTTCTGTGGATCTGAATTTTGGGTAAGTAGGTCTTTGGCCATAGAATTGTTGAAAAAACTTTGTGTGGGTAAACGAATAAATGTACATGCTGGGTAAAGTAAATTTTACTACCTACTGCTTACCTAAAACTACTTCAAAATGTGAAATGCTAAGTTTCTAACAAATTAACCAGTTTTGCAGGTATAAGTACGTAAGATGATGCCGAAAGGTCAAGTAGCATTTTAATAAAATAGGTACCCAATTAATGTCTAAAAGAAAAACAATGACTTGCTCGTTTTTTAATGTTTTTAAAAGTCAAACTTTGCTTAAAAAAATAGTTTTAACACATATAAATCAATCAAAAAGATGCTATTTATAATTGGGAACCAAAAAATTAAGTGTCAGGCATTGAAAGCTAATAACTTAACGAAGGAATTCATTTCATACTTTTATTAAGCCACCATTGGGTGTATTCCATAATGTTTAAGTTTGTTAGCTTGATCAGCTAGTTGAGCATTACAGTAATAACACTGCATATTGAAATTTATGAACTTGAACAATACTTACTTATTTTTTAATTGGAATCACATCTGAACACTTGACCCAAATTCAGTTTGTGGTGCTCAATGTTTTATTAAACCTACATACAGTGAGCTCATACCAAAATTGATTGTGTTTGAGGCACTAAGACATAAATTTATTACAGGTAATTTATTATTTAAGCATGTATTTCATGAATTTAATCCCTTGTTTAGAGTGACCATCATAATTAGGTATACCTGTAACCATCATGTAATTGAACACTATTCTATTGAATGTGGGTACTTCAACATGTGGTTAAAATCAATGGAGGCCTCCATTAGTTTCTTTTTTCTTGTTATTATTATATTATTATTAAGTCCAACAAAACTCATTAAAATATTCTGAGTGTTACCACATGACCATGACCCAAGACATTTTCTATAATAACATCATGTCTATGAATAAAACCTGTTTTTGTTGTGATGCTGTAGTAACATTCTGTTTCCACTCTATGCCTTATCATTTGGTTGGTGTCAAATAATTATATTTCTTACTTGCATTATAACCTTTCAAACTGACATGGTTACTAATAGCATAATTTGAATTTAAAACATGTTATTTACCATATTTATTAGTACCCAACTGCGCCAGGAGGGTTTTATTTTGTTTTTCCAATATTTCAGTGCTGTTGTAAGCACCATGTTCTTGTGATCATGGCATTTGCAATGGTGCCAAAATATCAGAAACTCAATACCACCAATAAACATGGTAAATATTCCATTTTTAAATTCTAATGAACTTGCAATGCTCATTTACTTGAATATTTGAATAGTAAGTTATTCAAATGCTAATAATAAAGTTATTGAACTTTTATTAGCTGATGATAAAAATTTGATAGAACTCTTCTTGACTTACCGGTTAGTTGTTTTTTTTTACATTATAAATAATTATAGTTTTTCTGACTGATTTCGGCCATGGCGGCCAATCTTAGCGGAGATAGCCATCTGGGACATATTATGCCATATTAGCCAGGATGATTACAAGGCGTTTGCTCTGTGTAGGGCTAAAGTAAAACAGCTGATCAAATTAGCACAAGAGCAACATAGCAACAGGGTGCAAAATCAACTGCAGAAAGACCCAAAATCATTTTGGAAATATGTAAAGTCCAAAAGGGGTAGTCGAAATCCACAAAGGATTTTAAAAAATGGGGAGGTTTTGACTGGTGACCAATGTGTGAAAGAATTTGCCAAGTACTTTCACTCTGTCTATAGCCCGAAACAGCCCGAGTTGAATGTGGACGCGGCAATAGAAGGGGCGGGTGGTGAAAATGGAGCGGCGAGAATTCATCTGCAGGAACTACAGTTGAAGGATGTGCAAAGTGCGCTTGAACAGCTTAAACCGAAGAGGTCCGCGGGACCGGACGGTATTCCGCCTTACATTTTCCGAGACTGTAGATCTATGCTGGCTGAACCGTTGCTCCATATATTCAATAGTTGCCTGAAGACAGCCTTGTTTCCAGAAAGATGGAAAACCACTCGTGTCGTGCCCGTACCGAAAGGAGGTATAAGTAACGACAATGTTAGTGGCTACAGACCTATAGCAGTACTGTCATCGCCGGCGAAAGTGCTAGAGGGCGCTATTCATAACAGCATTTTTATGCAAGTGAGAGCGCAACTGTCAGATGCACAGCACGGGTTTCGACCAATGAGGAGCACCACCAGTAACTTGCTGAGCTACATGGCTCATGTGCTGCCGATTGTGGACGGTGGGGGGCAGGCTGACGCTGCTTACTTCGACTTTAAAAAAGCATTCGACCTAGTCGATAATGACATATTGCTCAAAAAGTTAGCAGCTGTTGGTTTCACCCCGCACCTACTTCATTTCTTCGCCAGTTACATGAGGGATAGGCAGCAATACGTAGAATACGAGGGACACCTGTCAGAGCCGTATTTTACGTGGTCTGGTGTTAGTCAAGGGAGTAACCTCGGGCCTCTGCAATTTATTATTCTGGTAAACGATTTGCCTAAAGTCGTTAAGGATGCAAATTGTTTATTATTTGCAGACGACCTTAAGTTATCCCTGGCAGTGAGGGGTGATGATGACTGTGCACGCTTACAGAAGGCCATAGATAGTGTAGTTATTTGGAGCAAGGCAAACCTTCTGAAATTCAACATCCAAAAATGTGTCACAATCTCTTTCTCGCGTGCACGTAGTCCTATTGTTCACGAGTACAACATTGATGGGATCCCGATGACCAGGGTTACAGAGGTTAGGGATCTAGGAGTTAGTCTTAACGCGGGGCTTGCGTTTCGTGGTCATGTTGAAAAGTGTTGTAGAAAGGCCTACAGAAATTTAGGGTTTCTTTTGCGTACTGTTCGTGGTTTCACAAATATTACGGCAATTATCACTTTATACAACACCTTGGTGAGAAGCCAATTAGAATGCAACGCAGTCATCTGGGCTCCACATGAGACTAAATATAGTCTCATGTTGGAGCGAATACAAAATAAGTTTGTAAGATTTTTATATTTGAGGCTTTACGGAGTATATCCTTTTTACCCGCTTATGTATCCAACCTTGTTTATATTAGGCATGGTTGGATACAACGAGCTGAGAGTTAGGCGTGAGTTTGCACTTGTCTCATATATATTCAAATTAATTAGAGGCAAAACACATAACGCCGACATTTTAGAATTAGTATGTTTGAGTGTACCAGACAGATATGTGTGGCGGCGAAGGCGGCCGCAGCTGCTGGCTATACCTCGTGGCCGCACAAATCTGTTAAATGAGGCGCCCCTGACGCGGGCACTTCGCACTCTTAACCTTGTAGCAGAGGAGATAGACGTTTTTGCGTGTACTCGGAGTGAATTCACAAGGATGACATTGCATGTAATAAGTTTTAGAAAATAAGTTGTTAGGTTGTTAATTTTATTATTAAGTTTGCTTCACTATTGCATTGGGTTATATACCTGTAATAATAGTTGTAAGTGGTTATATATAAATAAATAAAAAAATAAATAAATAAATTATAGTGCACAAATGTGGGCCCAGTTGCACTCTCTGTTCTGTTACTCTCAAATATTACATCTCAACAAACTCAAAATGTTGCCAGAATTGGAATTGACAAAGACAAGACACATAAAAACTTTTTCAAAAAAAATGTAACCGCCTTCAAAAACAACCACAAAAAAGTGTAAAATAATCTACAAAATAACTTTTCTTTCGGAAGTCGGTGCCTTTGTTTTTTTTCTTTTCATTGTCTTATTAGCCACCGACTTCCGAAAGAAAAGTTATTTTGTAGATTATTTTACACTTTTTTGTGGTTGTTTTTGAAGGCGGTTACATTTTTTTTGAAAAAGTTTTTTATTTTACTCTTTTTAGTTTAAATATTCAACCCGAATTGTTGCCAAGAACATTATTCTCTCACATGTGCACCAGAATTTTGTAATCCTTCGCATCGGTACTTACATCACTCATGTACACAATAAGCTAATAAATTTCCATATCTCAAAAATTACTGAACCGATTTTGATGAAACTTGCAGTATTCTCTAAGTTAAGTGATACCTAGTACAACAAAAAAAGAATTACTTAAATCGGACTTGTAGTTCCGGAAATATGCGAACACAAAGTAAATCAATCGATGCCTACTCCTTACTGTTAAGGAGTTATACCTTCCATCATCAGGTCATCCACCTGAGATGATGATTATCAGATGCAAATACTTGGACAGCTTTAGAAAATATATGAAAATGGTACTATGTGCCTATAAAATTTGAAGGTTGCCCTCGATTTCCTTAGGATCCCATCATCAGATCCTGACCTGGTGATCATGGGACCAATTGGAAAGTATACCCTTTCAAACAAAAGAATAATTTTCCAAATCGGTCCAGGCGTCTTCGAGAAATCGGGGAACATACATAAAAAAAAAAAAAAAAGATTCCGACGAATTGAGAACCTCCTCCTTTTTTTGAAGTCGGTTAAAAAGTGATTTTATTTTTTAATTTGGTTCATATAAATTATTACATCATCTGGGGGCACGGCAGTGCCCCGCCAAGTCTCGAGCAAAGGGCACGGCCGTACCATCTTTTCTCGAAGCGATTCGCGGCTGTTTCGCCCCCCCTATATCTTCGACGTGGACAAAGCTAGGAGTTTAGGTTTTCGGTGAATAATAGTAGGCATTAAAACAAGCTTAAGTTCGAAATTACATGCCAAACGAATTAATAGTTTAGGAGTTACAGTCGATCAAAGTTACACCATTCTGTCACTCACTGACTGACTGACTCACTGACCGATCATCAAAAATCTAAGGTACTTCTAGCAGACTTAGAAACTTCAAATTTTGCACCAAGATAGGTCATTAGCCACATATAAAGGAAAAATTACAAAAACATTAAAAAATAATATACCATAGAAAACAATTTTATATTTGCGGTTTGGCAAGAACATTGTGTATGGATTTTGACTGCATTGTTAACTTTGTTCGTGGTTTATGCATACATAGAATAGAAAAGAATAATATAAATGTAATACATAGACTATAGTTAATACAAATTAATACATAAAGTTCATAATTCATTAAATTAATAAAGCTAAAACTCCATTGTATTGCGATAAATGTTGTATGTGCGCTCGATAGATGGCGTTGTACCTGTCTGAATCGCGCTATGGTTTCGTTACAGAGCGCAGTCTAAGTAGTTCTTTAAAATAATTCGACAATTTTCATTTGATAGCGCCATCTATCTATGAACAACCATTTCGAAACTAAAAAAATATTGTAGCGTTATTCGGAGAACTTAAGTTAGCCGGATTAGATAGTAGATTTATTATTGTTACTGAAACAGTTATTTAGGAAAATAGTTTATTAATATAACATAGACATAGTTACATTATGTAGTTGTTTACGTGTTATTTAGTTTAGTTACATTTAGTTTGTAAGTTAGTAGATATATAATATATTATTTAGTTATTTGTTAGTTAGTTTAGTTCTATTTCGTTTGTTAGATAGAGAATGGGTCCTAAGTAAAAAAGTAGCTGAAGTCCAAGAAATTATGAGGACACCTAAAAAAAAAGAAAGAAATACACTTACAAAAAATAAATGAGATCCCACCAAAAACATTACATGTAAAAAAATGCCAAGTCTCTCGATGCAGTCTTTCCATCGTAAAAAGTTTTGAGATCTCATAGAAGCCAAGTCCTATTCAAATTATTTTGTAGTTATAAATCAACATTTAGTAATTATATCAATAGTTTTCTTTATATTATAATTATAGTGACTTGGCAATGAGCACAAATTAAAAGCTGCTTGCTGCCTGGAATTAATGTGCAAATGTTACTGACGAGACCTGTGATCAGATTATTTGTTATGTGTGAATCATGATGGTCACTACCGACTACATGTTCTAATACAATAATTAAGATTACTTAACTTTCAACTCCTCCAAATATGCCGTTTTATTTGTTTCTTCTTGTGCTCATTGCCAAGTCACTATAATTATAATATAAAGAAAACTATTGATATAATTACTAAATGTTGATTTATAACTACAAAATAATTTGAATAGGACTTGGCTTCTATGAGATCTCAAAACTTTTTACGATGGAAAGACTGCATCGAGAGACTTGGCATTTTTTTACATGTAATGTTTTTGGTGGGATCAAATTGACCTGAGAACATAAGTATGAAACTTGCAGTCATTCAATTATGCAGAGATAAGAAGTTGGTTTAATAAAATTACCCTTCAATTTACTATTATTATTTTAATTGTCCTCAGTAAAAATCATAAACAATGTCCCAACCATACTACTTCTTTCTTCATAAATATGTATGATGATTTATGGAACTAAATTACTGTTTGTTCAACTTAAAATAGTATTGTTGGCATGGTAACAAAAAAAAGTACAAACACAACTATAATAAATTGTACCAAAGTTGTTTCTTAGATTAGAAATTGTATAATATTTGTAATTGTGAAATGATTGGCCTGATCCTCATAATTGTCTCATTAATCATAATATTATGCTATATTTAAAACAATACTGTGGAAAAAATTCTGTCCATTCCTAACAGGAGCAAATTTGCTAGTTAAATAAGTATAGAAAAGGGTACTTCCTTTAACAATGTTGGTACAAAAATTTGATAGATAAAAGTCTTTGTTTGTTACTGTTTGTTATTTTATACTGCTTTAAAAATAACTTAAATTTTGGCAAGATTTCTTTTCCCCTTTGGTAAAATCGTATGTAACGAGATGAAATCAAGCTTATAATACTATTTTATCTACTCTCATATCGTAAAATTCGAAATACAAAACTCAAAACGATTTTATAATGACATACTTTATACCATAGAGTATCGTAATGAAATTAAAAAATTAAATTATAACACTACTTCTCTAACAAAATAATGTTATAATAAAATTTTTTTTCATTATGATACAGTTTACAGATCATAGATACATCTATTTCATTTTTTTATCTGTGGCTGCGCGCGCTCTAGATGGGAATGTTGGAATTTTGACGTTTGTGTTTCGGTGGATGACATGGTGGATGTTTATTAGTGTTTATTAATTTTTATCTTTTATTTGATATGTTCATGTTCAATGAGAGTAGATAAAGTAGTGTATGTAACTGTACATAATTAGGTATTATACCACTCGTGTGATACTATTAAAAAACTCGCTTCGCTCGTTTTTTAAACTCACACTCGTGTATAATACCCCTCATTATGTACCAGTTACATAAACTACTATTATTTTAAAAGCATGACACAATCTAGAACAGTAAATACACTTCTCATCAAAAAAATCGAAACACTTTCGTTTTTATTGTTTTTGTCCTAATTTTTTACAAAAGAGAATTAATTCCATGAAAAAAAAACATTACTGTGTAGCTGGCAGTTTGGTCATTACAGTAAGAAGAAAAAAATCAAAATTCGAAATAATTTCATTTGTTTATCCTATAAATGAAATTAATCACTGTTTTGAGACAAATGTGTATTTAGGGTTGGAGTACGTTTCTCGTTTAAAAACTAAAAATTAGCGCTTGTTTTTAAACTTTCTGTTTCTTATTTCATTTACTGTGACTTTGGGACGTCTGAAAAAACTTTTTTTTCTAAAACATATGGATACTTCGCCCGCAGAAGCCGCCCAAGTGGTGGCATTGCTGGATTCTGGACTTAGTCAGCGTGTTGTGGCTGCAAGATTGCATCTAAGCTTATCATCTGTTCATAGAGTCTACAAACGCTATCGGGAGACTGGTTCGTTCACGCGCCGTTCAGGATCTGGCAGGAATCGGGTCACTTCTGAGCGAGATGATCGATTTATTGTAACAACTTCTTTACGAAATCGACGCCTTAACGCTTTTCAACTGCAGCAGCAGCTTCGCGTTGTACGAAGAGTAGCTGTAAGTGACTCTACAATAAGAAGAAGGTTGAAGGAACGCGGATTGGCACCGCATAAGCCAGCGAATGGGCCGAAATTAACTGCAGACCATCGAAGAGCGCGCCTTAACTTTGCACGCGAGCACCTAACTTGGTCATACCTTCAGTGGAGCAAAGTACTGTTTTCTGATGAGTGTAAAATTATGCTGTATGGTAACGACGGAAGGAACAAGGTCTACAGAAGAGATGGAGAACGCTTTGCACAATGCTGCATTGAAGAAAAGGTCAGCTATGGTGGCGGTTCGTGGACGGTTTGGGGAGGAATCAGCGCCGACGGTAAGACAGAACTTGCCTTTGTGTCTGGGCCACGGCTGCCTGCACTAAACTCTCATCGGTACATCGAACAGTGTCTTGAACCTCATGTGATGCCCTATGCACATTTTATTGGCAACGACTTCATATTCATGCACGACAATGCTAGAGCTCACACCGCGGGCGTCGTACGAGATTATCTTACCGAAGTCGGTATCTCCATTATGGTATGGCCAGCAAGAAGCCCGGACATGAATCCCATTGAACATCTATGGGATGAATTAAAGAGACGAATTCGAGCAAGAGATCCAGCCCCAGAAACACTTAGCCAGCTGCAAAATGCAATCCAAGAGGAATGGGATAATATACCACAACATGTGATCGTGACTCTCATCCGATCGATGAAGAACCGTATGGAAGCAGTAATAAGAGCTCGCGGAGGGAATACAAGTTATTAAATAAACGTTTCTTACATTTTTTTTTCATTTACGCGTGTTGTTTTACCCATTTCCTTCATATTCCATACAGGGTAAAAATTACTCATTATACAAAATACGAAACCTATGAAGACTTAATTTGAATTTAGAACATTAACATTAGGATTTAAAAACCTCATACTACTCACTATTAAATGACATTTTACATTTATTCCTAAATATACACATTTTTCTGATAATCCTTATCAAATCATAAACTGCGAGGTGTTTCGATTTTTTTGATGAGAAGTGTAGTTTCATAACTCTCTCTTCTGTTCCAGTTATTATTGATGTTATACTATACTACAAAAATGTGCAAAGATCTGAATATTTCAAAGGCAACTTGGACATTTCTAAATATAAAAACAGAATTAAATTATAAATGATATACAAGCATATACAACATGTAACATAATTAACGCACATCCTGAAATTAGTTTGTTCAGAATCGTTTACTGAATCGATTTCTATCATTTTTAATATAGGTAATTTTTTTTTTCAAAAATAATTAAAACTACGGAAATTCCCCTAGACCTCTCTACAGTCAAAACAAACTAAGATAGACCGTAAATCAAGGCAACAAGACTTAAAAGTGCAATTTTATTTGTTTTAATACAAATTCCGTCATTCAATACAAAAAAAAAGATAAATAAACCTTACTGCAAAATATATACATATAAATAATATAATAATATACAGGGTGAATTTTTCAACTGGGCGTGGATGGCTATTTTCGAAACTATGAGGAATATCGAAAAACGTTGAAAGGAGTCTCGAGGCCGATTTTGACGAAAACTTAAACTGCATCATTGGATTTTAGAAAAATCAATCATCCTAGCCAGGAATCGAACCTGCTGATTTTGGAAAAAAAATCATACAATATTACACCATTCGATAGTGTTGCTAATAAGGATCAAATTCTGGTAAGTAATCATATTCGGCAAACTTAAGGAAATAGCTGATTTTTATGAAATTACTATTTTTTCCATGTTACTTAATTTATTCGAAATTAATAAAATTTAAATGTTTTCAATGTTTCACTGGATTTGACGTCTCAACAATCCCGCTGTACTTAGCAATACGAAATTATGGAGTTGAACTAAAAATTGCATTATTTTAAAGAAGAAATGGTAACTTATGTTTCAAATACAGTCATTGCCTTGATGGTTGATCAGTTTTTTTGTAATTATACGTTTTCCTTAAGTTTGCCGTATATGATTACTTCCCAGAATTTGATCCTTATCAGCAACACTATCGAATGGTGTAATAATACAGGGTGTGATTTTTTTCCAAAATCAGCGGGTACGATTCCTGGCTAGGATGATTGATTTTTCTAAAATCCAATGATGCAGTTTTAGTTTTCGTCAAAATCGGCCTCGAGACTCCTTTCAACGTTTTTCGATATTCCTCATAGTTTCGAAAATAGCCATCCACGCCCAGTTGAAAAATTCACCCTGTGTAATAATATACATATAAACCAAAACATACTTTATTTTTACTGTAATTTGAATCTCAGTAGTAAAAATCCTAGTTACTATACAACTTAAAATACCTTACGACGTGACGATTTCGTAACATTATGTAAATTAATTATTATTATTACTGATTAGAAGCTATGACTCACAAATTTAATTCGGGTCTTTAACTTGTGATGTTACCCTACCCTACCCTGCACGGTAGCACGTGAAGCTCCATTCAAGGTGGAAATAAATCGGTCAATCCCGAAATATATTTATGTATCCTATGTCCTCCTTCCGGTCCGGGTGGAACGGAAGGGACTGTCAGACTTGTAATAACTCAAAATCCACCCTGTCCACCTTCGGTTGTCTTTTCGCGTTCCAGGGCGTATTTGGGCCCCGTCGGTTTGCCGACAGCTCCTTGAGGCGAGGCCTTGACTAGACGGCAGCGAGCTACCCATTACACGCCGCCCGTAAGCCCGCACCTACGGTAACCGGAAATCGCCCCGCTATGTCCAACGGGCGTCTCCCGCAGCGGTTGGTGGCGTGGTTGAGGATGTTTTCTCCCTTACGTGTTCCGCCTCCTCCTTTACTAGTATTACTGCGTTGCAAAAGGAGGTTACTGGTTCCCGTTGCCTCTCGCTGTCGCTCCGTAGCATGGCCTCTGAACTAGTGGCTAGCGTGAGAGATCGCCGCCGTCTATCGACTTCGTGAGGACACGGCGTTACTCCGCCCAAGCGGGGGTTACACCACCAACGTATGCTTCATCGTGTCCTCCAGGAGGTCCACACAGTGGTGACACCGGCAGACGTTTCGTCCTGCCGAATCCGACTCAGGTACCTCCCGAAACAACCGTGTCCGATGAAGATACCGTAAAAAAATAAATATGTAACCTACTTACCTACGAATATTGTTTCATGATACCTAGTTAAAGGTAAAATAAGCATGATTAATTATAAAGTTAAACTATATACAATAAATATTGATGGTACGGAATGGGCCGGTTTATTAGAAACAAGTTTCAAACCACAGGATTGGACAAACAATAATGCCAAAACCGACTATGACCACTTTTTATTTTGGTCGATATTTTCTAATTTACTCCCACGCATACATTTCAAAACGTTAAAGCGGTTATTATTTTCATCCGATATAAAAGTCACGTAATACTGGCCAATACAATCCACCTACACGACAGGTTTTGTTCTTCCAGGAATAATGGACGTTAAATAAACACATCGTAAACCATAACAGTTTGAGACATCACCGGATAACGCTACCAACAATACCGTCACACTAAACAGATACAACAGAGGTGGTACGACAATCATGCAACATTTGATAAGATCTTGACTTGATGGAATGCCCTCCAGCTCATTTCAATCTATTTCCTTGTAAGCATGCAAGAGTATCAATGCCTTTAGAGATGTTTGGAACTCGACACGAATTTTATTGATAAACCACACACTCCAAGGCTGCCGTGGGAACGCAAACATTGTCAAAGTTAAAATAATTTCATTGACAAGTTGTCAGTAATTATTTCGTCCATGTTATTAAAACATGACACAATAAATCAAATATTTCATGGTGGTAAGAACCTCCCATTGAGCCCCCATTAAATATTTTAGGAAGCAGACCCACAAGTTGTGTGTCACACAATGACTCGGCATAGCCTTATCTACTCACACTGGTGGTAGGTTACGAGTTACAGGTTTGCTCTAAAAATAAGGCCATGATATCTCTTTAGTTTACCTATAGAGATTAGCACCATTTTGCTTTTGTGTTACGGTAATAAATTCCATGTTATAAACAAAAATTTACTTCAGCGCATGCGGGTGGAATGTTACGCTGCGAAATGAACTCGTATGCAAAATGTAAATAAATACAACCCAGAATGAAATGCGCACCCAGTCTTGTGCGATTTTTTGGGTGTGGTGACTTGGTGAGTGAGTGAGAATTAAGAATCAAACACTATGCTTACGTATACTTGGATGCTAAAAGATAACCAGAAAGTCGGAAACTGTACTTGTATCGGTACTTAGTGTAGTAGAGACTAATAACGAAGCCGCAAGGGTAAGGAAAATCCTCTCAACCGACCAGGACCGAACCCTTGGAACGCTGAAAAAACCCGACAATACATATACACTCACGGACCTGGAAACCAGTAAGGTCCTTCTGGAGACTCACTTCCCCGACTGTAAACTCCTAGAGGACAGGACATGGGAGGCAGAACCAGACTGGACCCCAACGGATATGGACTGGTCCAGAGCCCACAGCATAATAACGGAAGACCGGATAAGGTGGGCCATTAACAATTTTCAGCCCTATAAGTCCCCAGGACTAGATGGCATCTTTCCGGCCCTACTACAGTGGGGGGTTGCACACCTACTACCATGCCTGATGGAGATCTATCAGGCCTGCATAGCACTTAGATATATACCCCAAGCATGGCGGGAGGTAAAAGTCATCTTCAAACCCAAATCTGGAAAAAACGGACTACACCCAACCCAAGGCTTATCGACCTATAAGCCTCACATCTTTCCTACTGAAGACCCTCGAGAGACTCTGTGATAGGTATATCCGAGACGGACCTCTTCGGGAAAAACCGCTTCACAAACAACAGCATGCATACTCCACGGGCAGATCAACGGAATCCGCGCTACATAGCGTAGTATCTAAGATTGAATGTACAGTGGACCACAAATGCTCAGCACTGGCCGCCTTTATTGACATTGAGGGCGCCTTCGACAAAACCACGTGCAACAGCATCAACATGGCCTTAGACAGGCACAACATAGACCCGACCCTGAGCGGATGGATCAGCAACATGCTCAAGCAAAGAGCTGTACAACGACTCTACAGCTTTCACGTTTCTTTGGAACCACCCTAAGCCTATCAACTGAAACCAAATACCTGGGCATCTTTTTGGATAAACAGCTGAATTGGGCAAAACACATCCACTACATCACTACAAAAGCCAGCATATCCCTGTGGCAGTGCAAGCGAATGCTTGGCAGGAATTGGGGGATCAGTCCCAAGACCACTCACTGGCTATATACCACTGTCATACGATCAACAGTCACGTACGGCTCATTGGTCTGGTGGCCCAGAACAAACCTGAGCACAACCCAAAAAGACCTCGAAAAGCTGCAGCGATTTGCCTGTAGGGCAATTACCAGCTGTATGAGAACTGCACCCACCGCTGCCCTACAGGCAATGCTTGGACTGCCACCTCTACACCTCATCGTGCAGAAAGAAGCGGCCCTAGCCGCCTTTAGGCTTCATGCCTTGGGAACCCTAAACAAAGACTCAAGAATTAAACACACACGAATCAAGAATGATGCGATCGAACAACAGCCTATGATGGCATCACCCTGCGACAAAGCCCCAAGACAATACCACTTTGCAAAACACTACAGTATCACACTTGCAGAAGAGCAATGTGACTACTCAGGCCCGAAAGAGCTGAGGATATACACAGATGGATCAAAGAATGACTCCGGAACCGGGGCTGGAGTTTTCTCACACGACCTTAACATAAATATATCCAGCCCGCTGGGAATGTACAACACCGTCTATCAGGCGGAATGCATGGGCATTATACAAGCAGCTTATGCGATAGAGGCCAGAGGAGTTACGGACACCCATATACGTATACTCTCTGACAGCGCCTCAGTCCTTCAATCGTTGGAGAAACAATATACCACTTCAAGCTTAATACTAGAATGTCACAATGCACTAGAACGTCTAACGGTATCTAAACGCAACAAAGTGACACTACAATGGATTAAAGGACACAGCGGATCACTGGGCAACGACGCGGCTGATGAACTAGCTAGGAGAGCATCCAGCGCATCAGTTTGCGGACCTGAACCCATTATACCCATCCCCTTCAACCAGATACGTAGATGGCTGCAGGAGCGCATCCTCACACAAGCAGAGAGATTGTGGACCTCGACACCAGGCTGCAGGCAATCCAGGGAAGCTCTGCCATCCTTAGATGGCAGGCTAACCAGGCGTCTTTTACGCCTGGACAGGACCGGCATGCGTCTGCTGACAGGGACCATAACGGGACACTGCTCCCTAAACAAACATTTCCACACAATAGGCATAACGGACAGTCCCCTGTGCAGGGCTTGCATGGAGACTGAGGAAACCGTTGCACATGTGCTCTTCGAGTGCACAGGTGTCACCCAGATCAAGACAGAGACCCTCGGGACACCCAGGACTTACACAGATGTTCTCCACAGACCACAGAACCTGATCAACTTCTGGAGGGAGGTGGGCTGGTTGGTATAAGCCACCAAAGGCCACTATGGCCCACGCACAATGGTCCACATGAAGGACTAAGTGCGGAAACCATAACCCCTAACATAGAACACATCGGTACTTAGTTTAAGAAAAACAAACCGATCTCCCAAGGCCGCAAAGCTGCTCTCAAAGTACGAAACACGAGAGTAAGCGGCCTGAGCAACAGTTAGGTAACCCAAGTTACCGGTGCATGACGATTGTCAATTGATTGTAAACTGAACTCACTAGCCACCTATCCTATCAATCATATCATTAGATACGTTTAATTTAGTTATTACGTGAGGAAAATGAAATGAAAAACGAGTGGAAATGCTCACTCATGACACCCATACAACGTCAAGGCAAGGCCGTGGATTGAATATGTTTTTATTGTGAACCAAAATGCACAAGTAAAAAATTATATCTGATCATCTATCTCTAGAGTACTGAAAATGGTATCGGCCCTGACTTACGCGTTGTTGGTTTGAACTTTGAACCCAGGCAGGCGCCTTACTTTGTGTAATTTATTTAATTACCACTGCTCTCGAAACATTGCCATTTCATCATGCCCTAGAACTATAAATTCGAAGATGTGTGACATCTACCACCCCGCATTGGGCCTGCGTGACGGATTTTTGCCCACTCTCTCTTACAGAAAGGAGGCCTGTGTCCCATCAATGCTGATGATATTATAAAGGTAGTGGAAATATAATTTGGTAATTATTCGGTTCAGTTATCGTATCCTATCAACACACTTGTTACGTGTTTGTGTATAAGACAATATCCCGATATGACTGACAATCAATAAGTTAATCGAAAACATGGCCCCGACCGGCCTAACGGGAACTTAGTAACGGAATATCATACCAATTCCAACGGCCTTGGTATCTGAATATCATGCTATTTGATAACGATACTGTACTGAAAGTGTTTCGGCATGCATGTCCTGTTATCTTAGGATGTTTTAAAAACTAAAAAAAGAAATAATAACATTTCGGCACTAAAGTTAGGGCTTGATCCTCAAAATCTAATAGTCCCCTGCTTTTCTTTACATTCATTGTTCTATATAATATGAACATTGCTTCTTGTTGGTCATGCTATGATTCACGTTATTAAATTAATGCATTAGAACTTTATTTGTTTAGTTTTATTGTTCATATTCGTATGAAATGATGCCTCACATTCGCTTTACGAATGTGAAAATTAAATCCTAATGTTCAAGGTTCACATTTATATGATATGTTGAAGTCAAAGTGCGCTTTATGAACCTTGCCCTAGATCATCATAATTATCCTTTTCTGACATTTTTTCTTCTTTTTTTTGCAGAATAGCAATTTATCATGGTACACGGACAGCCCGGAGCTAACGCCATGCTTTCAGAAGACTGTGCTCGTATGGGTACCGTGCCTGTACCTATGGGCAGCGGCGTTCCTTGAAACCTACTATATACTAAACAGCAAAGAAAAAAACATACCATGGAATTTATTAAATATCAGCAAACTGTTCATAACTTGCCTTCTCATAGTGTTAAAGTTTGTGGATTTGGGTGTCACTGTCCACACCTCATCACAAGGAGAGACGAAAGTGTTTAGTGCTGATTATTATAGTCCAATTGTAAAGATTTTAACATTTGTGAGTATGATTTCAATTTATTATTTTCTTACTTAACCTCAGGTTCTGAAAATCTTTTTAATACACAGCTGAGTTGGAAGTGTTCTGTTGGATGCCTAGGTTGAGCATTGTGTAATTGACTTGTTGTACTTTAAAATTGGAGGCCTTTGTTCAGCAGTCGACGTCTTCCAACTGATGACGATAATGACGTGGAAACTACGTGTTTTCCTACTCCTTCACTATTCTTCGCTTTGCTGAATAATTTCGTTGCAGGATCCAAGACGTTTCAGTTTTGAATTGGAAAAGACAAAAAAAAACTATAATTTTAAATAATTATGGTGCTACAGCCCCAGTCACAAGACATAATAACAACTATGAAAGTACTGTAGAATGTAGATGTGTATTCCAAAGCGTAACACGTCGAGCTTCATTGTCTCGGCGCCTGGTAGTTGCTACTGTTGACTCTGGCTTTCAGAAGTTGCAATGGTTTGGGAATAGTGCGATGGGATAGTCCCAAAAAAAAGGACGATCATAAAATTCTCAGTAGCATCCTGAAGTCTGTTTTTGTACCCAGCAGATTGCAATAAGCTCACCACCTTGATAACTTTTGTCTAATCATAATTCACCGTGTATTTATATTCACCATACCTAATTTGCAATCGTCTCGTTCGCTATCGAAAAGTTAAATCAAACAGCCTGATTGGAAAAAGGTTGGGTTGATAAGCATTATTCAGTCACTAACAGTAAAGCACAATAATTTTATTTAGTAAGTAAGCGTCATACACAACTGACTCAGCATTTTTTGTTAAGGACACTTTCGTCGTTTCGCTTTGTTACCTAGTTACTTTACTACAAATGAGTTGTTTGTTATTTGTCCTTCATACAATTCTGTATTACCAGCTGTTGCCATGCCAACGGCTACACCCGCTATAACCCGGAAATTTTCCCACGGGAACATAAAATCAGAATAAAACCTAAACTATTTGTTAATCCAAGGTACAAACTGATTGTGTCCTACCAAATTTCATCCAAATACGTTCAGTAGTTTTTGCGCGAAAGAGTCACAAACATCCTAACATACTTTCACGTTTATAATACGTAAGGCACTAGATAAGTTTTGAGATTTCTTTATACTATCGAAAGTATAAGCGTCAAATTGTCACCGATAATAGTGCCTCTAATTAGTAGTCAGTATCAAATAAAAAAATATTTTTAACTACCCGCAATTTTATTTTGTGAATTTTTCTTTGCTTTAAGATGTCAGAGTTAACGCGTCGTGATTTTCGTGCAATTATGCTCTATAATTTCAAGCGGGGTTTGAGTGCTGATGACTGTATCAGTGAATTAAAATTTGTGTTTCGTGAGAAAGCTCCATCCCGTAGCTCAGTGTATCGGTGGTATAAACAGTTCCAAAGAGGAGATTTTAATCTGTCAGACGATTCTCGTTCAGGAAGGCCTGTCGAAACAGTGACTTCGGAAAATGTAGCAGCCGTTATGGAACTAATTGAGCTAGATCAACATGTAACATACAAGCAGATAGAGGAGCTCTTGAAGATTAGTGCACCATCAGTTCACACTATTTTACATGACCATCTTCAAGTTAGAAAAATTTGCACGTTGTGGGTACCTCACCTTTTGACAGCGACCCAAATGGAATACCGTAAGAAATGGTGTAAAAAAATGCTTAATTTGTTCGATGGTGGAAAATCTCCTAATGTTAATTCTATAGTAACAGGTGACGAATCATGGCTGTATTACTATGACGTCAAATCTAAATCCAAAAATAAGGTATGGATTTTTGAAGATGAGGAACAGCCCACCGTTGTTAAACAGTCTCGATCCGTGAAAAAGAAAATGGTCGTTGTTTTTTTTGGCAGAAGGGGTATTATTAAAAGAATATGTCTTGATGAACAGAAGACCGTTACGGCGAAATGGTACACAGAAGTTTGTCTACCTCAATTGATCGAGTCTCTCAAAAATCTGCGACCAAACTCACGCCTTGACACTTGGCGGCTCTATCATGACAACGCACCAGCACATCGCGCTCAACTCACTCAAGAATATTTGAGCCGTACTGGTCTAATTCAGCTTGAGCATCATCCCTACAGTCCTGATCTCGCACCGTGCGACTTCGGACTCTTCCCAATGATAAAGGATAAACTGAAAGGTCAACGGTTTGCCAGTGATAACCAACTAATTCAAGCTTGGGACTTGGCGTGTGAGGAAGTCTCTGAAGAAGTGTGGAAGAAAATTTTTGATGATTGGTTTCGACGCATGGAAAAGTGTATTGCAGCCAACGGAAATTATTTTGAAAAACTCTAACATTTAGATATGAAATCTCAAAACTTATCTAGTACCCTACGTATTAATTAAGTAGTAGGAAGTAGGATTAGAGTTACATTTCAAGTAATTTAATAACGTTTCCATATAGGAAACGCTATCAAATTACTTGACGGTTTCACTCAATTCAAAATCAACTAAAAATATTGACAAGTAAGTGTAGATAACATTTGTTTACCTTCAAACTAGGTCATTCACATCCATAATATTAAACCAACTCGTATAACAAGTAGGCACGCATAGTCAATTGAGGTTTGCAATTGATAGCCAATACTTGTCCTAATTCCTAAATGCTAATTAATTATGACCGATCAGGCATACCATGACTAATATATTCACTGTCGTTATGTGTTAAATTAATTTTTTATTTACTGCCTATGCCTATAATTCATAGTTGACTAATTATAATAGTCGATAAAATGTCCCTGAATTATTATGGTTAAGAATTACTTAAAAAGGTATTCCGAGATTTCTACTGTATAAGTTTTTTTATACTTACTTATTAGTCTAAACGCACTAAAATATTAACAGCCTATTATATTCCCATCATTTTTTTTAAACCAATTACCTACCATCACCTTTTTATAATGTGTAGGTACTTCTTATTTATATACAGTTTCATCATCATGTAAGCCGTAAGCCCTTTCGTCGGGTATTAAAATAATTATAAAAACCTTGAACAAATTGTTGACCACACATACCTATTTCGACAAAAAAAAGTTACATCACCCGTAACCTATTACACTATTATTTATGCCACCTCGAATGTCGAGGCTCGACTGACCGCTGTGTACGGAACTCGGCGCTCTCCACGAAACGGATCTTCAAGCTATTGACCTTCACTGTGATATAATCAGGGTTGGCATGATTAAAACAAGTTGTTTTAAAACACATGTTTAAAACAGTGTTTAAAACAGTTTTAAATTAAACAGTGTTTTTTATTACATGTTTAAAAACAAAGATTAAAACACGTTTAAAACATTGTATAAAACAATAAGAAAAAAAACATGTTTTAAAACTATTTTTTAATGGCGCATAACTGGATATAAAATGAAAATAAAGTAATATTAGAGTCTGAATAGTTCAACATAAAACCAGTTAAGTCTATACTATTGCTATGTAATATTTTTTAACTTTAATTGGCGTTGTAATTAATTATTTTAAAAAATACCTATATATACATACTACATATAAAAACTAAAATTAAAAGTAAAATATTAACTAAAACGTTATTTTTTTGTTTGTATTTTATTCAATCAAACAAATATCTAAGTACCAGGATTTGTATGGGACACCACCTATTTTTGAAATTTTAGCACAAAATAATTACCTAACAACTTTCATTAATAATAACAATAGTTATTACAAAGTTATTAAAAAAAACATAATAGTGATCTTTAATGTCGGCTGCCGAAAGAAAGTACCTAATTCAAAGGATTAATGGTAATTCCCCTATATTTTTTATCTATTAGTAGAATAGTTCATAGATAAAAGGTAATTCCCAGGAGCCGGGGAATTACCTTTGAACAATGCGCCGCAGTCGCCCGCCGCCGCGCCCCGGTCCCGCTAAGATAGTCACCCAATTTAAAAATCAACAATAGTACATACGGGGTGAATATGATATGAAGCGTTCAGTATGAATGTTTACCTTTTGATAGTTTTTTTGTAAATATTTAATTAATTATGGCGAATTTCTATAGATGTAGTGTAGAAATGAAACATAGTCGAATTAATTTAAAATAATGCCCTAAACTAAAAAGAACAAAAAAAACACTTGTTTAAAACATTTTGAACTGTTTGTTTTATAAAATTTAAAAAAAACTGTTTTTTTTCCAACCCTGGATATAATCACAATCAGTGGTAAATCTTTATAAAAACTTGAATACGAGATAAAAACGGACTTTGACCGGTTAAATACAGCTTCCATTTTGCAGTACAACACTAGAATCATTCATTAAAATTGTGCTGCATATTTTTTTTAATGTTTATTAAAGTTGTCTCGATGGCTCTTCCTCCTCCATAATAATTATTATCATAACATAACAAAGAGGCAAAGTCATTCCCCACAAACGATAACGTTACTTACTAACAATGTTAATTGAGCATTATTTCACAGTAATTAATTTCAGTTAAGTTCTCAGCAGTAACTATCATGTTATTAGTCATCTCTTGGTTACTGTTTATTTGTACAATCGTTCAATGGTTCAACGCGAAGCAACGTTTGTCTGTCGATCGTCTAAAAATAAAGCTACAAAAGTTCGTAAACCGTCTGTTTTTCGTGGATTAAATAATGTTGAGAGCAACTAAACGTCAGATGTTTATTAACCCAGAGAGGGTTTGCATTTTAGGTTAATTAATTTTATTTTCTTTCGCAGGGTTTATCAGCAACGTTATTGTACTACAATCGAAAGTATGGTATGAGAGCATCAGGAGTGCTCTTCTTCTTTTGGATACTTTTGATACTGGCCGGTCTGCCGGAGTTGCAGACCGAGATCAAAGCACACAACAATCTTTCCGACGATGAAAATGTTCAATATAACTTCGTTAGTTACATGGTGTATTATCCCCTGATAATACTTATGTTTATATTGAATTGTTTCGCCGATTTACCTCCGAAAGATTCGCCTTACAAGTATGATAAGGTAATTTAAATGCTACATAATATTAATTTTTTTCATTACTTCTGGACTAAATTTTACTAACTTGCTGTAAAAGATAAGGGGAAACACTAAGGTAGAAAATAATATGACTGTAAGAAGTAGAATTACTGACTTAGGTCACAATGGCTACACATCAAGCAATGGATACTTTCGGATAAAATAAAATCAAGTACCCATTTCTGAACTTTTAGCAATTTTTTGATTGTTTATTTGTGGAACATATAAGATAGCAATGATAACTGTTCCTACATTAATTACCCTACTCTAAAAAAAAAATTTCCTATAATTATTTATATTGGTACATATGTTTAGTTTTCCTCTATAAACGAAGATATCTCAGAACGAACAACGCCTTATGAGATGGGTATAAAGAAAAAAAAAAAAAATGGCAGGAATACATTTTACCAAAACAAGTTATTCTTCTTTATTTTTGGAATTAAGAATATAATATCTTTATTGCGTTATTAGAAGCGATTTTTTGTACAAGAATGTCAAATTACGTCAGCGTAAATACTTAACTAGTTTTTAAATGTTGGCCTTGTCGTTTCTTGTATTTATTGTTATTTATATTTGTAATTATTTTATGATTTAGAACCAATGTCCGGAAAATGCGTCGGGATTCCCCAGTCGTCTCACATACAGCTGGTTCGACCCACTTGCCTTGACAGGGTTCCGTAGAAGTTTGACTGAAGAAGATTTGTGGGCTCTGAACCCTCAAGACTCTTCTACAGAAGTTGTGCCAAAGTTTGATAAATTTTGGGCAAAGTCTTTGAAGAAACGAGAAATGTAAGTAAACATATCCAATTTTTACGCGTTCCATAGTCCTCTAAGAATCCCTGTTATCTCCAAGCAACAGTTTTGATTGAGATACAAATTATATTATGTAAAAATTATATGATGTCGTACTATGCAGTATTCTATTCTTTTGCTTAAGCAATAGAGTATAATTTATAAAGAACAAGTGTAGCAACGTTGGTGAAGTGTCAATTTTAGACCCGCTGGTCCCGCCTGAAATGACTAGTTGACAACCTTACTATTTTAATTTCCACAAACACGTGAAAATCACTTGTGAATGTGTTCACGATAAAATCGCACCTTTAAAAGATTTTTTTTTATCTCTTTCATCAATTTTGACGTTTCAAGGCAAAAGATACTGTGAATGTGTGTTCCGGTTAAATCAATGTTGCACGTACATAAATACAAGTTTACAAATGTTATGCTTTCAATGGACTGCTTTGCAGAACAATTGAATTACCTACATATTTTTTCCCACATGCTCAGCAAGTCTAATAGACATACAATTCAAAAAACATTTACATTAGATAGAACGTCCAGTCTAAAGAAGAATACATAATTATTATATTTGACATTGACAATCAGAAATTCTTGACATAAAAAAAAATATCTCAACTCAATGTCTCTTACTGAGATCTTATAATTTAATTGCAGCCGTAACGCCACCAAGGCAACATATCGTAAGACATCAGCCAGCGTGAACTTCAAGCCTGAGTCAGAAAAGAAGCCCGCCTCCATCCTACCAGCACTATGCCTAGCGTTCGGAGGGCAATTCTTGTTTGGCGCGATGCTCAAACTGTTCAACGACGTCCTAATGTTCTTATCACCTCAATTACTCAGGTAACATACACTATTTGCGCTAGTCATAGTATGGACTAGATAATATCATTTTCACCTGATTCACATGATCCTCGATATTGCCGCATACTGACTTAGTAAGATAAAATTTATCACACGATAATAATTAATCCCTCCAATAATGCAACTCATTCACGGATTTTTTTAGACTTCTCATAGGATTCGTCCAGGGTGGTGAACCCATATGGAAGGGTTACGTTTATGCAGTTGCACTTCTTGCCTGCGCCACGGTGCAGACTATGCTGCTGGCGCATTACTTCACAAGAATGTATCTTGTGGGCATGAGAATAAGGACCGCTCTTACGAGCGCCATCTACAGGAAGTCACTTCGAATGTCCAATTCAGCAAGAAAAGAATCCACTGTCGGAGAAATCGTCAACCTTATGTCTGTTGATGCTCAAAGGTAATGTAACGATTTAGGTACCTTTTTCTATGATAATAGCTGCTGTTCATAATGGTCTAAGATTTTAATGCAAAATCTAAATATATATAACTCAAAGGTGACTGACTGACATATTGATCTATCAACGGACGGCCCAAACCACTGGACGGTCGGGCTGAAATTTGGCACGCAGGTAGATGTTATGACGTAGGCATCCGCTAAGAAAGGATTTTGATCAATTCTACCCCCAAGCAAGGGGATAAAATAGGGGATGAAAATTTGTATGAAACTTTTTTAAGTTCTGACATCCACGCGAACGAAGTCGCGGACACAGCTAGTATACTAATAAAAAGTTCACAAGTTTGAGTTGAAATACATGAACAGTTTTGCTGAAACCAATTAAATATTGTTATATTCAGTCAAGGTAAGTGCCTACGTCACAGCGATCTCATCAACACATCTAACATTGAGATATACAGGCAGAATGTGTGAACAGTATTACATTTATGATATTATTATTCAGTCTTATCAGAAACCTAGTAACCAACAGGAGAGCTTAAGTGTTGATAAAAAAATACTAAACAAATAGCTTCTTCAACATTTTATTTTTATTTGTTGCTATGACAGTTAAATAAACGTTATCATAATTATCATGTATCACAATCTCTCTTAGTTTACTTGATGCAACCACCCAAACATTTTACCAAGGGTACACTATGCACTGATGGGCGTAAATAGTTGATAGAAACTTCACACTCGTACACAACCCATAAGTATAACTAATGCTATTTGCATTAAAACAGCTCCCATACAAACACCGTCTTACCTTACCATAAAGAGTTCAACATCCATTGAATACTTGTTAAAAAAGGAAGTATAAACTGCAAAACGGTATTTGACGTTGATATAAGGGCGTTTTGCAGCTACACTTTAACAAGTTTTCAATAGATCGACTGACGAAATTTATTTCTAGAAAGTTTACTTAACTTTACTTACACTTTACAGATTCGTGGAGCTCACTGCATACTTGAATATGATATGGTCTGCGCCGCTGCAAATTGCTCTTGCCCTCTATTTCCTCTGGGGAATCTTAGGTCCCTCTGTACTTGCCGGTCTAGCAGTCATGATCATACTCATCCCGGTCAATGGACTCATCGCCAACAGAGTGAAAACCCTGCAAATAAGGCTCATGAAATACAAAGATGAAAGAGTCAAACTTATGAATGAAGTACTTAATGGAATAAAGGTAAAACATATTATTTTTTGCAGCAAAAAGGAGGATCTATTACTGTTTCGTTTTCTTGATGGTCAGTGTTAGTGGGTATCATCTAATAACAAATACGCTTACCAAGACCCGCAAAACTTTTAAAAACCTTTAAGTCTATACTAGTATAATAAAAATATTATACTACAAAGAGTAAATTCGTTGTGAATGCATGCTATGTCTTGGTATTGATCAACCAAACTCGACCTTGCGGCCAACGTACTTAATCGATAACACTGTTATTATAAATACAGTGAAAGCAGATAAGTAATGATCCAAATTTTATTTATAGAGTAATAAAAAAATCTTTTCACTTTTTATTTTCTCTTTGTTACTAACTACAACAGAGCAGAATATTTTCATTAAGAATTAAAAATAAGTTTCATTATGCTCATCCAGTCGGCTTATTTGTTACTTATAACAGAAAATATACTACCTACAACATTATGTGTCGTAGGTTTCATAGCTTGTCCAAGGAATTTACAGATAAACCATTCCTCGAACAAGCTTTATGACATCTCAGTTTTGCCTAATTTGCTTGAGACCATACACAAGATGTTACCAATCCTCTTTCATAATATGGTGCAATAAACTCCAAACTGAATAACAATATAAATTACATGACTTGCTAAAAATCAGTACAGCACTTCTTTAAAAAGTTATCCGATTTCACCATATTGAATAACATTTCCGATAAGAATTCGTGGCCGCTATGTTATCTCCTCACAAACATATCTTATTTGATTCTCCTGATACCACTAAGCAAACATCAAATACTACTGTAGTTAATATCTCTAAACAAGTGTCTTTATATCAATATGGTATAAAGAATACTATCTTCCTAGTTTTAGGAGTCCTTAATCCTCTTATCGTAATAAATACTTATTTCCTTGTAAATATGTATCTTCACAACTGATTTTAAAAGTAATTCTGATTAATTTAAACATACCCAAGATATATGAGAAACTCGAACTCCTAGTGTGGGGCAACGATTTAAAAATAAAACAAGCTAGCAGCATCTTAAATAGTTTTAATATGGATGCTCTAATTAATTCAGTTTCTCTTTTGAACTTTTTTATTTTCAAGAACTAAATACGTGGCGTATTTCTTATATAATTTCTTAATAAGCTGCATCAGACGGTGCGATACGCAACTATATTGTCGTACATATTGCATGAGATTTTATCTAGTTACGTGGGTGCACTGACCTCTTTGTGCAGAGCTACTTTTGGAACCTTATAGACTAGACTATTGATTAACAATATCAAGTATTTACTGTACTTTTAGCTTAGAACTAGAATCAGAAACAACTAGTACATACTAAATGCATGTCAAAACTTTTTTTTTCATCGGATTTGACAACCTTATTGATCTATTAATCGCAAACTGCTGAGCATGAGTTCCTGGATTCGATTTTCAGGATGGAGAAAGTGTTTTGGGGTTTTTCCATTCGAATTTCTAAGTATTTGCCATGCCACAGTCATTGTTGATGCTAATAGACTCGCTCCCTATTAACTGTTAACTATTTTTGATACATCATCGTCTATTTTTTTTATTTCAGGTTCTTAAAATGTATGCCTGGGAACCAAGTTTCGAAGATCAAATTCTTAAAATAAGAAACAAAGAAATGAATGTTCTAAAACAGACTGCTTATCTCAACTCTGCTACCTCGTTTATTTGGTCTTGCGCACCTTTCCTGGTAAGCGACTTATCATTTATCTTACTGAAACCTTGATGCAGTGTTACTAATTCAACAACAGCTAAATCAAGATAATAAACATCTGTAAAATAAAACTATAATAATATTAATTCAAAAGAGATCCTTATCGTAATCTACAAATAACGGTGTATCTACGAATGTGTTGGATTTTTCCTATACAAAGTGCGTCATTTTTTTTTGAAATTTCGTGGTACTTTATATTACATAAAGATATTGTTTTCATAATAACCGAAATTACTTCATGCCATCGAAATTATTTTGATAAAACTTGATCCACAATCACAGCCGCTAATCAATGTAATAAAAATTATGTCATTGATTTAGTAATGATAGCCAGATAGATTACACATTTATACCAGTCTTATCAGTTTTAAATGTCTCAATATTGTTATTGATGAGCGTTGTTGCTTTCATATCGTTTTAATAAGATTTACCTACTGATAACACACTGACTTTGTAGTTTACAAAGCTGCAATAAGATAACCCCCTAAGGAGGTAAATAAATGATATAGTACTTTGTACGAGCCTTATTAGTTGCTGTTGTGTTCTGTCTTTGTAAGTTACATAAAGCTCTGTTAAGTTTAATAATTATGTGATGTGAAACTAAACGGGGGCTTAAATAATTTTGTTTGTTTTCAAGGTGACCTTCCTAACCTTCTTCACGTTTCTGATTACGGATCCCGAGAAACATATCCTGACAGCTGAAAATATATTCGTGTCGATGTCTCTGTTTTACACAATGCACTTGCCCCTAGGTTTACTGCCACTCATCGTGGTATCAGTGATCGAGGTAGTGCCCCGACGTGCTCTCCTTTATACATCTCCACATGAGGCTATGGTTCTTTTACATACAGACACACTAACACGCATATATCTCGTACTTAATATTACAATTGAAGAGTGACAGTGCATATTTCAGTTTACGTTGTGTTCCGTGGCTGCTGAAACGCGTTTGGTTTATTTGTACGTTCGTTCGCTCGTCGAGTCTCGATAATAGGTGGGATGGAGACCGAGGACGAGCGCACGTACAAAGTGCCGCCAACTAGCACAACGTAAACCCCGTAAGCCTCAGTCCAGCCGCTTGCGCGGGCCCTTGTTATAATATAACTCATGGAATGGTGTCGTAGGTGTCGCTGATGTCGTTCGGATGCTTTGTACTGGTAAACGATACCGAAGTGCTGGACTCTAAGAGAGCTTTCGTAGCGTTGTCTCTTTTCAACATTCTGCGTTTCCCACTGTCAATGCTGCCTAACGTTATATCGAATGTTGTACAAGTAAGTTTATCTTAATAGATTATTTTGTCTGTGTGCAGTGTGAAGCTTTATTTGAAGAAGTCAATGTTTGTGTCAAATGAAAGTAATATTACCAAATGCAAATGTGGGGTAAAAAACAAGACGCACATTTGTAATAAAAATTAAGTAAGCAAGTATGTACTTACTTAATTAATAATATTCCAGGAGCCTGCATTTGATATAAATTTTCTGATGTAGGTAGTGGTTACACAATCATAAATCGACCCATTATTCAAATTTTCTGTTAACTTTTCTCTGATCAAGCAACTAATTATAATTTTAACAACTTGCTTATACTTTACTTTATCGTTTTAATTTATGACAAATAAATACTTTATTTATTGGTGTGGAATGTCTGATGCAAAGCTTGGTGTGGATAAATATGTAGTTATACATGTTGTGTTGCTAACATTCTTATAAAATACACATTTTCTGTACGACTAACATATTTCTGCATTTTTAGACTTCCGTCGGTATAAAGAGGTTGAACAAGTTCATGAACTGTGATGAACTAGACATTTCATCAGTTGAACACGACCCTAAAGACCGTAAGTATTATTTTCAACCTTTTGTTCTTATGGATCATAATCCTGTCATTTGTTTCATAATAATACCCGATATTTCAGCTAACCCCATCGTAATAGAGAATGGCCACTTCACATGGGGCGATCAGGACGCGGAACCGGTTCTGAAGAACCTCAACTTGCACGTACCTCGCGGCTCTCTCGTCGCCATCGTCGGCGCTGTGGGCTCCGGAAAGAGCTCCTTACTGTCTGCCTTGCTTGGAGAAATGAACAAGATTTCTGGACGAGTGAACACATTCGGTACGCCTTAAAAGAAAGCACAATAATTAATTCAAATAGTGTTCAGGTAACTGATTTGTCCTTTAAATTTCAGGTAGCATAGCGTATGTGCCGCAACAAGCGTGGATTCAGAACGCGACGCTTCAGGATAACATTCTGTTCGGCAAGCCGCTAGACAAGCAGAAGTATAATAATATCATCGATGTGTGCGCTCTCAAACCTGACTTTGAGGTCTTACCTGGTGGAGATCAAACTGAAATCGGCGAGAAAGGTAACGTATGATTTAACTACGTACTATTATCACGGCGTGGTTTATCCAGTTTTCATTGCGACGGTCTACTTCTGTACGCAGGTATAAACCTGTCTGGCGGGCAGAAACAGCGAGTGTCGCTAGCACGCGCGGTGTACTGCGACGCTGACAACTACTTCCTGGACGACCCGCTCAGTGCCGTGGACTCGCACGTGGGCAAGCACATCTTCGATCAGGTGCGTGTTGTACTGGGGGGGGGGGGAGTAGGTCAGCGGGAACAGACAGTCACAGCTCTCTGTTCACAGGTGCTGGGACCTACCGGGCTGCTGAAGAACAAGACGCGCGTGTGGGTCACGCACAACGTGTCGTACCTGATGCATACAGACCTGGTAGTGGTGCTGAAAGATGGAGAGGTGTCTGAGACCGGCTCCTACCAGCAGCTGCTTGAGAAGAAGGGCGCCTTCGCAGATTTCCTGCTGCACCATCTGAGTGACGCCGAACGTACCTCACCCGAAGGTAACTAGCATAAATGGTAACAGCCCGTTCACAACCTTGCCACTGTGAGCAGTCACTTGGCGCGGATCAGCGAACGGTAAGATCAAATGTATAGAAATATTTCAAACACGCCACGTGGCGCCGCCAGTGGCGAATTTGCGTACTTACAAAATAACCATAGTAACTAATATATTCGTTCCGCTCATGGCTTGGACCAAAATCGTAAACGGGCTGTTAGTATTGAATAGTTTTGTGTCTTTGATTAAGGGTGCTTGTACACGGCGCATGTAACCCGCGCAAGTAAAGGTGCGGGTTACCCGCGCGAGTAACATGCGCAAGCTACTTGATCAAGTTACCCGCGGGGTGCTTGTACACGGCGCATGCAACTCGCGCAAGTAAACGTACGGGCTTGCGGTTTACCCGCGGTAACATGCGCAAGCTACTTGATCAAGCTACCCGCGAGGTGCTTGTACACGGCGCATGTAGCTTGAACATGTTGAGGCACTTGTGCCGTTACATGCGCCGTGTACAAGCACCCTAAGTGTAACGTGTCATACCAATACTAATTGATCTAAACATCTTTTCAGAGTTGGACGAATTAAAACAGGATCTTGAAAGCAAACTTGGTACTGAATTTCAGACCAAGTTACAGCGAGCTCGTTCCCTTTCCGAAAGTGCGTCAGAGTCAGAACCGGCAGCAGGTAACTACAGCTTATTAAATACGTAATGATATAATAACTAATTCATAAGAATATTTCATTTAATAGTTAAATGTACATTTGACATTGGTTACAACAACGATCAAACAGAAAAACGATCAACGAAAAAGGGCGACGTAAACCAAAGATTCGTATGGGTGTACCCATACGAATCTTTTGTTTACGTCGCCCTTTTGACCCAAATGAAATTAATGCAATTCAAGAATTGTGACGTAATTTCATGTAACTGTTACCGGCCAAACCCGATTTTAGGACAAACTAATTTCGCTTAGGCTCAACTAGTTCTTGGGCGGTGCACCGACGTGTCCTCACGGCGGCGATAGGCGGAGACCTCTCACGCCCGGCATTGGTTGCGGCCATGCTGCGGGGCGAGTGGGAAGCGGTCTGCTCCTTCTGCGAGGCAGTAATGCTCGTGAAGGAGGAGGCGGGCCGCGAGCGAGAGAGGACAGCTTCCTCCCTCCGCCCCAACCGCAGTGGTAGGCGCCCGCGGCGTCGGACGTCAGCAGATGATCTCCGGCCACCGTAGGCGCGGGCATGCGGGCAGCGAGTAAAGGGCAACTCGCTGCCCGACCAAGGACCATGCCCGGGTCGACGGCGCGTTGTGTCCCACGCGCGCCTTAAAGAGCGTCAGCATAATGACGGGGCCCCCCTCTCAGAGGGCCAAAGCCTGCCGGGGTCGCGGGATTATTTCCTTACCGTGACCCCGGAACGTAACAGGCTATTGAAGGACACCGTGGATTTTAGTCAGTAGAAGTCTGACAGTAAGGGGCCGGAGGACTCATTTGATGATTTTACCACGCTAAAAAAAAAAAAAAAAAAAAGGCTCAACTAGTTTTTGCGATCTCGAGACTTGCTGGCACCCCGACTCGGACAATTTAGGTTAGAAGAGGATGGCGGGGTCTGAAAAGACTCTGCCATCCTCTTCGTGGTTATTTTTTTTAAACCACCCTGAAGTAGCAGCTTCGCGGGGCTCAGTCGACCTGTCGAAGAACTAGTTTAGCCTAGGCAAAACTAGTTTGTCCTCAAATCGGGTTTGGCCGGTAACAATATGAAATTATAACTACGTCACAATTCTTGAAGTGTATTAATTTTATTTGACTGATACCTGTGTTTCAGGCCGAGACTCCACCAAAGCTGTGTCGAGCTGTGCGGAGTCGAGACGTGTTTTGAACGACCAATAGAATTGCGTTATTGACACAGCTCCACTCCGCAACGCAAACGGTCTACTATAAAGCCGACCAATCAGAGACAGCCTTCGGACAGTTGACAATTTGACGATTTTAAGATTGTAATTTGACGGTTTCACTTCGATAGATTACAATCTACCGAATAATAATACGTTAAATTGTAAGCAGTACGTTGAGTTCACAATAAAGATTGTGAACTGACATTTTACAATCTCGCGAGATAAATTATAATCAAACGGAATTTACAATTTCACCCTGACATATACACTAAGCAGTATTCAAAAGCGATGTTCTACTACCATATTGATTAAACTTTTGCCTTTTCATTAGACTTCTATTTTGGAAGCCATACTATTATGAAATAGGAATAATATTTCAAAGTGGAAACCAGTACTCCCACCCAGACAGGGCGGGAGGGACTTTCAGACTTGTACTGACTAAAATCCACGGTGTCCTTCATTAGCCCTTTACGTTCCAGGGTCACGGTAATGGAAAAAGTCCCGTGACCCCGGCAGGCTTTGGACCTCTAGGGGGGGGCCCCGTCATCTTGCTGACGCTCTATGAGGCGCGCGTGGAACAGTGAATTGCATTTGAGTTTTGTTAAGTGTTTACATGTTATTGCTCGTGACTGTACATATATTATGTCATCGAGATGGGACTATTTATGAGACATAAAGTTGAACTTGAAATTTATTCAATAAATATTAAATAGTTTCACTGCAATCTATAATTTTTACTAGACACGCTTTTATTCTGCCTCTAGGTGACCGCTCCGGCAGCGTGAAGAGAAAAACGCCAGAAACCGCCACTCCAAATGAATTGAAAGAAAAAAACAAACTTATAGAAGCGGAAAAAACAGAGACCGGAAGTGTAAGTTATTAGCTTTATATTATGGACATTTTGAGAAAAAGACATTCTAACCGTATTTGGGTTTTTTTTTACTTTGTCCCACACTAGAAATTTCTCCTGTGTCGTGGGTCCGTTTACAAACATAGAACTCACACAAGCACCCAGATCCGGAACAACTACTTGTCTAATATTATATCACACAAATATTTGTACCGTGCGGGATTCGAACCCTCGACACGTTGCACATTAGTCCAATCGCTGAGCCACTGCGCTTTAGCTCTTTAGAAGAATAATTATATGAATAGTTCCAAAATTCGTAAAATGGTATATTCTACACAATTGCTTGTACACGAACCTACCATGCACTCGCATTCGGTTTACTCCAATCTTTATTAAAAAGTAGGGTACTGCATTTTATGTTTTGAGCTTTCGTGGCTTATGTTATGCCTCACTAACTTAAGGAGCTTCCCCATAACGCAATTCAACCGATTCCAACTACAAGAAAGTGAAAATCATCCTTACCACTACGACATATGACATAAAACGTGCTGGTGTCCACGGGTAGATGAAAAACAAAACACGCTCGCCACGACGACGTCAAGTTAGTCGAATTGCATCATTATAATCATAGTAGCAAGGACGATTTTCACTTTTAGTTAGTAGAAATTGCAAATCGCATTAATCTCGTTATGGGGAAGGTCCCTTACTCTCTTTATTCCATTTGTACACATCCTTTATTTTTTTGTATTGTCGTTCTCAGGTGAAATGGGGCGTATACAAACATTATTTGATGAGTGTAGGAATTTTCTCGTCGGTTATAACAGTACTTATGAATCTCATCCTGCAAGTATTCCAAGTCGGCTCCAACTACTGGCTTACCGAATGGGCGAATGATGATAAAATGGTAAGATCTGTTGCCTCCTATAATACTAGTGTCTCATAATATACGCTTATATATTAATATACTAGCCGCTGCCCGCGACGTCGTCTGCGTGAATGAGTTGAAGAAAGAAAGGTTCACTGCTCGTTCCCCGTAGGTGATAGCATGATAATATGTTGCCTATACATTGACCCGACTTTATAATATTCGTGCCAAATTTGAAGTAAATCCATGCAGTACTTTTTGAGTTATCCCAGACATACAAACAGACAAAAAATCTAAAAACTACATTTTTGGCTTCGGTATCGATTGTAGATCACACCCCAAGTATTCTTTAAAAAAAAAATTCAATGTACAGTTTTGACTTTCCTCCCATTTTATTAAATGTAAGTATAAAATTTATTATTAGAGATGTGCCGACTAGTTGACCATATTTGCATGGCCGGCTGGTGTGGTTACAGCACGATCGTTGAGCCTTTCAAAACAATGAAACGGGGCACTCAGGACCAATCCAGCTTACAAAAAGTGAAAGAATTTTTAAAATTGGTCCACAAACAAAAAAATATATAATTACAATGTTAATAATAATATAAAAATAGATAAACAAAGTACTTATAAACAAGGAAGTATTTTTGTGTTCATTATTATTTACACAAAAAAGAATAAACAATTTTTTTGCAAACTCCATCTGTTTCAATTGGACATGACTGGCCTGGGTCAAGCTATTCCAATCGTAACCTTAATTGTGGAAAAGTACTGTTATCTACGTGTGATGTGTTATAGCTCGTGAATGGCACGGTGGACACGAAGAGACGCGACATGTATCTCGGCGTGTACGGCGGACTCGGCATCGGACAAGGTAACATACACATCTCATTCTCAACTAACCGCTGTTGTTATATATGGACGATTACACCAAAACTCAATTTTATTTCCCATTCAATAATTACCAAATTAATTTCAACTCAAGTCATCGTCATGAATTAATTTGAAAGACCAAAAAAAATGGTGTTGGAAAAATGCTAATTTTGATTTTATATTATACATCTCTAGAAATCAAACAGAAAAAAAGAAAACGCAGCACTTAAAATATACTAATATTATACGTATGTTATTTGGTAATGGAAACTATTAATAATGAATACATTATTTACAAAATACTAAACCTTTAATGTTTATTTAAACTTTTATTTTATTTATGCATATTCTTTAAAACTTTTATTTATGTATTGTCTATTGCATGGTCTTGATATTTTTTATTTCCAAAGAAATTCCCATATGCATGGATATTATAACAGCCATAGATTCAATTTAGTAAAATCGTAACATACAAGAGTCATGAAAAAGTAAAATAATAACATTGTCAATTAGCAATACAGCTACTCAACAATATTTGGTACATCAACTTTTTGTTTGTTTTAAATTAAAAAAATAAGAGAATCCAATTTAATAAAATAAGTAACTTTCTATAATAAGAAATACAGCTAGTGACCACAGGGATCCTCTTAAATTTAATTGCTTAGTTAACTCGCACCCACTATGCGTACCCAAAGACAATATTCTATTTAGAATTAGGTTTTTGTTGCAATACTTGTTGTTGAGATACGGTTTATGACTTTTGTATGTTAAGCTAGTATTTTCACATTCATTTTAATTAAATTGCATGGTACATCTTCTATTCAGACATTTTAGTGATTGATGACTATTGAGTGAACTCATTCTTTTAGCAATGTTATTGAATTGTGTGCGAATTTGGAATAATCCTAATAATAAATAAGAAAGAAAATAGTAAAAATGGATTGGATAAAAATGTAATAATTAAATTTTTACAAATAATACAGGATGAATTTTTCAACTGGGCGTGGATGGCTATATCCGAAAAAATGAGGAATATCAAAAAACGTTGAAAGGAGTCTCGAGGCCGATTTTGACGAAAACTAAAACTGCATCATTGGATCTTAGAAAAATCAATAATCCTGCCCAGGAATCGAACCCGCTGATTTTGAAAAAAAAAAATCACCCCTGTATTATTGCACCATTCGATGTGTTGCTAAAATGCTAATAACGATCAAATTCTGGGAAATAATCATATACGGTAAATTTAAGGACAACATATAATTTAAAAAAAATACTGATGTACTGGGTCGGGGCGGGAGTACGGCGGGTCTAGTTCTTTGTATTTAAATGGAAGACTTCACACTGAAAGCGTGCGCGGGTCGGGCGCGGGGCGGGTCGTGCCCGTACACCGAAACGCGCCCGACCCGCACCCGACCCGCGCCCGCTCTCTGTGTGAAATGCGCTTTAATCTTCAAGGCAATAACTTTATTCGAAATATGTCATAAGTTAACCGTTTCTTCTTTAAAATAATGCAATTATGTGATCAACTCAATAATTTCGTATTGCTGAATACAGTGGAGTGTATTGCTGAGACGTCAAATCCAGTAAATTATTGAAAACTATTAAATTTTATAATTTCGTATAAATAATGGCTCAGCAGACGTAAAGTCACATCTATGATAACTTCCCAGAATTTGATCCTTATTAGCAACACTATCGAATGGTGTAGTAATACAGGGTGTGATTCGTTTTCTAAAATCTGCAGATTCGTTTCCTGGCCAGGATTATGATTTTTTTTTGTAAATCCAATGATGCAGTTTTAGTTTTCGTCAAATCGGCCTCGAGACTCCTTTCAATATTTTTTGATATTCCTCATAGTTTCGGATATAGCCATCCACAACCAGTTGAAAAATTCAACCTGTATACTAGTTGTGAAAGCCCCCTCCAGCTGACAAAGCCTTTAATGGTAAATACTTGTTTAGCAACAATTGATCGCCACTGTTTCATGAGCGGCGAGAATGTTGCTGGAAACTTTGTTAATATGAATATTGTTTGTCCACACGCCAGTCTGCGTTAAAATGTTGGCTGTGGAAGTAGTTCTATTAATTACGTCATTTTATCAGTGCCCATACTACTGCCATGTTTAAAAACGGTTGCAAACACGTCGACACACTTCAAACTATTGTTGTCGCTCGCTGAGCGGCATCTTGTCAACATGCCGTTAGCAACTATGCAATATGCAGTCAGCCAGCAACTCGGTAACACGTGGGTTGGCAACTTTGTTGCTAAACAAATGTTTACCATAGTTACGAGACTTTAATCTTAAAAAAATATTCAATTAAGTCAGCTCCTATAATTTAAAAATATTGAAAGGTGACGTGACCCAAAAACTGCACGAATCAGCCACGTCGATTACACATAAGGGTTGAAATTTTTAAAGCATTGGTTTCAAACTTTCCTCTTTTAATAATTGGATTACAAAGTAGGTCAATGATAGAAATGCACCGTGCTAACAAAGATATTAATTGGGGCACTGCATGTGATGTGTTCGCTCGCTCGGCCGGGCCGGCGACCGTACAGTAAGTGGCTGTGACAGTGGTGTCGGTGTCGGTGTCGTCGCTGGCGCTGTACCTGGGCACGCTGGCGGCCGCGCGCGCGCTGCACGCCGCGCTGCTGGCCGGCGTGCTGCACGCGCCCGCCATGGGCTTCTTCGACTGCACGCCTGTGGGCCGCGTGCTCAACCGGTTCAGCAAGGACGTGGACGTGCTGGACAATGTGTTGCCCATGACGCTCAGGGGCTGGACCTCCTGCTTCTTTGCGGTACGACGCCTTCCGCGCACGTGTGGAGTGTCACACTGGTACAACTCGAACGCTACGTATTAGCTCGACCGTGCACGTATTTTCAAGTAGAATTCAGTAATTGTAGTAGTATTATAGACGCAAATGATTTGTTATTACAAAGAAAAAAACTATATGCAACTGCAACAAGATGCAATATAGCCCAAAAAATAAAAATATTTTTTCTGCGAAAACCCCTGGTAATAATTTTCACCGGCATTATGTTTATTGTACTCAATATTTTCTATATAGTTATGTAACCTACATTGGAAATATTGAGTAAAAGGTTAATTGCACTGTGCAAAAAAACAGTATCCAGTAAATTCCAAAATTCTATATTCATTTTATTCCTTAAAAGATAAACATAATTATGCATAAAGTACAGATTAAATCGAAGACCAATCGTAGTATAACTGCATTTATTTGCGCCGTTTGCCCAATTCGATTTGCTTCTGGAATTTTGAATCACGATGCCTTTTTATTTCTTCTCCCTCATTGTGATTTCTTGATTTTCTTATTACCGTTTTTCTCTTTTTAATTAGTTACAAAAGTATCTTCTGTATTCTTTTAAAACAGAAGTTAACATTATTTTGCTCATCCATAATTTTGAAAACTATTGGCTTACAATTTGGACTCACTGACTTGGACATTTAAATTTCATATAATGTTAATCTTTCGTATTGGACTTTTCATCCAATATTCAGTGCTATAATGAAGATAATCCTGGTGAAAAATAGTAACTACAAATTTATTTAACGGGTTTGTCCATAAAATATTTTAATTTCTTGGGCATAAAGAAAAAAGAAAAAAAAATCAAGACTTTATATTCTAAACGCAGGTTTAGGTATGTAGAAAAAGAGTTTTAAGTTAAAAACACGTGTATATGAAAAACACGATTAAATGCAGTCCTGCATGCAAACTTGCACAGTGTGACCGGTGTATTAGAGTTGACCAAGTGTTGCACTTTATACTGCAATGTGACATGCAAATCGCTTGTAGAAATTGTATGTACTTTTTAATTTAGAACATAGCGGCTGTCTGGTTTGGAGCCCTAAAAATGAGTTAAAAATATGAATTTTACGTTTACACAATTATGAACGTGGGATCAGTTTATGAATAATAAATTATTCGCTCCTTTTCATTTTGTAGGTGCTTAAATAGTGGTTTTTCTCACATTCTTTCCTTTCCTTTGTTTTAACCCAGGATTAGATGTATGCTACTATAAGCTTGCATGTGATAAACCTAGTGTAGACGTAAACTCTATGAAATGCCAAAACCGCTTACTTGGTGATATACTCGGCGAAAACGCTTTACGTTTTTTCATAGAGAAATTCATGAGCCTAACATAAATATCACTATGTATTATTTATTTAACGCACAGTATCAATATCCAGCAACTTAGCGTCGTGTAGCCGCCCTTTCCCGGTAGTTAATGATTGGACAACCTACCGTAAACAATGTATTCATTATTATTATGAGTGTCGCCCGTCTGTCGAGCGCCCATGCGTTCGACATAGGTACTAAACTAGTGTCCATGGATGTTGTTGCAGCGATAGGATCAATTTTTGCTGACCTAATGCCATATCTGGCGTGTTGGCGGGCGGCGAGGTTGCTCCACGAGCTCTTGTTGGAACATGTGTTAAAGGCACCGTTGCAATTCTTCGAAGTGACACCCGTTGGCAGGATACTCGCTAGATTTTCTAAAGACATGGACATTTTGGACACGTCTCTTCCTTCGCAGATCTCCGACTTGATGTGGTGCATGTTTGAGGTAATCTCACCACTGTTATCTATTCATACCATTTCAATGGCCATTCGGTTATTTATGTCGGTGGGTTTTTTTATTTGGTTTATCATTTGTCTGTTTGTACATTACGCTCATCTTCTTTGCTAGGCGTTAATGCAATTTACTGAGCAAATACCACTGTATTTGTAAGTCTTTACAGGTCACATTCAAAATGCTTGTACAAATAATTTATTTTAATTTTTTATCATCTTTTTTTATCGAGCTCTTTTAAAGATTTATAGCACTATGTGATATTATGCATTTAAAAAATAATCTGGATTGCCTAGATCTTTAAAATTTCACTGACTCAAAAGAAAATATGCACAATATACCTATTAGATAATTTGATAAATAAAATTGTTTTTATTTGTAAAATTATTTTATCAACACAATATCTTTGCACCATTTAGTTTTAAATTGTTTACGTTTCATAGGTTTGATAATATTCGCTTAATGCTGCCTCGCTTTCATGAAACCACAAGGAGATTGCAGAGCTTGTTGTGTGTTGTCAGTTTGATCGTTCACTCTTCTTGTCACAGAGTTCTTATAATTCATAGTGGTATCTGGATTATAAACACGTATACACCTTAAAATTAAACTTGTATTAAAAGTCAAGTTTGTAAACTGATCCCAAAAATATACATTTTAATTAATGGTTTTTTTTTTATTTTATTTGTTGTTTTTTGTAACGTTCACCAAACGGACATTACCTAGATTGGATACAAGTAATTGCTATATTTATATTTTAACTATTAATTTAAGCTCTTGAATATGTAAACGTAAATCATATCGCACAGGAAGTACTTAAAATAAAAGGTAGCAACTATTTGTATCAACTTCAGTATGCGCACGACACTCATTAAATAATTGTGCACCAGTTTGATTGACAATGTTAACATATTTTTGATACAAAGTAGTAAACTTTTATAGAAATTAGACCAGGGAAAATAAATCATTTTTATTTTAATATTACAAAATGGTGCAAAGTTAACTTAGATGAGTGTGATATTTTAAGTTTTGATTCTAGCTGAATCAAAACTTAAAATATCACACTCATCTAAGTTAACTGAGCATGAAATTTCTGTAGGTATTGGGAACGCTTTTCGTGATAAGTTTCTCGACGCCGATATTCATGGCGGTGATTCTTCCCATCGGCTTCATTTACTACATCATCCAACGGTTCTACGTGGCGACCTCACGACAGCTGAAGAGATTAGAGTCCGTATCGCGATCGCCCATTTACTCGCACTTCGGTGAGAGCATCACAGGCGCTAGCACAATTCGAGCCTACGGCGTCTCGAATAGGTAAGGTTAACCAATCTTATTTTCGTAAATGATCGCTGTTCTTATTAAATATTTATAAAATTAAAGACTTGTTTCCATTGGTCAATTCTAGTACGAACAGTGGCGGATTAAGAGTTTCCGAGGCCCTAAGCACAGAGCCTGTGTAGGCCCTCTATTGCTTAAATTGGGAAGGTAGAAAGTATAAAATGAAAGTTTCATCAAAATAGAAACTGTAGTAGGTACCTATAATTTAAAACTTAAAACATTTTTTTCTCTTCTCTTAGAGAAGACTTTTTGTAGAGCAAGGCAAGATTAACTAACATTAGAAGCATTTGCTATTGAAAAATGAGCTATCAAAAACGAAGCCATAAAAAGCGAACGTCAACCTTATTTGAAGCGAGCGCGAAAATTTTTAGCTTTTTGGAATAAGACACGGCAATTTTTCATAGAAGAGCGAACGCAGTGAGCTCTAAAAGCTTAATGTTTCCGGACTTCAAGTTTTAATTTAAAAGTGAGATCAAACTTTTGAAGTCTTTAGTAGGTACTTAAACCTAATCCAATTTAAGTTCTCAACTTTCATTAAAAAATTAGTTTTGTTTTTTTTTCATTTTTTTCTCGGCCCTTGGCTTTGGCGCCCCTAAAGCCGCATTTACATTACGAAAGTAGTGTCATGCATGATAAAACTAGTTTCGTGAAACTAGTTTCAGCACATGTGAAAGTACTTTCGTTTAAATTTAAAGCGCATTTCACACAGAGAGCGGGCGCGGGTCGGGCGCGGGTCGGGGCGGGAGTACGGCGGGTCTAGTTCTTTGTATTTAAATGGAAGACTTCACACTGAAAGCGTGCGCGGGTCGGGCGCGGGGCGGGTCGTGCCCGTACACTGAAACGCGCCCGACCCGCGCCCGACCCGCACCCGCTCTCTGTGTGAAATGCGCTTTAGTGTCGTGAAATTACCAGTATCGCGGAGATACTGGCCCTGTCAAGATCAAAGCTGTATTTCATTTATGATGCAAAGCGTCGTTGTAGAAATGATGAAATATAAAATAAATATAAAATTTATCTCGGAAAAAAGACGTTGATAAATCCACCAACGTCTTTAGTTCCATTGTCTAGTCCCATCATGGAATTACTCGAGGCAAAAACTTGAAAAAAAGCATCTGGGTGCAACACAGTTAAGGCGGCGCTAGTCGCGAGCTCGAACTCACTGGCAGGCATGGTTAAAAACCATGATATTTCACCGGAAATCGAGCCATATTGTACATGTGTGCGCGAGCGTCATCCCCCCGTGGAGAAAACAGGGGAAAACATTATTCAGTGAGATGCACGATCATTCAGAGTAAAAGGCGCGCGTAAAAAAATACGAAAAAGCCTTTGGGAGAAGGGGTTTTATGAAAAATCCACTGCACCAATTAATTTCAAATAAAATTTATTAAATTCTTCGATAAATTTGCTGTGTCGGTACGGACTTCGTTTTGGAAATTTGATGCTTCTTTAGCTTCTAATTTACACCTAAAGTTGCGTTAAAATTAGCAATAAAAAAACGAATCTTTAGAAGCTCGTAACTTTTTAATAGCTTCATTTTACAATTCTGCTTCCGTACAGACAAAATTAATAATGAGACTAAACGATACCATGTTTAATTTTGGATGTACCTTGTCACACAGTGGAGTAAAACCCCAACGAAGTTTCTATGGAAAAAATGTTGACTTGTTTGACCTTAATCTCTGAATTAGCAGATGATCCTAAAAGCTATGCAAATTACTTTCGTATGGGTAAAAATAATTTTAATTTCAAATACCACACGTCCACTCAACGCAGCTGCTGTCGCGACACTAGTTTCGCGTCGTATTTACATGATGAAAGTAGTTGCATGAAACTAGTTTCACCAAAAATATGCGCATAGCACGAAACTAATTCAGTGTCACGAAAGTAATGCATGCATTGTAAAACTGAACGTTTACACGTGAAATTACTGGTGAAATTAGTGTCATGAAAATACTTTCATGCAACTAGTTTCGTAATGTAAATCCGGCTTAAAGGATGGCGCCCGTGTGCATTGCACACTTTGCGCATATGGTAGCGGGGACCCTTAAACTTATGAAATTTTGCACATTTGTTCAGACGCTGATATAGACTAACATATCCGAAAACTGGGCAGTTCTGGAAATATTACATACGGGTCGAATTGATAACCTCCTTTTTTTTGAAGTCGGTAAAAATGAAACGCCAGCAGAGGATGGAGGCCCCTGGAGAACAGGGGCCCCAAGCACGTGCTTGTAGTGCTTATACGTTAATCCGCCACTGAGTACGAATATTAGGAAAAAATACATTACAATAGTTTAGTACAGACAGTACAGTAGACAATAATGTCGTTTGGTCCCCCAGGTTTATTGAAGAATCGGAGCGCGGCGTGGATCACAACCAGTCGTGCTACTACCCAAGCTGCATCGCAAACAGGTGGCTGGCGATCAGGCTCGAGATGATCGGCAATCTCATTATATTTTTCTCTGCAATGTTTGCAGTGCTCAACAGAGACACCATCAGCGCCGGTCTGGTTGGACTCTCCGTCAGTTACGCTTTACAGGTACGAATACTGACGTTACGTAAAAGATGACATCAGTACCCTTAGCACGAGTTTTCACTCTTACTTTACAGCGTCTTTCCAGTATTTACAGCGTTTCTTGTATGAAAAAATAGAACATCGCCTCTGGTGTGCGAAGAAGGAACAAATTTTACGTCTCAAATACTGAAAACTCGTGCTAAGGGTACTGTTTGTCAAAACTACAGTACTGTGAAAGTATATTGCACATACTGCCTGTTCTTTAACCATTGGCAATCTTTTCTCTTTCAGATCACACAGACGTTGAATTGGCTAGTGCGAATGACATCAGAAGTTGAAACAAACATTGTAGCAGTGGAAAGGATAAAAGAATACGCAGAAACAGAACAGGTTAGTCAATATGATTGATAGCATGCAATGATGCAAGTATTATCTATCCATCTTTGAAATGACAATCGTGAACATCGTCGTTATGTTTTGCGATATAGGAAGCAGCGTGGAACATATCGCCCGGGCCGAGCGCTATGTGGCCGGAGACGGGCGCGCTGCAGCTGGAGCGGCTGACGCTGGCGTACCGCGCCGGCGCCGAGCCCGCGCTGCGTGACGTCACGTGCGCCGTGGCGCCGCGCGACAAGCTCGGCATCGTGGGCCGCACCGGCGCCGGCAAGTCCACGCTCACGCTGGGCCTGTTCCGCATCGTGGAGGCCGTGGGCGGCCGCATCCTCATCGACGGGCTGGACATCGCCGCCATGGGCCTGCACCAGCTGCGCAGCCGCATCACCATCATCCCGCAGGACCCGGTGCTGTTCTCGGGCACGCTGCGCATGAACCTGGACCCCTTCGAGACGTTCTCGGACGAGGACATCTGGCGCGCGCTGGAGTACGCGCACCTGAAGCCCTTCGTGCAGGGTGAGTGGCCGCTGCTGGCCGGCCGGGCTGTATGCGGCGGTGTCTGACTGACTGTGTTGCAGGGCTGCCGGCCGGCCCGTGTGTGGCGGTGTCTGACTGACTGTGTGACTGACTGTGTTGCAGGGCTGCCGGCCGGGCCATGTGCCGGACGGTGTCTGACTGACTGTGTTGCAGGGCTGCCGGCCGGACCGTGTGCCGGACGGTGTCTGACTGACTGTGTTACAGGGCTGCCGGCCGGCCCGTGTGCCGGGCGTTGTCTGACTGACTGTGTTGCAGGGCTGCCGGCCGGGCCGTGTGCGACGGTGTCTGACTGACTGTGTTGCAGGGCTGCCGGCCGGGCCATGTGCGACGGTGTCTGACTGACTGTGTTGCAGGGCTGCCGGCCGGGCCGTGTGCGACGGTGTCTGACTGACTGTGTTGCAGGGCTGCCGGCCGGGCCGTGTGCGACGGTGTCTGACTGACTGTGTTGCAGGGCTGCCGGCCGGGCCGTGTGCGACGGTGTCTGACTGACTGTGTTGCAGGGCTGCCGGCCGGGCCGTGTGCGACGGTGTCTGACTGACTGTGTTGCAGGGCTGCCGGCCGGGCCGTGTGCGACGGTGTCTGACTGACTGTGTTGCAGGGCTGCCGGCCGGGCCGTGTGCAGCGGTGTCTGACTGTGTTGCAGGGCTGCCGGCCGGGCCATGTGCCGGGCGGTGTCTGACTGACTGTGTTGCAGGGCTGCCGGCCGGGCCGTGTGCAGCGGTGTCTGACTGTGTTGCAGGGCTGCCGGCCGGGCCATGTGCCGGGCGGTGTCTGACTGACTGTGTTGCAGGGCTGCCGGCCGGGCCGTGTGCCGGACGGTGTCTGACTGACTGTGTTGCAGGGCTGACGGCCGGGCTGCGCCACGAGGTGGCGGAGGGCGGCGAGAACCTGTCGGTGGGACAGCGGCAGCTCGTGTGCCTGGCGCGCGCGCTGCTGCGCAAGACGCCGCTGCTGGTGCTGGACGAGGCCACGGCCGCCGTGGACCTGGAGACGGACGAGCTCATCCAGGTGAGTGGTTGCTGGCGCTACTCACTCACCGCTCACTCACCGCTCACTCGCCACTCACCACTCACTCTCACTTTCGCCTTGCAGAAGACGATCCGCTCCGAGTTCGCGCAGTGCACGGTGCTCACCATCGCGCACAGACTCAACACCATCATGGACTCCACCAAGGTCATGGTGCTGGACAAGGGACAACTCGTCGAATACGCACCTCCTGAACAACTTTTACAAGATAAGAACTCTATATTTTATAGCATGGCCAAGGATGCAGGCCTAGTTAATTGATTATTATACTCAAAATTCACTAACGTATCCATTCCTTTTAGTGAATTGAGAGTATTGAGACTCATCTGCGTGTGACAGACGATATACCTACACGCAAAAATATGTTTTTAGTAAAAAATACAAAGTAGTATTTCTTAAAAAAAAAAACTTGTTGATAATGTTACATTATGAACGTTTTATGAAACTGATTACTATAGGTATGGAGTCAGTATTGTCTATTACTAATTTGCGCTCAACTCAAAATAGAAACTTGCTGCCACTAAGTTATTTGACAATAGTCATTGTATTGATTAGAAAAAATAATGCATTTTATACCTCCCAATATTAAGTTTTAGCATGTAGTAAAAAGATAAAAATTAAAGCATTTACAACTCATCACAGTAACAAATAAACGGATAATAGTAATTAAAATATCGAAATAGTACTTAAGTATATGACAGGGTGAGATTTTTGTGAGTTTCAGCTATAGGTAGTGGTATATTGTAAAGATAAGCTCAAATAATGTCACATATACAGACATTGGATGATTTCAGTTTCAGAAGAAATTGTATAAACCCAGAGTTCTAGACCGACAATATTTATTCTGCATTATTACCTGTTATTTATAAGAATTCAAGAGTTATTGTCCTTATGATAAGTGTTTAATAAAGAATATAACTCTTTTTATATTATATTTCTAGCAGAATGTCAATTTGGGTCTAGTACAATTTCTTCGAGATTGTAATTGCTGCATTACATTTCACCATATCTTCAATCATAACAAACAGTTACTGGCATTATTATACATCACGTTATTGCTAGTTAAATTGTCCGAGATTACTAATCGTATTAATGACCTATTGGTATGCATCTGTAGGTTATGTTTTATTACTTGATTCTAATTTAATGGGGCGGTGGTGGACACTGTCTCAGGATTTGGTTAGTTTTAATTATCCCAAGCAACTTGGAGCTCAACTTTCAATAAACAATAAACTTTTATTTTTCAACCTATCTTGTCCCACGACTGAGCAAGTCTCCCCATAATCTTACAAGTTAAATTATTTTCTTTGTGTAGTTTTCTTCTCCTAATATTACATAAACGCGTTTTATTAACTTAATAAGAAATGATCTACTTAATTCTGAGACTTAATTTGTTTTATTTTTATTTTTAAATGTCTAGAATGTTGCATGTCGATTAATAAATACGTTCATTTACATTTATTCTCAAGTTACCATGCTCCCTAACTGCCTATTGCTTGGTCATTGTTATTTGAAGATAATCTTTAATACCATTTTGTCTATTCTCATTTCGAGACTTTGTAATGGTAAACTACTTAAGTAAAGATACTTAATGCTGTTTAATATTGTATTATCTTTGTAAAGAATTCTGTATATAGATATATTATGTACTAAAATTATAAAATACATTCATGTTGTGTACAAGTAAATTTTAAAATGATGACACTTAATGCGGTTTGTTTTTGTAATTATGATATACAATCAATCACATTTAATGAATATTTTATTCTTGGTAGATATTTTAGTATTAAGTATATTTCCTACTGACAGTTCTTATTAATATCTTTTATTTATTTCATATTAAATGAAAATTTTATTTGCCACCTACTTTTTATTAAATGATAGGTACTTAAAACGTGAAATTAATATTATTACTATCAAATAATGACTGAATGATAAAATAAGAATTTATTTTCAAAGTGCTATCAAATATATCGCTGGAGATAAAACCGTCGAGAAAAAAGAAAGAAAAAGCTGGGATTTCCAAGCTAATCATCAATTCACGTAGGTGTGGCTATTTCAATAATCTAACGATCTTACTGCCAATGTACGCGAGTGTGATGAATAAATATTTATTGCGTGAACCGTATGCGTGTTTTTTTAGAAATTAGGTAGCCTCGTTAAAGGCATTCATATTCAATGGTGTTTTCTGAGCAAATAAAAATATAATCATTTCTATAAGTATTAGTTGTGGTAAAACTTTATTGATGTCTCTGTCTCTGAATATAATTTACTAAAGCCGGTTGTCCGCTTCACTACACTACTCAATAATTTGTTTTCAAAAGTATTCATTTAATCGCCCAAGAAAGAAGCCAGAATACATTTCGGTGGTTGTCCGACATGCTATCGTGTTATTCGCTTTATGAATATAATAAAATATATCAATTATAAGTAGCTTCGTAGATGACGTCATTACGAGAATCAGTGTTTAGCATACGTGATTAAAACCTTCGTAAACATATATGCAAATGAAATTCTGTATTGCAATTATGCATAAAAATCAGCTTGATTAATTTTTGCGATTTAGGAATGTCACATCATGGCCCAATCCAAAACTATGGTCCTATAAAAGTAGTAAAAAATCTAAACTACTACGTATTTCAATTAATTCGCTAAATTTGAAAAAAAAATCCATTGGGAGAGATTCATTATGATTAACTGAGTCAGAGGTGATGAAGAAAAAAGAAGAAAAAGAACCACCGCTGCATATATCTTGGTTATCAGTTTTTTTGCACAACTTTTACATGGCTTTACTTTGAATTCAGTTGTCAAGCCACTGACTATTCCAATGGCTTTTTTTTTAATGCCTTTTTTTATCTTTTGTTTATGCAACTCTGAAGCCGATCACCATAATTGAGTAAAAATTCTGTAATACATGCATGTATAATGATGGTGTCGTTCAAGAAAAAAAAACTACATTTAATTTGATAGAATTGTCTATATAAATAACGTTACTTTACGTTACCTACTATAGTTTTTGAGCACCATTGTTCTATTAAATTTTCATTTTGTTTTTTGTAACTAGAACATTATATTTCTTACATGCAAAATAACTCTACGGTAATTATTAAATTCATAAGAGGCGCTACACATTTGTTAGAGTCGTCTCGGCTCATTTGTCTTAGCTCGCCGAGCCGCATTTTCTTACTCTTTATATCTACATAATTTGTTCGATTTTCTCGTTTGGCTGTAACGAATGATACCGACACGAACATGTGTGTGTAGTCCTAATCTGTACATCTGTGAATACCCCATGTACATAATGATTACGTGTACAATTTGTAAAAAGTTGCCCAATTTCAGGTAAGGCAGGTTCTAGAATATAAGTAGATTAGTCCTCACTTTTGTGCCTATTGAATAATTTAAGATAATATTTGTTTCAATGTGTATTAAAAATAAAATGTTTTACCAAGATAGACTATAACTTTTGTCTTTTTTTTTAAGATGACTTCGACTAGGTATCTATTTCTTTGTTTTTTTTTTTTATAGGTATGAATGCCTTTGTCGAAAGTCGTAAGGATTGTTGTAGAAAGAAAAATCATAGTGGGTAAAGCGTCTGACGAAGATCGCAGGTTCAAATCCTGTCTGTACTCGAATTTTTCTTTCCACAAAATATATCTTTACAATTAGCGACGTAGGCGTTAATAAGTTTAAAAGGGGTCCATATTGGCTCACCTAAAGTTGTTTATCCGAAATTGTTCTTCCTAACGATTTGTAATCCGAATGATCACTCTTCCTAAAATTTTTCATCCTAAAGTTTTTATTCATACTTTTTGTAGTGCTACCGGCGATGTTCATAACACTCATTTTTCCGAAAATTGTTATCAATAATATCGTTATTGTAAATATATTGAAACTCCTACTGTTTTTTATCATAACGTTTTTATCCCTAAACATTGTTACGGTGATATTTTTATTTAGTCATTTTACTGGATTTAGTCAAACTAAATAAAGTAAAATGTCGAGAAAATTCGACGGAGCACCGCTTCGCGGTGCTCCTACTTCTGGGTGGTTTAAAAAAAAATAACCACGAAGGGGATGGCGGGGTCTTTCAGACCCCGCCATCCCCTTCTAACCTAACCTGTCCGAGTCGGGGTGCCCCCAGTCGTTTTTGGTCAGAGTGTCGTGTTGGGGTCACTATGAAAAAAATACTGGCGACAAATTTCCAGGTTGCGCTCTCCGGCCGCTGCCGCGGCACCGCTCGCTTTGCTCGCTCGACTCGCGAGTAGCTGGTCACAGTTCTAACCTAACGTATGGATATCTTTTCAGGTACACACCGCTTTAAATAAAATTAAAGAAGACGCTTTAACTAATAAAAAAAAACAATTCATATAATTAGTGAGTGCGAAGCAAGCACTTCCTCAAGTATACGTGATAATATGCCAACAAAATAAAAATAAATCTAAACAAAAAAGATATGACTTTGAATAATAGTGTAAAAGAAGGTTATGTTGAGAAAATATAGGAAAACAAATAATAGTATAATAGATGTTTATTGCTACCGACATTATGAAGTCGAATGATTCGGAATTACGAATATTAGTGACAGTGCAATTAGGAGTTGTGATCATTAGGGTTAAAAATGTTAGGAATACAATTTTCGGGTTTCCGATGATCGGAGTTCAAATTTTAGGTGAACTTTGGCGCGCCCGTTTAAAAGAAATAGATAGTCGAAGTCATTTGATGTACCTGTGTAAATGAAACAATAAAAGTTAATAAACCAAAAATATCTTATTTTTTTTAAATATGATAGCATGATCTTGCAATTATGTGTGACTCAAAACATCGACCAATCAATTACCGTAAACGGTGTTCCGTATCGCGAGACAATAATGTTGAGCCTGACAGTCTGACCGACTCTAGTCGAGTGTGCATGAGTCAGAGTTCTTCATACACAGAGTCGGACTCAGTTTGCACTTCGTAGAAGATAATAAAAATGACAATACTGACTAAGGCCGCAAATTCGCAACGGCGGGGCGTGCAGCGTGCAACGTGGCGTTCAGCGTGCACCATAGAGTACATTGTATATACAGGGTGATTTTTTAGTCACCATACAAATTTTAATATATTAATCTTTGGCGAAAATCATTGAATACGTGTTTTTTCTTTTTGAATCACTCAATACAAAAATATCGAGATATCACGTCTCAATGTTATCTATAAAAAGTAGATGAACCTGGACACCGCGCTGTGATGTGTCGCTCAGGTGTAGTGGGGCGGGGCGGGGGGTCGGCGGGGTGCGCTCTGCCCGTTTCATGCGTCGGCAAGTGTATATTATTAACGTTTAGCTTAGTGACCACGCAGAGCGGATGAGAAAATGATTTAATATGACAATTTGACGTATCGATTTTTTTTCAAAAATGGGCTTAGTGATTGATACCTAACGCCTAGAAAAATTTTGGACGGTGCTAAAAAAGTCACCCTGTATAGACGCTACAGTCTTCGCTAGAGCGTGCGTTCGAGCGGGGCGTCCAAGTTCGCTGACCAATAGGAGGCCGCCATTCAAAAGCAAGTGTCATCTCGGCAAAGGAACGATATTTTTTTGAGCTATATTTTTTGATGATTGAACTTTCAATGCCGTTTGGTATATATCATCAAAGCATTTTATAGACATTCTCTTAAAGAATCTCTGTTCAATTGTTTTACTTTTAGTTTTTCTTGAATTTTCTTTTAATAATTAATACGTCAATATCTTCCCATATCATATTTTATTTATGAACATACCACTTCTTTTGGCACTGGCAAATCTTGACACACTGAAAAAATATCACTTGCAGACGCTCTTTAAAACGCCCAAAACACTGGTCACGCCGCTCAACAACACGCTCTAAACGCTGCTACGAAGACACCTAGAGAGAAATCCATACGTTCAGTAGACCAGCGTGCACGCTCGATTCAACGCCCCGCTGCACGCCCCGCCGTTGCGAATTTGCGGCCAGGCCGCTGCCTCGAATCTCGCGGGCAGCGGGGCCAGAGGCGTCTCTAGCCCTTGTGGCGCCCGTGTGCAACCAGTACCCTGGCGCCCTCTAGTCTAGCAGGAGAAGGGTCAAACAAGATTACTGTTAGTATTCCATTTTGACCCAATTTGAGAAAGGTCAAAATGAAATACTGTTAGTATTCCATTTTGACCCTTCCTCCCGTTATATTTTCAAACGGAAATTATTCGGATGCAAATGGTGCAATTTTAAATGATGTGGGGAAGCAAAAAGTTTTTTTAGGAAGGAAGGGGTTAAGCGGCAATTTTGTCCGATTTCAGGATCCGATATTCAGGATGCAATTTAGGATAAGAAAAGTCGCCAAAATACGTACCAAATCGTGTCCTTATTAGGATGCTACTCATCCTAACTGCGATTACACTTTCCTGAATTTAGGACGTCCTGAATATCGGATCCTGAAATCGGACAATGTAATTGCCGCTATATATACAGGTTGAATTTTTCAACTGGGCGTGGATGGCTATATCCGAAATTATGAGGAATATCGAAAAACGTTGAAACGAGTCTCGAGGGCGATTTTGACGAAAACTAAAAATAACACCCTGTATTATTACACTATCACTCCAGTACACGCGCCCGTTTGGAACGCGAGTGCTCGCGCGCTCTAATATGTAGAACAATTTTGTGTTAAGATTTTCAAGGGAAAATGTTTTTTTTTTTGTGTGAATTATACAACGTGTAACGTCAAAAGCGCAAAACCTCTCGTGCGGTAACTCAGCCCATGTTACTGAACAATTCATGTTCTAAGACTTAGAAATTCGCAAAAAAAAAAATGGTTTTTCATACAGATGTGCTCGACCAATTTCTCATTTTGCATGAAAAACCAATTTACAACAGGACAGAAAAAAATACCTGATTTTGAGGACAAATTCACTTTACACGGGTGCGACATTGTTTTCTAGTGTACTTATTGCGCGTCTTAATGTCGCGTGTTAGAAAAAAAATATTAGAGGCTATCGCTTCAGTTTCTGGAAACGTCGCAAATATTAGACAGTATGTCTGTGAAATGTGGTTATTTTGGTTGTAAATAATATCAAAGTGAAATAAAAACCATATAAACATTGGATTCTACATAAAATAAACACTTGCACAAAATACACATAAAGAGTAAACTTCGGAAAAAACTGTCGCGCGAGTTCTCGCGCGCTCTATAATTGTAGAATTTTAGTTTTGGCGTGAAATTACCAACAAACGCGGTCGTGCAGGCCGCTGCTGAGATGCTAATAGTGATCAATAGTTTCTAATAGAGGAATACTATGAGTGGGGGCTCTAGAAACACATAATTTACGTTAAAATTCCACGAAATGCATGTGTGTTCTACAATAGTAGAACGAGCGACTAACCTAACGGAGTGCTATTCGATAGTGTTGCTAATAAGGAACAAATTCTGGGAAGTAATCATATTATACGGAAACTTAAGGAAATAGCAGATTTTTATGCTTTGCTACCGCGCGCGCGGCGGTGGCCATAACACGAGCGCAGGGTCTTTGGGAGCGCCGGCATCGACGCATCTTTGGCGGTGTCCCATTAGTGGGCGCTCGGCGCCCCCTTAAGACTGTCGTCTACCGAGCGCTCGTCCATACTAAAAGAGAAAACGTTTTCCTACCCCTAAATGTTATCCTATCTCAATGATTTTTTAGAATGCTTCTGACACTGTAAAAAACTAGCTTTGTAGGTTTTCTTTTTTTCAAAATTTATAAAGCGCCTCGTCCACGGAGAGAGAATAGAGCTAGACAGCTTGGAGACTAATCTAATCTATACTCTCATTTCTACGTACACGTAGAGATCATTAGAGCACCCTATTGCATTTTTTGCTCTATCGTAGGGTAGCTCTATCATAGAGAAATTTTGGCCTGCGTACACTACACTACTCGTAGACTAAATATATTCGGTCACGATATACATTCTCAATCATAGCTCTCTCAGTTGAAAACATGTCGCGGTCACGCTTAACTGCTGCGATTGTGGTTTCTTTGTTATTGAAAAAGAAAAAAAAGCAAAATGTTAAAAGAAGCTGCTGGGTTAAACAATGGATACTAGACCTTAAATGCTTAAACAATGATTTTTTTGGTTACGATGTTTATAATAATTATGAGATATGTTCCATAAATCTGGAAAGCCTTCATACATGTATCATTTTAATGGTTTCGTCTTTTGACCAAACACGTTTCGACATTCTTCAAGGTAATAAAGCAATGCAGAATTCTACATTAAATATAACAAAACACGTGTTTCGCTTCTCAAGCCCTAGCTAGACTGATTAAGGCGGGTAGACAATTCGAGAGCTCTCTATTCATATCGCTTGTCTCGGTCTCGCACCTGCGTCCACGACGCCTTCCGAGAGTAGCCGAGCGTGTCTACGTAGACTGTAGTGATACTCTAGCTAGGGTAGTCTCGCTAATGTGTACACGTCGTAGATTGCCCTATGAGACTCGCTCTACGTTATTTTAATCTATCGTGGACGAGGCACTTAATAGTTTGAAAGTAACAGGCGCCTAAAAGTTACTATTTTTATGACAAAATCTTCATTAAAGTAAAACCTTTGTATTTTAAAAACAAAGAAGTTTTAGAAAAAAAGCAAAACCTACAAACCTAAAATATAATATGTTGAAACGATTGACACTAGAATCTAAGAGATTGGACGTGATTTAGTATGTGAAAAACGTTTTCTCCCGAGAGACAAATTTCATATAAAAAATACTCACAGTCAGTCGCGAGCTGCAACGCTCTCTATCGCACGATCGGGGGTTTTTCAACGAGCGAGAGGGACAGCACGAGTTTTTCTAAATACCAATTTTTTGAAAAGGCGCCCGTGTGCGCCGCACGCCCTGCACTATAGGTTAAGACGCCTCTGAGCGGGGCGGCGGCGGCGGCGGCGCGGGAGCGGCAGGATATGCGTATAATCAAATGGACCGACCCTCGAAAACAGCGGGGCGGGAGCGGGCAGCGAGCGGTGAACTTGACAAACAGTCACCGCCCGCGCGCCTGCGCTCTAGTGTTTTGACCACAATAAATCGAGCGTTAGGAATAAATTTGAATAAAAAAGATGTTACCGTCATTGTTCAGACATTTTGTTCGGGAATAAAAACAAATATTTCGACGACAAAATCATGAACACAACACAACGCGGCTATAGTGACGCGCGATCTGCCCGCTAGTTTCGAGAACGGGTCAGCGACGAACGCGCCGCTCCCGCGCCGCCGCCGCCGCTGCGCCGCTGCCCGCAAGATTCGAGGCAGCGGCCTAAGAGTCACTCAACGAGCAATGGAAAGAGCTATGCTCGGAGTTTCTTTGCGGGATAAAATCCGGAACTGGATATTCGGAGAAGAACTAGAGTCACCGACATAGCTAATTTTGCAAGTTGAAGTAGCAATGATGGGCAGGCCACATCGCTCGTAGAACTGACAACCGATGGGGAAGAAAAGTTCTCGAGTGGCGACCACGGACCGGGAAGACGCAGCGTAGGCCTCCCACTAGGTGGACCGACGACATCGAGAGGGTCGCGGGCAACCGATGGATGCAAGTGGCGAATTGTCGTTCGGCGTAGCGGTCAAGGGTCCCCCTTGACCGCTACGCAGTGCAGTGTTCAGCAGTGGACGTTTTCCGGCTGATGATGATGATGGTACCCAAGAAGATTTGATTGGTTGAGATCATAGCATTAAAGGATAGACTGAGCAATAGCTCTCAAAAGTTGTCCTACTCTCTAGAAAGGAACAAAAACCCATTTCTTTCGGAAGTCGGTGCATTTGTTTTTTATTTCATTGACTTTTTTGCCAACGACTTCATTTTTAAGAGAAGAATTTTGTAGGTTATTTTACCCTTTTTGTGGTTGTTTTTGAAGGCGGTTAATTTTTTTTGAATTTTTTTTTTTATCATGAGACTATTTGGATAGTAGGTATACATTTTATACAAAAAAAAATTTCAAATCGGTTATTACGACGGAGTTAAGTCGTTTGTGCACTACACGGAATTTTACTGTCCGGCAGTAAGATTTACATCAACTTTCATTGAGAATTCATTGAAATTCATTGACTATATTGTAAGAAATCGGACTGCCTGACGGTAAAATTCCTTGTAGTGCACAAACGCCCTTACTTACGCGCGAACAAACATAAAAAATAAACATCCGAATTGAGAACCTCCTCCTTTTTGAAGTCGGTTAAAAATAGCTTATCATGTAAGCATTTCAATTATGTCAGCCTCTCAAAATGTATGCAGGAATTGATCCCACGGAACTAAGGTGCTGCTCCATATAGGCATGTGTCATGATGACCGTAAATCCGAGGCCGGAAGGATCTGTCGACAAATTAAATAAGCAAGTAAGTAATATTTTCCACCATTTCTATCAATGTTATCTACTTGCAATAGTAGATAATTTTGCTCAAAAAAAAATTGCTAGCGCGAAATCAAGATAGATAAAAGATAGACAGGTACATAAAATTTTTGACCCGTATTTATTCTTTTCTTACGTAAGCCAAAATTGACGAAAATAGGAACAACGCTTCTAAAAATCACAAAACAACTCGGTCGGTAAATCTTTACAGGCGTTATGACGTCACAAGCATCACTCCTGAATCACAGACTACTTAGAGATACCTGAATTTCGGAGCGTTTTACAAAAAATATTGTTCATCATCATTTTCCATTTTAATTATTTATCTGTACTATACCAGGCGAACTCAACCAAAGAGAATTAAACCACTTATTTTCCACTGAGGCTTTATTGTCATTGGACTCAACAGATTTTCAATTTATTTATGCATTAAACTAGCGTAGCCTATTTTGTAAAAGGGACAAGTGCCAACATCTTGAACCCCTGTAGTCACAATAAATAATGCTTGCCGGAAGGTACTGGCTGCATGTATTGGATACCGTAAACTGTAAGAAAAGATCTGACAATGACGATTCGTCCGCTCCCGATGCTCGTCAGACGGCATAGAGTACAATGGGGATGGCAACTCAAAGCTAATTGTAGATGGCGCTGCGATAGTTGGTCCCTACGTCAGATTACTGTCTACCTTGTATAAAAAACAAACAAGTTTTATTGTTATAAAAATTGAGTATAAATACAATACAAATATGGAAAATTATTCGTCAATGCATATACTTAAAGGAGAATTAAGACGCCGCGGTGCATCTACAAGAGGAAAAAAGTGATTTAATTGAGTGGTAATACATTTGATTTTACCGTAATAAATCCACAATTACTTGTAGTTGAGGTTTTAATTTTTGAGTTTAGGTATGTTTTACCTGTCCACTCCTTTAACAAGAATATAATGCTGCTTCCTGCTTCTGACTTTCTATTTTGATAAAACATCATAATGTTTTAAGTCAGTAATTTTACCAATTTTTTCTATTTAGATTCGAGAAATATCACAATATATTTAATTTCTTAACACCACAACTATCACAAAACTCGTTCCAGGTGATAATTCTTCCGCCAGACGAACCATTTCATGATTTATGGAGCGATGCAATACTGGTACTTAACCTCCAATAGAAAAGTAGATATTATTTTGAAAAGTGTATTCGATTGTTTAGTTATGGTATAATCATAGAATTTAATTAATAAACTCAACTAACGGCCTGTCTCGGCTTCGCAAGACTGGATATTTGTTTATTATATAGCTTTTCATTAGTTATAATTCAATTTTTGTTCTCAAGGCAGTCACAGCAGCTACCCATTATTTCTTGATAGTGTGAATTGTCGGAAATTTGTATGTTCCATCATTTTTACAACTTATTACACAACATCTAGTCATTTTACATCAATAAATCGTTTTTTTTTAGAAAATTCCTTTGATTTGACAGTTTTTTTGGGACCAAACTGTCACTTGTCACTTTGACACTTGCCTTCCCCATTTGTTTGTTTATAGTCAAGCTGCGAACAAATTATCGGACGCGTCCGTCAGCCGCGGCTGAGGGACGCGGCTTAGCAGTGTGCACGGTAGTTCGGACGACAGAAGGCCAGATTCTGTTCGGACGTCCGAACGTTCAAGGTCACGTCCGCGTCTTACGACCGATAGTTTGCACAGTGTAGTATTAAATGTACTGGCTAGATAATGAATAAGCCGCGTCCCTCAGCCGCGGCTGACGGACGCGTCCGATAATATGTTCGCAGCTTCAGACGGCGAGCTTGATAGATAGTGTGCGGGGTGCGTCTTGCGAGCATCAGGTTTTTTTCTGAAAGTTTCTTATTGAATACTGTCGCTACTTCACGATTGCTGTACACTACCTTAGACATAGAGGCGCAGTCCATGTTATGAAACTAGAATCGACCGAAGGCACAAAGGCCTAGAAGCTTAAAAAAAATATGCTAAAAAATGAAATTGTCACAGGTCACTTGACATTTGACATGTTTAGACATCAATTGTCAAGTAGGTACGTACGATGGAGCCATCAAACCATACATCAAACTAAAATTGGAATGGTAGAACTGCATGCAAATAAACAAAATTAAACTCTGTGATTAAACTAATTGTCGTGGTCATTCTGCACGACTCTCACGAAGTACTTTGACGACTCTGTTTAAATTAAAAATCACCCTTCTACATTTCAACGGTATGTGCGGATTTCGATAGATAGAGTTTAACAGATTCGTTTTGTTTCAGTTCATTGCTTTTGGACTTCAAGAAATAAGGATAAAAATGGATAAAGTATTTAAAATTGAATCACTTGAGGCATTTCGAGATGTAAGTAAAATGCGGTAATGATAAATTTTAGCTTCACTCAAAATTTTACTCTAAATTTTAGCTGTTGCACATATTTTATGTCGTCTTGGCAGTTTGTGTTGTGTTGTCTGTACTTCACATTTTTTTTTAAGTGTTACATTATAAAAATCGTTATACTATTACCAGTTTAACGATATCTGTAGAGTCAGAAACACCCCATTTCTAATCTCAGGGATGTCCTCCCCCAAGGATACCCACTGACCACAGAGTCGCTCACATCATGCGCAGCTACATGAGTACATCATGCAAGCCACATATCAGCTAACAATCTATTAATTAAACTACTGCTGGGCTAAGGCCTTTTATGATAGAGTAGGCACAAACATTGATCACTACTTGCTATCAAAATATTTTATTTGATCATCAATTGATTACAATCTCTTTTTATGAATGTTACATTATCTACAGCTCAAATTAACAGCTTCTTTTATCTGAGATCTATAGAATATCTGTCACCTGAACGGCAAGCAGTGGTGCGACACCTATTTGTTACGATGTACATGCCCTGCTGTTTCCCTGGCTACTTGCTTTTGCTATGTGGTCACCTATATTTTCACGTTGTTGCCGTAAGAATGGTGTCTCGGCCTTATGTGATGTATTCGCAACACAGGCGTTATTGTATAAAATATATAGAATGTATCAGGGATTGTTTATTAAAAACTTCAATTAAAATACATGGTTATATTCAATTATTCATTCTCTAATCAATTTATTCTATTTCAGGTATCACAACATATCTTGACCAACTTGTATTATTCAGGATCATCAGATACAATATCATCCCACTTAGAAGCTGATGTGGTTGCAGTGGCAAAACAAGATTTGATCTCAATAATTTCTGATTGTAATTTTGATTTAGAAAAAATTGAAGATGTAATTGATGAGAAGGGGTGGCCTCAAGAAAAACTTAAATGTTTTCATGAACTATTAGAAACAAATAAGTCTGAAGTCCTTCATGCAGCCTTAAATCACTATAACAGTAGTTACTGTGACACAGTGGTTAATTTTGATTGGTTTTTAAAATTTGTTCATGGCACAAGTGAAATGAAGAATTTGAAGTATCCATTACTACAATTATTATTGTCAACATTAAATAAAAATGGGAATCTGAATAAAATTACGTATGATATCAATAAGGATGTTTTACGGAATATGATAAATGTATTGGAGGGAACAAAATAAAGAAATACTTAAACAGTTTCTTTTTTTTATGACTACCGTATCTATACTAATTTGTTTGTTTGAACGCCCTAATCAGGAACTACCAAAAACCATGGAAACAGCCATTTTAAAATAAATTGCCGAAAGCTCTACTATAGCCGATGATGTCACGCCTAAAGGTTTAGGGAGGCAGAGGACTTGACCGTACCTACATAAAGGCAAAATACCTCACACATAAGACCAGAAAACCAAATCTATGTCGTGTTATCTAGTGTGTGAAGTTGCTTCTACTTGAGTATTTTTTAAATAATTTACTCTACCTATAGAAAAAAACAAAAACAAAATATTCAAAAAAAGAGGAGAGGCATCATCATAATCATAATTATAAACGATTTCAGCGCCCCCCCCCCCCGATCCTCGCGCCCTAGGCTGCAGCCTAATTAGCCTAAGGGTTATTCAGGCCCTGTAGAGGAGAGTAACTAATCTATACTTATAATAAAGAGGAATGCCCAAAAAAAACCCAGAGTCGATTAAAATAATTTATGAATAACAAAATAGACCTTAAGTCAGAGGACATAAATACGCTATTCGTTTCGCATAAAACCATAACCAAACAGGCCAGCAGCATATACAGGGTGAAAATTTTTCAACTGGGCGTGGATGGCTATATCCGAAACTATGAGGAATATCAAAAAACGTTGAAAGGAATCTCGAGCACAATTTTAAAGAAAACTAGAACTGCATCATTGGATTTAGAAAAATCAATAATCCTGGCCAGGAATCGAACCCGCTAATTTTGGAAAAAAAAACACACTCTGTATTATTACACCATTCGATAGTGTTGCTAATAAGGATCAAATTCTGGGAAGTAATCATATACGGCAAACTTAAGGAAATAGCTGATTTGAAACATTATTTATATAGAAAACTTGAAACATTATAAAAAATCGTAACTTATCAGTTACATTTTTTTTTTACTTGGTGATGGTTTAATCGAAAACTATTATTGGATTTGGGTTATAGTATGTATACTCTACGTTGCCACACATAAGTCGTTTTAATCGATTCTGGGTGTTTGCTCCATATATTTTTGGGCATTCCTCTTCGTAGAAAAGTTGTGTCTGTACAATGGAAATAAACAAAAAAAAAGTAGCAGGGGTTGTTATTTTATCGATGCCGAACCCGAAAATGTAGTTAACTTTTTTTTTGTCTGTTTGTCGGTTTGTCTGTTTGTCTGTGTGTTTGTGCCAGAGGCGGATTATCCTTAAGGCAAACTAGGCATGTGCCTAGGGGCGCGAAGGTACGATAAGGGGCGCGCGGACGGAATTGTAAAATAAAGAAAAAACATAGGTACCTACAATATAGCATAAAATTTATCCTGTTCAATAATTTAATTCATACGACTGGCGTGTAAAGCCAGATATTATTAGGTATGTAAGGAATTTCATAATTTTCGAGTTTACATGCCAGTCGTACCTTAAAGCTTTAAAATATTGTAAACCGAATTCGTAAGATGTGTTCGACAATATTGATCTCATGTAAACTCATGCTCTTTTTTCTTGGCCCCCATTTTTCAGTGGCGCGCGGTAGCGCATCGCCGGGGCGAATCCCCGCTGCCTCGACACGTCGAGGCGCGGCGGGAAGAGCTCCGGCGCGATCTCAGGGCAGTATGGAGGTAACGACTGTCGTAATAGAGCTCCGGGCACGCCGCAATGGCGGCGGTAAGACCCCTCTTTATAGGCCCCACGGCGTCCTGACCTACCCCATGACGCAGGTCCTCATCGGACACGGATGTTTCGGAAGGTACCTGTGTCTGATGAGGAAGGAGGAAACGTCTGGGTGTCACCACTGCGAGGATCACCCGGAGGACACGGCATTGGTCGCGGCCATGCTGCGGGGCGAGACGTAGTGGGAAGCGGTCGCCTCCTTCTGCGAAGCAGTCATGCTCGCGAAGGAGGTGGCGGGACGCGCGAGGGAGAGGACAGCGTCCACCCCTCACCCACGCCGCAGTCGTATGCGCCCAAGGCGACGGACGTCGCTAGAGTCGCGAGACGATCTCCGGCCACCGCAGGCGCGGGCATGCAGGCGGTGAGTAATGGCCGACTCACTGTCCGACCATGGACCATGGCCGGGTCGACGACGGCGCGTTGTGTTCCACGCGCGCCTCAAAAATTGTCAGCACAATGACGGGGGCCCCCCTTTAGAGGGCCAAAGCCTGCCGGGGTTGCGGGACACGAATTCTGCGACTCCGATCCCTAAAGCGTTACTGAAGGACACCGTGGATTTTAAAATATAGGGGCGCCGATGAGATGCTTGCCTACGGCGCTCTCAACGTTTAATCCGCCTCTGGTTTGTGCACGCTAATCTTCGGAACTACTGGACGGATTTGAATGATTTTTTTTTTGTTGTGTAGGTATTAAGTCCGGTTAACATATAGGCTATAATTTATCTTGGAAACTTGAACACCTGATGCAGAACCGCAACAGACCTGCTTAACTATAAGAGATACAGAAATGGTGCCATAGCAAAAATAGTTCCACGTGATGAGCATTTTCTGCTGAGAGAATAAATTTGAAGATCCTGGACACCTGATGTGGAACACCAAGAGCCCAGCTACACTATGACATATACAGGAATGACGTCTTAGCAAGAGTTGTTCAGCCTGATGAGCACCTTCTGTTGATGTATAAAAATTGAAGATCTGGAACACCTGATGTGGAACTTCAAGAGCCCACCTACACTATAACATATACAGGAATGACGTCTTAGCAAGAGCTGTTCAGCCTGAAGAGCACCTTCTGTTGACGTATAAAAATTGAAGATCTGGAACACCTGATGTGGAACTTCAGGAGCCCAGCTACACTATAACATATACAGGAATGACGTCTTAGCAAGAGTTGTTCAGCCTGATGAGCACCTTCTGTTGATGTATAAAAATTGAAGATCTGGAACACCTGATGTGGAACTCCAAGAGCCCAGCAACACTATAACATATAAGTGAATGACGGCTTAGCAAGAGTTATTCAGCATGATGAGTACTCTCTGTCAACGTATAAAAATTGAAGATCTGGAACACCTGATGTGGAACTCCAAGTGCCTAGCTACACTATAACAGATACAGTAAAGACGTCTTAGCAAGAGTTGTTGAGCCTGATGAGCAACCTCTGTTGTCCAATAAAAATTGAAGATCTGGTACACCTGATGTGGAACTCCAACAGCCCAGCTACTTTATAACATATATTGGAATGACGTCTTAGCAAGAGTTGTCCAGCCTAATGAGTACTCTCTGTTGACGTATGAAAATTGAGATCTGGAACACCTGATGTGGAACTTCAAGAGCCCAGGTACACTATAATATATACAGGAATGACGTCTTAGCAAGAGTTGTTCAGCCTAATGAGTACTCTCTGTTGACGTATGAAAATTGAGATCTGGAACACCTGATGTGGAGCTCCAAGAGCCCAGCTACACTATGCTTAATATACATACATAGGAATGACGTCTTAGCAAGATTTGTTTAGTCTGATGGTCATTTCCTGTTGACTCACAAAAATGAAAGATCTGGAACGTCTGGAATCGTCTCGCGCATCCCGTTGTTTTCCCGTCCCCAGGCTCTTAGAATACGACGTTTCAGATCTTCGATTTTGACGACCCCGTCGTCACTGGCATAAGCAACAGGATCCGCGTACGAAGTCGCGGGCAGAAGCTAGTTGTAACTATGTAAGAAGATAAAAGTACCTAGTTAACTACTTTTGCCAAAAGTAATCTAACTACATGAAGTAAACTACATTTAAACGTAGTTAGTAATCAGCTTACAAGAAAGTGTAATTAACTACACTGCCGCTTGCCCAATAGAATCGCGACGCCAACGTCGCGTCTGCGCAGACGTTTGAGAGACGCCAACAACACTCGTAAAACACCAGCACCAGTGCGACGCGTGCTCTTAATAAAGCGCAGGCAAGCGGGCGGGCGGGCGAAGCGAGAGAAGGAAAATGTATAAATTACGCGGATTATTGGCGACCTGCATTAAGAAAACTACGGACGGGCGAGCGACCCTCGCTCGCCCGTCCTTAGTAAGAATTACGATCAAACCTTTTATTATTATAACACTATACCTATTAGTGATAATTTGAGATAGGTACAACTTCAGTCTGCCGGAGCTGGTTTTTAGGGTTCCGTAGCCAAATGGCAAAAGACGGAACCCTTATAGATTCGTCATGTCTGTCTGTCTGTCCGTCCGTATGTCACAGCCACTTTTTGACGAAAGTATATGAGCTATCCTGTTGAAACTTGGTAAGTAGATGGATTGGGTGCTTTTATAATTTGCCGTTTCACGGCACGGCACGATATTACCGTGGACGAGATAGAAGTTTTTGTCGCGGTATTGTTGAGAGTGTAGTGTGTGCGTACAAGAAATTTGTATGTGTGCGTGCGTAGCCAAGAGGCGCGGGTGCACCCGCACAATTTGATAGGGAGCGCAGTATCACAGTATGCAGTATGCTACGGCAACGGCACGGTAGATGGGTGCTTTTATAATTTGCCGTTTCACGGCACGGCACGATATTACCGTGCGTGGACGTGAAGAAGAATTTTGTGGCCGTGGACGGCATGCCGTGCCGTAGGGTGATTTTATAATTCACCGTGAAATTATTACGCTTTGCGCGTCTTCAAAGTGCAGACATGTTCTTGAAGAGACAGCGACTACTTTTGCTCTATTTGTTATATTTAAGACGTAAAAAAAGACATTACTAGAAAGTATTGGCAACATCCACTTTTAAAAGTAAAATATTTAGAAGGGTCATACTACACGCTATTTGATAAGCTCAAGGAAGACCTAAATAAGTTTTTCAATTATTTTCGGATGTCAACAAAATCGTTTTATCACATACTTTCTCCCTTACATACTCTCGCCCTGCCACCCGCGCCTCTTGGCTACGCACGCACACATACAAATTTCTTGTACGCACACACTACACTCTCAACAATGCCGCGACGATTTCATAGGGAGCGCAGTATGCTACGGCAACGGCACGGCAGATCGTTGCGGTTCACGGCGTGCCGTTGCCGTGGACGGTAAATTAAAAGCGCTTGCATACAAATGCATACATTTTGCTTTCCTACTTTACCGTGGCGATAAAAACGTGCCGTACCGTGCCGTGGCACGGTAAATTATAAAAGCACCCATTATGTGAACCGCATTAGGATTTTCACACAAAAATAAAACAAAAACTTAATTTGGGGGTTCCCCCCGTACTTAGGCGCCATCTCCACGAGCGAGAGAATCGCGGCGAGTCCGTCCTTCTATCGTCGGAGAATCTCCACGACGAGCGCTTACTTCGCCAGCGTATCGTCGCGACTCGCAACGGTATCGCCGCGCGCGCGCTGCGACTCGCAACGGAATCGCCGTGTTTTGTTTCGCTACTGGTACTGCACTCGTCGCGCGCCCGCGGCGCGTCCGCCGCGCGCTCTCTGCGAGATCGCCGCGAGCGCGCGGTGATACGCCGACCATACGCCCGCTCATTGCCACTCGTCGCATCGCCGCGATAATATCGCCGTGTGGAGATGCGTTCATAGAGAGTATATGGAAATACGTGGCACGACGATATTATCGCCGCGATTCTGTCGCTCGTGGAGATGGCGCCTTAGAATTGAAACTCAAAAATTTTTTTTTCGCCTTACCCATACGTGGGGTATCTATGAATAGGTCTTAAAAAATGATATTGAGGTTACTAACATCATTTTTTTCTAAATTGTTTGCGCGAGAGACACTTCCAAAGTGGTAAAATGTGTGTCCCCCCTCCTGTAACTTCTAAAATAAGAGAATGATAAAACTAAAAAAAAAAATATGATGTACAATCGACAAAGCGGAATCATGACCCATTTTGACAATAAATCGTTTGAATCCGTCAGATTGACAAAGAACAAAGTCGTTACCATGGATATGTATGTTTACGCGAATGTGGACCTAATTGTATTTGAACGTCTGTAGGAAAATAAGCTTATAGTGGGTCATAATTCCACTTTGTCGATTGTACATTGCCATGCAAACTTCAATTGAAAATTGGTTTGAACGAGATCGAGTTATTTTTTTTTAATACGTCATAAATCGTAAACCGCAATTTACCTTGCAGTTATAAGTTTAACCAACTACAAGAACTTTTATATTAATATGTTACTTGCTGCTACGGAACCCTTTATGGGCGAGTCCGACTCGCACTTGGCCGTTTTTTTTTATGAAGTGTGATGAGGAACAAAATAGTGCGGCAAATTTTGATTAGTTTTACTTATACTTACGAGTCGATACACGTATAGATTAAAAAATAATTAAAAAACGAATAACTTTTTTTTAAATATTTATTGATTAGAGACATTCACACATCAACATTTATTTAAGTTTCAATAATTGGATAAACATAATTCCCTATTATAATAATTATTATAATTATCATACAAATTCCATGTTGCATAATGAGCAATTAATTTTCTTGAATTAATTTTAACTCAGTCAATTTTGAAACCTTAAAACAAAACATACTACTACTGGAAAATGTTTGGAAATGATTTTATTTCTACTAGGAATGATATATGACGTAATGTTAGCAGAATTTAATGTGTGTTTAGCAACACATAAAATGAAAACCTAATTGTAACTACAAAATAAGTTCTAGGGGGAATTCTTCTAAATAAGCAATTTCTACTTACAAATTTCTATAATTTAATATTTAAGACACCTCTAGCATAGTATTGAGTCTTGTTGCTGACGTTACAAATGATGTTAATTGAACGATCAACTTTGTTAGTATGAGATCGTTTTAACAGTTTACGAAAAGTGCAAGCACGCAATATTACAGAATTTCAGACAATCTAGTTAGCACTTGATATGGAATGTCTCACTAACGTTTACAGTTTATATATTTGGAGAACTTCTCCCAATCGTGCAGTGTGTGTCACATATAATTTCATAAAAAATGTATAAAATTACAAAAATGATCTAGAAATCATATGATTATTGGACACATAGTATTAGAAAATGACCTTATTATTGTATAGTAATATCAAACCTTATAAGTCATCTAATTTTATTTTACGAATGAGGTTGAAACCAATATACTAATAATAATAGCGGTTGATAATAACCACACCGCGTTTACTAACTCGTTACACATACTACAATTTCTAAATAGTAATAGTACAATATAATCATGTCTGTATAAGTTTATAAATTGTATAGTAATCACAAACTTGGCCACTGAATATCAATTTTAAATTATAAATCCATCCTCATCCATTAAATTTAGATTCAACAACCACACGCTACTTTACGAAAAATGCCTAAACATGTTCATTATCTTTTCTGTATCATCTTACACATAGGAGCAACTTTCCGTCATTACTAAATCAATAAAAAATATGAGCTTGCATTACAGAGAGCTGCTGACAGACTACTTTTATACAACTTAATATAAACTAGAAATAAAACACAATGAATATAGCATAAACTAATGAGATTTCATATTTCCCTCATACTTAACAATTTACAAGTTACTTCAAACTTCAATTTGATAATTAACATAATAAGTTTGTTTTACGAGTAAATGAAATCGGTGTTCATATATACATAATAAAATAAAGTTTCAAATTATATTTACTACTAAACTGATGACACTGATCATCACTGACGGTCTACGTATCGTATTCGATAAGAAAAAATATAACTTTCCGTGTACTTAACATTTCTGATACAGTACATTGTCGTTATGCATGCAGTGATACCAATTTATACTAGTCGAATGGGATGTAATGCGTCGGCCAACATAAAATAATTTTTAATTAAAGTAATTTAATTAAAACCAATTAACGAAATAAGTATAAAAATGGCCTTCTTTTAAGTTTTTTGTAAGGAGGATGCACCTTAGTTAATTTTAAAACATGTTTCTAAATTATCTGAAAAGATGTTTAAAATCTCAACGCTAATGCTGAACCAAAATACTTTTTAAAACCGCGATGCATGCCTGCTGTCGCACTTTAAGAAAAAACATTTTTAGTAAATTTAAGTGAGCTAGAGCTGCGGCAGTAATAGCGATATAGTAGAGCTTTTAATTAAGAGCGAGCGACACGCGACAACGTCAAACTTATACCCCTGTAATAATGGCACCAACTTATCGCACCGTATACTGTCTAGATATAACTTTGTTAATGTATTACAATTATAAAAACTCGATTCTAGCGAATAAAATGTATAAAATCTTAATTTAATAGAAGCAAAGCACGCTAAACTTATAGTATAATCATTCTATACGAAACTTCACATCTGAACTGAAAACCACATTTTTGACGTTGAAATCATTGACCGAACTTAGTTCGACAATACACCACACTACTAAATCGAAATAAATTAAAGGCTCATTTTAGACACAGTGACGTGTCGTGGACGATGGGCTGCGATGTTCTGTGGTGTTTAGTTGGCCACCGCCACGTCGCCCGTCGTCTCCTGCAATTTAATAATAATGACATTAAAATTTAATACACATTTCATGTACAAGAAAATTTAAATATTTAAAATAATTTATTAAACTATACCATTTCCGTTTTGAGTTCTGGCACATCTGGGACCTCGGGGATCAAGTCTGCCAATTTGTCACTTACAGGGAGGGGATCCTGTAATAACATTTGTGCTGTCAATACATTTTACCTAATATAATAAGTTTAATTTTAATGTAGGTGGAATATTACAAAATAAGCAAATTGAACACAACAAACTAGGTACATAATATTACTGTTGTAAACCTAAGGTCAATACAATACTAATGCATATTATTTATTTACTGGAATATGACAAAGTTCAATTACAATCTTAATTATGTTGTTATGCTTTGCTATACAGTTTCTTCAAGGTACTTCTACATGTTATGGTTGCATAGTTACCAGATACTACCTCGCCATTCATTGAACTAAAAAAATTGATCTAATCTAATGAGCAAGAAGTCCGATCTTTGGATGAATAACATAAAACAAGAGTTGTTCTGTCGACATCACTAGCTAGCATAACAAAAGCTGTAATTTTAGCTCCTATATTACCTATATTAACAATATAATTGGAAATGAATTGTGAGTGTACTTTTTTAGTTGAAGATATCATAACATAAATAACAAACAATAGTAACATCCAACTCATTATGCAAAATTTTGAGATTTCAGAACATGTTGGAGTCAATAGATGGGAGCTCTCGCCGCTTAGGCGGTTCACACACGACACCGCGCACCGCCGCGGCTGGCGGTGGCGGTAAAGCGGATTTCGTAGCGGTGCCCTGCGCTGTAAGGTGGTTCACGCGCCTGATCGCGCGGTTGGATTTATCACGGTTTTGACCAGTTTGATCACAGACACTGGCAAGAATGGCCGCTGAAGTGGTGGCAGCAATCTGGCTTTTATGGCGCAGAAAGAAAAAAATAAGAAGTTATTGGGTTCATCCATTTTGAAGAAGCAGAACTCTAAATGGGACATTTAACACGTCCTGCACCCATAATCAACCGCGCGGTTAAGCGGCGCCCCGTGTGCGAGGGGCCGCCTCACTGCGCGGAGGGTGGCGGTGAAAGCGCCGCTCGACCGCGCGGCCGGGCGGTGTACGTGTGTTAGGTATCTACGGATTTCTTAGAGACCAATGCGACGTGAGATCCGCTTCACCGCCTACCGCGGCGGTGGGCGGTGCCGTGTGTGAATCGCCTTAAAAGTAGTTTTGAATGACTAATTTCAATAGAAGTTGTCAATTGGAAATGTAATTTTTCAAATTACGCGGGGTTGACGAAGCTCCGACGCGATTGTATTGCTGTGTTCAGGATTTAAAGGATCTAACCTAACCTGCTTGAAAAAACCTTGAGAAAAACAACAATAACGTTCATATGATAAATAGATGACGCATGTGGCGACACAAAATACGATCCAAATTGATTGTCAGAATCGCTTCAGCCGTCTATGGAACCAGAGTTTCGGAACTGGTTCCATACGAGGCTTTTCTGTTCCTTGTATGGGACTGGTTCCCATCGGGGATTTTAATTTACTTCTATGGAACTGGTTCCCATCGAGGAATTATCATATTTCATAAGCCGTGAACGGAACTGAAGTAAAGGCACAGCCGGGCCTAAAATAGAATATGTAAAAGTGTAATCAGCAATAAAGTGGAACTTGTTCCTACGTTTCCGGGAACGCGTGACGTTCCTGCCATCTGCGGACGACCCAAAGCTGGGCGGAAATAATAGAGGCAGAAGACAATAACGGACTTCGTCAGAACTTATTGCGAGGATATCAAATATAATTCGTGAATACTGCATAGACAGTTATCCTACTAATATTATAAAGGCGAAAGTTTGTAAGTATGGATGTATGGATGTTTGTTACTCTTTCACGCAAAAACCACTGAACGGATTTGGCTAAAATTTGGTATACAGATAGTTTATAACCTGGATTAACACATAGGATAGTTTTTATCCCGATTTTATGTTCCCGTGGGATAATTTTCGAGTTGCAGCGGGTGAAACCGCTGGCAACAGCTAGTGGCCTATAAATTAAGCGTGAGCAAGATCCAGCAGTCCAGCAGCCATAGAAGTAAATAAAAATCCCCGATGGGAACCAGTTCCATACAAGAAAAAGAAAAGCCTCGTATAGAACCAGTTCCGAAACTCTTGGTTCCATAGACGGTCGAAGCGGTCAGAATCTAACTAACGGGAGCGAAGCCACGGGTAATAGCTAATATCAAATAAATATGAGTGAGGGTTGCCCTCAATTTGAAAGTTACTATCATTTATTAAGATGTTGTCTAAAGTTTGGGTAAACCTTATTATTTTTAACAGTTGGACCAGATCTAGAATTACATCTATTTCGAAATAGCCGCGTTTACAAAGTGTTAATTAACGCTAACGAGTAAATAGTCTAACGGCCTTAATTGATGGCATCTTAAAATATTACAAAGCACATTCCCATATAATAGCAAGACATCACATGTCACACCAGACACATCATTTAATTCGACTGTCGGTAAAGACGCCATGCGCCAGTGGCGTCTCTTTTTGTTTAGTATTTATTACTTTGGAAAAAATGTTCATCGGTTTAAACGTAAAGCATTGGCTTCGGATCACTGAAAGATTCTCACTGTTCAGAAATATATAAATTAATCTTCCACGCGAAACTATCTTCGAATTTTGTTGTTTAATACGGAGCTAAACACTAAGCAAGAATGCGACTACACGTAGTTTTATTACGACGACTTACTATTGAGATAAAATTTATTAAACCTTTAAAAGTGCAAAAGCGAGCATTACTAGGTTTTTTATGAAATTATGACTGAAAATAGTTACTTATAGAAAATACATGAAATGTTCATGAATGGCTTTTAAATCAAATTAATGAACAATAAAATTTAAAAGATGACATTATGAAAGTTTGTTAGCACTAAAGCTTAGGTGACCATGCTAGCATATAAATATGTATCCATCCAATATCTCAATTTCAAGCGTATTAAATAGGAAAGGGAAAGGATAGGAACGCAGCCTCAGATCAGGTCGATCACACTCAATTTTCCTTGTTATTAACAGTTCACTCATGCTGGTAAAGAAATGCACATGAAACTAAATACGAGATCTGTTAACGGGGAAACTCAAACGCTTCTTATATTACAGAGCTAATTCCACTACAAAACAAGAGGGTCCGGTCAGTATTCACCTGTGGCGGGTCGGCGGGCGAGGCGGGCGGCGACGGGTCGGACTCCGAGCGGCACAGCTCGCTGGGCGGCAGCGGGAACGACTCGGACGCCTCATTACTAGTCACGCCCGCCGCCGGCGCCGACTCGTTCGCCTCCGACAGAGACGGCGGCAACGAGTCATCGGGAGTCGTCGCCGTCCTCACAGGTTCTATGTTCTTAATGTCCTTGGTGTCGATCGGTGGCATTACTTCAGTAGTATCCTTTTCTTCCTCAATGTTGCCATTACATTCGATTGTTTCAATTAAGTTACCGAGCGAGTCTTTGGACTTAGCCTTAAGACTTTGTTCGAGGACTACGTTATTGATCTCGTTTTCAGGAACAGCTGTTGTTTCGGTATCAGATATGTGATTAGAAACTACTACGATCTCTTTTGCTTCGTGAATAGTGGCTTGGGTATTATCGATGTTTTCTTCCATTACATTGTTCTCAGAGCTGAGAACATCAACGTCATCACATATGGGAGACGGAGGGGAAGGTAAATCCTCAGTAGCATTCGATATATCGTTCTTATCCTCTAGTACTTCTGCTTCTTCAGATGGAGGGGCAGGAATTTCAGTATCAGTATTGTCTGATATTTCTGTATTCTCAAATTCTTTTTTGGTTATGGTTGCCGATTCTTCAATGATTCCGTTTTCAGTTTTTACACTTTCTACTTCTGGAGTAGTCTCTAAAGATATTTTCTCAGGTTCCGATTCGGCTTCAGTTTGAGCGTTAACAACTGGAATTTCTTGAATATCTTCTTTGACGGGAGAGGGAAGTTCATTACTGACAATTTGGGTGCTGGTTAACTCGTTTTCGGACTGAGGGGGGAGGTCATCTAGTTTATTGTTTGCAATAGGATCAGAAGTTGGTGGTGGAGTTGCGTTATCAGCGGTGTTAGCTAGCGAAGCGTCTGTCGATTCTGGTGCCATTGTGGTGGCAGCAAAAGATGCCACAGAAGAAGGAGGAGGATTTGCAGGGAGTGGTGGAGGCGTGGAATCTATCAAAGGCATTTGTTCAACACAAACCTCTTTTATGACGGAAATTTCAGGTACAATCTCTGTCGTTACAGCGGTGGGTTCTTCTTTGCTCTCTTCAGTCTTTTCTTCCTTGATAATTTCCTTGGCGGGTTCTTCTAAGGAAAGTCCATTGAGTGCTAACTGTTCTGGTTGAGGCTCTGGTTGTGGCTCTGGTTGTGTTTGAGGCTGAGGCTCAGGCCTGTCGATGACCGGGCTTGGAGTGGCTGGCTCTTCGGCTACGGGGCTTTCGTCTTTCGGCGACTCAGGCGTGGTGCTGCCATTAGTGATCGGTTCCGTTACGGGGGTTTCTGGAGTTTTCTCCTCTTTAGGTTCGTTTTCAGTCTTGGCTTCTTCTGCTGTTTCGGCAACAGCAGGTTCGGGAGCGATTTCGGCCGCCTACAAAGAACAAAATTTTGATTTTAATATGAAAATCCACAACTATTAAAACTAGTAGATTTGTGTCACACAAAGCATTTTAATGTTTCTAACACAAATTATAATAACCCGATTTATTAGTACCTTATCGTCGGCCATGGTTACGAGAACGAAGTTTAACCCGTCAAATCTATACTGGGACTGAAGGGTGATTTACGAATGCAATATTATTTATATAGTATTGTATTCTGTAACGGAAGAATGGCTTACATTTTTAAAAAAGTGGTCTCCCTTCGTTGCTCATGATCAAAGACAGATTATATTGCACACATCTAGGCACAGGGTTGTCAAGCTACATACATATTTTGAACATTAGCATCGATCATGCTCTAAATTAGTTTGGATTTGAATAATTAGACAGGATGGAATATCCTATCTTAATCTGTAACACCGAAACTACTTGTCCTATTTGAAAAATACTTGCACTGTTAGAGAGATACCCTTTTAATCAAATGCCATAGAATAGTTTATGCCAAAACAAGAGCCTGTACGCGAAGATGCAAGCAGAAACAAACTTATTTTTATGTAATAAATGGCTTTTAAAATGCTCAGGGTATAATAATTCAATATCTCATTTTGATGTGGGCAAATTAGACATATTTTTATCTTTACGCAGTTTATAACAAGGTCGCTAAGTCTATCTGTACACGTATAACTTGCGGAAGACTGCACGAAATGGGGATCATAACTGCCATTTTATCACGATAGTTGGCACATCGTCGAAATGACCATTTAAAGCTGTCAATTCAATAAATTTTATAATCTACTATTATTTTAAACAATTTTAATTTTTGGCTTATGTGCTGTACCATGGTACTAATCCTTGTGTACCTTAGTTTCCCAAAGAAAATTAAAGAGTCATTCATGGTCAGTCATATCATACTGTTTTTACAATTTGATGACATTTACGATATTACAGCGTATTTTATTACATTTTGTAGTAATATTCAACCGCAGGGTTGTGGCAAATAATAAAATGATACCAGTCTGCAAGGCCGTCTTTGCTTACTGATCTAGAAACATACAACTTAGCTAGCAGTAGCCATTTACAGTTTGCTCACGCAGTACTTTTATTTAACCGACTTCAAAAAAAAAAGTAGAAATAAAAAAATGTAGTTAAAGTATAACACTAAAAACATATATGTAAAATGCCTTATATTTAAAAGATAACTTAGCTCTCTTCAAAAGAAAAAACTTATAGCTATTATAATTCTTTTTTTTTATTTTCATATTATTTTATCTAACGCGCTATGGGCGCCCCCATGATTTGTTAAATTAATCTGAAAATGTTTAGATATCGCACAATTGAAAATAGTAAGCCCGTATATCAAGACTTAATATTTAGTTGAATAAAGAAGTCTCAACAATAGATTTCTGAGCGGATGTGATTGATTATGATTCATTGTCGTGGAGTAACGTATCTTTGGGGGAATAGTCACGGTTGTTTATGCAGACATAGTATAGCTTTATCCGCCACGTAACGGTATAGTATGCGACGTTTAAAATGAGTCACTAAATGCTTTGCAATCGAAAGCCATGGGTTCCTGGCTACAGTAATGATTTTCCGCTCTAAAACACCGCTCTTTTAGTTCAACTGCCATGTCATTTTGATAGTTAATTATACTCATCCGTCATATACTTATATTGAATTTTGTTAAAATTGTATTATGTACCTACCTACCTACATTTTAAACAGTTCAGCGGCAGAATTGCAAATAGCACAAAAATAATTTATCAATAAAAAGAATATTTTGTAAATAAAAATATTTTGTCGCGTTATACTTTCTTGTCATAGCTTGAAATTCAAAGTCCATGTAGGCTAGGCCAAAGTAAGAATTGTTTTCTTTGGTGACTAATGTATAACATAAACGAGAATCCACAACCAAATAGGACCACATCCCTAAAACTTTGTGGTATGCATTGAGGTACCTAAATCACAGACATAATAATCCTGTGAGCTCTAAAAGGAATCGTGTGACCGGAGCAGCAGCGGACGATAGTAATTTGCTTCACAATAAATAACGGACTGTACAGATGCACTACTACTGTCATATAAGACATCAGACGTGGTAGCTATCACAAGTGAATGACCTTTCTTGGCACCGATTGTGAGCTACAAGTAGCCACATAATTCAGACGTATAGTAAATATAATACTTTTATAAACTATAAAATTACAGGAAGGATTGTGAGGTAAAATATTTTCCAAAATAAACGTGAACTTACCCATTCATCAATACCGAAACTTCTTTACGTAAAATGAATGGATGGAATTTGAAACCTGTCGCTAGTTGCTACTGACTGTATTTACTTAGTTTAAGCATCTTCCGATAGGTCCTGGATTTAGGATTTATTTCACTACCGAAAAACCACACCACTAAGTGCATTTTGGCATAAACTAGAGTCGATCTTTATAGTGATGACGCAAGGACGGGGGCATTAGGAAACAAGTTTGTGGAGTTTGCAAGTGCAAAATAAAATTAGTAGTCTTGGGCAGGTTTTGTGGCATTACACGTGGGCGGGTAGGCCCGGAGTCGGACGGGTTGCGACTTGCGGACAAACGTAGGAGGGTTGGCAAACAGCTTTTCCTTCTACTTGCTTCATATATGCTTTTTGTTATCCTTAGTACTTCATTAATTTAATATCAAACTATTGATCGAAGCTAGCCAAAATATAATTTACAGACTTGCATTATTTCCTCCTTAAAATAAATCTATCAAAAGTAGGCGAGGTATTTTAATTAGTTAGGTGTTGTCAGTTAAATCTGCAACAAGATGCTACAGCGTGAGAACAATGCATCGTATTCTGAATGGTTATAGGTATCAAAACCGAGTACTGGTAAAGGAAACATAATGAACTTGTAGAGCTCAGATTGCATGTTTATTTAATAACGTCGGTGGCAGCGGCGGAGACTTGTCCACGGCGCGGTCCATCCGTTGTATTTTCATAATACGATGACTGAATAGTGCATTGACATAACAAGGGATGGATCAGTTTGCTTTACTGACAAGCTATTATGTGAAAAAATGTCAATACATAATAGGTAATGTATAGATGTTTAGGGTTGTATAACGGTATTATTGTCTTCTAAAAGATGGCGTTTCAGTCTATTCTAAGGTTCCCGAGTCAAATCCCTTATTATTTCGTAAGTTTGTCCTTCAATCAACAATAAGATAAGTTATGTTCACCATAACCTTATTCGATATTCAAGCATTGTGGAACTGGCGGGTGTAATCCGCAATGAAAGCAACTAATCATGTGCTCGTTTATTTAAACTTGGCTTGTGCTATCTTTCGGATACAATACTACTACATAATCGAGGGGACTTGACGTCACAGAAGTCAATGAATTAAAACTATCACTAATAGAGCGATAACGCCGACGACAATGGCGGCTCACGTTTGGTTAGCACGGATATAGCTACACTTTGAATTATAATGCGCATTGTTCCTCGCGCTGCGCCAGTTTGGGTGCAATGCACTACAGCGCAATAGTTACTTCTCATAGAAATCGTTGGTTTCTAATAGGTCTGACCGCAAGGTCGCATCGCAAAAAGAAAAATAATATTTGTACCATTTATTTAATTTTAAACTACAGGCTTAATTTATTCCAAAACAAAAGGAAAAGCAAAAAGGCCCTGCAAGATCAAAATTAATGGAGCACTGATACTTTTTTTTTCTTGGCAGCCATTAATGAATCTTTGAAGGAATAACATCAGTTACAAAAGATTGTATCAAGACAAATCATACAATTCTGTACCTATAAATTTAGTTAATAAGTTTAACCGGGTGATTTTTTGTTGGGACCTTCTTTTTATGTGGTAAAATCATCAAATGAGTCCCCACACTGGATGGAGCGAGAGGGACTGTCAGACTCGTACTAAAATCCACCGTGTTCCTTAAATTGCTCTTTACGTGACAGGGTGACGGTTACCTCGATAGACAGCCCCGAGACCCCTGCTGGCGTTTGACCATCTATGGGGGCTCCGTCAATTTGCTAATAGCTCTAAGGCGCGCGTGGAACACGACGCACTGTCCTTCTTGGTCAGACAGTGAGCTACCCATTAATCGCCGGCCACAATCCCGCGCTTACGGTGGCCAGAAATCGCCTCGCGACGTCTGACGCCCTCGGCTTCTCCCGTTGCGGAAGGTCGCGAGAAGTTGCCGCCGCCTAGTGCCTCCGTGAGGACACGGCGGTTTTCAATCCAAGCGGGACAGAATCTCCACCGCGTTCTCCAGACAATCCGCGCAGTGGTGACAACCACGCGTTTCTTTCCGTCCAATCCGACACAGGAACCTCCCGAAACACCGGTCCCACTCTCTGGTTTGTTATTATAAATAACTTGATTTTATCAAAAAAAAACCTTTTTTTCTGAATTAATAATGTTTATCACATGTGCGAATGATGACTTTTGCACCCATGAAAACAACTGAATACAAATACTGAAAATCAGAAAATAGAGGTAGAGGTTTTCTGTTTATGCCTATTTCGGTATTATTTTAATGAAGTCTGATTCATTGATAGTCATTAGTTGTTATTTAAATAAATATAACTAAAAAAAGTTTATTTTTAATTGGCGGGCGATAACAATATTATTATGTTCGATACGGGCTAACGCGATGTGGATTCAAAGGCCTCGTACCAGTTTGAACGCACGTGTGTGCATGATTTCATGTATCCTTAAATTTTCACACAGCTTAAGGTCAATGACTCGAGCTAAAAAAAATATTGACTAGTTGTGCCCCCGGCGCGACGTCACTCTCATAACTTTTGGTAAATACGATTGAAAACAAAAAATCTTCCCGCCAAAAAGCCAGATGTCAGTCATTAAATAGAGTCGAGCTATCATGTGGTATTAAAAACTTATTCAATGGGACTGTGGCTCGTTTCTTTGTGCTTCAGTTTGATTATTTTATTAAAATATCTTGAACATATATTTAGGATTAGATTAGGATTTAGAGAACCATTGAATTGATAGTGGGAACGAACAACAGTGGCGATGGCGGTGCCATGGAAAGTTATTGTTTTGCCAAACAAAATCTAAGTCTGTTTAACTATGTAATAGTAGTTTATCTACTCTCATATCGTAAAATTCGAAATACAAAACTCAAAACGAGTTTATAATGACATACTTTATACCATAGAGTATCGTAATGAAATTAAAAAATTAAATTATAACACTGTTTCTCTAACAAAACAATGTTATAGGTAATTTAATTTTTTTTCATTATGATACAGATTACTGACCATAGATACATCTATTTCATTTTTTATCTGTGGCTGCGCGCGCTTTAAATAGGAATGTTGGAATTTTGACGTTTGTATTTCGGTGGATGAATATTAGTGTTAATTAATTTTTATCTTTTATTTGATATGTTCGTATTCAATGAGAGTAGATAAAGTAGTGTATGAAACTGTACATAACTAGGTATTATACCACTCGTGTGATACTATTAAAAAACTCGCTTCATAAACTACTATTATGTAACTGGTACATAATGAGGGGTATTATACACGAGTGTGAGTTTAAAAAACGAGCGAAGCGAGTTTTTTAATAGTATCACACGAGTGGTATAATATCTAATTATGTACAGTTTCATACACTACTTTATCTACTCTCATTGAACACGAACATATCAAATAAAAGATAAAAATTAATAAACATTAATAAACATCCACCATGTCATCCACCGAAATACAAACGTCAAAATTCCAACATTCCTATTTAAAGCGCGCGCAGCCACAGATAAAAACCGGCCAAGTGCGTGTCGGGCCACGCACAGTGTAGGGTTCCGTAGTTGCCCATCAAAATACTTATGCGAACTAACTAAACTGATTCGCTGAATTTAATTTAAAAAAATAGATTTTTCAAAATCGGTCCAGGAGTCTGAGAAATCGGGGAAAATACATCCCTAAAAAACATACCTATTAAAGCTGTAAAATAAAGTTGACAAACTTACATTTGCAGTTGAAGAAGATGTTCTCCGATACATTTTGTTTAAGAAAATATGTTATCCAAGTACATTTTATAAGTTGGTCGACTATTACACGTAAAGTTGTAAAGCCTACTTAGTAATGATAATTTTCTTTTAAACTTCGTTATATATACTACTATTGTGAATTTTTTCACACCCCCAAACATAACCGTTTAGCTGGTAGAGGGGGGGGACACTCGAGTCGAGCAAAATTTAGCACTTTAAAGCTTAATATTTCACAAACGAATATTTTTAACAAAGAATTGTTAATGGAAACTATCAATTTTTTTTTAAAGACCTATTTAATGATACCCCACACTAAGGGGTACGCGAGTAAAAAAAAAACATCCCCACTTTACGTGTACAGGAGGTACCCTAAAAAAAAATATTTTACGAGATTTTATTTTACCACTTTTTCGGCACAACAAATCCGTATATTTACACCAAATTACAGCTCTCTAGTACTGTGCGTCTCTGAGCTAAACTGCGGACAGACGGACGGACATGGCGAAACTATAAGGGTTCCTTGTTGACTACGGAACCCTAAAAATGAAATAGATGTATCTATGGTCAGTAATCTGTATCATAATGAAAAAAAATTAAATTATAACATTGTTTTGTTAGAGAAACAGTGTTATAATTTAATTTTTTAATTTCATTACGATACTCTATGGTATAAAGTATGTCATTATAAACTCGTTTTGAGTTTTGTATTTCGAATTTTACGATATGAGAGTAGATAAATTCATTTAAATTAATAACATGTTTGAGAAATAATTAAGTAACAATAAATAGCCTACTTACAGACGACTGTTTTTAAAAATGTACATAAATACAAACATTATTTAAATCACCAGACAAGTTGATGAAGCATTCGACGTAAGATAGAAATTGTTTAAAGAAAAAGAATGCAAAATGTATGTTTTGGATAATCAACGTAATTATCATTATTCAGTCTTATGAAATCTGAAATAATTTCAGACTGTCTGAAAGTAAAGGGTGCCGATAGAATCTTATTACTAACGCTTCCTTGTTTGTCTGAGAAAGTAGGGTTGTATCGTTTGATCCATACCAGAAACTATTAAAATTTTTCAATGTGGATGGCTGGCCAATGGTGATATTTTTCAATGTGGCCATAGCCACATAAACTTTTGGAACCGACTTCAAAACCAAACACAAGTTATTTTACACTTTTTATGTGTTTGGTTTTGAAGTCGGTTTCCTTTTTATCCAGTTTTTTTTTTGACGATTAAGGTACTGAAACGATAAAAAACACCTTGCTTCTTGGCGTGAGCATTCCAAAACAGGCTGCAGTTAAAAAAGACAATAAATAATATGGAAGTCACGTCAAAATTTAGTCAGTGATTTCCTCTCAAGCGATAAATAACTCAGGTCAGCAATGGTTTTCCTGTTTGAAATCTGAGTAACGTTTTTTATAGTTTCAGATGTGCTGATTACGAGAAAAATAATAAAAAAAAATCCATTACGTCAGGACTTTTGGATATTGAAAAACGTCGTTAAATTACTTCAGCTTAATTTTTATTGCATTTAATTAGTGTAAGGGAACATAGAAATTAATCGAAATCAGTAATTTGTTAATTACTACATGATGAGTATAAGTAATTCGCATTAACCATGGCGAAAACGGTTCATTTTGGCTTAATTTGTAATAAGCTTACACAGGCCTTCAATAGTTTTCCTCTTTGAAATCTGAGTAACGTGTTTATAGTTTCAGATGTGCTGATTACGATAAAAATAATGTATAAAATCCTTTACATCAAGATTGTTTGATATTGAATATTTAAGATTTTGCTGAAAAATGTCGGTGCGCTTACATTTTAAAATTTATAAAACGTCATTAAATTACTTCAGCTTAATTTTTATTGCTTTTAATTAGTGTAAGGGGACATAGAAATTAATCGAAATCAGTAATTTATTAATTAATACAAGATGAGTATAAGTAACCATAGCAAAAAACGGTTTTATGGCATAATTGAGTAATAAGCTTATTAATACATAATGATTGGGTATTATTCCCTAAAAGTTATGAATATTTAGAAAAAAACTTTTTAAAAAAAAAGGGAACCGACTTCAAAACCAAACACAAAAAAACTATAAAATAACTTTTCTTTCGGAAGTCGGTGGCTTCGTTTTTTTTTTATTTCATTGACCTATATGGCCACCGACTTCCGAAAGAAAAGTTATTTTATAGTTTTTTTGTGTTTGGTTTTGAAGTCGGTTCCCTTTTTTTTAAAAAGTTTTTTATTTTTCCCTTTTTAGTTGAGATAAATAACAAAAATCTTCATAAAATCGGCGTCTTTGAAAATCTACAATCCTATTAAGCAAAACGGATCTATGTGAGCAACTTCACGAGATATCCATTATTGTTATACAGGGTGACTTTTTTAGCACCGTCCAAAATTTTTCTAGGCATTAGGTATCGATCACTAACCCCATTTTTGAAAAAAAATCGATACTTCAAATTGTCATATTAAATCATTTTCTCATCCGCTCTGCGTGGTCACTAAGCTAAACGTTAATAATATACACTTGCCGACGCATGAAACGGGCAGAGCGCACCCCGCTGACCCCGGGGCCCCGCCCCGCTACACCTGAGCGACACATCACAGCGCGGTGTCCAGATTCATCAACTTTTTATACATAACATTGAGACGTGATATCTCGATATATGTATTGAGTGATACAAATAGAAAAAACACGTATTCAATGATTTTCGCCAAAGAATAATATATTAAAATTTGGATGGTGACTAAAAAATCACCCTGTATACTAAAACCTTCCCCGGAATGTAACAAATACTTTTCTGAAAACTGTATCAAAATCGGTTCAGCCAAACGCGATAATTGCGGACAAACATGCAATCGTCCCTTAAAATTTACAAGCCAAGTAAGCAAATCGGATCCACGCGGGCAACGTCACGGGATATCTATTAGTGTTATATACTAAAACCTTCTCCAGAATGTAATGAACACTTTCCTGAAAACTGCATCAAAATCCGTTCAGCCAAACGCGAGATAATTGCGGACAAACATGCAATCGTCCCTTAAAATCTACGATCCAAGTAAGCAAATCGGATCCACGCGGGCAACGTCACGGGATATCTATTAGTGTTATATACTAAAACCTTCTCCAGAATGTAATGAACTCTTTCCTGAAAACTGCATCAAAATCCGTTCAGCCAAACGCGAGATAATTGCGGACAAACATGCAATCGTCCCTTAAAATCTACGATCCAAGTAAGCAAATCGGATCCACGCGGGCAACGTCACGGGATATCTATTAGTGTTATATACTAAAACCTTCTCCAGAATGTAATGAACACTTTCCTGAAAACTGCATCAAAATCCGTTCAGCCAAACGCGAGATAATCGCGGACAAACATACATACATACATACATACATACATACATACATACATACATACATACAGGTCGAACTGAGAACCTACTTTTTTTTTTGAAGTCGGTTAAAAAGGGTGTAATAAAGATAAACCAAACGATTTTTATATAAGTACCCGCACTGATTTGAAAAATTAACAGTTGAAGTGCGCATCTTGCAACATAAACCTAAAAATGTCATCGCGAAGTTGTTTAAATTCTCTGAATTGTTTTTGTTGTACATATTTGCCGGAAAGATTTCACCAAGATTTGAAAGAGCTTGAAGTCCAGTATCAAGGAAAGTGGAAAAAACCGATGGAGGGTTTATTCCACTTTGTTCACCTGGGTGATATCACCTGGGTGAACAAAGTGGACAACATTGGTGTCCTCAATTCACCTCGGAAAAATATCACCTGAGTGATATCACCCAGGTGAATTGCGAATCACTCAAATGTCTCGCTGATGGTGGCGCGTGTGTCGGATCATTTGGCTCCCTTCAAAATGGTTGAGCCGAATGGTGCTGATGCATGTGTCATGTTCGTGAACGGGCGCTGTCAGTTGCGACTGGTCATCTCTTAGCTGCCACGGTTTATTTTGATTTATTGTTTTTTTTTTCTGAATTGTCTTCGTTTTAAATTTTACTATGGACACTTTTAAACTTGCTACATTGTTCTCACATAATGTACCATCTAAGAATGAATGATGTAACAATGATTCTGTAATAATTTTGGCGATCTGAAAAGAGTGTCCATGGAGTTTCTTGCACGTTCTTCTCCATAGAGATCTACGACTTGGAACGTGCATCTACGGTACTTTCACAGTTTTTATGTCTTGTGACTGGGACTAGTGGGACTGTAGCACCATAACTTTTTAGTGTTTAATACTTAATATTCCTTTAATTGTCTAGAACAATTCAAAAGTGCCTGTAACTGGCCTACTTGAATTATATGCTTTGATTTTGATTTATTGTTGATTATTGAAGCGCGACGATCCAAACCAGAAATTTAAGCGGAAATGGCACAACCGAAGCTTCCAGAAAAAAAGGACCAGGTTCCACAATTAAAATTCACATGTATTTAGACTAATAATACGCTGTTATTATATATTAGTAGTTTTTTAAGTTATAAGTAATGTAAGTATTTTTTACATACATATATATTTTTTTATGTGCCAACTGGTGTATTTTTTCCTATTTTCTATCTGGACCTTTTTTTAAAAATCTGGAGGTGACGGAGAAAAACTAAGTACATATTCGTAAGTCAGCTACGATGCCGTTGGTTGTCTCCTCTCAAACACGAAGAAAACAATTATTCAGTAATTTCCTCCCAACTGAAAACATTTATATTGAAGCTTGAACAGCTGACTATACCATGGTGGAAAACACATCAGCTGGTCACTCGAACATGTAAATTTTATTTTATTTTCAGTGATTTCTTCTTATTTTTATTTTACCTGAAAGTTTCGTATGAAAGTTTATGAGGCAACGACGATATATTACTAGACTCCTAATAACAGGCGACCGATGTCTGTCAACACATTAGGCAAAAAAGTCTTATATCCGTCTCATTTCGACCAATCCTGTAAGCCGTAAACATACGTTGAGACAGAACAGACCTTGAGTTAGCCAATCACAACGCAGTACCCCGTCCCCCTCGCTTACGTAGTACCTCAGCGAGTTGACAGAATAGTTTTTGTTGCTTATATTGTGCATGCGGAGTATATTATTACATCGTCGTTGTTATGAGGTTATGGATAAAAATAATTAATAGATTTAAAAAAATCTAAAAACCCACGTTTTTAAATGTCCTAAAAATAAGAAAATAACCCTACGGAGCTGAGAGAGGGGCCACTCAAAACGTGGGGGCGTATATTATTTAAGGGATATATTTACATGACGTGTATAGATCGTGGGTGTAACTTGCAAAGATACGCCCCCACGTTTTGAGTGACCCCTCTCTCAGCCCCGTAGGGTTATTTTCTTATTTTTAGGACATTTAAAAACGTGGTTTTTTAGATTTTTTTAAATCTATTAATTATTTTCTTATTTTTATCTTTGTTCATCGGGTTTGAAGCTACCCTGAAAATATCAGCCTGCTAGCTTATCGGGAAGTGCCTCAAAGCCTGTCCACCATCTAAGACGTCCGCCATATTGGATTTAAGTCTCATGACTATTTTTTTCGTATCCCTGACAGCAAACCCTTTCATTTGATACCCATATCATGGGGGTGGATTTCAAACAGTCAGTCTGCCATCTTGGACGTCCGCCATATTGGATTTAAGTCACGTGACTATTTTTTTCGTACTCCTGACAGCAAACCCTTTCATTAATTTGATATCCATATCATAGGGGTGCATTTCAAATAGCCTGTCTGCCATCTTGGACGTCCACCATATTGGATTTAAGTCACGTGACTATTCTTGTCGTATTCCTGACAGCAAACCCTTTCATTTGATACCCATATCATGGGGGTGGGTTTCAAACAGTCAGTCCGCCATCTTGGGGAGGGCGCCATATTGGATTTGTTATGACGTTTGTTAGCTACTCATGTATTGTCATCAGAATTCAGAGCGTGTGCAAAATTTCAGCCTTCTAGCTTATCGGGAAGTGCCTCAAAATTGAGTTGCAAAAGTCCAACCGGAACGACAAACAAACAAGAAAAGTGAGTTTTTAAAAACGTGGGAATAAATGTCAGCTGGCTGTATCTCGGTGGAAAGATCTTCAGCCGATACGTTGAAAGTTACAACACAGAAGTAAGGTTCCCAGCCCTATCGCCTATTTTATTGCCGACGAGGTTTCCCTCGACTTACTGCTAGCTGATTTATTAATTATAGCAGTTTATTATATCAAGTACTCAGTTGGGAGGAAATGACTGAATGGAATTTATTTTTCTTCGTGTTTGTGAGACTTCCACGAATCTACGAATTACGATGCAACTCAGTCTTTCATTTAACTAATTATCGCTTGAAAGGAACTTGGTCCGGTAAATCTGTCATTGGGCCGGGGGCTATAAGTTTATAACATTGATAGAATATGTTATAGGTACAGAGTCGTACATGCCTGGTAGGAGAAACTGGTGATTGAATGATTGAGGAAATACCTGCCACCAACATATTATCATAGCTTAACATGTTGCTGGATAAACTAAAAGTCCAAAACTATTAGACCACTGAGTGATATAATTCAAATCACCATAGACAGCAGCCAAAGCTCCAGGAAGCTCATTCGTCAAGTCGTCTGCGTAGAGAGGGAAGCTATGACCTAGGAGAAAACTAGGACCTTAGTGGTAGACAAAAGAGGACGAACTTGATAGGGAGTGAAAACGTTACAATTAGAGATGGGTAACTAGCCGGATGCTTTGAGTTATTATCGATTTTAATCCATTAACAGCCATTAATAGCCATCCAATGGCTAATAACCCTGCTATTAATGTATTGTCAAAGAAATAAATGTTTTTTTTTGTTTTTTTTTTTAAATCTGTGGGTGTGAATATAAATTGGGTGCGTGTACGCAGTGTGATTCAATGTATTGCATTATTCTTTTTAATTATTTTCACCTTTTTGTATGTGAAAAAGTGTTAATAATAAAATGAATCACATTTTTTGGGAAATCTAAGAAAATATAAAGCAATGCAATATATTTATGAACTCGAATTCATTTCCTCGCAGTAGGTGTGAAACGCAGAGTACGCTCCTCGGGAGTAAAGCTGCCTTGTCTTGGGCTAACTTGAATCCCTCGCTCACTAAGGATTCTTTATAATATTAAGTAGGGATTACAGGTGAATGCTCGCGGTGAGGGATAGCGCCTTAACAGAAACGAATCGCTGCAAACCAGTCTTGGTAGGTGGTAATCAGCAACTTGACTGAGGATGTAAGAGCGAGCGAAGTGAGCTCAGGACTTGGGGCACCCGGACACGGAACCTTGCAAACAGAAATAGGAGCCCCGCGAAGCGGGGCTCCGTCGAGCCGCCTTGGTAGGTGGTAATCAGCAACTTGACTAAGGATGCAAGAGCGAGCGAAGTGAGCTCATGACTTGGGGCATCCGTACTCGGAACCTTGCAAACAGAAATAGGAGCCACGCGAAGCGGGGTTCCGTCGAGCCACCTTAGCAGGTGGTAATCAGCAACTCGACTAAGGATGCAAGAGCGAACGAAGTGAGCTCAGGACTTGGGGCACCCGGACCCGGAACCTTGCAAACAGAAATAGGAGCCACGCGAAGCGGGGCTCCGTCGAGCCACCTTAGTAGATGGTAATCAGCAACATGACTAAGGATGCAAGAGCGAGCGAAGTGAGCTCAGGACTTGGGGCACCCGAACTCGGAACCTTGCAAACAGAAATAGGAGCCACGCGAAGCGGGGCTCCGTCGAGCCACCTTAGCAGGTGGTAATCAGCAACTCGACTAAGGATGCAAGAGCGAGCGAAGTGAGCTCAGGACTTGGGGCACCCGGACACGGAACCTTGCAAACAGAAATAGGAGCCCCGCGAAGCGGGGCTCCGTCGAGCCGCCTTGGTAGGTGGTAATCAGCAACTTGACTAAGGATGCAAGAGCGAGCGAAGTGAGCTCATGACTTGGGGCATCCGTACTCGGAACCTTGCAAACAGAAATAGGAGCCACGCGAAGCGGGGTTCCGTCGAGCCACCTTAGCAGGTGGTAATCAGCAACTCGACTAAGGATGCAAGAGCGAACGAAGTGAGCTCAGGACTTGGGGCACCCGGACCCGGAACCTTGCAAACAGAAATAGGAGCCACGCGAAGCGGGGCTCCGTCGAGCCACCTTAGTAGATGGTAATCAGCAACATGACTAAGGATGCAAGAGCGAACGAAGTGAGCTCAGGACTTGGGGCACCCGAACTCGGAACCTTGCAAACAGAAATAGGAGCCACGCGAAGCGGGGCTCCGTCGAGCCACCTTAGCAGGTGGTAATCAGCAACTCGACTAAGGATGCAAGAGCGAGCGAAGTGAGCTCAGGACTTGGGGCACCCGGACTCGGAACCTTGCAAACAGAAATAGGAAACACGCGAAGCGGGCCTCCGTCGAGCCACCTTAGTAGGTGGTAATCAGCAACTTGACTAAGGATGCAAGAGTGAGCGAAGTGAGCTCAGGACTTGGGGCACCCGGACTCGGAACCTTGCAAACAGAATTAATACGAGGCACGCGAAGCGGGCCACCTTGGTAGGTGGTAATCAGCAACTTGACTAAGAATGCAAGGAGTTCGGGACTTGGGGCACCCGGACTCGGACAGGTTAGGTTCGAAGTGTTAGGTTACATTAAACTTTGCAAACAGAAATAAGAGCCCCACGAAGCGGTGCTCCGTCGAGCTTCCTTGATAGGAGGTAATCAGCAACTATACTAAGGATGCAAGAAGGAACTTATTAAATTTTCGGAATTCTAATTAATCGGTATTTTTATAATCGGTTTTCATGTTTTGAAAAATTTAAGTCGGTCTTTTTGTTATTCGATCTATTCAAACATGATAGGGGTAATAACCCAAACGCTAGCACTGCACCAAATTATCAGCACTCCGAATAAATTGTCAAATTCTAAGGTTTTCGCTTACTAATACGGGTTACCACACTAATAAATAAATAAATGTATAATTTTGGAATCCTTCTATTGGCAAAAAAATACTTTGATACTACACAATGGCGAAAATTGTTGCTTCTGTTTTGCCTGTTTCTTGTGATCGCCGTTAAGTTCACGTGTTTACATTTTATGATTTATCAGATCTTTTACATATTTTATATTGAAACTAACGATTTCTCTGATATTTGAGATAGTTCATGAGGATAATCTGAAGAGTAGAATTTGAGGTTATGGTGATAAATTGGTAAAATACGTGGTGCTGATAAAGGGATCGAAAATATTGTAAATTCCAAATTATCAGCACTGGTGCTGATAAATGGAATAAAATGTACTTAGCTACTTATTTCATACTTTTTAATGTAAACTGTGTTTATTTTATGCATAGAATTCATTTTGTTTTGTATAAGTAGTGTAAACTATCAAAATCCAAATCTTAGCACGATGCTGATAACTGGATCAGAAGCATGCTGGTAAATTGGTTTTCCTAGAATTTCATCATCTCGACAAATTAAAAGTTAAATAACTTAAAGAAGAAGAACAAGAGACTCGCAAAAAGAAAAGATTACTTAAACAAGATTAAAAAAAAAAACAAAATAAAAGAAACTACCAGAAACAAGATTAACAAGAAAGCAATAGATACTTAAAAACAAGAGACAGAAGCTACGAATATACAGGAGACAAAAGAAAACAAATCATGAGAGACCTTTATTAATCACCACCAGACATTTAAACACGAAATTATGATTCATAACACTCGAATATTATCATCCTCTTCTGAAAATGAAAACCCGATTAATAATAAGAAAAGGAAAGCCGAAGAGCAGAGTAAGTATCCACCAAATAAAAAAATCCAAATTCTTTCCGACATTAAACTTAATTTGCCACCCAGAGCCTCGCATAACAGTCAAAAAGATAACAACCAAAAAGACCAATTGGAAAAAAAAAATAATAATAAAAGAAAGAAGAATTACTCTATACTAGAGAAGATCCTTCAAGAGAATTAGAAGATGTGATGGCAAAAGCCTATCCTTTTATTTTATTTACTCTCTGGTACACTTCCATAAGTGCATGTTTCTTAAATTTTAAACTTTGTCAATTTTATAAAAGTATAATTATTAGAGTATAGGTTATTCTTTTATATTACCGGGGTCCCTTCTTACTAACTATACTATAAAAGTAAAAATCAGATTTAAGAATGGAAATATTTTTTAATGCAATTCCTAACAGTGATATTTATGTGCTGATAATTAGCTCGCTCTATGCTATTAATTGGGGGTAATGGTGCTAGTAAATGGTGAGAGACCCATTTTTTATTCTTACTTGTCTAAAAAATTTTGTACAGAGGTCAACCATGATTTTCTTTTAATATCGTCTTCCTTATTAAATATTAGAACTATAAAATTTGCCTTAACGGGTAAAGAACTATTTTTCACAATAATAAATAGGCTTAAATTAGGACCAACTCTTAAAGTGCTGATAATTGGGTACTTCACCCTATTTTGAGAAGTTTACGTTAGGAATATTGTTTTTTTTTTTATGAAAATAGGAATACTGATCAATTAGAGTTGGTATTAGGATTTAGGATTTTTGAACCATTCGGAATTATGAAAATCAGTATTTTGATATTCATGTTATCGTAGTGTACCCGTAAATAGCTGATTATTTTTTTTATGTGACTGTTCATAAAATACCCTAGGCTGATAAAATTTTCGTTTTTCCTAAATTACATTAATATGGTGGAAAATATGAAAGATGGGGCCCCCCCAGGGCCAGATTATTTCTAAATTGCACATTTATTTACTACAAAGAAATATGATGAAAATGAAGTCTAATCTGACAGGCCTAAGCCTGAAAGCCATGGGTTCAATCACTAAAAATATTAAAAAACATTAATAGCAGGGTTATCATCCATAATGGCTATTAACTGGCTACTAACTGCTATTAATCGATTAATAGCCAAATGATATTAACCGGATTATTATCATTGCCCATCTCTAGTTACAATGAAAGATCTTAATCTCTTCTTTGGTTTTATAAACTTGAAACTTCGCATGAATGTAAAAAAAAAATAGTTTGGCATTAATTCTATTTTAAGACTATTTTCCATTGGTGATTCAGGTAGAGTTAAAGCTATTATGGGAGAAACATGACGCGCGAGCCGATGAATTAGGAAAGAAAGTACAAAGAGCTTGTTCACGGACTTCCATTTTACAGGTCCACTTTATCGTATAAGTTTTTATTCGGCGATGGTATTTATGTAATTGAAAGACAACATCGTGAGGAAACCGGCATATCCTAAAAACAGAAATTGGAAGACATGTGACATCTACCGCATTGGGCACGCGTAGTAGCCAATGGCCAGTCCACATCGACACATGTCACTAAATTCGCAAAGCATGATGCATCTCTGATTGTTCAGTAAGTTTTGGACCCATCAGAACTACGTATCCCAAGCTTGTAACTCTCAAAAAGTAGTGGTCATTTTTTCAAAACAAGAACTGTGAAACTTTTAGAATTTGTTTCAGATACTGCTGTATTTCACATAATCCATGCCTTTTTCAGCGAATGCTACTGTACACGTCTTTAACAGTAATCAATTTGTGAGAACTCAAGCGCAACTGGGTCTTTTCTACTTGCTTCTAATGACATGAGCACCAACTCTAGAATTTTGATGCGTTATATCTTTGTAAATATGCATTGGTTTAACGAAAGAAAATTTACATGTCCATTATTTTTCAATACTCTAGCTGACAGACTAATAAAATGTGCAATTTATTGATGCTGTCAAATTACTAATTGCATTGGACTACTACTACACTATTGTTATGGACTTTGTTTTGTCCATTTATGCAGGGATACATAAAACATATACATTTATTTAATTATTAGCTGTTGCCAGCGGCTTCACCCGCTACAACTCGAAAATTATCCCACGGGAACACAAAATCGGTATAAAAACTATCCTATGTGTTAATCCAGGTTATAAATATCTGTGTACCAAATTTTAGCCAAATCCGTTCAGTGGTTTTTGCGTGAATGAGTAACAAACATACCTACATACATACATCCTCACAAACTTTCGCATTAATAATATTAATAGGATTCCATTAACTAGCTGACCCGGCAAACTTCGTACCGCCTCAAAATCACCTTTTAAACCTTCCCTGGACTTCCAAAAATAATTCAAAACAAAAATTAGCCAAATCAGTCCAGCCGTTTTCGAGTTATAGCGAGACTAACGAACAGAAATTGATTTTATATAGAAGATTATTATTTTTATCTGGATTCCTATTTCACTAAACATAATTATTAACATATTATTATGCGATATTAATTCACGAGTTTTGGAGTGTTTGGCCAATCATCAAAATTTCTAATGAATTACTACATACCTCCTCTGGCACTTTCTCTGATTCACCATTTGTTTTGGGTTCCTCTTCTTTTTGCTTCTTCTCTTGTTTGGGCTTGTCTTTTCTGCTGAAACTGATCGATCGGAGCGACCATTTCTTCTTGACCTGCGCATCACATGCTTGGTTAGATAAACGGTAAATAGGCACACACATGCAACTATACAAGTTAGTCATGGTAAATACAACTGAATACTACGAATATTTATTAAATAAAATTAATAAAGGTACCTTTTCCTTCTTGGGTTTTTTGCCGTCTTCAGGGGTAGGTGTAGACTCTCCGTTCTCTACTTTTTGCTCACTTTCTCCATTGGTAAGTGGAGCCACTTCTTTTTCCTCTTCGTTTAGTTTTGCTTCTTTCTCCGTGGTAGCATCTTTCTCGTTTTCTGGAGTGCCACTGTCGATGTCCTTTTGTTTTTCCTATAATCAAATAAAAAAGACACATGAAGCTAATGTGTAAACAAATAGTGTTAAATAAGAATAAAGTGAAGAACAATGTGAGGAAATGATTGATTTTATGTTCCTTTTATTCGTTATAATCTACAAGACTGAAAATGGTATTCTATAAGGCTATAATTATATTTATTAAATCCACACGGACTAATATGCTAGTATTAAATAATGGCATTTGTTGATTTTGACTAAGGCCCACTTGCACGAACCCGAGTTATCTTTTAAACTCAGAGTTAGTTGCTAACACGAGGTTAAATTGACAATATTGTATGACAAACTGTCAATTTAACCTTGTGTTAGCAACTAACTCAGTTAAAAGATAACTCGGGTTCGTGCAAGCGGGCCTAAGTTATTTAAAAACAGACATTTACTCAGTAAAACAACTTAAGTTAATGTTATCGTTATCATAAACTTAACAAATGGATCGTTTATTAATGGACAAACAAACTTAATGATCAATCAGATCAGCTTTCGCCCTCGGCTTCGCTTTTATCGTGGTAAAATCATCAAATGAGTCTTCCCACCCAGGGCAGGGCGGGAGGGACTTTCAGACTCGTACTGACTAAAATTCACGATGTTCTTCAATAGCCCTTTACGTTCCAGGGTCACGGTAATTCGGTAAGTACCGCGACCACGGCCCTCGGCTTCGCTTGCGTTAAATTTAGAATTTGGGTTGTGAACGTAGAGCCATATTATTATCATATTAAAGTTAATAATTATTTTTTTGGGGAACTATTTTTTTTTTGGGTTGAACTGTTGAACCCACACAACTGACAACGTATTTAAATGCAAAATTTTAGGATGATCGGTTAAGTCGTAATTGGCATGGTGACTAACTTACTTCTGCATTTATTACATTACTCTGTTACGATTCGAATGATGCATAGACGTAATGTTTTATGATAGGATCAAGTTGGTAAGGTTAAACAGTACGGATAACAATACTCGAAAAACTAGTTATTACCGTTGCTTCGTGTATGTGCGCGTCTCCGTTGAGCTGTGGTTTGAGCGCGTCGGCGTCTGCGAGCTGCTCCACTCGGCCTTCGCCCCCAGCACCCGCAGCTGCTACTTCACCGGCACCCTCTGCCTCCTTGCCGCTTATGTCCACCGAGCGCTTGCTCTGCTTAGCACCCATGCTTATTGTTGGCCTATTCGAATACAAATGAAATAGTTTAGATTCAATAAGAAGGCCGACGTAACGTTAACCAAACACCATTATGAGAAGGATGATCTTTCAATGAGGATGTGTTAGTGTAAAGGTGTACGAAACATTTTTCGCAAGACCGCGCTACCTGTGCATCAAAAGTTCGTACTCTGAGCTTATCGACACGTAAATCCCTAATCCAAAGCGGTTGTTGCGCATGCGGCATACGTTTCTCCCCAACTAAAAAAGTTTCGTAAATAAGGATTGTAAGGCACTTCTGGTCTCGGCCCACCTAAAGTTACGAGTAACAGAAAAATCACACACTTCTCGCAATCAAAACTGTTCTGTTGTTGCAACTGTTTAATAAGTAAGCGTGATTATTGTAACTTCACTCAAAAAACAGTTTTACTGAAACTGTTTTAATAATGTAATGGTAATGTCATTATCAAAAGAGCTATAAAAATGAATAACTCTGTTAGTTACGAGGAGGAACCAAATTGGAATACAAAGCACGTCAGTGGGTCACGGTGCTAGGAACACGCTTAAAATAAATTTAAACTGTCGCCCAAAATAGCGCCACCCAACGAAAGTGCAACGAGATGCATGCATCACTAATCAAGTAGCGATTAGGATACTAACGCAAGAGTTCAGAAAAATACAATTCATCGGACGACGAACAATGAGGTTGCAATAAATAATGCTTAATATTCACATGATTCATCGAAAAAAAAATGATAGTTTATATACACAATAAACAAAATAATCATTAATTTGGAAACTGTGGAGGCTTGTAAATGGCTGATAGTTATGTTGTTCGTGTCACCATTATGTTTTTGTGTTGTTGCTGTAGATAAGCCTGAAGCCACCCAAACACAATAAAACAAAATTAATCATTAAAATAAATTAGGCTTGTTTACTACTTACGTTACGTTCTAAAGATGTAATTCAACTTTGAATGCTAATTAAGTATGTTATGCCCGGTTGCCTCGTTTTTTTTTATTTTATTGTATAGTTAAGTTACACACTTGTGTCCGTCAGGAAGCACACTACTGTCCCGGCGTTTAAAATGAAACTGTGAGTGAAATAACCCACGCATAGATATTGTTCACATTGATCATTAGCAGTGGACCGAATTCCTGGCGCATCGTCGCCTTTATCGTTCATTATCCCACTAGTTACACTCAATACAAATATAAATAGCAGTGACATTAGTCACGCAGGCAGTACTCGATGCTTATCTCTGCGCAAACATTCTCAACGCGACAAAATATTTATAGTAAAGGAGTCTGTACCTTCTTCGTAATGTTCTAAATTCGGATTATTACAGTACATCCATGGTGGCTAGCTTATTCGCTTTGATATAGCATATGCATGTCTGATTCTTTCTACACATCAATCAATACAACGATAATAAAATATAACCTAAGTGGGCCCCAGTGCCAGTAAGCTATTGTGCTTATGTAGTCACAAGCAGCTAGCAATTACACATACTGTAATATCCTTTGTCCTTGATCGTACAGCGAACGGTGCGCGTCCGTCATGTCATGATGGGGAGTTATTTCAAATCGGTTCACGCGTTTAGGTTATTGACCCAGCGTATGCTTCCCCCTCTCCAACATTGAGATTTTTTTGCCTCTAATCAGTCAACCAAAACGTATTATTGTCATCAGCGATACAATAGGAGGCACTTTACCTGCAGGGATTGTTAAATTTTGAGTGGGTAAAAAAGTCAGTCAGTTAACTATGACCTTGACTCTGGTAATGAAAGAGTTAGGTGGATCCCTCGGTGGCGGTAACACTTTGACCTTGAGCTGGCCTAACGTAGTGTGGTAGTAGGGTGCAGTGTCACAAAGACCAAAGTGAGAGCAACTTACCTTTCTAATTTTGATCCCCAACCACTGATATTTGAACTACTGTAGTAGGTACTGTACGAATGTTTACTAAAAATCGACAATTTGAATCCATTGACATTTAACTGTTAATATGCTGATAATATTTTGTAAGATACTACAAAGTTCAAACATGTTCAAGGAGTTAAAGATATAATTTTAGGCTGGGTATTTACTTAGCCAACGAAACCTGTATTATAATCTTTGTAATGCTATCTTTTCCGGTTTGCCTAAAGCCATTTAAATCGACGAGACCATTGACACACATGTATGCTATGGATGAGACTTGGGGTGGTGTAATCCCTTGCACCACTAAACATGAAATGAAACATGAAATTACGAAACATTGATTTAGGGATACTCGCGCTTGAGAATTGAGAATTTCAACTGACTACCTAGGTAGGTACCTATTACGGATCATGAGATACAGCCCGCCGACATGTAGTTTATCAGTGTCCGTTTCGAACGCACGGCCATGACGTTTTTTTTTTTTTAAATAAAAACCCTCCCAAGTTTTTGTAAAAAAATTTAAAAGTCGGTTCCCAAAAACCATGTCAAAGCAATGGTTAAAAAGTTATAAGGGTTTGAACTTGGCCGCGCCATCGAAACGCTCCGAACCGCGCGGCCATGGAGATCTTTAAAACTAAGAGTCGCAGAGACCTGAAATTTTGGGAAATAGTAGATTGAGGTATTTTTTTTTTACGTGGCAAAATAATCAAATGAGTCCTCCCACCCCGGGCAGGGCGGGAGGGACTGTCAGACTTCTACTGACTAAAATCCACGGTGTCCTTCAATAGCCCTTTATGTTCCGGGGTCACGGTAAGGAAATAATCCCGCGACCCCGGCAGGCTTTGGCCCTCTGAGAGGGGGGCCCCGTGACTATGCTGGCGTGTTCCACACGCGCCTCATGGAGCTTTCAGCAATTTGAGTTTTATACGGCCTAACGCCTGCCGGGGTCGAAGGACTCAGGACTGTCTGTCTAGGTAGGATACCGTGAAGTGAAAAGGGATATGTGCAGAAATAGGGTGTTTTTTAGACAGTAAGTCTAAAAAGTCGTGAGCACTCATTGGATGACATTACACCAAAGAATTGCTTAACTTTTAAAGAATTCTGAACAGAAAAATAAAATCCCCCTGTCAACAATGAAAACATAATAAACATGAGGAAGTACTAATACCCATAATACAATTACTTGCATGTAGTGCAAGCACCAAGTATCGCCGCATACCCCTGTGCAAAACACGTGCACGGCGGGTAGAAAATCGATAGCAGCGGTCAGTTGTGGATAAAAACCACAAGTAACACGGCACCCGTCATACTATGTATGAATAGATTACAGAATTGCAAATCAATTCCAATACGTACGTTTTCTAACACAACGGAAAACGAATGACCAAAACTAATGGCAACGAAATTTTGTAAGGCAAAAATCTGTGTAAGCTAAAATAAACCAGGTTTACAGTACGGTACCTACCAATGTTTTTTAGCAAAATTTATAGATGCATGCCTTTCATTTATCTCGTTTTTATAGGTAGTCAAACTTTCCGATTTATACATAAAATACAGCAGTTTTAAAACATAGTTTATAGACAAATTATTTTAGAACCGCTGTTTTGGCCGCCGCGCGCCGCAGCCGCCATCAAGAATGAATTTTGACTAGTTTTTATTTAACTTACAATATTTGCATGTTTGTGTGTAAGTTCTGTAGAACAAAGTATTACAAGCGGAATTAGAACCACTTCCTCAAATCCCACGAAATTCAAATTTTACATGTTGGTTCTGGGGGCCAATTCTCGATTTTCGCCATTTTTCTCGAGTTCGAGATTGTAAGTCTATCTCTATGTCTATTAAAAATATCTCTATCTCTACCAAAAAATGTCGAATTGAGCAGAAATCCGTATTCAAAATAGAAATAAGTGTCACGAAAATGTCGAGTCGAGTGAAGATAATGTTACCATTATGAAGAATCGCACGTTCCGTTTTAAGTAACTATAGGTTAATGAATGATTTTGTTTTAAAACGCTGACTAAATCTAATTATTTAAGGATGAAACGAAACGTTTTGTGTAAAAATAATCAGTTTGACGGTTGATTGTCTGTCAGTGTCAGAATTTGCGTCTTTTGTTATGTTTACATGGACTCTGTGTTTATATATCATTAGTGGGCTGTGCTGCTTTAAATTTCATAATTTTTATTTTAACATGGAGGGGAATTATTTTAATGACTTCTGTTTCACTCAAATCGTAAATATCGACGGCGGGATAAGTGCGCTGTTGTCGCCGTGTATTGGCCAGTTGCTCGCCACTTTCCAACAACTCCCGAGACAAAAATGCTATTGTTATTGTGATGTGATAAAAATGCTAATAAACTCGTCCATCTTTCAGTGGTTTCTAGTCCAATCGTGGGTACACAAATTACAGTTTGTTATTTGCGCGAAGGTCGTCGTTTCAAGAAAACACAATGCAAAAATCAAGAGTTTATCGAATTCCCAGTAGGTATGAAATGCCAAGCCGTATTTTATTTAAAAACTAAAGAAAAGAAAACAGTGTACAATCCAAAACTCAACAAATTCACTCAGAAAAGACGTATCTCTACAATCGACATTACATCTCTACTGCTCAGAAGCACTCGACATGAATTCTAACGTTAGCCTTCGACAAATGTCGAATCCGACATTCTTTAAAAGAGATTGACCATACTACTATGGCACTCGGTTGCGCTCCTTTTTGACACAGTATAGTAGTGAAAATTGGACTCAAGTAAGGGTTATTGACATACATGAAAGCAAAGTTAAATACAGATTGATATTTTGTAGGGTTTTTCCAAAAAACAATACTTACTCAGGATATTGTTTGAGGTTATATTAGGCGTCAAAACAATATCATGTACATTATGTACAACATATATTTAAAAGATTACCATAGCATCCTCTGCCTCTCTTATTTGGCGATTAGGCAGTGGATGCGATAATAACAAAACACAGTTCACACAGCACGACACATTGTTTATTAGCTAGTAGAAATCAACGTAGACGTATAAATTCACTATAACGGCGCACTACAAAAAGAGTCAAATTGCTCGATGTGTATCAACGAGGAGGTATCCAAAACTCTACTCGACACGAATATAAGTTTACTAGCAGAGAAATCAAGAAATAGTAGTTCGCCGGTAATAACGAAATCAAAACCAAACAAACACGAAAATCATGAGTTTGACTTTGACAACTGACACTTCATGGAATAGTGTTGGGACACATCAGCCAATTACGACATCTTAACAGAATCGATTATATCTTTACTTTTATTATAAGAACTCAATATGTGTTATCATTATAATAAATCATATTAGAGTTTATACAAAAACAATAATAACAGCTTTTGAGGTAATCTTTAGGGACACTAGTAGATTTTTTAATTGTTTTACGACTTTGTTCTTTGTTTAATCGATCGATTCTGGTAACGTAGCCCTTCACTATACCGGAACAAAAATATAATAGTAATTACTAATAATATTGAAAATTAAAACCCCACAAATGTTTTAAGTCAATTTATGCTAAAACTAATTTAAAATAATAACATTATTTATAGATTTGCTTATGTGGCCATACGCTTCAAAAAGCGAAACCATGAGTGGTCATTCTCATTTGTCGAAAAATGACGTCATTAGAAATTTTTGTCGAATTCGACACCATGTCTAAAACCGAGAATTGGCCCCTAGTTCCAATGTCAATACATTTTTATGATGAGTTTGACCAAAATTTTTTGTCCAGGGTCCAGGTAAAGGAACTCTTCGATAAATAGGACCACAGAAAAAAACCATTACAAGCTTATATTTGTGATTTATTTTGTTTATCATCAACGGATTTGAATGAAATTTGGTATACAGATACTTTATAACCTGGATTAACATACAGGATAGTTTTTATCCCGTTTATATTATTTCCGTGGGATATTATTTCGAATTGAGCGGGGCGAAACCGCGACATCGCGCAAATTCTGTGCGATCTAGTTACCTATATCTTACGATCGTTCTTTGAGGGATTTTTTTTACAGTAAAAGTTTAGTAACAAACAAAGTTTTCATCATTTTTTTTTCTTATTAAACCCATCACATTAAAATTTACAAAAGCTTCAATCTCTGGTAAAATGTAGACAAACAGGTGTAGGTTGACGCACTGGCGTCGATTAAAATCATTTTTCATACGTGGCTTTCCACATCACTTTATAAAATATTTTCTGGAAGGTTTAAAGGGTCAATTTTTCAACTAGACGTAGATGGCTACCTATTTACGAAACTATGAGGATTATCGAAAAATACTGAAAGGTCTCTCGAGGTCGATTTAGATGAAAACTAAAACAGACTCATTGGATTTTAGAAATATCAATAAACCTGGCCAGGAATCGGACTCGATGATTTTGGAAAAATAATGACATACTATATTATTATTTTATAATTACGCCATTTGATAGTGTCGCTAATAAGGTTTAAATTCTATAATGATGTAGGTATCCCATCTATTATTAAAAAATATAATTTTCCATAAGTTCGCCGTATAACATTACTTCCCAGAATTTGATCCTTATTAGCGACACTAGCAAAAATGGCGTAATAATATAGGATGTGATTTTTGACTATAACAGAAAAGAAAAAGTTCATGTTCGATTGAGAAGTTTTGACAGATTGAGGTAGGTTGATGTGCTGGCGTTTGAACCGAATTGATCTAAGAATCTTATGAGAAGGCCACACTAACGGGAAATGCCGTTAATTTTGACGATAATAGAATTTAAATCTATATCTATTTACATAAAAGCGAAAGGTCACTCACTCACTGATCACGAAATTTTAAGAAACTACTAGTTTCAAATAGACTCGAGAGTTTTTTCAATAGAGTATAGGTACCTAGGTACAGTTCCAAACTTTTAAAGAATAAGTTCGAAATTCGCGCGGACTATTTCGCGTGCGGAGTGCTATTTTTTTGATAAATAAAAGAAAAAACCGACTGATTGACTGATCGCTCGATCGACGTACAGTTGAAACAGCTGGGTTTAGAAGCGTGAAATTTTTCCCTAACGCACGTAATATTCCTTTTATGATGCAGGTGTGCAATAAGAACTGATTTTAGGAAGTTCATCCTGTTCATAGGTCTGAACACTTCTAAAATCAAAAATCAAAATCAAAGCATTTATTTCAAGTAGGCCAGTTACAGGCACTTTTGAATTGTCATAGACAATCAAAGGAATATTATTAAACACTACAAAAGTTATGGTGCTACAGTCCCAGTCACAAGACATAAAAACTGTGAAAGTACCGTAGATGCCCGTTCCAAGAAGTAGATCTCTATGGAGAAGAACGTGCAAGAAACTCCATGGACACTCTTTTTAGATCGCCAGAATAATTACAGAACCTTTGTTACATCATTCATTTGAGGTGGTACACTATGTGAGAACGATGTAGCAAGTTTTTGATTAAAAGTGTCCAGAGTAACAATTAAAACAAAGACAATTCAAAAACAAAATGATCAATAATTTAAAATAAACCGTGGCAGCTAAGAGATGACCAGTCTCAACTGACAGCGCCCGTTCACGAACATGACACATGCATCAGCACCATTCAGCTCAACCATTTTGGAGGGAGCTAAATGATCCGACACACGCGCCACCATCAGCGAGACATTTGAGTGAGCATGACACAATCTCAGCCGCCAGGGTCATTCAAGTCAACAAGAGACGTAGGTACTCAGTGAATGACAGCTCCGAAGCACATAGTACTCACACAATGTCGGCCATGAAACTATATAAAACTATATATATAAACTATAATTTCGAATTTAAATTTGAAAATAAACAATTTCATTGCAAGGCTTTACCAACTATTTTAGGGTTGGCTTACAGTCGAACCAGATGCAACTGAACATCAGTATTTTACATAGAGCAACTGCCACTATCTGACCTCCACAACCCAGTAACTGGGTAATCCGATACACCTTGATAAGACTGAAGTCTGATTCCGTCAGACTTTCGAGCTTCTGACTAACAGTAACTGGGACGAAAGGCTTTAAGTGCTTTCCGTGTCACGGAGGAAACTCGCTTTTATAGTTGGTCACCCATTCAGAGAACCACCATAAAATAAAAGATCGGCTTGTGCGGCATTACCTACCTGCTTAGTTATTTAGCCAGAGTTCTACCCAAAGTTGAAAATCACAGGTGAAAAAATACAAAATACTCGCGGACGGAGTGCAAGCAGGTACATTATCGATGTAATCGAAGTTCGGGCTGGTCGCTACATATTGAAATCCAAGTACTTTTGGTATCTGTTTAGGCATACGTAGTTAAATCATCATCATCAGCCCAGCCTTTTATCTAGTCTTAAGCTGGGTTTTCACAGTAAGAGTTGGCTCGGACAGAGTGCACTCGGATGTCTACTCGGATGCTACTCGTATCATGTAAACACGTAATCCGAGCGCACTCGGACGCCAACGTCTAATCCGAGTAGACTCGGACTCTGCTCTATTTTTCGAGCTCACTCGGATCATTTGAATGTACTCTGTGGATCATTTTTATTTTTATGTAAACAATATGGCGACATAACCACTATCCGTGTACACTCGTACGAAGCTGACTCGTACGAGTGCACTCGATCCGAGCCAACTCTTACTGTGAAAACCCGGCTTAAACGAACTAGTTCATTAGTTCCTAGCTCGTATTAGACCGATAAAATCTATCTTAGGCGCAACTAAGATCGAGCAGTTTAGGTCACCGATCCTTGAAATAGTTCGCTCTTTTAGTTCTTTAGTTCGTGTTCTCAACTTTTCGCTCTTTGCATCAGGGGCAGTTTTCAAAGGACCAAACTATCTGCTAATAAAATTTCACGTAAATTGGTGTGAAAACTAGTGCATATATGTAGGTACCTACCTACTTTAAATATTATGTTTTTCTTGGTAACCATTTAAATAAATTTTGCAAAGCCAGCGACTTCGCCCACGGCGACGGACGTCGCAAGACGATCTCCGGCCACGTAGGCGCGGGCATGCGAGCGGCGAGTAAAGGGCAACTCGCTGTCCGACCATGGACCATGCCCGGGTCGAGACGGCGCGTTGTGTTCCACGCGCGCCTCAAAGAGCGTCAGCATAATGACGGGGCCTCCCTCTAGAGGGCCAAAGCCTGCCGGGGTCGCGGGACTTATTACCTACCGTAACCCCGGAATAGGGTTGCCATTTCTAAAATTTGGAAACCAGGACAAGTCGCGTGAATACCCCGGAATTTAGGGTCCAGAACCCGGACATGTCAACTGGTTTTTTTAAACATACTTAGACAGTGTAATGAAAAACAGTTGGAAATGTCTTAAATCACCTTTTTTTATTTTTTTTTTTTTAAACCCGGACTAGGGTAAATACGCTAAATGTCGGCCCCCTTACGGTTTTTCTGTTTTGGGATCGGTCTGGAACCATCAATTTGCAACGAAAGGATAGCTTCCAGTGTGGTTTTGGATAGTTTGATAAACCTATTTCATGTTTATGGGCATAAGGTTGACATTTCTATTACAAGGAAAAAGTACTAAGGTTTAGATGCGTCGAGAACGAAAAAACCCTAAAGTCGGCCATTCACGGCCCATGGTCGGTCGCGTTTTTCCCAAATGTCGGCCGGGTAGAGGGTGTTTTAAATTAAGACAGACAAATATTATTAATATGATTTATTTTGGCAGGAGTCTCACTAAGTATACATTATTAATCGAATTTTGTTTAATAGTAGGTAAAGTATTTTTTTTAAATGCACTTAAATAATGTTAGGTAAAGTTGCGATCGTAACTACATAGGTAATTATCTGTTTCCGTAAAGGCGTACGTCATTGTAGTACCTTAAATTAAAATCATTAATTCTAAATGCAGCTTTTTGTGACATGCAGGTTAATTAATGAATGAAAGATTCACGACCAACCATTTATATTTTTTAAGCTAATTAACATGGCTTATTAGGTAGCAAGTTCCAAAGAGCAATTTTTATCTTATATTCCCAAACCGTAATAAGCTATCATAAATGTTTCCAATTTTATTCTCCCATTTAAAGGTAACTCTTAATATTATTAATAAATTAAATTGTACAATGAACATTTAATTTTGAGAAAATAATAAAAAGCAATCAGCCTGTATAGTTGGGCTCGAATTCGAGGCTGGTCGACATTACGATCTTTAATATTTCTAAAGCCGGCCCCTATTTCATGTACACTATTTCTCGAGATTCAACTTATATCACCCCGGCCGGTATTTGGCGATTAAACGTAAAATAGATTTATTTGCCTATATGCGTTGCAAATTCTCTTATTAAGCCAATGGAATTAGTACAATTGGAATTTATAAAACAGACTGCATTTACTTTAAGTCGACCATGGCCGAGAATCCGGTTTTAACTCAAAATTGGTAGTCTATTGGCGGCCTCCTATTTTTCTTTTAAAACAATACGTTAAACATTGAAAAAACTGTCTCAAAATATAGTAAAAATTACTAATTACTGATAATAAAGCTTAAAACAATAAAATAGGAATGTTTTACCGTTCTAATATCAATCCCCGAAGTGTGGGTATTCGCAGCAAGTAAGGTACTTTCAATATGAACTTGACGCTTCGACGGCGCAATCGCTGCTGAAGCTCAGTGTGCGAAGAGTGAGTGTCGTAATAGGAAAGTAACGGTTTGTACATATAGAGTATGAACTAAGGTGGTAATTCGAGTGGCAAATTTGTCACTTCATTACGTTTTAAATGAACGCAAGCTGAAAATGTGCAGAGGGCCGAAGTTTGGGGGGGGGCCGACGTATGGCGTATTTACCCTACTAATAAAACCCCCCCGGACGCCTTCTAAACTAGGACAATTCCGGGGATACCTGGACGGATGGCAACCCTACCCCGGAACATAAAGAGCTATTGAAGGACACCGTGGATTTTAGTCAGTACGAGTCTGACAGTCCCTACCGCCCTGCCCGGGGTGGGAGGACTCATTTGATGATTTTACCACGCTAAATAAAAAAAAAAGCCAGCGACTTCGACGACAATTGTGGATGAATGTGTACATCGTAAAAATTTCGACTGCTACCAACCCCGCCCATTTTGAAACCGTCTCTATCAACATTCCAGAGGTCCCATCATCAGATAAACATGAATGATGAACAATAACACGTTATTAGAAGGCATAAGATTTCGCACTTTCAAGATGACGGAACCTCGGTCGAAATCGGTCTCTGACCCGGGTGCAAGCAATTTCAAACCCTGGGGGGTTATCGACTGCCGAGTTACAGAGGTGTGGATATGAACAGTTTCAGCAATCAAGGCATCAGCAAATACCGATTATGATTAATATACTACAAAAATTTCATATCATGTACAGAAATATATAAAGGTGAACTAGATTGTTCACAAGGTGAAAGTTGATGTTCTTTTTACATGTTTTATTTCAGCTAAACTAACAATAACAACTGCACGGTATAAGCAGTCGCGATACACAAAGGGAACGTTTTTTAACTATATAAACGTAATTGAAAGGTCATCCCGTCAAGTATCTGCAGAAGACATTTACCTGCCATCCTTCATTTACAAAATTATAATTTTCAATTTAAACAAAAGTAATAACTTACATTATCCAAGCTCAGATTAATAGGGCACCCTTGTTTTTACAGTTTCTACTGTCTCCCCCAGTTACTCACAACGATGATTCATCGTTCCGTTGTTAATCACAAAGAACGTGCGTATTTACCGGAAAATGTAATGTAGGTACCTATGCCAGTCGGTTCAAATTATGTAAATCTCTCTCAGTAGGTAGCAGGAAATTACCAATAAATCTAAAGTAAATTTTTTATTCATTTCTAATTAATTATATTAGCTACAGTGTAGTGTAGGTACAGAAAATTTAACTTGGCACCGTAAGTCCGTAACACCCTTGTGTTGCATTCAATTCCATGCTATACAGTATCGAACCTATTCCAGTATTGTCACTTCATTCGAGGAATACAATTTTCTCAGTAACTTGGCACAATGTATTCGTGAAACTTTAGAAAGATCAATTTCGAAAGTACCTCAATCGGTACTAGCACCAATATAGCTTACCGATGCTGCAATTCTAGAGCAACCAACCGGCTTCATAGGTCCTAATGTATTTAATTTTCGTATTTTGTAGATACAGTTGTGAATATTATGACAAAAACTAATATTAAATCAAGGATTACCTTAAGGCTTATCAATCCGAAATATATTAACAAAAGAATTTACACTGAAATACGTAAAATATTCACTCGTAGCACTCACAGCTCAACACAATATGGCGGCAGGACGAAATCCCCACCTCGAAAATAATAATTCAAAATGCCGCATTCGATCAAGACGCTTCACTTCTACCAACCGTGAGGAAAGGGATTGTGCCATTTTTACCAACCTAATAAATGACACCACAGAGCATGTCACTTTATAATGCAGCGTACACACTGGCCTGGTGGCTGCCGCACGCTCATTGGGAACGTCGAAGGTGCGTCGAAGGCATGCACATGTCCAAAAACAGGGGTCCATATTGGTTGATTATTCACCTAGAGTTGTATACCCGAAATTTTTCTTCCTAACGATTTGTAATCCGAATGATCACTCTTCCTAAAATTTTTCATCCTAAAGTTTTCATTCATACAACTACCTGCTATGTTCATAACCCTCATGTTTTCGGAAATTGTTACCTATCAATAATATCGTTATCTACAGCTTGGCCAGAACGGATTGAAACGGAACTAAAATTTTTATTTCTGACAGCGTTTTAAAATCTTTGATGTAAACAAAGACCGCAGGTTTGTTAGATTTATTATTGTGCCATAAAACTATCGTAATAAGTAAAAAAAAAAAAATTATTCAAAATGCTGGTAGCGCGAAGACAGTGGCGACTTCCGGTTTTCTACATTTTTATGTCAACCTGTATATTATAAAATTGTAGAAAAGTGGTGTCTGTACAATGGAAATATATATAAAAAAAAGTAGCAGGGGTTGTTATTATATATCGATGCCGAACCCGAAAATGTAGTTAATTTTTTTTTGTCTGTTTGTCGGTTTGTCTGTTTGTCTGTGTGTTTGTGCACGCTAATCTTCGGAACTGCTGGACGGATTTGAATATTTTTTTTTGTTGTATAGGTATTAAGTCCGGTTATCATATAGGCTTTAATTTATCTTGGAAACTTGAACACCTGATGCAGAACCGCAACAGACCTGCTTAACTATAAGAGATACAGAAATGGTGTCATAGCAAAAATTGTTCCACGTGATGGGCATTTTCTGCTGAGAGAATAAATTTGAAGATCCTGGACACCTGATGTGGAACACCAAGAGCCCAGCTACGCTATGACATATACAGGAACGACGTCTTAGCAAGAGTTTTTCAGCCTGATAAGCACTCTCTGTTGCTGTATAAACATTTGAAGATCTGGAATACCTGATGTGGAACTCCAAGAGCCCAGCTACACTATAACATATAAGTGAATGACGTCTTAGCAAGATTTATTCAGCCTGATGAGTACTCCCTGTCAATGTATAAAAATTGAAGATCTGGAACACCTGATGTGGAACTTCAAGAGCCCAGCTACACTATAACATATACAGTAAAGACGTCTTATACAGAGTTGTTGAGCCTGATGAGCAACCTCTGTAATTGTCGTATAAAAATTGAAGATCTGGTACACCTGATGTGGAACTCCAACAGCCCAGCTACTTTATAACATTTATAGGAATGACGTCTTAGCAAGAGTTGTTTAGTCTGATGGGCATTTCTATTTTGACTTACAAAAATGAAAGATCTGGAACGTTTGGAATCGTCACGCGCATCCATTTGTTTTCCGTATACGTGCTAGTACGCTAACAAAATAAAACAAAATAAAAAGAAATGTAAGCAAAAAAGATATAATAGTATTGACTATGTGCGAAGTGGGTGGTGGGGAACGGCAAATCGATCGTAGCGCACGACGTGGCAGAAATGTGAATTAATTCTGGGCTGTCATGTGTCAAGTTGCTTTATTTTCATAACTTTCTTTATAATTTAATACGAAAACTTTAACTTTAACTTTTCCCGTTCGTTCTAAGCTCTTCCACTTCTCTCACATGCTGTGCTAATACTAATTTTTTCCCTTTTTGCTCAGTTTGAGGTTGGAAATGTATTTTATGCTTAACCGATTCAAATCCCGTGCGTATTATAATATCCATATTTTCCACGAGGAAGAAAATCGCTAGGTATAATATACACTCACTTTTTACACTATTTTTTCAATTTCGTTGAAAAACTAGTCGAAATTTAATATCACAAAGATATCTTATCATCTAGTTGACATGATTTGACAGATGACAAGTCCTGAATAGTTGCGGCCACTAGGGGCGCTGTCATCGCGCACACAACGAATAATAGATGTTTATTGCTACTTGCTACTGACATTATGAAGTCGAATGATTCGGAATTATGAAAATTAGTGACAGAGCAATAAGGAGTTGTGATCATTAGGATTAAAAATGTTAGGTACACAATTTTCGGGTTTCCAATGATCGGAGTTTAAACGGTGAACTTTAGCGCGCCCCAGGATTCGATATTTAGGACGTCCTGAATTCAGGAAAGTGTAATCGCATTTAGAATGAGTAGCATCCTAATTAAGACACGATTTAGTACGTGTAATCGCGAGCTTCGGCGACTAAATTTCTTATCATAAATCGTGTCCTACATAATATCGGATCCTATTTTTAGGACCTTTTTATAAGAAACTCCTACTTAGGCACCATACACACGAGCGCTTAATATGCGTTGCGGTAAACCTCCATTCACCAGAGCGCTGTATTTACGGGCGTTAAAATAATCTTTGGGGTTGAATGCAGCAAAATGTTTATTTTGATCCAGTCTGCACCAGGAAAGAGCTGCTGAAGTGTATTTACATTTTCTGCGATCGTTGTTATTTAAATCCGGAAGTTGCAGTCCTTTTAGTTTGAGCGTTTCATGAGAAGGGCTAAAAAAAAATGACTACCATTCAGTCGGGGTTGGGTTCCGACCCCACATTATGCTAAAATATTGACAGAATTGAGTAAGCTACCTTCCCTCTAAGTTTTGTATAGACCGACACCGGACACATTGTATATCACGCGTGAGCAGTTATTATGTCTCATTTATATGTTATTATGTCTCATTTACGATGCAAGAACTCGCCGGTGAGTTGCATTACATTGCGGACTTTTTAGGTAAACGAATTCAGTTGATCAAACAAATAACGGTATGTCTTCTTCTTCTTCTCGTTCCTCTCCAATCACTGGAGGTTGGTCATCAGACTTGAAAACCTCTCTTTATCCCTGGCGAGGTGGAACAGCTCTGCAGCACTCTTGATTCCGGTCCATTCCCGAATGTTGCGGAGCCAGGACTTTTTTCTTCGGCCAACTCCTCGTTTTCCCGCAATTTTGCCCATCATTATGAGTTGCAGCAGTTCGTACCGGTCATTTCTAAAGACATGACCAAGGTAAGCCACTTTTCTCTTCTTGATGGTCTGCATTAAGTTGCGCGTTTGACCTACTCGCTTCAGTACTTCAGCGTTAGTAATTTTTTCAGCGTTAGTAATTTTAACGGAATGTAGTGAAACTCATATGCGAGTTTTTGCTTCGTTTAAATGCGGCCTTGTAGGACCACTACGTTAATCTTACGTTAATTACATTTAATTAAACAAAACTGGGGCTATCTACAGCTTGACAAATTAGAGTAGAAAACCAGAAGTCGCCACTGTGCTCTCGCTACCAGCACTTTGAATGTTTTTTTTTCACTTATTACGTTAGTTTTATGGCACAATAATAAATCTAACAAACCTGCGTCTTTGTTTACATCAAATATCAAAGATTTTAAAACGTTTTCAGCAAACAAAAATATTAGTTCCGTTTCAAGACGTTATGGCCAAGCTGTAACAGCAGTTAACAAAATCGAGACAAAATTAGTCTATGGTTAGGCTGTAGGGGCTTAAGCCCTTCGCCTTTTGCGTGTGAAGGAAAGAAATGTGAAGGAAAAAAAAGTCTATGGTGTACTAAGCATTGATGTCGCGTTGCCCTTGACTCCCTCTATCTAATTACTGTTTTTAAAAGTTATTTGCGTAAAATTTACTCAAATTGTTTAGTTTGACTTTGCTTTCTCCCATATAAACATTTTAACGAGTGAATTCTGTGGTTACTAAACTGGTGTGTTCTATAATTTGTGTAGCGTCACCTGACTGGGCTCATTGTCATTTCCCGCCATTGTGGCCTGTGAATTTATCATTTGTAGGATTTTCTGTGCGTATCCCTTGAAATTTTAGATGAATAATAAGTAATAAGTGTACCTAAGTAATGTCATTACACGGTAATGACGTGTGTTTGCTAGAAGTGGAAGATTATAACTTGTACGAAGAGGAGGCATCTGATCACGCTCTAACCAGGTATGGATAACCGGCGTGGTCGCCGAATTTTTACACATTTGCTGTCTTTCAGGCCTAACAATGACACATGGATTTAATTAGATGTAAAATATTTATTATCTCCGAATTTCATCGTACATTAGTGAATGCGCGGGCCATATGATGACGCTCACGCCCCGTGCCGGCCTGTAGTCAGCTGTTGGGCCGCCATGTTTGGTCAAATCGAATAGGCGTAGTAGGCGCCTCTACCTAACGCAAATGTACTATCAAACATATGTACACCAGCGTAAATACATTCATTCATGTTTTTTATAAACTTTATGTATAATTTATAAATAGCACCTTATCACCATGTTTAAGTTGTATGATAATCACAGATAAATATTGCATCTATGTAAGTATGGTAAACTTCAGGACATTTCAGGAGTTTTTCGTTTTGTAATTATATTTAAATATTTTCGGAAGTAACTGAGTTTTGAGTTGTTGCAAAACAAACAATAAATCATGACATGCAGTTAAACAAATGCTAACAACAAACCTTCATCACATAATATATTATATTATCCTATTTAAGTGAACTTGCAGTATTGGTATGATGTGACTTACTGAAATTGTTATGTTCCCACAGTGACAAGCATCCAAGTTCTGGCAGAAAAACAATGGAAGCAGAAAAAAGGATTCGAAGAGAAATTGCTAATAGCAATGAACGTAGACGAATGCAGAGTATCAATGCTGGGTTTCAGGCACTGCGGACCTTGCTACCTCGTCATGAGGGTGAAAAGCTTAGTAAAGTAAGAAAAAAAAAAATTTTATTATGAATAAATAGGTCTATTCAATTAAATTTCTAAGTCACCTAGTTCCCTGCTATTCTTTTATCAGGATTTTGTGTTGTTGCTTCTACAGAAGCAACCCTGATATGCTTTTTTGTTTCTTGAGCCATGAAAGTGCCATTACAACTAGTGAATTTCAAATATAAATATTGTTATCTTTTACATGTATTTGTGGAGACACAAATACATGTAATGCATGCGAGACCATAATATAATACAGTCCACTGTCTATATTATAGCTGGTTATAGTATCTTCTCTTTATTATATAAACTTTATTTTAATATTATCATACTAAATATGAACTGAAAACTCTCTGTCTTTTGTGTTACTCTAATTGAGAAATAGTAACATAAACATTTTACTTTACATGCATCTACATTAGTTTTGTATATCTTTCCCAATATCCTTGACTTTAAAACATAATGTGTTTTTCTATCATTTTCCAGGCTGCAATACTACAACAGACAGCTGAATATATTTACAACTTGGAACAAGAAAAAACCAGACTTCTGTCTCAGAATTGCCAGCTGAAGAGATTACTTAACCAACATGAAGGTGGGGAAATACCCCTGAAGAAAAGAAAAGGTGACATTCTTACTCACATCCCAGCCATAATTCCTGATTCTACTGAAGATACTGTAACCAACTCGAGATCACCTGAACCAGTGGCCGTGATTTCTGTGACACAGAAAAAAGACTCGGAAAGTGGTGAATTACGTGTTCAACTAGATCGTGAACGGAGACTGCGGCGGCACTTGGAAGAGCGCCTTCATGCTCTCGAAACTCAAATTTATCCTAACAATGCCCATGAAATAGCTCGCCCTGTCATTCATTTTGAGCAGACAGATGTTGCTGCCGAATGCAAGCTTGAAAGCGAGGAAGTGGAGGCACCACCTGTGGAACCTGCAGTTGTTGTTGCTGCTCCACTACTTGAAGCAGCTATTAAAGCTGAGCCCCGTGTTGAAGTTGAGGTTCTTCCTGATGCAGCACATGATGCCCCATCGCGTTTGTATCTCGCAAGCACTAGTCGACAGAACCTAGAAACTATTGTGGAGGCCATACGTCATCTCGAAGGAGATCATTTGTTCCGCGAGGAGGCAGGGGATGCGCCTCTGGCACTCACTAAGAAAGCGGAACTCCCGCCGCCGCCGAGACCGGGTGTGATCGTTGTGAAGCATTCGTGATCGCGTTAAACGTGTTTATGACTTTAAGCTCGTAAATATGCTTCTGCTTAGCGAGCACTCCTGACCCTCCTCGAATATAGTTTTAAATTTTTAGTTGTTTAATTATCTTTTCCAAAGTGACGAATCGATAAGTCTGCGTCTTTGTTTATTTTTTTATTACGCATTGAAGTCGAATTGATAAGTGGTTTAGAATAAGCTGGATGCGTTGTCGCGTATGCCGATCGGCGCTGTGCTTAGTTTAGTCTCAAATGTAATTATATTAATGTTTAAATTTTGTGTTAATTTGGCTTTTTGCAGCATGTGTTGATGGGAAGAGGATTGACTGACTTAAGTAAGATTAGATGATGAAGGATAATAGTACACCATGCCGCGTGCCAATGTTATATTATTTCTTTAGACAAGTTTTTGGAAAAAGAGAATGATGGGTATTTGATTGAATTTTAATTCAAGTTTTCTGTATATTGCCATAATACATTTCAAAAGATTCATGGAGGCTTCAAGTTACAAACACTGGATAGTTCTTGAGCGGAAAGTGTTTGGCTTGTGTAGAAAATAAATGCTGCATTCTGCTAGTCCATCATTTTACCTTTATAATCATAGAAAATTTAATTTTTCACTATTAGCTTGTTGGACTTTGTGGCAGAATGCAAGAGAAGCAGGCATGCGGCTATAACAAGTCTTTGACATACGCAATTGTTAAAAAATTTAATTTTTCAAATTCCTTACTACTTAAATTGATGTATGCAGTCATGTAATTTAAATGTTGTAGTAGTAGTAAAAAAAAATGGCGTTTCAGATAGTCATTAAATTTGACCCTCACCAACTAATTGTTGGTGTACTATTAAAATTAACAAATATTTTAATTCCTTGAGACAACATACTCGGAATGAAATTGAATGGTGAAAAATCACCTATTTAAATTAAACTTGATACTTATAGACTTTAAAATAATTATATTGTATTGACTAATAATATCCAGTGTTGCTGCTTTTCTGTTCATAGTAGAAAGCCCAGTGTAATGCGTATTTGTATGTGACATTAGTAAATTATAGGCACTTGCTGCCATCCCTAAAGTATAGATACAGAAATTTTAGAGCATTCCATGTTGTTGAATTCTCATTAAAGAGTTATTCTGCATGAGACATTGTTGATTGGAAAATGAGTTAATAATGTTTTTGTATTCAATTTAACTGATTAGCATAATTATGTATTGCTTCCTAAAAGCATTCTTTAATAATTGAAACTAAGGTTTTAATCAGTTAGGGTTTATTTAATAGATAGTGTAGCTGACAACGAGTGACAAGATGTTACTGGACACATCCCAGTCTACAAAACAGATGATTTAATATGTTGTTTTATTAAAGAACTATAATGTATATCATGTCACAAGTGAGATAAAATATATTCTATGTAAAGGCACTTATTCTAAAATAGCTCAGATTTTTAAAACACAAGATTCAATCAAGTTATTGGAATTACAATTACTAGATTATTCTACCAAATAGGTGACGATTTAATCTACCTTTGGGGTTTATAAAATTATAGTGAACAATCATGTTCCACTGTTTTACTTTTATAAGAGTTAAGGTTCACAGTTCTTACATTTCCCTGTGACTTAGGTAATTCTATGCAGTGATTAATTAATGTTCGCTTTAATGTGCTGACATTTTTGTTAAAAATGTAAAACGCCGTGCTCTTTTGTTAATATTTCTCATATAAGTTTTGAATTTATTTTAAGTTTGACTCAGCAACAGAGTGGATTAACAAGTACAACGCTATGCAGACGTCATAAAGCTATGGTCTTGTCCACGGAACCATATGAATTTTAAGACTGATCATTTATTCATTAATAAGTTATGCTAGTTCAAGTAACCATAATATTGATAGAATAATGTGTGTGTGTGTTACGTTTATGTAGCTATTTATATGTATGTTGTGATATTGTAGTCCAAATTTGTGTTGTAGACCTGACAGCCTTACAGAGATCCCTACGCCGTTAACATTTAGCAATAATAATGTCAATCATTAATTATGGTACTTATGACTAGTAAAATTTTATGTGTAGTAAAGTTTTCCATTACGAAAATTAAAATATATTTATACACAGAGATCTCTCTAACTTTGACAGGTTACTTGGTGTTGTGGTGTGATACAAGTGTTTTTTGTGTATGTATTTTAATAGGACTTGGTTTATCATGCAGACCACAACTCTAAACATGAAATGACATTGGATTCAAAATTGTTTGCCATACTCATAATCAATACTAAATTAATAATCAAGTAATATTTAGACTTGAGCAACAAGTTTAATAGCATCTAAATGACATAAAAAAATGATTTATTTCGTGTTTAGAGTGGCTCTAGTTTTATACACTATTTGTTCCCGACGCTTTTTCGCACTCTGTTTCTGAGTCCGTAGTTATAAGGAGTTGTCTGCCTACCGCCTTTACATTATGTCAGTATAGGATAATTAACAATGTAACATAACGGACTTGGTTATACTATTAGTGTAGTCAAAAATAGTAATAAGAGATTTTAAGTCAAAGAAGCAAGTTAAATTGTTTAAAATGTGTTATTATTTATGTCTTAAAGTATTAAAATGGTTATTTCTTATTAATTAGTTTGTAAATGATGATCGTCTGTACATTTAATCAACCACTTTTCTTTGTATATTTAGCTTAAAACCAATAAAACATAAATACTTGAAATTTAACCATGTCATGCATTTTTTTTTTTGTAAAAACTTTAAAGACTGACATTTTATAATTATCACAACAATCATTTGTCTGAAATCTAAACATAGAATGGTCTACTATTTAATCAGTAACTCAAATTCATCGCATTCGATTCGTCATTGTCATTCAGTTTTTAACTAATTTTTATAAGATAAATAAGTTGAATAATTTGTACAACTTAGCATACTGAAGTTATGGTTCATAATTTGCTCCAGCAATCTCAATATTTTACTGTAGTTTCATAGATAGGATTTATAAATGTGCCATGTTTTATTGGTTTTCAGCACATTCAATGTGAATATTTCCATTTTCTACACTCTATCTCATTTTATTGTAATGGATAGTCGTTATTTTAAACAATATGCAGACTAAAACAATTGACTGGTTCAATTGTATTACAAGTAAGTCTAACACACTACTTTGGTTTACATATTCGTTTAAAATAATTCATCTCTAAGTATAACCTTATAATAATATTCTTCAATTAATTCATCTGATAAAGCATAATTATAATAAATACCTACTTAAATATTGTTTTAAAATAATTTAAGTCTGGAATAAAATTCGTACTCATAATTCCCACAGTTTAAATTGCATTTATCCTCAGATTGTTTTATTGAGCCTCTGAATTTCAGTTTTGCGAGACTAGAATTTAGTGATAGGGTGAATATTCATGGTGTTTATCCTAAATTTATTATATCTGTCATAAATTCATTCGTGTGTTGATCCTTCTATGGATTCAAAATAGTTCTATTGATGAGATAAATTTACGAATCTTAATGATTTTATTGAGTTTCTAATTGTATCATGTAATATTTAATCATTTCACCCTTTCACTGATAAGCTCATGTTCCTAAACAGTTAATTATGGTACCTTTATTATTACCAGAGGTGGGAATTAGGTAGAATTATTTAAGTAGGTACCTACTTGCATCGAAATGTTATTTATATGGATCTTCCCGGGATTTCTAATAGACAAACCCGTGTGTGCAACACAGTTCTACAAATAATAAATCATAATAAAAACCTCAGAGATAGATTAAGCAAATAAAACAAAGATAGGTAATTAATTAACATGCAATTTTTATTAGTATTTAATTCACAATAATAAACTTTAACTTCGCCTTTTTTATAAATACGAAAATACTTTGCTTCTAGCCAAGTTTAATAGTAATAACATTTTTAATTTAATAAATCACGATATTTTTCTGCTCTTTAAAAGTAATAACGAGATTTGGGGCATATCCACTTTATTCTTTCGCTGTATGAAATAAGTGCAAACGAGTACATCAATAACTCTACCTAATTCCGACCTCTGTTTATTACATAACAGTTAATAATTATAATGATAAAGTGTAGAAAATATTGCATGGATGTTTCCATTTTGATATGAAATTGATAAAAAATATTTCCTCGGTTTTTAATTGTACCACATTTGACCTATATTTACCAATATTTATAAAAGATTGATATTAAAGCGTTTCATTTAATCTCCTAAAGTCGGTTTTTAATCTCGTAGACTGAATTGACAGGTGCAAATGGCAAACTCACATAAATTTCAATAATATTTACGTCAGTTTTAATGTTATCATTTGTCAATTTGGTCTACGAGATTAAAAAAACTTTTTCAAAAAAAAATGTGACCGCCTTTAAAAACAACCACAAAAAAGGGTAAAATAACCTACAAAACTTTTCTTTCGGAAGTCGGTGACTTTTTTTATTAATTTCATTGTCTCTTTTGCCACAGACTTCCGAAAGAAAAGTTTTGTAGGTTATTTTACCCTTTGTTGTGGTTGTTTTTGAAGGCGGTCACATTTTTTTTGAAAAAGTTTTTATTTTACTCTTTTTAGTTTAAATATTCAACCAAAATTCTTGTCAAATACATCATTTTTCTTACATGTGCACTAGAATTTTGTAATCCGTAGCACCGGTAATAACAACATCGTTAACATCTCTTTAATTCATTCCCTATCTCAAAAACTGCTGAACCGATTTTGATGAAATTTGCAGTATTCCCTAAGTTGAACGATACCTAGTACAACAAAAAAAGAATTACTTAAATCGGACTTGTAGTTCCGGAGATATGCGAATACAAACATAGTTTTCTTACTTGAGGAGTTGTACCTTCCATCATCAGCTCAGGTACATGAGATGATGATTTCCATACGCAAATACTTGAATTACTTCATAAGATTTGCGAAAAACTATGTGTCTGCCAATAAAATTTGAGGGTTGCCCTCGATTTCTCCAAGATCCAATCATCAGATCCTGAAATGGTGAAAATGGGACCACACGGGAAGCACCAGCTTTCGAATAAAAAAAGAATCATGAAAATCGGTTCACCCAGTCGCAAACTATGAGGTAACAAACATAAAAAAAAAATACAGTCGAATTGATAACCTCCCCCTTTTTTTGAAGTCGGTTAAAAAACAAGTTACTATAACTTATACCAAATAATTTGAGCTACACTTAATTTTACATTATTATTATCAGTTAGACCTGGTAATAGCTGCTCAGCGAAGCAGAATTTAATTATTTAATCTCAATTAATATTTTCGTGGTATGTAAGTATTACGGGCTAGATACGAGCCGAAAAAAAACGTGTGTTCCGGAGTATTTTCGCGCAAAGTCGGTATTTTTTTTATTTTACCCTTTTGTACAATCAAAAACATTTGACCCATCAAATGGTTAAACCAAATTCTTGTCAAAAATATGTAGATACAGACGCCAGCAGGTCAACCTACCCGAATCTGTCAGATTTTACCAATCGAACATTAACCTTCCATTATTGCGATATGGTTGAAAATCTATTGAAGAAGTTTGACTGATTGAGGATTGGCCTCTGTACAAAATTTTCTTACATGCACACTCGAGCTTTGTAACTCGTAATAACATCGTCCAGCCACGTACACAATAAGTGAATAAAAAAAGGCGGTGCTCCGGCCAAACCGAACAGATCTCCACAAAAACCTACCGGAACAACCGTGTGACATGAAAATTTTGCAGTAAGGAACCTTAGACTTTTAGTCTTCACACTCAGGGCAGGCCGGGAGGGACTGTCAGACTCGTACTGACTAAAATCCACGGTGTCCTTCAATAGCCCTTTACGTTCCAGGGTCACGGTAATTCGAAAGTCCCGCGACCCCGGCAGTATCAAATTAAAGGGCTTGATGCGCACATTTGATATATAATAGATTATACGCTTTTACTAGCTACTTTGCCTGTATTTAAGGGTCCGTGGCTTAGGCCCCCAGTGGTCGACGCACGTCCTGTGGCCGACGCCCCCGATACGATTAATTTAATATCTTTATTTTTTTTCGTGCTTTTTCACTTAGTACAGTAAATGAGAAAAATGTTTCCTAAAAAGTTACCTATCTGTTACCGGCCAAACCCGATTCTAGGACAAACTACCCGTAATTTCGCTTAGGCTCAACTACTCTGGAGTAGTGATGTGCCGGATGGCAATATTCCCACTGCCGGCAATATTCCCAATATTCCCACTGCCGGTAAAATACCAAAATTGCCGGCAACTTTGGCAATATTGCCAATGTTGCCAGTCAAATAACACCAGTATATTTTATTATTTCTGCAGGTGCAGTTTATATTACTGTAGATAATGCGTTGCGACATTAAGTCCGCCTTATATAAACTACTAAGTTCTAACTCTAAACGGTGATTTACTGATTATGTAAGAATTACCGAAACAAGTGCATTAAAATAATGTTATTTTTGTTGGTTATTTGTAGTTTTGATAGAGATTTATACTTTTTTTTATTTCCATATTGTATAGGTAGTAGGTACTGTTTATACTCGATGTTTTTGCTATGTGATTTTGCACGAAAAACTAGTAGCCCACTCAGAAAACAGTTATAAGGGAAATTCTTGGAACACGATTTTGGACTACGTTACTTTATTTGAACTAGTTAGGAGGTGAATATAATTATCAAAAGTCCCCGCCATTAGCCCTTGCCCCTTGAGCTGTGGGGAGGTTGTTTCATTTTTTGGTTTTTCTCTTATAACTTGGAAACCTTGCCTCCTAGCGGCATGGTTTGTATGAACAAAACAAAGGCTGAATTAATTTCCTATAAGTTTTATTTAGTAAGCATTTCTTATATATCTTGTATAGTTTTCGAAAAACCATTTTTACCTTTTTGCATTCGGAAAGTCTTATTTAATATTGCCATAAATCCAGAAAGCAACAGCAGTCTTTTCAGGCTCTCCCCTGTAGTACCTACTCCTCCCTGTATTTTTGTGGGCAACTCACACTTGGCCAAAAATGAATACCTACCTAAGTATACGAAAATTGTTTACATCAAAAAAGAACTCAAGTTTCTAAAGATAGTTTTTCCGCATCTCTTATGGTTGCGGATTTCGTCCTACATAGTACAGTCCTACCCCGTCTGTAAGTACCTTGTTTATTTTAAAATGAGTTGCTAAGCTAATTTTTACTCCTCACTCACTGGAGGAAGACAAGAAATATCAAGCTTGATGGTAGTCACCGAATTTAAGAACTACTTATCCACATTCAGACACTCTCAATGTCACCTCAATATGCAGCTGTTCATCGCAGGTGGTGAAGGGAGGGTCTGAATCAACTGCTACTGCTTTCTGGATCTATGGCGATATCAAATACAACTTTCCAAATGCGAAAACTAAAAATGTTTTTTCCCCTAAATTACAGACTTTCAAAAGCGGATACCTCGAAAACTATAAAAACTCGAAAACTAACAAGATATTGAAATGCTTACTGAGTAAAACTTACGGAAAATTTATTTGGGTTTTCACTTTGTTCACACACACAGAACGCATGGTTTTCTGAGATATAAGCAAAAACCAAAAAATGATACCTTCAACCCCCCCCCTTCCAGAGCTCATGGTCGAGAGACGGGGGACTTTTGATATGGTTCACCCCTAACTAGTCCAAACAAAGTTACGTAGTAAAAAAATGTGTTTCTAGAATTTCCCTCTATGCTTTGAGCGTTCGTTGACTGGATTAAACTACAACATTAAAAGAAATTATTCGAATTTATGCCTTTTTATTCAATATATTGTATATTGAATAAATATTGAATAAAAAGGATCGTCAATTCTAATCTTAAAATGTATGTGTAATTTCTTACATTCACTGTCGTGTTCGGCAACAATGGGCAATATTGCCGGTAAAATACCGGGAATATTGCCAAAAATTGCCGGCAATTTTGGAAATTTTAGCCAAAACAATGTTTTTTTTGTATATAATGTAGGTCATGGTCTGTAAATGCTAATTTTAAGTGTGTTACATAGTTTTCGCACTCAATTTGACTTAAAATTAAGCAATATTCCCAAATATTTCTATTGCCGGCAATATTTCCACCTAAATTCCCACCTTGGGCAATATTGCCGGCAACGGCACATCTCTACTCTGGAGAGAACTAGAAATAATCCTAGAGAGTTGTGGAAAACCATTTAGAATATTACAAACACATCTAAAACTCGAACTATACCAGATGAGCTTCTAAATTTATGCGATAATCCCTATTCTTCCGTTAACAAAATATGCCATTTCTTTGCTAACGTTGGCAAAAACCTGGCGGCAAATATCCAATCCAGTGCACAACCCCACCTGCTCCCAAAAAACTGCTCGTCCTCTTATAACATCTCCAACCCAACTATCAACTCATTGGCTTTGCTAGATGTAGATGAAGCCGAAGTTGAATCACTTAAACTTGAATTAAAAAATGACAGTGCTGTTGGCTGGGATGGAATATCACCCTTACTTTTAAAGAACTGTAAAAATGTGTAAGTGCCTCACATAACTTACCTTTTTAATCGTTGTTTGCAAAATGGTGTCTTTCCTGGTGCCTTAAAAAAGGCATTAGTACATCCTATTCATAAGGGGGGAGACAGAAACTGTGTCAACAACTATAGACCCATATCGGTGTTACCAGTGCTTTCTAAAATTCTGGAAAGGATACTCAACAACCGCCTTAAAGATTACTTGGACAGGTTCAATATAATCGCTGACAATCAGTACGGTTTCCGGAAAAGTATATCAACAGAACACGCAGTACTTGACGCAACATGTAGCGAAGAACCTGGATAGAAAAACTAAATGCCTAGGCATATTTCTGGACCTGTCCAAGGCCTTTGACACAGTTTCTGTTCCCCTACTGATCTCTAAGCTGGAGTTGCTTGGTGTGCGAGGAATTGCCCTAGAAATATTTAAAGACTACCTAAGAGACCGCACACAACGTGTTAAAATCAATACTTACCTTAGTGACGAAGAAGTTATCTCCTTCGGCGTCCCGCAGGGTAGCATCCTGGGCCCTAGTTTATTCCTAATTTACATTAACGACCTATGCAATCTAAAGCTACCACAATGTAAAATTTTTACTTACGCAGGACGACACGGCTATAATAGTACATGGGCCTACTTGGGATAGTGTCAAAACTGCAGCAGAGACAGCATTAAGTACCGTAATGACATGGTTAAACTAGAACCTACTTACGCTCAATCTACAGCTTGACATAAAAATGTAGAAAACCGGAAGTCTCCACTGTCTTCGCGCTACCAGCACTTTGAATGATTTTACAGCTTGACATAAAAATGTAGAAAACCGGAAGTCGCCACTGTCTTCGCGCTACCAGCACTGAATGTTTTTTTTTTTTTTTCACTTATTACGTTAGTTTTATGGCACAATAATAAATCTAACAAACCTGCGGTCTTTGTTTACATCAAATATCAAAGATTTTAAAACGCTGTCAGAAATAAAAATTTTAGTTCCGTTTCGCAATCCGTTCTGGCCAAGCTGTATTTTAATTTTTTTCACATAATACGTTAGTTTTATGGCACAATAATAAATCTAACTAACCTGCGGTCTTTGTTTACATCAAATATCAAAGATTTTAAAACGCTGTCAGAAATAAAAATTTTAGTTCCGTTTCAACCCGTTCTGGCCAAGCTATACTAAAATCCACCTATACCTATACCATTTGCTATAAGACGTAATAACTCACCGTCAGACACGTTCTCGATCACTGCTCATTCATGTCAGGGTAGTATCTCTAAGTAGTCTGTGATGTCAGGTCCCTCCTAGTCCGCTCATGTCATGCAACTGTCCTAAACTTACCAGAACAAGCAGCGTTAAGTATCTAGGTGTACAAATAGACAGTGAACTAAAATGGGATAAACAAATTGAGGCTCTCACCAGCAGAACCCTCCGTCTCGTACATATTTTTAAGTCCTTGAGAGACTCTGCTAATCTCGACACTTTAAAAATGGTGTACTTCGGCCTGTGTCAATCGGTACTAGGATATTGTATTACAGTGTGGGGAGGGGCATGTAAAACACTCCTTCTCAAACTAGAGAGAGCGCAGAGAGCTATACTCAAAGTAATGATCAGAAAACCCTACAGATACCCAACAACCCAACTGTACTCCGATTGTAAAGTTCTCACAGTTCGCCAACTCTTTGTGCTCTACTCGGTTCTTAAAAAGCATTCGTCTCATTCCCCCTTCCAACCAGAAAAAACGCACCTTTATCCCTCCAAGTACTCCTCATAGAACTGCCTTTGCCAAACATCAATATCTTATCCTGAGCTCTCTCATTTACCGAAAAATTCATAATCACCTAAATATACTTGATCTGACTAAATGGGAAGTTAAACAGAAACAGAGTGGCTATCTCAACAAGATTATGATCACACCTAATGTCTTTGATCACACCGAATCACTTCTAACTTACTCAACGACGATATAATACTAGACTCCTAATAACAGGCGACCGATGTCTGCCAACGCATTAGGCAAAAAAGTCTTATTCCGTCTCATTTCGACCAATCCTGTGAGCCGTAAACATACGTTGAGGAGACAGAACAGACCTTGAGTTAGCCAATCACAACGCAGTACCCCGTCCCCCTCGCTTACGTAGTACCTCAGCGAGTTGGCAGAATAGTTTTGTTCGTTAGATCGTGCAATGCGTAGTCTAGTATTATATCGTCGTTGAACTTAAAATATAATTTTATTTCCGTTCTGCTCTTACACACTTTTTTAACTTAGGTATTAAAATATTTAAATCCTAGTTAACTTTATCGATGTTAATGTATCGATAATTTATGTCATTCTTTAATGTTGCGCCCCTATCGTAAGGTGCTCGGCAGTGCCATCTAATGCGCAATAGCTGAAATATATTCTGATGAATGGGGATGGCAACTCAAAGCTAATCGTAGATGGCGCTGCGATAGTTGGTCCCTACGTCAGATTACTGTCTACCATGTACAAAAAACAAACTAGATTTATTGTTATAAAAATTGAGTATAAATACAAAACAAATATGGAAAATTATTCGTTAATGCAAGTGCATATACTAAAAGAAGAATTAAGACGCCGCGGTGCATCTACAAGAAGAAAAATAGTGATTTAATTGAGTGGTAATACATTTGATTTTACCGTAATAAATCCACAATGACTTGTAGTTGAGGTTTCAATTTTTGAGTTTAGGTATGTATTACCTGTCCTCTCCTATAACAAGAATATAATGGCTGCTTCTGACTTTCTATTTTGATAAAATATCATAATGTTTTAAGTCAGTAATTTTACCCCTTTTTTCTATTTAGATTCGAGTATATCACAATATATTTAATTTCTTAACACCACAACTATCACAAAACTCGTTCCAGGTGATAATTCTTCCGCCAGATGAACCATTTCATGATTTATAGAGCGATGCAATACTGGTACTTAACCTCCAATAGAAAAGTAGATTTTATTTTGAAAAGTGTATTCGATTGTTTAGTTATGGTATAATCATAGAATTTCATTAATAAACTCAACTAACGGCCTGTCCCGGCATCGCAAGGCTGGATATTTGTTTATTATATAGCTTTTCCTTAGTTATAATTCAATTTTTGTTCTCAAGGCAGTCACAGCAGCTACCCATTATTTCTTGATAGTGTGAATTGACGGAAATTTGTATGTTCCATCATTTTTACAGCTTATTACACAACATCTAGTCATTTTACATAAATAAATCGTATTTTTTCAGAAAATTCCTTTGTTTTGACAGTTCTTTTGGGACCAAACTGTCACTTGTCACTTTGACACTTGCCTTCCCCATTATTTTGATACGTGGTTTTGCTATACACCGCTAGATAGCGCTACTAACGCACGGCATCAACAATTTTAATAATATAACCCCAAAATAGTGTAGTAGAACCACTGCAGCAGGCGCGGTCGCAGCCTGAAATTTTGGGGGGGGTCACTCACTACACTAATAAAAAATAGGTACCTATCTGGAATAAAATAAACATTATTCATGCACAAGACATATTGCATATTGCACAAGATGTCAGCAAACTATAAATTTATCGCCGTTAGGGGATAGTTTTTTTTTTTTTAGCGTGGTAAAATCATCAAATGAGTCCTCCCACCCCGGGCAGGGCGAGAGGGACTATCAGACTTGTAGGTACTGACTAAAATCCACGGTGTCCTTCAATAGCCCTTTATGTTCCGGGGTCACGGTAAGGAAATAAGTCCCGCGACCGTTATGGGATAGTTAGATTTCCTTTTATTATTTGGCAAATTTTTGAGATTTTTCGATGTGACCTTAGATTTTGGGGGGGGTCATGTCCCCTGTGACCCCCCCCTTCGGACCGCGCCTGGCGCCGCCGCCGCCGCGCCGACTCGAAAGTCGCGTCCCACATCATAATAATATGACTGTTTTGCATTCCAACAAAACAGGTATTATGTGTTGAATAAGACGCAGCGTCGCCTGGAAGAATGCTGTTGTAAATCCGCCTTAAATTGATTATCTGTGGTTAAAAACTTACCCAAATGTCCATAGATCTATACCTGTCTCTTTCTTTCACCAGCGTGCATCCTTTTCTTACCGTGAAAAGTGCTTGACATCGCAGCTGTCAACTTCATAGAGTCTTCGAGGTACCAGCAAGAGACTTGCTGCGACGCTGCGTCTTATTCAACACATAATACCTGTTTTGTTGGAATGCAAAACAGTCATATTATGTGCTTTCCTAAGACGCAGCGTCGCCTGGAAGACCTGTTTGGTATCTGCTGGTGATAAACACAAACGCTATGATGAATGAATTATAATAATGTCTTCAAAGCATAGGTAATTATGTTTAAAGATAGTTCTTCAAAAACCCTTCATCAAACCCCACTGTAACAAGATCTGTAATGTAACTTTACAATTAGTAACTTCATCAATCTTCAGAAATCAAAATAGTAGCCAATTGATAGAGGTACCTGGTACAAGGAGATAATTCTAAATTAAATCTTTATCCAGGATAAAGTTATGTCTTCTAAAGGTATAATAACCAATGAAGACAATTATTTATTTAATGAATATTGCATAAATCTAACTGCAATAAATAAGCATTGGAGTTGGTGTCATCAATCTTGTTTACTGGTTGACAGTAAAACTTCTGATACCTACATTTTATAACTCTATCAGTTTTCCACTGTCAAGTACTGCTTGAACAAGTATTTTCTTCAAGTAGCTTCTTGAGGCTATAATAGCTAACTTGTAATAACTGCCCAGTGGGGCACTAATATTAGCAACTTTGAAAGTAATGCTATGTTCCCAACTTGTGTAGAAGCTGGTTTTAATTTTCCAGATAGAGGAATTTTGTGACTGTGTTTTTTCTATTTTCAGACAGTTCTAACAGGGTAGACAGACATGGTCCTGATGTTTCCGCAACGACGAACCTTACTGTCTGTGTGATTTTGATTCTGTTTTTATACCAAAATATTGGACAAAGACTGATTTCATCTTTTCATAGAAATAAGATTTTCAGGGCTATTCTCTAATTATCTCGATCTGATGTGAGATCATGAATTCTATGACCTGAGGGTAGCAATAATATTAGAGCTATTCGCCTATCTTAAATGAAGAATCTGGATATGCAGAGTTCTTTAGTCAATTAAAACAAAGTAATATTGTAGTGTACCCTATTGGCAGTTTTTGTACTGCAAGCTTTAGGAAGTGAAAAAGCTTCTAGAACTTTTTGAATGAAAGATTGTCCTGAGATATCTACCTCAGATGTTGCTCAGTAAGTTGAGATAGTAAACTTATGCAGGCAAAATATAATAGATCAAATAGAATCTATAATCTAGTTTGTTTTCTCAAAACAATTTAGCCTGGAATTTTTACTTTATCAGCTTATACACCTACAGGTGTTTCAGCGTTAATTTGATTGGTGTAACACCAGGATCACCATCTTTTAAATAGGGCTTTATATTGTTGTAAAAGTAGATGTCCGCCAGTTACTTTTTTAATAAGTCTTGTTCCGCTAGAGTTTAGGGAGAGACTTGGTCAGCCCACCCTTAATTTTCCAAGCTAGGGGGGATAACTTGTCCACCTGTGCCAAGCACTTGCTTGTAGTCCAATATGTTAAGACTTTCCACAGGTTCTTTATCGGAATTTTGTCCACCTGTGCAGGGCACTTGACTGTAGTCCGATCTAAGACCTTCCGCAGGTACTTTATCGGAAGTCGCTCCCGCTCTGGCTATCGCTCTCGCTTGCAGATCGAGTAGTGAGAAGCATTTGGCGCACTGTGGCGTTAGTAGAATGTACTATCAACAAATTTGAATTATGACCCTTTTTGACAACTCGTCGTTTGAATCTGTCAAAATAACAAAGATCAAGGTCGTTAATATGGATATTTATGTTTATGACTGTGAACCTAATTATATTTGAATGTCTGTAAGAAAATAATGCTTTTGGTGGGTCATAATTCTTTGTCGATTGTAATATTGTGCCTTGTTCAAATAAGTAGTTCATACTTCTAGTATTACGCTGGGTGGGGGAATGCCCAGCCCAGCCGATAGTCCCATTGTCGGCTGTAAACCTCGCATATAACATAAGGTTTTGGAACCTAATTATAACGTACTTTGCAGTTTTGTTACGAAAGCCGTTTCTCATAACGTGAATAAATCTACGTCTGGGACGCCCCACATCTTTAACATGGCCTCCGCGGCTTGGGGTAAAAGATGCCATACTGGTACATTGCGGCCCCTTGAGAGGCGATCCGCAATTTTGTTTGCCTCCGCGGCTTGGGGTAAAAGATGCCATTCTGGTACATTGCGGCCCCTTGAGAGGCGATCCGCAATTTTGTTTGCCTCCACGGCTTGGGGTAAAAGATGCCAACCTGGTACATTGCGGTCCCTTGACAGGCGATCCGCCATTTTGTTTACTCTCCGGGAGTAAGTGGCTGAGAGAGTTAGACGCAACTGCTTTGCAAGTCTCTTGAAGCCTGTTTGTCAGCCTTAGTATTGCAAGGGTATGTATCTTCCCCCTCCCCCTTCGTTTCTGAGGTATGCAATAAGAGTCCTGTTGTCGGACTTAATATTTATGTGTGCAAATACGACATCTGCTTCAGAAACAAAATTTCAATAACAAAAGCATCTGGCATGGATCCCACCTTACAGATGAGTAAGTGATGTTTAATTGGGCTCCTTACCCCTAGTTGGGTGTATCCGTGGTCAAGAAGTGAGTTGCACCTTTCTTAACTCTACGGTATTGAGTTGTACTCTATGGCTTTAACCACCCTTGTTGAACAGGCAGAGGAAACTTACTTTTCTCTAGTAACCTGTTTTGATAGAACAATTTTAGAAACAGTTACCTTCTGCAACATTAAAGTTCTTTTGATACTTCGTAATTATCATAATTCAGTAAAACCAATAAAGTCTGAGCTTTTTGTGGACAACTGATTAAATTGCTCTATCGTGTTAAAAAATAGTTTAATCTTTATTTATTTTATTGGAGGCGCGTTATACCCAGTTTTGCTGGGTGTCCCATACTAGACCAATATATTCTGCTTAAAGAGAGGACTCAAGCAGACCTGTGATGATTTATGTGATGCCCCAAGATTTCCAATATTCTCAGCGTTTCCGCAATCTGAGAAACAAGTACTGTACGATCCTGATTTACCAGGAACAACAGTCCAGGCACACAATAATTATACAGAAACATTGTTCGCATAACGACATAATTGAAGCCATAGATAGGACAAAGGCTGTTAACAGCAGCACTTTGTTGTTATAGATCACAAGGAGGAGACTCCGGTGTGTCTCTGCAATTGGTAATTAAAAATAAGCATAGTAATTTATGAATGAATGTAAATCTTCACAAATGTTTCACTGGCATTATGAATTGAGACCTCCGCGGTCTAATATGGGAAATAACCCATTTTTTTTTTACTAAATCTTTTGATATAGTAAACTCGAAATAGGTACCTATATGGCCTTTTGTAATTGGGGTTGCAAACTTTTCTATAAACATCTTTGACTAGATACCAAGGGGAGGTTCCTATACAAATGGAACATGGTAAGCTGTTATTAATTTCAAAATATGATTGCTTGGTCCCTGTGGTTGCCCTGAATGAGCATGGTCCTTTAGACAACCCCTCTAAATGTTCTGAATAGTCAAATATTCAAATAGTTTATTGTTTACACTTGTTTAATTAGCTGGACCTTAAGTCCACCTAAAGAAGCTTTGAAAGGGTGCAAAGCCTAAAACTAAATAGATAATTATGAGTCCGACGTTGGTGGACCAAAAATAATCAAAATCTCTTCAAAGTATGTGTTAAAATGAAAATAATTAAGGTATCCGATACCCACTTAAGCAAGTCCTGTAATGTTAATCATAGTAGTTTTCTCAATTCCAAAATATTGTTGGATAATAACAACTCCGTTGAAACTTATTAATCTTTGGTCTTGATAAAATGATACAATTAATCATTAACTTTAAGACCTTTAACCGATTTACAATGACACGCATCCGTGCCTAATGTCACACGCAAAAGAAAGTGATGGCACTGAAACATGCCCTCCGCAACGAATTGGTTAAAACAAGGAGTAGCGATACAAGATTGTACGGGGGTTTTGTAATCAAAAAGTATCAGACAAATCTGATTAAATTTTGGATTTGCTTGTAATCCTTCATTGGAAGTGGAATAAATTGTCTTTCATCCAACTCCATACCAAAAACTTCGAAATAGACATATAGCTTTTTTTTTTTTTTCAAAATATTTGATGCAGGATAGCCTTCTCGTTGTTAGAGGAGGTAATACAAGTAGTTAAATAACTAGAAATAAGGTCCTCGTCTTGAATTTGTGTCTCTACACGAGGCGCGAGGGTCCGGACAAGTTTGAACTTGTTTGTACTTACGTGACTTTGCGTCTTCTGTTGGGTGTATGTGTGGCTATGCTCTCGTCGTTCAAGGATGAAGATGATGACCAGTCATCATGTCTCACCGTATTGAATGCTGATCTACCGCCTGAGCATCAACATTCAAACCTCGTCACCTCACACCACACTTACCCACTCAATCTAGTTCGTAATCCTTCTAAAACACTAATTCACAAAAGAAAACGTGTCACGTACTCTAAATAAACGCTGCGTGCTATATAAATACAATAAATTATTGTATTTCAACACTTTTTTAACTTTGGAAAATTTTCTGATGTCTTACCGGCAAAATTTACAAACGCTATGAAGTTGACAGCTGCGATGTCAAGCACTTTTCACGGTAAGAAAAGGATGCACGCTGGTGAAAGAAAGAGACAGGTATAGATCTATGGACATTTGGGTAAGTTTTTAACCACAGATAATCAATTTAAGGCGGATTTACAACAGCATTCTTCCAGGCGACGCTGCGTCTTAGGAAAGCACATAATATCCCGCAGTGCGCAATGCATCATTTAGCACCTAGCACGCTCTTCAATGCCGCGCTGGGGAATCCCATTTCAATTCGGGGGTCGATGAAGGGTCAGTAATTCAGAATACACACCGAGACGCATCATGAAACGACGACTAGACGAGAAAGTTTTACTTGTTTTTAATTTGTAAAAAACAGTGGACTCGGCATTAGGTTTTGTTAGGTACTTTATTTTGAGTTACGGAACCCATAAAAAATCTCACTAATCAAACGATAGGTAGGTACTTACATTATTAATTGCTTATGTATTATTATAAATGCGAAAGTTTGGATGGATGGGTGTTTGTTGCTGCGTCACGTCAGAGCGGAGACAAATTATTTAGGTATTTATTTTCGAGTTCACTCGGTTGAAGCTGCTGGCAACAGCTAGTATTTTTTTTACAGATAAGTACAGAAGATGTTCCTAATTTTGGACGCTTGGAGGGTTAAAAGCTAACGATAGCTGGCCTTAAATACAATACATATATTGGCCTCCACTACTTACCTACTGAATGATTCATTTTGGTCCCACACTCATACAAGGTTAGTTGCTCTCTGAGTTGGTCTGACGAGTAGACGTGTATTAAGTTTTTCCTGTAGGTATTTGTGAATATTCTTAGTTTATGTGATTCTGCGGCGAGGCCTGATTCAGGTGAGTACCACACCTTACGTAGTGTAGGGACGAGGCCTTCGTACTTATATTATCATTTAAAAAAAATTAAGTAATAAGAAAATTTGTGATTTTTCAATGAGCCTGCATGTTTAGATACAAAAACATGCTTTTGACATTTATGTACACTGTGATACACAATGCATTTACAGTAACTACCATAGCATTAAATTTAATTCATCAATTTACCTGTTTTGGTTCCTATGTGCGAACATTAATTTACCGCTATTTTAACACACAAATCTCATTTATAAGTAACGGATCACTTTTACTTTCTTAGTGATGTATCTGAAAATTGTCCATTCAGTTTGGACTGTTTTGGCACTTTGTTGCTCTATTCGATAACTTGACATTGACGAAAATTACAAATCCACATGTAGCGAATCTTAGAAATGATAACAGCATATAAATGGTTTTTGATAATGTAAATCAGAAACAATTTAAATAATATGAATTTTGTGTCATAAAATCCTGATAACCGGAACTGGCTTTTTAAAAAGATAAATGGTGTTCTTATTTCCTCTAAAATTGAGGTCATGGTTTCATTGATCGGGCAAGCGCTCTTTGAGGACTGGTTGGAAACGCGCTGCGGCAACCTCACCTTCCGCCTGAGGCTGGCCCGCACCAGACACAGAATATTCCTGTCTGCCGGGATTGCGCTTGACCGAACGGGCGGTGTCACCTCTGTGTGGACCGCCCAGAGGAAACAGTCGAGGTATGCCCAGCTTTGGCGAAGCAGCATAATTTGATCCCAAAAAAGCGGTCATGTATTTTATTATTCGATACGTTTATTTACGTATTTTGGTATAAGAGCAAAATTTCCTGTTTGTAAAATTTAACTGTGACTGATTAGTCAGAGTAACGGCAGTTTTAATATATTTTACTGAGAGTTTTTGACCTAAAATGGTCTGCTTTGGCCTCCTCCGCAGCAGTAGGTCATATCTTGCTGTACCTACGAGTTCGACATGGATTCTCATATACCTACTGTTAATCTAATCCGCTTTCGATTCCATCCAGTATTTTTTCAACTGTGGCTGCTGTGGCCAAGTTCGAAAATGGAAATTCATAATGTAGCGTCACTCTAGTGAAGCCACAGGCAACCGGGCTATTGTAGGCAAATTTTTTGTTCAGGAAATGGAGCCCAAGGCGTGGATTTTTCTGGCCCTAACATTTTTTATTCTGTGTTCTGGACAAGAGACACAGGATACACAGGATGTTGATCCGGTAGCAAGGTTTGTAAATCTAAGGAAAAAAAATCTATCTGCAGCAATTTTTATTTGACCGTTCATAACAAGATTTACTATCTATTTTCCAGCACAACAATGCCAACGATTAAAAACGAAAACAAAATAGCAAAAGCTATAAATAATTTTGGTTACAAGCTACTGGTCAAAATGATGAACGAAAAGAAAAATGAGAACATTATAGTCTCACCAACGGGTGTCGCAGGTGAGCATTTTTTAATCATAGTCCATCTATAGGTACCTATATCCTGAAATTCCTGATTCCTTAAGGTGATTGCTTCGATGTAGCCCGCGAAATTCAATTTTTTTTAGGTTTTTTGCAATTTGCAGGCCAGTGACATGTTGTAATTTTATAAATATAGGTATGTGTTGCGGTAATAACACGTATAATTTTAAATATAAAAATTATCAAAAAATTCGCTCCATCAGCTCTCACATAGAAAAGGTGCATCGTAGTTAGATTTCGGAGATTTTAACATGATGCACCTTTTCTATGTGAGAGCTGATGGAGCGAGTTTTTTGATAATTTTTATATTTAAAATTATACTTGTTATTACCGCAACTCATATATTTATAAAGCTACAACATGTCACTGGCCTGCAAATTGCAAAAAACGTAAAAAAATTTGAATTTCGCGGGCTGGTTGGAGCATCCCCCTTAATAAAAAGATTAATTTCGGTGCAAGCGACTGCGCTTGCACCGAGAGTGCTGACATACTGATGTCAGCACTCTTGGCTCGAGCACAGCCCCAATGCGTTAGGTGGTATTTGATGGGATTTTCACTTGTAAAATAATGATACCTTGTTAGTATTTTAGAGTGAACTAATTACTATGCGGGGTGAATTTTCCAACAGGGCGTGGATTGCCAAATCCGAATCTACGAGGAATAGCGAAAAATGCTCAAAAAAGTTTAAAGGCCGATTTTTATAAAAACTAAGTTAATAAAATGGATTTTTCGGGACTCAATATTCTTGTCCAGGAATCGAACTCTGCTCTTACCGATCGTAGAGTGATGTAATGTAGGTAGTTCAAACAAATAAACAAACTCTTCGGCGTTATACAACATTATTTTTTGTTTATGAGAAACCCGATACACCTGTCCAATATTTTTGTGTAAAGAATCTATGTACAAAATTTTAAAACCGTTTCACAAAAAAACACAAAGTTAAATGCTTGTAGGTATATTACCTACGGTTGTCCGTTCAAAAACATGCTCATTTCGCGGTACACCCGCGTAAACCGCGTCTCCTGTGTTATACACTCGTGATAATAGTTTGGCAATAGGTACCTAACCGTACGGTGATTGTATTGTAATTATATTGGTAATAAAACATTTACATATTTTTGAAAAAAAAATATACTTAACATGGTGTAAAAATTACTGGAATCGAATCAGTTACTGATTCTGAACAAACTATATTCAGGTTTCGCATGTACTAAAAATAATGTTGTATATGTATTATACCTAAGTACCTAATACGACCAACCCGCACTGGGCCCGCGTGGTGGATTAGTAGGGTGCTCCCAAACTTATCGACACGGAACCGGCTTAAGCCGAGTGCGTATCACCACACTACTCGGCTTACCGCCGATCAGCTGCCGCGACGGATTTTCGCATGCTATCGGAAGTCGATTGCTCCGAACGGCCCACTATGGGGCATTTAGGCGATCTAGCTGGTCAAAATTATCTACGTTACTAATTGGTTCTGAAACCGATTATTAAGGCTTTCTGTGCCTAACTACGACATGTTCGGTAAATAAAAACAGATTTATGCTGTGTAATAGACATAAGTATGTATTAACGTAATCAATGATATAAAAACTATGAAAACACGTGAGTAAAGATAACACCTAGGTACAATTTTACATAAAACAACTTACGTAATTTACATAAAATTCACTGTTTACTAAATATTACAGCTACAAAGACAAAAAAAAAATGCATAAGTAATTATTTTAACTTTTTATGAAAAATCATAATCGCCTTAAGAATAAGCACATATTTTAATACAGTTTGATAACAGATATTAAGTACATATTTAAAACAGAGAAATCATAGTAGTATTGATCATAAGTTTGCTTTTAATCACCCTTTTCATCATAGTTTCTGGAAATTCGGAAAACGAAGATTCTGTGTCTTCAGATTCGGAATCAGGATGAGGTTGTGTTGCATTTTATCAAAAATGTGTTTTCTGGTTAATAGTCTTACATCTGAAGGACCTGAAATTAAAAAAAAAAACACGGAAATTGGTCATTGAGTTCAAGTGAATTATAATATATTTGGATATTCACATTTGAAACTATATACCACACTTTAAGGGACCCAATTTTTCCCGTGATAAATAAAAAGTGCTCTCAATTACTCTCTGAAAAGTCTCCAAACTATCAATCGAAGTCCCTTCAAAATCAGTTCAGTTTTTTCAAAGATTAGCCCGGACAAACATAAAAAATCCCTTGTATTTTATGTATTTCTATACTGGTGATATTTCATGAAATCGGACTAAATCGGAACAGATTTTTACTTTTCTAGAAAATAGTGACATGGGGCTACCAATATAATTTGAAAAGAGAGCCGGGACGCACCCTGATATACAACTTATCCTCCAATCTTTGTAAAAAAATTGTTAAGAATGTATAATAAATTTCTCTTACCAATTAAATTAAAAAAAAATAGGAACAAACATTGTTGTGATGATAAAAATATTACTAATATATTCTTACATAGGTACCTGCTTCTGCCATATTTATCACAAAATCTCTCAGGAAACTAACACGAATCATAAAAAATAACTTCGAAAATGTTGAAAAATGACTGTTGCAAATGATACAAGCGCGCACTTAAATAGACGATCGAAAGTCGACGGTCCTTACAGGCAGCCACGCGGGTGGAAAAGCGCTCATACGCGTTTTTTGTGTGGTCCAGTCATTGTATTTTGTAACTCAAGTATTATTTTGTCTGAATTCACTATTTTGGAATTTGATTAATGGCCAGCTAGATCGCCTAAATGCCCCATAGTGCGGCCGTCGCGACGGCTGTTCGCATCTGTTCGGCGCCGCGCCTGTGCCCACAAGCTCTGTGCACAGTGTTTTATGAAGACCATTTTTCGGACATTGATTCCACGCAAGTGGGATGTGGTATTTTTTTGGTGCGCAAGGAAAATGAAGGGCATAATTTCAGTTTCACAAATACGACGGAACATCAAAGAAAAAAATAAAGACTAAAAACCTCGTATAAGTCTGAATCTACTGAGTACTAAAATATGCAGCATTTAAAACTCCGTCGATTTTTCTAAGGTCATAATTATTTTGCGTATCATAATTATTTAGTTTCAAAAATTTTTTTTTTTCTAAATGGCTTATTGATAACTGTCGATTTAAAAAAAAATATCTCAAAAACTAGACATTCTAGTACAATGGGGATACAAAGTAATTCATTTAAATAACTTAAACTATCAGATTTTCACATTAAAAAAGCTATGTCCGAAAAATGGTCTTCGTAAAACACTGTGCTATGCCACCATCGTTGGTACTCGGCCATCTCCGGCGCCGTTCGGCTGCAGTCGTAGATGTAGGTACATGCGTTCGGCCATCTTCGGCGCTGTTCGGAAGCAGTTCGACGCCGTACGCAGCCGTACGGATGCGAACAGCTACCGTCGGAGATGAAAGCATGCGTTCGGCCTTCTTCGGCGCTGTTCGCGGGAAGCAGTTCGACGCCGTACGCAGCCGTACGGATGCGATCAGCTACCGTCGGAGATGAAGGCATGCGTTCGACCGTCTTCGGCGCGGTTCGGAAGCAGTTCGACGCCGCACGCAGCCGTACGGATGCGATCAGCTAATCTACAAACGACTCGTTCCGCCGTCGGCCGAAGTCGCGTCGCGTCGTCCGAGCCGAGCCGGTGCGAATGGCGTTAGTGTCTCGGTCTAGCAAATGGCAGTTCTAAGCGACAGAAAGAGAAAGGGCGACGGAAAAAGCTGATTACTCGTCGATAGATGTGGGAGCACCCTTATGGCCCACTCCCTCTCACAGAGAGGAGGCCTGTGTCCCAGCAGTGGGAACATTATAAGCTGATGATGATGATGACCTAATACTATAGTATTGGTTATCAGTTTCCTTATGTTTGCCGTAATAATAGGTATTATTACTTCAAACCATTTGATCCGTGGCAGCGTTTTTTTACCGTTCGGAATTCGAAATGATGAATGAAATGTTCACATTTCATTCATAATTTCGTTCAACTCATACAAAACATGCACACACATTTGTATATTTCACTGTGTTGGGATAGAAAACGGATCAGGATTCCTGATCAGGAAAATTGATAGGATACATAAATAATAATATTATTATTATGTGGCCGTCCTTATTGCTGCGCGCGCCCGCTATTCGGGACGAAAGTCCGAAACACACACACGGCGCGGGCGCGGTGTGTGATGAACCGCACTATCGTAGATACCTACTTATTTCGTAAACTCGACGGCTAAATTAAAATACTTACTCTCTGTATTGTTTTTAATCAAAATATCAATTTTCCTAGCCAGGAATCCAGCCTTTCCTGTCTAGGAAAAACTATATTTTCAAGAATCTAATGATTCAGTTTTAGTTTTCATCAAATCTGCCTCGAGATTTCTTTAAGTAGGTATGTATTTTTCGCTATTCCTCAGTTTCGGATTTAGCCATCCACGCCCCGTTGGAGGATTCACTCACACTTTATAGGTAGGTATACTTAGATAATTTTTCTGGAAAAGTAGTCAGTACTAATGGAACAAGAATGCGAGTTTTTTACGAAATTCTCGTACAATATCTGAGCGATATGCCTACATTCGCTCAAGCCCCAAAAAATCTCTATTGTTTTTTTTTTTTACAAATAGGTACAGTGCCTCGTGGGGGCAATCTACCAACAATGGATTGTAACGTACGGTAACTTGGGTCAGTACTCTGAGACAATGGACAGAAATATAAAAGGATGTCAACTTGGAAGCATGCAACGACGATAAAATACTAGACTCCGCATGCACGATCTAAGGAACAAAAATTATTCTGCCAACTCGCTGAGGTATTACGTAAGCGAGGGGGACGGGGTACTGCGTTGTGATTGGCTAACTCAAGGTCTGTTCTGTCTCAACGTATGTTTACGGCTCACAGGATTGGTCGAAATGAGACGAATATAAGACTTTTTTGCCTAATGTGTTGGCAGACATCGGTCGCCTGTTATTAGGAGTCTAGTATTATATCGTCGTTGGAAGCATGACATATCGGCGGAGCTTAACTGTAAAATAAGCTGCAATCATTAGCGGCCCGCATCCACTAACGCTCATTCCTGCCAGAATCTACAATCCTTTCGGAATGAACGCCAGTGGATTTGCAAGAGCGAGAAAGAATGACGGCATCGAAACCCCGCCACCAGTCCCGTTTTGAAGGACGATGCACTTCACAGAGTACACTATTTATACTGAAAATGCACTTAAATAAACGTGTTTGGTCATTGAAGGATTATTGTTTTTCAAGGCGTGTTGTGGTAAAGTCAGGGGAAAGAACGTAGAAAGTGTTTAATTAGTGTCTTCAACGGTTTTATTTTATCCCATCGTTTTTCTGTAGGTATTAAATTTTGCACAACGGGACAAGTCAGAAGGAATGCCGAATCTACAATCCAATCCTTACGGAATGAAAGCCAGTGGATTTGCAAGAGCGCGAAAGAATGACGGTATTAAAACCCCGCCACCCCGTCGTTGAATTATGACCACCAAAGCTTATTTTCTTACTGACATTCTAATACAATCAGGTCCACATTCGCGTAAACACACATATCCATATCCATGGTAACAACTTTGATCTTTGTTATTTTGACGGAAAAGAACGTTGGATTGTATTTTACTTAGTGGCCTCAACGGTTTTATTTTATCCCGTCGCTTTTCTGTACAGTTTGCACGACGGGAAAAGTCAAAAAGAATGAACGTTAGTGGATGAGCCGCTATTATGTGCCGACTTTAAATAACTAAGTTCCTACTCAAATTTACGGTGGAAGGAGTTCCTATCGGCGTTGAGAGGACGATGAAGTACCTGGGACTCGTCCTCGACAGCCGGTGGAACTTCAGGGAGCATTTCCTGAGTTTGGCCCCAAAGCTGAACCGTGCAGCGGGCGCCCTAAACGCTTCCTGCCGTAGGCTGTACGCCGGCGTGGTGCGGTCCATGGCCCTCTACGGGGCCCCTGTGTGGGCCCTGAGCATCCGGACGCGACCACAGAAGCTGGTCGCATGCCAGAGGGTCATGGCTATCCGGATGATCCGGGGATACCGCACGATTGCCGGCGAATCGGCCAACCTCCTTGCCGGATTGCTGCCCTGGGATCTGGAGGCGACTGCCCTCCAGCGCGTCTATGAGTGGCGCGTGGAGGCGCAGCGCCGGGGCGTGACCCCGCTGCCTCGTGAAGTCGAGGCGCGGCGGGAAGAGCTCCGGCGCGATCTCAGGGCAGTATGGAAGGAACGACTGTCGCGACCGAAGGCCGGGCACGCCGCAATTGCGGCGGTAAGACCCCTCTTTGAGGAGTGGCTGGAGAGAAGTCATGGCGTCCTGACCTACCGCTTGACGCAGGTCCTCACCGGACACGGAAGTTTCGGGAGGTACCTGTGTCTGATGCGAAAGGAGGAGACGCCTGGGTGTCACCACTGCGAAGATCGCCCGGAGGACACGGTGGAGCATACGGTGCAAGACTGCCCAGCTTGGGCAGAGCACCGACGTGTCCTCACGGCTGCGATAGGCGGAGACCTCTCGCGCCCAGCATTGGTCGCGGCCATGCTGCGGGGCGAGACGGAGTGGGAAGCGGTCGCCTCCTTCTGCGAAGCAGTAATGCTCGCAAAGGAGGAGGCGGGCCGCGAGCGAGAGAGGACAGAGTCCTCCCTCCGCCCCACCCGCGGTGGTAGACGCCCACGGCGACGGACGTCGCTTGATGATCTCCGGCCACCGTAGGCGCGGGCATGCGGGCAGCGAGTAAAGGGCAACTCGCTGCCCGACCAAGGACCATGCCCGGGTCGACGGCGCGTTGTGTCCCACGCGCGCCTCAAAGAGCGTAAGCATAATGACGGGGCCCCCCTCTCAGAGGGCCAAAGCCTGCCGGGGTCGCGGGATTATTTCCTTACCGTGACCCCGGAACAGAAAGGGCTATTGAAGGACACCGTGGATTTTAGTCAGTAGAAGTCTGACAGTCCCTCCCGCCCTGCCCGGACTACCTATAAGAAAGTACTAACTGTCGCACACTGGGGCCATCATTGACTGGGGTTAATACAATAGGTACACTAGGATAGGTGAATTACTGCTGTACCATGGATGGATAGATTTACTCGTTTATACAGCACTTTTTCATAATAATCCTGGCCAAACCTATTAGGTGTTCTATGGCCAAACCCGAAACTACAAAGAATAGCGAAATCTCGGAGCCGCTGATTTTGTTGAAAACTAAAAAATACATAATTGGGTGTTTGAAAAATCCGTTTGTATTCCAAGAATCGAATCAGCTGATCAAAAAAAAAAATACACGATGTATTACACCATTTGATAGTTTCGCTTCGCTAATAGAAAGGATTAAAACATGCCAAGTAGGAATTGACCTTATAAGTTTTTTTTTGGGACTTTTACCTACTCACCGCACCATTGCAAATCCTGAAAGCCAGAGCGACCACCATAAAAACACCGAGACAGTGAAGCTCGACGAAGCCCCGTACAATGAATTTAACCGCCGAATAAGTCTTAGATTCCACAACGAATTCTCTACAGTAATTTACTATAAACACAGCCATTCATGTGACGGCGCGGCCGCTCACGTCACGCTGGGAGCCTGGGAGTGATTTGCTTGGCAGAGAAGATTGCTATTGACTAAGCTACTGACAGCAACAGGGTGATTTTTTCAACTGGTCGTGGATGGCTATAATTATCCGGAACCATGAGGAATATTGAAAAACGTTGAAAGGACTCTCGAGGCCGATTTTGACGAAAACTAAAACTGCATCATTAGATTTTAGACAAATCAAGAATCCGGGCCAGGAATCGAACCTGATGATTTTAGAAAAAAAAACATCCTGTACTATAACACCATTCGAGGGTGTTGCTAATAAGGTTGATTCCTGGCCACGATCATTATTTTTCTAAAATCTAGTGATGCAGTTTTAGTTTTCGTCAGAATCGGCCTCGAGATTCCTTTCAAGGTTTTTTGGTATTCCTCATAGTTTCGGATTTACCTATAGCCATCCACACCCAGTTGAAAAATTCACCCTGTATAGCGCTAACCGCACACGCTGCAAGACCGATGATCGAAAGATCTCAAAGCCATGAGATTTCAAATAGGTAGGGTTGCCGTCTTTAAACTTTGGAAACCAGGACAACAAGATGCGTGAAAACCCTTACCATCCATCCGGGGAAACCCGGACGGATGGTAAGGGTAACCCTACATTGCCTACATGAGAAAAGCATAACTCAAAATAATACCAGAGTAGTAAGAAAATACGTAATTTCCACTTGCCGATGTAATTATACCTACTTATTAATTGTTTTAGGTTTGCTTGCCATGACACTACTCGGAAGTGTCGGGAGAACACATGACGAAATCGCCGAGACCCTCGGATTTTCCCAAGGTAACAATATTACTTGCTTGCGTAAAGTTTACTCACACTACTGTTTCAAAATGTGAAGGTGTGAATTTTATCTATCCAATAGCCACCTGCCACACGAGGGTTATCTATGAGTCAATGCTCAATTCTTAATACTTACCATTGCATATGTGTTACTTAGATGGTATACAAAGTAAAAGATCAAGTCATACATACTTAGGTACGTCGATACTATACCTAACGATTTCTAATTTAATTTATTACTTATTATTGCTGCGGGAAAGTACCTTACTCCCATGCACTATTACTACCTTAACGGAATTCAAACAAATCACCCTTTGTTTGAATTCCGTGAAATAAATAGTTAATAGATACTTTACTAGACCAAACTGGATTGTTTTGGAGATATCGAACTTTAAGGTTTTAGAATATTTTCTAGGTACCTCACTCTCCATAATCCGCTAAGTGTGACAATAACCATCAATAATTATGTTGAAAAAATAGGTCCTCATACATTGGGAAATTAAGCGCTGTAAAGTTCATAAAGATCAAATTCTGGAAAGAACAGCATACTAAAAGGCCAAAGAGCTACCTACCAAAGTTATGTAGGTACATCATTATCCTAAAAATGGATTAAAAAAGCATACTTAGAGGACAAATAAACAAACAATTTTTATTTATACTTACTTCAACAGACATATTAAAAAACCGCAAAAGCCACGAACAGTTTGGCGAGCTACTGCAGAATTTAAATACCAACGTTTCTTCGAAGACTGTTTATGCTGATGCAATGTTTGTGGATGCGCACGCGTCTTTGCGGGAGTTGTACCGCAACTACCTCCACGAAGTCTATCGGGGGGCTGTATTTACTGCCAATTTCAGCGAAACTGAAGAAACTAAAAACATAATTAATGAGTGAGTTCATAAAATAGAATACCTACCTACTAAGTTTAGTAACACACTATAAGACACAATCCATCAACTACCCAAAACCTTTCCAGCATACGGCAGACCTATCCAATTTTATGTAATTTTTAACTATTGGAATACCAACTTTGTTTACGTTTACCGCTTTATTAAAGTCATCCAAATTCTTCCTAATGTGTTTTTTCGAATAACACTCATAAAATATATACGACTCTTTAATTCTTTTAAATCTCTTTGAGTTTAAAGTTGAAAATCTATTAACGACTACTGAGCTTTTACGTTTGTTGTTAGTTTTCGATTGCCAATTATTATTGTCTGGCTAGGGCCTTTGTTTAGCATGCTCTAACTTATTAGTTTGGAATTCAACTGCTGGAGTTATAGATATAAATCATTAGACTAGACGCAAAGTATGAAAGACACAATTATTTGCCTAATGCTTTTGTCATTCTCTTTTCAGGTGGGTGAATAATCACACAGAAGGACACATCGAGCAATTCTTAAAACAATCACTCCCTATGTCAACCAAAGCGGTATTGTTAAGTGCACTATACTTTAGTGGCCAGTGGGAACACCCCTTTGTACCGGAATACACAGCAAAGTAAGCTGATGTTCTCTTTTTTTTTTTCGGACGTGTTAGTCTGTGGTGTTAGTATGGCCCAGGGCCTTCCACTTCTTGCGAACATGTGCTTTTCCCAGGTCGGACGGAACCTATGCCAGCTCAGCCCAATTATTAATTTGTTGTCTGCCGCGACCTTGCCTCAACTGTCTCCCGGCATCAGTGTTGTGCTATTTGACTCTATAAATTCACCTAGGTACCACAGAGTATATAATTGTAGGTACCTACAAAAACAAACGTGGAAGAGCAATGTAACATTTCGATTAGCATACAGATGTACCTACCTACTTAATAATTATTTTGTTTGTTGTGAAAAATACGTGATAAACTTAAGTGATAAAACAGTACAGTTTGGCCTTTTCAATCTTATCAGATTCGTATGTAGGTATCAATAATACTTTACAATAACGAATAAAAGCTAGTTTCACAGCAGTCCGTACGGGTAGACCCTGCAGGGTTCAGTAACGATACGGTTGCTAGCGGAAGACAACTGCATAAAAAATTATGTGAACATTTTTAAATTATTTTGTAAGACGACGATGGTGGAGAAAGAGACTATAATTTATGGGCGTCTAGGTATGGGTAAAAGACATCCCATCTTCGAAGCCAGTAAAGATGTCTAAAAAGCGCTGCGCTGCCTCATGTCATAAGGCTGCCTGTCCATTGATGCGGAGCAAGCTGGCGGAGCGGAGAAACGAGGAAATATCAATAGGATTGCACAATTGAAGAGGAGCGGAGATTTAGTACAATCCTAAGGGCGGTTTCGCACTACGTCCGATCCGAATCCGATCCGAAATTCCGAACCCGTGAAAAAATATCACAGACAGAATTCGGATATTGCTTAAAGGCCCTACTCAAAGGCCCTACTCACGGTTCAACACAACCCACAATCTGCTGACACAATTTGTTGAAGTCGCGATTGAGCGTTCTCTACTCACGATTCATCCAACCCACAATCTGCTGACACAATTTCATTCCGCGATTGCTTGCCACAACGTGTGCACGTCACGTTCGTATTAGACATGGGTCCGCCGAAACTAACAAAATTTCAAAAAGCAGGTGTTGAACTTACTGTAGCATCGTTATGTGTATCCAGAGAGCGACGTAAAAAAATGGCTGTTATTAAGAACGAAAATCTCGCATAATGTCGATTATGTATTATTTGGAACCAGAAGATTTTTCAAATTTTCTAAGAATGGTTTCAGACAGTTTTGAAGAATTGCTCAGAATGGTAACTCCGTTAATCAAAAAACAAGATACAGTGATGCGCGAAAGCATAACTCCAAAAGAACGATTGGTTGTAGTATATTATGGAAAAAAAAAAAAATTTCGTAGGTTTGCCCGGTAGCTAAAAATCTCAGGGTTACAACCAATCGTTCTTTTGGAGTCATGCTTTCGCGCATCACTGTATCTTGTTTTTTGATTAACGGAGTTACCATTCTAAGCAATTCTTCAAAACTGTCTGAACCCATTCTTAGAAAATTTGAAAAATCTTCTGGTTCCAAATAACACATAATCAACATTATGCGAGATTTTCTTTCTTAATAACAGCCACTTTTTTACCCAGTATCGTTTTTTACGTCGCTCTCTGGATACACATAACGATGCTACAGTAAGTGCAACACCTGCTTTTTGAAATTTTGTTAGTTTCGGCGGACCCATGTCTAATACGAACGTGACGTGCACACGTTGTGGCAAGCAATCGCGGAAAGAAATTGTGTCAGCAGATTGTGGGTTGGATGAATCGTGAGTAGAGAACGCTCAATCGCGACTTCAACAAATTGTGCCAGCAGATTGTGGGTTGTGTTGAACCGTGAAAGGCCCTACTCACGGTTCAACACAACCCACAATCTGCTGACACAATTTGTTGAAGAAATTGAATCGTGAGTAGGGCCTTTGAGTAGGGCCTTTACGCACTACTCCGATCTCTGACAACCAGCCGCATACCCCCCGCCCGCCCCGCTGCCTCTCTGCTCGTACGCAGCTCGGATTCAACTCGGACGCAGTGCGCGAGCGTTCATACAAATAATACTATGGCTACTTCGGTCCGTCATTTTTTCTCCGAAACGGAGATTCTCGGATGACGCAGATCGGATCTAGTGCGTAAATTACCATAGAAATAGTTCTACGGCTACGACGGACCGTATTTTCACGGGTTCGGATCGGACGTAGTGCGAAAACGCCCTAATGGTTAATATTTCCTCATTTCTCCGCTCCGCCAGCTTGCTCAGCATCAATGGACAGGCAGCCTAATGCGGGCGGGTTCCGGCACGGGACAATAAATAAATATGTAAATATAATAGGTACAACTTATTATATTTACAACATTTTGGTTAAGCCAAGCAAAAAGTTCGCCAAGGAAACCTTGATGGGCTAAAAATTCTCCAAACTCTAAAGCAAACAACTCACATAATGATACTTTTTGTCTAACTCGATATGTTCGTAATGTATTCCAGGATGTCATTCAAAAGACCTTCAGGTGAAGTCATGGCTGATCTAATGTTAAATTTTGGAAATTTTCGGTATCTATTTTCTGAGAAACATGGTACGTGTTCTTCGTTCTTTTCATTATAACAATGTGCCTAATGATTACCATTAATCATTCGTACTAGGACCTCTAAATGAACAAATAGCTTTTTTAATCTTATTTTTTGTTACAGATTTACACATAATAGCTTTGCCATATAATGACAGTGCTACTACTATGTACGCTTTAAAACCTAGGTTCCCTAGAAAAATGTCATTGTTAGATCTGATGGAAAAGATAGACTATGACCGTATTGACGATATAATAAATCAGATGAACACAAGGAAATGTGTTGTACGGTTTCCTAAGATGGAGATAAAAAGTAGCACCAGGCTAGAGAATACGTTAAAAGACATTGGGGTGAAGACTATGTTCATACCAGAGGAAGCAAATTTCGCTCTTATGATTAATAGTAATACGGTTGCGAATAAGACTGAAGATGAAATCATAACAAGATTAAGGGATGGTGACGATGAATCAGGAGAAAGGAATATATTAGACAGCCTCCCTAATCCAGGAATTTATGTAGACTCCATAATGCATGATGTTAAAATAATTATAAATGGTAAGCGAGTTAACATTTTTTGTTAAAATAACGATTTGGATGAATAGGACCACGCTTTCAGTGATTATCACTTCTAGATAACTAATTAATTATTCAATGTGACAGTGAATTTGATTGTTACGTGCTTAAACTGTCAAACAAATTTTGATGAATTTTGATACAGATATAGATGTAATGTAATTTCTGTAGCCTATAATCACGGAAATGGTTATAGGCTACAGAAATAATGGGGGGGGGGGAGCGAAGCCGAAGGTGGCCGAAGTCAAATATTTCTATGGATTGGTTTATTAATACCATGGCTAGAAGATAAAACAAATACCTAGTGGTATTTATTCAGACTAAAAGAATATTAATTATATCCATTAACATAATCTATTGAATCAACATACAAAAGTCTATTTACTGAAGGAGTGATTACTAAACAGAGGCCTTACCACGAGCTCTTAACGCGATCCAGTTTAGGTTGTGGGAAAGAGACAGAGCTATACAAGTCGTCAAGCGCCCCATCTCGTTCCCTAAGCGTAAACTGGATCGCATTAAGAGCTCGTGGTAGGCCTTCAGGTTTCTAGATTGCCAAAAAAAGAACAGTTTGATTGTGTTTTATGTTTAAATTACTTAATCTGCGGGTCTAAAACAGCCACTTAGCAATATTCCTAATGATTCACTTAGAAAATTTCCAGCAACGTCATTAGCAATTTTTCTAATATTCTTAAAATGGCACAGACAGAATTTTGCATGCCAAATCTGAACATCTTCTAGCTTGGACTAAACCTTCATACAGAAACAATGGGACGACTAAACCTTGCGAAGGCAAAATGAATTGTTTAAAATTTCTTTAAATTTTACAAAAGACAGAAAGAGATAGACCGTCCTACAATTGTTTTTCGCTTATTCTAGAGTGCGGCAATTTTTGCCAGCTGATGCAGTCCATACTATAAATGTATGTTTTTGACAACCAACTCTACTTGTGGGTGTAACAAATGAATGAATGAAAAAAATGAATTAATAATGAGAATTGCTGGAAATTCACGGAGCGACCATTTTTTATGAATATTGCTTAGAGTGGCCATCTTAGAGTTAAGCTGTTCCTTCCTACAATTATTTTTAAAAAAAAATAACTTGTGTGAATGTATATAAGGGATCTGGCCCAAGCAGCCCGTTCATAATTATGTTGTTGTTTTAGACTTCAAAAAAAGGAGGCTATCAATTCGACCCATAAGTATGTAAGTAATATTTTTTCTTTTTAAGAATATGGAACGGAGGCAGTGGCAGCTACCAGCGGAATACTGGCACGTTCAGCTGAACAGTTCTACGCAGATTCACCTTTTTATATCTTCATAAGGAATGAAAGGACTAAACTTGTGACCTTTAGTGCTGCTATATTTGATCCAACAAACTGAACAGATCAAAATAGTCAAAATGTAGAATATATTATTACTATTAGAACCTGGCCCTGTAGCCCAACGGCAAGCGATATACGTAAACTCTCAGCAGTCTAATAGCTTTTCACCCTAATTAATGCCAAAGCAAATAAAAATGAAAACTCATTAGACCTCTGAGTTATAGCGAATAATCACATAGGTATAGAGTTGAAAATGTACACATATATTTTTATTACATATATATATATACATATATTTATACCCATAAATGTACCTAGAGATTACTGAGTGTTAATGTTTGTCGCTCGCCATTTATCTAAGGATTCTGTTATCTATCTATCTTCTATCTTCTATCTTCTATCTATCTTCTTCTATCTATCTTCTATACTTATAATAAATCTGTAGAGAGGTCAATTCTGTACATGAAATATATTTCCAAAATAACTATCAGGGGGTGATTAGGGATCGATACTGATGCCAAAAATGCAATTATTAAAATTATTGTCTGTCTGTCTGTCTGTCTGTCTGTCTGTCTGTCTGTCTGTCTGTATAACCGTTATAGAAACAAAAACTACTGGACGGATTTTGACGAAACTTGGTACAATTGTTTTTCATACTCCTGCGCTGGTTATAGTATACTTTTCATCACGCTACAATCAATAGGAGCAGAGCAGTGAAGGGAAATGTTAGGAAAACGGGAGAAGTTACTCCATACACGCTAATCTTCGGAACTACTGGACGGATTTGATTGTTGTTTTTTTTTGTTGTATAGCTATTAAGTCTGGGCAACATATAGGCTATAATTTATCTTGGAAACTTGAACACCTGATGCAGAACTGCAATAGATCAGCTAAACTATAAGAGATACAAAAATAGCGCCGTAGCAAAAATTGTTCCACGTGATGAGCATTTTCTGCTGAGAAAATAAATTTGAAGACATGGAAGACCTGATGTGGAACTCCAAGAGCCCAGCTACACTATTACATATACAGTAATGACGTCTTAGCAAGAGTTGTTCAGCCTGATGAGCACTCCCTGTTGTCGTATAAAAACTGAAGATCTGGAACACCTGATGTGGAATTCCAAGAGCCCAGCTACACTATAACATATATATGAATAACATCTTAGCAAGAGTTGTTAAGTCTGATGGGCATTTCCTGTTGACTTACAAAAATGTAAGATCTGGAACGTCTGGAGTCGTCATGCGCGTCCCGTTGTTATCCCGTCCCCAGGCTCTAAGAATTCGACATCAGACGTTTCAGATCTTCGATGTTGACGACCCCATTGTCGCTGGCATAAGCAACAGGATCCGCGTACGAAGTCGCTGGCAGAAGCTAGTTTTTATAATAAAACTTGTAATTGAATGAGAAAAATGTGTGAGCTAGAAATAATCTGTTTATTAAGTTATACATACATTTACAACTATGAATATTATATTTTATAGGATAATATAATATTTTATTATTGTTTTCTTCATAATACACTATATTTACCTACATAATTGTTTATCTATTATTCTTCAATCTTTCTATTTGTTCATTGAGAGTCTGTTTCCATTGTTCTTCAGATATGCTCTGCGCCCATTCTGGGATTGAGGCCTGGGGCAAAGCAAAGTTCTCCATAGCTCTCATGACCTAAATACAATACAAATTGTATTAAAATAATCATGCTTTGTGGGAAATATTTTTGTGTATACATAATTAGAGTAAGTATAATTACATTAAGGGCTGATTTTTCAATAGTCAGATAACTTTTATCTGAGGAATAAAAATGGCGGTTTGAAAGCTTATCTATAGAAAATATTATGTCAAACTGTTACTTTTATTCCTCAGATAAAAGTTATCTGACTATTAAAAAATCAGCCCTAATACATAATTTATTCATTAAAACTAAAACCTAAAGTATTGTTTTGTCTTGTGTAAGAAAAGCTCTCCACAATTTTTGAGAACATTATCTATCTTTGCATAGTGACAAAGCTATTTGGCATTTAGTCAATCTGTAGGTCAGGGCCCCCGCTACCATATGTGCAATGTGTGCAATGCACACGGGCGCCATCCTTTAGGGGCGCCAAAGCCAAGGGCCCAGAAAAAAAAAATCAAAAATAATTGTTAAAAGAAAAGTTGAGAACCTAACTAGGATTACTTTTAAGTACCTACTAAAGACTTCAAATATTTGATCTCACTTTAGATTAAAACTTGAAGTCCGGAAACGTTAAACTTTTAGAGCTCACTGCGTTCTTCTATGAAGAATTGCCTTGTCTTATTCCAAAAAGCTAAAAAATTTCGCGCTCGCTTCGCTCGCGTTTGAACTAAGGTTGACATTCGCTTTTCATGACCTCGCTTTTGATAGCTCATTTTTCAATAGCAAATGCTTATGTTAGTTAATCTTGTATTGGTCTACAAAAAATGAAATTTGTCTTCTCTAAGATGGTATGGAACTCTGGGTGTGAAGTTTGAGTAGCACTTGATGGTTTTTTTTGTGTTTAAGTTATGAAGCGCAGGGCACTGAATTTTAAAATACGCCACTGACCGACATACAATAAAAAAAAAGATAATTCAAAATGCCTTAAGGGGCGCCAAAATCCTTTTTTGCACACAGGCGCCAGTAGACCTTACGGGGGCCCTGCTGTAGGTCATGGTATACGAAACGGGGCACTATGAAAAAAAGACTTAGAAAAATTTCACCCAAAAACAACGCCTAATCAAGCCTTCGGGATCCGGTGGGATGTGGGAGTACTAGGGTGGGGAAACACCGGGGGATGACCTTAAGGTCAATGACCTTGACCCCAAGGTCAAGGTCAAATTAAAAAAGACGCAGACACGGACACGGGGTACGCTCGAGATCAGTGACCTTGACGCCAAGGTCAAGGTCAAATTAAAAAAAGACGCAGACACGGGGTACGCTCGAGGTCAGTGACCCTGACGCCAGGGTCAATGACCTTGAGCCCAAGGTGAAATTAAAAATGACGATGACACGGGGTACGCTCGAGGTCAGTGACCTTGACGCCAAGGTCAGTGACCTTGACCCCAAGGTCAAATTGACAAAGACGCAGACACGGGGTACGCTCGTGGTCAGTGACCTTGACCTCAAGCTCAGATTCATAAAAACACCCCTTTTAACCTAACCTGTCCAAGTTGGAGAGCCCCGAGTCTCGAGCTCAATTCGCTCGCTCTTGGACGAACTTGCTTAAAGGGCAAAGTCGGAGCCCCGCTTCGCGGGGCTTAATGGTCATAAAAAAATAACCACGAAGGGGATGGCGGGGTCTGTTCGCTCGCTTTGCTCGCTCACTGGACCCCGCCATCCCCTTCTAACCTAACCTGTCCAAGTCGGAGTGCCCCAAGTCTCCAGCTCACTTCGGTCGCTCTTGGACTAAATTGCTTAAAGGGCAAAGTCGGAGCCCCGCTTCGCGGGGCTTAATGGTTATAAATAAAAACCACGAAGGGGATGGCGGGGTCGGTTCGCTCGCTTTGCTCGATCACTGGACCCCGCCATCCCCTTCTAACCTAACCTAAATCTGACCTTGAGGTCAAGGTCACTGACCAAGAGGGTACCCCGTGTCTGCGTCTTTGTTAATTTGACCTTGGGGTCAAGGTCACTGACCTTGGGGTCAAGGTCACTGACCTTGGGGTGAAGGTCACTGACCTTGGCGTCAAGGTCACTGACCGAGAGCGTACCCCGTGTCTGCGACTTTTTTAATTTGACCTTGACCTTGGGGTCAAGGTCACTGACCTTGCGTCAAGGTTACTGACCTCGACCGTACCCTGTGACCTGCGTCTTTGTTTATTTGACCTTGACCTTGGGGTCAAGGTCGCTGACCTTGGGGTCAAGGTCGCTGACCTTGGCGTCAAGGTCACTGATCTCGAGCGTACCCCGTGTCTGCGTCTTTATTAATTTGACCTTGACCTTGGGGTCAAGGTCATTGACCTTAAGGTCGTACCCCGAGGTTTCCCCACCCTAGTACTCCCACATCCCACCGGATCCCGAATGGCTTGATTAGGCGTTGTTTTTGGGTGAAATTTTTCTAAGTCTTTCATTGCTTTTTCCTCAAAATTTTCTAAGTCCCAGACGCCTTCACAATGAGAGTTAAATTTTGCCTCTTAGCTCAGCGGTCATTGACCTCACGAAAAAATGTCCCGGGAAAAAGTTGTTTCTTTTGATGTCCTCCATACGATAAAACCATAAAAAGTAAGTATTATTATGTTTGAAAAATTCATCAAAATTTTTCTAAGTGTTTTTTCCTCAGTGCCCCGTTACGTACACTCCAACCACAAGCCCCCTTATTAATAAACGTGGACTAAAGTTACAACCAGGAAAATCCTTGGACTAACCATACATTTTTAAGGATTAACCTTGGTGTAACTTTACTTCTCGTTTTATTAATAACCCCCTATGAGACGAGACTGGGGGAGAAACAGAGAAGATTAATAAAACATTATCTGTGATTGTCTGACCTGCTGGGCTCGTTCACTGTCCATCTGAATAGCATCTGTATGTCTCGGTGCACTCCATACTTCTCTAGCGAGAGCATTTTCCATTGTTTCTATACTTGGCACATCGCCTGGAGGTGTTTCGGGAGTCTATATAACAAGACATTGTGTTAATTTTACTAACTGAAGCCAGGAGTATTGATGGGGATAAAAATAGTAAAATGGATTATTATTCATTATATTCCCTGGTAAGGAAATATATTCAGGCAAGTATTTTGAAAGATCTGTGCCTTTAACAGTTTCTAAAAGATCAACATATAGATAGGTAGGTACTATAGTCTGAATAAAAATTTTCTATCAATAATTTGGAAACAATAAGGTGGTCTGAAAATAGTTACATCGGGATTTTGGTATAAATACAAAACACCCCTGCCATTTCAAAATGTAACTATAAAAGTTTATTGGGGGTCCTTGTAAAGAAATGTTTGCCAGCTGTCCCTAAACTGAAATCAAAATGTTGCTTATTGCCTCTTTATAGCGAGGTAAAATATCAAAAGAGTCTTCCCACCCAGGGCGGGACGGGAGGGACTGTCAGATCCTACTAAAATCTAGTGTCCTTCAATAGCCCTGCCCCATGGGGCAAAAATGGGGTGGATTTTAAGTACCTATGTATGATAGTCCTACGTTATATATCGATACACTTTGTTTGATAGAATATAATAAGTACGTGAATAAGACGACCCACTAACCGAAAAGAAGAAATCACACTAAAAAAGTTTAGGCTCACCTCTGCGTCGTCATCGCTGTCGTGGTCTGAAAGCGCCAGTTCTGGAGCTTGTGCCAAAGGTTCGTAGCCAAAGTACTCATGTTCTTCGTCACTATCGTCGCCTTGATTACCATTCATTATCAATTCGTTTCTAGGGGGCGGAACCAGCTCATGGGGATTGTTTTCTGGGGGATCAGGACCGTCACAAACCATATTCTGGCTTTAATTGATACAAATATTAAATAGCGAACCAAAATTGTACACGATTTTCCGTTTGATGTGCAAAAAACGAGAATCAGTTAATCCGAAAATATGTACTTTGTCACTGCTTTTGAAATTAAAGCAATTTGTTTCGAGATTTAGTTGGTATAAACAGATATCTTCAGACAGTTTACTGAGTAGGTGTTTTTATATCAAGAAGATTGTTTATCCATCGAAGGTTTTTTTTTTTTTTTTTTTTTTTTTTGGCATTAGTGGACTTTATGCCATTTTCAAGTAATAAAATTGGGAAACAGGAAATTAAAGAACGGAACGGAAAAAATTACAATGCCAGAAAATACGAATCAGGTAAGTCATTAATAAAATATCTAGGTACAATATAATACATAAACTAAAGTTTAATATCATTTTTATACAGAAAGGAGGCGATTATATCTAAATATATTATTGGATTATCTAATAAACAAATCATACGAGTGGGGAAAGGGGTTTTTATATTAATAAGAGAATCAAGGAAATCAGAACGGTCATGACGAGAACATGAAAAAAAAATATGATCCAAGGTACCAACATCTTCCCCACATTCACACATGCAATCCGAATCGCATACGAATGATTTGACTAGCAATCAATTTGGAACACTTAACCTTGAAAAACCACGGCTTAATAGGAACATGGGGTTGTATAAAATAATAATATTTTGCTTTTGTTTGAGTACTCTCTTCCCATAAAATACTCCAGTCATTGCGAAGGTATGACTTGGGTAAATTCACAATATCATGGGAAAAATTTGTATAAGGGAAAGTGTCTCCATCATTGACAGCCTCCTTGGCTAAACCATCCGCTTTATCATTTCCCTTTATGCCACAGTGGCTAGGAACCCAAACAAAATGTACAGATTGCCCCCTCAACTTTAATTTATATAGTAAATTTTTAATATCAAATACAACAGGATAGAAAGCCTTCATTTTAAATGGGAACTTCTCAATTGCCTGCAAAGCACTCTTAGAGTCAGAAAATATAACAGTATTTTGTAACTTAGCTATCAAAACATATTCCAATGCCTTAAATAGACCAAAGCACTCCCCAGTAAAAACTGAAGACTCAGGCGGAAGTTTAATTTTTTGAATAAGTTTATACTGAGCATGATAAACTCCTACACCTACACAACTATCCAGCGTTTTAGAAGAATCTGTAAATATTAAGTGCCAGTCTTTCCATTTATCATCAATATTACTGTTAAATTTAGAATTCGCTCCAGAATCAGTTTTGGCGATACCCATATCATATGTTATTTCAGGCGCTAAAAGTAAAGAGTCAAAATCGTTATCATTAAATATTGCTAGCTTTGGTGCATTATGTACTGGCGATTCAAGTAACTTAAACTTCCTGTAACTAGTAATTAAACAAGGAACAGATTTGCATCTCCAATACTTGGAGCTTTCAATCAAAGAATTTAGTTTATCTAGTTTACTGATCAATGGATGGTTGGAGAATTGCATGATTTTAAATACAAACCTATCAGCTAAGAATTGTCTTCTTAAATATAAAGGGGGATCACCACACTCTACTTGCAACGCATTCAAAGGACTCGAAAGCATTGCACCCGAAATGATTCTGAGAGCTTTAGATTGAATATTATCTAACTTTTTGAACTCCGTTTTACTACCACCTTCTAATAAAAAGGTACCATAATCCAAAATACTACGAATTACAGAATTGTATAACAATTTCTGGTTATAAGGGTGAGCACCCCACCACACACCCGAGAGGCATCTCATGATGTTCAACTGCTTTTCACATCTGTCCACTATGTAACTTAAATGGGATTTACCTGTCATTTTCTTATCCAAAATTAAACCCAAGAATTTAGCTTCTTCCCCAACAGCTAAAGTATGATTGTTATAGGAAATTTTAGGTGGCGGAAAATCCCGTTTTCTAGAAAAAACTACTACAGAACTTTTGTTAGCCGATAAATCCAGCCCATTATTATCTAACCATACCTTTAGTAACGTGAGGGATTCTGTTAATGAATTACATGCAGTTGGGATAGATGTGTTTATTGAATAGATAAGTAAGTCATCAGCATATTGTAAGACACTAACAGTACCATTTAAAGACGCTTCAAGATCATGTGTATAAATGTTGTAAAGTAACGGGCTAAGTACAGACCCCTGAGGCAATCCCTTATAAACTGTACGTGAAAGTCTTGTTCCTTGATTTGTTATTACAAATATATAGCGAACAGATAAGATATTAATAATAAAGTTAACTAAAATTGACGGCACCTGCAATTTCATTAGTTTCTTTTTGAGTACTTCTATGATTACATTGTCATAAGCTGCAGAAACATCTAAAAATGCAGCAACCACTGATAAATTATTAGAAAAGGCCAAATTAATGTCTGTGGTAAAAATACTTAAACTGTCTATGGTACTTTTAGATTTACGAAAGCCATATTGAGAATTCGAAAGCAAATTATTTCTTTCGACATACCATTCAAGACGGTTCTTAAGAGCGCTATGACATACTGAAAGAACACAGTTTCTGTCAATTTGACATCGTGATGCCCCCCGCATAAAAACAAAACACTAACGAAACAGCTATGCCTCGTATACCAGGAAGAAAACAACATGAGCTTTTGCCACTTTTCGTTCGAATAAACAAAGTAAGATCCCGGGCTTCTAGACACTACTTATATTCGTAAACGAATGGATAATATGATAAATGTATACCTATCAAAATTAAATAAGGGCCACTCATTATATTACACTTTAAACCGCACATTGTGTCAATCTGCGAATTGGATATATTATGTAATTTACAAAGTGTGCATTATAAAGATTATTCAATTCCATTCTATAATACGAGTAAATTATCTTGTTATGATATCTTTCAAGTGTTAATTTTGTTTCTAGTGGCTAATTTGAATTCATAACTTATTTAATTAGATTTTTGAAATTATTTAGAATATACGATTTGGTGTTTAAAATTTTTCAAACTTTTTCTTTGACTTATACATCAAACAGTCATTTAGGCCATCTATTCAGAGACATAATGGACGCAAAACCAGCCACTTGGGGTGATTACGGTGACATAGATAAGGAGATATAGCCAGAAGTGGTCGGTTTTATGCTCGAATATTTCCAACCAGTGGCAGTGGTACAAAATATTTGAAACTAGTGTCAAAAGAGACGGGTAATATCACCAAACGCCGTGATCCAGGAAGAAAGTGAGTAAGGCCCAAGAAGACCATCAAGTTCGTTAAACCGCGCAAAGAGAGCGATAATCTACTGCGCGGATCATACAAACTCCATTGCGACCAGCCACAAGCTCCCCTATAATTGACAAGACAATTTCGAATCGACACCATGAAGATTAAAAATATTCAAGAAGATTCTTGGTTCGCCTGCAGTTAACTGTGAACGGATGGTGCAAATCGTTAAACATTTGCAAAGGAGAAAATTTATTGAACTGTTTTGACTGGGCTTCAGTGCTTCTTGTACTGGGTTACAGCTGGTTTATTTTTTTAATAAAGACAGATCTATCAGAGTTCAACAGGTTTCAGATCATTTCACTCTTGAAACAGAATGTTTTGGTGAGCTTTAAATTATAATCTCTAGAGGGGGAGGACACCGTAACCCTGAAGTCTGGTAACTTGCTCTACTACCGGGAGGGTGACCAACAGTCCCAAGGTGGTGTCGGGTTTCTCGTTCACAAGTCCCTCGAAAACAACATAATAACCATCGACAGTGTGTCGAGCAGGGTGGTATACCTAATACTCAGAATATCCAAAAGATATTTGCTGAAGGTCATTCAGGTATGCGCACCGACCTCGTCACACTCCGATGATGAAGTGGAGACTATGTATGAGGATGTAAGTAGGGCCATACATAGCTCCAAAACCCACTTCACTGTAATTGTTCCCATAACTTTAACGCAAAGTTGGGTAAGAAAAGCAGTGATGAGTTGAGAGTGGGGCAATTTGGGTATGGGCAACGGAACCCTAGGGGACAGAGGCTGGCTGACTTTCTGGAGAAAGAGGAACTCTTTATGATGAACTCTTTCTTCCAGAAGCCGCCTCACAGGAAATGGACCTGGCTGAGTCCCGATGGTTTCACGAGAAACGAGATAGACTTCTTCATGACCGACAAGAAACGGATATTCAGCGATGTCTCTGTGATCAACAGGGTAAAAACCGGTAGCGATCACCGAATCGTAAGAGGCTCGCTGAATATCAATGTTAAACTTAAAAGGTCCAGCCTGATGAAGTCTACGCTCCGACCTACTCGGCCCCATATTCAAAACCCTGAAAGCTTTCAACTCGAGCTCTCTAATCGCTTTGCTTGCCTTGAGAACTTAGTGTCAGTGGACGAGATCAACGACGGGCTAGTGGAAACTGTCCGCACGGTAGGGTCTAAGTTTTTTAGACCCTGTCGTAAAGATACCCCAGAAATTGACCGAGCAAACCTTAAACCTCATGGCTGAACGACGTTTGCTACAGTTGCAGTCTTCCGATGACGCGAAGTCATGAAGGCAGTTCAATAGACGGATATCTAAGTCCTTGCGACACGATCTGCGTCTCTTTAATACGAATCGTGTTAAAGAGACCATACAGCGAAACCAAGGCTCTAAAGTGTTCGCAAAGGACAAGTCTATTGGGCAGAGCCAGATGACAAAGCTGAAACGGGAGGATGGCAGCATAGGGTCGACCAAAGCAGAGGTTTTAGGCGAGATCGAGAGGTTCTATGGACAGTTATACACTTCGGTCGCAAAACCCGTTGACCGCTTGGTAGGAGATCCAAGAGCCAAGCTGTCCCGACATTATACCAAAGATATCCCGGACATCAGTCTGTACGAGATTAGGATGGCCCTTAAGCAGCTTAAGAACAACAAGGCGCCGGGCGACGACGGAATCACTTCAGAGCATCTGAGAGCGGGTGGAACACCGGTACTTAAAGTCCTCCAGAAACTCTTTAATTCCGTCCTCTTTGAGGGCAAAACGCCTGAAACATGGAGTAGAGGTGAGGTGGTGCTGTTCTTCAAAAAAGGTGAAAACAGCCTATTGAAGAACTACAGACCCATCACGCTTCTAAGTCATGTTTATAAGCTGTTTTCAAGGGTTATCACGAACCGTCTCGAACACAGACTTGATGACTTCCAGCCTTCCGAACAAGCCGGTTTCCGAAGAGGCTATAGTACCATAGACCACATCCATACGCTGCGGCAAGTTATACAGAAGACCGAAGAGTATAACTTGCCATTATGCTTAGCGTTTGTGGACTATGAGAAAGCCTTTGATTCAGTGGACGGTACTTGAGTCACTCCAGCGATGCCGTATTGGCTATCGGTACATCGAGGTGTTGAAGTGCTTGTATAATAACGCCACCATGTTGGTCCGAGTACAGGAGCAGAGCACGAAGGCGATTCCATTGAGAAGAGGCGTAAGACAGGGGGACGTTATCTCTCCGAAACTGTTTACTGCCGCAATGGAAGACGCCTTCAAGCTCCTGGAATGGCAAGGACTTGGCATCAACATCGATGGCGAATACATCACTCACCTTCGGTTTGCCGACGACATCGTAGTCATGGCAAAGTCGATGGAGGAACTCAGCATGATGCTCGATGGCCTCGACCGAGTTTCACAACGGGTGGGCTTGAAAATGAACATGGACAAGACGAAAATTATGTCAAATGCCAATGTTGTGCCCACCCCAGTCTCTGTTGGAAACTCGGTACTCGAAGTTGTTGACTCATATATCTACTTAGGACAAGTAGTCCAGTTAAGTAGGTCCAACTTCGAGAAAGAGGTCAACCGCCGAATCCAACTCGGTTGGGCAGCGTTCGGGAAACTGCGCAATGTCTTTTCGTCCGACATACCTCAGTTCCTCAAGACGAAAGTCTTCAACCAATGTGAGTTACGGCACCGAAACGTGGTCTTTCACTATTGGCCTCATCTCAAAGCTCAAAGTCGCTCAACGAGCTATGGAGAGGGCTATGCTAGGTGTTTCTCTACGTGATCGAATCCGAAATGAGGAGATCCGTAGACGAACTAACGTCACCGATATAGCCCACCGGATTAGCAAGCTGAAGTGGCAATGGGCAGGCCATATTGCTCGCAGAGCAGATGGCCGATGGGGTCGAAAATTACTAGAGTGGAGACCACGGACTAGCAAGCGCAGCGTAGGACGTCCACCAGCAAGGTGGACAGACGACCTTATACAGGTCGCCGGAAGACGCTGGATGCAGGTCGCTTCCAACCGGTATAAGTGGAAATCAAAAGGGGAGGCATATGTTCAGCAGTGGACGTCCTACGGCTGAGATGATGAACTGGAATGTTTGGGAAGTTAACGAGTCTGAAATTACATTTAATTACCAATTCAGAAAAAAAGCTATCAGAATTATTTACATTATTTTATTATCTACAATTATATCCACATTCGAATATAGTGGGAAAATACAATAACAATAATATTCCACAACTATCACACAACGCCATCTAGTCCCAAGCTAAGCAGAGCTTGTGTTATGGGTACTAGACAACTGATAAACATACTTATATATTTCTAAATACATAAATATTATAGATAAATTACACCCAGACACAGAACAACTGATCGTGCTCATCACACAAACATTTGTCCTGGGTGGGAATCGAACCCACGACCTCGGGCATAGCAGTCAGGGTCACTAACCACTAGACCAACAGGCCAGTCAGAATACATACAATCAACACATTATATATTTACATTGCAAACAGATCAAAATTAAATTAATTCAAAATATTAGCTTGTATCAAGAAAGGTAGGTTATGCTGTATTCTTGGCGATTGGGAAAATTACTGGCCACGACTCATGACCTGCGGAAAATTCGAGGTACTACATTTTTCACATGGAATTTGATGTCATGACAAAGACACTAGCGCCGCGTATAAAGGTCATGAATGGTGGCGTGTATTTTAAATTTTAATAATTACGTGACTAATGTCAAAATGGTTGCGAGCGATACGTCCTCCCTCAAAAGGCGCCCCGCGCCGTCTAAATCAAAGAACAAACCGTTCTTGGTTTTATGTTGAATTTTGTCATTGCATATTATAATTGTTTTATACTATTATTTTACTTTTAAATGAGCTAATTATTTTTTTAATGCAAGCTAAGATAGTAATCTTAGTTATTCAATACTTTTTGATTGAATATTCAGTAAATACTGATAGATAAAAAATATAATTTCGGACGAAAAAATGTCAAATTCTTCCTGTTTTGAAAAAATATTTTTGGTGTATTTCTGAATGAAAAATAAAAAAGTGATTAATGCAGTCCAAATATAATCTTTCAGATGTACCATGGACATTTTCAAATATTATTTTACTATTATACCTTCTATGTAATTCGGTACCAAAGTATGACAAAAAGTAGAATTTTGTGAAACATCCTTTGCAGAGACAAGGTTTTTACTCATGTATGTAAACAAATCTAAAAATTTGTTTAAAGCACTCCACACAGAAATAATCAAACTTTCTCGAGTATATATCTTTTTTTTATTTGTGGCAATGACATACCCAGAATCAGGTTCCAAAAGTCGCACAAAAACAACGAAACGTGTAAAAGCCCTCTTAACCAGGTGTTCTGCAATTTTAGCAATAACCAAAGACAAGGCTATAGGACGATAAGCTGCAGGATCATCTGGAGATTTTTTAGGCTTTAGTATAGGGACTATTTCTTGAGTTCGCCAAGAAGTAGGAATGTTCCCAGAAATCATTATGGAATTAATTATTTCTAAATAATATAAGAGTGAGGAATCGCCCATATTTGAAAAGAAAGCGTAAGGTATTCCATCTTCTCCAGGACAAGAATCTTTAACACTCGACAGTACCCCTTTAAGCTCGTATAAAGAAAAGGGTAAGCTTAAACTATTCGATTCTTTCATGCCAGGATATAGTGCGTAACAGGGCATCAAAGATTTTTTTTCAGGAGCTGTTGCAGGGGCTAATCTATCAAGAAAATCATCAGCTAAAACAGGAGACAACTGAACACTACAACGGTTTTGATTATAAGCATTCCTAAAACGCTTAATGTTACTCCAGACCTCTGAAGGACAAGTTCTAGGAGAAAGAGAGGCACAAAATGATCTCCATCCCTCAAATTTCCTTTCTTTCAAAAAAACTCTAGTCTCATTAGTTATATAATTAAGTTTAATTAAATTTTCTTCCGACATATCCTCACGATACTCTCTTTCCGCTTCCTTTCTTCTTCGTATTGCATCTGAACATTCAGTATTCCACCAAGGTGGCATAGGTAAATAGTTTGAACGGGAACTTTTTACAGGGAAAATCTCATCCGCTATTTCAAGCATGCAAAGGGCTAAGGCTCGAGAGCAATCATCTTCTCCTCCATGACATATTTCAGGTAACTGTGACACTTTGACATCAAGGGTCTGTTTAAATTTTTCCCAATCAGCTCTACCTAATCTGTACATTAATCGAGGGGGACGTTTTTCACTGATAGGGTATTTGTCAGGGGATGCTATTATTAGGGGAAAATGATCACTGCCTAGTGTAGAAGAGAAGACAGACCAAGTGAGTGATAAGGCCAAACTAGGGGAACAAATCGACAAGTCCACAGCACTCGGCAATTCATTGGGCTTGGTACGTCTGGTCGGTGTCCCAGTATTTAATACACATAAGTTATTGTCATCTAATATTTGTATCAAACGTACACCATCACTTTTATTTGCACCGCATCCCCAAGACTGATGATGACAATTAAAATCGCCCATTATCAAGACAGGGCTTTGCAATGAACTAAAAATATCACTCATCTCTTGCAGAGCAGCAGAAGAAGGCTTTGGAATATATACAGAGGCATAAGTTACATTATTTACACGTATAGCAACGAAGTCAACTAAAGAATATTGATTCGGTAATATAATTTGGGAATATGCAACATTGTTTTTGATTAAAATGGCAACACCACCGTAGCCATCAGTTCTGTCATTACGAATGCAAACATAACCTGGAATACTAAATATTCGACCTTGTTTAAGCCAAGTTTCACTCAATGCGACAATAAGTGGTTTATATTTGTTAACTAAATAAAAAAGATCAGTTTTTTTATTAGTCACTGACCTGACGTTCCATTGAATAATCAAATCCATAATCGTTTTTGTCTGTCAGTAATTTACAAATTAGGTCAGCGTTCGGTTTTATGTACTTTTTATTTTGCAACATCTTAATAAGACTATTAATTAGATCCATAATCTGTTCATGATCTTCTTTTTGTTCAGGTTTATTCTGTAGTGCACATCCATTCCTGAGACTTGGTGAACTGGACTCATTTATTATCTAGTACAGGATCCGTATATAGAACGACCTTCACCGATCGAGTAACCGGACGAAATGTGTTTTTTATGAATTAAAATATGTTGAAGAATGTGACGGTGATGGGTTGCCTCATAAAATCCTGTCAAGGATATTTTTAATTAATTTTAGAAAAGGTTATTTTTTTTCAATACCTTCACCGATAGAGTAACCAAAAAAAATTAACACCAATTGAAACTCCGAAGTCTATAGAATATGCTAACGTAGGGTTGCCTATCTTTTTCTTGTCAAGGTTATAGGGTTGCCTAATTTGAACAGGTGATAAAAAAATGCTACCTTCACCGATCGAGTAACCAAATAAAATATGTATCAAAATAAAGACATTTTTTTACGAATACGATGGTATACGGTTGCCTATGAAAAACTTGTCAGAAATTAGGGTTGCCAAGCGTTGAAGTTTGAAAATTTAAGACGGTTGGAAGCACATGAGTAGATAAACGGACTAAGCTTCTTATGAACGAGCAAAATTGTAACCTATTTTGGTAGGGTTGTCACAATAGGGTAGACAAATTAAACAAAAAATTATTAAAATTTATTAAATAGCTTTATTATTCAGTATGATAGAGTCGAATCAAATAATTTAATTGAACTAAGCCAATTACAGACAATTTCGAATTGTCAAAAGACATTTTTAAAGGTGTTTGGTCACGAATATATTAGAGACCAAACACCTACCTTCAAGAGGGCGCGCGTTGTCAAATAGACCGCGCTTCTTACATTTTCGTTCATATTATCATTATTACTCATCACATGTATTTCTCATTTATAGTAGCCTCTCGCTATGTCATTGGGAGTAAAATAAAGAATATTCCGTCACTCGGGATGCTCTCTCCACTCCATAGATCGCACTTGTTTTAGCCCCGGCGCAGTCGTCCAAAAGACTACACGCGCCTGTCGTCGAAAATGTTACGCGCGACGTTCAACGCGACATGCTCTCGTTACGCGGTTGTAGTGGTTCTTGTCAATCTTATCGAAATAGGCTTGTGTATTTGTTGTATTTTTCCCACGTTTTTCCCACGTTTTTATACACTCACTTTTCTTGTTTGTTTGTCGTTCCGGTTGGACTTTTGCAACTCAATTTTGAGGCACTTCCCGATAAGCTAGCAGGCTGAAATTTTGCACACGCTCTGAGTTCTGATGACAATACATGACTAGCTAACAAACGTCATAACAAATCCAATATGGCGGCCTCCCCAAGATGGCGGATGGCCTGTTTGAAATGCACCCCCATGATATGGGTATCAAATGAAAGGGTTTGCCGTCAGAAATACGAAAAAAATAGTCACGTGACTTAAATACAATATGGTGGACGTCCAGGATGGCGAACAGGCTATTTGAAATGCACACCCATGATATGGGTATCAAATGAAAGGGTTTGCTGTCAGGAATATCAAAAAAAAAACGTAACTTAAATCCAACATGGCGGGCGTCCAAGATGGCGGACAGGCTATTTGAAATGCACCCCCAAGATATTGGTATCAAATGAAAGGGTTTGCTGTAAGGAATAAGAAAAAATAGTCACGTGGCGGACATCCAAGATGGCGGATTGGCTATTTGAAATGCACCCCCATGATATGGGTATCAAATGAAAGGGTTTGCCGTCAGAAATACGAAAAAAAAATGTCACGTGAAAAAACGTGGGGGCGTATCTTTGCTAGTTACACCCACGATCTATACACGTCATGTGAATATATCCCATAAATAATCCCTTAGATAATATACGCCCCCACGTTTTGAGTGGCCCCTCTCTCAGCCCCGTAGGGTTATTTTCTTATTTTTAGGAAATTTAAAAACGTCAGGTATGACATCACATAATGTTGTTTAAAAAGGAAAAAGTTTTGGATTACGTAACAAACCTATGTACGAGTATTTAAGGATAAGATAAAAAAATAAAAATCGGAAGAGCAATTTCTCATTAGAAGTTAGAGCGCGAAAGTTGATTTGGAGTGACACTGAAATCGAAAATTTGTTGGATGTTTATACACTTCTCATCAAAAAAATCGAAACACTTTCGTTTTTATTGTTTTTGTCCTAATTTTTTACAAAAGAGAATTAATTCCATGAAAAAAAAAACATTACTGTGTAGCTGGCAGTTTGGTCATTACAGTAAGAAGAAAAAAATCAAAATTCGAAATAATTTCATTTGTTTATCCTATAAATGAAATTAATCACTGTTTTGAGACAAATGTGTATTTAGGGTTGGAGTACGTTTCTCGTTTAAAAACTAAAAATTAGCGCTTGTCTTTAAACTTTCTGTTTCTTATTTCATTTACTGTGACTTTGGGACGTCTGAAAAAACTTTTTTTTCTAAAACATATGGATACTTCGCCCGCAGAAGCCGCCCAAGTGGTGGCATTGCTGGATTCTGGACTTAGTCAGCGTGTTGTGGCTGCAAGATTGCATCTAAGCTTATCATCTGTTCATAGAGTCTACAAACGCTATCGGGAGACTGGTTCGTTCACGCGCCGTTCAGGATCTGGCAGGAATCGGGTCACTTCTGAGCGAGATGATCGATTTATTGTAACAACTTCTTTACGAAATCGACGCCTTAACGCTTTTCAACTGCAGCAGCAGCTTCGCGTTGTACGAAGAGTAGCTGTAAGTGACTCTACAATAAGAAGAAGGTTGAAGGAACGCGGATTGGCACCGCATAAGCCAGCGAATGGGCCGAAATTAACTGCAGACCATCGAAGAGCGCGCCTTAACTTTGCACGCGAGCACCTAACTTGGTCATACCTTCAGTGGAGCAAAGTACTGTTTTCTGATGAGTGTAAAATTATGCTGTATGGTAACGACGGAAGGAACAAGGTCTACAGAAGAGATGGAGAACGCTTTGCACAATGCTGCATTGAAGAAAAGGTCAGCTATGGTGGCGGTTCGTGGACGGTTTGGGGAGGAATCAGCGCCGACGGTAAGACAGAACTTGCCTTTGTGTCTGGGCCACGGCTGCCTGCACTAAACTCTCATCGGTACATCGAACAGTGTCTTGAACCTCATGTGATGCCCTATGCACATTTTATTGGCAACGACTTCATATTCATGCACGACAATGCTAGAGCTCACACCGCGGGCGTCGTACGAGATTATCTTACCGAAGTCGGTATCTCCATTATGGTATGGCCAGCAAGAAGCCCGGACATGAATCCCATTGAACATCTATGGGATGAATTAAAGAGACGAATTCGAGCAAGAGATCCAGCCCCAGAAACACTTAGCCAGCTGCAAAATGCAATCCAAGAGGAATGGGATAATATACCACAACATGTGATCGTGACTCTCATCCGATCGATGAAGAACCGTATGGAAGCAGTAATAAGAGCTCGCGGAGGGAATACAAGTTATTAAATAAACGTTTCTTACATTTCTTTTTCATTTACGCGTGTTGTTTTACCCATTTCCTTCATATTCCATACAGGGTAAAAATTACTCATTATACAAAATACGAAACCTATGAAGACTTAATTTGAATTTAGAACATTAACATTAGGATTTAAAAACCTCATACTACTCACTATTAAATGACATTTTACATTTATTCCTAAATATACACATTTTTCTGATAATCCTTATCAAATCATAAACTGCGAGGTGTTTCGATTTTTTTGATGAGAAGTGTATTTACCTATTCTAACTAAAACATTTAAACAAATACAAAAAGAATTTGAGGCTGAGGCATTTTTCAAAGAGAGTTATAAGCAATTTTCATATTTTTGACATCTCGAAAAAAAAGTTGGATTATTGTAGGTATATCTGTAATCTGTATCACTGTAGTGGACGGGACTGGGATGTCCGACGGCGCGTCCGCTAGTTTTCTAAATTTGTCCTTACGTCTAGTTTTATAAAACAACATATTTTACATACAACAATAAATAAAAAAAATCCTAGAACTAAAACTATTAAAGTTACACAAGAACAAAAGTTTGATTTCACAAAAATTGCAATAACTTGAAAACTACTGGACCGATCTTCATGAAACAACTTGTGAATCTATTTTTGTAATGAAACACAACCCTTTTAAATACTTTAATTGAAAAACATACATAAACAAAAAAGTGAGTTTTCAAGTTACGTAATAATCTAAGTTTTAAACTTTTACAATTTTCCACTAAAAAACTTATCTAATTATAAACTGATAAGAACGTACAAGATAATCTAATAAGAATCTAATATATACACAACACAATCACTGGATTCTGATTAGAAAACACTTGTCTTAAAAAAATCACCTTATAAATCACACTGTTCAACGGCAAAGGCCTTCCCACTACTTGCGCCCCTTGTCGTTGCGTGGGTCTCGTCGCCGACAATCACCTTCATCATAATATGCCAAATTTCAGTTCCGGAGGAGGAATTTTTCGGACCACATAATGCCTCGTTGACTGGACTATTGGAATGGGTATCTACGGTACTTTCACAGTTATTATGTCTTGTGACTGTAGCACCATAACTATTTTTGTACTAACTTTATTTTATGTCTTTTGACAATTCGAAATTGCCTGTTATTGGCTTAGTTCAATTAAATTATTTGATTCGATTCTATCATACTGAATAATAAAGCTATTTAATAAATTTTAATAATTTTTTGTTTAATTTGTCTACCCTATTGTGACAACCCTACCAAAATAGGTTACAATTTTGCTCGTTCATAAGAAGCTTAGTCCGTTTATCTACTCATGTGCTTCCAACCGTCTAAAATTTTCAAACTTCAACGCTTGGCAACCCTAACTTCTGACAAGTTTTTCATAGGCAACCGTATACCATCGTATTCGTAAAAAAAATGTCTTTATTTTGATACATAATTTATTTGGTTACTCGATCGGTGAAGGTAGCATTTTTTTATCACCTGTTCAAATTAGGCAACCCTATAACCTTGGCAAGAAAAAGGTAGGCAACCCTACGTTAGCATATTCTATAGACTTTGGACTTTCAATTAGTGGTAATTTTCTGTGGTTACTCTATCGGTGAAGGTATTGAAAAAAAATAACCTTTTCTAAAATTAATTAAAAATATCCTTGACAGGATTTTATGAGGCAACCCATCACCGTCACATTCTTCAACATATTTTAATTCATAAAAAACACATTTCGTCCGGTTACTCGATCGGTGAAGGTCGTTCTATATACGTATCTTAGACTAATCGCATTGTGTGCTGCTCTGTCATATCCAGACGCAGATGTAGGAGGCAAACGTGGTTTTTTAAATACTGTTTTTTTGTATGAAATTGTCCTAGGACTATTATTGGCATTATCATTAGTGTGAAAGTATGCGGATTTGGAATCTGATTGAGAAATTTTACTACCTGAAACAACTTTGTCTGCATAAGACAGAGAGGAAGATGGATGCAACTTACTAGCCTCTAAATAGGAAATACATGAATGAGCCATAGTGTTTTTGATGTCTCTTTGCCTCTTAAACTCAGGGCATGCTTTATTTATAGCAAAGTGAAAACCAGAACAATTTATACAAGATGCACAGTCCTCCACAATGCTACAAGATTCAGCAGAATGATTTTGTCCACATTTAAAACATCTTGGCTCTGCAGCCCTACATTGTAACTTTGTATGTCCGTACCTACAACATCTGAAACACTGAATGGTGGGGTACACATATTGTGAAGTTCTTAGAAACAACAAGTGATACGAAGGTTGCGTTTAATAAAGCTGAAGCATTTTATATTACTTTTATAGTATATTAAATCCTAATACAATAAAAATATGTTTGACACACAAGTTATTTTTCTTCATAATAAAATTACCATGGCAACGAATGCCATAGAGGAATAATCATAAAGATTAAGAAGTATGTATGTAGAACATACTTCACACCCTCGAAAGTTTTTAAGAATTTTTGGTTAAATTCTTAAGTCCCATTCTGGAACTTAATTCCTTTAGTCTGGGCCCAAATAGCGGCTTGGTAAGTAAGTCAGCGAGTTGGACTTCGCCAGGAACTTGTTTGACACTGAACTCTTCATTACTTACACATTCTCTAACAAAAAAGTGTTTTATTTTGATATGTTTGGTGCGCTTGTGGTATTCGTATTTTGGATTGTGCGCTAAGAACACTGCCGACTTGTTGTCTATGTTTAGGACTGGCTTTTCTGTTTTTGTTAGATCGTCAAACAATTGATTCAGCCATAGTATTTCTTGAGCCGCTTCGCTCGCCGCTATAATTTCAGCCTCCGTTGATGAAATGGAAACTGTAGTTTGCTTTTGGCTTCTCCAGCTTATAGCGGCGCCAGAGAATAGGCATACCACACCAGAAGTTGATCGCCCAGTTGACTGATCTCCTCCGTGATCTGCATCGCTGTAGCAGACCAAGTGCGGCGTTGACTTTTTCGTAAATATTAGGCCCTTATCTTGGGTCCCTTTCAGATATCTGAAGATGCGCTTAACTAGCATCACATCATCCTTTGTAGGTGCTTCTAGATGTCTTGAAGCGACTCCAACAGCGTAGGAAATATCAGGCCTCGTACCTACAGACAGATAGGCCAAAGCGCCTACGGCTTGCCTATAAGGAAAATTCGACTTCATGTTTTCATCCGCTCCTGCAACATTATCTTTGATCATGGGTGATGGTGCTGACTTGCACTGAGACATTCCATATTTTTCTAGGATTTTCTTGATATATGACTTTTGGCATAGAGATATGGAGTCTTTTTGCACGTTAATTTCCATTCCGAGGAAGTAAGACGCAGGTTTGGTCGTTATTTTGAATCTAGCTTTTAGTTCCTTCAAAAACTCGTCACCTGCTGTCGTTGAGTTGTGCGCTACAAGGCCATCGTCCACGTAAAGAGCTATAGCGACCTTTGATTGACCTTTGGTTCGCACGAAAAGGCATGTATCCGCTTCACTCTGCTTGAATCCGGTTTTCAGTAAAAACTCTGCTATGCAGTGATTCCAGCAGCGTGGCGCTTGTTTCAATCCATACAGACTGCCTTTTAATTTACAGACTCTTTTAGTTCCGTCACGATATCCTTCGGGTTGTTTCATATATAGTTCTTCCTTAACTTCACCGTTTAGGAAGGCGGTCGTCACGTCAAACTGTGTCAGTTTCAGGTTTTCACGAGTAGCGACAGCAAGCAGTGAACGTACAGTGCTCAGACGAACCACTGGGCTGAACGTTCTGTTGTAGTCCACTCCAGGTATCTGGGAATAGCCTTTGATGACCATTCTGGCCTTGTACCTCTCGACGGTACCATCGGGGTTCATTTTTAATTTAAATACCCATTTGCAAGGTAGGGCTTTACGTCCTTTGGGTAGCTCGACCAGATCCCATGTTTGGTTGTCGTTCAGTGAGCGTATTTCACTTTTCATTGCTTCTTGCCATTTTTCACTGTCTGGGGATTCCATAGCCTCTTTGAAAGTTTCAGGTTCCTTCGGTTTATGAAGATTTTCGACTTCTTCAGCTGCAGCCAAAATGAAATCGTCATACCTTTTTGGAGCTGTAATGGTAGACCTGTCTCTCAAAGTTCGAGGTAGAGTTGAAGTTGAAGCACGTGTATCATTTGTTTCATTTAGATCTTCTATATCAGTTAGATCAGAAGGTTCATCATCATCGACAAAGTTGTGGGAACTGGAAAGAGATTCGTACTCGCTTTCATTAAAGTTTTGTGGTTCCGATTGTTGAACATCTTCAGTGCTGTTGACCGAGTTTGGTTGCAACGTATCGTCGAGATCTTCGTCTTCCGTGTCGCCAATGTCGTTTAGTGGTGTGACGTCTCCATCTTCATTGTCGTCAAGCTGTATTGTTACTTGCTTACGTGGTAGTCTTGACGGTTTTGAAGGTTCTGGATATTCGAAGAAACTGTTATTGTTGAAAATATCGGTGATATTGTTTTTGTTTGTGTTGTCGTAAAACATGGATTTCATCACACGGATATCCTTCGATATAACCACTTTGTTTTTGGATGGTAGAAGAATCTTGAATGCTTTTGATGTTTCAGAGTAGCCAACAAACATGCCAGGAATAGCTTTTGGTGCAAATTTGTGACCATTAGTGCCTTTGATGAGAACATAAGTTTTAGAGCCAAATATATACAGGTGGTGAATAATAGGTTTTCTACCAACCCATAGTTCAAATGGTGTTTTGTTTTCTATAGCACTGTTTAAGTTCCTGTTAGACAAGTAGTTCGCTGTCATGATTGCTTCTCCCCAGTACTTTAGTGGCGCGTTTGCGTCAATCATTATGGCTCTTGCTTTTTCAACCAGGGTACGATTTTTCCTCTCTGCTAATCCATTTTGGTGCGCTGTGTGCGGGGCACTAAGTCTTCTTTGTATCCCGCAGCGTTTCAGATAAGCGTCGAAGTCCCTGTTGATATATTCGGTGCCATTATCGGATTGCAGTACCTTGAGTTTGTTTCCCGTGTACGTTTCTGCTAACTCTTTGAACTCTTTGAATTTTTCTAAGACTTCGCTCTTGCATTTCAGCAGGTAAACTCGACTATATCGGGAGTAATCGTCGATAAATGTGACGAAGTACTTATTTCCGCTAATTGTGGGCGTTCGGATAGGTCCACAAACGTCAGAGTGAACAATTTGTAAGAGTTCTGTCGTTCTTTGAGTTGTTTTCTCGCGAGGAGCTGGTACTTGATGCATTTTCGCTTGAATGCACGCTTCACATTCCGGTAATGTTTCTTTAGGATTAAAATGCAAGCCAATTATGTTTTGATTCTGAAGTGCTAATTTCAAGTCTCTAGGGTTCATGTGCCCCAATTTCTTATGACAATCTTCGATGCTAGACGATTCCGTTTTTGTGGTGATTGGAAGTGTTTCATCATCATCAGTGGTCAGGTTGTAGCACTCATGCTTAATAGGTTTTAGATAATAGAGACCGTTTTCTTTGTAGGCAGTGAGAGTAATCTTATCCTTTGGGTTTTTTATAATCGCCTTATTCTTTGTGAATAGAACTGTACATCCTGCGTCCGTTATTTTGCTGACAGATAGTAGATTGGTGCATAGGCAAGGTACGTATAGTGTGTCTTTCAGGTGTGTGATTGCATCACCGCTGCCATTTTTTGTAGTAAAAGAGACTGTACCTTTCCCTTCAATCTCTGCAGTGTAGTCTTCAGTTGCGAAGTTGAGTTGTCTAGATGTTTTCTCAATGTTCTTAAACAGGTCTCGTTGGAAAGTCATGTGTGAGGTACAGCCGCTGTCCACAATCCAAGTGCTGTCTTCAGGCTTCTTATTTTTTGTTAGAAGACACTGCTGCGTAGCAATGTGGTTTTGATGAGATGTAGAAGAATTTTGTTTTTGTTGTTGCGGTTTCCCATTATTTTTTTTCCAGCAGCTTGAACATATTTTGTGTGTTTTGTGTTTGAAGATGTTACCTCTTCGTTTGCAGATTCGACAGGACGCGTATAAAGCTTCTTCTTGATATGAGGATCCAGGTTCATCGTCATTGGTCATGTTATGGTTATGACGGGCTTCAAACTCTTCAAGTATTTTTGTTTTAAGGGGCGCATATCTTAGAGCGCAGCAGGCATTTAGAGTGATTTCCCCCCCTCCTGTCACGTGGCATCACAGCGCTTTTCAAATGAACTTCGCTGACCCCGTTGGAAAACGTACCACCTTGAGCTTATTCTAGCCTAGTACTTTGGCAGGCCATTTAGAGTTACCTTATCCCCGCGCTGCGTGTCACGTGGCGTCAGAGTGCAAGACATACCACCTTGATCTTATACTAGCCTAGTACTTTTGCTGGTTAGTGACATTCTATCAGTTTATAAGCATAGCTGGAATTTAAAAACTTTTTACTTTTGAAAAATGCGCAATACAAAGCGTCTCAAGGAGATATCGACACGGGCATGTTATTGCATACCTTCATGCATTTTTATTTCGAGAAATTCTTTGAAACATGTTTAAAATTCATCTCTCTTCAATTTATTTAATAAAAAACAGTGTATCCAAGTTAAAGCACAAGTTACTTGTGCACTAAAAGTAAAAGTAACATATTATTAGAAAAAAATAAATAAAAAACAAATAACAAATCTTTATGTAATGCAAAAAGAATATCATATCAAGTAAGGATCGAACCCGAACCTCGTAGCTTACCAGTCCCGGCGTTCTTCCGTTCGGCTACCCGGTCCGCTGAGTAAACATTTAAAATAGCTGTTCATAAACTATGTCATGATTTTTCATTGGTTCTGATAAAATACAGCAGAGGACGAAGCTTTATCTTTCACATTTTATGTAATCCTGGTACTATCGGGACAAATGCATGCAAATTTTACGACTCTCCTATCAAACTATAAGGCTGCGTTTCCACCAGAGATGTGCGAGGATGCGTAGCTAGGGATGTGTTTGTAAAGAACCAATAGAATCGCTTCATTTACCTCGCTTTGGTCAGCACAGCTCTGGTGAAAACGGCTGAGCGGAGCTAGATTTTTGCGCATACAAAACAAGCGAGGGATTTGTTCGAGGGATGTGTGAGAGGGATGTGTTGCGAAGGATGTGTACGAGAGATATGTACGAGGGATGTGTTGCGAGGGATGTGTAAGTGGGATATGTTGCGAGGGATGTGTTGTGTCTTCACTCCCACTACACCGCACCCTCGTCGCCACATTTCACAGCTACGCTACACATCCTCATAGGCACATTTTCATGCACAGCTTTGGTGGAAACAACCACACCTTTTACAGCACAGCTAAACATCCTCGCACGACACATTTCCATCGCACATCTCTGGTGGAAACGCAGCCTTACTGACTGAAGTGAAGCGATGCGCGCCGGCCGTGACAATTTATAAGGGGCCATAACTTGTCCTGAATTCAGGATCCGATATTCAGAATATGATTTAGAGTAAGAAACTTAGTCGCCAAAGCATGTACTAAATCGTGTCCTAATTAGGATGCTACTCGTCCTAAATGCAATTACACTTTCCTGAATTATGGACGTCCTGAATATCGGAGCCTGAATTTAGGACAGTGTAAATTGCCCCTTATGTTTTGAAAGTCTAAAATAGTTTGAAACACCGCCGTTATGATATCTTGCGTAATATGTTTGCCTGGTAAGATTGTCAAAAATGCCCTTAAAAATGATTGAAGGAACTTCGTGAAAATAAATGTTTGTTTACTTACGCTAATGTCAAAGAAACTCTTTCATATCTATGATCGCCTAGTACCAAAAACTTCGTGTATGACTTGTTAGAGCAGTGTTGTATAGTTTATGTGGCAGATTAGATAGAGACAAAGATACCATAAGAGAGAAACATCGAAGATATCATGGTGTCTCTGTCACACGACAGTGACAGAAATATACTTTGATGCCGCCTGCACTGTGTCTGTAATGTAACCGTTGCGTTTTATGCTTTCCTGTTAACGTGGCTACAAAATTACACTAAATGGTTAAAACTCAGAAATAAATGATATTACGTATATTATATCGATCACTAGCGGGGGGAATGGCGCGAGCCAGCAAAAGCGACACAGGTCCTACCTCGGACACGCCTCGCGGGCGACTGAAGCAATGCACGTAGGGCACGTCGTTATATAGTTAAGGGTAAAAAAAAACAGAAATATTTAGAAAAAAAGTAACCGGAAATTCCTCTGACAAACATCATTACCTATCTATTGATATGTTTTTAGGACCAAAAGCATGGTCTACTTCAAGTACCACTGAAAAAACGTTAAAAAAATCTCTATTTTCGCGATTTTTTTTGATCAAGGCAAGTTATAAATATCGCGTTTTCAACTGCAAATTAATTTAGATAGTTCATTGAACTACAACATATATTTTTTTCGGATCGAAAAAAAGAATATTTGATTGTTTATTGTTGAATCAAAAATAGGTCGATTCCTGATTACCTGGCCTTAAGCTCATCGGGCTTAGGAAGAGTGTCACGCGTTTCAATTGCAACTCTGAAGTTCTCATATTCAGGAGAGAGACTGTATAACATCATGATGGTTAACAGGTCTTCGTTTATAGTAACGTCCATATCAGCCAGCTTGTCAACTGTGTCCATGAACTTATTCAAGTGTGTTCGCACATCTTGGTTTTCTAATTTAGTCATGATCAGCTGTTTAAGTAGGGTCGCTTTGCGCGCAGGTCCCTTACTGGCATAAGTGTTCTTTAATTTGTCCCATACTTCTTTTGCAGTGCCGCAGTTTTTAATTTGTTTAAGCTCGGACGGAGCGATAATAAGGATGAGCTCAGATTTCGCTAATCGATCCTTTTCTTTTTCATCCGCATTTGCATCTGCAGTCAAGGCTTTCTCAACATATTTAAATAATTTATGTCGTACTAGGACGGCTTCGGCTTGAATTACCCAAGTGTCGTAATTATCCTTCGTGAGTGGATCGATTTTTATGTTCGACATTTCGACTTGGTACTCGAACTTACAGTTTCACCTCTGCTACCATGTGAAGTTCTTAGAAACAACAAGTGATACGAAGGTTGCGTTTAATAAAGCTGAAGCATTTTATATTACTTTTATAGTATATTAAATCCTAATACAATAAAAATATGTTTGACACACAAGTTATTTTTCTTCATAATAAAATTACCATGGCAACGAATGCCATAGAGGAATAATCATATTAAAGATTAAGAAGTATGTATGTAGAACATACTTCACACATATGTGTCAACATTTAATGCATTATAGCACATGAATACTCTCCTTGGTAGAACCTGCCCATCAAAAGTAATAACAATGGACTCTGAAGGTTTCCAAACAGGACTGCCGTTAATCTGTACTTTATAATTTAACCTCCGAAGTTTAATGATCTTTCCACACCCAATTGGTGTAGAAATATTTGATTCAATTTCTTCCAATGACCACTCTGAAGGAACACCACGCACAATACCCATTCTAGTAACATTGAATGTCGGGATAAAGGCTTTAAACTTGTTAATACTTAATAAGTTAGAATTTAAAAAATCATTAGCATCAATGAATGTAGAAAAAGCAACTGCACACTTGTTACGGCCGATCCTTTTAATGCTTCCAGTAATTATATTTTTAAATCCACCCCGTTTCATGAAGTTGCCAAAAGTAATAGGATGCAACACGGTTCCATTATTTGGAGAGTCAATAATGCGTTGTACATGGATTATATATGGAGATATATCTGTATGTATGTACTCCTTCCTACCAACCGGCTCAAAAGTTGCTTGACTAGGGTTTAACTGTGTCATCTGTGAATTAGACTGAAGATGGGATGTTTCTTGGTGATTAATAATATGAATATTTTCAAGTACAGTCTCTTGGGGATTGCAACTACAATCTGTAATACCGAGTTCATTCTGGGCATGGCCATTTTTACTACGTTTTCGTATTCTGCAGCTTTTACAAATTCTCCTGCGTTTGCGAGAAGATTTTTCGCTGCTATCAGTGGCCACTGAACCATCAGTGTCCATACCACTTTTATCTACAACATTATCATTTTGTGACATTACAGTCACATAATTAGCGACATCCACGGGGGGATTTAGGCCGCCACCTAAATCCCCCAGCAAATTATTAGGGGGATCGTTCATGCGACCCGGACTTAGGGACTAACCATACAAAAAAATATATACAAAACTTACCAAAAAATCAGCTACGAACACTACAATACAAATATATAATACAATTATTATACAAAATTATATACAAAGATAAGACTCAACTGATCAGTTTTACAATAAAAATTAAAATTCAAAATTTTAAACAACCGCGCACAACCGAAGTTTCCCGCCTTTTTCAATTTTTTTTTTCCCATCGAAGGTTTGGGGTGCGTTTAAATCACAGACTAAGTAGAGAGTATACACTCTAGTCTGTGGTATACACTGGGGCTGGGCTGCGTTTAAATCCTTTATCCAGTTTAAATTTATACTGACTAAATGTCAAACATCCCGTTTAAGTACACCGAGAGGTGAAAAATTATACCATTTAAAATTTAATCTGCCCCGTTTACGGTCGTCCGCTGGTCTATGTTTTTGCTGAAAGGAATAAATTTTTGCGACCTTTTTACCACGCAAAATTTTATCCTGCTGTCAGATTGACATTAAGTTTTGTTGTTTTGCTCGATTCGCGCCGTAAAAACGAATATTATTTTTATTTTAGAGAGTAAACATTATTTGTGGATTATGGATATAAATTAAACCGGCAAATTGATTATTTGTTCAATAAACTGAGCTGTCAATTAAGCGAAACATCGCTGGAAGATTTAAACGCACCCCAGGGGTGCGTTTAAATCTTCCGGCGATATTTCGCTGGAAAAAATTAAACTAGCGAGGGTTCGCTGAACGGAGTCATAAGTTTCTGTCAATGTTAGTTGTCAAATTCAATTGACAGCTCAGTTTATTGAACAAATAATCAATTTGCCGGTTTAATTTATATCCATATTCCACAAATAATATTTACTCTATAAAATAAAAATAATATTCGTTTTTACGACGCTGTAGTTTAAATTTATACTGACTAAATGTCAATTGTCAAACAGCCCGTTTAAGTACACCGAGAGGTGAAAAATTATACCAATTAAAATTTAATCTGCCCCGTTTACGGTCGTCCGCTGGTCTATGTTTTTACTGAAAGGAATAAATTTTTGCGACCTTTTTACCACGCAAAAGAACAATGGCAGAAAAATAGTTGGCAAAAGTGATTGCGTCAAGAAATATCTTAAATATAAAATGAGTTTAATTATTTTTCTAAGATTTTTCAAATAAATATCTATTTTATTCAAGGCCACAATAAAAAACATAAATTTTTGGGACTATCAAAATAATGACTTTTACACCTTTTACTCCATCCAAATGTTGCCATTTACTATATTTATTTATAAACTTGTAAAACCACTAAAATAACACACAAGATATAACAACTCGTATTTTTGAAATTGCTATACTATCAGTAATAATGAAAGTATTTTTTTCGAAGAATGTTTCATAAAAAGTGAAATAATGCTCAACTCAAGTGAACCGATATACTCGTGTACCTATATAAATAAAGACTTGGCTTAAGGGGGATGCTCCAACCAGCCCGCGAAATTCAAATTTTTTTACGTTTTTTGCAATTTGCAGGCCAGTGACATGTTGTAACTTTATAAATATTTGTGTTGCGCAAATAACAAGTATAATTTTAAATATAAAAAATATCAAAAAACTCGCTCCATCAGCTCTCACATAGAAAAGGTGCATCATGTTAAAATCTCCGAAATCTAACTACGATGCACCTTTTCTATGTGAGAGCTGATGGAGCGAGTTTTTTGATATTTTTTATATTTAAAATTATACTTGTTATTTGCGCAACACAAATATTTATAAAGTTACAACATGTCACTGGCCTGCAAATTGCAAAAAACGTAAAAAAATTTGAATTTCGCGGGCTACATCGAAGCAATCACCTTAAGAGCGTATATTCCGAAAGCTGGCAACGTCGCAAATGGTTGTCAAATATTAACAAGTTTTAATTAATTTAGCATTGTTACTGTATGAAAATAAGAAATATGGCTCTGTAGTGCACTAAAAAATTGATAAGGGAATGCAATAATTAATATCGTAACACCGAATATATAGTTTTATATGTAGAAAAAGCATTTGGAAGCTTTCCAAATGCCTTTTATACACCGGAAACGGTTACAACATCAAATTCAGTGTTTTAATTGCATTCCTATATCATTTTTTTAGTGCACTACAGAGCGATATTTCTTGTTTTCATACAGAAAATTTGCCAAATTAATTAAAACTTGTAATTATTTGACAGCTTTTTGCGACGTTGCCAACTTTCAGAATATGCAGCCTTAAAGGTCTAGTTGTCAGGCCCTAAAATAAAATAAAAAATGTCAATGACACTGACACATGACGCGCAGCCTGTTCTGTCACTGTTCACTGCAATTCTGTGGTTCACTGATGCTCCCGCGCTTTTCGTGTTGGTTGTGTTCGTGTTGTTTTCTGTTTTCTTTATTTCTCTTTGACTTGGATTAAAGGAGATATTATTTAATTTTTTAAAATGCTCAACTCTAGATAATTAGGTATGTTATGTTGAGAATTCATTAGGATAGCAACAGAAAACCACTGAATGTATGAATTTCTTCAAGTGACATAAGACATAACCTAAAAAAGTTCAAATCTACATATTTATCTTTTTTTTTGGCGCCTTGTTAGGACATTATTCTTGAACAGAGTTACTCAGGGGCTAAAGCTTAACATTTTGAGATATTTTTGACATGTTGACGCATCATTTTTTCTCAAATATTTTAATGTATGGAAGCCTGCCATTGTCCTTTTATCCTGCTGTCAGATTGACATTAAGTTTTGTCGTTTTGCTACATTCGCGCCGTAAAACGAAGATTTTTATTTTAGAGAGTGAATATTATTTGTGGATTATGGATTTAATTAATATTACACCGGCAAATTGATTATTTGTTTAAAAAACTGAACTGTCAATTGAATTTGACAGCTAACATTGACGGAAACTTATAACTCCGTTCAGCGAACCCTCGCTAGTTTAATTTTTACTGGCGAAATATCGCCGGAAGATTTAAACGCACCCCTGGGGTGCGTTTAAATCTTCCAGCGATGTTTCGCCGGAAAAAAATTAAACTAGCGAGAGTTCGCTGAACGGAGTCATATCTTTTAAAATTTTGCGTGGTAAATAGGTCGCAAAAATTTATTCCTTTTAGTAAAAACATAGACCAGCGGACGACCGTAAACGCGGCAGATTAAATTTTAATTGGTATCATTTTTCACCTCTCGGTGTACTTAAACGGGATGTTTGACATTTAGTCAGTATAAATTTAAACTGGATAAAGGATTTAAACGCAGCCCAGGGGTGCGTTTAAATCTTCCGGCGATATTTCGCCGGAAAAAATTAAACTAGCGAGGGTTCGCTGAACGGAGTCATAAGTTTCTGTCAATGTTAGTTGTCAAATTCAATTGACAGCTCAGTTTATTGAACAAATAATCAATTTGCCGGTTTAATTTAAATACATAATCCACAAATAATATTTACTCTCTAAAATAAAAATAATATTCGTTTTTACGGCGCGAATCGAGCAAAACAACAAAACTTAATGTCAATCTGACAGCAGGATAAAATTTTGCGTGGTAAAAAGGTCGCAAAAATTTATTCCTTTCAGTAAAAACATAGACCAGCGAACGACCGTAAACGGGGCAGATTAAATTTTGATTGGTATAATTTTTCACCTCTCGGTGTACTTAAACGGGCTGTTTGACATTTAGTCAGTATAAATTTAAACTGGATAAAGGATTTAAACGCAGCCCTGTAATCAAATCAATGGGGAAGGCAAGTGTCAAAGTGACAAGTGACAGTTTGGTCCCAAAAGAACTGTCAAATCAAAGGAATTTTCTGAAAAAAAAAAAGATTTATTGATGTAAAATGACTAGATGTTGTGTAATAAGCTGTAAAAATGATGGAACATACAAATTTCCGACAATTCACACTATTAAGAAATAATGGGTAGCTGCTGTGACTGCCTTGAGAACAAAAATTGAATTATAACTAAGAAGAAGCTATATAAAAAACAAATATCCAGCCTTGTGAAGCCGAGACAGGCCGTTAGTTGAGTTTATTAATGAAATTCTATGATTATACCATAACTAAACAATCGAATACACTTTTCAAAATAATATCTACTTTTCTATTGGAGGTTAAGTACCAGTATTGCACCGCTCTATAAATCATGAAATGGTTCGTCTGGCGGAAGAATTATCACCTGGAACGAGTTTTGTGATAGTTGTGGTGTTAAGAAATTAAATATATTGTGATATTTCTCGAATCTAAATAAAAAAAGGGGTAAAATTACTGACTTAAAACATAATGATTTTTTATCGAAATAGAAAGTCAGAAGCAGCATTATATTCTTGTTATAGGAGAGGACAGGTAAAACATACATAAACTCAAAAATTGAAACCTCAACTACAAGTAATTGTGGATTTATTACAGTAAAATCAAATGTATTACAACTCAATTAAATCACTTTTTTTCCTCTTGTAGATGCACCACGGCGTCTTAATTCTTATTTTAGTATATGCACTTGCATTGACGAAAAATTTTGCATATTTGTTTTGTATTTATACTCAATTTTTATAACAATAAATCTTTGTTGTTTGTTTTTTGTACAAGGTACAATAATCTGACGTAGGGACCAACTATCGCAGCGCCATCTACGATTAGCTTTGAGTTGCCATCCCCATTATCCAGTTTAAATTTATACTGACTAAATGTCAAACACCCCGTTCAAGCACACCGAGAGGTGAAAAATGAAACTAACTAAAATTTAATCTGCCCCGTTTACGGTCGTCCGCTGGTATAAGTTTTTACTGATTAGAATAAAATTTTGCGACCTTTTTACCTCGCAAAATTGTATCCTGCTGTCAGATTGACATTAAGCTTTGTTGTTTTGCTCGATTCGCACTGTAAAAACGAATATTTTTATTTTAGAGAGTGAATATTATTTGTGGATTTAATTAATATTACACCGGCAAATTGATTATTTGTTTAAACTGAGCTGCCAATTGAATTTGACAGCTAAAATTGACAGAAACTTATGACTCCGTTCAGCAAACCCTCGCTAGTTTAATTTTTAACCGGCGAAAATTCGCGGGCGCAAAACCAGAACATTGGCAACGTCGCTAACAGCTGTCAAATATTTACAAGTTTTAGTTAATTTGGCAATTTTAATGTATGGAAATAAGAAATATGGCTCTGTAGTGCACTAGAAAATTGTTATAGGAATGCAATTAAATCACTGAATTTGATGTTGTAACCGTTTCGGGTGTATAAAAGGCATTTGGAATGTTTCCTAATGCTTTTTTTACGTCTAAAACTATATATTCGGCGTTACGATATCAACTATTGCATTCCCTAATCAATTTTTTAGTGCACTACAGAGCCATATTTCTATTTTCATGTAGCTGTAAAATTAATCAAAACTTGTTAATATTTGACAACTTCTTGCGACGTTGCCAACTTTCAGGATAAGCGCTCTTAAGGTGATTGCGTCGATGTAGTCCGCGAAATTCAATTTTTTTTTACGTTTTTTGCAAATTTGCAGGCCAGTGACATGTTGTAACTTTATAAATATATGAGTTGCCACGCCGTTTTCTCCTCAGGGATCCATTGCGGACCATATCTAGCCACCGGGTTTGCGAACGTCTTGTAAAAACACTGATAATAAATATTAGTTGTAATGTCCCAACATCCGCCACTGAGGGCCTTTGGGACAAAAAATAATGCACTGATCCAACGGCCACCACTGGTGCCTGTTTTAGTGGTGGCCGTTGGGAGTAAACCGCCGGGACGCCCCGTGCGTACGCCTACAAAATTGGGGCGCGCCAAAGTTCACCTAAAATTTAAACTCCGATCATTGGAAGCCCGAAAATTGTATTCCTAACATTTTTAACCCTAATAATCACAACTCCTAATTGCTCTGTCACTAATTTTCATAATTCCGAATCATTCGACTTCATAATGTCAGTAGCAATAAACATCTATTATACTATTATTTGTTTTCCTATTTTTTCTCAACATAACTTTCTTTTACACTATTATTCAAAGTCATATCTTTTTTGTTTAGATTTCCTTTTATTTTGTTCTATTTGTTGGCATATTTTCATAGTGCTCCCAAGACGACACTCTGACCAAACGACTGAGGGCACCCCGACTCGGACAGGTTAGGTTAGAAGGGGATGGCGGGGTCTGAAAGACCCCGCCATCCCCTTCGTGGTTATTTTTTTTTAAACCACCCAGACGTAGGAGCACCGCGAAGCGGTGCTCCGTCGACTTTTCTGACTAACTAAAAATATTATCGTAATAATGTTTAGGGATAAAAACGTTATGATAAAAAACAGTAGGAGTTTAAATATATTTACAATAACGATATTATTGATAAAAATTTTCGGAAACATGAGTGTTATGAACATCGCCGGTAGCACTACAAAAAGTATGAATGAAAACTTTAGGATGAAAAATTTTAGGAAGAGTGATAATCCCACCAAAAACATTAAATGTAAAAAATGCCAAGTCTCTCGTTGCAGTCTTTCCATCGTAAAAAGTTTTGAGATCTCACAGAAGCCAAGTCCTATTCAAATTATTTTGTAGTTATAAATCAACATTTAGTAATTATATCAATAGTTTTCTTTATATTATAACTATAGTGACTTGGCAATGAGCACAAGTAAAAACAAATAAAACGGCATATTTGGAGGAGTTGAAAGTTACACACACCGCATGCATAAACATTCTCTTTTATTTACTTTATTTATTCTCTTAACATTCATCATTTACTTTCATAAAGCGATGGCCCGTAAGGTATTCTTAATTATTGTATTGGAACATGTAGTCGGTAGTGACCATCATGATTCACACATAACAAATAATCTGATCACAGGTCTCGTCAGTAACATTTGCACATAATTCCAGGCAGCAAGCAGCTTTTAATTTGTGCTCATTGCCAAGTCACTATAGTTATAATATAAAGAAAACTATTGATATAATTACTAAATGTTGATTTATAACTACAAAATAATTTGAATAGGACTTGGCTTCTGTGAGATCTCAAAACTTTTTACGATGGAAAGACTGCAACGAGAGACTTGGCATTTTTTACATTTAATGTTTTTGGTGGGATCTCATTTATTTTTTATAAGTGTATTTCTTTCTTTTTTTTTAGCTGTCCTCATAATTTCTTGGACTTCAGCTACTTTTTTGCTTAGGACCCATTCTCTATCTAACAAACTAAATAGAACTAAACTAACTAACAAATAACTAAATAAATATATATCTACTAACTTACAAACTAAATATAACTAAACTAAATAACACGTAAACAACTAGATTTATGTAACGTTCTATGTCCATGTTATATTAATAAACTATTTTCCTAAATAACTGTTTCAGTAACAATAATAAATCTACTATCTAATCCGGCTAACTTAAGTTCTCTAAATATCGCTACAATATTTTTTTAGTTTCGAAATGGTTGTTCATAGATAGATGGCGCTATCAAATGAAAATTATTGAAGTATTTTAAAGTACTACTTAGACTGCGCTCTGTAACGAAACCATAGCGCGATTCAGACAGGTACAATGCCATCTATCGAGCGCGCATACAATATTTATCGCAATACAATGGAGTTTTAGCTTTATTAATTTAATGAATTGTGAACTTTATGTATTAATTTAGATTAATTATAGTCTATGTATTACATTTATATTATTCTTTTCTATTCTATGTATGTATTCATCCAATTGAATACTTAAACAACGAACAAAGTTAACAATGCAGTCAAAATCCATACACAATGTTCTTGCCAAACCGCAAATATAAAATTGTTTTCTATGGTATATTATTTTTTAATGTTTTTATAATTTTTCCTTTATATGTGGCTAATGACCTATCTTGGTGCAAAATTTGAAGTTTCTAAGTCTGCTAGAAGTACCTTAGATTTTTGATGATCGGTCAGTGAGTCAGTCAGTCAGTGAGTGACAAAATGGTGTAACTTTGATCGACCGTAACTCCTAAACTATTCATTCAATTGGCATGTAATTTCGAACTTAAGCTTGTTCTAATGCCTACTATTATTGACCGAAAACCTAAACTCCTAGCTTTGTCCACGTCGAAGATATAGGTGGGGCGAAACAGCCGCGAATCGCTTCGAGAAAAGATGGTACGGCCGTGCCCGTTTTGCTCGAGACTTGGCGGGGCACTGCCGTGCCCCCAGATTCGGATTACAAACCGTTAGGAAGAACAATTTCGGGTAAACAACTTTAGGTGAGCCAATATGGACCCACAAAATTGCCTACAAAAGAACTCGTGTAGGTAAGTGAAAGCCGAGTTCTGTAGGCTACGACAAAAAGACTTCATAAAATTGAGAATAACCATGCTTTGTATAAACGATGGCTTTTAAATAATAATTAATACTAATTAATATTTACTAATCATTGTTACTAATTATAGGCATCGATTGTCGATAAGGTTATTTGATAGGGCCTAGGGGCCTCTTTTGATTTTTACCCGGCGGTTAGCCACCGCCTCCATCAGCCCATTCAAGCCCTATCGCCCCTCTTTTGACTTTACAGTTAATAATTACTAACAAAAGAATACGGCTGCGATCTGCGATATTGTAGTCGCGGAGGATGTTTATAGGATTACTTCCTACGTGTATCGGTCCTCTGAATAGACGTCACTTTAAGAGAAAGACGTAGATACATTCCACGTCGTCGGCGCGGATTTATCCATCCACGTGTAAGTAACTGCAATACGTTTTTAGTTTTTGTAGGTACGAGTAGTTTAATGATTAATTTATTTTTCACCTCACCCGCTCGGAAAGATTCTATTTCTCATTCAAAATCTGAGCGCAAAACTCCATTTTGTGCTCTAGAGCACAAAGTGTTGTTTAAAATTCGAACACGTCTTGTATTCAATTGTTTTCTACTTTTCTACACTGGCCGGCGAGCCGCCCCCACTACATTTCCTCGCTGTGTGAGGTGAAAAGTTGTGTGTTGCACTCGGCAGCAAAGTTTTTCTGCGTCTCGTACCTTTGAAAACTTCGCATCGCTCAGGATTCTATATTTGAACCGCTCGTTTCTCTCGCGGTTCAATCTTAGAATCCTTCGCTCGCTCAGTTTTCAATTCAAGTACTCGCGCCAAAAATCAACTTTGCAGCCTTGCATAACAAATAACTATTTTAGCTAGAAGATACTATAGTATCATAATAATATTTTCATAAAAAAGAGTATTATTAGTTACCTACTGACTGACGTTATTTATTACCTAATAGGATACAAAGAAAATAATTATTTGTAATGAATGTTTGTTTTTTGTGAACGTTGGTTAATCAGTAATTGGAGACTGTGTAGGTATGATCAAATCGTTTCTCTAGTTTTGTTAATTGCACAGACACAAACAGCACCCAGTAGAGCCAGCACGTCTGGCTATTCCTAACTTTAAAAACGCAATTGAACATGAACCTAATATTGGGTATTCCTGCCGGGGTCGCGGGACTGTCTCACTTGGCAACCGTGACCCTGGTACCTAAAGGGCTATTGAAGGAACACCGTGGATTTTAGTCAGTACAAGTCTGACAGTCCCTCCTGTCCCGCCCTGGGCGGGAGGACTCATTTGATGATTTTGCCAAGATAAAAAAAAATAACCTGATATTTTCATATTGGCTCTTCCCCGCGGCTTCACCTGCTGCTCGGCTCCTTATGGTCGCGTCGTAGCGTGATGTTATATAACCTTCTTCAATAAATAAGCTTTATAACACAAAAACAATTTGTTCAATTCAGTAACAGTAGTTCCCGAGATTAACGCGTTCAACCAAAAAAACTCTACAGCTTTATAATAGATTGGGATTTGACAGATTCTTAGGTTGATGTTCTGGCGTCTGTACAAGTGATTGTGTAAGTTTAATATGCGTGTTTTCGTGTTTTGTAGGGACTGCAAAGTGATTTAAACAATTTAATTCGTTCATGATTGAAAAGAGATGATAACGCAAAGGTTGATCATGATGTCATCACTCATCAGTGGGTAACTGTTGTCTATTTTTGTTGATACTTACAGTTAAGTTTCATGTTTTGTCATGTTGCGTACACACCGGCACAACGAACGCCAACGAATGTTTGTTGATCCTATCCTGTGGAAAGCTTGGTGAATGGTAACGATGGTTCGTCATCGTTTGTTGGCGATCCGAAGCATGGCGATTTTATCAAAAAAATTGATACTTTAATATGTCGAATACAGTGTGGACGGAAGGACGGTCACATTATTTAGGCCAACGAACGAACGCTGAGTTGAAGCGAGAGGATTTTAGGATATTACTTATATTATACACATTTGATTGCGGACATATACAGGGTGTTTCTTTAAAATGGGACAAAAGGGAGAAAACCGAATCCATAAGAGATACGGGAAAACTGTCAAACCTTTAGCTCTTTTTTGATATTGACTTTTTTGGCGTTTTTATTTTTTTGGTCAAGTGTGAGTTGTCCACAGAAATGAGTGAAATTGGCCAAAATTTTTTTTAGTGCCGTTCGACTCTCTTTCATGTAAGGATCATTTCATTGTATCACAAGAAAAAAATCGGGACGGCGGAAGTTGGTCAAATTTGGCACAAATATTTTTTCAAACAAATTGTTTGAACGAAAAGAATATCACTTTTTTTTATGATGTTTTTTGATTTAGGGCTGGTTTTTCAATCAAAATCAAAATCAAAATCAAATATTTTTATTTCACATAGGCCCATGAAGGCACTTATAAAACGTCGACAAAAGGTGCTCGGTTCGGGTTGGTCGATTCCATGGAGAAGAACCGGCAAGAAACTCCATGGTTACTCTTTTAAAATGTGGTATAGTTTTACAAACTTATTGATACAATTTTGAATAGGTAATTGGATATGTGAGAAAAACGTAGGCCTAGTAACAAGAGAGAAGTGCTTACGAGAATTAGTACGAGTACTACAAAAAAAAAAAAATATATATAAATACACACGACCTACAATGTTCTCACATTCACAAAAAAGAAGTATGTAAGAATCTATATAAAAAAGAAAGCTATATAAGCTGCGTTACTTCTGTATTAACTTACAAACTAAAAAGTCTGTACAAAAGAGTAAAATCAAAGGCAATTTATTATTGCAAAACAAATAAAATAAAGAAAAAATATATAAAAAACTATGTACAAGAATAATAATAAAATAGATGAATAATATTATCCTAACACGTGGAATATAAGTTAGAGCAGAAATTAAGTACTGCTGCTGAGCTGCCAGGGAAGCCACATGTGCAAAAGGAACTATTGCCACACATCCTTGTCATCAACGTAGTCCTTAATTTTGTAATATGCTTTTTTAATAAGGACACGTTTAATATGGGTTTTAAACTTTCCATCAGTTAGCTCAGTGACTGATTTAGGCAATTTGTTGTAAAACCGTATGCTGTTTACAAGGAACGACTTGCTCGTTTTTGCTAGTCTGAATCTAGGTATTACAATTTCGTGTTTACTGCGTGTATTGATATTATGAAAATCGCTTCTAGTCTTGAAGAGCCCTAGATTTTTGCGAACATACAGGATATTATCGAAAATGTACTGTGAAGGCAGTGTTAAAATATCAATTTCTTTGAATTTTTCTCTAAGAGACTCACGAGGGCCCATTTTATAAATTGCGCGGACCGCCCTCTTTTGTAATATAAATACTGAATCTACGTCCGCTGCGGAACCCCACAGCAGTAAGCCGTATGACATAATGCTGTGGAAATAAGCAAAGTATACTAGTCTAGCTGTGGCTATATCAGTTAGCTGCCTTATTTGTCTTACCGCATATGCAGCAGAGCTTAACCTACCTGAAAGAGTTCTAATGTGGGCGCCCCACTGTAATTTGGAATCAATAGTAATACCCAAGAATACAGTTTCCGCAATAGCATCGAGTTTATTGCCGTCAAGTTTTAAATTTAGACCCACTTGTGGAACATTTGGCAACGAGAACCGTAGACACTTTGTTTTGTTTGCTTTCAGTAAAAGATTGTTAGCTGCGAACCATTTCGAGAGAACATCTAGACTTTCGTTTACATGTAAAACATCCGTATCTTTTCTATCTATTTTAAAAATAAGTGATGTGTCATCAGCAAAAAGAATTATATCTGATAAGTTGGCCATCATGAATGGAAGGTCATTGATATAAATTAAAAATAAAAAAGGGCCAAGAATTGAACCTTGAGGCACGCCCATCTTGACTTGTGACCCAGATGAAGTCGCCCCATTTACATTAACTTTTTGCTGCCTATTTGATAAATATGAAAGAATAAGGCCAGCAGCTTGACCACGAATTCCGTAATGATGTAATTTACAAATGAGTGTATAGTCAGATAGTCAGATAACCGTTAACTGAGGAGTAAAAATGGCGGTTTGACAGCTTATCTATGAAAAGTATGTCATACCGTTATTTTTATTCCTCAAGTAACGGTTAACTGACTATTGAAAAACCAGCCCTAAGTGTCTAATAAGGATCATTTCATTGTATGGGAAGGAAAATGTCTGGGCAACAGAAGTGGGTCAAAAGAACAGTAAAGTTTCTTCTAACAGCATAAAGTTTATCAGTAGTAGTATTTCATTAGATTTGACCCACTTCTGTTGACCAGACATTTTCCTTTCCATACAATGAAATGATCCTTAATAGACACTAAATCAAATAACATCATAAAAAAAGTGATAATTTTTTCGTTCAAACAATTTGTTTGAAAAAATATTTTGCAAAATTTGACCAACTTCCGCCGTCCCGATTTTTTTCTTGTGATACAATGAAATGATCCTTACATGAAACAGAATCGAACGGCACTAAAAAAAATTTTGGCCGATTCCACTCATTTCTGTGGACAACTCACACTTGACCAAAAAAATAAAAACGCCAAAATTGTCAACATCAAAAAAGAGCTAAAGGTTTCTAAGAAAGTTTTCCCGTATCTCTTATGGATTTGGATTTCTCCCTTTTGTCCCATTTTAAAGAAACACCCTGTATATTCCCAGCGAATTAGCAAGTTGAAGTGGCAGTGGGCAGGCTACATACCACGCAGAACAGTACCCCTAGCACGAATCACTTTCGAAAAAGTATTCGTATCGTCTTGGAAAGCATTTTGTATGGGAACTTGAGCGTAAATTAAACTAATTTTCATACTGTAAATCCGGCTTAATAGTTTAATTTACGCTCACCAGAGGCGCTGTTCAAGTTCCTATACAAAATGCTTTCCAACAAGACGATACGAATACGAATACTTTTTCGAAAGTGATTCGTGCTAGGGGTACTGATAGTCGATTAGGCCGAAGGTTCTCGAATGGAGACCACGCACTTGCAAACGCAGCGTGAGACGTCCACCTGCAAGGTGGACAGATGATCTAGTAAAAATCACTGGATCGATCATTCGCGCTGGATAGAAGCCGCTTCAAACCAGCGGGGCTATTGCGTATCTCGGTGTCTATGTGGTGATCATTAAATAACTGTCAAAAGGTAAATCTATTCCTACCAAAATCTGTCAAAATTATTAGATTTTCCTATACAACCAAAGTGTGAAGATTCATTTAGGTATATTGGGAATAGATAGATTGGGGTAGATTGATGTGCTGACGTCTCGTCTGGACCTTAGAAGGCCAACGAGCGTGCGGTAGGCCGGTAGCCAATGTAAAATGTATCTCATTGGCGATCGTTTGGCCTGTGTGTATTGTCTTGTTCGTCTTGTAGTTAGTTTTCACGTTTGACAACGACGATATAATACTAGACTACGCATTGCACGATCTAACGAACAAAACTATTCTGCCAACTCGCTGAGGTACTACGTAAGCGAGGGGGGCGGGGTACTGCGTTGTGATTGGCTAACTCAAGGTCTGTTCTGTCTCAATGTATGTTTACGGCTCACAGGATTGGTCGAAATGAGACGGATATAAGACTTTTTTGCCTAATGTGTTGGCAGACATCGGTCGCCTGTTATTAGGAGTCTAGTATTATATCGTCGTTGACGTTTGACATAAAGACTTTGAAGCCATGCCAGAAACATTACAAAAAAAACTTCTCTTGTCAGTGTCAGCTGTCACTGGTCGTGTCACGTCATTGCCGTCATTGTCACGTAGCCATTTGACAGTTGGTACTTCAATTCTAATCATAGACATAATTTTAATATTTTTCAAACATCAAAAAAATATTGTAATTTAAAAAATAAATGCATGAGCGCATTATCTAAAACGATAGGCTCATGGCATAAATTCTTCCTGCTAGGACTTGGTCTTCTAACAGTCATCATGGCTTGGCGAAGTCATGGGGTAAACAATGCTGATTTGATCCGAAACTTACGAGGTAAGATTAATTGTTTGTTTCAAAGACTAAAATCATGAATGTGCTTAGATTCCAGTAAATGCTCTCCAGTGGCTCGAAAAATAATCAATATAACCATCTCTTATAAGGGTACCTTATTACACAGTACCTACTAACTGGGTTGGCGGAGTTGAAGTTGCTCCATGTTAAATACTGCCAACTGGAAGTAGATAATACTGTATATAAAGTACCTGGTTGCACCATAAGGAGGGTTGTTTTATGTTCATTATTAAAATATTAACACTTTTTACACAAAAAGCCTTGCAACTTTGAACTAACCGTGGTTCATTGATATTATAATAATAATAATTCCACAACTATCACACAACGCCATCTAGTCCCAAGCTAAGCAGAGCTTGTGTTATGGGTACTAGATAACTGATGAATATACTTATATATTTCTAAATACATACATAATATTGTGGATAAATTACACCCAGACACAGAACAAATGATCGTGCTCATCACACAAACATTTGTCCTGGGTGGGAATCGAACCCACGTCCTCCGGCATAGCAGTCAGGGTCACTAACCACTAGATAATAATTCAATTTTATTACCTGTCGGTATATGCGGAATTCGGTATAGTAATAATAATAATCCTTCATTGCTGCTTTCGGCTATAGCAACTATTTCTTCCTCACCTTACTGCTCTTGTTTGGCTAGAAAAAGCACCTTTGTTTACAAAATGTTCTTGCACAGCGTGGACTTGTGAGAGCACCTTTAATGTGATAAAATTGTAATAGATAAATTAGCATTGCGCGGGTTATAGTAGATTGTTCAGTACAGGAACATCTATCTATCTTCTATATAAATAAAAATGAATTGTTGTTCGTTAGTCTGATTAAAACTCGAGTTGGTTTTAAAATGTTGGTTTTAAAACTTCGTTTTAAAATGTTTGTCGTAGTCCAGGGTAGGTCTAAAGGGTTTTTTTTTTATTGTTTCTGAGGCGGTACGAAGTTTGCCGGGTCAGCTAGTAAGAAATAAAAGGCGACTTACACGATAGTACAAGCATAATTATATTAAATTCAATAAAATCACAATTTTGGGTTGGTGACGCGGAAGGCGATCTATCGGCTTAGGCCCTCGACCATTATCACCCCCTGTCTCCTCTCAGTCCCCGCTAGCTAACATCGTCGCGCTGCCATAGGAGCGTTGACATAGATTATCTGTTAGTGTACTAAATGTATATTGTGTACCTAATATTGCATATTTGCATGAAGATTTCTATTTTATTCTGAGATATTTATTCTGAATGTACCTTAAACAAAGTAAACTATAGAACAAAATAGTGATTGCCGGGGGAATCGAGAGAGGTCTGTTGTATATTTACATATAAATAAGTGAGTTTGTATTTGTACAGTCACGAGCGATAATATGTATACAGTATTCAAAAGCAATGTTCTGCTACCATATTGATTAAACTTGACTGTACCATGTCAAGCATGTCATATAGAGTTATGAGGATTATTTACATTTTATCATAATGCACTCAATATTATTGAAAATGTGTAGTGATTGCTGAAGAGTATACTTTTCTAAGAAATGTGTACCTTTACTATAAAAGTAATAATAATAACAATCCACTCTAGCTTTGAAGGGTGCTATTTATTAATAAAGAAAATGAGGAGAATGTTCAGGTAAAAATCAACATACTTTCTTTACATAATTATAAAATATAAAAATACATAGATGCAGCCATCCTGAAGTGTCTATTTCATGAAACATTGCAAGCAACTGGTTCATTTTATGTATGTTTCAGCAAATGGTATTATAAAATCTGATGCTGTTGCAAATGCCATGTTAGCTGTTGACCGAAAAAATTACTGTCCTTATGCACCATACCATGATTCACCACAATCAATTGGATATTCAGCCACCATCAGTGCTCCACATATGGTATAAAAGTTTATTTTATTAAAATGTATTTTTTCATTCTGTCTTTTTCATGTAACCATAATGGCCAGATTACCAGAGGGTGGCCATCTGGCCAGAATTATTTAAATTGCCTGTTAGGGAACCCCACATGCCTCTGACATGGCTTTAGTTAGGCTTGTATTTGATTAATATACTGTATTTTCTTCACCCATGTCAGTGTTTCAAAGGGTAAACATTGAAAGTAGGTACAGTATGCATTGAATAGACACAATCAGTTCTTGGCCAGTTTAAACTCACAATCTCGTGCATTCAAGGTACTATCGACAAAGTTGAATCATGACCCATTTTGACAATAAATCGTTTGAATCCGTCAAATTGACAAAGATCAAAGTCGTTACCATGGATATGTATGTTTACGCGAATGTGGACCTAATTGTATTTGAATGTCTGTTGGAAAATAAGCTTATGGTGGGTCATGATTCCACTGTGTCGATTGTACATACTAGGGTACAAATGGCTTTTGACTATAAAATAACTTTTTTGATTATTTTTAGCATGCCCATGCATTAGAAAGGCTAAAGAAACAGTTAATCCCAGGGGAGAAAGCATTGGATGTAGGCTCTGGGTCTGGATACCTCACAGCCTGTATGGCTATGATGGTTGGAGAAACTGGACGAGTTGTTGGTATAGACCACATAAAAGAGCTTGTGGCATTAGCTGTCAAAAACATTCAGAGTGATAATGCAGCACTACTCCAATCTGAAAGGATAAAATTAATTGGTAAGTTTTGTAGAAGTAACTAGCTACCTACTACATTTTATACAGAACTGCAGAGCACCGGCGTGCGGTCTATAGTGTTCCAACAACACGAGCGCACAAAGTGCGACTCTCACAAATATGCATTTTGAAAAAGCTCACGTGAAATTAAGGGGTCGAACAACCTTACGAGATCTCGCCGTACTCCACCGTAGGTGGAGGGCGGGGTCGAAAAATCCCAGAAAAATGCCTCACTTTTGAATGATGCCCCCTACTTACATGCAGCACAATGGCCGTGTCTTGCAGAGTGTTCACAATGTCGGTGGCGCAGTTATAGTCCTTTCTCTTACAATAAATATAATTACTTATCTACATTGAAGCAAGTATTTGTGAATGATAACAATCATTCTGAGGAACCATTGTATTTTTAGTTGGTGATGGGCGACTTGGATATCCTACTGATGGACCATATAATGCCATACATGTCGGTGCTGCTGCCCCCACACTGCCACAAGCTGTAAGTAGAATATGGCTAGTCCACATTTTATTACGCAACACAATACTACGCCTGTAATCCCCGAAGGGTAAGGCCGCGTGAAAAGAAACACGTTGCGTCTGGCGTCCAATGCGTTCGACGCCGCACAGTATGCTCCGCCCGAGACGCTTGACGTGTAGGCGAGGCGAGTGCCAAACAGTTTTTATTGTTATTCCTTCTGCGTGAGCACGTTTTACCTGAGGCCTCATTTTTGCTTCTGGGTCAGAACGAGGGTTATGGGACATCTCGCCCACAAAAAAACTGGCCCACAGGCCAGACGTCCCCTTTTTAAAATGTGCATGGGTATATTCGCCCAAACCAATTTATTAGAACGGGCCAGATGTCTTCTATTAAATATTAAAGGGATATTTCGGCAAAATCGTATGTTTTTAATTAAATATCTGTTCATCAATAATAATTATAATCAGCAAAAGTACTAGGCAAGCATAAGTTCAAAGTAGTATCATTATGTATCTACTTAAATAATAATTCTAGGCAGGAGGATTATTGAAGTACATACCACTTGAACTTATGCTTGCCTAGTACATTTGCTGATTATTAATGAACAGAAATTTAATTGAAAATGTACGATTTTGGAGAAATATCCCTTTACTATTCATTAGAAGACATCTGGCCCGTTCCACTAAACTGGTCCGGGCGAATCTACCCATGCAAATTTTAAAAAGGGGACATCTGGCCTGTGGGCCAGTTTTTTCGTGGGCGAGATGTCCCATAACCCCAGAACGAGGCCGAGAGCATATTGGCCGAATTGATGTAATGGATTTCCATTAAAAAAAAAGCTATATCAATTTTACCATCAACTAGATAACTAGATTCTAACTGCGAAAATTTCCGAGAATGGCCGTGCTTGCTCTAGAAGACGCGCGCCATGTTTTCCGGCTTTTCATTATGCTTTGGAAGCTTTCCATACCAAAAGTCTCTTCCATAGCTTTCAGCGGCAATGTAAATAGTTAAATAGAGCTCCAGTTATTTCTATTTCTTTTTAAAACATTGCCCCAAATTAGGATTTTCTCCTGTGTCGTAGTCGTAGGGCATAGAAATTTTATTTTTTCGGTGCGTGGTGGATCAAAGCCGCGAAAAAAAAAGAGTGATCGAACTCGCGAAAGAAAAGAGGAGCTCGTGACTAAATAATTACAGCCACACAGGCCAATCTCCTTTGGTCCCGGTTAATTGTCATTTGTAGATCTTTGACAGTCGTTACTGTTAGTCAGAAGCTCATAAGTCTGACAACCAGTCTTACCATGGGGTATCGTATTACCCAGTTACTGGGTTGTGGAGGTTCGAAGGCAGTCGCTTCATGTAAAATACTGATTTTCAGCTGCATCTGGTTCTACTGGAAGCCAACCCCAATATAGTTGGGATAAGGCAGGCAGACGATGATGTGTTCTACACTTATGATAATATATGTATTTATTTATGCTTTATATTGTGTTTTTTTTTTCAGTTAGTAGACCAACTGAAACCTGGTGGCAGACTCATTGTTCCTGTAGGACCTGAGGGTGGGGAGCAACATTTGACTCAGGTATTTACTGAGCATAGTCATAGACCTACCAATCTGTCAATTTATTTAACCTCTCAGAACCCAATGCGCCCCAATGGCACAATTTTGAGCCACCAAACCCCGACCGATTTTGAACTGTATTTTTGGAAAAATAAGTCTTAAAATCGGTCAGGGATTTTTGGCAAAAATTTTTTCGCGGGGCTCGAGAGGTTAAAGGATTTTGAACTGTATCATAAAACAAGAAGGTTGATTGTGAAAGTTAGATAGATTGGGGTAGGTTGATGTGCTTTTTTTTTTTTTTTAGCGTTGTAAAATCATCAAATGAGTCCTCCCACCCCGGACAGGGCGGGAGGGACTATCAGACTTCTACTGACTAAAATCCACGGTGTCCTTCAGTAGCCTGTTATGTTCCGGGGTCACGGTAAGGAAATAATCCCGCGACCCTGGCAGGCTTTGGCCCTCTGAGAGGGGGCCCCGTCATTATGCTGCCGCTCTTTGAGGCGCGCGTGGGACACAACGCGCCGTGTCGACCCGGGCATGGTCCATGGTCGGGCAGCGAGTTGCCCATTACTCGCTGCCCGCATGCCCGCCTACGGTGGCCGGAGATCGTCTGCGACTAAATCTCTTAATATTTCTTTTTACTCTCACTCTAAATATTTCTTTTTCCACCAGACAGTACTGGTGGCCTACCGTGAACTCTTAACGCGATCCAGTTTAGGCTGTGGGAAAGAGATGGCGCTAGACGACTTGAATAGCTCTGTCTCTTTCCCACAGCCTAAACTGGATCGCTTTAAAAGGTCGTGGTAAGGCTTCGGGGTATTGCAACGTCTTAAAACCAGGCTTGTTCCGGCGAGTGAAAGTGACAGAGCTATAGAAGCCGTCTACCGCCATCTCGTTCACTCACTGGACAAAGCCTGTTTTTAAGACGTTATAATACCCCCCCCCCCCCCTCCAGGACAGATATAAACAAGATGTAGAACTGGTTTTTAAATAAAATAAAAATAGTAATAACCAGTAGGTAGGTACAAAAAATATTCAACAATTTTTTTCTATAACTTTATCTGAACTTTTCGGAGTTTTTAGCTTGACCGCCTAAGGTAAGAAATTTCGTTCGGAAAAATTCTCGAGGCTCGCCGGATTACACTCGCTGCATTTTCTTTTTACGTGATAAAATCATCTAATGAGTCTTCCCATCCATACTGTCAGAACCAGGGACCGAAAACCTTTATAAATTACGGTACCGGTATTGAAGAATTTTGGTTATTTTTCAGATTTAGGTAACCGCTATCTGGGTAACCAGACCGAAGAAAAATGTAACCTCTATTCAGGTTACCGTTTAAATACCGGTTAACTAAAGATAACGACTCTTTGTCACACACACATGCGATGCGCGCCCTGTGACTATTGCCGACGGCACGTGTGAAGTGTGCAAGATAGGGGTAATTTTTATTTCGGTAACCGGTATTAATACTGGTTATGTATTCACTTTTAATAATAAAGGTAATCTTTAAAATTACCTGTAAAATAAAAAACGGTTGTTACCGAAAAAATACCCGTATTGATGATACCGGTTTCGGTCCCTGGTCAGAACTGTATTAACTAAAATCCACGGTGTCCTTCAATAGCTCTTTAAGTTCCGGGGCCACGGTTACCTGTTAAGCCAGTCCCGCGATCCCGGAAATTTTGTATTAAGTAGATACCTCACACTAAGAAAAATTCTGACGCACCGTCCCCTTCTGATGCTCGCCTTTCGGCACTCTGTGCATACATTTTCAGAAATTCTGGTAGTGTGCGGTAGCTCATTTCAATTTGCCTGGCTTTCCCTTCAAAGTTAAATTATAAATTAAGCTCCGTTTTAATGTTTTCAGGTTGACAAGGCAGCCGACGGTACGACTACCGTCAAGAAACTAATGAGTGTGATTTACGTACCACTGACGGACAAGGATCATCAATACCGTGAGTGATGTTAGGTATATCATTCATCGTAGTTTTTACAATAAGTAATTCTCATCCTTATTTCGTTAAAATCTCTTAAGAGCGTATATTCCGAAAGCTGGCAACGTCGCAAATGGTTGTCAAATATTAACAAGTTTTAATTAATTTGGCATTGTTACTGTATGAAAATAAGAAATATGGCTCTGTAGTGCACTAAAACATTGTTATGGGAATGCAATAATTAATATCGTAACACCGAATATATAGTTTTAGATGTAGAAAAAGCATTTGGAAGCTTTCCAAATGCCTTTTATACACCGGAAACGGTTACAACATCAAATTCAGTGTCTTGATTGCATTCCTATATCATTTTTTTAGTGCACTACAGAGCGTTATTTCTTGTTTTCATACAGAAAATTTGCAAATTAATTAAAACTTGTAATTATTTGACAGCTTTTTGCGACGTTGCCAACTTTCAGAATATGCAGCCTTAATTGACATCATGTTTTCAATGTCTATTGTATAAAGCTGCAAAGCTAGAGATAAAATAGTTTTTAGTTTATGAGATGGCAAATGTACACAAATCGATAGGTACCAAAAACACATAGCGCCCGCGTGACACACGATTCATGAAATGTCAATAAAGGGAATATGTTCCGTTATATTTCATGTTATATGTTTTAATATCAAGTTTGCATGTAAGTCAGATCAAGTCAAATAAGCAGAAAGAATAAATAAACAGTCATGAAGTTTTGCACTATATTCTCTCCAATTTATAAATACTAATTAAAAAGAAGTAAATTGTTAAGTCTATTGAGAACGTGCACGCCACCATGTAAACGCAACAAAAGGGAAATATTATGTCAAACAGTAAATGACAAAAGTGCATAACGTTTTTTTTTGTTATAAAATAAATAAAGTAGGTAAATATTTAAAGACAATAAATAGTGTCACATAAATAATAACTTCGTGTTTTTTTTAATCTTCAAAACAGCGTTTGACAAGTTTCACTAACCCCTTTTGTTACAAGGGGTTATCTTCGGATCTATTCTAATTCTATTTTTTCTGTAAGGATGCTACATTATTCCTGAGTGCTATAAATTAAATAATTATATTATTCGAATACCAGCTGGTGAACCGAACTCTGCTCGGATGTAGAGGAAATAAATTTAAAAAAAAAACTTGAAATAAAAAACAATAACCCTACTGAAACAAAAACAAAAAAAAACAATGTTTACCGAAAGTTATCTAAATCTGTTGAGTAGCTTTTGTGTAAAAGAGTAACAAACATCCATCCATCACAATTTTTCGCATTTTATTATTTTGTAGTAGATAATGACGATGATACAAACTAGATCTTAAAGCTTTGCTGTCCTGCCCAGTTTAATCTGATCATAATATCTCGTTCCAAACGAAATATCTGATCGTATTGAGCACAATATATGGTTTTGTTTTTTGGTGTTTCAAAGCACTGGGTGTCCCACTCTTATTGACTAGACTTCATCACGTGGTGAAGTCTTGTCTAGGGCTACCGAAGGAATGGTCCTTCCCAACCCCAGCATGCGTTTGACCTTATAGGGCTTCGGAGATTGATTCTGAGGCGCGCGTGGGACACGACGAACCGTCGACCCAAGCCTGGGTCTTTGTCTGGACGTCGAGCTACCCATTACCCACGCGTTCCGCATCCTTCTTCGATGACTACTTCCCATTCTACCTCACTCCGTAACATGCCTTGAAGGGCCTAGACAAGCGGCAAACTAGTTGAAACTAGTATCCACTGTAGAAATGGATGGCCAATATCAATTTTATTGAAGTTGTAACATATTGTTTTATGTACACTGTCTAAAATGACCATGTTCTTTTCAGGTATTATGGGCAAGATTATAGGTTTATTTAAAAAAAAACCATGACTGATTACTTAGATTTTTCTGCTACAAAAACTTGATCATGTCATTGTTACATTTTTTCTTACCCATTTTGTAAATATTGAATTTATTTTCTCGTATGAAGAATAAGGAGACAAACTCTTTTCCAGGGCGTTTACATTGTCATGTGATTTGATTACAATAAGTTGTTCAGCTGAAAGTAATATGACCAACAATTTTAACTGGTTGGTAGGGGTCCATATTGGCTCACCTAAAGTTGTTTACCCGAAATTGTTCTTCCTAACGATTTGTAATCCGAATGATCACTCTTCCTAAAATTTTTCATCCTAAAGTTTTCATTCCTACTTTTTGTAGTGCTACCGGCGATGTTCATAACACTCATTTTTCCGAAAATTGTTATCAATAATATCGTTATTGTAAATATATTTAAACTCCTACTGTTTTTTATCATAACGTTTTTATCCCTAATAACTATAATATTTTTAGTCAAAAAATTCGACGGAGCACCGCTTCGCGGTGCTCCTACATCTGGGTGGTTTAAAAAAAAATAACCACGAAGGGGATGGCGGGGTCTTTCAGACCCCGCCATCCCCTTCTAACCTAACCTGTCCGAGTCGGGGTGCCCCCAGTCGTTTGGTCAGAGTGTCGTCTATGAAAATTTTTGCGACAAATAGCGCGTGGATATCTTTTCAGGTACACACCGCTATAAATAAAATCAAAGAAGACACTTTAACTAATAAAATCAAAAAACCAATTCATATAATTAGTGAGTGCGAAGCAAGCACTTCCTCAAGTATACGTACGCTAATATGCCAACGAAATAAGCCAAAATAAAAAGAAATCTAAACAAAAAGATAATTATGACTTTGAATAATAGTGTAAAAGAATGTTATGTTGAGAAAATGTAGGAAAACAAATATTAGTATAATAGATGTTTATTGCTACTGACATTATGAAGACGAATGATTCGGAATTGTGAACATTAGAGACAGAGCAATTAGGAGTTGTGATCATTAGGATTAAAAATGTTAGGAATACAATTTTCGGGTTTCCAATGATCGGAGTTAAAATTTTAGGTGAACTTTGGCGCGCCCGGTTGGTAGTTATTTAGCTCTCATATTGGAATCTTCAACCCTCAGCCCATCACTAGAGGGCGTGCGGCACTTCCAAAAAGGCAGCTAACCGAATCATCACGTAGTTTTCATATTTATAGTACTTTAGTAATAGTTGATCAGTATGCGGAGCATAAATTCCGCCGCAGGCTAAATAATGTAAACCCGATCCAAAACAATATAGAGCGGGCCTGCCCAAAGTAATTTATAACAACTTGTATTTTATTATTGTTTGTAATTGTTGAAAGCAACATTTCTAAATTTGTTTTAGGTACATGGCGTTGATATTATTAACAAGTGTGACCATTTTATTATTGATCGTGTGTACCTACTTTGACATTTTATGTATGGTATTGAAATTATAATCTATAATTTTCCTTAATAATTTAATGTAATATTCACAAGATTGCTTAATAAATTATTGTATTATTTGAAAATTAAATGATTATCATATCAAACTATTATTTTCTTTTATTTTGAAATGGTTTTCCTATGAATTTCTTTTTTCCAAATGGTTTTTCATCCTTATTGGCATCTACAGGCCGAGGTTTGACATGCAATATGGAGTGCAAGGTTGCTGCTTCGTTCTTGTTTTCTATTATTGTTTGCAGCTCGTCCTGTAAAATAACTTTGGTCAAAAAAGGAGCGAAAAAAATAAATATTTAAAAAAACAAAAAACCCGACAGCGTAAAAAAACTAAAAAGAAAGAAACAAGCCCAGTAGTTTAGAATTCACTCATTCACACTCAGAGTCGGCAGGCCCATTCAAATTATACCAATCAAATCTTCCCAAGGGGCCCCGACTGTGAGTGTGAATGAGTGAATTCTAAACTACTGGGCTTGTTTCTTTCTTTTTAGTTTTTTTACGCAGTCGGGTTTTTTGTTTTTTTAAATATTTATTTTATTTTACTATTTTTAGTTTTTGTTAGCATTTATCAGTCCACATTAAATTGAAACATATAAGTTATATATATTTTGGTAAACCATTTTTAAAATCCTTTAATTTGATACCCCACTTGATAGAATGTGAGAGATTTTAAAAATATATTTTTAGTTCGGATCCCTTTGCACACGAGTTCGACTCGCACTTGGCCAGTTTTATGTACCCAGTGACACTCTCACGTTTAAGACGAATCTAACGACACCTCTCAAGTTAAAATCCATCAAGCCGTTTAGGCTGCAGAGCAACACAAAGAAACATACATACATGCATACATACACTCTAAAAACATAAACCTCCTGGCGCAGTCGGGTAAAAAATAGAACCTTTTACTGGTGCTATTCCATACCTGAGACAATGTTATCAGATGATCCAGCGATACGCCTCTATCCATAATTCTAGCGATGTTCTTAGAACTAACCCCAGGTAACTTTTGCACAAAGTCGTGAACCTGAGTGTTGTATCGCTCGTAATACATATCTTCGGCAGTATTGTCACTGCTCAGCGCTAGAGCTTCATCAACGTTAGGATTTTTCCTGCCTTGCTGTAACACAGAAATTGAAAACGTTATCAAAACCTTCATTATTTTCTTGAGATAGGTAATTAATTAAGTGTCATAGACATAGAGTTAGGGTATCTCATCGTGCAGAAAATAAAGTTAGACTTTAAGTAGCTCTATTGAAATGTACGCGCAGCGTCGCGTCTCGGCTCCTCGCTAGCGTCTATGTCCATCCCACTGATTGTAAAGTAATAAACTAAACTATACTAACCTTTAGCTCGTAAAACAGCTCGGCCGTAGCATAGGGACTAGGAGACCACACTAGTTTCAACCGCGGGAAGTGTATTGTCAGTAGTTGCAGCTTTTGTTGTATGTCCGCGCTAGATAAGTCTGTGGACACCACAAAGTGGCCCTGCAAAAATAGATGGAAATAAAACCAGCCCCCCTAGCCAAGTCACAACAAGTGGCAAACGATAATCGTAAACGCTCGGTACTCCCAATAGATTTTCAACTTTATAGCCTAAAGCCTAAAGTTGAAAATCTATTTAAGATTTCTGAGCGTTAGCGACAGGAATGATCGAAAACGATAAGTAATCTTCTCTAGATCTTCAACGTTATACTCAAGCATATAAAGTTGAAAATCTATTAAAAGCCTACTCAGCGTTTGTGTTTATCGCTTGTTACATGGCTATGGGGCCTGGTAGAAATTAATTTAATTACTTCAGTGAATATGAAGAAAACTTACCTGAAGATTAAAAGGTTTGTTTTGATCGAATTCAATAAGTAAGATAGGTCGAGTGTAATTTCGACACATTTGAGTGCATTGTGTATACAGTCGACCCGAGTTCAGAGATCCGATCAAATCAGAAATGGATTTCCTTTCAACACATATGTCGGGAGTAAGAATATAATCACCAATCTGAAAACAATAAGATTTCTCACACCAGAGTCATTGAAGTTCTCGTGGCTAAAGCTTTATTTATAAAATGGGGAAGCGAGTTTTATATTAGTACTTTAAAATAAATGTTAAGTCTGTCTAAGACTCAACTCACACCAAAGAGAGCGTCGAAGCTGAGCGCAGTTTCAGTATCATATGAATTTTAGTTTTATTTTCATTACTATAATACACACATCAAAAGTGTCTAGGGATCAACATATATTTTTGCAATAACTTTTCTCCTGATTGATATTAATTAAAATGTTCTTTAAGGATTCATCAAATAAAGTGTTATCCTTTGTCACAGTAACGATAAACCAAGTCACCTTTGCATTCATAAAGAAATTTGCCATTTTCCTAATAAAGGGATTTTTGACATTTGAACCACTAACATTAAAGTTCGAAAAAAAGACTGAAATAACAGTTTTCTTTAAAATTTTATTGGGTAACTTAAACAATTAATAATCCGTGTTTCTACCGCGAACACTAACAACACAAGAACATCGGTTTGGCATACTCAAAATGAGTTCATCCAAATCACGCTGTGGAATGGCCGCCCATGTTCGTTGCAACAACAAAAAAAGGTCTTCTTGCGACTGGATACCCTCCATATTCGGCAGAGCTCTTCTCTGTAGCATATCCCATGCATGCTCAATCGGGTTCAAGTCTGGCGACTGAGCAGGCCAGGGCAGGACATTGATGTTAGCTGCGGCGAGAGTCTGTCTTACAACTCTTGCGGTGTGCGGTCGTGCATTATCATGCATTAACTGAAATAAGGGACCGATTTGCACTTGTAGAGGAACGATGACGTCTGATACAATCGTCTCAGCATAAATTTGAGCGTTGAGGTTGCCTCTGATCCAAATCAACTCAGTTCTTCCGCCGATCCAAATACCCGCCCATACCATGATGGTTCCACCACTATAAGGATGGACTTCCTGGCAGGATTTTAATCGCTGTTGGCGTCCAGGGTTTCTCCAGTGTCGTATACGTCTTGTATCCGGTCTCATACCAAAACGAGACTCATCAGAAAAGCACACGAAACGCCATTGTTCTTCTGCCCAATTTCTGTGTTCAAGAGCCCATTGATATCGAATCCTACGATTGTGCATTGCTATAGGTGGTACCCGTAGCGGTCTTCGGGAATGAAGGTTCACTTCATGCAAGCGGTTTCTGACTGTTTGGTCGCTAATTAAGTTCCCTGAAGAGTGATGAAGCCTCACGGCTAACATCATGGCGGTTATTGTTGGAGCTCTTTGAGTTAAGATTTGAATGTATCGGTCTTGTCTCCGTGTGGTGCAGCGATACCGTCCTCCATGGCGCTCAGCCACGGTACCAGTGCTTCGGTAACGTGTCCAAAGTCGACTGATAACACTCTGACTTGTATTCAGAGCTAAAGCCACAGTACGTTGCCGGGAACCAGCTTCTATCATTCCCACGGCTCTGAGCATTTCTTCCCTGCTTAAATGACGTCGCCGCTCCATAATAACGTTGGTTTTAATCAGTAGTAGGGAAACAGTAGCACTAATAATGTCTTCAATGCGTTGTATGTTTTTATAGGGAAAATATTGACAGCTGATTTTCATCTTTTACTCGAATTTGATTTACAGTTCCTGATTCAAATTATGAAATGCACCAAAAAGGATCCATATAAATTTATAAAATCATAAATTTATTACAAAGCCACATCTCAATCTCAAGAAATCCGCATAAAAATGCTTGATCCCTAGACACTTTTGATGTGTGTACTTATTATCACATGAGAAAATCGAAGGAGTCGCGCGGATGCCCGCGGCGCCGCGTGAATTCCGGCGAATTCCATAAACGGAGCCGTGCGACTCCGCGTTTTGCTGCCCTTCGTCGCTCTTTCAGTGTGAGTTGACCCTAAGGACTTTTATGTATAGTATACTAACTGCTATTGTGACTGGTTCAATATTGATTCCCTTTTTGTGAAGTAATGCTGGAAGATCTGATCGAAATTCTCTCATGTCTACAATAACTACGGGCTTCTCTTTTTGCTGATTTTGGCCACCTTTGAAACAAATATGGATGTTGAATTAGTGAGATGAAAATAATGATATCATAATTACTTTACATTGATGGTCCACATTAGCCCTGGATCGAAAGAACTGGAAATCAAATGGGTTAGTCGAACTTTGAATGATGATAATGATCAACAATGGTCGTTTACCAGCTTTCCGAGAGTCTACAGAGTTATCTTCGTGTTCTACGTTAAGATTGAAATACTCCTCTGTTTTGCCATCCTGATATGACGGCACCACCATGACCTGGTAATATCAATAATTATTATCATAAACAGCTCCCTAGAATAAGGATCAAATCACAAATGTACGAAAAAATCTTTTCTATTCTGATAATTGTACCTATCTCACTAAAGTGACAGGTCAAATCACACATGACAGAATGAGATACAGATAGATGAGGGTTGCCATCCGTCCCGGTTTCCCCGGATTTGTCCTAGTTAAGAGAGCATCCGGGGAGAGTCCAGCATCCGGGTTTTTAAAATTTAGTCTTGTGCCGCCCGCGACACACGCACACATCATCGTCCCCCATCCCTCCCGACGCAGTTGCCACGGTGTGCACCACTTCGACTCATGTCGGGGTTCTGGACTCTAAAATCTGGGGTTTTCACGCGTCTTGTCCTGGTTTCCAAATTTTAGAGATGGCAACCCAAGTAAATGCTGATAATTATTATACATGGAGTAAAACTTACACTTTTCGTATGAATCAAAAGCTCAAACGCCTGTTTCTCTCTTTTCAATGAGGTTAGGTATGCTTGTTCCTCTACTGTTTTGTCATGTATCACAAAATACACTTTAGTCGTGGGTTCTTCACTTTTTTTGCGACATTCAAACAGTTCAATCTGTCGTACAGCCGCCACGTCACAGTGATATAAGATCACATATTCCGGACGTAACGTGTCTAACGTTCGTTCCAGAGAAAAGTTACAGCCACTTTCTTTGAATGTCTGAATGCAAATAACAGGTCTCTCGATTTCTAGTTGAGTAAAATCTAAATTGTCCATCTGAAAACAAGGATTTCCTCTAGTTTAGATAATTCATCATTTATGATTATGTATAGTTTTGATTATACCATAAAAGGTGACAAGCAAGCATACGGGCCACTTGACGGAGAACGGTGCCATAGCCTATGGACGCTTGCAACACTAGAGGTATCGCTTGCGCATTGCTGACCTTGCCACTTTTTTTTGCCCTTTTTGAGAGAAGAAAGTAGGAAGGAACGTTGTGCCGACAGTTAGAAGGACAATATTTTCGTTGAATTCTGTTTACACTTGTTATAGAGAACATTACTACGTAAAGTGCAAGTGTGCATCGGCCTCGATAGCGCATGTAGCAACAGCCTTACACGTGGAGACGAAATTCGCTGACTACGCTGGCGCCGCTGCGCCGCTCGTCGCCCGACGCCCCTGTTTACCGGATATGTGTTTTACGAATTCATTATAAAATATTATTTGTTCATTCTGTATCTAATATCGATCGGGATAGGATTCTTTTATTGTTATAGTTTAAGTGTAACTTTTACTTTGTAACTTTGCTTAATTAAATTAGTTTAAAATCATTTTGGTTTTTTTTGGGTCCTCCGACAGCGACGTACATATTTGGCGCAGTCGGTAGGATATTCGAGGCGTCTCGAGCTAGCTAGATAGGTCATTCTAATATCGATAACCATCTCGCTAAATTCGCTACCGCCGTCGCGAGCGAACGCGTTCGCCGAATATCCTGTAAGAAGAACCTGTCGTCCTGCGCGGAGGAGAAATCCAGACATCGATCCCAGAAGTACCGAAATGCAGTTAATGTAAGTACGCTAAAAATCGTTTCTGTGAGTTGCTTTCAATTCCCCTATTTCCTATAGTTACTTTATTTAGTCGTAATCATTTTTCACCCTAAGGAATCTGCTTCTAAAGGGCCTGAGCCCTCTAGACAAGCACGTAGATTAAATATTGATTTAAATAGAGATATTAGTTTAGATTTGAATACCACGGATAATACCTTGGAGGATTCGTTGAGGTCAGAGACTCCGGAACCCGCCGCAATGAGTAGTGCCGATTTAATTTATAAAACCCTTCCCTTAGTGCCAGATTTTGATGGCAATTCTCATGTTTTACCAAGATTTATACACCTTTGTGACCAAATTGTATCGGAATATATCGAAGCAAACCCCAATGATTCTCTAGCTAAACTTTGCTTAATCAACGGCATTTTAAACAAGATAACTGGACCGGCCGCTCGTATTATTAACTCAAACGGTGTACCTGAGGATTGGGATAGTATTAAGAAGTCATTAATTAACAACTTTGCGGACCAGAGAGATGAGACCACTCTTTACAATGATCTTATGTTGGCAACTCAGGGGAACAATTCACCACAAGAATTTTATGACCATTGCGTTAATTTATTTAGCACTATCATGACATATGTCACTCTGCATGAGTCCGTTAAGACAACCGTAGAAGCCAAGCGAACCCTTTACAGGAAATTAACTATGCAAGCTTTTGTTCGCGGTTTGAAAGAGCCTCTAGGCTCTCGCATACGATGCATGCGTCCTGATAGTGTTGAAAAAGCGCTCGAGTTCGTACAGGAAGAATTGAACGTTTTATATCTACAAAATCGCCATGATCCGTTAACTGATAAAAAATCGAACGCTAATTCTCATAAGCCTTTGCCATTAGCATCTTCAGCTCATGCCACGAATCCTATGATCACGCCTAAACCGTTCAATTTCTCTGCACGAAACGACCCCATTGCCAATTTTCAGCCTCAGCAGATGAATTTAATGAGGATGCCTTCGCATACTCAACAAATGTTCCGCGCGCCAATGTTTAATACTCAACCGATGCTCCGAGCCCCAATGTCACATACGCAGCAAATATTCCGCGCGGCACCGCCTAACTATAATAGACCTAATAATAATTTCCAGTATCCCCCGAGGCAGGTACCACAAAATACTGGCCCTAAGCCTATGAGCGGCGTTAAACCGTATGTAGTTAAGGAAAGGCCTTCATTTGATCAGCAACCAGGTCACGATTGGCGTAGGAATGGTAACCCGCCTCCATCAAATTATTTCAAGACCAAGGAGATGAACATGAATCTGTGTGCCGATTATGGTGATCAGTTTTACTATCCAGCTTACTATTGCGAACCCTACTATAACTGCTATACGGATAATACTGAGTACTATAACATAGAGAGCGGTTATTGCATGGAAAACAACGGCTATTACGATAACTTAGCTTTAGATTACTTACCACCAGTAGCAGATGATCCTCAACCTAGCACTAGTTCCGCTGGTGCAGGTTCAGTTAGTGAGCAGGATTTTCAGAAGAACGGGAAATCAGACAAGTTAAAATAGAGATTAATCTACAGACTCAAAGACAGCTTCCATTTATTCAAATCTCGCAACCACCTTTAAAGTTTCTGATTGACACAGGTGCAAATCAGTCATTTATAAGCCCAGAAGCCGTGGATACATTTTATAATAACCTTCCCTTAAATATTGACCCCTTCGAGGTCACAAACGTGCATGCTACGACTAGAAATAATTATTCTATAACAATCCCCACTTTTAACGAATTTCAGGAGTCTGAAGATATCAAATTGTTCATTTATAAGTTTCATAACTATTTCGATGGGCTTATAGGACTCGACTTGTTAGAAAAATGGGAGGCAAAAATAGACCTTAAGGATAGACAACTTATTACTCGTAATTCTGTCAATAAAATTAATATGTACAATTCGCGAAATGTTAATTTGTATGAAAGTGTAATACCAGCTAATTCAACGAAGGTACTTAAGGTGCCGATTAACTTACAGGACGGAGATGCGATAATCCCCGAACAGATCATATCTAATTGTGTAATTAGGGACTGTCTAACTACAGTGACAAACAATCGCGGATTTTTGGAAGTCGCCAACCCCACTCCTCATGATTTAATATTCTCTATGGATCGCGCAGTTCAGGCGGACACGTATAATATTCAGTGCACGAGTACTGAAAACTCGCTTCACGATTCCCGGTTCCCAGCCATTGATTCGGCCCGCGTGAAAGAAGTTATTTCTCGTTTGCGTACGGACCACTTAAATAAAGAAGAACGCATTAATTTGGAGACCTTATGTGGCAAATTCGCTGACATCTTTTACATAGAGGGAGAGGCATTAACATTCACAAATAAAATTAAACACCGCATACGTACAACGGATGAGGTCCCAATTTATTCAAAAAGCTATCGCTACCCTTACATACACAGGGACGAAGTTAGAGACCAGATAGGCAAAATGCTAAGTCAGGGAATCATTCGCCCGTCAGAGTCCGCCTGGAGCTCACCTATTTGGGTTGTCCCAAAGAAAGCTGATGCTTCCGGGAAAACTAAGTGGCGTCTAGTTGTCGATTTTAGGAAGCTAAATGAAAAAACGTATGACGATAAATACCCTATCCCAAATATCAACGACGTCTTAGACAAATTAGGAAACTGCCAATATTTCACCACTTTAGACTTGGCAAGCGGGTTCTACCAGGTGGAAATGGACCCTGCTGACATCCCTAAAACTGCCTTTAACGTAGAAAACGGTCATTATGAATTTTTACGCATGCCTATGGGATTAAAGAATTCCCCATCTACCTTTCAGCGTGTCATGGACAATGTCCTCCAGGACCTCCAGAACACCATTTGCTTAGTGTACTTGGACGATATCGTTGTATTCAGCACATCGCTCCAGGAGCACATGACCAACCTTGAAAAAGTATTCCAGAAATTACGAGACTCTAATTTTAAAATACAATTAGATAAGTCCGAATTTCTTAAATTAGAAACTTCATATTTAGGCCACGTTATAACAAGGGATGGGATAAAACCCAATCCAGACAAAATTATTGCAATCCAAAATTATCCGATTCCAACTACCCCTAAAGAAATCAAACAGTTCCTTGGGCTGGTTGGTTACTATCGTAAATTCATACCGGACTTTGCAAAAGTAACAAAACCACTCACACAGTGCTTGAAAAAGGGAAGAAAGGTTGTAATAAATTCCGATTATACCGAAAGCTTCGAAAAATGCAAGGCTCTTATAACTAACGATCCAATTCTGCAATACCCTGATTTCAGCAAAGATTTCATTTTGACAACCGATGCCTCTAACTTTGCGCTAGGTGCTGTTCTATCACAAGGACCAATAGGCGCAGATAAACCCGTATGCTACGCGTCTCGCACGCTAAACGAGAGCGAGATAAATTACAGTACTATCGAGAAAGAACTCCTCGCTATAGTTTGGGCAACTAAATATTTTCGGCCGTACCTGTTCGGTAGAAAATTTAAGATCATCACAGATCATAAGCCACTCCAGTGGGTTATGAGCTTGAAGGAGCCCAACTCTAGATTGACCAGGTGGAAACTCAAACTATCAGAATACGATTTTACTGTAATTTATAAAAAGGGTTCTAGTAACACAAACGCCGATGCCCTTTCCCGCATACAAATTAATAACGAGGAAACGAATTCTATGATAGCCAACGTGTCTGAGCGTCCACGCTCTAGAAGTAATTCAAGCACGGCCTCTGCCCACACCAGTCAAGAAAATCCCATACTCGAAATTCCGATAGTCGATGAACCATTAAATAAATTCCATAAGCAAATTCATATAACCGTGGTAGGCGATATCAAAAAACGCCCTACAGCATCCAAACCTTTTGAAACACATACAAGAACAAGTGTACAAGTTTCCAGCTCAAACCTGGAAACTGACATCATAAATGTCATAAAGGAATACGTTAGTCCTAAAGTCAAAACAGCATTACTAATAAACCCCCCATTGGCTATGTACGACATAATACCCATTATCCAAGATAAGTTTAGAAGCTCTTCAATGAACTTAGTTTTAGCTAAGAAAGAAATTGAAAATGTCAAGGAGTATTTGAGGCAGCAAGAAATAATAAAACATTACCACGATGGAAAAACCAACCATCGTGGAATAAATGAATGTTACCTAGCTCTCTCTCAACGTTATTATTGGCCAAAGATGAAAGACGAGATCACAAAATTCATTAATAGTTGCACTGTATGCGGACAGGCGAAGTATGATCGACATCCAATTAATCAACAATTTAAAGTAGTACCCCCAGCCACCAGGCCATTCGAAACTGTTCATATAGACTTATTAACAATCCAGACTGAGAAATATTTAAGTATCGTGGATGTGTTTTCTAAATACGCTCAAGCCTATCACATACGAGATGGTACAGCCGTTAGTATAGTACAAGCATTGTTAAAATTCTGCACGCACCATGGATTGCCGCTCACTATCGTATCGGATAATGGAACGGAATTCACCAATCAGCTGTTCAGTGAATTTGTTAATATGCATAAAATAACACACCATAAAACACTGGCCCATGCGCCAAATGACAACGGAATTGTAGAGCGTTTGCACTCAACCCTGTTGGAACACCTACGTATTCTAAAGTTAACCCATAAAGGTGAAGACATAGTAAATCTCGTCCCCTATGGCATTTTAGCATATAATAGTGCAATCCATAGTTTTACCAAATGTCGACCTATCGACATTGTAACTGGGCACTTTGATCCGCGAGACCCATTTGAAGTAGACTTAAGTAACCATCTTATGCAGCAATACACGCAGAATCATAGGGATAGAATGAAATTAGTTTATGATGTAATAAATGAATCAGCCTTGTCAGATCGAGCTAACATTATAGAAAACCGTAATAAGTCTCGCGAGCCTGAAGTTGAATATCAACCTCAGCAACGCGTTTTTGTTAAAAATCCCTTAGCCAGTCGCCAGAAAACGGCTCCCCGATACACTCAGGACACCGTGTTAGCCGACTTACCAATCCATATCTACACCTCTAAAAAACGAGGTCCCGTAGCTAAAAGCCGATTAAAAAGAGTACCTAAAAGTGCTCAATTGTTACAGGGTGCTACTGGTCCTGACTGCTCATTTGATAGCGGCCCAGGATGTAAACCAGGAAATAACACTTGAAAGCCTTGGAGATGGCCCAGGAGTACTCCCTTTTCGGCTTGGCGCAACAAAACTCATAACCCATCATCATACCTTCTTACAATATATACAGATAAAAGATATCGATGAAAAGATTAGAGTATTGCAAGACCAACTAGAAAATTATAGGCAAAACCTAAATAACGATACGTACACGTTATACGAAGTACAATTAAATTATCTCTCGGACAAAATGCTTAGTGTCAAACACCATTTAGATACTCTTAAACCCGGTCGTGTAAAGCGAGGTCTCATCGATGGTTTAGGTTCTATAATTAAAAGCGTTACGGGAAATTTAGATTATTCAGATGCAGTTAAATATGTATGATAATACTATCAAAACTCTACAAGATAATAATCTTGAAATTACCGAAGAGTTGAATAATCACATTAGTATCAGCAAAGAGTGGATGGTCCAGCATTCCGAAATAATCACGAAATTAGTCTCAAATCAAGCTAAGATAAATGAAACATTACAATTAATATTAGACAAAGATTTTTACAAGGACACTAGCATCGTTAGATATGCACAATTTGGTCAGCAATTAACCATATTAACCGAAAATCTAGATGAAATCTTAAATGAACTAATAAGAATCGAGAACATCTTAGCTTTTATCCATAGCTCCAGTTCACATCATTCTATGATTAGCATCGACGTTCTACGCCACATGATTGAAAAGTTAGTTAAACTCTATGGTAGGGATAAAATATTAGACCTAGAGCTTAGACAGTATTACGATATAATAAAACCAGGTTATTATTACTCTGGCAATCAGATAGTAATTATATTTAAGGTACCAATATTCGCCATAGACAATTACGATCTTTACAAGTTATCAATAGCTCCCAATAAGTTTAGGCGGGCCCTTATCCCTCCTTATCCATTGATTGCAACGAGCAGGAAAGGTTATGTGTACATAGAGGCTGAATGCCCGAAGTACAACACCTGGTACATCTGCGGAGATAAGATGAATCATCAGCTGCGGCAACATCCCGATTGCATCCAAAATCTAATCATGAATCAAACTCTCGACAAGTCCTGCGAAATCACTACAGTATCTTTAACAAGAGTAGCCATGGAAGAATTGGATGAGAAGCACTACATTATATCATTCCCTAATGTAACAAGAATACACACTTTATGCGGTCGAGAAGATTACAACATACTAAATGGCAGTTATCTTGCAACAATTCCTGTGAACTGCTACTTGGACACCCCCGAATTCAAAATAACCAATCTCAACGATCATGTGGAGGGCCAACCAGTGAAGATTGCGCATCTGGAGAACTACTGCACCAACATCCAGCCGGGAGCAACACAAGTCAAACTAAACTCGATTGATCTTACAAAACTACATGAAGCCCAATATAAAGTAATGTCACAGCATCCGCTGCAACTACAATCTGTACAATCAGGATACCTCTATCACACAACGATCCCGTTTTACATCATGGTGTTCAGTATACTGGCACTTGCTACATTCATGATCTTGAAACGATACAAGATCTTCAAGCGAGAAGATAAGAAGGAGACTACGGAAGATAACACCTATGCGGAGCCTGGACAATCTGGAGCAACGAAGACACAGTCAGCAATATTTCCTCAGTTCAAACTTCAGAAATAGTTGCTGATCTGGCGGTGGAGGTGTTATAGAGAACATTACTACGTAAAGTGCAAGTGTGCATCGGCCTCGATAGCGCATGTAGCAACAGCCTTACACGTGGAGACGAAATTCGCTGACTACGCTGGCGCCGCTGCGCCGCTCGTCGCCCGACGCCCCTGTTTACCGGATATGTGTTTTACGAATTCATTATAAAATATTATTTGTTCATTCTGTATCTAATATCGATCGGGATAGGATTCTTTTATTGTTATAGTTTAAGTGTAACTTTTACTTTGTAACTTTGCTTAATTAAATTAGTTTAAAATCATTTTGGTTTTTTTTGGGTCCTCCGACAGCGACGTACATATTTCACTGCAGCTTAGGCCCTTCACCTGTTGCCACAACAATCCTTCGAGATGAACTGGCTCATCCGCGTCTGCGGACGAAAAAACCATCTGTCGAATAATACTGGTTCTATAGATGTTCTCATCAAATAACGCTTTGACGGCAACATAAATATAAAAAATATTTAGTACCTGAGAAATGGGCTCAAACATGCTTTCATCGTGCGACACAGACTCTTTAGACTGTATGACCGATTGCGATAAAGTTAAAAGGTAATTCGATTTCGTTTCATCTTCATTAATCCCTTCATCTTTATTATCATCATTTTTTGCTTCAGCTTTCTTCCCCTTTTCATTCTTTATGTCCTGTTTAGGTTCTGGATTCTTTAGTTTAGTGTACTTAGATGACACTGAATTTATAGTGAGATCTCTTCTGAATGCCATATAAAATAGATATTTGTAAGGGCCCATCATAAGATAGTGATTTAACTGGGAACATGTTCGATTATCTTGACAGAGAACTAATATCTTAGTATTGTTTAGACTTGCACCTTCTTTTTTCTTTATTTCATCTGGTATTTCTTTCAATAATAGGTCACTAAGGCATTTCCATTTTGGACATGGTTCTGGATCAAATTCTAAAAAATAAAAACCATGTTATATACCTACACCATGTTCGCTTCTGCTCCCAACTAGTTATATCTGTAAATTACTTCATATTTTTGCTTGGGCAATTTTACCTTGTTTAGGATTGAATACCCTCCCTCTGGCTAGTCGGAACAACTGCTCAGCTGACTCCAATAGAATCCATCCAGAGTTAAGTTTAGCATATTCTGGAGTGCTGTATTTGCTTACTAAGGCGTGGAATGAAACAGCATCATCATGGAGCAAGTTACTAAAAAGGGAAGACATTTTCCAATGATAAAAATATTAGCCAATAGTGAGATACATATAGGCTTTATAAATAATTACATCATTCGAATCCAGAATGATTTTTCTCTTACTACACAAAAAATGAGTTTTTTTTTTGCCGTTTTTATGGATAATGGTACGGAACTCTGTGCGCGTGTCTGACTCGCACTTGGTCAATATTTTAACAAATGAGTCCTCCCGTCCACAGCGGGATGGGAGGGGACTGTCAGACTAGTACTGACTAAAATGTGCGGTGTTCCTTCAATAGCCCTTTACGTTCCGGGGTCACGGTTACCTGGTACCGACTGGGCCTTCGATCCTCTAAGGGGGGCCCGTCAGATTGCTAACAGAACCGCGTGAAACAAGACACACCGTCGTCCCGGTTATAGTCTATGAACGGACGGCAAGCCACTCATAACTCGCCGTCCGCATGCCGCCCCTATACAGTGGCTAGAAATCGCCTCAGGATCTTTACCTTCGATAGGTTCAGGAACTACCCAAAAATTGGCATGTACAGTCACAAACAAGCAATAACAGTGTGCGTCAGAATGGCTGGTTGCCTGTGGCGTTGGTCAATGAGAGTTGATTCGAAAATTGCTACATAATTGCTTATATTTGCTACATATAATAAATAATTGCTACATAGGATATATACTTAGATATAAAATATTTTTTTTGACCAGCCATCCTGACATCAGGATGGCTGGTCACCTCCTAGTTTAAAGTGAAGCGTACAGAGTTTCCCGAAATGTATTGCGTCAATAATTGCTTCATATTTACTTCATTTATCTCATTTATTTGTATCTTTAAAAATATGCTAAATAAAGGATGTAGCAGTAATTTAAATTATCCCAAGGAAAGTCCCTGATACAATAATAAAGGCAAATGGTTGCAGTGCGTCTTCACTCAACGGTATTGCTACTTTAGGCGGCAGGCGTTCTAAATAAAATTGTTAAATAGCATGTTATGTATGAGTAGGTAAGTGGACAATAAGCACATTAAAAGGATATCGTAAATAAAAAAAATACGAAGAGTAAAAAGAAGATAATTCCACATTGCATAATGTATGCGAAAAAATAATACGACAATAAGGTAAATTAATGCTGAGGTTATGGGACATCTCGCCCACGAAAAAAGGAGGTCCGCAGGCCAGATGTCCCCTTTTTAAAATGTGCATGGGTAGTTTCGCCCGAAACAATTTTTTAGCTTATTTTCATATTCATCATCATCATCATCTCAGCCATAGGACGTCCACTGCTGAACATAGGCCTCCCCTTTTGATCTCCACATATACCGGTTGGAAGCGACCTGCATCGAGCGACTTTTATAAGGTTGACTGGCCACCTTGTTGGTGGATGTCCTACGCTGCGCTTGCTAGTCCGTGGTCTACACTCTAGCACTTTTCGACCGCATCGGCCATCTGCTCTGCGAGCAATATGGCCTGCCCATTGCCACTTCAGCTTGCTAATCCGGTGGACTATATTAGTGACTCGTATGTGATCACGTAGAGAAACACCGAGCATAGCCCTCTCCATAGCACGTTGAGCGACTTTGAGCTTTGAGATGAGACCAATAGTGAAAGACCACGTTTCGGTGCCGTAACTCATAACTGGTAACACACATTGGTTGAAGACTTTCGTCTTGAGGCACTGGGGTAAGTCGGACGGAAAGACATTGGGTAGTTTCCCGAACGCTGCCCAACCGAGTTGGATTTGGTGGTTGACCCCTTTCTCGAAGTTTACTTGTCCTAAGTAGATATTATATGAGTCAAAACTTCGAGTATTTTCATATTATTTTTATACGCATATATTATACAATGTGGAATTAGCTTTTTTTTACTCTTCGTATTTTATTTTATTTACGATATCCTTCTAATATGCTTATTGTCCACTTACCTCATACATAACATGCCATTTAACAATTTTATTTAGAACGCCTGCCACCTAAAGTAGCAATACCGTTGAGTGAAGACGCACTGCAACTATTTGCCTTTATTATTGTATCAGGGACTTTCCTTGGGATAATTTAAATTACTGCTACATCCTTTATTTAGCATATTTTTAAAGATACAAATAAATGAGATAAATGAAGTAAATATGAAGCAATTATTGACGCAATACATTTCGGGAAACTCTGTACGCTTCACTTTAAACTAGGAGGTGACCAGCCATCCTGACGTCAGGATGGCTGGTCAAAAAAAATATTTTATATCTAAGTATATATCCTATGTAGCAATTATTTATTATATGTAGCAAATATAAGCAATTATGTAGCAATTTTCGAATCGACTCTCATTGACCAACGCCACAGGCAACCAGCCATTCTGACGCACACCAATAACATGTATACACTTAGCAAAATCATACGCAAATTACTCGTGAAATACTGGTTTCCATTTTGAAATAAGATCTATTTCATAATAGTATGGCTTCCACAATAGAAATCTAATGAAAAGGCAAAAGTTTAATCAATATGGTAGCAGAAAATCGCTTTTTAATACTGCTTAGTGTATACATACTATTGCTCGTGACTGTATGTGGTTGCTATAATTTTACACATATTATATTTAAATAAATAACTTACACAGTCATACTCCTAAGTACTTTTAGATCTTGAATATATTCCTTAGTTCTTGTACTCAATTGATGCCAAACACAGTCCAACTGTGATTGAAGAATTTTATGAAACTTCTTTGTGATACAATTTTCTGTTGTTATTTCCTAAAATAAAAAAGATAAATTATAGTCTACAGCACTGTACTGGAGGTGCATGAGATGAATGTAGTTGGTGGCTGAGGCGAAGGGCGTGAAGATACACAATGGCCTGTGTCTCGTATGTATGCAGCGTAGTGCTGTGCTTGTAATTATATTTTCATTACTCATACTCTGAAAGAAGGTCATTACATGTCTGATAAGCCGTTTGAAAGTTATCCATTGCAGGCCTAGGGAAAATCGCTTTCAACTGACAGCTGCCAAATTTAAGAAAAAAAGCTATGTAGTTCTATTTAGCCATGTTGTAACTTTTTATACAACCACTAAATTACAGCATGATTTAAAATGAAATAACATAAAGTTTTTTATTGTTTTCGATTGATATAATTTAGTTTCAACTATTTTTCTAAGATAACACAGCTTTCGGCAAAATCTTTGCCATTTTTTTTATGACGAACATTGAAAATACTGGCTGTATAGCTGGACGACCATAGAAAAAAAAAATCAAAATATGCAGGATTGCGACAATCCGATCAACACTAACTTTTTCTTGAGCTTATATTATTTTATGTTTTTATTATTACGTTCCTCGTATTCGTAATGAAAAGCAGTGTTTACCTCGGGTAAATTAGTCTACTTATTTAGTCCCTCGAACTATTAGCGCCCTCACTACGTTAAGGGCGCCAAACCCCGTCTGGGAACTGAAATGAGTAACTTTCACCTCTCGGATAACAATGTACTATTATGATTTGTGCATATTTATTACTTGCATATCCAGTGTCCTGTTGATACTTTTGAGTTGTTTCACTGTGTAATTTATAATGTCTAGCAAGCAGGTCTGAATATAGCTCATGTTTGTGGTCAGCGGGACATGTAACTCCACCACTTCAGCTTGTCTACTCTTGAGACTCTTGATAATGGAGCCATGGAACCTATGAGAAAGAAGAAGTTTGGTTTAGCCTATTCACAATTATAATGCCAAGGATACTGTAGCATTATTGTGCTGGACTGTTCAGCTGTTCTAACATGGGTGATTGCTTCAAAATTTCAGCGGGAATTCTAAAGTAATAATATTATTGTTTATTTAATTCAGACTTAATTATTTTGTCCATATATGTATTGTTGGTTACAAAGGTCTTATAAAACTATGTAAGTTATCAATCACAAAAATCAATACATATATTTTATGTTTCCTGTTATAATATTATTAACAATATTAATTTAAAGTTATTTTTTATTTTATTCCAAAAGCAAAATGAGATTGATAGAAACAAGATGAGTTAAAACATGGTTTGCCATTCTACAAGTACAAAATTAAGTTAATAAATTATACAAACCTTGGCCATAAAAATAATTCTGTTACAAATAGTGCCCTCATAACTTTCTCGACTTGGTTATAACCAAATGTGAATGATATTGGAGAATTCGAGAACGCTTTCACAAACCCAGTCTGCAAGAAATATTATAATTTTTTGTTAAAGTGAGGATTTATTGGTCCAAAACACTTATTGGTACTGTTACTTACCTTATTAATTATTTTTAAATGCAAGAACGCATGCGACGTGCATCGTAAAGATGATATTTGAGGAAAGAAAAATTCAGTTGCAAGTGGGATTTGAACCCACGTCTGCCTTTAGTTCTGCCTTTCGCTATGTTACTAAAAAACATTTAAATGAGGGAATGAAAGATTCAGCTTGCAAGTGTGAGTTGCGATGGTCTAATTGGTAAGGCGTCGGAAGTACTTATCCAGAAGACACGGGTTCAAATCCCACTTGCAACTGAATTTTTCTTTCCTCAAAAATCATAGTTACTTACCTTATTGCTTTGCCTATAAAGTCTCAGTGCGAAGGCCTCCTGACATGACTCTAAAACTGTATGTGCTCTCAAGACAATAATACCAGTTATGTGAGATATGGGGACCCGGTTCTTGAGCAAATCTACTACAAGTATGCGAGTTGAAACAAAGTGAATTCCTCCCTCTAAATATGCTTTTTCTCTGTAATAATAAAAAATAATCACTGTTGAATGAAATAGTAATTATGTTTAGCTACTACATGGAATTACCTTTCTGATCCGACATTAGGTAAAGCTGAAAAGCCAAACTTTTCTGTAAAATATTTTTCTTCATGATCACCACTGTTCAGTACTAGTACCAGATGCGCCGGGTCTTTATAAATCCACAACAAATTTGACACTATATTGTTGTAATTAATTCCTCTGGAAAAAAATACATTTGGGTAAATTATTTATAGAAAACTGCTTCTCTAATACAGTTTCATTTTGCTGGTTTTACTAGGCAGTTCTTTAGTCAGAGAAAAGAACACAAGTATCGTGTGAAGCTAGTTGCTTTACAGGTAATACATACTTTGCCATAATAACAAGTGCATCCTTTTCAAAAGCATCAATAAATATTTGTTTCTCAAAGTTTAATAGAGGAAATTTCATTTCGATATCATCTTCGCGTTCTTCAGAGTCGATCACGTCTGTAGATTCCATTGTACTTATACTAGTTCAAATCTAAACAATGAGCATTGCGAAAATATACGTAACTAGAAAATAAAAAATCTATTCTGAACAAACGTGCCGACACCTGATCGATCAGTCACCAACTGTCAAAGTTTTTTTAAAAAAAAATTCTGGCGTAGCTTCAGGGTCTTTGTGCCAACACTCACAGATATTCTAGTCAGGCTGTGTCACACTGTCACACATTAACACCCCTTCTACACGATCAGACCTGACCGCCGACAGCGGTGAACTTGGTCGTGTCAACAGTACCCCACCGTCTGGAACGCTGTCGGCTGACGCGACGGTCGGGTCCCACCGCGGACGCAGCCTGTCGGGACGGCTGCGCTCCCGACTGACTCCGCCCATATTTGGTCGCACACCGGACCAAGGTCACCTCTGTCAGGCGGTCAGGTCTGACCGTGTAGAAGGGGTTTTAATAGCTGGGCCATTGGTTGTTTATCTCTCTTTATTATGAGAGAGTTGCTTAGGGAAGGCCAAGGAGATTAAAATATAGGGAGCGCGTGCTTCTTACTAGAAAAACGATCAAAAACCTTGAAATGAATGAAAGGCACACAACAATGCCTTCTGTTTCTTTCTAATAGTGTGTCCATGATACAGTATTTTGATGATAATATTATTATTAAAGTCGGGTTGCCCCAAGTCCCGAGCTCGCTTCGATCGCTCTTGCATCCTTAGTCAAATGGGGATGGTAACTTGGAAACGAATGGGGCTAGTTTAGCTAGTTCCAAGCATCGTCATTGGTTCAAATCTTATAAGTACTTCAAAATAGTACTACCTCATTGGTCGGATTAGGACTTAGCTATGGTCACACCAGCTACATTGTCTTTGACTGACCTTCCCCATTGCTGCCTACTAAGGTCCGTAGCTCAACGGTGCCCCGCCTTTTTTGTAAACTTTTCATCACAGACTACTTAGAGATACTACCTTTTCATGAAATATTTGTAAGTTTAAATACATTTAATAAAAAAACACTACATTAATTACTTTGAAAAGCAATAACGCATGCGACGCGCATCGAAAGATGATTTTTGAGGACTGAAAAATTCTTAGGAAAAAAAGATGCGCGTCAAATGCGTTATTGCGTTATAATTAATAAAGGTAAACGCAGACCTAGCCGCACCGCAGTCTCCGCAGTCCCCGCAGTCATCGTTTTCTTACCGCTTCTGCGGGTAGCCTCGGGGTAGCGTGTGCGAGGTTTCATAGAACTTCATACAAAGAATTCGTAATGCGGGGACTGCGGAGACTACGGTGCGGCTAGGTCTGCGTTCACCTTTAGAATGGTAGATGCTATCTCATTACGGTCAGTTCACACTGAGATGTGATGCGGCCAGATGCGGCGCGATGTGACGCAAGATACTGCAAATGTGTATCCACAGTGTGTATCTTAACCTGTAGTAAATAAAGTTAGATTTTGAGTCGCTATTAAAATACAGCGCGGCGCCGCGCCCTCGCTGCGTCGCGCTGGGTTGTGAAAGGTGTATCTTTTCGCGTAGGAAATAGACTTAGATTTTGAGTAGCTCTACTGAAATGTGCAGCGTCACGTTGCGGTCTGAGCTGGCTGACTCTTAAGCCGGCCATTGACGATCAGTCCAAACATAAAACTGCGGCATAAAACTAGGGCGTCACTCCAAATGGTTTTACTCCATTTAGATTTGCCCATTCACTGGCGTCACTCCGGCTCTTCATTTTTCGATCGGCCGCCGGGCAAAGCTGACGAAAAGTGAACTAGGTACTTATATTTATGTCAAAAAAAATGAATTTTGATTCTGAAGAAGAAACATTAATTCCTCACCTCACTCACCGAGAAACGTAAAAGAAAGCAATGTATGAAAGAATGGCTTAGAAAAAGGAATCAATATACTCAAGTCAATTTGTTGAATGAGTTATCACTAGAACCAAGTGACTGGAGATTTCAAGCTTTTGAAACTTGTAACTCCATATCTATCTAATCTAATCTAATATCTTTAAACGAGCAATTCTTGTATATTTATTTATATATAATCAGGATCTCGGAAACGGCTCCAAGGATTTTCATGAAAGTTACAGATTAGGGGTTTTTCGGCTCAAGGAATCGATTTATCAGGTCCCAGGTTCGAGAAAAGCTCGGTTCCCAAGATATAGATATTTTAAAAACCGCGTTTTAAGAAGCGCCATCTATAACGCCATGACCGATGAGGGCCAAAAACAAAAAACCGAGCGAAGCTCGGTCAACCAGATATTATTGCTAAACAGGCTACTAATATGAGAGAAGCTATTAGGCCTCATGCGAGATTGACTGCCACTCATTCCACACATTCGAGCGAACTGAAGCCTTGGAATGACGATCGCGCATTGACGGTCAGTTTGGCGCGACGCGCCGCCTGGATTTATGGTAGTCACGGAAAATTTCCGTGGCGAGTCGTCAGTTAAAACTCTGGAGTGATGATTCGCCATTGACGGTCAAATTTTGGAGTGACGCCCTAGTTTTATGCCGCAGTTTTATGTTTGGACTGATCGTCAATGGCCGGCTTTAGGTACGATTCAGACCAACCGGCCGGGCCGGGCGGCATTTTACAATGCGGTAAAGAACATTGAAATGTAACAACAGTAATTACAGTTCATATTTGCCCGCATAGTTATCTCCGTCGGCATCCCGCGACACGTAGCGATGTGTCCCGTTAATTGCATGCAAATATGAACTGTATTTACTGTTGATACATTTCAATGTTCTTTACCGCATTGTAAAATGCTGCCCGGCCCTGCCGGTTGGTCTGAATCGTACCTTATACAGTGAAAGCTGGTTAAGTGAGACCTCAAGGGACCTGCAAATTAATCCACTTACGAAGTGTCTCAGATATCCAGGTATAAATAAATAATATCTGTCTCATTTGCAGAGGGTTCCATACAGGTTATCACAGAGAGGTGCGATTATCAAATTAAAGAACGTAATAATGTAAACATTATAAGTTACACACATCAAAAGTGTCTAGGGATCAACATATATTTTTGCAATAACTTTTCTCCTGATTGATATTAATTAAAATGTTCTTTAAGGATTCATCAAATAAAGTGTTATCGTTTGTCACAGTAACGATAAACCAAGTCACCTTTGCATTCATAAAGAAATTTGCCATTTTCCTAATAAAGGGATTTTTGACATTTGAACCACTAACATTAAAGTTCGAAAAAAAGACTGAAATAACAGTTTTCTTTAAAATTTTATTGGGTAACTTAAACAATTAATAATCCGTGTTTCTACCGCGAACACTAACAACACAAGAACATCGGTTTGGCATACTCAAAATGAGTTCATCCAAATCACGCTGTGGAATGGCCGCCCATGTTCGTTGCAACAACAAAAAAAGGTCTTCTTGCGACTGGATACCCTCCATATTCGGCAGAGCTCTTCTCTGTAGCATATCCCATGCATGCTCAATCGGGTTCAAGTCTGGCGACTGAGCAGGCCAGGGCAGGACATTGATGTTAGCTGCGGCGAGAGTCTGTCTTACAACTCTTGCGGTGTGCGGTCGTGCATTATCATGCATTAACTGAAATAAGGGACCGATTTGCACTTGTAGAGGAACGATGACGTCTGATACAATCGTCTCAGCATAAATTTGAGCGTTGAGGTTGCCTCTGATCCAAATCAACTCAGTTCTTCCGCCGATCCAAATACCCGCCCATACCATGATGGTTCCACCACTATAAGGATGGACTTCCTGGCAGGATTTTAATCGCTGTTGGCGTCCAGGGGTTCTCCAGTGTCGTATACGTCTTGTATCCGGTCTCATACCAAAACGAGACTCATCAGAAAAGCACACGAAACGCCATTGTTCTTCTGCCCAATTTCTGTGTTCAAGAGCCCATTGATATCGAATCCTACGATTGTGCATTGCTATAGGTGGTACCCGTAGCGGTCTTCGGGAATGAAGGTTCACTTCATGCAAGCGGTTTCTGACTGTTTGGTCGCTAATTAAGTTCCCTGGAGAGTGATGAAGCCTCACGGCTAACATCATGGCGGTTATTGTTGGAGCTCTTCGAGTTAAGATTTGAATGTATCGGTCTTGTCTCCGTGTGGTGCAGCGATACCGTCCTCCATGGCGCTCAGCCACGGTACCAGTGCTTCGGTAACGTGTCCAAAGTCGACTGATAACACTCTGACTTGTATTCAGAGCTAAAGCCACAGTACGTTGCCGGGAACCAGCTTCTATCGTTCCCACGGCTCTGAGCATTTCTTCCCTGCTTAAATGACGTCGCCGCTCCATAATAACGTTGGTTTTAATCAGTAGTAGGGAAACAGTAGCACTAATAATGTCTTCAATGCGTTGTATGTTTTTATAGGGAAAATATTGACAGCTGATTTTCATCTTTTACTCGAATTTGATTTACAGTTCCTGATTCAAATTATGAAATGCACCAAAAAGGATCCATATAAATTTATAAAATCATAAATTTATTACAAAGCCACATCTCAATCTCAAGAAATCCGCATAAAAATGCTTGATCCCTAGACACTTTTGATGTGTGTAGTTTTAATCTTTATTGGGAATCAAAAAAGGTAATGAATGTAATTATGTAATGTAAATAATGTAATTTTTTTTAATATGCATTACAAAAATTATTATATTTTTTATTTTATTTTAAAAGACGTTGCCCCACACTAGGAATTTTTTCTGTATAGTGGGTGCGTTTACAAACATAGAAACTCACATACACAAACACCCAGACCCGGAACAACTACTTACAGATCATACAAATATTTGTTCCGTGCGGGGATCGAACCCGCGGCACACAGCGCAGCAGTCCAATTGCTCAGCCACTGCGCCAAACGTGCCGTCAAAAAAAAAACAATGAAATAGAAATTAATTTTATTTGATTCTGGATTATTGATCAGCATTTTTCAAATAAACATCCGTATGATAGTAAAGCAAAAGTAAAACTGAAGGTCATTGATGCTCATAATTAGTTATGTGCGGAATTTGCGGGTAGAATAAGATTATGTAAGTAAACAAACAAAACGATGTTGTCTCACTTACAGAGGTTAATGCATATTATGTACCTATTTACTTGCTGTCTTAGTAGAGGTAACTATGCCGATAAAATCGAAACAACGAATCTCAGTTACTTATAGAGGTTCGCTTCGTCCCTAACAGAGGTAATCAGTGCCAAAGTGTTGGGACTTCAGCATGAGTACCAGTTGTGGAGGTTTCTCACTTATCCAGGTTTTATAATGTACAACATTGATTTAGCTGTTATGTCAACGTGCTGTGGAAGTAGTTAGCAACTGCTCCAAGAGATGGCGCTACGTTACCGGAAAACGTTCAAGCGAGGGCGAGGGAATGAAAGATTCAGCTCGCAAGTGTGAGATACGATGGTCTAATTGGTAAGGCGTCTGGAGTACTTATCCAGAAGACGCGGGTTCAAATCCTACTTACAACAGAATTTTTCTTTCCTCAAAAATCGTCTTTAAAATACTACAGTTCACCTATTTTATTACTTTGCCCAACATAGGGTGGGCATTATTCATAATGGCCGGGAAAAGTGATTAAAAATGCTGTTTTAATCACATTGCCTAATTGAGTCGGACATTATAAATAGAGAAAAGTCATTATTATTAGTGCCCGGACTTATCAAATTGCCATTTAGGACATAATAAAGTTTCGGCAATGTTTGCGATTGGAAAAAAGTTGTCTGCTCACTAATAAGTGGTGATAGGTCTGATTTTAGCCACATGCCAAAAAATATACTACTAGCTATAGCGTTAGTTTAGAATTGGACAATAGTTGACAATCAATTCGAAACGTACACACCACGGGTACACGGCTGTTTTTCTCAGCTGACTTTTGTCACGATGAAAAGTAAGATAAACACTAGACAGGTACCCTATGTCAGTCTCTGTACTTACACGGTACGTACAGACAAAAAAAAATGCGATCACTGCTTTTTTATTTTATTTTGTTTTGATAAAGTACTACTTGACTATATACAAATGTACTCTATGCTACTTGACTTCGTGTGTCTTGAAGATATCACTATTACTATTTCTATAAATAAATAAACACTTTTATCTTGACAAAAACAATCAATATAATTTATAAATGCACAACTATCAGCATTTGCAGTTTTACAGATATAAACGTATACCAAATGGTTCAAATGCGTTAGTTTTTAAATAAAATTTCCCAGACATGTTTTTACTGACGCTTTCGCCCATAAAACCGTTATGACTGCATCGATTTTCTGTGAAATCCATCCAAGATTGGCACTGATATGCTGGAAAAGATGTAGGATATTTGATTGATTCTGTGAAATAATAATATGAACGGCCGTGGCTGCATCCTTCTGCAAAACAAAAAAAAAAAACAAAGAAATAGGTATTTACTGGACAAAATACCACGAAGTTGGAATATTTGTGTAATATTTAATTTAAAACGAACCAAAAAACTTGACAATATCTTCACACCCTGGCTGTGGTGCAATTCCTGCGTTGGGGTAAAAATCTACTGTTCCAATAGCTCCTTCAAAACCTAATAGACCTGCACAAGTATGAATGACATCAACGATTTCAGCATCAGAAGGATCTAATTTGGCATTTCTGTCTTGAGGCGGGAGCTCAAAAAAGGGTCTTGCAGGATCGAGGCCTAAAAAATATAATATATAAAAACTGTTATTGTCGGGTACAAAGTGAACTTGAAATAATTAGTAGGTACGTGCTTGAAACCCACATTTTTTGTAAACCCACCTGTGACTCTGTAAACGGTGTTGTTCATTTTAGAGGCTGCTATACCCATTACATGAGCTCCAAGACTATGTCCAATAAGATGTATCTTATCAGTAGTGACGTTATACAGTTGATTTAATCCTTCCAAGAAATCAGCAACTTCACCTCCAATAGTCTTGGTTTCATTTGCCACCCAAAAGTACAAGATAGAATTTGCTGTGCAACTCCAGTCCACCGTAATAACAGTCATATTTTGAGCTTCGAGATAAGCGTTTTTTATACTTGTAACGGCTTCTTTATCCGCTGAAGATAGCCATCCATGAGTAATTATTTTTATTGGATTATTACAATGAAATATATCTTCTGTGAGGTTTTGATCACTCATTATAATTGCTTTTCCCAGTCTATTCAATGAAACATAACTCTCCGTGTCATTCCTGTGTTGTAGAAAAGATTGTTTTTTTTTTAAAAATTTGTAATTATTGCGGGACGAGCTGGATGTCTTCCTTGAGAATTGGAAAGAGGTGGCGCAAAGTCGCGAACATTGGAAGGAATGGAGGGAGGCCTTTGCCCAGCAGTGGGACAGTTCAGGCTAATAATTTAATAATAATTATTATTGCAAGCTAACCCCTCCAGCTATGTTATTCTCTGTTAGATCACATCGCTTGATTCTACGATTTGCTCTTCGATGTGACAACTTTGAGATCGTCCAATCGTACCGCGCGAGCGCTCACCGTTGCTACACGATTGGATGAGTGTTTGTCGCTGTCCGTAGCTTAGTGAATGGCAAACTGTATTCTGTATTCCCAGCGTAGCGTGAGCGCTGCGGCCGTGCCGTCACAAGGCTGTGTTTATAGAGAATAGCACTGCAGATCTGTTCATTTTACGTATCAAATTTTAACAAACAACGTTAAAATTTTATGCGTAAAATGTGTCAGGACACTACCACAACGCTCTGTCTCTATGACAAGCTCATTGTAGTATACTAGCAGTGCTATCGCGGCCGCAGCGCTCACGCTATGCTGGGACTAAGTTTGCTTTGCTCTATAAACTACTGTTAGGGGCTCCTTTTTCCGCATTTGGACTCGTAGGTGGTCCGTTATGCGTGTTTATAAGCTACTGATAGCGATACCCGCCAATTAAGCGGCGCGAACGGTGAGCGCTCGCGTTTCGCAAATGGACGATCTCAAAGCTGTCGCCTCTAAGAGCACATCGTAGAGTTCAGCGAAATGATTTCTTATTGAGAATAGCATAACTGTACAAGTGTGCAGCCTAGAATAGTCTTTTTAAGCATAGCCTAACTGATCACTTTTCGGGAGTGGCCTTTCATTCAAAAGTTTATAGCAACTTTTTTACTTGAAAACGAAGTTTGTCTTTACATCTAGGTTTTGTAGTAAATTATTACAGAATATACAACTTGATACAACCTACCCAACATATAATCTGAATTCAATATCATCAAGCATTGAATTTCGATGAATAAGCATATCATCTTCCGTAATTGTCAGGTTTATGTAATGGAGTTCTCCATCACCGTCCGGGAAATATATCCATTTAATTCCATAATCTCCACCGTATTTGCTTCTATAGATATCTAAATTATTTTCTTCTACAGTACCTGTGATTGAATATAAAATGGAACATTAAATTACGAAAAAAAAACGTATATTTTTTTAAAATATTCAAATCGTCATAGTTCACGAAAATATGTCCATACTGCAACCAAATGTAACTCTCATTTGGGACCGCATTTAAGGATTTTATTTCAAAAAGGCTGTATCCTTTTCAGAACAGTACCTACTTCAGGAAGAAAGTTATAATACTTACTGTTGACTAAATCCATAAAACTGCTTATTTTACACAGAAAAATTAAAATGAATAAATCCAAATGACTCATTATTATTAACTATTTAAACGAAAATCCATTTCAAAAGACCAAGAAGTTGAAACTGAACAAAGTACGAATAAGGACTGATTTGAAAATTAATCCATTTTATTTGACTATCCACATGAAATTATCTATGCAAGAAGGTGTCAAGCATTCAAGTGATAAATGAAATCCTTTTTTTTAAATTAATGTTTTGTGCACTTCTATTTCAGTTGCTCCATCAATTACAACAGCAAACTGGTGTGTGTGTCGATCTTATACATGCTACCAGTGCTATTCTCTATAAGCACAGCCTTGTGATCGCGCGGCCGCAGCGCTCACCACACCACGCTGCCGCGCCGCCGCCGCCGCGCCGCCGCGCTCCGCCCCGCCACCGCCGGGACTAAAGTTTGCTATGATGCACTAAGCTACTGACAGCAAAACTATCCAATCGTGCAGCGCGAACGGTGAGCGCTCGCGCTGCGCGATTGGAAGATCTCAAAGCCGTTTCGTCGAAGAGCACATCGAAGAGTTCAAGGATGAGATTTCTTATAGATTAGAGCACAGCTGATTTAGCCCGCGGCTTAAATCACGTTGATTTAAAAGTTTGACATTCAGTTCGGATCATTCATGTGGCGCCATCTATTTTGATGTCTCCATGATGTTTTTCTCGCAGTACTTTTCTTCGGGCTGAAATGTACCTATAAAAAGTGGTTCCAAATGGTTCGTGTAATATTACACACTGTGACCTGCGCGCCTGCTTGGCTTGACACGCTCCCGCGTGTCTAGACCAATGTCTAGACCCTAAGTATGTCCATCTTTGGCCACCTAACAACGTATAATATGCAAAATTGAAAATCAGAATGATCGGTTCAGTGGTTTGGAGTGTTAAGGCATAGAATACCTAATAGTACTGGAATAAGGTAACGAACTTACTTTCGTAGGTATTTATAATAATAATTATGTAGATAGGTAGGAAATTAAGTTAATTAGCATAATTATCAGATGACCGCCAAAAAATTAATTTTAAGCTACCAAGTCGCTGGTAGGTACCATAGTTAATGTATAAACATAAATTAAATATTCAGGTCTAAATCCGATGATATAGCGAGATTCCTATGTTTGAAATTATTTGGTGTACTTACCTACTCATTTTTTTCAATTGATTTTCTATTTAGATACAGATATGTTTGCTTGAAGTATTCTAGTAGAACACCGTTCAGGAAGTTAATTAAGCGTTACTAATAGACATAGATAAAGCGGTCAATTAATTAAAACCGTAATGTCTAATTGTTACTACCCGTGTCCCATAATGTTTACTGCCGGAAAGAAGAGCCTAACCTTGAATTCTACTTCCGTTGCTTTCCTTTTAATCCGATATAATAGGACCTTCAACTTCTTTCGTAGTTTATTATTGTGTCATGGGTATCTACAGTTGTACACACGGTTACACATCAAGCTAAAAAAACCAGTTTGTCTTGGACTCGCTTTATATGATCTTTCCGCACATTGAACGGTCAGCTTATACTAGTTTTGCAAAGCTTGATGTGTAGCCGTGTGTACCCATAGACTTAAAAGGATGGACTGCGCCTTCCCTAGCCAAGTATCTGATAAAAATGCAGCCTATCTAGAAAAGATAGGCCGCTCTAGAAGAAGAACACAAACAATTGCAAAGACCTAGAGTGTAGGTACTACGGTAGTTGCGACAATCGGATGTGTGATTTATGCTTGTGCGACGAAACTGTATTGCGTCTCTTTGTTTAATCTGAGTGCGACTCATTATAATTCGTAAGAGGACACATTTGGTGTCCTCATTTTACCTAAATGAGAAATTTTGCCTGGGTGATATACCCAGACTATAAAACTAAAACTCTTTATGATAGGTGATGGTCACCTATTCACAGATCAAACTTGGCAAGCGCCGCATCACCTGTAAAATCAACCTGTGTGACTTACCCACGAAAAAAGTCGTGGCGCTGCGTGAAGAGCTCTGGCACGATCTCAAGGCAGTATCAGTATGGAGGGAACGACTGTCGCAACAGTTCGGACAAGCCGAAATCGCAGCGCGGCGGCGGTAAAACCTCTCTTTGAGGAGTGGCTGGAGAGGTAGGCGGCATGGCGTCGTCACCTTCCGCCTGACGTAGCCGCACCGTACGCGGATGTTTCCGGAGGTTCCTGTGTCTGATTGGAAGGAAACACCTCGGTGTCACTATGCGGATCGCCGGAGGACACGGTGACGCACAAAGTGTATATATCTGCCCTACTGAAAAATGTATGAAATACACCTACCCTCCTAACTGTGCCTAAACTCGCAAGTCGCAACCCTATTGAACTCGCTGATCGTGATCTTCAAAAGTCGTTAGCGTCAGAAAAACCAAAATTAACGCGCGTACGCGTAGCGATTCAGTACATTTTTGCTTGCGCACGCGATGTGTAGGTAACATAAGAGTATTTAAGCGATGCGGACGCCATTTTACATTTCTTTGATTAATTTTGCAAAGTAACTCTTAAACTCTTCTGTACGTAGTACTATTAAGTATTTTGTGCTGTAACAGAAATGATAGCACTATAGGACCCGCTCTTCGATTCCTCTTTCTAGTTGAGGGGGGTAAATTTTGGGTAGCTAAACCTTGCTCATTGCTCAGGAAGTCTACAAGTCTTTGTGTAATTTCACTCTTTATAAAGAGGCTGGTTGGCCTATTTAACCAGCCTCTTTAAAAATAATCATTAGACTTATGGTGCGTACAGACCGGCCGAACTAACGCCCAACGATGGATATTTATCGTTCGCTAGCGTTGGCTTCCGCACGCTCGTTGGAGTTCGTTAATACATTACATCCAAATACATTTAGTGCTCGAACGAACGTTCGTTGGCACTTGATTCCGGTTCTTTTCTCTTTCATTCGCAATTTAATCATGGACGACGACGACATCATTATAATTGCTAGTTTAATAAAATCAAATCGTCGTTACTCCATTCTTTGTTTTTCTCCATGATCTAAATGGCGGGAAATATCCAAGTAATTATCAAATTGGACGTCTACACTCTACGCTCTCTTGCTTCAACTGAGCGTTCGTTCGTTGGCCTTCGGCGACCGTCCAAACAGAGTTCGATCAAATAGCTCGATTTCTTTGATGTTACCGCCACGCTTCGGATCGCCGGCACACGCTAACGAGCGATTGTTGGCATTCACTAAGCCGTCCAGATTGCAGCAAGTTCGGTAAGCCACTCGCGTTAGCGAAGAAATCGAAGAGCAGATCGTAGATTCCAGCGATAAGATTTCTTACAGAGAATAGCATAACTGTGAACTTCTAAGACCTAGCCCCAAATTTTTATAATTATGTCGTATTCAGAAAACTAAAAATAAAATAAATACTTTCTGTTTCTGTTTCATCGTAGTTAGATTTCGGAGATTTTAACATGATGCACCTTTTCTATGTGAGAGCTGATGGAGCGAGTTTTTTGATAATTTTTATATTTAAAATTATACTTGTTATTACCGCAACACATATATTTATAAACTACAACATGTCACTGGCCTGCAAATTGCAAAAAACGAAAAAAAAATTGAATTTCGCGGGCTACATCGAAGCAATCACCAAGTAAAACCGTTACTAAACGAAAATTTTCTTGAATGGGGATGGCAACTCAAAGCTAATCGTAGATGGCGCTGCGATAGTTGGTCCCTACGTCAGATTACTGGTCTACCTTGTACAAAAAACAAACAAGATTTATTGTTATAAAAATTGAGTATAAATACAAAACAAATATGGAAAATTATTCGTCAATGCAAGTGCTTATACTAAAAAAAGAATTAAGACGCCGCGGTGCATCTACAAGAGGAAAAAAAGTGATTTAATTGAGTGGTAATACATTTCATTTTACCGTAATAAATCCACAATTACTTGTAGTTGAGGTTTAAATTTTTAGGGTTCCGTAGTCAACAAGGAACCCTTATAGTTTCGCCATGTCCGTCCGTCCGTCCGTCCGTCCGTCTGTCCACAGTTTAGCTCAGAGACGCACAGTACTAGAGAGCTGTAATTTGGTGTAAATATACGGATTTGTTGTGCCGAAAAAGTGGTAAAATAAAATCTCATAAAATATTTTTTTTTAGGGTACCTCCTGTACACGTAAAGTGGGGATGTTTTTTTTTTTTCTCGCGTACCCCTTAGTGTGGGGTATCGTTAAATAGGTCTTTAAAAAATATTGATAGTTTCCATAAACAATTTTTTGATAAAAATATTCGTTTGTGAAATATTAAGCTTTAAAGTGCTAAATTTTGCTCGACTCGAGCGTCCCCCCCCTCTACCAGCTAAACAGTTATGTTAGGGGGTGTGAAAAGATTCACAATAGTAGTATATATAACGAAGTTTAAAAGAAAATTATCATGACTAAGTAGGCTTTACAGCTTTACGAGTAATAGTCGACCAACTTATTAAATGTACTTGGATAACATATTTTCTTAAACAAAATGTATCGGAGAACATGTTCTTCAACTGCAAATGTAAGTTTGTCAACTTTATTTTTACAGCTTTAATCTAAGGTATGTTTTTACGGTATGTTTTTTAAGGATAGGTAGGTTTTTATCGTCAACTATTTTTAAATAACTTCAAAAAAAGGAGGAGGTTCTAAATTCGTCGTAATCTTTTTTTTTATGTATTTTCCCCGATTTCTCAGACTCCTGGACCGATTTTGAAAATTCTTCTTTTTAAAATTAAATTCAGCGAATCAGTTTAGTTAGTTCGCATAAGTATTTTGATGGGCAACTACGGAACCCTACACTGTGCGTGGCCCGACACGCACTTGGCCGGTTTTTGAGTTTAGGTATGTTTTACCTGTCCTGTCCTATAACAAGAATATAATGCTGCTTCTGACTTTCTGTTTTGATAAAATATCATAATGTTTTATGTCAGTAATTTTACCCCTTTTTTCTATTTAGATTCGAGAAATATCACAATATATTTAATTTCTTAACACCACAACAATCACAAAACTCGTTCCAGGTGATAATTCTTCCGCCAGACGAACCATTTCAGGATTTATAGAGCGATGCAATAATGGTACAGTGGCGATCAAAATTCCATGCGTACGCTATCAAAGAAATTGCTTAACGTTTAGTGTGACTTATGACCTTCTACTTTCGAGATACACAATAATCCTTCAACTATTAAGTTCATAATTTCAACGCCTAAATATGAGTCCAGTTGGCTCAGTGGTTTTGGCATTTAGGACATAAATGCGTTAGTCGAAAGAGGTGCGAGTTCAAATATCACGCAGCAGTTGATAGACTTTTTGTGGGTTTTTACTCGATTGTTAAAAATTATAATTTTTAACACACAAATTTTATTGCGTTTGTTTGGAATTTCCGTGTGTTTTTTCTTGTATTTGTTGGTTAGTGTCGTGTGATTTAATATATAATTATAACGGTATTGTTAAATATTCTCAAAATGCAAGCAAAAATTAATATAAACACAAAAATAATACTTAATTCAATAACTAATATAAAACTTATTTAAAAATAAATAAGCGTTAAAACCAAATAAAAATAAATAAGTTATTTATTAAAAATATTATCATAAAATCAACTAACATTTCAAAAGTTAAGATTCGAACTCAAACTTCATTGATCGTGAACCCACGCTATCGGCACAATCATATTGTTAGATCATTACTAATGAAAGCAATGCAATGGTCACCATCTGTTTTTGTTAGTCAAATATTTTTACTCGTTTCGTTAGTCTAGTACTACTTATTGTCATTTTATTTCGTTTTCAATTTTTACTAATGATGATAATTTATTACCTACAGGGTTTATAATAAAAAAAAACATGTAATAACAATATTAATATATTTTAGTTGAAATTATTATAATTCTATGTTTAAAGTTATAAAACTGCTAAAATTATGAATATTATTACTCGAACTGGATAAAATGTGAAATAGATGTCGAAAATCATAGATGCATTTTTTATTAATTAAACAAAATTATGAAATTATTAAAATTAATTTATGTAATATAAAACAATAAATAAGAAAATTTAAAAATTCAAAATAAAAACATTATTATTCTCTTCAAATTAAAATAAGTGGTTTTAACAAGGGTAACTTACGTATTATTATAAGCTTTAGCAATTACAGGGTATTTTTATACATTGCGGATATTTTTAACAAAGTTATCATTACTAAAGCCGTTTATTTGGAAACAGCCAAGGCATCGCGGCCATGAAACGCAAAGGGCCAGTTGCCTTTTTGCGTTCCAGTGCCGCAAAACCGAGGAAGGCGAGCTCGCTATTTGGGTCATCCCGACTCGGACATGTTAGGTAGGCCCTGGAACACAAAAGAGCAGTTGCCTTTTGCCTTCCAGGTCCGCAAGAACGAGCGAAGTGAGCTCGTGACTTGGGTTATTCTGACTCAGACAGATTATCTTAGGCCCTGGAATGCAAAGGGCCAATTGACCTTTACGCTCAAGACACATTTCCATAATATAACTTTTTTTCACTAAATTGAATTTGGTGAAACTGAAGAAACTTGTTATGCTCAATAACAAAAAAGTTTGACACCGCGGTACTGGAACGCAAAGGGCAACTGGCCCTTTGCGCTCCAGGGCTGCTTTGCTAAAAGGCGATTATTTTGTAACAGTAACGGGGCATAGCGGCCCTGGAACGCAAAGGGCCAGTTGCCTTTTGCGTTCCAGTAACGCGATGTAAGTTTCTTCAGTTTCACCAAATTCGATTTAGTGAAATAAAGTTATATTATAGAAATGTGTTCTACTTCTGAAATAGAACCACGGAAAAAAATATCCAAACTACATAAAAAAATACCCTGTTACAAGTTATTGAGGTAAGTTTAAGGATCGTTTTCTTTACGAAAAGATGTTTGAAACCATACCTCAATTCTTAATCCTTGAATAATAAGTTATCAAATGATGTTTACGTTTTCAGTCTATTTACAATAAATAAACAAAATTAATATCAATAAAAGGTCCTCGAGACTCTTAGGTCCTGAGAGTCCAGTGTGCTTAGTGCGAGTTTTTTTACGTTGACGCGATAGTAACGTTTAACCGCGTTTGGCGCTCCTATTGGCCCGCTGCAAGGTCGTGAGAACTCTCAACCAATGAGAGCGCCAAACGCGGTTAAACGTTACTATCGCGGCAACGTAAAAAAACTCGCACTAAGCACACTGATGTGGATCGTTTTAGGATCCACATCTGGACTCTCAGGACCTAAGAGGTTAACGTTTTTTTTATTTCTTTAAACATAACAGTTTTTAGTTGATAGTCGTTGATGCCTTCAATGTTGAGTACACGATGAACGGTTATTAATTTTGTGTTGAATTAGTTATATGGAAACCATTTTCCTTCGTATTCATTCACCATTCCCGGACGTCCCTGACGTCCCTATTTATTCTTAACAACTCATCTCATCATCATGCCATATCTCATCCCACAGACTCATAGTATTTCGTCACTGGAACAAAACATAGAATACTATTATATTATTTATGCAAAAACAGCTGTTGATCTATTTTACTACTATGAAAAAACTTTAAAACCACATACTAAGTATCAATCACTTTTTTTACTTTTAAACAAATACTTTTGAATAGGGAACCTTATTTATAAAAATATAATTATTAACATGTGGAATGATCAAAATTTAAATGTTAATACTCATTAAAATTTTATTTAGTGTCAAAATTCAATAGAATTTTGACACTAAATAAAATTTTAAACATGTTTAACTTTTGGTGAAAGTCGCCCTTAGTCTGGTTTCATTTGATATTTGCTTTAAGTTTAATCCACATATTTATGCAGGGCTATGTTCGCCCTCAATATTTATATAAATCCAATTGTTAATATTTCACTGCAAAACCACAGGACAGTGTAACACTTATATGCTGTTTACATAGTCACACAAAATAACCAAGAATCAACAACGTTCAATTAGGAGACTCAAAACGAGATAACATAGTTATGCCTACCGCACAAATCGAAATAATTCACTTTTTTTTTCTACGATCTACCTACGAAACTTTATTAAACTTAACCATAGATATAGATAGACCTATATCTGTGATTATAACGAACGACCCACAACACTAATGACTTATATTAGTAGTTACACAAAAATCAATTTTAATTATCAAATTCCTACTAAAAAAAATATTAAAAATAACAAAAAGAATAAAGTAATTATTAAAAATTAAATTAAATAAAGTATTTGGGGAAAAAAAGTGGGATTCGATCCTCCGCAATCGAACGAACAGAAGTTCTATCCGAGCACGATTACCATTGCGCCAGCATTAGTGATTGTAGATCACTAGTTGAAATTATGAACTATATCAAAAGTTAATTTGATATGTATAGTAATAAAACAACTTATATCAAAAGGTCGTAAGTCAAAGTGAAGCGTCAGTCTATTGCTTTGAGAAGTTTATAATTCAGTTTTGAACCTGACTGTACTTATCCTCCAATAGAAAAGTAGATATTATTTTGAAAAGTGTATTCGATTGTTTAGTCATGGTATAATCATAGAATTCCTTAGTTATAATTCAATTTTTGTTCTCACGTCAGTCACAGCAGCTACCCATTATTTCTTGATAGTGTGAATTGTCGGAAATTTGTATGTTCCATAATTTTTACAGCTTATAACACAACATCTAGTCAATTTACATCAATAAATCGTTTTTTTTTTCAGAAAATTCCTTTGATTTGACAGTTCTTTTGGGACCAAGCTGTCACTTGTCACTTTGACACTTGCCTTCCTCATTGAGTTATCAATACCATCTATGTAAAATATACGTAAACTTCAACATACAGCTTGGCCAGAACGGATTGAAACGGAACTAAAATTTTTATTTCTGACAGCGTTTTAAAATTAAAATCTTTGATATTTGATGTAAACAAAGACCGCAGGTTTGTTAGATTTATTATTGTGCCATAAAACTAACGTAATGAGTGAAAAAAAAAAAAAAACATTCAAAGTGCAGGTAGCGCGAAGACAGTGGCGACTTCCGGTTTTCTACATTTTTATGTCAAGCTGTAAACTTGTAATTTTTATTAAATATTGTATTTTACGCCATCTGGCGGTAAATCAAAGCGTTACTAAACCGAATTATGATCGGCTCACGAAATACAATATTGTGTCTATACCAATAAGAACGTGTTCATTGAAGACTGATAACGGAAGTTTAAAGTAAAACTGTTATTATTTGGATAAACACGGCGCTGAATGTCACAAAACATTTTAAAATGTTAATTTTTTAATATGAAAAGTGTTTCAATTTGTTTAACCACAGTTTTCTGTGCTAATGACCAAAATTATTAATGGTAAAGTGTTACAGCTTGACATAAAAATGTAGAAAACCGGAAGTCGCCACTGTCTTCGCGCTACCAGCACTTTGAATGTTTTTTTTTTTTTTTTTTCACTTATTACGTTAGTTTTATGGCACAATAATAAATCTAACAAACCTGCGGTCTTTGTTTACATCAAATATCAAAGATTTTAAAACGCTGTCAGAAATAAAAATTTTAGTTCCGTTTCAATCCGTTCTGGCCAAGCTGTACTATAGTAATATAAATCAAAATAAATAATACTGTAAATAAAAATAAAAACTTTTCTAAATCACGTGTTATAAAGTAAACAGAGATCTAATAAAACACCTTATTATACTTCATATATTACCCTGCATTCAGATTTAATAGACAAAAAATGGTGACTTTTTTCTAATTTTGGCTCTCCTGTAAAATTGTATAGTTTCGTTTAGTACCTAACGGTTTAGGGGGATGCTCCAACCAGCCCGCGAAATTCAATTTTTTTTTGCGTTTTTTGCAATTTGCAGGCCAGTGACATGTTGTAACTTTATAAATATATGTGTTGCGGTAATAACAAGTATAATTTTAAATATAAAAATTATCAAAAAACTCGCTCCATCAGCTCTCACATAGAAAAGGTGCATCGTATTGTAGTTAGATTTCGGAGATTTTAACATGATGCACCTTTTCTAACTGGCCTGCAAATTTCAAAAAACGTTAAAAAATTTGAATTTCGCGGGCTGGTTGGAGCATCCCCCTTAAGCCGGATTTACATTACGAAACTAGTTGCATGAAAGTACTTTCATGACACTACTTTCACCATTAATTTCACGTGTAAACGTTCAGTTTTACAATGCATGCATTACTTTCGTGACACTAAATTACTTTCGTGCTATGCGCATATTTTTGGTGAAACTACTTTCATGCAACTACTTTCATCATGTAAATACGACGCGAAAGTAGTGTCGCGACAGCACCTGCGTTGAGTAGACGTGTGGTATTTGAAATCAAAATGATTTTTACCCATACGAAAGTAATTTGCATAGCTTTTAGGATCATCTGCTAATTCAGAGATTTATGGGTCGATTACACCTAACGAGTACAGCGGCGAGTCAGTGTCCTCGGCCGAGTGCTCGGTTGGTTTAAACACTTTAACGAGTGCTTATTGTTCGAGCGCTTATTAATATTACTCTCTCGGCCGAGAGCTTATTTACTGACTCACCACTGTACTCGTTAAGTGTAATCGACCCATAACTGTGTTGCACCCAGATGCTTTTTTTCAAGTTTTTGCCTCGAGTAATTCCATAATGGGACTAGACAATGGAACTAAAGCCGTTGGTGGATTTATCAACGTCTTTTTTCCGAGATAAATTTTATATTTTATCTTTTCTACAATGACGCTTTGCATCATAAATGAAATACAGCTTTGATCTTGACAGGGCCAGTATCTCCGCGATACTGGTAATTTCACGACACTAAAATTTTAACGAAAGTACTTTCACTTGTGCTGAAACTAGTTTCACGAAAGTAGTTTTATCATGCATGACACTACTTTCGTAATGTAAATGCGGCTTTATAGGTGCGAAATAGTTTATCACACTGACAGTGTTTAGGTCTAGATTTAGTTTATGTGGTGACTGCTTTGAAGAGTTTTCGGGGAGTTTATTATAAGGAGGTAACAATACTAAAGCTGCGAACATATTATCGGACGCGTCCGTCAGCCGCGGCTGAGGGACGCGGCTTAGCAGTGTGCACGGTAGTTCGGACGACAACCGGCCAGATTCTGTTCGGACGTCCGAACGCTCAAGGTCACGTCCGCGTCTTACGACCGACAGTTTGCACAGTGTAGTATTAAATGTACTGTCTAGATAATGAATAAGCCGCGTCTTTCAGCCGCGGCTGACGGACGCGTCCGATAATTTGTTCGCAGCTTAAGTCAACACTAGAAAGAGAGGTTAGACCACAGAAAGCGAGGTTAGACCACAGAAAGCGAGATAGAAGTTTTGTAGATAATGGGGAAGGCAAGTGTCAAAGTGAAAATGACAGTTTGGTCCCCAAAGAACTGTAAAATCAAAGGAATTTTCAGAAAAAAAAAACATTTATTGATGTAAAATGACTAGATGTTGTGTAATAAGCTGTAAAAATGATGGAATACACTTTTCAAAATAATATCTACTTTTCTTTTGGAGGTTATGTACCAGTATTGCATCGCTCGAAAATCGAAGAATTATCACCTGGAACGAGTTTTGTAATAGTTGTGGTGTTAAGAAATTAAATATATTGTGATATTTCTCGAATCTAAATAGAAAAAAAGGTTAAAATTACTGACTTAAAACATTATGATATTTTATCAAAATAGAAAGTCAAAAGCAGCATTATATTCTTGATAAAGGAGAGGACAGGTAAAACATACCTAAACTCAAAAATTGAAACCTCAACTACAAGTAATTGTGGATTTATTACGGTAAAATCAAATGTATAACCACTCAATTAAATCACTTTTTTTCTCTTGTAGATGCGCCGCGGCGTCTTAATTCTTCTTTTAGTATATAGTACTTGCATGGACGAATAATTTTCCATATTTGTTTTGTATTTATACTCAATTTTTATAACAAATAATCTTGTTTGTTTTTTTGTACAAGGTAGACGTGGGGACCAACTATCGCAGCGCCATCTACGATTAGCTTTGAGTTGCCATCCCCATTGACTCAAACTTTTTGTACCGAGTCTTGACTCCAGTTTTATCTATGAAGGCGCCGTCCATCTTTTTAAGTCTATGGTCTTTTCATGCCGTGATTAAAAATATTTTTCTCGTTAATTTTTATAGCACAATAAAAATATTAATAAAAGTAGTGATAAGGTAATGATGACCTGTTTTTTTTGCATTAGTAATTTGTGGAGGATTTTGAATTAAATTCTAGGACACAAAAAAAGCATAGACAACATGCGTGTAAGCTTTTTCAAGCTTCACGAAAACAACGGATTAGTATGTATGGTAGTGCGTTAGACTGATTGCGCCGCAAATTATTTTCTCGGGTAAGTTATTGTATTTGTCTCTATCACCAACCACTTTTTTCTATGCCTTTTAATATAAGTAAATAAAGATTTTGTCACCTTTGCAATGTTACGATTCTTTACAAACATCCTCACTCTCTATGCGGGGTGTGTGCTCTATATTTTCATTTACAACAAAAAGCATTTGTAATTATCTTATTTCTACAATTCTTGTAATCTTAGCATATAAAACAAGTAATTTTAACAACAATTCGAAACGTTGAATGATCTAAAAACTACAATTTAAATCTATGCATCATGAAGAGGTTATAGCTGGTAGTCCTTCCTAATTCAGGAATTATTTTTTTCAGTGATACGTATGGTGAGGAATGAATGTGAAAAAAATATCTGAGTTTTGATTTTCATTAAAGGGAAAGAAATTTTCAATAAGTTGTATCAAACAGAATGGCAACTTTAGAGCAACAAGCATCCAAACTTTTGGATTTCAACCAGAAATTAGACATCACTCTACTTGATAATATAGTTGGATGTCTGTACTCAACTGTTGGAGAACAACAACGTACTGCACAGGAGATACTGACAGCCCTGAAGGAACACCCTGATGCTTGGACTCGTGTTGACACTATTTTGGAGTATTCACAAAATCAAGAAACGAAGTACTATGCCTTACAAATATTAGAACAAGTTATTCTAACAAGATGGAAAATATTACCAAGAAATCAATGTGAAGGTATTAAGAAGTACATTGTCGGTCTTATTATCAAAAACTCATCAGATCCTGTAACAATGGACAGTAATAAAGTGTATTTGAAAAAACTTAATATGATCTTGATTCAAGTATTGAAACGAGAATGGCCTCACAACTGGGAGACGTTTATAAGTGATATTGTGGGTGCATCCAAGACAAATGAAAGTCTTTGTCAAAACAACATGGTGATTTTGAAGCTACTTAGTGAGGAAGTTTTTGTTTTTAGTACAGGACAACTCACTCAAACAAAAGCAAAACATTTAAAAGACACCATGTGCTCTGAGTTCAGTCAGATATTTCAACTTTGTCAATTTGTTCTTGAAAATTCACAAAATGCACCATTAGTAGATGCCACACTACATACTCTGCTGAGATTTTTGAACTGGATTCCTCTTGGCTACATATTTGAAATGAAGTTGATAAGCACACTCATATTTAAGTTTCTGAATGTACCAATGTTCCGTAATGTAACATTAAGCTGCCTGACAGAGATTGCTGGTGTGACTGTGAGCAACTATGAGGAGCAGTTTGTTGCTCTGCTTGTGCAGACCATGGAGCAGCTTGAAGCCATGCTTCCACTCACTACCAACATACGCGAGGCGTATGCTGCTGGTCGGGATCAGGAGCAAGTTTTTATCCAAAACCTGGCCCTATTTCTCTGCACCTATTTAAAAGAGCATGGGCAACTTATTGAAAGAAGAGGGCTTACAAACACTCTAATGAATGCCCTCCGCTATTTGGTTTTGATATCAGAGGTAGAAGAAGTGGAGATTTTTAAAATTTGCTTGGAATTTTGGAATGCACTGGCTGCTGATTTGTACAAGATTGCACCATGCTCAAATACATCCAACATGTACACACTTGGAAAGAGTGTTGGTAGGAAAGCATTGTATTCAGATGTGTTGAGCAGTGTTCGCTACATTATGATCTCTAGAATGGCTAAGCCTGAAGAAGTATTAGTGGTGGAGAATGAGAATGGTGAAGTAGTGCGAGAGTTTATGAAGGACACTGATTCAATTAATTTGTATAAGAATATGAGAGAGACGCTAGTTTACTTGACACATTTGGATTACCAAGATACTGAACGCATTATGACAGAGAAACTCCAGAATCAGGTAAATGGCAGTGAATGGTCATGGAAAAACCTGAATACATTATGCTGGGCTATTGGTTCAATTTCAGGAGCAATGATGGAAGAAGATGAGAAAAGATTTCTGGTTGTTGTAATTAAAGAGTTGTTGGGCCTTTGTGAACAGAAAAAAGGGAAAGATAATAAAGCTATTATAGCTAGTAACATAATGTATGTTGTTGGTCAATATCCCAGGTTTTTAAGGGCTCATTGGAAATTTTTGAAAACTGTGGTCAACAAACTTTTTGAATTCATGCATGAGACTCATGATGGTGTCCAAGACATGGCATGTGACACATTCATAAAGATTGCAATAAAATGTCGGCGTCATTTTGTCACTACACAAGTTGGAGAGGCTTGTCCGTTTATTGAAGAAATCTTAAGCACAATCAGTTCCATTATCTGTGATTTACAAACACTTCAAGTGCATACTTTCTATGAAGCCGTAGGATACATGATCAGTGCACAAGTGGATCAAGTGGCTCAAGAGCAGCTCATTGAGAAGTATATGTTGCTGCCCAATCAGGTCTGGGATGACATAATATCCCAAGCCTCGCACAATGTAGATATCTTGAAAGATCCTGAGGCTGTTAAACAGCTAGTGAGTATTCTAAAAACGAATGTTCGTGCCTGCCGTGCCCTTGGGCATCCGTATGTTGTGCAGTTGGGTAGAATATATTTGGACATGCTCAATGTTTATAAAGTAATGTCTGAGAATATCAGTCAAGCTATTGCTTTGAATGGTGTAGTTGTCACTAAGCAGCCCCTAATAAAGAACATGCGGATAATAAAGAAAGAGACACTGAAATTGATTGCTAGTTGGGTTTCTCGTTCCACAGATAATAGCATGGTTTTGGAAAATTTCATTCCCCCTCTTTTAGACGCAGTACTTCTGGACTACCAAAGAACTGCAGTACCAGATGCACGTGAACCTGAAGTGTTATCATGCATGGCTGCAATTGTTTATAAGCTGGGAGGGCATATAACATCTGAAGTACCAAAAATATTTGATGCTGTTTTTGAGTGTACTCTTGAAATGATTAACAAAGACTTTGAAGAATATCCAGAGCACAGGACAGAGTTCTTCCTTTTACTACAAGCAGTGAATACACATTGTTTTAAGGCATTCCTAAGCATACCACCAGCTCAGTTCAAGCTGGTGTTGGATTCCATTATCTGGGCATTTAAGCACACAATGAGGAATGTGGCTGATACTGGACTTCAGATCCTGTACCGACTGCTGCACAATGTAGAACAACACCCCCAGGCAGCACAGAGTTTTTACCAGACCTATTTGTGTGATATTTTAGAACATGTATTCAGTGTGGTAACAGACACGTCTCATGGCGCCGGTCTCACGATGCATGCTACCATATTAGCATACGTCTTTTCACTAGTGGAGGCGGGCCGAGTTACGGTGCCGCTGGGCCCCACACCAGATAATGTGCTCTATATTCAGGTAAGAATATTACTTGCAAGCTAATATAATCGAATTTATGGTTTTCATTACTATTTGCAATCTATGAAAATAATAAACAAAAACCGGCCAAGTGCGAGTCGGACTCGCCCATGAAGGGTTCCGTAGCAGCAAGTAACATAATATAAACGTTCTAGTAGTTGGTTGTAACTTTGAAAAGTAAATTGTGGTTTACGATTTATGACGCTTAAAAAAAAAACTAATTTTTCGATCTCGTTCAAACCAATTTTCAATTGAAGTTTACATGGTAATGTACATCATATATTTTTTTTAGTTTTATTATTCTCTTATTTTAGAAGTTACACACACACATTTTACCACTTGGGAAGCGTTTCTCGCGCAAACCGTTCAGTTTAGAAAAAAATGATGTTAGTAACCTCAATATCATTTTTCAAGACCTATTCATAGTTACCCCACACGTATGGGTCAGGCGAAAAAAAATGTTTTGAGTTTCAATTCTAAGTACGGGGGTACCCCCAAATTTGGTTTTTGTTTTATTTTTGTGGTTTACATAATACATGTACTTACCAAGTTTCAACAGGATAGCTCATATACTTTCGTCAAAAAGGGCTGTGACATGGGACGGACAGACAGACAGACATGACGAATCTATAAGGGTTCCGTTTTTTGCCATTTGGCTACGGAACCCTAAAAAAGTAACTCACTTTTATCCAATTACTAATTTAAACATAATAAATGTATTGTTCATTGGCTAATAAAACAACCCATTTATTGTGACATTGTATATTATCTTTCAAAATTGTGTTCTATCTTTTCAGGAATATGTGGCGAATCTACTGAAAAGAGCATTCCCTCATTTAACAGACAACCAAATTAAAATCACTGTTCAAGGGCTGTTCAATTTGGATCAAGATATTCCTGCATTCAAAGATCACTTAAGAGACTTTTTAGTTCAAATAAGAGTAAGTATGAAGTACATTTTTTAACTTTATAATTATTGAGCATGTTTATAAGTTTTTAAAACTAACCGTAAAAATAGCAAATATCCCAACAAGCCAGATAACAGTAATGTTACATTTAGTTACAAGCATACAGCTGCTTATCATCATCCGCGAAAGATGTGCCACACCACAGGCTGCATGAACAGTCAGCACATCACTAATAAATTTTTCACCTCACACGCTCGGAAAGATAGTTCTATTCCTCATTCAAAATCTGAGCGCATCTATCAAATGGTGTAATTATACAGGATGTGATTTTTTTCCAAAATCAGCGGGTTCGATTCCTGGCTAGGATTATCGATTTTTCCAAAAACTAATGAAGCAGTTTTAGTTTTCGTCAAAATTGGCCTCGAGACTCTTTTCAATGTTTTTTGATATCATACCTCATAGTTTCGGAAATAGCCATCCACGCCCAGCTGAAAAATTTCCCTCTGTATTATAATTCATTCATACGAGGAGGGATCAAAAAGTAGTGAGAAAGAGAATATAATTACTATTGATAACTTAATAATTTATTTTTCTACATAGTCTCCGAGTCTCTCTACACACCGAGTCCAGCGCTTTTCCAAGGCTTCAATCCCTTTAAAAAAAAAGATTTGTCTTGGTCCTGCAAAAAGCTCTCCACGGCATCCATCACCTCGTTATCGTCTTCGTACCTGTTTCCCCTAGAGTATTCTTTCAATTTGGGGAACATATAAAAATCGCTAGGCGCCAGATCTGGTGAATAAGGGGGGTGGTCAACCAATTCGAAGCCAGCTTGCTGAATTGCAGCCATCGCAACTGTCGACCTGTGCGCGGGTGCGTTGTCGTGATGAAACAGCACGCCCCTTCGAAGTTTCCCCCTCCTTTTCTCTTTGATGGCATTCCTCAACTTGGGAATTAAAGCTGCATAATATTGGCCTGTAATAGTGGTTCCACTCTCCAGGTAATCAATCAACAATATCCCTTCTGAGTCCCAAAATATTGAGGCCATAACCTTGCCAGTCGATGCCACGGCACGAAACTTCTTCGGGGTCGGTGATGATGGCCGTTTCCATTTCGAAGATTGCTGTTTTATCCCGGGATCAAAATGATGGACCCATGTTTCGTCCATTGTTACGAAACGAGACAAAAAGTTTTCAGAATCTTCTTGAAGCTTGTCCAACAATATCTTCGAAATGTCAAGTCGATTTTGTTTCTGACTGCCGGTTAACATTCTCGGCACCCATCTTGCGGAGACTTTTCTCATATTCAAAGATTGTTTCAATATGGATTGAATAAGTACTTCCATATGAAATGCCCGTTTCTGGAATTAAGTATCGGATGGTAACTCTTTGATCGCTCAATACAATTTTCTCGACTTTCGCAACATTTTCTTGCGTATAAGTTTTTAGACTGACATGGTCAACAACTATTATTTAGATTTAAAACGGGATATTTACCATGTTTACTATTTGTTTTGAGTTTCCGATATTTCGGCACTGTTGCAAGCGCCATGATCACGGATGAACTGAAGAAATTGCGGGTGGATGTTTATGAGCAGACAAAACGGTCTACCCTCCTTCTCGTTCGTTTTTTGCGTCGACACCACTACTATTGTTACTCGTCTCACTCACAACACGATTTTGTTCCCGACACACAAAACTCACTGTATCCGCTCGCGAACTAGTTTCCGTGCTTTTTCGGTTTTTACGTATATAATTGAATCACTGGGTTCCAGGCCCTCGAAAGTTAAAACCCATCCTCACGATTGAAATTTTTATAGTTCGTGATTTCGATCGCTTCTCGAACCAATCTCGGTATGTAGTGGCGTTCTGTCGAGATGACCTGAGGGTTATGTAACTCGATCCAACATCTGTTGGAATCGGGTCCTAACCCCTGGTCGTGTTAATGAAAATACCTTCGCAAATAATGCATTACTTTAAAATCAAATTTGATTTCCATAAAAAAGGTTATAATGACTAAACCTTAAAAGATAAATATATGCTCTCGCGGACTTATTTTAGAACTTTTTATCAGGAATTATTGCGTAGTAAGTAGAGATGTGCCGTTGCCGGCAATATTGCCCAAGGTGGGAATTTAGGTGGAAATATTGCCGGCAATATTGCCGGGAGTGGAAATATTTGGGAATATTGCTTAATTTTGGGTCAAAGTGAGTGCAGAAACTATGTACAACACTTAAAATTAGCATTTACAGACCATGACCTACATTATATACAAAAAAAACATTGTTTTGGGTAAAATTGCCAAAATTGCCGGCAGTTTTTGGGAATATTCCCGGTATTTTACCGGCAATATTGCCCATTGTTGCCGCACACGACAGTGAATATAAGAAATTACACGTACGTTTTAAGACAGGAATGGACGATCATTGTTTAATGAATAAATCTATACTAATATTATAAAGAGGTAACATTTGTTTGTAAGTTTGTATGTTTGTAAGTTTGTATGTAGGGGGTAATCTCCGGAAGTAATGAATCGATTTAAAAAATTGTTTCACTGGTAGAAAGCTACATTATCCGTGAGTGCTATAGGCTATAAATTATAAAGATATCATACAAATTAGCCGAAATACTACCCAACGAAGTGGGCACGGGTCAGCTAGTATTTAATAAAAAGGCATAAATTCGAATAATTTATTTTAATGTTGTAGTTTAATCTAGTCAACGAATGCTCAAAGCATAGAAGGAAATTCTAAAAACACATTTTTTATTACGTTACTTTGTTTGGACTAGTTAGGAGGTGAACACATCAAAAGTCCCCTGTCTCTCAACCATGAGCTCTGGGGGGGGGGGGGGTTGAAGGTACCATTTTTTTTGGTTTTTCGCTTACATCTCGGAAAACCATGCGCTCTAGCAGCATAGCGTGTGTGAACATAATAAAAGCTAAATAAATTTTACCTAAGTTTTACTCAGTAAGTAAGCATTTCAATATCTTGTTAGTTTTCGAGTTTTTATCATTTTTAGTTTTTCGCGTTTGGAAAGTTGTATTTGATATCGCCATTGATCCAGAAAGCAGTAGCAGTTGATTCAGACCCTCCCTTCACCACCCGCGATGAAAAGAGCCTGCATGCTGCATCTTGAGGTGATATGGGCCTCCAGATAAAGGGGTCTCTCTCAATGTCCGCAAGTATAGGTAGTTCTTAAATTCGGTGACCACCATCAAGCTTGATATCTCTTGTCTTCCTCCACCGAGGGAGCAGTAAAAATTAGCTTAGAAACTCATTTTAAATTATACTAGGTACTTATACAGACTAGGTAGGACTGTACTATGTAGGAGGAAATCCGCACACATAAGAGATGCGGAAAAACAATCTTTGGAAACTTTAGTTCTTTTTTATGCAAACAATTTTCGTATGGGTATTAGGTAGGTATTAATTTTTGGTCAAGTGTGAGTTGCCCATAAAAATAAAGGGAGGAGTAGGTACTACAGGGATAGCCTGAAAAGACTGCTGCTGCTTTCTGGATTTATGGCAATATTAAATAAGATTTTACGAATGCAAAAAGGTAAAAATGGTTTTTCGAAAACTATGCAAGATATTGAAATGGTTCCTAAATAAAACTTATAGGAAATTTATTTAGTTCAAACAAAGTTACGTAGTCCAAAATCGCGTTCCAAGAATTTCCCTCTATAACTGTTCGTTGAGTGGGCTATCAGTTTTTCATGCAAAATTACATAAAAAAAACAACGAGTAGGTATACAGCTTGGCCAGAACGGATTGAAACGGAACTAATCTTTTTGTTTCTGACAACGTTTTAAAATCTTTGATATTTGATGTAAACAAAGACCGCAGGTTTGTTAGATTTATTATTGTGCCATAAAACTAACGTAATAAGTGAAAAAAAAATCATTCAAAGTGCTGGTAGCGAGAAGACAGTGGCAACTTCCGGTTTTCTACAGTTTTTTGCCAAGCTGTAATTACCTATACAATATGGAAATAAAAAAAGTATAAATCTCTATCAAAACCACAAATAATCAACAAAAATAACATTATTTTAATGCACTTGTTTCGGTAATTCTTACATAATCAGTAAATCACCGTTTAGAGTAACAACTTAGTAGTTTTTAAAAGGCAAACTTTAATGCCACAACGCATTATCTACAGTAATATAAACTGCACCTGCAGTAATAATAAGATAGACTGGTATTATCTGACTGGCAACATTGGCAATATTGCCAAAGTTGCCGGCAATTTTGGTAATTTACCGGCAGTGGCAACATTGGGAATATTGCCGGCAGTGGGAATATTGCCATCAGGCACATCACTAGTAGTAAGTACATCATTTTTGCGTATCTTTAACCGTTTACGCAGCGCACGCAACGGAAGCTCTCGAAATTGAATACATTTTCCCGATTTTGAAACATTTCTTTTTACTGCTCCGCTCCTATTGGTGTTAGCGTGATGTTATATAGCCTATAGCCTTCCTCGATAAATGGTCTATTTAACACAAAAAGAATTTTCCAATTCCAACCAGTAGTTCCTGAGATTAGTGCATTCAAACAAACAAACAAACTCTTCAGCTTTATAATATTAGTATAGATTAGAGAAGAAGAAATCATAATGAAGGATGTGACGGGATGGCTAGTGGCTTAGCAGGCTTGCTAAAAGGCTTTTGGCATTAGCTGGCTGGCTATGGCGGTCCGGCCAAGGCTGCGGTTAACTGGCTATGGCGGTCCGGCCAAGGCTGGGCTGCAGAGGCGATATCTTGCCTAGGCGTTAGATTCTAGCTGGCTGCTGTTAACTGGCTATGGCTGACTGGCCAAGGCTGAGCTGCAAGGCGTGCGTTACAAATTATAATCTACCGTAAGGCGCTCCACCCACTGCACCGCGCGCTGATTTGATACTGTAAAGACGTTTGCACGATGGATCTCGATGTAGACAAATTTATATAATTATTAAATTGAGCAACGCCCCGCAATTTGGGATATGAAAAGCAAAGAATACCTATAGTGAATTTTTTAATAAATAATCAAAAGATACAGTTGACATACGTGTGTAGCTAAAGAATTTATCTTCATCTAATATATATAAATCTCGTGTCACAATGTTTGTCCTCAATGGACTCCTAAACCACTTTACCGATTATTATAAAATTCGCATACCATGTGCAGTTCGATCCAACTTGAGAGATAGGATAGTTTAAATCTCAAATTGTAGTCGCAATTTTAATAATATTATAAAGATTGCACCCGTGCGGAGCCGGGGCGGGTCGCTAGTATTTTTATAAGTCTTTGTAATTCAGTGCAAATGATCAGTTTATAGAACGCGAACGTAAATAGGGATGTATCCAAAATCTTCTATGGACGCAGTGTCTTTTAATTCTTGTATTCAAAAACCAAAATGTCAATACAACTGCAACATCTTGTAATTGAATAAGTTCGTCAATTCTCCACGACGATCGACAACACAGTGAACACATGAGTTTATTTATCGCGAGGTCGTCGTAATCTGCATCACTGCGCGGGGGAGCAGATTACACCGCTTAGTAAGGCAGATCTGCGCGTCCGTCGCGGCGCGCGTTAGTGTCTAAACACACTATGCCGAGGATCGTGTATTCCCGTTCGTCCACTCGACTTCGTCCCCCTAGTGGGACGAACGGGAATTCGTTATTTACTTTCCCGATGGTCCCACTAAATTTTTTGAGTGGACGAACGGGAATAATTTATTAATTCGTTTTTGTAGTTCTATTGGTCCCACCAAATAATATAAGACTGGTGGTTTTAATTGGTAAAAAAAAAGGAATATGAGATAATATAAGGAAAAGAATAATATAGCGCTTGTCGAGAACGAAGTGGAGTAAAGGACAAGCAAACTACGAAACAACGAATAAACATATTTCTGCACAAATCTTTTTAGTGGGACGAATGGCACTAATCGAAGAACATATTCCCGTTCGTCCCCTCTTGAATTAGGAGTGGGACGATCGGGAACAAATTAAATATTATTTTTGTAAATTCCCGTTCGTCCCACTAGTGGGACGAAGTCGAGTGGACGAACGGGAATACACCCCGAGGATACGCGACGGAAGTTCGGCATGATTACCCCCTGCAATGCTATTTGAATTAGGCATCGTTCACACCAAACGTATTGTCCGCCGCTGACTGACTATGAGCACGCGTTACGCAGTTTATCGCTTTTCAATATATTATATTTAACTTCTTGTTCACACCGAACCGACCGACTATACGCAGACCGACCGACCAGAAAAAGAGCACACTCACAGTCGGCGGCAGACAATACGTTTGGTGTGAACGATGCCTTACTGGCGACACATTATGCCGAAATTACGTTGCGTTATAGCGTACAACCGAACTTCAGTCGGGCGTAAGTTCAGCGGAAATTCGGCGGCAACGTATTCTGTAGAACACACATTATACGCGACCGAAGTTCGGTTCTCTGCAATTGCTATTACTGTAAAATAGTCCATTTTTCGGGTTTCGCACCTCAAAAGTAATAACGGAACCCTAACAGGATCACTTTATTTTGCATTTGTCTGTCCGGCTGTTTAGATAACATTTGACACGACGCCACGACAGCGCTCGAAACACTGAATATACACACAAAATTGCGCAACTGAATTTCTGCCGCGTAAGTTCGGCACTTATGGTGTGTCATATCAGCCGAATACGTTGGAACGTAAAATTAGCCGCGGAACTTCGGTCGCGTACGTTCGGCATAGTGTGTTTAGACACTTATCTGTCGCTCCGTGCACCGCGGCGGGCGGGACGCGTCTTCAGTGGGTGAACCGCCTTTTTTTTTTTTAGGACGGAAGATTTCGATTTTTCAGTGATCTCAAACTTTTTTTGATGGTGTAAGCTCAAATGATGTAAACATACTAATTAATATTATTTATTTTACAGGAGTATACGGGTGAAGACGACAGTGATTTGTATTTGGAGGAGCGCTTGTTTGCTCTTCGTCAAGCACAGGAGGAGAAACGAAGAGTACAGTTATCGGTGCCAGGCATTCTCAATCCTCACGAGTTGCCTGAAGAAATGCAAGATTAATTGTAGTAACAACTTTAGAAATGGTGGCAGTTCACAATATAATGTGTATTAAAGTCTATGTCTATATTTGTATGTCTGAGGGTAATATTATATTCTCATAATAATGTTATGAATCATCTTAATACTTATACCAAGCTGAAATAATGCAGTCATAAATTGTATTAATTATTTTTTGACATTCAGTGTCCTTCCTAATGCTCTCGAAAGTTTCGTCGAGGTCTTTTAAAGCCTGCTCTACACTACTCGCGAAGTTGCCTCGACGAAGTACTCGTCGAAGTTGATCGAAGTCCCGAAGTATGTGACTACACTGCTCGCGAAGTTGCCTGTGTCATCATTGTGCCCTTTGACTCGGTCTCAAATACCGACACAAATGGAAGTCGCCCGAAGCGAGCCGAAGTTGCACGAAGCGAAGGGAAGTGCTCTTCTACGCTATCGTATTCGGTCAACTTCGACCAACTTCGCGAGTAGTGTAGAGCAGGCTTAAGAATAATTATTATAATTAATAATAGTAAGATAATTAGTTGACGTTTCATAGATCGCCGGGTTGCTCAGCTCAACCACGGCTAGCATTATTTTGCCGTAATAAAATACTTGTAGGTTTAATAGGTACTTAATTTTAAGTTTTACCGTTACGTTTAAATATTTGTGATGCATAACATTTTTCTTATTTATTAATAAAGTATGTATTTTTTTTATTCAGATAGTTAATTTGCTAGGTTTCATAATACATAATATTTGAGTTTTAACATGCGGACTTTTGAAGGTTGGCTAAGCTAGGCATATTTTGTGGACTGTTACCATTTATACTGGTCTTTATCTTGTGCCTATAAAATGATACCTTATTATGACAGTTTGTACAGAGGACCGCTTGGAACAATGCGAGATGATGAATGCAAGTGAAAAGGACAGAAACCTTTTCTTTAGAGGTATCTTTTGCAAGCACAAGGCTGTTTTGGGCCTTTAATAATAATAGGCAGGAAATCATGCATCCATTTACATTGCTAGTGAGGAAGTAGGATATTTCTATGTTTTTAAGTAATCTTCAAAATGTAGGTAATGAAATCTCTGTGATGGAAACCAGTGTCGGAATTTCAACATAATGTACTACAGAATCTGAGTATTACTGTGTAGATTCTAGGCGAACTTTATAAAGTGACTTGCTGTTAGTAATATTTTTATGTTTTGTTTAATGTTGTCGAAACTAATTTGGTAATGGTTTGGGAATCTAAACATTCAAGGTAAGGTTTCCGAATGCATTTTGGGTCCGATTATCTGTCAGTCTTTCAATTTTGTGTTTCAAATAAACCATTAAATATGAAAGTGTTTTTGTGTTTATTAGAGACGCGCTCTCTACAAGGTATTCGCCTGTAATGGTTATAAAGTGTTAATAGGCTATCTGACAACATTAAAATTTACGGCCAAAAAGCTGTGGATCCTAAATAGAGTGAAGCGGTACTTCACGCCTGGACAGCTTTGAACTCTTCACCACCTTTGGGATGGCACAGCCAAATACCAACTTGCCGCTCTTTTGATTTAGTGGAACGCAGAGCTAAGAGGCACAATGGCAACGTAAAATTGGTGAATGCCAAGTTTCATAGCTTGACTCATCGTCGCAAGCTTGCCTGCCTGTCGGTCTTCTACAGATTGTACTTCGGAGAATGTGCCCAAGAACTCCACGAACTCATCCCACCAGCCCACTTCTATCATCGCACATATCTAGACGTACGCTAAATTATCATCCTAACCTTATTGCTATTCCTCCAATTCACAGTAAGCGTTTCCAAACGTCTTTTATAATGCGAACAGCGAAAGAGTGCCTGCGTCTGTGTTCGAATCCATTCAACCCTAATCTCTTCGAAGTAAGAGTGAACGCTTCTTCTGGGTAAGCTCGCTCCATCGTCGACCTTGTCTTTGTCACCTGACCAAGACTAAGGGTCAAGAGCAAACTCAACGTAGATAAAAAAAGTATACTACCACAAATTATTGTAGTCATCAGATAATACGCGGCATAGAGGCTAAGCGATAAAGCGATCGACTGCTGCGCAGCGTGTCGCGGGTTCGAACCCCATGATCTACTACTGGTAGTAGTTCCGGGTCTGGGTAGTTTGTGTATGTGAGTTTTTGTTTGTAAACGCACCCACGATACAGTTTTTGGCGGTGTTTTGGAAATTCAAACTCTAACATTGATTCGTAATACAGTAAATCTCCCAGAAATATCAACACATAGTGAGCTTTTTTTTTAAATTAGCTGTACAAAGCTTGGCAAAAAAATATTAAAAAAAAAAACCTAAAACCCGACTGCGTAAAAAAACTAAAAAGAAAGAAACAAGCCCAGTAAATTAGAATTCAGTCATTCACACTCACAGTCGGGGCCCATTCAAATTATACCAATCAAATCTTCCCAAGGGGCCCCGACTGTGAGTGTGAATGAGTGAATTCTAAACTACTGGGCTTGTTTTTTCTTTCTTTTTAGTTTTTTTACGCAGTCGGGTTTTTTGTTTTTTTTTTTAAATACCTATTTATTTTATTTTACTATTTTTAGTTCTTGTTAGCATTTATCAGTCCAAATTAAATTGAAACATATAAGTTAAATATATTTTGGTAAACTATTTTTAAAATCCTTTAATTTGATACCCCACTTGATAGAATGCGAGAGATTAAAAAAAAATATTTTTAGTTCGGAACCCTTTGCACGCGAGTTCGACTCGCACTTGGCCAATTTATGTACCCAGTAACACTCACGTTTAAGACGAATCTAACGACACCTCTCAAGTTAAAATCCATCAAGCCGTTTAGGCTGCAGAGCAACACAAAGAAATATACATACATACATACATACCCTCGAAAAACATAACCCTCCTGGCGCAGTCGGGTAATAACCCTCCTGGCGCAGTCGGTGAGTCGGGTAAAAACAGTAGAAAACCGGAAGTCGCCACGTGTGCTCTCGCTACCAGCACTTTGAATGATTTTTAACCGACTTCAAAAAAAGGAGGAGGTTCTCAATTCGGTCGGTATGTTTTTTTTTATTTTATTTGTTTTCACTTATTACGTTAGTTTTATGGCACAATAATAAATCTAACAAACCTGCGTTATTTGTTTATATCAAATATCAAAGATTTTAAAACGTCAGCAAACAAAAAGATTAGTTCCGTTTCAATTCGTTCTAGCCAAGCTGTACTGTGCCACTGCTGGGCAAAAAAGGCATTCCTTCCAACGTTTACGGCTTTGCGCCACCTCTTTTCAATTCTCAAGGAAGACATCCAGTTCATCCCGCACTTTTGTAAAAAAAAAGTAGTGCGTAAGCAATATCCGAATTCTGTCCGTGATTATTTTTCACGGGTTCGGATCGGACGTAGTGCGTAAACGCCCTGAGGAGTGTCTGCTTTAGCCGCCATCTTACTTAGTCTTCAAAGAAGACTCGGCCCAGAACCCAACAAAGATGAACTACAATTTTATAAGTACACATAGCAGTAAAAAGGAAAACAATGGGGATGGCAACTTTATCAAAATATGATTCGCGGCAATAACGAGTATAATTTTAAATATAAAAATTATCAAAACATTCGCTCCATCATTCAGATAGAACAGGTGTAAATTGTTAAAATCTCCGAAATTTAACTTACATGCACATTTTCTATGTGAGAGCTGATGGAGCGAATGTTTTGATAATTCTTGTATTTAAAATTATACTTGTTATTGCCGCGAATCATATTTTGATAAAGTTACAAATGTCACTGGCCTGCAAATTGCAAAAAACGTAAGAAAATTTGTATTTCGCGGGCTGGTCTGGTTGGAGCATTCACCATGACAAAAATGTCTAAGAGCAGATAAAGACCACAAAATTCCACAACAAATGGTATTTGTACATATTCTGTACGTCTTATAGATACAAAGTTACAAGAGAAAGAAAGTGTAACATTTATAAAAAATCGACGAATACAGCTTGGCAAAAAACAGTAGAAAACCGGAAGTCACCATTGTACTCTCGCTACCAGCACTTTGAATGATTTCATTTTATTTATTTTCACTTAGTACGTTAGTTTTATGGCACAATAATAAATCTAACACACCTGCGTCTTTGTTTACATCAATCAAAGCTAAAAGTTGTCAGCAAACAAAAAGATTAGTTCCGTTTCAAGACGTTCTGGCCAAGCTGTACTATACCCAAAAATCGTTGTTTTAGTATTACCAAAAATCGTTGTAACACTTGTTTTATTGATTTAGTTGAATAAGTATACAGTAGAAAGATTCAAGTAAATCGATTGAGTTTTAATTCATTTTCAAATGTATAATACTTCCATCCCATCCATTTTTTTTTTCATAAATACAGCATTTTTTTCTACGGCAATTTCAAATCATTGGGGATGGCAACTCAAAGCTAATCGTAGATGTCGCTGCGATAGTTGGTCCCTACGTCAGATTACTGTCTACCTTGTACAAAAAACAAACAACATCTATTGTTATAAAAATTGAGTATAAATACAAAACAAATATGGAAAATTTATTCGTCAATGCATAGTGCATATACTAAAAGAAGAATTAAGACGCCGCGGTGCATCTACAAGAGGAAAAAAAGTGATTTAATTGAGTGCTAATACATTTGATTTTACCGTAATAAATCCACAATTACTTGTAGTTGAGGTTTCAATTTTTGAGTTTAGGTATGTTTTACTTGTCCTCTCCTATAACAAGAATATAATGCTGCTTCTGACTTTCTATTTTGATAAAAAATATCATAATGTTTTAAGTCAGTAATTTTACCCCTTTTTTCTATTTAGATTCGAGAAATAATACAATATAAATATTTAATTTCTTAACACTACAACTATCACAAAACTCGTTCCAGGTGATAATTCTTCCGCCAGACGAACCATTTCATGATTTATAGAGCGATGCAATACTGGTACTTAAACCTCCAATAGAAAAGTAGATAATTATTTTGAAAAGTGTATTCGATTGTTTGGTTATGGTATAATCATAGAATTTCATTAATAAACTCAACTAACGGCCTGTTTCAGCTTCGCAAGGCTGGATATTTGTTTATTATATAGCTTTTCCTTAGTTACAATTCAATTTTTGTTCTCAAGGCAGTCACAGCAGCTACCCATTATTTCTTGATAGTGTGAATTGTCGGAAATTTGTACAGCTTGGCCAGAACGGATTGAAACGGAACTAAAATTTTTATTTCTGACAGCGTTTCAAAATCTTTAATATTTGATGTAAACAAAGACCGCAGGTTTGTTAGATATATTATTGTGCCATAAAACTAACGTAATAAGTGAAAAATAATAAAATAAAATCATTCAAAGTGCTGGTAGCGCGAAGAAAGTAGCGACTTCCGGTTTTCTACATTTTTATGTCAAGCTATATGTTCCATCATTTTTACGGTTACGCTCACAACTCGTCTCATTAGCTATTTCGTCTCTTCGTATAACCTACAAGTAGTTGTTCTGAGGTTGGCTGTTTGTTTAAGCCAGTTTAAATGTCAGCTTATTACACAACATCTAGTCATTTTACATCAATAAATCGTTTTTTTTTCAGAAAATTCTTTTGATTTGACAGTTTTTTGGGACCAAACTGTCACTTGTCACTTTGACACTTGCCTTCCCCATTTTTTACGATCGCAACCACAGATCGCAACACTGCTCTATGCTATAAGTCTATGGATCTATGACATACAGTATTTTATTTAAAAAAAGTCTCTGTAGATCTATGGAATTGAAAGATAAAAAAATCCAAGACGTAGGGAATGGTGAGTTTTTCTTTGATAGAAAATAACAAGCAATAACGAAGCAATATTCAGTTATTCAGTATGGCAGAAACTGATAGTCTCAGTCCTTCTAACAATCCTCCTGGCGAAGCGTCCACCGATAACAATTTAGTTGAGGCAAATGGATCTTCTGAAGATGCAGTCGATGTAAGTATATTTAATTCGAATTAAATATGATAATTATAAACGCAACGGCAAGAGTCACTTCTTTACACTTGGTCCTGGTCGGGACTCCTGGGTGTCGATTGTAGAGAAAAATATATTATCATGATCATAAAAATAACCTGTAAAAAACAATTTAGGTCAAGTTCAATTTAATAAAAACCATAAACATAATCACTATTGTTTTAGATCAATGCCCAGATTGATGAACAACGGCGCAGAATGCAACCAACGAAGATGGAATCGTTTTTTGCTATCACAAAGTCATTGATAATAAGAGCACTAGTAGTCTATTTTATCACGACCATGTTCCGCCAGCCATCCGCGCCTAAGATAGATACAAGCAATCCTGCTTCTGCAGCACCCCGAGTTCCAGCCACTAATATGTTTTCTAATGGCACAGTATTAGACATGTATTGTTATTTATCAGAGAGTCAATTTTATCCTAATTTGGATGATTCAGATTTAATTTGGAAGCATACTGGAATTGTTTATGGTGATTGGCAGGGAGGCCCTCTTAATGATGGTTCTTTCACACACTCTACCAGTATTAAACCTTCAGAGGAATTAAAGAATAATGGATCTATTTATCTTCATGTATTCATAGTAAAGACAGGCAAATCACCTGATCCTAAAAATAAGAAAGACTATGGTGGACCTTATATTACATATGGAAAAAAACAGCTGAACAAGTACAAAAAATTACGTTATATGAAAACACACAACTTATTAACAGGGCAAACTGAAAAATCTGCTGAAGAAATAATAAAAGCAGAGACACTAAAAGAGGAAATAGTATCACATTGGCATCCTAATTTGACTATCAATCTGGTGACTGATCAAACTAACTGGATGCAAGGAAGTGTTCCGCCTCCATTAGATGAGTTTATATTCTTTTTGCCAGATGGAAAGGAATATAAACCTGCCGTTTTCTTAAATGACTATTGGAATATGATGCGTGACTATGTACCAATTAACAAGACCTCTGATACCCTAAACCTTGAGCTAACATTTCAGCCACTGAGTCTTTTTAAATGGCAGTTGTATACAGCTCAAGCAATGAGAGACAAGTTGAGCATGTTCTCAGCACTGGGAGCTGAAGAGCAAGATGAGGAGCAGGACACCGTGAAAGAGTTACTTCTTGATACATCTCCATACTTGCTTGGACTCACTATTAGTGTGTCCATTTTACACTCAATATTTGAGTTACTTGCTTTCAAAAATGACATTCAGTTTTGGAACAACAGGCAGTCTCTTGAAGGTCTTTCTGTGAGATCAGTCTTTTTTAATGTTTTCCAATCCACTGTGGTGTTGCTCTATGTACTAGACAATGAAACTAATGTCATGGTCAGAATTTCATGCTTCATTGGTTTACTTATTGAGGTATGGAAAATTAACAAAGTTATGGATGTAAAGATAAATAGAGAGGAACGCATATTTGGGATACCAAAACTTAGTTTCACTGATAAAGGATCTTATATTGAATCCAGTACAAAGCAGTATGACATATTAGCATTCCGCTACCTGAGCTGGGCTTGTTTCCCTCTCCTAATTGGATATGGTGTGTACTCTTTGTTATACCAGGAACACAAAGGATGGTATTCCTTCATCTTGAATATGTTGTATGGATATCTATTGACTTTTGGATTCATCATGATGACACCCCAACTGTTCATTAATTATAAGTTGAAATCTGTAGCACATCTACCCTGGCGAATGATGACATACAAGTTCCTTAATACCTTTATAGATGACATCTTTGCATTTGTTATCAAAATGCCCACAATGTATCGTTTGGGCTGCTTTAGAGATGGTAAGTGTTCATTGCCTAAAAGTTTAATAATTTTTCAAAATTTATGTTAAATGGACAATAAATAATAATAAATGTATTATTTATTACAGACATAGTATTTTTCATCTTCTTGTATCAGCGCTGGATCTACAAAGTTGACCACAAGCGTGTCAATGAATTTGGTTTCTCTGGTGAAATGGAACAACAGCAGAAACAAGTGAAGAATGGCACCTCCCTTCCAGCTATTACAGAATCAGAACAACAACCTGGGGATAAGAAAAATGATTAATTTAATTTATTTTATTTTAGTTAAGTCTCCTTGAAGACAATCACTTATTACTTATTTTGAGAATTTGATATACTTCAATCAGGGAGCAGAGTACTGGATAGTGTTGTACCAGATGCAGTGGACAAGCTCTTAAAATGGATGTGAGTAGATATTGTAGAGTATAAATTCCAGATACGAAACACAAGTAAAATGCCAAAAAATGAGTAATTAAATATATTTCAATATTCTCACAATTTTGAGGTAACCTATTTGATTGCTTTGTTCATGGTTGGATGGCATCATAGCATAGCATGATAGGTGATAGTAAAAATGTGGCTTACATTTCATATTGATTAAGCCATTGAAGTGCATTATAGACCATTATATATCTAAATTGTATACAACAAGCTGATGGTAAATATAATTATGTTTTTGTGCAAAAATTAATTACAGAGTTGCCTCTTAATTCTCAAATGTGTATTTTAAAGTGAAGTTATTTGTTTGTTGTTTAACCCTTAATTTGGCAAGACCAAAAAAGTTGTAGTAGAAAGTTGGCGTTAATATATTGTGTTAATATGCATTCAAACCTTTCGGGAAAAATAATAAAAAAAATATTACATGAAGGGTTTCCTGAAAACACAACGTTAAGTATACTCAACAAAATCCTATGGCTAAAGAATTAATAAAATAATATATAAATAAAAAAAAATAAAAAATAAAAAATAAAAAAGCCTTTTATTTCCTCTACAACTACTTTTAAATATTAAATTACACAGTGTTTGAGAATGCAAGTTTTTGAAAATATAACTATAGTTAAAAATTATTTATTCATTCTGATATTATTGAGGAACCCCTTTCAGGTGAAGGCCTCTTCCAAAGATAGCCATTTCGTCTTATCTTCAGCAATTTTTTGCCATTGTGGTCCAGCGATTTTTTTGATGTCGTCCTCCCATCGTGTGTGTGGTCTTCCTTTGTGTCGTTTGCCTTGTGGGCCTTTCCATGCGGTAACTGTTTTGGTCCAACGATGGTCTTTAAACCTGACCACGTGTCCAGCCCATTTCCATTTTAATTTTTTTGCATGAGTAAGAGCGTCGATTGCTTTTGTTGTCGATCTTATTTTTGTGTGTCTTATTTTATGGATTTTCTTTAAATGTAACATACTGCGTTCCATTCCCCTTTGGCATGTGGTTATTTTGTTTTGTATTTGATTTGTAAATTTCCAGGTTTGGCACGCATATGTCAGGCATGGAATAAGACATGTGTCCATAACTTTCTTCTTTAGCTGTACAGGCATATCGCTTTTAAACACTTCTTTAAAGCCCCAGTATTTATTCCACGTGTTTTTGATTCTCCTCTCTACTTCTAACACGTTGTTGTTTCTATTAAAGCTGATTTGCTTACCTAAATATATATAATTGTTTACATATTCTATAGTTTCACTACCTATTTTTATATTTCTTTTTATGTGGTTCGTCATAGTTTTGGTTTTTGTTATATTCATTTCGAGTCCTACAAGTCGACTAGCTTCGTTCAGATCTGCAATCATGAGCTGTAGTTGAGAGCATGTTTCAGACAGTAAGACTAAATCATCAGCAAATCTAAGGTGACTTAAGTAATTTCCTTGAATAAGTAAGCCCTGTTTCTTCCAGTTCAGTTTATTTATGATGCTTTCTAGAACGGCAATAAAAAGTGTAGGCGAAAGGGGGTCTCCTTGTCTTACACCTCTTTCCAATGCAAAGCTTGGTCCGATAGAATCTAGCTTGACTCTACTAGTGCATTTATTGTAAATATTTCTTAAAATCTCAATGTAATCTGATTCTACGCCTTGGTTTTTCAGCGTTTCCCATATAGTTGGGTGTAAGACAGTGTCGAAAGCTTTACGGTAATCAATGAACGCAATGTACAGTGATCTTTGATGCTCTTGGTATTTTTCAATTACGAGTTCTAGGGTGTGAATATGGTCTATTGTGGAAAAACCTTTCCTGAAACCTGCTTGTTCGATGGGTTGTTTTTGTTCAAGTGCTGTACTCATTCTTTTGTTTAAAATGGTAGAAAAGAGCTTATATAGGGTGGGCAGCAAGCTTATGGGCCTGTAGTTGCCAATGTTTTTGGGGTCGCCTTTTTTATATATCAGTATAATGTTAGATTCAGACCATTGTGTGGGTGTTTCAAAGGTTTCCAGTATCATATTGAACAGATTTGCTAGTGGCCTGGCTAACATGGCCTGTGCAGTTTTTAAGGCATCATTCGTAATATTGTCGGACCCTGGGCTTTTGTCTGATTTTAATTTTCGTATTGCCTCTATGATTTCATCACATTTTATAGGTTCTGGATGGTGAGTAGGGCTTATATAGACGTCGTTTTGGTTAATGGTAGCGCTGGACTTGCCTACATCACTATATAAGTCTTTGTAAAAATCTGTTGCAATTTTTATAATCTCGTTTCGACTGTATTTAGTTTCACCTGAGTCTTTTAATCCTTCAATCCATGCTTTCTTAGTTTGTAGTTCTTTATATCCTTTTTTTAAGCTTCCTTTAAGTTCGAGGTGTTTTTTAATGACTGACAATCTGTTTGCCTTGTAGTCCATTTTTATGTACTTGCTTATAAGTTTATAAAGAGCTTTAAGTTCATTCTTCATTGATCGAGTTTTATTGTTAGTTTTATGCAGATCTTGTCTTCTTTTAATGAGGTTTTTTGTACGTATGGATAACACATTATGATCTTTTGTGGTGTGTTTTGACTGTGCGCTGCGTAGACTTGTTTGGATACAGTTGATTAATTTATCATGATACTCCTGTACTGTTCCTTTTGAGCTCGAATCACGTAGAGCAGGCAAGGTATCTGTTAGCGCCGTTTTAAATAGGGATATTTCTTCCTCGTTTTTCAATGTGCTATACTTATTGTTATTATATTTGGCTCTACTTTTAAAAGGTTTCGTAAGTACAATTGTTCCTCTAAGAGGTCTATGGTCAGATGAGAAGTTTATGCTCAGTGTTTCGACGTTTCGAAATATTTGTGGTCGGTTAGAAAGTATAAAATCTATTTCGTTCTTGTGTTGGTCGTTAGGAGAGCGCCATGTCCATTTTCGTTTGGAGTTTTTTTTGTAAAAGGTGTTCATGATCGCCAGTTTGTTTTCTAATGCAAAGTCTACAAGTCTTTGGCCTCTGGTGTTTCTTTGTCCATACCCGTTCTGTTTTGTAACTAGATATTCACTTCTATGTGGTTTCCCTATTTTGGCATTAAAATCGCCCATTAAAATGAAATCCTTGTAAGTTAACTCCATAGCTTTGTAGATAGATTCGTAGAAGGTTATAATTTCCTCTTCATTGGCCGCCTCTGTAGGTGCATAGGCCTGTATTATAGTCAGATTTTGACCTGGGAGATTCATTTGGAGTAGTGCCACTCGTTCGGAGATGCCAATATAACTCTCAAAATATTGTTTTAGGTATTTTTTGATCACGAAACCGACTCCATATCTTCCCGGTGTTTCACCTGTGTGGCATAGAATAAAATGTTGATGTTCTGCTATTTCGTTCCCAAGACGTCGTGCTTCAGATATGCCAATAATATCATATTTAACATTTTTTAGCGCGTCTGATAGTTCAATAACTCTTTCTTGAGATGATAGTGTCCTAACGTTGTAAGTTAGAATGTACAGATGGTTTGTGTCTAAATTTTTAGATTGTGGCGGTTTCGATGTAATTATCTTTGGAAGGTTTTGGTCATAATCCTCCACGGTGACCGGCCGGCTTGGAGGATGTTTTTTTGTGTTTGCAAGTTTTCTATGTGTTTCGTAGTCTTTTGTTTTGATTGTTGAGGTTGATTGGTTCCGGGTGTCGCATATTAGTTTTTTGGAGGATTTGATAATGAAGCTGATCTCACACGCTCTACATAGTTCAGTATATTTGGTCTGATTATTTCCTTAGTTTGGGTTTTAGGCGAGGTGTTGTTCGAGCTGGTCGATGTACTTTGGGTGTTACCTGTAATGACTTTCTTTTGTGGTGGTGTTGGTGGCTAAAGAATTACTATATATATAATATTGTATAATATATAAATAAAAAAAGGTTTACATGCAGTATTTTTATGTAGTAAGAAATTTTCACTTAGTTAACACCATAATTAACCATTAGTTTTGGCATAAATTTCGTCAAACAGATTGTCAGAAATGAAATCGATGAAATAATTGAATTCGTTCTTTCTACCGGGACCCTAGAGCTTTCGAAAGCTTCTGGATCTACTTCAGCACAATGAAGGAAACTTCCATGAGACCATTTAAACTTAATTACATTTTTTTCTTGGGTACAGGGGTCATCTGGATCAGGTTAAGTGGAGTGGAGTGGAGACAGAACACAGCCTTCTGTCTCCGACGATTTGCTAGTAGCTGTAGTACAGTTGATAGTGGCACAAAAGCCAAGATTTGTGTAAATTGTAGAGGAGAATCACTTACCTGACTGAGAATGCATCATTTCATTTGAAAAAGTGCTAGAACTGTCATTTCAATAAGTCTCACCATGCAGACTTGTTGAGTATACTCTACATAACAAGATTACTCACCATCGAATTTTGTTGAGTATACTTAACAATCAAGTTCACTGACTCCTCGTGTTGTTATCCAGGTGAAAAATGAATTTCTAATATTTTTAACGTATTGACCACACAATAAATAAATAGAAATAAGCAAAATATGTATCAAAACTAGACCAAAACCCAACAAAAATAAATATTTATCTTTATGGTTCACAGATGACGTTGTCTCGTTGTCTTTTCTGGTTCGCTACTGTCAAATAAAATATTGACAGGCCGGTAGAAACTTTTTCCTACTATAATTAACTATCATTGAAGTATTCCAAGCCTATAAAATTTGAAGTCACGGAAGAAAATTTGACATCTAGATTTTTTCAAATGTTATGTTGAGTATACTTAACGTTACCAAATTAAGGGTTAAACTGGGACACATAATATAATTTGATTATACATATATAATAAAACTAGCGGTTTCCATTTAAATGTTAAGACATCAGATTTTTTTAGGATGGCGCGTGATGGGACCATAAGTCACCCATTACTCGTCATCCTGCCCTATCTATGGTGGCCGGAAATCGTTTCCCGACGTTCGTTGCCGGGGGCGCTTCCCGCGGCGGCTGCGTCGTGAGGTGGAGGCTATCCTCTCCCTCACGCGTCTCGCGTACGTTTTCGTTATGACTGCTTCGCAAAAGGAGGTGACTGCTTCCCATTCCGTCTTGCCCCGACCAATGTCGGGCACGTGAGGTCGCCGCCTATCGCATTGCGTCTCCACTGTGTCCTTCGGGCGATCCACACAGTGTTGACACCCAGGCTTTTCTTCCTTTCGAATCAGACACAGGAACCTCCCAAAGCATCCGTGTACGGTGAGGACCTGCGTCAAGCGGAAGGTGAGGACGCAGTGACGTAAATCCGCAATTTTAACAAAAATTACGCAAATCTATGATAAGTCACTAAATCTATGAATTTTCAAACTATATTCTGGACACAGGCGGTTGTTTGTTTTCCACCGTTTTGAATGTTGGAACAAGATAAGTTTGTGGATCTTTTTTAAAGTTTAAAAACAAACCAGCCTACTGTACGAGGCCGACCCGCACACGAAGGATTCCGTACCATTATCAAAACTGCAAAAAAAAATATCTTTGTTGTTTGGGAGCCCCCCCTTTTAATGTTTGTAAGGAGGGAATATGTAACTTTAAATATATTCTGGGAATATTTCAAGCGGCTACCTGTTGTCTTTATCAATATCGAGCAAAAACTTCACGTTTGTTGTAAATTCTAAGTAATAGGATCCCGCTTTGCCCTTTAGGTACGGAACCCTAATTAAAAATTGAGGAAGATACTGATTTAAGGGATAATGTCAGAGGATAGGATACTGAAACGGCAAGTTTTTTTAAATTCAACGTGTGCTCGTAGCGTAGGTAAATATTAGTAACTAGCTGACCCGGCGAACTTCGTACCGCCTAACAGTCAATTCTTTTAGGTTTTCGGAATAGGACATGGTAATTCTTCATAGAAGAGCGAACGCAGTCAGCTCTAAAAGTAAAACGTTTCCGGAATTCAAGTTTTAATCTAAAAGTGAGATCAAATATTTGAAGTCTTTGTAGGTACCTACTTAAACCTAATCCTATAAGTTCTCAACTCCTATTTCAAAATTATTTTTGATATATTTTTTTGAATATTTTTTTGGGCCCTTGGCTTTAGCGCCGTTAGAGGATGGCGCCCGTGTGCATTGCATACTTTGCACATAATTATGGTAGCGGGGGCCCTGCGTAGCGCAGCTACATTGTGACAGCGCATCTTACTCGCACAGCTACATAGCGTAGCATCAATGGAAACGGTCACACAGTTTCGTGGCTCAGCTTTTACATCCTCGCAGCACAGCTACATAGCACATCTCTGGTGGAAAGGCACCCTAATGCGGTTTACATAATACATCTACTTACCAAGTTTCAACAGGATAGCTCTTATACTTTCGAAAAAAAAGTGGTTGTGATATACGGATGGACAGACAGACAAACATGACGAATCTATGAGGGTTCCGTTTTTTGCCATTTAGCCAAACCCTAGAGGAAACTTATAAAGAAAGTTGATAATAAATCCAAATTAATAAAAAACTTAAAATTATTTTCAAAAGTCACTAAAAATCACACTGAAAATTACAATTTCAGATTTTCTTATTTTACTTATTCAAAATTAAGTTTTACCTATTTTTATTTTAGAACTTTATGGTTTTTTTTTTGTCGTGGTAAAATTATTTAAATGAGTCTTCCCACCCAGGGCAGGGCGGGAGGGACTGTCAGACTCGTACTGACCAAAATCCACGGCGTCCTTCAATAGCCCTTTACGTTCCAGAGTCACGGTAATGAGATAAGTCCCGCGACCCCGGCAGGCTTTGGCCCTCTAGAGGGAAGCCCCGTCATCATGCTGACGCTTTTTGAGTCGCGAGGTCGTCTTCTATCGCCTGCGTGAGGACACGGCGGTGCTCTGCCCAAGCGGGGCAGTCCTGCACCGTATATGCTCCACCTGTCGTGTATACTCGTGTCCTCCGGGCGATCCTCGCAGTGGCGACACCCAAACGTTTCCTCCTTCCTCATCAGACACACCTCCCGAAACATCTGTATCCGAGAACTTTATGGTAAACGAAATTTCTTGTTTGATTTCCTGGCGAGTAAGCAAACAGTAAAAACCTGACCCGACAAACGTCGTTCTATCAGAAGTTATTGGTCTGTGGTAGTCTTACAATTACATGCTTATATTTTCTGGTCATGTCTGGTGATCCGACAGTCCTTTGCGCTTCACCTAAAGCGAAAGAAATCATTTGATAATTTAAACATCTCAAGGCCAAAAACAAAACAAAAAATTAGTAGTTTAAGAAAAGTCTGTTTATTTTTTCAATTTCTGCTGGAAATTGAAAAAAAAATCATTTAGCAAAAAAAGTATTCACAAAAAATACCATCCTGAGATTCGAACCTGTGCCCTAAATATATCGGTCTAATCGTATAACCTCTAGACCATCGACGTTGCTGTCAATGATCTACAAATAGACGTTCTTAATATGATACTTCAGTCGGAACGAAAAACAGATGACGAATAACATACATTATGCGTTTCATAACAGAAAGTTTAAAAAAAAAGAATATTTTAGTCCTTATTAACCTGGTCCTGATGGTTACAAACACAACAAAAAAAGAATTATCGAAATCGGTTCAGCCGTTCACACGTGATGCCGTGACAACGCGAAACGGGTTTCATTTTTATATATATAGATGACAATTCAATTTTGACGACTTTGGTTTATTTTTATTTATTTTTTGCTTTGGAAATGTGGTGCTGGAGGAGAATTCTTGCCATGTCCTGGAACCAATTTCGAACGTTTCGATAGTAAGCGAACTACGCGTCAAACAGGGTCTTTCTTCCATCGTTCAGACAGAGTCGTATCCTCACTTCGGACATGTTTCACAGCGAGGAGACTCGTCTGTGGAAAGCTTTGTGGTGCAGGGTAAAGTTAACGGTACGAGAGCTCGAGGCTGATCACCAATGCTGGAAAGAAATCCTCTCAAGCGAGAACTAATAGACATGATTTGTTTACCACTATGAATTATGACTAGGTATTATATCATAGTGATAAAGACGTCTATTATCAGATTGATTTTATTCATTTTTTTGTAAATTTTGAGAATTTAAATTAATTAAAAATATACAAACTTTTAATTTAACGTCATTAGTTTTTATTTTCTACAAGTTTTCAAATATTCTCTAAAGGCGCTCTCTCACAATTATCGTGGTCCAAATAAATGTGCGTGCCGCACAATGATCTCAGATCAACAAAACGTTTTTATTTGTTAAAAATTCTATATTATGATAGGGCATTACATACTGGTACTACTTTATTATGACGAGACTTTGATAAAATGATTGGAAAATATAGTAGAAAAACATATGAATACAGAATTATCTATAAATTTAAAAGAACAGGGTATGGTCGTAAGACTCGCCTACAGCCGAAATCGCTAAACGTAGAAACTTGGATTTTGGACAAAAGTTGCAGTCTACCATTTAGGGGGGCAAAAAGACAGGATTTTGTGAAAATCGTCTTCTAAAGGTGTGAATAGGGGTGAAAACTACTGTATGAAAAATCCTGTTCCTCGGGTTTATACATTTGAAACTAGTCATGAATAAGAACACAAGTAAATAAAAAAGATTAGCACTATTAGTTTTTTAAAACTACCCTCCATTAGTGATCTAGTCGATGTTAAAGTATGTATGGAAAAATCATAACGCGTGATCCGATTACTTTGAAAATCAGTATTTATATACGAAAACAGAAATTATTAAACACGTGTTTTTGGATTTTTCGAAAATCAGTGTCAATCAATCCCAAAGTTAGTGAAAAGGGGTATTCATGTTTAAAGGGAAGGATTTTAAAGCGCTAAACGTATAACCTGAATTTTGGATGGTAGTTGCAATTTATAATGTAGGTGAGCACCAAGAAAGGATTTCACCTTTAGAGGAGGTGACAATAGGCATTATAAGTTTTTTAAAACTACCCTCCAATGATACTCAAGACGATGTTAAAGTTTGTATAGGAAAATCATAAAGTGCTAACCGATGAATTTGAAACCCGGTTTATGGAAATTAGATAAAAAATAATCAAACACGTGTTTTTGGGTTTTTCAAAAATCGCCCCCTAAATTGGTGAAAAGGGGTGATTAAGTTTTAAGGGAAGGATTTTACTACGTGTAGTATTTTACAAATTTCTGGACCACTCCAGACACTGGCAACATGCATTTTTAAATAGTCCAAGAACCCATTTGCATACTTCATAAAACAGATTGCGGTCCTCATATTTTGAAAACGAAATTCCTTCTGCGACCTGCACTATAATGTAACGTTACAGATTCGAACATTCGAAGATAATAGAGCATCAAATTGCGCACTTTTATGTTACATTACAGGTGAATGCTCGCGGTGAGGGAGCGCCTTAAAACACGTAATTATATATGTATAATCAAATTGTGGCTAAGCGAAAACCCTATTTTAGGTGTCAAAATCATCTAACGAGTACAGAATCAGATGACGATACATGTACGATCCGAATTGACTCAAATTCAAAATTAACGCGAGCTTAGCCGCGGGCAAAAGCTATTAATGAGTTACAAAAGACATTTTCTTGTATAGCACTTATAAGTATTTATTTAATTTATTGTGTAAGAAGTTGTGGTTGTGTGATAAGTTTATTACCATATTTTTCTCAGATGATCTTTCGTTGCTTCTTTATTTTATTGTTATAATATATAGGAAACATTGTGTATGTGAATTATTGTATTCAGATAATGTCTCTATTAAGAATAGTCATATTGAAACATCGACACTTGTAAATAAGCCATACATTTTCCTTAGTACGACAAATCTATATTTACACACAAGACAAGAGTATAGTCAGGTGATGTGTAAGTTTGTCACTTTGTGTGAACTAGATAAACTGTTAACAGTGGAATTATCATGGACTGATAGTAGTTAGTGCCATGAAAATGATGAAATAGCATAATATATGTCTAACAAGGCTTAAAAAAAGTATTTTTTTTCAATACCTACTACCTATATAACTTGTGTTTGTAAAGTCATTTTCAAGAAATCAAAACTAAATACTTAACCTTTAATTTTTCTCTCAAACACAAATAACGCAATTAACATAGGCACCGTTATAATAATAGTTAAGCTTATATGTATATTGTATACTCCAAACACAACACATCTATTGGCTGAACTCAAAAGATAAAAATATGGGTTATTTGCCAACTCAAAAACGAATGTTATAGGAAGTGTTTTCCCTTGGCAACATAGTACGTTTTAGTTGATAGATGTTACGCTTGGCGATATTGAAAACGGGTATAAGTCACTTAGGTGTGATCAATGTTTTTATTTACAAGTGTCGATCAGCATACCTTTGAATTCATGTTTATTAATGTCTATTTCATTAAATTTGACTTCAAAATAATCTAATTATTTTTGTCTTATTCATTTTCCACTATTTCTATTTTTAAATAAAATATAACAGTGTTAATTCTGTATATTTTTGTTAAAACAATGATTTAACTTAAAATTCAACATAACGACACCGGAAGTATCAATTAACGTAAGGGACATTTTGGCGAAAATGAGTTATATATATCATTGGATTCAGAATTTCGCGCTCTATCGATTGGTATTATTAAAAAAATCTATCTTTAAAAAAATGTCCCTTACAGTACAAAAATTTTGACCGCGAAAAACGATTTCTGAAAAAAAATGTGATGATTTATATTTTTTCTTCTCAAAAAATTGAAGTAAGTCATCGTACTAAATAATTTACACCCTTACCTTAGTCAAAAATAAGTCGATTTAAACGACAATGTCCCTTACTTTAAATAAAATGCCCCTAACTTTAAAAACCATGTCCCTTACTGTAAATAAAATGTGTCTCATTGTAAACAATATGTCCCTTACTTTAAAAAATTGTTTGACGAAATCGGAAGTTTATATAAAATGTTAGGAATCGTGACACTTACGACATGAAAAATCCGAAAAATTACCTCGAATAAATTTAAATGCAACAGAAAAGGATGAAGGGATTTGGAAAATTACGGCTATTAGACATAAAAATACATAAACCATAGACAACACTAATCAATCTGCAGGTGAAATTCATCACCATAATCATTTCTAAATATTAAAGACCACTTTTGGACATAGGCTTCCTTCACCCAAGGAGCACCACAGCGCACGATCTCCATTCTAAGTCGAAATGAGCTGAAATTACTGCAGATGAAATACGTCAAACAGACATTTATTGCTTCATCTTTCACACAACCCATGCACCTCTTATTCTATCTTTTCCCCTAACGTCCTCTCTACTCGTCACTTCTACTTTATCATACTAACATGTTTCGCACAATTCCTATGCCTTAATTCATCGACCTTTCGTTTCCATTACATTCATTCATTCATCGGCTCTGAAGAAGATAGGTATCCTCTTCAGAGCCGCTACCTATACATCATCACTTCTTGCCAGGTGGAGAAAAAGTGGTAGGTAGCAATAAATTCCAAGAAAACTTAAATTGTTAATATAATCAAATTATAAAGCCAATTAAAGCCGCGTTGACACGGTCAGAGTGTGCTCGGCCCGAGTGGGCTCAAACGAGTAAGTTGCATACAAAGTGTACTCGGATAGTGGTTAATTCTGTTAAATATTTTATAGTCTACAAAGAAAAAAAAAACGGATTTTGTTTTAAACAGTATCTGAATTGTCAGAGACATGTTAATCGAAGAGTTAAGACGGGAAAAACATAAGTCTTTTAAAGGAAAAAAATTTGGACTATTACTTTGATTCAGCGATCACGAAGAATATCGCACATCTAGCAATTTTCTTCGAGAAAGTGAATAGGTAAATCCTGCTTCATTAACATCTAAAACTATGAAGAACTACTCTGAGCCTAGTAACCGAGCTAGCTCGGAGCAATAGGACGCGGTCCGACTCAAATCAGACTTAAATCTGCTATAGCTAGCAGTAAAACCTGAAACTGAACTCATTTACTCTTTAATCTCATTTCCATAGTGCTAAAATAGTATAAATTTTAGTAAATAATCTATTGTTACATTAAATTGCAACACTGATAAAGTCCTTTACAATAAAATTTCGTATAATTTTCTATTTCTCTTGCTGCTTACACTACGCTCGACGGAATATCTATAAAATTTCAGTAACGTAACGGTCATCTAAACATTTTTTTTAATGTAAAGGACATGCTATTTTTGAAACTACTGGGTATTCCTAAATCTTTCGTATAAAACAAGAAAGAAGGGGAAATTCTAAGAAATTTTGCTCTGAACACCATAAAAATTGGACCAGACAGTAAAAAGTTATAAACAAAATAAAAAAATAAAAATCGTTTTTTGGCTCTCCTGAAAAGTCGTATTTTGTCCCTTACGTTAATTGATACTTCCGGTGTCGATAATTTAGCACAATATTATTATTTTAATGCATGACTCTTAGGTACACATTGTAAGTAACATAGTTTTAAATAAATTCGTTGTTTCAATGATCGCTTTTCATTTTATAAATTATAGGCAGTAAATGAAACACGAAAGTGAAAGTATCATGCGCCCGTCAGAGTATAATATTATTAAATAAAATAACAGGGTTTTTTATTAAGACTCGACTACAGCCGAAACCGCTAAACGCATAAACTTGAATTTTGGACAGCAGTTGCAGTCTACCATGTAGGGTAGCAATTAGACGGGATTTTGCGAAAATCCTCCTCTAAGGGGGTGAAAACGTTTGTATGAAAAATCTTATTTCTTAGGTTTATAAACTTGAAACTCACCACGAATAAGACCACAAGTAAATAAATAAGATTAACACCATTCTTTTTTTAAAACTACCCTCCATTGGTAATCTAGACGATGTTAAAGTTTGTATGGGAAAATCATAACGCGTGAGTTTATGAATTTGAAAATCAGTATTTATACTCTAGATAAGAATTAATCAAACACGTGTTTTTGGATTTTTCGAAAATCACCCCTCAAGTTGGTGGAAAGGGGTATTCAAGTTTTAAGGGGAGGATATTAAACCACTAAACGTAGAAACCTGAATTTTGGATGGTAGTTGCAGTTTATAATGTAGGTGAGCATTAAGAAAGGATTTTGCGAAAATCTACCTCTAAGGGGGTGAAAACCTTTGTATGTAAAATCTTATTCCTTGGATTTATAAACTTGGTACGAATATGAGTATAAGTAAATACACTTCTCATCAAAAAAATCGAAACACTTTCGTTTTTATTGTTTTTGTCCTAATTTTTTACAAAAGAGAATTAATTCCATGAAAAAAAAACATTACTGTGTAGCTGGCAGTTTGGTCATTACAGTAAGAAGAAAAAAATCAAAATTCGAAATAATTTCATTTGTTTATCCTATAAATGAAATTAATCACTGTTTTGAGACTGTGTATTTAGGGTTGGAGTACGTTTCTCGTTTAAAAACTAAAAATTAGCGCTTGTCTTTAAACTTTCTGTTTCTTATTTCATTTACTGTGACTTTGGGACGTCTGAAAAAACTTTTTTTTCTAAAACATATGGATACTTCGCCCGCAGAAGCCGCCCAAGTGGCATTGCTGGATTCTGGACTTAGTCAGCGTGTTGTGGCTGCAAGATTGCATCTAAGCTTATCATCTGTTCATAGAGTCTACAAACGCTATCGGGAGACTGGTTCGTTCACGCGCCGTTCAGGATCTGGCAGGAATCGGGTCACTTCTGAGCGAGATGATCGATTTATTGTAACAACTTCTTTACGAAATCGACGCCTTAACGCTTTTCAACTGCAGCAGCAGCTTCGCGTTGTACGAAGAGTAGCTGTAAGTGACTCTACAATAAGAAGAAGGTTGAAGGAACGCGGATTGGCACCGCATAAGCCAGCGAATGGGCCGAAATTAACTGCAGACCATCGAAGAGCGCGCCTTAACTTTGCACGCGAGCACCTAACTTGGTCATACCTTCATTGGAGCAAAGTACTGTTTTCTGATGAGTGTAAAATTATGCTGTATGGTAACGACGGAAGGAACAAGGTCTACAGAAGAGATGGAGAACGCTTTGCACAATGCTGCATTGAAGAAAAGGTCAGCTATGGTGGCGGTTCGTGGACGGTTTGGGGAGGAATCAGCGCCGACGGTAAGACAGAACTTGCCTTTGTGTCTGGGCCACGGCTGCCTGCACTAAACTCTCATCGGTACATCGAACAGTGTCTTGAACCTCATGTGATGCCCTATGCACATTTTATTGGCAACGACTTCATATTCATGCACGACAATGCTAGAGCTCACACCGCGGGCGTCGTACGAGATTATCTTACCGAAGTCGGTATCTCCATTATGGTATGGCCAGCAAGAAGCCCGGACATGAATCCCATTGAACATCTATGGGATGAATTAAAGAGACGAATTCGAGCAAGAGATCCAGCCCCAGAAACACTTAGCCAGCTGCAAAATGCAATCCAAGAGGAATGGGATAATATACCACAACATGTGATCGTGACTCTCATCCGATCGATGAAGAACTGTATGGAAGCAGTAATAAGAGCTCGCGGAGGGAATACAAGTTATTAAATAAACGTTTCTTACATTTTTTTTTCATTTACGCGTGTTGTTTTACCCATTTCCTTCATATTCCATACAGGGTAAAAATTACTCATTATCCAAAATACGAAACCTATGAAGACTTAATTTGAATTTAGAACATTAACATTAGGATTTAAAAACCTCATACTACTCACTATTAAATGACATTTTACATTTATTCCTAAATATACACATTTTTCTGATAATCCTTATCAAATCATAAACTGCGAGGTGTTTCGATTTTTTTGATGAGAAGTGTAAATAAGATGGACATTATTCTTTTTTCAAAACTACCCTCCATTGGTAATCTAGATGATTTTAAGGCTTGTATAGGAAAATCATAACGTGCGAACCGATGAATTTGAAACTCAGTATATACAAATTAGATCAAAAATAATCAACCACGTGTTTTTGGGTTTTTCGAAAATCACCTCCTACATTGGTGATTACGTTTTAAGGGAAGGATTTTACTGCTTGCTTCAATAAACTCAAAACTTGGCGTAAATAATTAATCTCTCAATCAAATAAAGGATACGTATCCATCTATATTTAAAAAATCAACCCCTAACGGGGTGAACATAGGAAAATCAGGACAGGACCATTTTTAGATTTTCCAAAAGTATCCTTTAACGAGGGTGACCGGGCATTTAAATTCACTGAGTTTGAAGTTAGAAACATGCACAGACGAAGTCGCGGGCGAAGTGCTAGTATTATTAATATTTATGTGAAAGAGCACGAACTGGGCTCGTGGATTCAGTGGCGGGCCTAGGGTTTCAAAACAAGGCAAGCCCAATAAATTTTTAACCGATTTAAAAAAAAAAAAAAAAAGTTCAGTTTTCGACTGAGTATGTAGGTATATCATCGCAATTTTCTCATAAACTACTGGTTAGGTACAATAAATTAAAAGAGAATTCATCCATCTTCTTCTTTCCTCTTCTTTCTTCAATTTCACTCTTGCTTGTCGTGCGGTGAATGAGGTAACCAAAGCAGAAAGCTCACTGAAGGCATGCTAGTGCTAGATTGAATATAATAAACATATCAGCAATTGCATACCTCCGGTGGCTTTGAAAAAAGCCGTTTGGTTTGCTTCATTGCTTGAGGGAACAAAGTTATGGTAAGTACATAGTTGCTTGCTTCGTAACAGAACTAACAGGTTACAGACAAAAAACAAAACAGAAAGTTACAAAACGAAAGTTAAAAAATAGCTAGATAGAATGTAATAAGGAATTTAAATACTTAAATTATTTATATTCTAATTGCAATCGTCTATCTTTCTTAAGAAATGATTTAATTACATCACAGTAAAATGTTGGTGATCGTTTTAATTCTACCAACAACTGTTTTTCAATAGCTATCATTGATAATTCGGAAAGACGCTCTTGACCTTGTGTATTTCTCAGATAGGTATGGATACGTTTAAGAGACGAAAAAGCACGTTCCGCGGAAGAACTTGTAGCCGGAATAGTTACAACAAGATACGCTAACTTTAACAGCTCGGGAAAGGCATCCTCGAGGTTATTCTCATGAATGAAATCAATTAAGGCCAGGTTCCAGTACAGTCCGCAGCTATGAGCGCACTACCTCAGCCCCCGCAAAGGGGCGGGGCAAGTCGACAGCGGTGCGGGCGGGAGGGACCGTGTCTGTGTATGCCACAGCGTAGCGTAATGCAGTTAGCCAATTACGTTCGAGTGTGTCTGGATTAGATTTTCGTAAAATGATATTCGAGATAGTTTTGATTTTACAAAGTGCATACAATGGAGTACTTTATTAGGCAGCAGTATATTTAATATGTGCCGAGTTTGGGCTCGTTTTGTTATGATGACATCTTACCTCCGGACTTGATGGAGTGACCTGAAGGTCTACATCGGTGACTGCCACTGGAACTCGGCGACGGATCGAACTAGATGTGCCGAGTTTGGGCTCGTTTTGTTAGTTATGATGAGATCTTACCACCGGACTTGATGGAGTGACCTGAAGGTCTACATCGGTGACTGTCACTGGAACTCGGCGACGGATCGAACTAGATGTGCCGAGTTTGGGCTCGTTTTGTAAGTTATGATGAGATCTTACCACCGGACTTGATGGAGTGACCTGAAGGTCTACATCGGTGACTGCCACTGGAACTCGGCGACGGATAGAACTAGATGTGCCGAGTTTGGGCTCATTTTGTTAGTTATGATGAGATCTTACCACCGGACTGATGGAGTGCCCTGAAGGTCTACATCGGTGACTGCCAGTGGAACTCGGCGACGGATCGAACTAGATGTGCCGAGTTTGGGCTCGTTTTGTTAGTTATGATGAGCTCTTACCACCGGACTTGATGGAGTGACCTGAAGGTCTACATCGGTGACTGCCACTGGAACTCGGCGACGGATCGAACTAGATGTGCCGAGTTTGGGCTCGTTTTGTTAGTTATGATGAGATCTTACCACCGGACTTGATGGAGTGACCTGAAGGTCTACATCGGTGACTGCCACTGGAACTCGGCGACGGATCGAACTAGATGTGCCGAGTTTGGGCTCATTTTGTTAGTTATGATGAGATCTTACCACCGGACTGATGGAGTGACCTGAAGGTCTACATCGGTGACTGCCACTGGAACTCGGCGACGGATCGAACTAGATGTGCCGAGTTTGGGCTCGTTTTGTTAGTTATGATGAGCTCTTACCACCGGACTTGATGGAGTGACCTGAAGGTCTACATCGGTGACTGCCACTGGAACTCGGCGACGGATCGAACTAGATATGCCGAGTTTGGGCTCGTTTTGTTAGTTACGATGAGATCTTACCTCCGGACTTGATGGAGTAACCTGAAGGTCTACATCGGTGACTGCCACTGGAACTCGGCGACGGATCGAACTAGATGTGCCGAGTTTGGGCTCATTTTGTTAGTTATGATGAGATCTTACCTCCGGACTTGATGGAGTGACCTGAAGGTCTACATCGGTGACTGTCACTGGAACTCGGCGACGGATCGAACTAGATGTGCCGAGTTTGGGCTCATTTTGTAAGTTATGATGAGATCTTACCACCGGACTTGATGGAGTGACCTGAAGGTCTACATCGGTGACTGCCACTGGAACTCGGCGTCGGATCGAACTAGATGTGCCGAGTTTGGGCTCGTTTTGTAAGTTATGATGAGATCTTACCACCGGACTTGATGGAGTGACCTGAAGGTCTACATCGGTGACTGCCACTGGAACTCGGCGACGGATCGAACTAGATGTGCCGAGTTTGGGCTCATTTTGTTAGTTATGATGAGATCTTACCACCGGACTGATGGAGTGACCTGAAGGTCTACATCGGTGACTGCCACTGGAACTCGGCGACGGATCGAACTAGATGTGCCGAGTTTGGGCTCGTTCTGTTAGTTATGATGAGCTCTTACCACCGGACTTGATGGAGTGACCTGAAGGTCTACATCGGTGACTGCCACTGGAACTCGGCGACGGATCGAACTAGATATGCCGAGTTTGGGCTCGTTTTGTTAGTTACGATGAGATCTTACCTCCGGACTTGATGGAGTAACCTGAAGGTCTACATCGGTGACTGCCACTGGAACTCGGCGACGGATCGAACTAGATGTGCCGAGTTTGGGCTCATTTTGTTAGTTATGATGAGATCTTACCTCCGGACTTGATGGAGTGACCTGAAGGTCTACATCGGTGACTGTCACTGGAACTCGGCGACGGATCGAACTAGATGTGCTGAGTTTGGGCTCATTTTGTAAGTTATGATGAGATCTTACCACCGGACTTGATGGAGTGACCTGAAGGTCTACATCGGTGACTGCCACTGGAACTCGGCGTCGGATCGAACTAGATGTGCCGAGTTTGGGCTCGTTTTGTAAGTTATGATGAGATCTTACCACCGGACTTGATGGAGTGACCTGAAGGTCTACATCGGTGACTGCCACTGGAACTCGGCGACGGATCGAACTAGATGTGCCGAGTTTGGGCTCATTTTGTAAGTTATGATGAGATCTTACCACCGGACTTGATGGAGTGACCTGAAGGTCTACATCGGTGACTGCCACTGGAACTCGGCGTCGGATCGAACTAGATGTGCCGAGTTTGGGCTCGTTTTGTAAGTTATGATGAGATCTTACCACCGGACTTGATGGAGTGACCTAAAGGTCTACATCGGTGACTGCCACTGGAACTCGGCGACGGATCGAACTAGATGTGCCGAGTTTGGGCTCGTTTTGTAAGTTATGATGAGATCTTACCACCGGACTTGATGGAGTGACCTGAAGGTCTACATCGGTGACTGCCACTGGAACTCGGCGACGGATCGAACTAGATGTGCCGAGTTTGGGCTCATTTTGTTAGTTATGATGAGATCTTACCACCGGACTGATGGAGTGACCTGAAGGTCTACATCGGTGACTGCAAGTGGAACTCGGCGACGGATCGAACTAGATGTGCCGAGTTTGGGCTCGTTTTGTTAGTTATGATGAGCTCTTACCACCGGACTTGATGGAGTGACCTGAAGGTCTACATCGGTGACTGCCACTGGAACTCGGCGACGGATCGAACTAGATGTGCCGAGTTTGGGCTCGTTTTGTTAGTTATGATGAGATCTTACCTCCGGACTTGATGGAGTAACCTGAAGGTCTACATCGGTGACTGCCACTGGAACTCGGCGACGGATCGAACTAGATGTGCCGAGTTTGGGCTCATTTTGTTAGTTATGATGAGATCTTACCACCGGACTGATGGAGGGACTGGGCTCGTTTTGTTACTTTATGAGCCCAAACTCGGCACATCTAGTTCGATCCGTCGCCGAGTTCCAGTGTCAGCCACCGATGTAGACCTTCAGGTCACTCCATCAAGTCCGGAGGTAAGATCTCATCATAACTAACAAAACGAGTCCAAACTCGGCACATCTAGTTCGATCCGTCGCCGAGTTCCAGTGACAGCCACCGATGTAGACCTTCAGGTCACTCCATCAAGTCCGGTGGTAAGAGCTCATCATAACTAACAAAACGAGCCCAAACTCGGCACATCTAGTTCGATCCGTCGCCGCGTTCCACTTGCAGTCACCGATGTAGACCTTCAGGTCACTCCATCAGTCCGGTGGTAAGATCTCATCATAACTAACAAAATGAGCCCAAACTCGGCACATCTAGTTCGATCCGTCGCCGAGTTCCAGTGGCAGTCACCGATGTAGACCTTCAGGTCACTCCATCAAGTCCGGTGGTAAGATCTCATCATAACTTACAAAACGAGCCCAAACTCGGCACATCTAGTTCGATCCGTCGCCGAGTTCCAGTGGCAGTTACCGATGTAGACCTTCAGGTTACTCCATCAAGTCCGTTGGTAAGATCTCATCATAACTAACAAAACGAGCCCAAACTCGGCACATCTAGTTCGATCCGTCGCCGAGTTCCAGTGTCAGCCACCGATGTAGACCTTCAGGTCACTCCATCAAGTCCGGAGGTAAGATCTCATCATAACTAACAAAACGAGTCCAAACTCGGCACATCTAGTTCGATCCGTCGCCGAGTTCCAGTGAAAGCCACCGATGTAGACCTTCAGGTCACTCCATCAAGTCCGGTGGTAAGAGCTCATCATAACTAACAAAACGAGCCCAAACTCGGCACATCTAGTTCGATCCGTCGCCGAGTTCCAGTGGCAGTTACCGATGTAGACCTTCAGGTTACTCCATCAAGTCCGTTGGTAAGATCTCATCATAACTAACAAAACGAGCCCAAACTCGGCACATCTAGTTCGATCCGTCACCGAGTTCCAGTAGCAGTCACCGATGTAGACCTTCAGGTCACTCCATCAAGTCCGGTGGTAAGAGCTCATCATAACTAACAAAACGAGCCCAAACTCGGGACATCTAGTTCGATCCGTCGCCGCGTTCCACTTGCAGTCACCGATGTAGACCTTCAGGTCACTCCATCAGTCCGGTGGTAAGATCTCATCATAACTAACAAAATGAGCCCAAACTCGGCACATCTAGTTCGATCCGTCGCCGAGTTCCAGTGGCAGTCACCGATGTAGACCTTCAGGTCACTCCATCAAGTCCGGTGGTAAGATCTCATCATAACTTACAAAACGAGCCCAAACTCGGCACATCTAGTTCGATCCGTCGCCGAGTTCCAGTGGCAGTTACCGATGTAGACCTTCAGGTTACTCCATCAAGTCCGTTGGTAAGATCTCATCATAACTAACAAAACGAGCCCAAACTCGGCACATCTAGTTCGATACGTCGCCGAGTTCCAGTGTCAGCCACCGATGTAGACCTTCAGGTCACTCCATCAAGTCCGGAGGTAAGATCTCATCATAACTAACAAAACGAGTCCAAACTCGGCACATCTAGTTCGATCCGTCGCCGAGTTCCAGTGACAGCCACCGATGTAGACCTTCAGGTCACTCCATCAAGTCCGGTGGTAAGAGCTCATCATAACTAACAAAACGAGCCCAAACTCGGCACATCTAGTTCGATCCGTCGCCGAGTTCCAGTGGCAGTTACCGATGTAGACCTTCAGGTTACTCCATCAAGTCCGTTGGTAAGATCTCATCATAACTAACAAAACGAGCCCAAACTCGGCACATCTAGTTCGATCCGTCACCGAGTTCCAGTAGCAGTCACCGATGTAGACCTTCAGGTCACTCCATCAAGTCCGGTGGTAAGATCTCATCATAACTTACAAAACGAGCCCAAACTCGGCACATCTAGTTCGATCCGTCGCCGAGTTCCAGTGACAGCCACCGATGTAGACCTTCAGGTCACTCCATCAAGTCCGGTGGTAAGAGCTCATCATAACTAACAAAACGAGCCCAAACTCGGCACATCTAGTTCGATCCGTCGCCGAGTTCCAGTGGCAGTTACCGATGTAGACCTTCAGGTTACTCCATCAAGTCCGTTGGTAAGATCTCATCATAACTAACAAAACGAGCCCAAACTCGGCACATCTAGTTCGATCCGTCACCGAGTTCCAGTAGCAGTCACCGATGTAGACCTTCAGGTCACTCCATCAAGTCCGGAGGTAAGATCTCATCATAACTAACAAAACGAGTCCAAACTCGGCACATCTAGTTCGATCCGTCGCCGAGTTCCAGTGACAGCCACCGATGTAGACCTTCAGGTCACTCCATCAAGTCCGGTGGTAAGAGCTCATCATAACTAACAAAACGAGCCCAAACTCGGGACATCTAGTTCGATCCGTCGCCGCGTTCCACTTGCAGTCACCGATGTAGACCTTCAGGTCACTCCATCAGTCCGGTGGTAAGATCTCATCATAACTAACAAAATGAGCCCAAACTCGGCACATCTAGTTCGATCCGTCGCCGAGTTCCAGTGGCAGTCACCGATGTAGACCTTCAGGTCACTCCATCAAGTCCGGTGGTAAGATCTCATCATAACTTACAAAACGAGCCCAAACTCGGCACATCTAGTTCGATCCGTCGCCGAGTTCCAGTGGCAGTTACCGATGTAGACCTTCAGGTTACTCCATCAAGTCCGTTGGTAAGATCTCATCATAACTAACAAAACGAGCCCAAACTCGGCACATCTAGTTCGATCCGTCACCGAGTTCCAGTAGCAGTCACCGATGTAGACCTTCAGGTCACTCCATCAAGTCCGGTGGTAAGATCTCATCATAACTTACAAAACGAGCCCAAACTCGGCACATCTAGTTCGATCCATCGCCGAGTTCCAGTGGCAGTCACCGATGTAGACCTTCAGGTCACTCCATCAAGTCCGGAGGTAAGGTCTCATCATAACTAACAAAAAGAGCCCAAACTCGGCACATCTAGTTCGATCCGTCGCCGAGTTCCAGTGGCAGTGACCGATGTAGACCTTCAGGTCACTCCATCAAGTTCGCATCCTAGCTAAAAAATAAGTGGTCCATAAAAAAAAACTACATCGTTTCAAAATTAGGTCACTTGACTATTTTATTCTATTCCCGCAACTAACACGTAATCGCTTGTGTGTGTGACTTTGTTTCCATGTACCGTAGTTCAGTTCTATGCCTGCTTACGTAACCGCGCGGGGGGAATTTTTGCGCAGCAACGACGTACGTCCATCCTCTATCACGCCTCGGCGGGTACTGGCGAGCGCCCGGTGAGCGAAATAATGCCAATATTTTGGGTATTTTATTTCTTGGAGAAAAATTATAACGAAATTTTAAAATTTGCTTTTACCATGCACTTCTAAATAATGAGCTGTTTTTATTTTTATAAGTTTCATATAAATTCATTGTGAAATCTCTAAGCAGTGGATGTTTGAAAATTGTGATTTAGTGTCATGTTTGAGATTTTTTTCTATCGAGCCAATTATTCCAATTCGTGTTTCTATCTTTACCATTCACTCGAGGATATGTTCAACTTTAATATTATGATTTTTTTTTATTAAAAATATCATTGTTAATGAGACTTTCAGACGTTTGAAAATCTTAAAAATTACTGAAAGCCCGCCTTAATTCGAAAACATTACGATCTTTCAGATCAGGACTAGAATACAGGCAAATCAATTGGCTTTTTAATGTTTGTTTGTCGAAATAGTTTGCATAAATGTCAAATAATGAATCTAATTCCTCTGTAGGAAACTGTGAGTGATAATTGTCAAATTTTTTGTTGTTGAGCAGTTGGAAAAACTTTAATTTATAAATTTCAGAATATCGGTCAGTAATTTCGGTATTAATGTTATCAATTACTTCTACAAAAAGTCGTCTGTATTCTGTTTTTGCACAGCGTACGTTGCGTCTCAAACGAGGAGCCGAATTATTTTGCAACGTATTCTCATAAATTTGATCAAATTCGGATTGAAATTCAGCACGTAACCATGCCTGAAATTCCTTTATTTTATTAATACAATAACCAACATCAACTTGTGATTTTTGTAGAATATTGTACAAGCAGTCAGTTTTTTCAAATATCCGATGAAAAATAAAAAGAAAAAAATTGAAATTAAAAGATCGCAAAGTGTTTTCAAAATTCTCAGCAGCTAAAATCGTATCCCCATCCCAGTTCTGTGGATTGTCGCACAGATCAGAAAACAACTCAATAAGTTTACTTTTTTGTTCAAAAACCGTGTTTACAACTCGCGACATGTAGGTATGTCCAACGAGTTGCGGGAGCATTAGGCAATTTTTTGCTGCAATGAGTATCGTAAAACGCAGCTCGTTTTGTACTATTACTAAAAAAATTACACAAAGACTGAAGGCCTGAAAAAAATAAACTAACCTCCTGAATAAAATTCTATTGCATGATTTAGACAACACTAAGGCCAAAATATGTGCATTACACCAAATGTAAATTGCTTGTGGACAAACATCTTTAACTTTTTGTTGCACTCCATTTCTTACACCGGACATTACACTAGCACCGTCATAGCTTTGCGCTATTAATTTTGCGATGCAATCATGTCTATTCAATAATTCTAAAATAATATTAGAGAGTGAGTCTGCTGTGCGACTTTCCGACACATTAAGAAAGCCCAAAAAACGGTCATGAATTTCATTTTTATAATAATATCTGAGAATCAAGCAGAGTTGTTCTCTATGACTAACATCGGGGGTTTCGTCAATAATAATTGAAACAAATTTTGTTTGCCTAACTTCGTAATCGATACGAGTTTGCATCACATCGGCTACGGAATGAATAATATCGTTTTGAATTTTGTTAGATAAATAACTCGGCCCCGGTTTGTCACTTTCCTGATGCTGCATATGCTTTTCTAAAATGACATCGTATTTTGAAATTAACGAGACCAGTTCTAAAAAATTGCCTTTATTTAATGAAGTTTTGGATTCATCATGTCCTCTTAGAGGAAGTTCCGGTTGTGCTAAATGACAAACAATATCGACTAATCTTTGAAATACGCTACGGTTGTTATCAACGCGCGAGTTATATTTTGAAATTTCCTCAGATAACTGGCGTGATATAGATGTCTCAATTCGTTGTTTACCAAAATTACCGAAAGAAACCATTGCACACAAGTGTTTATGTGAATTTGCGTGCCTTTTAATGGCGCCAGATATGTTATTTAAATCATTATAACCAGTTGTATTCCAAACGGAATCTTCATTCGAAAAAAATATGCAGCACCAGCAATACAACTTATTAGTGTGCGAACAGCCAACAATCCAACTAGTTTTATACACTGATCTATTAAATTTTCGTTTATGCGATTTACTGGTCTGAGAAATACACAGATTAGGCGTCGGTTTTAATGAAGAAATTAACTGTTTCTTCTGAGCAAAGTTTAAAGATTTTACCTTATCTTCGCCAATCAAAACTTGAACGCATTTTAAATCCTCACAAGGTACTATTACTTCCATGGTTGTAGGTAAGTCACTAAAACAATTGTATCACTGAGAAAATCAAAGAAAATACACAAAAAACTTTAACAACAAAACTTTTTCCCACTCAAGCAAACGAAACTGAAGTGAGTTGCACTCGGGTATCGGGACACTTACGCAGAGTTGCAGTGTTGTCATTTAAGCAAAAAAAATCCCCATGTATATGAAAAATCTAGCTAGAAGTCGCAATTTTGTATATTTATGATATTGCTTGAATTTTTAATTTCGTTATTTAAGTTATTTAAGTCGCTAGTTTTTATTGTTGCTAAATCTTAGTCTCTAAACTTTTTAAAAATCTCCAAGATCTCACAACGGTCGCTAAAACGGCAACACTGCATGGTTTGCAAAGTGACAATACGCGTACAACTTCATACGCATGCAGGGCTTAAACGTTCACACTGATCGATTTGTAGTAGCGATGGGTCGTTGACGGTTTTTCCGTCAACGAAACGTCAACGTTGATTCACGTTTGTCAACTAGTTAAATTCGTCAACGAGTTGAATGAGTTAACGTGTTCATCTCGTTGACGAATTTAACTGTCAACTTGCAACGTAAACCGTTGATTCATTAAACGGTTTATATTCAACGATTGCGCGTTTAATTTAAGAAACAATTTGATTCAAATTTTGTATTGGAAACGTTTTATGTACAAACTAACATCTTAAATTGTGTGAAATAAAAATATTATTATTACATTTTTCACAGAGGGCTGTTCGCTATACCTCGTGCGTCTCAAAAAATAGTACATTTCAAATAATACATTGGGATATTTAAACAAACTCCACCAATATATTTATGTAGGTACTATTCTTAAAATAAATAATTCGAAAATCAACTCATTCAACCGCTCGCAATCTATGACTTTAAAAATATCGAACCATAAAACTCAACGTTGAAGATAACGTTTGCGTTCTCGTTAATTCAACTCGTTGAATTAACGAGAACGAACGAACGAACGAGTTCAACTCATAAACGTCGTTGACGAATTCAACTAGTTGTACACTCGTTCGTTCGTTCGTTCTCGTTAATTCAACGAGTTGAATTAACGAGAACGAACGAACGAACGACTTCAACTCATAAACGTCGTTGACGAATTCGGTGTATTCCCGTTCGTCCACTTGACTTCGTCCCACTAGTGGGACGAACGGGAATATGTTTTTCGATTAGTGCCATTCGTCCCACTAAAAAGATTTGTGCAGAAATATGTTTATTCATTGTTTCGTAGTTTTCTTGTCCTTTACTCCACTTCGTTCTCGACAAGCGCTATATTATTCTTTTCCTTATATCTCATATTCCACAGACTAACAGAATTTCATCACTAGAGCAAAACATGGAATACTATTATTTATCTTTATGCAAAATATAGCTGTTGATTTATTTTACTATTATGAAAAAACCATTAATAGCACATACTAAGTATCAATCACATTTTTTTTTTAACTTTTAAACAACCGCTTTTGAATAGGAAACCTTATTTAGTTTTAAGGAGAATTTTATTCTTAATTAAAAAAATATTGCGAGTTATCGCAAAGTTGATTCTGTGATTTTTACTGTGATTTTTATTCCTTAATAAATGACGGATTTTTATTCCAAATTTGTTTTTTTTTACCAATTAAAACCACCAGTCTTATATTATTTAGTGGGACCAATAGAACTTCAAAAAAAAATTAATAAATTATTCCCGTTCGTCCACTCAAAAAATTTAGTGGGACGATCGAGAAAATATTTAGCGAATTCCCGTTCGTCCCACTAGTGGGACGAAGTCAAGTGGACGAACGGGAATACACGACGAATTCAACTAGTTGATTCATTTTCAGTTAACGTTAATACGTTGACAGGAGATCAACGGTTGATTCAACTAGTTCGTTGATTCAACGCTCATCCCTAATTTGTAGACGCACAAGGTTCTAACTCGTTACACGGCACATCGCTAGAAGTGCGAAAGTGACGAGAGATAGTATTTGAAAGCCCGGTAAAAGCCCGGTACGTGTAAGCGTGATAGCTATATTTATGTAGATGCTGCTTAATGCGAAACTCTGCGCGCGACCATTAGACCAATCGCGGTGTGTAGTAGTGTGGCATAGGTAGATACTTTGTGTTATTTTGATAAGAATTAAGCGCGCGAACTTTTAAATAGTTCGGGTTTGATATTGATTCTCTATCGAGCATTTCTAACGCATGCCAGGCTTTTGGGCTTGTATGAAAGGATCGCCACTGCGTGGATTTTAGTCAGTACGAGTCTGACAGTCGCTCTCGCCCTGCCCTGTGTAGGACTCATTTGATGATTTTACCACGTAAAAAAAAAAGGACATGATATAGAAAGATCATAGAGGCCATCTTTTTGATTAGGTAAGTACCAATTTGAGTTTTTTAAGAACACGGAACAATTTCATTCTTTTGCGAGAGCTTGTCTAATCTTGTAGAATAGCATCACCACGGCAACACTTTTGACTGCCGTACTTAACACATAAGATATGTATCCATTATAATATGGCCTTATAACTGCACGGTCCCTGGCAACGACGATATAATACTAGACTCCTAATAACAGGCGACCGATGTCTGCCAACACATTAGGCAAAAAAGTCTTATATTCGTCTCATTTAGACCAATCCTGTGAGCCGTAAACATACGTTGAGACAGAACTGACCTTGAGTTAGCCAATCACAACGCAGTACCCCGTCCCCCTCGCTTACGTAGTACCTCAGCAAGTTGGCAGAATAATTTTTGTTCCTTAGATCGTGCATGCTTAGTCTAGTATTATATCGTCGTTGGTCCCTGGCATGACTTAGCCAATAATATAATGTCTGATTGTCTGTACGGTCTGTACCCATACCATGAGTTGTCATTTACGATCGATACTCGATCATCGATATCGACCGCGTTTGGCGCTCTCATTGGCCCGCTCCAAGTTTGTATGAACTCTCAACTAATGAGAGCGCCGAACGCGGTCGATGCGTATGATCGAGTATCGTAATGACAACTCATGGTATGGGTACGGACTTGAGACTGACCTCTGAGTTTGCTTCAGCTTTCTCAGAGCAGTCAGGTTCGAAACACCGGTCTTGTCAAGTAAAAAAAATGTTTTGGCGTGTAAACGTGTGCTTAAACCTATTTGCAAAGTCAATATCATTAATTTATCACTTACCTACAGCTTAAAACATGAAATGAAATAAAACATAGGTATTAATACACGTAAAATATACTGTTTTATTCAAAACTTCATTAATAAATCATTTAAAGTAATTAATAATATACATTTACTATTTCTATACATTTGGTTTGATTTGCAACACAATTGAGGTTGCTGCCAAATCAATTTGAATAAACTACAAGAAATTAAAACATCACAACATTCGCAACTAACTACCTTTCACGTTCTTATTACCCAGATAGGGGGGTGTGGACGTCAGATACTCGTAGGCAGTCGCTCCACGTAAACACAGTTTTCAGGTGCATCCGGTAAATTTGAAGATTTTTGTATGGAGGGTGACCCTAACGGTCGCCCGCCATTTTGATTTAGTTTCAGTGATTACCCATAATTATAGTTTAGGCGAGGCGTGCGGTTACAATAAAATTTTAAACTATTACAATTTTATTGTGCCACATTTAACATTTTTGTAAGTAGGTATGTAATTTTAAAAGATTTATGCCTGTTATAGACAATATACACATTAGTTTAAGTATATTTATTATCACAGATAAATCTTGTTTACTAATACTTTGTAAAGCTACCAAGATTTTCATTAAAGGTATCTAATAAGTACTTAGATATACCTACAAGTGTCCATTTTCAGCTTAAGGCCGAGACTCCACCAAAGCTGTGCGAGTCGAGACGTGTCTTGAACAACCAATAGAATTGCGTTATTGACACTCGTGGAGTCTCGGCCTAAAGAACCGGACACATTGTATAAACAGCACATAATGGTATTATTGAAATAAGAGCGTCCTTTTAACAGCAAAAAACGAACGCCATTCATAAAATAACATTCCTTTCCAATAACACTTTATACTAATAATTACATCAAAATATCGTAGTAGCAAGGTCTATTTTCATTTTTAATTAGTAGAATTTGCAAATCGCTCGAAATGCGTCATGGGTAAGGTCTCTAAAATTATTTTTCAATAATGAATCTTAAAAGAAGAAATCATAATTTATGTACCGTAACAATTAGTGATGCATCCGATACCGATATATCGGCGATACTTCGGTTTAGCTGATGTATCGGTATCGACGATATTTTTATGACCGATTTAACGACACTTTTTCTTAAAAAAAAAAAGCAAATTCCAAAAAAGATTCCAAATGAGTTCTGTCGTTTCAGAGACTATTTTCCAGCGCTGGGGTGCGTTTAAATCTTCCGGCGATATTTCGCCGGTAAAAAATTAATCTAGCGAGGGTTCGCTGAACGGAGTCATAAGTTTCTGTCAATGTTAGTTGTCAAATTCAATTGACAGCTCAGTTTATTGAACAAATAATCAATTTGCCGGTTTAATAAAAATCCATAATCCACAAATAATATTTAATCTCTAAAATAAAAATAACATTCGTTTTTACGGCGCGAATCGAGCAAAACAACAAAACTTAATGTCAGTCTGACAGCAGGATAAAATTTTGCGTGGTAAAAAGGTCGCAAAAATTTATTCCATTTAGTAAAAACTTATACCAGCGGACGACCGTAAACGGGGCAGATTAAATTTTAGTTAGCTTCATTTTTCACCTCGCGGTGTACTTAAACGGGGTGTTTGACATTTAGTCAGTATAAATTTAAACTGGATAAAGGATTTAAACGCAGCCCTGGTCTTATTCAAACAGACTTGTGAAATCGCATTTCTCCGACAAAATTTAAGGTTACTTCGTTTTTTAAACTAAAATCTAATTAATGTTAATTTTAATTACTAAAATTTATAATTTCACATCAAGCATGTCACTTCTTTTTATATTAATAAAAAAATAATCTGACCTGTGATTTATTTATTTTATCAATTTTTTTTAATTCACAATAAGCGTATCGGTATCGCCGATATTTTTATGAGAGTATCGGTATTAGTATCGTATCGGCGAAAAGGCGTATCGATGCATCCCTAGTAACAATATAGATGTTAATGTTTTAAAGTGATCGCAATTTTTTTTAATGTGTGTATGTTTTACTTTTGCCATCAACATGAGAGATGTGACACGAAAATTAGTGCATTATTATCACTTCGTGTTGGTCGTGAATGTTTTCTTCAAATTTAACAACATAACATGCAAAATCTAAATTACGCAAACTAATTTACTGCATATACATTGAAAATCTGTTTGTTATAGTCCGTGACTTAGTGTTAAAAAATAATGGACACGTATTTTTAATTTAATGAATATTGACAAAGATAAAACGCTTCGAAATTCGGTCCAGCGGCCGTATTATGACGTCTTAAAACCAGGCTTGTTCCAGTGAGTGAAAGTGACAGAGCTATACAAGTCGTCTAGCGCCACCTCGTTCACTCACTGGATCAAGCCTGGTTTTAAGTCGTTGTTATACCCCCGTGGAAGAGATTGATACACGAGACCCGAATTGATTGAATGTAACCCATAATTGTACGAGTGTACTCAATTGTTGGTGAGTCAAATAAATAAATAATTTATAACGACCGCGTGACGTTTTGTGTTTTTTAGAAGCGGTGTATATTCGTCAATTACTTTCGGACTATATCATTAATGTTTTTCAGTAAAATAGCCAATTGTAGCCATATTATTTCCATAGTCAAACAACGATGGCCGAGCTGACGAGAAGGCTGCTAGTAAAGCACTCCTAGCCGTCGTCTTCATTGGCTCCTTACATGTTCTGTTTCAACATCTGAAAAGGGTTTACTTAGGAATTAAGGTCAAGTCTCGGCTAATAGGGAGTTTCCCTTACCACTTTTAGCCGTCAGTGGCGCTACAAGCGCATAACGTAAACAACCAACGTCAAGTGTAGCTTCGGGTGTGTAGTGTATGTCAAGTTAATCATACAGTAAATGACATCATGTGCTTGTAGCGCCATCTGAGCCGAGCTTTACGTGAAACAATTCCGGGGTGTTGGCAGTATGAGAAACGAGAGAGATAGTCTGTGAAAATATTTCAGTAATTACCTAGTATTAAGTATTTTACAGGGTTATTTGTAAAACATTAACAATTTTTCATGGGCTGAAAGGCAGATAATTATTAAAAAACCCCAAAAGATAAAAAAATAAGGTGTACCTAATCAAAATGGAATATTTATTTTTCCATTCACAATGTATGAAACTCTTTTTTGATCTTTCAGGTTGGTTTCATAGTAAAAGTTGTTTATTACCCATGAATTTATTTTTAGTCTATGAACGATTGTTTTTTTTCTACAAAAAATGAAACATGTGGTGAACAGTAAGTGTTCAACACAAAGAGATTTAAAAGAACCTATAGAGCGGGCATTGGGAAAATTGTCATACAAAATTGTTGATGCCGTACGTCAGTAGCGCTATCTAAGCGTTGCATAGCAACGCGACTACTAGACTGAGGGACTTTTTACCTATTGGTAAAAAGTTTTGGATCACAAATTTCTTCGTGATGTCCCGTCTATTGCTCGTATATAGTTTAATGTCTTTGGTTCAACACTTTTTTTTGACAATTTGTCCAAAAAAAGTGTAACTGCAAAACGATCCTTATATCAAAGTCAAATGCCGATTTGACGTTGACAGTTTTTTTTAAGTGTTCGATAGATGTTAAACCTTTTTTTTTATTAAGATGGTTAATGTTTTACAAATAACCTTATAGATACTTGCTTTCTTAATAAGTGTGACCATTATCCTATCCCCGTATGATTACGGAAAATGGTAATGCAAAGTTGGGTAACATGCCTATGACCAATAATAACAATTTCTGAAAGTAGCTATGAAAATAAAGTATGTCCTTTTCTTTTTATCATCAAATGAGTGCAAAGTGTGAAGATACTAGGTGCATGCTGAGCATTTATAGGCATGGACAAAAGCACAAGGAAACACGAGGGCCAATAATCCAAAGAGCAAGAAGGAATACGGACATTATGCAGTGTAATACATACCCATCATCGCCGATGGATTGTTCATTCAGATACTACACTCACTGATAGGGATACTTTTATTTCAAGAAGTAGAACTATCAGTATCGCTATTGTTAGTATCGCTTTCGGTGTCCCACAGGTCACCGTTGCTGTCTAGATCACTGCGAACAAAAAATAACATCTATAAATAGGTTTAATAAAATGGTAGGAAAGTCAAAACTGTACATTGAATATTTTTGTAAAAGAATACTTGGGTTGTGATCTACAATCGATACCAAAAATATAGTTTTTAGATTTTTTGTCTGTTTGTCTGTATGTACCATGTTCAGGTAAACTCAAAAACTGCTTTACTACATGGATTTACTTCGGCACGAATATTATTAAAAAGTCGGGTCAACATAATAGGCTACATATTATTATCACGTTATCACCAACGGGGAACGAGCAATGAACCTTTATTTTTGCAACGCATTCATGCAGACCTACGACGTCGCGGACAGCAGCTAATATTATACAACGTAGCGCAAAACGTCTCGAGGGGTAACTCAGCTCATGTTAATGAACAATGTTAGTTCCAAGGCTTTTGGAAATTCGCAATAAAAAAATTGCTTTTTCATACTTAATAAGAAATTGATCGGGCCCATAAGTATGAAAAATATTTTTTTTTTTGCGAATTTCCAAGAGTCTTAGAACAAACATTGTTTTAGCCTTAGATCAACATTTTAGAAGGTATTATGATATTAATTATTGCATTCCCTAATAAATTTGTTAGTGCACTACAGAGCCATATTTCTTACTTTCATTCAGAAAATTTGTAAAATTAATTACAACTTGTTAATATTTGACAGCCATTTGCGACGTTGCCAACTTTCAGAATATGCGCTCTTAATCACACAGACAGAAACTTACTCGGACTGTTGGTCGTCTACGTTTTCTTGTTCCTCGTCATTCTCATGTGAGGGGCTCTCGTAATCATGTGCAGACTCATCGGCGGTATTACTACGATTGAAACAATAAAATCATATTTTAATGCCACACGGTGCATACTAGGGGCGCCACCATAGCTATGCTAATTTCAACAAGAAATCGCAACGCTGGATTTTACGATGTTCTCTTCGACGCGACGGCTTTGAGATCGTACAATCGCGAAGCGTGAGCGCTCACCGTTCGCGCTGCACGATTAGCTAGTGTCGCTGTCAGTAGCTTGTCGCTGTCACTGTCTGTAGCAGTAGTGCTTTTTTTTAGCGTGGTAAAATCATGAAATGAGTTATCCCAGACGACTTCGTTGGACTGAAAGCCGACCCCAATATAGTAGGGAAAAGGCTAGGCAGAGGATGATGATGATAGCTGTAGAGTGAGGTTTTTGATTGTCTAGTGATAAGGTCGAGCACTAATATTCCCACGTTTTCATACACTCACTTTTCTTGTTTGTCGTTCCGGTTGGACTTTTGCAACTCAATTCTGAGGCACTTCCCGATAAGCTAGCAGGCTGAAATTTTGCACACGCTCTGAGTTCTGATGACAATACATGACTAGCTAAGAAACGTCATAACAAATCCAATATGGCGGACGTCCTAAGATGGAGCACAGGCTATTTGAAATGCACCCCCATGATATGGGTATCAAATAAAAGGGTTTGCTGTCAGGAATATGAAAAAAATAGTCACGTGTCTTAAATCCAACATAGCGGACATCCAAGATGGCGGATTGGCTATTTGAAATGCACCCCCATGAAATGGGAATTAAACGAAAGGGTTGGCTGTCAGAAATATGAAAAAAAAGATAAGAATAATAAAATAATTAAAAGATTTAAAAAATCTAAAAACCCACGTTTTTCCTAAAAATAAGAAAATATAATATTATTTAGTTATTTTAAATCTATTAATTTTTGTCAGTAAACTTACTCGGACTCCTGTCCATCCTCATTCTCATCGTGTGAGCGGCTCTCAGTGTCATGTTCGGACTCTTCAAGGCTGGGACTTCGACTGAAACAATTCAAACATTCGGTATAATGATACTTCTGGTAGTTGTGAAGCTAAAGTAGGGTATCTCTCGAAATATTATCTGTTCATTTACATAAATGGCGTTTCACGTAAGTACTGAGAAAACATTCAAAACTTGGTTATTGGGCTAATAAAACATAACACGTAAGTATTGAGACGATAGAAGACAGGAGTATCTCAAAGAGGTAAAAAAATGTTGATCTAGTGGCGTTCAGTATGTAGTAAGTAGTTACTGTCGATACCCGGGATAAAAGTGTGAATTTGCATGTTTTCTTTTTAAGCTATTGCATAGCTTATAACGCGGGCTCTGAGCGCGGCGACCGAATCAAGAAATTCCGTAACGAAAGTAAACCTAACACCCCGCATCGTCTAACGTCGTTTCAGTTCGGCAGACTTCGGCACGGGGTGTTTGTTTTTCTTGACGTTTCACTTGATTGACGTGGCTGACCATAGCGTAAAAAAAAAAATTCATAAGTTGATAAAAAATTCTATGCAATAGCTTTACCGCGGCAGTCCCCGAGTGCCACACGTATTTTTTTGGTCCCCCTTACGAGTAGCACATCTTTCTTTACAGAGTCATGGCGTGCAGCTGTCGATTTCTGTTTTTGTTATTATTTATGTTTAGATTTAGTTACTTTTTAATTTCTCTGTTTTTTTTTTTTTTATTAAGCATGTCTCTGGAGAAATAAAACGAGTTTTCTTTCTTTCTTTCTTTATAGTTTATGTGAGACGGAATGCTCGCAGTGCCCACCTCTCAAGGTAAAGTCAGGTCAAGGTCTCAGGTCCTGTTGAAAATCAGCGTCAGGCACTAGTTGTCTGGCATTTTTTGCTGAACAGGGCCTATTTGGGGCAGCCGTGGGGCAAACAATAAAGTACAAATAGATTTAAGTTCTTATATTGTTTATTTCTCTTTTTTTGTATGTTATTGTGTGGGCCCTGACTGTGCCAAATAAATGATATTTCTTTCTTTCTTTCAGTGTTAACTTACTCGGATTCCCGTCCATACTCGTTCTCGTCGTGTGAGTAGCTGTCGTATCCATGTGCGGACTCAAGACTGTGACTTCTAGAAACAATAACACAAGAATGAAGCATAAGCTTGTAATCCTCGAAGGGTTTTTTTTATCATGTTAAAATCATCAAATGAGTCCTTCCCATCTTACCTAGGGCGGGACTTTCAGACTCGTACTGACGAAAATCCACGATGTCCTTCAATAGCCCTTTACGTTCCAGGGTCACGGTTACTTACGTCTCTGGCTCCCCTTAGAGTGCTGTCAGATTGATGACAGAATCTACATACACGTCACTAATAGTACAAACGCCAGCTCATCAAGCTACCACAATCGTCAGATGGCTTTAAAAGATTTTCAACCTTATCACAATAGTAGAAGGTTAATGTTCGATTTTTAAAATTTGACAGATTCGGGTAGGTTGATCTGCTGGCGTCTGTACCTACATACAGGTTTTGCTGATAATCATCATTATCAGCCTATAATGTTCCCACTGCTGGGACACAGGCCTCCTCTCTGTGAGAGGGAGTGGGCCATAATCCACCACGCGGGCCCAGTGCGGGTTGGTAGATGTCACATGTCTTCGAATTTTTGGTTCTAGGACATACCGGTTTCCTCACGATGTTTTCCTTCACCGTTTTGAGAGCAGTGGTGATGAAATAAATTACACAAAGTAATGCGCCTGGCTGGGTTCGCACCCACGACCTACAACTCGTAAGTCGGGGCCGGTACTACTCGGCCACCACTGCTTTGCTGTAATGTTGAAGTCCTATTAAATAGCGAACCTTTTTCCGACCGAATTTTTCTTGCCAAAAAAATCACGTACCATGTTGCATAGTCGACATTTGTTATAGATTATAAGCAGCGGAAACTTACTCAGACTCGGGTTCTTCATCGTTCTCATCACGTGAAGGGCTCCCATCATGCGTAGACTCATTAGGGCTCCGAGTTCGACTGAAACAGTAGCATAATGAGAGTCAATGATGAGACGATGTATATTCATAACTAGCTGTGCCCGCGACTTCGTTCGCGTGGATGTCGGAACTTAAATATGTATTTTTTATAAAATTTACAAAGTTCCATAAAAACTTTCATCCCTTATTTTATCCCTTTGGTGGTAGAATTGATCAAAATCCTTTCTTAGCGGATGCCTACGTTATAACATTTACCTGCATGCCTTTCAGCCCGATTCGACCAGTGGTTTGGGCTGTGCGTTGATAGATCACTATGTCAGTCAGTCACCTTTGAGTTATATATATTTAGATTGTCAGCCGTTTTTTAAATTTAATCTCAGAAACTACTGGTTATAATTGAACATTTTTTTTTTGTGTTGGATAGATCATTTATCAAGGAAGGTTATAGGTTATCATCACGTTACCAGGAGCCGAGCGCGAGAAAAACCGCGGCAAACAGCTAGTAGTAAAATATGCCAATAAAAACTTACTCTGACTCCGCTTCCTCTTGATCCTCACCGTTCTCATCATTGTCGGACTCATCACCTTCATGACTTCGACTGAAACAGTGGAAATATTAGCTTTATAAATATTATTGCCAGAAATAGCCCAAAATAGAAAGGTTTGGGACGAAAAAGGGAGGCTTTTGCCTAGCAGTGGAACACAAACTAGGTTAACAAAAAAGAAAAAACAATTTGTATTATAATTTGATGTTTTTTTTTGTTAATAAAAAAACAATATTCGAAAAAAACCGGCCCGGACCGTTCTTGGCACAAAAGACTCCAAAATACTGGTAGCATTACCACGCTGAATGGTAGGTAATAGGCTATTTGACAATATTAAAAATATACCACAAATTGTGGTCATTCACGAACAATTGCCACGCTTATTATGTTAAGCAAAACTCATGGTTTTACGGGTTTTACATAATAAATATATTCTTTATTGTGTACAAAAATAATTACAATAAAAGCATGAACTTAAAAGGACATCATTTTTTTTTGGGCCTTTTCGGCCAACGAAAAAAATTGGTACCTATGGGTAGTACTAGTCATTTGGAGCAATAGTTATTATGGCACAAAAGTTGTAGGATTGCTCTCGGCCAAGTTATACAAGTTTGAAGATTTTAATTTTCATACATTTTTTTATTTCTGAAACTGCCGAGAATCACCAAATAATGATAAGTATTGCTAGAACTAGCGACCTCAAGCAATCTAACATAACGCCTGTAATTCCTGAGGGGTTGGGCAGAGGAGTACCGAATAAAAATGAATAATAATCTGTTTATTTTTTGTGAAAAGTAATAAAAACATTTTAAAATATAATAATAATAATATTCCACAACTATCACACAACGCCATCTAGTCCCAAGCTAAGCAGAGCTTGTGTTATGGGTACTAGACAACTGATAAACATACTTATATATTTCTAAATACATACATATTATAGACTAGCTTCTGCCAGCGACTTCGTACGCGGATCCTGTTGCTTATGCCAGCGACAATGGGGTCGTCAAAATCGAAGATCTGACACGTCTGATGTCGAATTTTTAGAGCCTGAGGACGGGAAAACAACAGGACGCGCATGACGATTCCAGACGTTCCAGATCTTTAATTTTTGTAAGTCAACAGGAAATGCCCATCAGACTAAACAACTCTTGCTAAGACGTCATTCCTATATATGTTATAGTGTAGCTGGGCTCTTGGAGTTCCACATCAGGTGTTCCAGATCTTCAGTTTTTATACGACAACAGGGAGTGCTCATCAGGCTGAACAACTCTTGCTAAGACGTCATTACTGTATATGTAATAGTGTAGCTGGGCTCTTGGAGTTCCACATCAGGTGTTCCGTATCTTCAAATTTATTTTCTCGGCAGAAAATGCTCATCACGCGGAACAATTTTTGCTATGGCGCTATTTTTGTATCTCTTATAGTTTAGGTGATCTATTGCAGTTCTGCATCAGGTGTTCAAGTTTCCAAGATAAATTATAGCCTATTTGTGGCCCAGACTTAATAGCTATACAACAAAAAAAAAAACAATCAAATCCGTCCAGTAGTTCCGAAGATTAGCGTGTATGGAGTAACTTCTCCCGTTTTCCTAACATTTCCCTTCACTGCTCTGCTCCTATTGATTGTAGCGTGATGAAAAGTATACTATAACCAGCGCAGGAGTATGAAAAATAATTGTGCCAAGTTTCGTCAAAATCCGTCGAGAAGTTTTTGTTTCTATAACGGTTATACAGACAGACAGACAGACAGACAGACCGACAGACAGACAGACAATAATTTTATCAATTGCATTTTTCGCATCAGTATCGATCCCTAATCACCCCCTGATAGTTATTTTGGAAATATATTTCATGTACAGAATTGACCTCTCTACAGATTTATTATAAGTATAGATAGATAGATATAGATAGAAGATAGATAGATAGATAAATTACACCCAGACACAGAACAAATGATCGTGCTCATCACGAACACTTGTCCTGGGTGGGAATCGAACCCACGACCTCTGGCATAGCAGTCAGGGTCACTAACCACTAGACCAACAGGCCCGTCTATACAAATCAGCTGGTGGGATCAGCATCGGGAACAGAATCGAAGCTGCCTGTGGTAGGCCTCTTGGGAGAGCAACCTCCTAACAATACGAATCGTGACCAAAAGTACTGCTTTCTGAATCAACCACGTTTTTCGGGTAATAAAATCATCAACCGTGCTACTATCCTACTGAGATAGTCCCGCAAGCCGGTAGGCGTTTGGCTCCATAAGGGCCACTGAAAGCTTATTTAGACGCGCGTGGAACACGACATGCTGTCGTCCTGGGCCTGATCCTTGATAAGACAACTAGCTTCGCATTACTTGCCGTACGCGACTGGATTGAGATTTCGATGGCGTCCTCTTTCGCGTGTTCTGCTTCTTCCTTCGCTGTCATTACTGCTGCAGAAGAAGTGGCAGCCTCCTTTCCGGATTGCCAACGTGTGATCTGGAAGCAGATCCTCCAGCATCTAAGTGTATGAGTGGATCACCCGAATAGCCATGATCCCCTGGTGCGATTAGCTTGTATGTTCGCTTCCTTATGGACACGACAGACACAGGGTTCCCGTAGAGGGGCTTTAACCGTACCACTTCCACGTAGAGCCTTCAGAAGGCGGCGCTTGCCTCGCAAGGTTGAGTAACAGGTTGAAGGCAGTCCCGGCTAGATCCTGTTTTTGATCCAAACGTCGGAAATGCTCCTTGAAGTTCCACGGGATGTCAAGGACGAGTATCAGTCGAGTCTCGTTGACTGTACGGTGAGGCAAACCCGTCTCACCGCTAATTGTGAACCCGACAGTATCGCGTTCCAAAAGCTATGAGGCTCTTTGAGAAAACAACAAATGTATGAATGAGGGTGGAAAATGTGGGTACCGGCTCGTCGACTATCTTAGTATCTGGAACGCAAAGGGCAACCGAATGAAGAGGGTGGACTTTCAGTCAGCAGGAGTCTGACAGTCTCTACAGCTCAGCCCAGAGCGAGATAACTGATTTGACGATTTATTTCCCTCAAAAAAGGGTTGATTCGAAAAGCAGCAGTGCTGATCACGTCTCGTATTGGTAGGAAATTCCTCTCCCAAGACCCCTAACCACAGGCAACCTCGGTTCTGTTCCCGATGCTGGTCCCACCAGCAGATTTGTATATTTTAAAATGTTTTTATTACTTTTCACAAAAAATAAACAGATTATTATTCATTTTTATTCGGTACTCCTCTGCCCAACCCCTCAAGGATTACAGGCGTTATGTTAGATTGCTTGAGGTCGCTAGTTCTAGCAATACTTATCATTATTTGGTTATTCTCAGCACTTTCAGAAATTAAAAAATGTATGAGAATTACGAATCTTCGAACTTGTATAACTTGGCCGAGAGCAATCCTACAACTTTTGTGCCATAGTAACTATTGCTCCAAATTACTAGTACTACCTATAGGTAGCAATTTTTTTCGTTGGCCGGCACTTTCAGAAAAGGCCCAAAAATGTATGGGGCCTGAATGTTCTCCTTTAGTTCACAAAGGTGAGCTTATCTCTAAAAAGAGATCTCTTCCAGCCAACCTGTAAAACTGATATATATTCGAGATAAATAATACGGGGACAAGAAGAATGTACACACAAATAATTACATTTAAATATATCTCTTATCAAAACATTTATGCACTTTATTTTATTTTTGTACCATCTTCTATACCATGTTTTTATGCAAATCAATATTATTCTATTCAGAAATTACGTTTGTAACAAAAAAATAACATACTCAGAGTACGTTTCTTCCTCGTTATGTGCGTCCTCATTTTCTTCGAGAGAGGGACTTCCGTACTCTTCTGTGGAGGAGCTGTGACTCCGTCTGTGAACAATAAGACCATTCGGCGATAATATAAAGCTCGATTTTTATAATAAAATTGATTACCACAAGTACCGCCGCATTACTGCCGCAGTGCCTGAAAAGCCGAGTGTTCAATCATTGCGTCCTTCCAGTCCTAACCTACGGAGCCGAAACGTGGAACATGTCTGTCAAACTGGCCCACCGACTTCATGTCATGCGGCGTGCTATGGAAAGGTCTATGCTTGGGGTGAATGAATGAGGTCTTACGGCATAAGACCAAAGTTACAGATACTGTCCAAATCTGTAGCAAGCTGAAGTGGCAATGGGCTGGTCATGTCTGCCGCAGAACCGACGATAGGTGGAGTAGGAAGGTTCTCGAATGGAGACCGCGTGTAGGTAAGCGTAGGGTGGGACGCCCCCCGGCAAGATGGACCGATGACCTGAAGAAGGTGGCTGGCAGTGGCTGGATGAAAAAAGCGGGAGATCGTGCGCTGTGGCGCTCCCTGGGAGAGGCCTCTGTCCAGCAGTGAACTGCAATAGGCTGAAATGATGATGATGATGACCACAATTACAAAAGCACTGAAAGATGAAATGCAATGTTCTTTACAACATGAAATTGCAATCATTAGATAAAAATTACTTTTAAAGTTATCAAGCAAGTATTTGCTTACAGTCAATTCTTATTAGCGCAGAAACGAAGCGCATCGAATCGAAAAAAGAAATGTGTGCATTATGCTTTGGAGATAAGGGTGGATTTGCAATGTTTAGTTTCTGATTAACGCTTCGACTTTGCGCTCATATGAATTGATTCTTACAGTCGTTCATGATAGTTTTAGCACTCATGCTCACGAGACGGTTTTTTTGCCCGGCGTCAAAACACCCTCTATGCCCGGCGCGGCCGGCCTACGAATCAAAGCTGCGCCTCCATGAAACAGGGTCGTGTACAGTCACAAGCAATAAAATGTAACCACGTAATAAAATTCATACCTACGCGATTTTCTCGAAAAATACGTGTTCTTACTTTGAAATAAGACATAATTCGTAATCTCATGGAGTTTCATAAAAACACAAGAAGTTAACCAAAATGGTAGGAGAACATAGCTTATGAATTCTCCTAAGTGTTTTGTTTGCAAGCTTGGACGGATTTTACTTAGCGCTGGCTAAAAACCGGGCCGTGGAGTTTAAACTTTTCTGCGTCAACTTACTCGAATTCCTGTTCGTCCTCACTCTCGTCGTGTGAAGGGCTCTCATTGTTATGTTCGGATTCATCAAGGCTGGGACTTCGACTGAAAAAATACAATCTTAATCTTACTTCCCAATTTTTTAATGCAAAATTTTGTGTAGATATGTGTGAAATTGCCTTGTGACGGCTGATGCAGTGGGCGTCGCCAGCGGCGACTGGGTCGTGAGGTGGAGGCTGTTCTCTCCCCCATGGCACCCGCTTCCTTCTTCGCTAGTATGAATGATCCGCAGGAGGCGAAAGCCCGTGCCTACGGTGGCCGTAAATCGCCTAGCGATCCGGTCGCCATGGGCGATTTCCGCGGCGGTTTCATGAAGCCGAAGCATTCATTCGTAGTTGACGAAGGAATGTTGCGCCTTCATGAAACCGGGTCGAGTACAAGCTTCAATGGTTTTTACCTGGCGCCGTGAGTCAGTTAAAACGACTGGCCTGTTGGTCTAGTGGTTAGTGACCCTGACTGCTATGCCGGAGGTCGTGGGTTCGATTCCCACCCAGGACAAATGCTTGTGTGATGAGCACGATCATTTGTTCTGTGTCTGGGTGTAATTTACCTATAATATGTATGTATTTAGAAATATATAAGTATGTTTATCAGTTGTCTAGTACCCATAACACAAGCTCTGCTTAGCTTGGGACTAGATGGCGTTGTGTGATAGTTGTGGAGTATTATTAAAACCGGGCTGTGTTAAAACCGTTTTGTGGAGGAGTCCATAGAAGTTTAAATTTTTCTGCGTTAACTTACTCAGATTCTTGTTCGTCCTCCGTCTCGTCGTGTGAAGGGTTATGTTCGGACTCATCAAGGCTGGGACTTCGACTGAAAAAATACAAACTTAATCTAACTTTCTCCTTTTTTTAATGTAAAATCTTGTGTAGATATGTGTGAAATCGCCTTGTGACGGCTGATGCCGTGGGCGTCTCCCGCGGCGGCTGGGTCGTGAGGTGGAGGCTGTTCTTTCCCACACGGCGCCCATCTCCTCCTTTATTAGCATGACTGCTTCGCAGAGGGAGGCGCAAGCCCGTCTGTACGGTGGCCGGATATCGCCTCGAGATCCAGACGTGTTGAGTGACTTCGACGGCATTTGGACCTGAGGTGGAGGATTGCGTTTCTACCACGTATTCCGCTTCGTTCTTCGCTAGTATTATTGCTATTCCTCCTGGCTCCGTACTGTAGCCTGCACCGGAACCGACCAAGATAGGTCACCGCTGCTGGTATTCAGTCAGTCGCATCCAGTTGAACTGGAAGCTGACCCCCATATAGTTGGGAAATAGGTTCGACTAAATCTCGAAGAGGTGATGTTGGTCGAGTCTGTGTGTGAATGTGCGAGGACATCAATTCTCAAGTTTATACTTACTCAGCCCCCGGTTCCTCTTCCTCCTCCTGGAGAGAGGGACTGTCGTTGCCATCACCAGAGTGATCTGAGTCATCAGAGCTGTGACTTTGTCTGAGAACAATAAAACAATAAATTTTTTAAACACAATACTGAACGTAATGGGCGACTCGCTGCCTGATCATGGACCATGCCCGGGTCGACGGCGCGTTGTGTTTCACTTGCGCTTCAAAGAGCTGTAGGCACTATGACGGGGGCCCCTTAGAGGACCGGGACCGTTCCGGGGTTATGTTAGCTCATTAGTACCGCAACCCCGGCAAGCCCGTTCCGGCGGAACGTATAGGGCTATTGAAGGACACCGTGGATTTTAGTCAGTACAAATCTGACAGTCCCTCCTGAGTCCTGCCCTGCCCGGGTGGGAGGACTTATAAAAAAAAACAATAAGTACTGAGCGTAATCTTTCAGGAGTGCACCTGTTCATTGGAAGCTTGGTGAATGCTACAGGTTTCGCGATTGGCGTGAGCAATTACTGGTCTCAGTTTATACGTCATACCATCATCGAAGTAAAATAAAATGAAGAAGTATAAACTTACTCATGCTCCTCCTCGTTCGCATCGCTATCATCGTTATTGTCATGAGCCGGAGCATCAGGACTGTCAGATCGCCTAGAAATGTTAGATTTTTGTCAACAATACTGTTCAGCTGAATAACAAATTATAATTTTCCCACAGTTGGGACACAGGCCACCACTCCGTGAGAGGGAGTGGGCGATAATCTACCACGCAAACCCAGTGCGGACGAGTAGATGTTACATGTCTGGGATTTATTACTTCTTGGACATTCCGGTTTCTCACAATGTTTACCTTCACCGTTTTGAGAGAGCAGCGGTGATGAAACAAATGACACATTTAACGAATGCACCTGGCTAGGTAATAGATACCAGGAAATGCAATCTCGGAATGAGATTAATGATCTGAGATCTCGTATGGAAACAAGTAGAGATCTGGCGAAATATTGATTTTAGCAGATTTTTAAAAAATGCTTTTGCTGAAGGAATTCAAAAATGTTAAGATATTATTCAAAATAAATTAATAAAAACTCATTACTTTAGTAAAACAATAGGTTTTACATAAATTATTATCAATTGTGGATTTACTAATATAACTTTGTGCAAATAACAACCCTTCGAAAAGACAGTGCCAAACAATTCAGCACTGTCTTCGGCTTTTTGGGTTTTGGTTTGTCAACGGTGCCCAGGCACACAGCGCAAACCCTGAAGGGGCGCAGAAATGGGCAGACCAAGGTGCAGTTTAAGAAGCTCGCACTGAATGCTTAAAAGGCTAGTTACGACACTGCAAAAAGGTCACATTGGTTCTTTCAAGTTATAAACCTCCGTGTTGCCAAGCCAGCAAAGCACAGAGTAGCAGAATTAAGTGGTAAAAAAATAAAAACAAAATAAGCATACCCACTCACCAACTGTTGTTCACGTTGGACGGCCGGGCTTGTAGATAGTTCTGGAATCAACAGTCATCCCAATAATGTAAATTCTCGGCATGGTTACGGGACCATTCCCCAATCTTATTTTATCCACCTCGTGCCGTCATGCCGCTGGGCAAAGGGGACAAGAGTTCTTTTCTCGAGTCACCTCAAAATTGCCTTCACGGTATACGCCTAGGTCGACTCTTGACGCCTGATCATCAACCTACCTTAACCTGTCAATTTCTTTAATAAATTTTTAGCCTTATCATAAAATCTGATGTTTCATGTTCGATTGAAAAAAATTGACAGATTGGGGTAGGTTCATGTGCTTATAGTACCTACATCTTCATTCGTCATCTTAGAAAACTTTACTATTTTTTACTACAATTATTCTATCATGATTATTTCTATGCATAGGTACACTAGAGAATGTAACCAAGCCGTATGGGTCACACCGATATTTTTAATTTCAGTAGATATTAAGTGTAGATGGGATATTTAAATACGTATAATATTATTATTACGAAAGGCCTATGATTTTCCTGATCACGGTGCTGAGCACAAAAAAGAAGCCAGCTCACAACATGGCCTCTGCCCAGAACAGCCTCAAAGAAACAGAACTTGCCACAAAATTGATCCTGACTTGGATTTGGTTGATCTTGATATTGAACAAGATGCAGACGAAACCTGAAACGATTTCATGTTCTTCTTGTGCAAGAATGATGGAACCTATACTGAGATCTGATGCGTTCAAAGTCGAATACAGAGTATATTAAAATATTTTTTATTCGACATACACAATTTCGTTAAACTAACGCAAAGATATATCGCATAAAATTCGGAGGTGGGGCACGTGAAGTCAGAAACAAGTAAAAACTATACACTTGTTTATTGACGTTTTGCCAATGGGAGGTTTCACGCAAAGCTCGTCTCAGATGGCGCTACCAGCGCATGATGTCATTTACTGTATGATTTTGACGGCACGTTTGGCGCAGTGGCTGAGCAATTGGACTGCCGCGCTGTGTGTCGCGGGTTCGATCCCCGTACGGAACAAATATTTGTATGATCTGCAAGTAGTTGTTCCGGGTCTGGGTGTTTGTGTGTATGTGAGTTTCTATGTTTGTAAACACACCTACGATAGAGGAGAAGTTCCTAGTGTCGGGCAGAGTTATAAAAAATAAAAAGAAAAACATGACATCTTGCTTGACATTCACTACACACTCGAAGCTACACTTCACGTTGTTTACGTTACGCGCTTGTAGCGCCACTGAGACGGCTAAAACTCGCAGTGAAACTCCCTATTTGAGAGTGTCGTCAATTTTGGTTTACATAACAAAAAAAATTACGTGTCAAATATTATAAAAAAAATGTAATTAACGGACTTATTAATTTTTTTCAGTCTTATACGTTATACCCTATTAGAAAATATGAAATATGTCCAAAATAATCCTGAAGCTCAATAAAACAACTTCGGCACCTAACAGCCAAGTCACACACAAATCATCATGCCGACGGCCTTGGGGGGTATTAATAAATATTTCAGAATCAACAACATTAACGCCCGAAATATTGAATCTCGATCCAAATTCCGTTTCATTGTTTTTGACGGTTGCTTGTCATTGGATATTTAAAGACTCAGGTAAATTCGATCATGACTGGTTACAGACAAAGATCCAACCAAAACTAATTTCCAGAAATAATCATATAGGACGCTTTTAGATTAATTCAATAGATAGATGAAAGTAGCGATTCAGAGGAAAAAAACAAAGCGGCTTCAGTCCAGCAGTGGAATGTGGTGCTGTTGAGGAATAGCCAATAGGACACAGACAACAATTCGATAACAAAAACTCCAGATCAGGCACCTCAGTATCTTTTGCATAGCACGGAAATCAAGCAAAATACTATACGGTAAAAGTCACCGCGATCGTGTCGCCATCATTATTTCACGAATCGAGAAGATATAGATCATCTAAAAACATACGATGGAGGGGTCAGTTTGAGTAGGGCAACACCGTGATCTCGTTTCGAACAGCCTCGGCTATTATCTCTTTATGATCCGACATTATTTGTAGAAGAAATTAATGTGCCTAAGTGTATGTGTGTAACATAACATAATCAATCCGTGAAACGGAATAAAATTACAAAATTTGTACAAAAGATTGATTTAATTAAAATATTTCTATCATATTACATAGCAATAATAGTTAATTTACAATCATTTTAAAAAGGAATTATTGTTACATATTTCAAAAAAATGTATGTTTTCAGTTCTCAGAAATTAATTTCAAACGGTCTGTATAAAAGCTGACTTAGTTTATGCTTGAGGGTTTTTCGTAGAATTTTAATACAAGATATTACTCAAATGAAAATTATTTGAATTTAGTATTGTATAATATTATAAAAAATTGGTAAGCCTGAGAGACAGGGTTGTTCCAAGCGGATGATAAAATAAGATGTATTTTTGGGTGAAATTTAATTTGGTTACCGTCGGTTTAGGGATACGTTGTGAATTATTTATCAATTTACAAAATCCAGGATTTCTAATATGCAACACTTCATGTATGGCAAAGTAAGAACAGTAAAATGTTGTTGTATTATTATTTTATTTCGTGATGGTTGTTGGTGATGGTTAGACTGTAATAGGAATGTAGGCTAGGCTGATATTTCCAGACATTAGGAAATTTATAAAAACGATCAGGTGGGGCGGTTTCATACATACCAATGCCTTCTTATATAGGTATATCAAAAACGTTTTATCACAGATAAATCTCTGATACACTTTGTACCATACCAGTGGTTGTTTTAACTAGTCTGTAAAGTAGCTATAACCAATATCATACAAATAACGGAGAAATTTTGAATTCGAGTGCAATACAAATATGCAACACTAACTAACCTAATGCCTATAAAACATTCTATAGTATTACTGAGGTAAACTGTACTGTAGGTACATTAACTAGCATTAGGAACAAGAGAGAGACAATATAGCATATTATTTTTGTTCCTAACAAAGGCCCAAATTGTACACACAAGACGACCAACGTAGACAAAGATTCATGCATCCAGAAACTACTTCAAACTTTATTGACTAAATAATAATAGAATTTTGAATCTCTTTCTTGTTCCCATGGTGCTATTCAAATACTTTCTTGTTCCCATGTGATACTTTCCGCAACAAATTTTATTTATGCACTATAAAATCCAGTTTTATGGTACAAAGCTGCAGCACGAACATAGTGACACCATGTAGAGTCAGTAACGTTTCGTTAAAAGTAGGTGAAAAGGTCAAATATTTCTACAATTTTTTTGACTGTTTGGCGCTGTAACGATTTTTATGCAAAATGAGTGGATGGCGATACGATAACGATGAGTTTAGTATTTTGCTAGATGTTCGTGCTGCGTGAGGTATCGGGACTGCTACAAGGGACAGCCGGGCGCCCAGTGGCCGCGCGCGCCGCAGCGGAAGCAGTGGCCGTAGCCGCCGTAGGGGGCGCCGGCCCGACCCTCCACTATCGGCCGTCCTCCACCACTTCCGGCTGTTAAACATCAAATGTTCTACTCAATCATCTGCAAAAGTTATATTAGAATTAAGACTAGAACCTTCTTGGAAGAAGGTACCCAAGGTGCCAACAATTCACGAAGTGTCATGCAGTAACTGTGGATGTTCTGAATGCTGATAACGTAGCATAGTAGTAGTTTTCTATTTTGAATCATTTATTTCTGAATTTTGTTTTAATTTCAATAACTATTAAGTTTCTGATACATGGAAAATCGTTGATAGAACTAAAAATGTTCACAGTTCAATTTGTTTTCGTACGTACCCCAGTCCTCGTAGGCGTCACTGTCAGATCCACTATCACGGGATTCGATCCAGGGGAATTCCTCCAATATCTCGTCCCTGTAGGCAACGTCCACAAAATGGTCACTTAGATTGAATGATTGAAGCCCACACCAAAACTTTTCAGAGCTACAAACACAGGTTCTGATACTAGAATGGCCGTAGCGTGAGGTCCTGGGTTCGGGTGTTCCTTAGTAGTAGCTTGGAGTCTTAGTTGATGGCATGATTTATAGAACTTGAATTCTCTATCAGTACTAGTCTTTAGCTGGATCATAACAGCTAAATGATACAAAATTTTAGTTCTTGTAAAATACCTATTTTTTTCCATGTGTACTAGAATTTTGTAATCCGTACCGGTAATAACACCGTCCAAGTACTCAGTAAGCAAAAAATGCTCATAAAATAAAAACTACTGAAACGAAATAAAATTGAAAGGCCAAATGACAGGTATACTGCATCGAACAAAAAAATAATCATCAAAATGGTTCACCCAGGCGTAAGTTATGAGGTGAAAACATAAAAAATAAAGTCGAAATGAGAACCTCCTCCTTTTTAGAAGTCGTTTCGTGTTATAACTGTGTGGAGTAGAGGATATTAACGTTAACGAGATTCCTTCGTAGTAGCCCGCGAAATTCAAATTTTCATGTGTTTTTCCAATCAAAGTTGGAACTTTGACCAAATCTTTGTGAGAGTGAATGGAGCGAATGTTTTGATCATTCTGATATGTAAAAATTATAACTTTACATTACAGAATGATCAAAAAAAAAACTGTCGGGAATCATATTTTGATCAAGTTACAACTTGTCAGTGATAAGCAAATTGCAAAATACCATGACAATTTGAATTTCGCGGGCTACTACTGATGCTCTGCCTTAAGGCTGCGTTTCCACTGAGGCGGAGCGGAGTGCGATTCACCAATCACATGGCTTGAGTGGAGAAGAGATGTGGATTTCAAGCTTTGTGATTGGTGAATCGCCCTCCGCTCTGCTCCGCTCCGCCTCAGTGGAAACGCAGCCTAAGACTGGCTACTTACTCGTCGATGTCCTCCTCCTCCTCCTCGTCGAGGTATTCGTAGTCGTCGGGGGTGGAGTCAAAAAGGTCGTCATTTCGTCTGTAAACAATGAGAACAATCTTCATGGCTTATTTTTGAATGCATTTACTGTTTTAAATAAGACTGTCAACCTACAGTAATTCTCACCTCACAAAGTTTATTCATTTTTAGTTCTTTATTAACTAGTAAAAAATTGATGTAAGTTTTTAAACTGATATGGTCACTAACACCATGAGCCCCCCTGTGATCAAGGCACTTGGCAAGTGCCTTACCATTAGAAACTCAAAATAAACCCGTTTTAAATTCTAAAATAGATTTAAAAATCTAAAAACCCACGCTTTTAAATTTCCTAAAAGTAAGAAAATAAAATAACCCTGCGGGGCTGAGAGAGGGGCCACTCAAAACGTGGGGGCGTGTATTATGTAAGGGATATATTTACATGACGTGTATAGATCGTGGTTGTACTTGTAACTTGCAAAGATACGCCCCCACGTTTTGAGTGGCCCCTCTCTCAGCCCCGCAGGGTTATTTTATTTTTTTATTTTTAGGACATTTGAAAACGTGGGTTTTTAGATTTTTTTTAATCTGTTAATTATTTTTATCTTTGTTCATCGGGTTTGAAGCTAACCTGAAAATTTCAGCCTGCTAACTTATCGGAAAGTGCCTCAAAGCCTGTCCGCCATCTTGGACGTCCGCCATATTAGATTTAAGTCACGTGACTATTTTTTTCGTACTCCTGACAGCAAACCCTTTCATTTGATATCCATATTATAGGGGTGCATTTCAAATAGCCTGTCTGCCATCTTGGACGTCCGCCATATTGGATTTAAGTCAGGTGACTATTTTTTTCGTATTCCTGACAGCAAACCCTTTCATTTGATACCCATATCATGGGGGTAGATTTCAAACAGCCAGTCCGCCATCTTGGGGAGGCCGCCATATTGGATTTGTTATGACGTTTCTTAGCTAGTCATGTATTGTCATCAGAACTAAGAGCGTGTGCAAAATTTCAGCCTGCTAGCTTATCAGGAAGTGCCTCAAAATTGAGTTGCAAAAGTCCAACCGGAACGACAAACAAACAAGAAAAGTGAATGTATAAAAACGTGGGAATAATATTAGATCTTTATATATTCCTTGTTATTTGACGTTGGTGCCTTTATTATGTACTAGTTCTTGAAAATAATTTTAGGCCAAATGTCAAATCCCCTTCATTCGTTTTTGTTAAATAAGGGAAATACCTATGTAAAATAAAATTTCTAATGACCAGTTTAAAATAATATATTTGAATGAAACCAACATGACATGAAAGTTAGTGAATAGAGATTTGCGGGGTATGCACTCATCTATATACAGTGTGTCCGGGCACGAGTTAGCGATATTTGAAGAGGATATTCTAGGCTCATTTTCATCGACAAAAATGCTTTAAAAAAAATCTTACTCCAAAACTTCGCGAATGGCAGCCATTTTAATTTTTTGTTCTGTCGAACTGGGGCGTGTACTATAAAATGCAAATATCTTTGAATCCAAGAGACCTACATTCATGCAAATGACTTTATTGCAAAGTTAAACGTTGAGGCATATCAAAAACTTACGAAAGTTTTTTAAATAATATGTAAAAATAAAATAAAAAACATGGGCAAACACGAAATTGTACACAAAAATTACTGAATAATTTCACATTTTTAACTCTAGCTCGATAAGTACCCCTGAATTTTGCTTAGGTTTTTGCATTAAATTAAACGTATTTGAGTCAGGCTATAAAATGATATCAAAATTATCACTCTACATTAAGTATCTCAGGAGTTATTCTCACTTGAACATCACCCTTCCTTAGCGCATGGACCCCAATATTACAGGTGTCGCATTCTTTGGGTGAGCTAAATCGTTCCAACGAATATTTATGAGCTGGCATTATTGACCACCATGTAAATGATCCCCAAGTAACCATCCTTAAACTGAAATAGTACAGTTTTTTGGATTTATTGCTGCGGGGCGAGACGGAAGGGTGATGTTCAAATCAGAATAACTCCTAAAGTACCTAACGTAGAGTGATAATTTTGATATCATTTTATAGCCTGACTCAAACACTTTTAATTTAATGCAAAAACCCTAGCAAAATTCAGGGGTACTCATCGAGCTAGAGTTAAAAATGTGAAATTATTCAGTAATTTTTGTGTACAATTTCGTGTTTGCCCATGTTTTTTGGTTATTTTTACATATTATTCAAAAAACTTTCGTAAGTTTTTGATAAGCCTCAACGTTTAACTTTGCAATAAAGTCATTTGCATGAATGTAGGTCTCTTGGATCCAAAGATATTTGCATTTTATAGTACACACCCCAGTTCGACAGATCAAAAAATTAAAATGGCTGCCATTCGCGAAGTATTGGAGTAAGAATTTTTTTTTAAGCATTTTTGTCGATGAAAATGAGCCTAGAACATCCTCTTCAAATATCGCTAACTCGTGCCCGGACACACTGTATATAAAATCCAAAACTGACTGATCTGACAACGCCCTCCTTATACCACGTAGGTGAGCACTAAGAACGGATTTTGCAAAATTCGGCCCCTAAGGGGTTGTTTTAGGGGTTGATAGTTTGTATGAAACTTCGCTACTACAGGTGCTAGGAATTCCAAATTTTGCATAGGGTGTCTTTTTAGAACGTAGATGCTCACTATGACGGGATTTTGCGAAATCCGACCCCTGAGGGGTTTGTTTTTGGGGTCGATAGTTTGTATGAAACTTTGTTACTACAAGTGCTAGGCGTCTCAAATCTTGCATGGCAGTACTTTTTAAGATGTAAATGCTCACCAAGGTGGACATTTTGAGAAATTCGACCCCTAAGGGGTTGTTTTTGGGGTTGATAGAATTGATACTCAAATTTTTACATAGGGGTTCTTTTTTGGACGTAAGTAATACCTAAGACGGGATTTTCCGAAATTCGATCCCTAAGAGGTTGTTTTTGGGGTTGACAGTTTGTATGAAACTCTGTTACTATAAGTGCGAGGAGCCTCAAATTTTGCACCGGGTTCCTTTATAAGACTTAGATGCACACCATGGCGGGATTTTCCGAAATTCAACCCCAAAGGGGTTTGTTTTTGTGTTTGATAGTTTGTATGAAACTTTGTTACTACAAGTGCTAGGCGTCTCGAATTTTGCGACCTAAATGTTCGCTAAGACGGTTTTGTGAAATTCGACCCCTAAGGGGTTTTTTCGGGGTTAATAGTTTGGAGACTCAAATTTTGCATAGAGATTCTTTTTAGGACGTAGTTGCGGGTGTTTTGTGAAAATAGACCCCAAGGGGTTGATTTAGGGGTTGATATTTTGTATGAAACTTCGTTTCTACAAATGCTAGGAGTATTAAATTTTACAAGGTTGTTCTTTTATGACGGAAATGCACACCAAGGCACTATTTTCTGAAATTCTACTCCTAAGGGGCTGTTTATGGGGTTGACAGTTTGTATGAAACTTTGTTACTACAAATGCTAGGAGTTTCAGCATGGAGTTGTTTTAGGACCTAGGTTCTCACTAAGACGGAATTTTACAAAATTTGACCCCTTAGGGGTTGTCTTTGTTGTTTGTAATTAGAGGACTCAACATTGCAGGGGGGTTCTATTTAGGATACAGGTTCTCACTCAGAGAGGATGATACGAAATTCGAAATCCCTAAAAAATTGTATTGGGGTTGATAGTTAGGAGTCAATAAATTTTTAGGACCTAGGTGTTACCTAAGACGGAATATTCCGGGTTGATAGAATTTTTGTTGAATATTGATTGAGTTTTTCCAACAGTATCTCATATAGAGGGTGGCCGGGACTAGAAATTCACAAAGGCAAAGTACGAAAATCACGCGGACGAAGTCGCGGGCGTAGTGCTAGTTTTGTATAAAATGAAATAATTAAGCTAAGCAAATAAGTTCGCAATGACTTTTTTCTGTGATATAACTATAAATTACCCGTTTTCGAATATTTTCTTTTATTTATACATATTTAAGTTCTAACTTCTTGCCAATCATGAATCTAAGTCAGCGGGTAAAAATAGAGAAGAAAAAAAGGTTTGATAACGTCGCGAGCATCAAAATATGCGCCATAACGGAGCCTTTTTTTTTTTTCGTGGTAAAATCATCAAATGAGTCCTCCCGCCCTTCCACCCGTGTTCCTTCGGATGCCCTTTACGTTCCGAGGCCACGGTATCCTGGGTTAAGAAAAAAACTGCGACCCCAGCAGGCATTTGGCGCGAAACACGACGCGCCACCGACCCGGGCTTGGTCCTTGGTCAGACGGCGAGCTACCCATTACTCACCGTCCGCAAGCCCGCTACGCCGCTGTGCCCTCTGCTGATCAGAGGGACACGCGTTGGAGCGTCCACACGACAGGCTATTCGCATACGGGCAGAGACTCCTTAGGCACACAGTGCCTAAGGAAGAGTTTTTGCCCGTATCCCAGGGTGCACCGGCCCGAAAAACTGTTTGTCTGGCTGTCTTCCCCCCGGACGTATCCGAGAGGGAACTCCAGTCCACGGGCGCACGTGGAGGTTTCCTGTCTTAGCACCCCGGCATAACGGAGCCTAAGGCCTGAAACTGCGTTAGGCCCGGTATCCACCAAAGCGGAGAGGAGAGGAGATGTGTTTGAATAACCAATCAGATGTCAACTGAAGCTAAGCGGAGAGATGTGGACATCTGATTGGTTATTCAAACACATCTCCTCTCCTCTTAAGCGGGCACCCGCGCGGTTTCATACAAAAGTGCTCCGTCACGGGGACCAGCGCGGGTGTCCGTCACGGGGAGGCGCACCCCGCACCCACGCAACGGGGCCCGCCTCCGTGCGACGGAACCCGTCGCGGGGGTACGCGCGGTGCCCGCTATAGCGGAAACACGCACGGGCTTGTTCAGTCAATAACGCTAGGTAAGAGCTCCCGCACACGGGCCACTGGACACAACCACAAAACGCCACCACCGTCATATTTCTTGTAGTTTTCATACATTTTATGTGGACTCGCCGCACACGGTTGACGCCGGTGGCCGTCACACGTTACAATCGCCGCCGCTCGCTTCTTGTGGCCACTAAACGCCGCCACACGCCGCCACTCGCGCGATTCCGCACCCCTCTCTCTCTTACCCCCGTAATGCATCATTGGTTAAAAAAAGTAGCAGCCAACGACCGCAAGTGGCTGCCGGTGGCCACCACCGCCCACAAGTGGCTGCCGCGCGCTTCAGCTTCTCTGTGGCCGCTTCTAGCTTCTTGTGGCGGCGTTTTGTGGTTGTGACCAGTGGCCCGTGTGCGGCTACACTAATACGGGTCGCACGCTCGCTCGGAGAAAATCAAGGACAATGTCTTTCGATACAGAGAGGGTAATTGTGGAAGTGCAGTGTCACCCTGCTATATGGGACCAGGCGAATGAACTGTATAAAGACACAAATTCCCCGCACAACAACCTAGATTAAATAAACGGGCTTACTGACTGTCGTTTTTTTTGCTAGTCGTCGTTTTGCTACGTAATAATGTATTAAGTTCTCCATCGACACGACTATACAAGCACACCGTTCAAATTGAACTAGCGACACTGCGTAAATCGGTTTTCGCGACGGGACCGTCGCATACCCACGGAGCCCATCACCCGCGTGTCCACGCGCGTAGACACGCGACGGTTGCCCGTCGCGGGCATAAATTATAAATGCGAAAGTTTGGTTGTTTGGATGGATGGACGTTTGTTACTCAATCTTTTATTTATTTATTCTTCTATCTTCTGAGGAGGAAGGAGTTTCTTGCCCGTTCTTCTCCATAGAGATCTACTCCTTGGAATGAGCACCTACGATACTTTCACGGTTATTATGTCTTGTGACTGGGACTGTAGCACCATAACTTTGTAGTATGTAATTATATTTTTTTGTCTTTGACTATTCAAAAGTGCCTGTAACTGGTCTACTTGAAATAAATGCTTTTGATTTAATTTGAATCACATCAGAACGGCCGAACGAATCTTGATAAAATTTAGCATAGAGGTAGATTATAGTCTGGATTAAGTTAGGGCTTTTTTCTCAGTAGTCACCCCCTGCAATACCTTACAAACTTGACGCGGACGAAGCCGTTGGCATATAAGTCAGAGTTAGTAGATGCGTGCCAGTTAGGTGTTTTCCAAAACAAGAAGTTACACTATGTAAATTCAATAGAGTTTTAAGGCTGCTTTTCCACCAGAGATGTGCTATGCTACGTTGCTGCGGACGCGTTTGATATCCACCAATCATATTCATTGGTTTACATAGCACAGCACTGGTGGAAACGGATTCAACTAAGATGTGTTTTTTATATGGAAGGATGCGTGCTATGGATGCTCGCTATGGATGCGTGCTATGGGTAGTCTTCCCTACTATCGATACATCGCATAGCTCAAGCTGCGCATCTTCCAAGCGCAGCTACTTTGTGGCGGCGCATCTTCATGTGTGCGTCAGAATGGCTGGTTGTCTGCGGCGTTGGTCTATGAGAGTTTATTCGAAAATTGCTACATAATTGCTTATATTTGCTACATTTATTAAATAATTGCTACCTAGGATATAATAATTATTTAGAAATAAAATATTTTTTTTTGACCAGCCATCCTGACGTCAGGATGGCTAGTCATCTCCTAGTTTAATGTCAAGCGTGCAGAGTTTTCCGAAATGTATTGCGTCAATAATTGCTACATATTTACTTCATTTATCTCATTTAGTTGAAACTTCAAACATAATATTAAATAAAGGATCTAGCAATTATTTAAATTATCCCAAGGAAAAGTGCCTGATGAAATACTAAAGGAAAATAGTTGCAGTGCGTCTTCACTCAACGGTGTTGGCTTACTTTAGGAGGCAGGGGCGTTCTAAATTGTTAAATGGCATGTTATGTATGAGTAGGTAAGTGGATAATAAGCATATCGTAAATAAAAACAAATGTGTGTGTGTGTGTCTCGTTCATAAGCGTGGTCGTGTGCCACCTGCGGTTATTTCACATAATATTATTTTATTAGCTAGGTGGCACACGTCCACGGCTAGCACAATATCGGCCCAATGAATATTGTTCTTGTTTTACACTTTTCAGTGCGCTTTTTTTTCGTAGTCGGGTTTTATTTATTACATATTACTTATTTGTGGAATTAGCTTCTTTTTACTCTTCGTATTTTTTTTCGATTCGTCATCATAACATTTCCTTTAATTGTTTACAAGATCCGATGCACGTTATATTGGTGTTCATAGAAATATAATACTGTTTAAATGTCCATGTGTTGAGAATTTTATGAACGAGACACACACACACACACATTTGTTTTTATTTACGATATTATGCTTATTATCCACTTACCTACTCATACATAACATGCCATTTAACAATTTAGAACGCCTGCCTCCTAAAGTAGCAATACCGTTGAGTGAAGACGCACTTCAACTATTTACCTTTAGTATTTCATCAGGCACTTTTCCTTGGGATAATTTAAATAATTGCTAGATCCTTTATTTAACATTATGTTTCGAAGTTTCAACTAAATGAGATAAATGAAGTAAATATGTAGCAATTATTGACGCAATACATTTCGGAAAACTCTGCACGCTTGACATTAAACTAGGAGATGACCAGCCATCCTGACGTCAGGATGGATGGTCAAAAAAAATGTTTTATTTCTAAATATATATCCTATGTAGCAATTATTTATTATATGTAGCAAATATAAGCAATTATGTTGCAATTTTCGAATTAACTCTCATAGACCAACGCCACAGACAACCAGCCATTCTGACGCACACATCTTAATAGTACATCTTACTCGCACCGCTACATAGCGTAGCATCAGTGGAAACGGTCAGTTTCGTAGCTCGGCTTTTAGATTCTCGCAGCACAGCTACATAGCACATCTCTGGTGGAAAGGCACTAAAGTATCAATGATAGACCTCGACCCAGCCCATGGTCGTGACCTCAATCACTGGACAAAGAGTACCCATAATTATGAAAATTTAAATAAGCATACCGGTTGGTGTTCGCGTTGGACTTCTGGCCTTGTTCTGACTCGAGTTCTGTAACCAATACAGCTTCATAAAGCTATTCATGTCTTTTAATACCCATTTTATTAGTCTCAAGTCCCCATTACAAAAAAAGTCAGTGACAACCCTTCTTATAAGCACAATAGAACAAGGTATGACTTGATTTGTTCATTTATTTGGAATTGGAACAGCATATCTTTCTATAGTTTTGTATTATTATGCCGTCACAAATATCCTGACCGATTTTCTTCGTCATATCATAAGTCATTGTCACATCATATTTCAGACAGTCCAACCATTGTCTTTAAGTCATTAAAAAATAGTTTATTAATGTATTATATTCGGTCTCAATATAAAGAATGCGATTGGCGGCTCTTACGGCTTACGTGATTAGATCAATATAAAATGAGAACTCCAAAATATATAATTTCTTCTAATATCGGATCGTGTGAACACAAGAAATGAACTAGCAGCTAATTTATTCATTCAATTTAACAAAAAGAAATCTAATAATTGATATTTTAGGATTTGGGAATGAAAGTAAACAAATTTTTAGAACATGTTTAAACGAGTGATTTATTTATTTTTTACAATGGTTTCTGTATATAGACTTCATTTAAAGAACAAATATATTTAAAACAATGTTATATTTTATAAATTAGCATTATTTATTTTTGTAAATAATTCTAATTTGCTATAATATGCATTATTTAATTACAAAGTTTGTTAAATAATTAAATAAACAATAAAGAACTATTATTGAGATTACCATACACAATGTATCAAGCCCATGTGTGAGAAGTGTCATAGTTAAAAAAGCTCTGCCACTAGAATATACATAATTATGTTAACGGAAATGTCTGTAATCCGTCATTGTATGCAATTCCTAGGAAATGTATGTAATTGCTAAAACAACAACTCTTGGGCACCCCGAGATTCGGTTTGGTTAGGTTCCTTTAAATCTTGCCCGCGGAAATAGGATTAGGACTTGCCAAGACTAGAAAGTCTTAAGTCGCTTCCTCACCGGGAGCATTCACCTGTAATGTAAGGTTACAGGTTCGAACATTTCATCAGTGAAAGAAGACAATCGAGCATCACAATGCGCACCTTGTATCAAATCTATACTAAATGTACGCGAATGCTCGTCAGTCAGGGAGGTAGTATTGTAATGTGATGCTCAAAGTCGAATCTATAATGTTACATTACACGCGAATGCTCGCGGTGAGGCAGCGTCTATACTCGTAAGAATCAGACAAGTGCAAAAATGTGCGAAGTGGAGCTAATCAGTTACGAGAAATGTTATTAACGAAATTCTAGTGTTGTTGTATACATCCCTTCCTCTTGTCTCATTTCCTCTACGAGTCTCTTATGTCTCAGCCTCATTTTTCGTATACACGAATTAAACGTCAAACCGAAAGCCACGTATCACTACATTGTGCAAAACAAAGTCGCTTCCTGCTGTCTGTCCATATGTATGCTTAGATCTTTAAAATTACGCAACGGATTTTGATGCGGTTTTTTTAAATAGATAGATTCAAAATGCATAATATAGTAGAGGTTGCACCGGGGCGCCTCGCTAGTAATGAATAAAATGATCGAATTTTATGAGTTGCAAAGAATTTATTTTCGCCTCCTTGATTTGGTGTCGCCCTGACAATCTGTGTAAGATAAAAATGAAAATAACAATTCATAAACCTTTACTATTGTGTTTAAATAATTGATTATGAAGCTGCATTGTTTTCGTGGTCCACAGTGATAAAAAGAAAGTGAAAAATTTTACTTATGCCAAAATAAGGATGAAGTGTTGGTGGTCTTGCACCTTCTTAGGTTAAATGTCAAGTCAGATCGGATGCATTAATTTTTATTTGTATACTCTTGTCCTTCATTGGTTTCTTATAAAACTAATTACTCAAATCCTCCAAATAATTGAATATTGAAAAATAATTATTACAAACCTTTTCTTCCTTCCAAGATTTCTTTTCTTTTTCGTTTCATCTCCTCACTAAGACTTTGCACCATTTTCTCGATGAAGGAATTTAGTACTAAACTTTTGCATTCAGACGTGATTGAGGCTCTGAAAATTATATTAAGTTATTTGATAAGATATGGAGATCGTTCCAGGAAATTAATGGCTATTATAAAAAAAAATAGTTTCATAGAGTTAAAAGTTTCCAATAAGATCTTAGCCAACCAAGGTAACAACTTATCACCTGCATATAGGACAATCCTTTTTCTTTTTCTTCCATACTGATATACAATATTTGCAGAAAGTATGTGAACAGTTCAGCGTAGTGGGTTCTACAAATAGCTCATTGCATATACTGCACTGTAGTTCACTTTCCATGAGTTCGCCCATTTCATTCAGCACCATCTCCTTGGAGGAGCCTTCGCCAGAATGTTCCGGTCCACAGATGTTCTCTAAAATTGTGTTCCTTTCTGTTTCGACGGTTTGCAGTTGGCTTTTGACCTGAAAAAATATGTTTTCTAAGAATGCAAAAAAATAATAACAATAGTTTTCTTGTCAGGGTAGGTAAATCTGTAGGTAACAAAAATGAATCCCTGAGACAGCAAACCTAAGCGTGTTTGCTCATAAAGCGAAACGTGTGATTTGCAATTTCTACTAAGTAAAAATGAAAATCGTCTTTGCTACTACGATATAATGATGTAATTCGTGACTTACGAGTGACGTCCGCGTCGTAGCGAGCGTGTTTTGTTTTTCATCTATCCGTGGATAACTGCACGTTTTATGTCATATGTCGTCAATCATCGTCGTAATCATCCTTACCATTAGGTAAGGATGATTTTCATTTGTAGTTGAAATCAGTTGTTGTTATCTCTGGGTAGATGAAAAACAAAACACGATCGCCACGACGACGTGCATCATTATTTCTTAGTAGCAAGGTCGATTTTCATTTTTAGTTAGTAGAAATTGCATATCGCACGAATCGCGTCATGGGTAAAGTCCCTTACTCTTACCTTTTCAAGTTGTTCCTGTAATGTGCTGATGACCACACTAGACTGCTCTGCCTGTTTCTGAATCCTTTCCGCTGCCAATGCAGCCAGCTCAGTTTCTCTCTCTGTCACTCGCAACTGTTAGTAAAGACCAAACATATTCATTCAATTGGTAATTAGATGCTTCTTAACATTCAGTAATGAATGTAAGAGTGTAACAATATTGGCCTTCCTTTTCTTTTTAACCAAAATCTATACCAATATTATAAAGCTGAAGAGTTGTTCAGTTGAATGCGCTAATCTCAGGAACTACTGGTATGAAAAGAAAATTATTTTTGTATTGGATAGGCTATTTTTCGAGGAAGGCCATAGGCTATAAAACATCATGTAACGACAAAGGGAACTGCTAATAAGGGATAAAAACCAAAGAGAAAGGCCAATTATTTATTATCTTTCTATAAAAGTTAAAAGATCATTTACCCTCAGTTCTTCTAATGATTTCTCAGCATTGTTTTGAGCTTCATTTAATTTCTTTTGTATTTCTTCTCTCTCTGACATCTGAATACAACAAAAAACACTGATTGTAAAAAAGTAAGTAGTTATTTTTAAAAGAAGAATGCTCTAAAAAAACCCAGAGTCGATTAAAATAATTTATGAACAACAAAATAGACCTTAAGTCGGAGGACATAAATACGCTATTCGTTTCGCATAAAACCATAACCAAACAGGCCAGCAGCATATACAGGGTGAAAATTTTTCAACTGGGCGTGGATGGCTATATCCGAAACTATGAGGAATATCAAAAAACGTTGAAAGGAATCTCGAGCCCAAATTTAAAGAAAACTAGAACTGCATCATTGGATTTAGAAAAATCAATAATCCTGGCCAGGAATCGAACCCGCTAATTTTGGAAAAAAACACACCCTGTATTATTACACCATTCGATAGTGTTACTAATAAGGATCAAATTCTGGGAAGTAGTCAAATACGGCAAACTTAAGGAAATAGCTGATTTGAAACATTATTTATATAGTTGGCTTGAAACATTATAAAAAATCGTAACTTATCAGTTACAATTTTTTTTTTACTTGGTGATGGTTTAATCGAAAACTATCATTGGATTTGGGTTATAGCATGTCTACTCTACCTTGCCACACATAAGTCGTTTTAATCGATTCTGGGTTTTTGCTCCATATATTTTTGAGCATTCCTCTTTGTCTACCAAAATGAAATTTTCAAATTGGTTTCAAAATGTTGTTTCAATGGGGATGGCAATTGGGAAACGAATGGCGCTAGTATAGCTAGTTCCAAGCATCGTCATTGGTTCAAATCTTATAGGTACTTCAAAATAGTACTACCTCATTGGTCGGATTAGTTAGGACTTAGCTATTGGCGCGCCATCTACAATTAGCTTTGACCGGCCTTCCCCATTCGACCCTGTGTTTCTATTCAACTCGTTTTACAGTACTAGAGATAATGTTCGATTTTCAGATGTGTAAAAGAAATTGTCAATACCAATTAAATAACCTAAATAAGTATTAAACGCATGTGTAGCGAATTTTCAAAGATTTTTCTTTGGGAAAGAAAAATTCGAACCGTGTGCAGGATTCAAACCTGCGACCTTCGGATTCAGTACATCGGACGCTCATTTCCAACCGAGCTACCGAGGTTCTCACCTGCCACGGCGAATTCGACGTGCTTCGCTATTGTGACAGCAAAATCCCCGTTAACAATATGATCAGCCATTTATTGAATTCATTTGTTACAAAAAATGTGATAAATGAAGAACCGCTTGACCGATTTTGAGCAAACTTCACATAAACCTTGACTGGCCTGTTGGTCTAGCTAAATAGTCGTAATAAAGCCTAAACATTTGGTATGGATCAGTGAGCCCGTTCTTGAGTTAAAAAATTACAATGAAAAGTAATATAATACAATGAGAAGTGGTAGATTTTCATAATGTAGAGATGAAACAAAACATAGTTACCAATTGGTCCATTTTGATTTTATCCTCGTTGCTAAGTTTCTTCATGTGTTCCATTTGTTCATTAAGCAATTGTTCAGCTTTTAATTTCTCTTGTTCTGTTTGGTGCACTCTGTCTTCAAGATTCTTTTTGATATTATCAAGTTCTTGTTTCAGTTCTGTTTCTCTAAGTATTCTTTGTTCTTCTATTTCTCTTAGTTCCTGTAAGCAACATTGATGATTGTTTTAATTTTATTGAATTAGAATTTATCTACTTTTCATAATTAGTATAATTATGAAAATTAGATAAATTATTTTGAGAATAATATGAATAATTTTTAAGGAAAATTTAAATCATGTGTAAATAAATTTTAATTTGGTGATACCTTTTCTTTTGCTAATTTAAGCTGTTCGGTTTCCCTCTGGAGCATTTCTACAAATTCTTGCCGTTCCTTGAGCCGGACATCTTCCTGTTCACGTATCTTGGCCTCTAGCTTCTCCAACATCTCTTGTTTTGAAGTATTTTCTCTATTTAATTCTGATAAAAACTCTTCTCTCTCTTTCATCAGTTTTTCTTTAAGTGAATTGTTTTCTTTTAGCAGTTCCGATTCTGTCTCATTGTGTTTCTGAATTTGCTCCTATGAATAATAATTTAAATGAATATTAGCTAGGTGGATGGGTTGCATTCATACTTACTCATTAATATTGACCAAAAAAAAACAGGCTGATGCATAAACAAGACATAATTCTCTGTTTTTTTTTATCTTGGTAAAATCATCAAATGAGTCCTCCCACCCAGGGCAGAGCAGTACTGACTAAAATGGTGATTTTTCAATAGCCCTTTACATTTCTGTATTTTGGATTGCAGCTTGTCTACAGAATTAAAAGAATTCTCACATTGGTTGTGTTTATTTACACATTAACTAAGTGGATAAGTGTATCATACAATTATTAATACCTCCAATGCCCACAATATTTAATGAATATCAATGTTATCTAGGCATCTCAAGGTAATAGAACTTCCCATAACTCTTAGTCCATGTCACTTACCATAAGTTCACTTATTTTCTCTTCCATTTCATATTTGATGGTAGCAAGCTGTGCATCTCTTTCCTCCAAGAGTATAGACTTTTGGCGTTCAACCTCATTTTTCTCCCCTTTCAAGTTTTCTATTTGCGCTGCAAATTCATTTTCAAGTTGAAGGATTTTTCTATTCATATCAGTTTCTAACTGTTCTTTTAATATCATTGATGTGTTTTGCATTTGTTTGGCATTCTGTATCTTCTCTTCAATATGCTTTATTTCAAATGTTTGAGATTCTTCAAACTTCATTTTTACATCATCAATTATTTTACTATTTTGATCACTATTATCCATTTTGAATCTCTTTCTTGGTACTTCAAATACTTCTGAAGGCGGATTTATAAACTTGTACACAAATTCATCAGTGAGTTCTAATGATATAATGTCTCCATCACAAAGCTTTTTCTCAAGCCCTTTTCCTAAAGATACTCCATTGATTTTGATACCAAACGTGCTGTTATCTTCAAGAAACCATTCATTATTATTTCCTTTTTTGAACTTGCAGTGATTTCTGGATATAGATATAAATGGCACTACAGCGGAGTTTTTCAATCCACGACCAAGTGAAAACTGAAACAAAAAGTTGTGTGAACAAAATGAAAAAATAAAGGTGGCTTTTAATGTTAACCATAATTTTACTGTAACAGTTGCTAAGATTAAGTAAAGTCTACTTACATTATCTGAGGTAATAGGTATTTTGTTAAAATTAATAAATTCAGATTTGAGTTTTTTACAAGATTCTAGTACTGGACACCTATCACCATCGTCCATCTTTATAGCAATTTATGATAGAAATCTTTTAATAAATAATAAAAACAATTCGACAAACAAAAATAGGTACGTTTCCCATCAAGTGAATTAAAATAAAATCATTCAAATCAAACACGACACGATAAAATGAGAAGCATGTCACAGCAACGTTTAATTTTATTCAAACTTCAATTTCATTTTATTCATAAACAATGTGCTGCCAGCAAAAAGTTCCTGCATCATAATGCTGCGTACACACCGGCCCAACGAACGCCAGCGATCGATATTCTGCTTTGCACAGACCATGGATTTATAAATATTAAGGGATGAAGGCTTGTAACATTAAAACCGTGCCTTATTTTGAAAGAGAGGCACACAGCTTGGGATTTTTCTCCTTCTGGCATTGATAAGTGTTTACACAAAATAAAAACATTACCAATATTTCATAGTTATTGAGTTAAAGATTTTTTTAAATGCATACTTGTACAATTATATTACATTTTTAGATACATACATTTTTAGATTACATAGCTTGTGATAGTTTTTATATTCTGTAATGTATTTTAGTTACTCATATTTTTAAGTGAAATGAAAAAAAAGATCACAAAACTCCAATGATGTTTCCCGAAAAATTAGGAGGTGTATTTAACGTTTTAAATGGCAGCCCTATGATGTTATCGTTTGTAGGGTGATCAATCTAAACTGGCTTCTGAGATTAATCGTTTTTAAAGAAAAAGTAATGATAATTAACTTATTAGAGAAATAGTTTTATTTCGATTTATAGCGAGTATCTATATTATAAGATGTTTATGAAGGACTAGGCTAGATTACTGTACTGTATGTACACTGTAAATATGAATGTGACATTTTTCTTATCGTTTTTCTGTAGGTATTCAACTTCCATAGAGAAAACTTCATTATTCTTTATTGTACACACATAATATAATTAAAATAACATTTCACTTAAGAGGAAGTTATGCACAAATGCAAGCTTAACCCACAAAACTTCCCCTTGCATACTCGGGCACCATTCTGCAATATTTGCTTTCGTTTTAGAAGCTGATGTTTTATAGTATCATTATGTATTCTGTGGTGGTGGTTTTTGAAGGCGGTTACTTCTTTTTTTGAAAACTTTTTATTTTACCATTTTTAGTTCAAATATTCAACCCAAATTCAAATAAGTACGTAATCCGTAATAATGGTAGAAACATCATCCAAGTACACAATAAGAAATGCTCATTCATCAAAAATGAAAGAAATATTCATCGTACCAAATGACAGGTATACTTCATGGAACAAAAAGAGAATCATCAAAAACGGTACAACCCAGTCGTAAAATATAATTATCAGGTACCAAGCATTAGAAAAAATACAGTCGGATTGTGAAAATCTTGTCTGCCCATATTTATAGAGAAAAATACACATTTCGTAATACTATAAGTACCTACTTTCTGTATCACTATAAAAAATAATATTATCCCCAAAATACTGTATCATGGACACACTATTAGAAAGAAACAGATTCCCGAGCTGTGTGCCTTTCATTTGTTTCAAGGTCACCGATTTGGGATCGTTTTTCTAATAAGAAGCACTAACTCCAGTACCTCCATGGCACAGACTACATAGACACTTGCTTTGGCTGCCACTGGCTGCCACTTGGCCACAGCACTTGGCTGCCGTTTGGCCTTCAAATTCATTTATTGTTCGAAACCCATCTTTCGAAAAAAGCGCGGGAAACCTGAAGTTGGCGGACGTGGTTTTTTTTGGCTCTGTTTAAATTTTTAATTAGAAATTGGATTAGATTAAGTTTTTGTATATATTTCAACTTTTTATTTAGTTTTAGTGTAGTTGTAGTTTTTTCTTCTAATTTGGTAAGTTTTTTTAGTTTTTTTTGGTAGTTTTAATATGGAGCCTCCGGATGACCCCGGAGGGAACGTCACCACTGGAAATAGGTCACTATGTGACAATCTCTAATAATGAAACCAGCGCAGTGGATACTGATTGCTCATTAATATCATTAACAACCAACAATAATAGCACAAAACGCAAAAGGGTGTCTGCTCGGCCATCAATTTGCAAACATTGTAACAAAAAAAGGCGCAAAAGTGGCGGGAAACGTCACAACGATTGTGATTGTGGTGAGGTGGAACATAATGTAGATGACACTAAATATAAGGCATCTGATCCTCCCCGTACTTTGTTAAGGGCTGGTGCTGACGATCTGAGTGGGTCGTCTCAGCTCCCGGCTCCAGTTGCTCGGCTCTTATATAATTCTTCAGATGCGGCTCCGTTTTTAATACACGTTCAGAGGGAGTAAACTGCCTCTAACGACAATACTTTTTTAAATCCAATTACTTTCGGACGATTTTTGAAGAGGAATTCTTTCAATAATATTGTAAATGGTAGTCTTAAGAAAATAGGTCGTAACAGGCTGGTTGTTGCTTTTTCAAATTATAATGATGCAAACTTGTTCATAACCAGCAAGTTGTTGGAAAAAGAGTGTTACAAAGCTTTTATCCCCACATTTTCTGTGACTCGCATGGGTGTCGTCAGAGGCGTACCTATAGAGTGGACAGATGATGAAATAATTGATAACATCTCTGTGCCAATTGGTTGCGGCAAAATATTAAAGCTAAGAAGAATTAAAAGAAAAACTATTGTTGATAATAAACCTTTATTAAAAAATACCGAAACAGTTATTTTAACTTTTGACGGTCAAATTCTTCCAAAGCGTGATATGTGATATACAGCACTTTCTGTTGACCTGTACATTTACCCAACGATACAATGTTATAATTGTTGCAGATATGGCCATGTCAAAAATCAATGCAGGTCTAAACCACGCTGTTATAAGTGCGGTCAAGGCCACTCTGGGGATGAGTGCATAGTCTCTGAGGATAATTTATCTTGTTGTCTTTGCAATGGTTTTCATGAGGCCACTAGCAAGAAATGTTTAGAACATGAACTGACTTGGCCATGGATTCCTTAATGTTTTTTTGACGTTTATGTTTTTTTAACGTTGTTTTGACGAAATACATGATTTCATATGCTGAAGCTTCAAAGCTTCATCCCACTATTTCTAAAATATCATATGCTGATGCCTTGCTTTCCTCTCCCACAACTTCAAGCCATATCAATGCTTCTGTTCCTCCTCATTACTCTCCATCAAAACAAAATAAAACATCATATAAAAAACAGTTTTTATTAAACCTCGCTCCCCACCCCACTTCTCTAAAGGTTATGATCAGCAGTTCCATCAGGACCTTGCTAGGAATGTACCTCAATCAAAGGATGGCTGTGCCCTCATCCCAAGGGATGATCTGTCTGCATTGTCTGTAAATGAACTCATTATTGCTTTGATTAAATCATTAACTCAAACTCATCACCTTTCACCGTCCATCGCTGCCACTGTATTAAATGCAGTTACTGATTCATCATCTAATAATAATCATGGACAACAAAGTCCTACAATGGAATTGCCGAAGTGCAATAAATAAAAAATCTGAAATTATACATATTGTAAATAAATATAAACCTTTTGTTTTTGCTCTTCAAGAGACATGGCTTAAACCAGGGTCTTTGTTTAGGATCCCTGGTTATGCATGTCTCACAGAAGACCGCTCTGATGGGTATGGCGGTGTTGCTCTACTCATCAAACATCATCATTCATTTTCATTTTTCACAATCCCACCTCATAATAATGATTTTTCTGTTATTGCAGCAGTTGTAGATAATATTTGTTTTGTTTCTGTATATATTCCTCGTCCATCTTTTATTTGTTAATGAAATTGTAAATATTTTTTCAATTCTTCCTAAACCATTTATAGTTTTAGGTGATTTTAATTCCCAGCATGAAGTCTGGGGAAGTTCGTCAACAAATAACTATGGTAGCACCTTACTTGACATTCTAGATAGTCTCAATCTTTGTTTATTAAATACTGGGTCCCAAACTCGACGCACTTCTCCACATGAGGGTGCTAGTGCTCCTGATTTGTCAATTTGCACTGACAAATTAGCTTCGCGTTTGACTTGGAAAGTTATGCTTTCCTCATTTGGTAGTGATCATTTTCCTATAGTTTTATCATTTACCGACAATCAAAAACATTATTCTAAGAGCGCTCCACGGTTGAAGTACAAACTGGGTGATGTGGATTGGCAAAAATTTAAAGAGCATTTAGATATTATTGTTTCTGATCTTCCAGAAATTAAATTTGGTGATGAACAGTTATGTGCCGACGCCTTATCTGAAGCCATGATAAAAACGGCTGATAAACTTTTTCCTCTAAAAAAGATACAAAATAAAATCCCATCTCCGCCATGGTGGGACAAAGATTGTACAGATGCAATAAAAAAAAGGAAACAGTGTGAACTTGCCTATCTTGAAAATTCTACCGAAGAAAATTTTAATAGTCTGAACGCCTCAATTTCAGAAACAAAAAAATTATTTAAAAAAAAGAAATTTGAAAGCTGGAGATCATTTTGTCTGTCTATTTCTCCTAACGTTAAACCATCTATGGTATGGCAGAATATCAGAAGGTTTAGAACAGCGTTCTCAGATTCATCTACCGCATTCCTTCCACCTGAGCTGATAAATAGTTTTTTAGATAACTTAGCTCCCTCATCTGTCCCGGAAAATATTATTCCAAATTCTATTCCCCTTTCAACACTAGAATCTCTTAGTGACCTTAATACTCCATTTAGTTTAGAAGAACTTAAAGGTGTTGTTCGACACAGTAAAGACTCCGCTCCGGGTGCAGATGGTATTCCATACTCTTTTCTATCAAATATGAGTGAAAATGAAAAAATGAAAATGAAAATGTTTTTTATTTTTACGAAAACCTTCATATACAATGAATTGTGCTGGGAGCCTCCTTTTAGGCAAACAATGCCTGTGTTAGGAGACTCCGCTCTTCCATATCTTAGAGTTAATAACATTTAAACTTAATTAGTTACACTTATATTTATAACAATTTTTTTACAATTTAAAATAATGTCTTTTATACCTTGAATATATATATTGTGTCATGCTTGTAGTAAGCGTAGTGTAATGAATACAAATTTATTTTGGTGTGGTGTGTATGAGATGTAGTGTGGTTTGGTTTAGTGTGTTGTGGTGTGATGTGGAGTGTTATTGTATAGTGTGGCGTAGTGCGGTGTGTGGATAAAAAGTATATAAGGTGTGTATCGTTACGGTGTGACAATTTACTCATGATATTCCAGTAGAGATTCCGATGAGTGACACATCTCTTCTCTATTTTTTAAAACTAATTAATAACATTATGAAATCCGGAAATATTCCGCTTTCATGGAAAGCCCAAGATATTATACCTATTCTCAAACCTAACAAAAGTCCATCGAGTAGCGCTTCTTACAGACCAATTGCTCTATCATCGGTTTTGCTAAAAATCACAGAACATTTAGTTAAAAATAGGTTAGAGTGGTATTTAGAAAACAGGAAACTACTCAGTGATAGTCAATTTGGTTTTAGGCGTGGCAAAAGTACCATAGATAGTTTAAGCATCTTTGTCACTGATATTAGATTAGCATTTTCTTCGAATCAATCCATAATTTCTGCTTTTCTTGACATTAACTCTGCTTATGATAATGTTGTAATATCAAAATTAAAATATAAACTGGAGCAGTTAAATGTCCCCATTTTACTAACAAACTTCATTCTAAATATGTTATCTGAGAGGTATTATCTTACACTTCAGGATTCTAGGTGTGAATCTAGAGTCGTTTGGAAAGGTCTTCCTCAAGGATCAGTTCTCAGCCCTCTGTTATATGACATTTACACTTACGATCTTGAGAGTTCTTTAAACAATAAAGTAAAAGTGCTACAATACGCTGATGATCTTCTTTTATATTGCCCTCATAGCTCTATTCAGACGGCTTGCAATACAATGACATCGGGTCTCAGCCTTTTAAAAAAATGGATGGATAACAATGGCCTTGAGCTATCTACTTCTAAAAGTTCAGTTGTACTTTTTACCAGGATGCGCCTTCCTCCCCCTGTTTCTGTATATTATGATGATAATTTAATACCTGTGAAATCCTCGGTAAAATTTTTAGGAGTGGTTTTAGATAGTAAACTTACTGGTATTCCACACTGTGATTATATAACGGCAAGATGTGAGCAAAGGCTAAATATTTTAAGATGTTTATCGGGGGTCTGGTGGGGTGCCCACCCCTATTCATTAAAATTAATATATAACGCAATAGTTAGAAGTGTGCTTGACTATGGAACTTTTTTATTGGAACCTGGAAATTCAGCTGCTTTTAAAAAATTAGACAGAATTCAATCAAAAACACTACGAATAGTGACCGGAGCTATGAGATCAAGCCCAATAAATGCTTTACAGGTTGAAACTGTAGATCCTCCTCTTTCACTTAGACGTCAGTATCTTGCTGACAAATTTCTATTCCGTTCATTTCAATTTTCCAATCATCCGTTACGTCAAAAATTGCAGTCTCTTCTAAATGAAATCAATTCTTCCCGTTATTGGTCTAATAAATCTCTTCCTTGTCTTATTGTTAGCTATAAAAAATGTATGGCTTTGCAAGCTCCAATTTACCAGTCATTATCATTTCCTCTTTTCAATCATTCATATGAATCATTAGTTTTTACTCCGGATGTTATCTTAAACCTAGGCATTAATAAAAATGATAATTTTGTAAAAGAATCATTTAACTTTACCAAAGGCTTGCGATGGGAAAATTGGCATCATATTTATACAGACGCGTCTCTTCTTTGGGAAATGTTGGAGTTGGGGTTTTTCACTCGCAATATAACATAGTACAAAAAATCAAGCTTCCTCCTGAATCATCAGTATTTACTGGTGAATGTTTTGGACTGTTCAAAGCCCTAGAGTATATTTGCATCATGAAGTTGGAAAAAGCAATAATATTTACAGACGCTCTAAGTGCATTGCAGGCTATTGAAAGAAATCCTTTTAAATGTAAACCAATACTTCCCATAGTTCTTTTTATTAGAGGTCTCTTGTGTAAATGCTTTAAATTAGGTCTTCAAGTTTCTCTCGCTTGGATACCTGGCCATAGTAGTATCGCAGGAAATGTGAGAGCCGATCAACTGGCTAATGAGGCTGTAGACTGTGGTGATTTGTTCCCTTACATTAACTTTAGTCACGATTTGGCGAATTTGCCAATGAACTTTCTTTGGGATGCATGGAGCAAGATGTGGGCGGACAGCAGCACTACTAAAGGAAAATATTATTCTCATATTCAAACTTGTATTCCCAAGAAACCATGGTTTTTTAAATTTAACTTTGGTAAGGTTGCTACCAGTTGTCTTATTCGTATGAGGTTGGGTCACAATTGCTCCAAAGTCCACCTTGCTCGATTGCAGATCGTTGCCAGTGACCTTTGCGAATGTGGTGATGTTGGCGATTTAAATCATATGTTTTTTTCCTGTCCTCGTCTTAGTCATGATTCTTTTATATCTAGTTTACTTTCCTATAACATTGCTTTTCCTACCTCCATCTCTGTTTTACTGGCTTCTAATGACTCAAAAGTATATATGTATCTATCATCATTTATCACTGACAATAATATACGCATATAATATTTACTTTTGTTAATGTTTTCCCAAATAATCCTATCCAATATCCATCCAAATTCCGTGTCCTAAATTAACCTTTCATTTTCTACCAAGTTTCCTCGTTTTTTGTTAGTGGCATTGCGCAAATAGCGACTTGCCAATAAAAAAAAAAAAAAAACCATCTTTCTTTGGCACCTGATTCCGGCTTGCATTTGCGAATGCTAAAGTAATATTATTATTGCTAGTTTTAGGTCCCAAAATGAGTTGGACAACCACACATTGTTATTGTAATAATAATATTGTGTCTTGCTCATACCGCGATGCCATGCAATCGTTGTAATAACTTTTTTAAAACTTTTAATACTTTTCGGCTGACAAAAATAATAATAATTGTGTGAAAAAAAAAATTAAGTTAATTGAAAAATTAAACACACATTTATTTATTTCGACTGTAAGTAGAAATAGGGCAAATAAGCGATTTATCTATATTGTAATTGTATTATTTTAAGCTATTGCATTGCTTTCATTGCGGGCTTTGAACGCGGCGACCGAATCAAGAAACTCCGACCGGGACAGCGGTGCGGCGTTGAAAGCCATGTATCGTCTATTTATAGCCCGCTGTACACATTGGGCCCAGGCATTAGGCCAGCGTGTGCAGATACCTACTTGGGGGTATGTTGGTAGTTGGCGGCAGTATTGGCCGGCTAACGGAATGTTGTCGGTTTTTGTGCACCAGCAATCAAAGGATGAAGAGACGCCTAGGTGTCACCACTGCGAGGATCACCCGGAAGACACAGTGAACCACGTGGTACAGGACTGCCCGGCTTGGGCAGAGCACCGCCGCCGTGTCCTCACGGAGTCGATAGGCCGCGACTTCTCGCGCCCGCCATTGGTCGAGGCCATTCTGCGAGGCGATACGAAATAGGAAGCGGCCTCGCCTCCTTCTGCGAAGCAGTCATGCTAGCGAAGGTGGCGGGACGCGTGAGGGACAGGACAACCTTCACCTGACGATCCAGCCGCTGCGAGAGATGCCCACGGCAACGGACATCGCGAAGCGATTTTCGGCCACCGTAGCCGCGGGTAAGGTCCGATCGTGGAACATAATCCGGGTCGACGGAGCGTGGTTTTCTACGAGCGCCTCAAAGAGCTGTCAGCAATCTGACGCGGCAATGAACAAAAGCCTGCTTGGGTTGCGTTGCGGGCTATCTCATCGGGTAACCTGACCCTGGAACGTAAAGGACTATTAAGGGGTTACCGTGGATTTAAGTCAGTACGAGTATGACAGTCCCTCCCATCCCGCCTCCGGCGGGAGGACGCATTTGATGATTTTACCACGGTAAAAAAAGGAGTAGTGTAACCGAAAACATACATCTGCGTCGTCGGTATTGCAGGACGTAGTATTAGCATGTAAGGCTTACTTTTTCTTTCTCTCCACCTTGATGAAGCCGTTCTTATCGCATGTGTGCTTTGGTGGTCCCTGCTGTTTGTGGCCTACCACAGTGATTTTTATTCGCGCTCAATGCTGAGCGACTCTGCTGACCACCTTTTGTGTACAGGTATATATGCCTCGCTTGGGCAGAGCACCACCGTGTCCTCACGGAGTCGAAATGCGGCAATAAGCAGTTATGCTAGCGAAGGAGGAAGCGGAACGCGTGAGGTGGACGACAGTCTCCACCTCACGAACCAGCTTCCGCGGGAGACGCTCACGGCAACGGAGGTCGCGAAGTATTTTCTAGCCACCGTAGGCGCCGGTATGCGGACGGCGACTAAAGGGTGACCCTACTAGTGTCGCGGGACTGTCTTATGAGGTAACTGTGACCCTAGAACGTAAAGGCTATTGAATGAACGTCTGGCAGCCTCTTCCTCTTCTGGGCGAGAGGACTGATTTCATGATTTAAGCCGGAAACAAATTATTTAACACGCCACGCGACGCAACGTGTCGACACCCGATGTGCAGTGAGCGCGTGTCGTCGCGTCGGGTGTTCATATAGTGTGATTCTGGTCATAGAAAACAATACATTTGATTTGACCCAACACGCATCATGTTTCATCGGGTGGCGTCGGGTGTTAATAATGTGTTTCCGGCTTAAATCAGGCTAAAATAAAGGTGTACTGTTACATTAGCACAATCAAGAGTTGCGCGTTCCTACCGCTGGTACACAAAGCTCCGTTCAGTGAGTGGCAGTGGGCCCTAATACATCACACGGGCCTAGTATGGATATGGACACCATGTCTTTGATTTCTGGTTTTAGGACCACGCCGGATTCCATCGCAGTTAAGAGAGCAGTGATGATGTAGTATTTGGCTGGTTTCGAATCCTCGACAAACAATCATGTCTTAAAAAAAAAGTCATTTTCACTAGATCTAATATGACCTTATTGAAGAGATAACGGCAAGTTTTTTTCACTTGAAAAGATAGCAATGTGTCTAAGAGTTAGCTTCTTTTACGAGATGAAGAGCCGACGAGAGTGAAAGCATATTTCGGGGCGGATAAAACGAATAGATAGAGGTCTTTAATATAAACGAAGCAGACTTTAGTACTCTCGAAAAATGCAAGCGTGGCGGGTGGGTACACACTGAATTTTTAAAGCACCGCCAGCGTTCGTAACTTGTTGGCTTGCAGACTGAAATTTTGCGTTAGTCGCTTTGCTTTTTCCTTTTCAAGCACTTAGGGCAGTTTCTTAGTCGTGAAAATGTTTACAGGGTTAGCAATGGCCGCTCGTCTTAAATGTTTGTGAAATAAACTGAATTCGATGATGTTTTTGTGATTTCGATAGCTTGCAGGCCATGGACAGGAGGACAATGCTAGTGTGCTTATTCTTTTTGTAAATCGGAGCTCATTGTCAGATGTGAGGGCTGACATTTTAGAAACCTTGACGAAACTTTGGCTCTCTTTATGTATGTAGTAGGACTAGGTTAATTTTAAAAGTTGACGTAAATTCTATAATTTACAGAAATCTAAAAATAAATCTAGTTCTAGATAAATAATGAGTGATGTTCCATAGCAAGTTTCCAAAATTAGGGAGCTGATTTTGCATAAAATAAACTCATGTTTGATCTGCTGTAGGTAGGTACAGAAAAGTCGATTATCACGAAGATCTTATAATTTATTTACCTAGTATGTACTTAGATAAGTTGATACTCGATAGATATATATAGATTTTATTATCCTACTTGAAAAGAATCCAGTTTTTCTCTACATCTCAAACTAAATATCTTACAAGATTTACTTTTATCGGTTTAGTTGTTAACAACAGATAAGCAGACAAAGTTACTTTTGAATTAATAATGTTATTACGAGAGTGGATTTCATAATCATTATTTTCTAGTTTTGACAGACAACAAAGGTACTCAAACCCAATCCGTAGTTTGTCTTTGGTATCGCGATGCAATTATTGCTGTCGGTATCTGGTGAAAAAAATAAATGAGTTGTGTCGTCGGCCCGCGCGGTGGGTAACGGCTTCACATCGGCCCTCAATATATCAACGAGGACAGGACGAAAATTGGACTGGACCCTTGTTAATGTCCCGTACTTAGGCCCTTCCGCCCTTGTTTCTGATTATTTATTTAAGACCTATTGATACTTACACCCAACAGAGGGTAAGTATAGCAAACAAATCGAAGGAACACACATTTATCTGCTTTTGCTTCTAAACTAAAACATTTAGGTACCTATTTCCAAACGAAAGGGCTCTTTTGAACATGGTTGCACGATATTTGTGGGTGCATAACTACATCTACATGCCTTTGGTCAGATAGTTTTCCTTATGGTTATAAGGTTACCGAGAGTATTTTGTTGAAACTGTTTATTAGTAATACGTTATGTTATTTTTATCGTTCAGTGATCCACATCATACTTTGCTACTATAAATTACGAAAGTTTCTTGCCATCTAAATTACAGAATAGATTTAGATTTTTAGTGCACTGACAGCTTAGAGTTTGGATTAAGTAATAATACTTTTATGACGGATAATAATATCGAATTTGACGTGGGGAACGCCGCAGGCTTAAGCAAATACGGTTAGTCATTGACGCTCACATTTTATACCAAAAGGTTTACGTTGAGGATTTACAGTCTTCCAGTATATACATATTTCAGCTTCTGCCTGTCTGCATCCAGAACCTAGGCTGACGTGACACGTTTGAGCATTCGCTGCCTATTGATGGATTACTGTGTATCTACTTTGATGGACCTTTTCTGAGCATAGTGATGGATGCAGGCAATTTATGGGCCAGCCAACATACTGTAACGGATAGAGGCAGCATGACATCAGTTACAGAGATTATTGAGATACTCTTTTCAACTCGCTTAGATTAGAGCTTCAAAGAGAAATGACAGGATGTCGTACCTACAGTTTTTCGACTGACTTATTGTAGTGGTAAAATAGGATAAATAAAAAAAAAATTGATCGAAGGAAAAATCGAATTAGTCCGAAAGTTACATTATTAAAAAATATTTGAAACGTATTTTTTATTTTGTTACGTAAATCTAAATTGACGAATATAAAACGCTTCTAAAAATCATAATACGTCACTCGGTACAATTTTACAGGCGTTATCCCCATTCCCGAATTTCCAAGCGTTTTATCTTTGCCAATATTTTTTACAATACTCTGACAATAAGAGTACAGGCGCCAGCACATCAAGCTACCACAATCTGTCAGATTTCTTTAATATAATTTCAACCTTATCATAAGACTAGAAGGTTAATGTTTGACTGGTAAAATCTGACAGATTCGGGTAGGTTGACCTACTGGCATCTGTACATTAAAATAATTTACTCTGATACCTTAATTTTTGTTAGTACGTTTGTGTAGGCGGCAAAGGGCTTATTACTCCAGAAAAATCAGAATGTTGACATTCATAAGTGGAGTGACAAGAATGGATAAAATGGATAAAATAAGGGGAAGTTTGAAAAAGGCGCCTGTAACAGAAAATTGAAAGGGAATCGTTTGTCCTGGTCAAATATATTTTCATGTCTTTGGTCCTGGGATATGTGATGAGGATGGAAGACAAGCATATGACTAAGAGAGTGTTGGGTATGAATGTTGATGGATGGAGAGGAAGTGGTATTCCAAAGAAAAGATTGATAGATTGTGTGAGGAATGATATAAATGTTCTACGAATCGACTTTATTGTAACCAGAATGAGCTGGAGTGATTTTCGACGAAACGTTGTTCTACCAAACAAGGGTGAAACTTTATGTCATGCATATTTTTGTATCAGAATTGTTGTACAATAAGACGAAAATAGGAAAAGCTTCTGCTTTTACTTTTTTTGGGCGATGAGATGCGACGTGGTAGGTCATCATCATCTGCCAGCCTTTTTCTCAAGTATATTGGGGGTCGGCTTCTAGTCGAACCAGATGCAGCTGATATCAGTATTTTACATGGAGCGACTGCCTGTCGGACCTCCACAACCCAGTAACCGGGTAATGCGACGCGGTAGGTCGTGGGCCAACATTTCCCACGAACTAGTCGCGGGCTAGAGCTAGTCAGTGTTGGTATAAACTGGTATTTACACCATCAATAGTAGAGGTACCAATCCAATCGAAGGCTTACAGAGAAACAGAACAGTCAATAGGTATAGTCTTAGTCTACAATCTTCACACAAAGCGATGGTGCCTGCATTCTAAGAAATATTCGCAGGGATATTGAGCAGGAGCTGAATAGATCTGGGCCCACACCTGCAGCGGCGTGAGCTCTTTATCTGATCTTATTAAAGGCGGCTGGAAGCCTCCATTCCGATCACGTAGACAATTATTCGACTAAAGTGTGCGGGCTTGAATCACTAACCTCAGCGAACGGCCAACTTTTACAATAAATCCATCCTGGTCTCGACACTTAATCAGTCCTCCGATAAAAGCTTTAATCGAGAGTTAGAGAAGGTACCTACTAAGACGCACTGATTTTATTCCAACGTTACTGAACTAAATTAAACGAGGAAGCGACTGCGATTACAAACTCAGCGAAGTTTTTATTCAATGAAGTTGACTCAATCTCGTTTTGTGTACGTACCTACCATGCTCGCTTTGTATTCGTAATCTACGTTAGTAAGTGTAGTCCAGAAGTTATCTATCTGTTTGTAACAATTTTCTTGTATGATTAAGTTTACGACAATACTTTTTTATTTTAAAACATACCTGTAAGTATATTTTCCGGTTCTCGAAAACCGCTCTAACAATTTCGATAAAATTTGGAATATAGGGATTCAAAGGGGCGAAAAATCAATCTAGATAGGTTCCATGCATGAGAATATTCGTTGTTTCCGTATTTTCACGCATCAAGATTGAATAATTATGTTTCATAATTTCGTCGCGCAAACCTTTCCATGACATTTTTCTATTTCATAGTTAGAATTTTAAGAGCTTCTTTTTTATTACACAAGCAGTTTAAGAATATTTAGGTATGTTAATTAATAAAGAATGTTTTTGCCTTCGTGTTGTTCCTACAGTACTTTATTGTACCATACATACATCAAAAAAAGTTTGAGATCACTTTGAAAAATCGAAATCTTATTGTTACGGTAAATTATAAGAGTAGATTGATTTCTTCTTCTATGTTCGTATGTTCTGCTTCTGACTGTCTGTTATACATGTATGTTCTTCCTTTTATTTCTGGCATTATGTTATTTAGCAAAATATTATCCTTATGATGAAGCCTTTCGATCGGTATGATAAAGCCACAGGGTAATTTTTTTTCTCGTGTAGCGGGTCAGATTCTCGGTTCAACCGTGTAATTATTTAAAAATCTATGAATGTAGTTTAAGTTCTTTTTTAAATTAAAATAATGTCTTCTTTCAGTAAAATGTTATGCATTTACAATATTCAAGGTAAGTTACAAGGTACTTACAGGACGCCCTGTAGGTATATGGAAATAAATAGAACTATGTAGGTAAGTATATAAGTATTAGACCAAAGGAAGAACTTGTGTGTTAAATTCGGTGAAACACATGGATCCACTGTGGAATCGATTATTAGTGGGGTTGGGAAATTGATAGCTTGGCTAGGGCTTTGTCGCTTTTTAAGCCGATTCCTCGCAGTTAATTTCACTTAACCGCGACCATTTGTTCTTGCCTCTCGATTTTATTTTGCTTGCGAACTTTTGTATTGCTCTCTCTGTAAGTATAGATAGACGATCCACAGTTAACAACAGGTGAATCTGTGACACGATTAGACTATAAGAGACTATAGAGTTTTATAATAGCTATAAAAATACTTATTATGAAACTCTTGAACTTTGCCAGGAAGGTCGACCAACCCCCATCAGCTATCCACTTTGGATTGACGTCGACCAACGCTGACGGTAAACACTTATGTTATTAACCGACAGACAGAGAAATATTTAGGATAAGGCCAACTTAAATGTCTTGACCATGAACGAATACTTAATCAATTCTCTTAAAACAGAATACAAGAGAATACTTAACGTCGTTTGTAAAACTGAACTTTCAAGCATCTCATCAAAGCCACTACTCGTATATACCATCCCCAATAGGTACGTTAGTACTCAATCGGAGTTTTAAAATGGTCCAAAACTGACACAAAACAGTTAGAGCGAACTACATGTTCAAAACTTACAAAATATAACAACCAACACCCCAAAATTCGCCACGGAGAGATTAACAATAAAACGAGAACATGGGAGGATGAAGCCTTATTTATAGATATCCAGCACCTATGGCGGAAACAAGTTAGTCGATTAAAATCAGGATGAGATGCAGTAGGTAAGTGATGCGACTGACACAGGGCCTGATAATTACATTTGCTTTAGCAGTTCGAGGTCCGCGACATGAGCATGACGATGACGTAAGTTTTTAAATACATAAATTAATTTTTGTACTCTATTACAAAGAATTTTGATGTGTTCTTTAAAGTTGAGCTTATTGTCTAAAGTAATTCCGAAGTAAGTATTGACGCGTTCTAGAGGTAGGAGGAACATACGCAACTGTATAGAATTGCACTCATGTGATGTGAGGCTATTGGTAGGTCTCCGCGGATATTCACTAATGTCCCTTGGTCGTCTCAAAGCCATTTTGTGCAAAAGCGAAGACCTCCTTCCAACTATAATCACCCGCAACACCAACGCGGGTGTCATCAGAGAAAGAGATAATTTCACCTTTGGTATGTTGAGAGGTTAGCTCGTTTATAATTATACTAGCTGTTGCCAGCGGCTTCACCCGCTACAACTCGAAAATTATCCCACGGGAACATAAAATCGGGATAAAACTCCTATGTGTTAATCCAGGTTATAAACTATCTGTGTACCAAATTTTAGCCAAATCCGTTTAGTTGTTTTTGCGTGAAAGAGTAACAAACATACCTACATACACATACAACATACATCCTCACAAACTTTCGCATTTATATCTAATATTAGTAGGATTAGTAGGACTTACACGAGGAAAAGGGCTCTTGGCTTCGAACGTAGAAATTCACTCAAAACTCGAGTACCTACTTATCTATAACTAATAAATTTAATCCTTGGTTAAGTTTGCGTAGCCTCGTCGGAGTCCATTTTTGAGTTTCAAAGTTTTATGGGAAACCTTGTCCGTTGCACATTGTTTACGAACAAAGCGAGATCTCGTTTAGTTTCCGATACGAGCGCGGATCGAGTCCGCCATTCGCGTCCAACTTATCCGTCTTTGTTCCGCCAACTATTGATGCTTGATGAAACTCCGGCGTTCGCTGCTCCGTCTTACAGGTAAGAGTTGGTGTTGGGCGGAACCGAACGTCGCCTCTCGCTGTAACGCTTCTGCAGTTTGTACCTGTCCTCCTTTCGTGTTTCGTCTTATCGCTGTTATATGAATTTGTACTTTGGGGAAACCCCATTCAAAGTATCTGGATAATTTTAAATTCGCATTTAGTATAGACGTACCGAACAAAGTTATGTTGATGATGATGAGCTGCTCAGGCACTAGAAACAATAAAAAAAATGACTCCAGACCGAAACGAAACGCGTCATTCAGAGTCAGTTAAAAATTATACTGAATGAAGTTTCGCCACCGCTGGCACCGTTCGCTTTTGTTAGAGTGTGCTTAAGGCGTTAAGAATCCTTTGTTTCTACATCAGTGTGGAAATAATGGAAGAAGCTAACATATTAGGAGCAAGTTTCCAAGATGTAGTTTTACACAATGGTTTTATTGAAGTAGAGACGCGTGAGTGGTGAGGCGTGCGGGCGTGGCATGCTACCGTAATGGCGTTAACCAATATATACCGTTTTTTTTTTGTTTAGCGTGGTAAAATCATCAAATGAGTCCTCACACCCCGGGCAGGGCGGGAGGGACTGTCAGACTTGTACTGACTAAAATCCACGGCGTCCTTCAATAGCCCTTTATGTTCCGAGGTCACGGTAAGGAAATAAGTCCCGCGACCCCGCCTGCCGGGGTCGCCGTTTGGCCCTCTGAGAGTCGTCATTTTTGCTGACGCTCTTTGAGGCGCGCGTGGAACACGACGCGCCGTCGACCCGGGCATGGTCCATGGTCGGACAGCGAGTTGCCCTATACTCGCTGTCCGCATGCCCGCGCCTAGGGTGGCCGGAGATCGTCTGCCGACGTCCGACGCCGTGGGCGTCTACCACTGCGGTTGGGGCGGAGGGAGGACTCTGTCCTCTTTCTCTCGCGGCCCACCTCCTCCTTCGCGAACATAACTGCTTCGCAGAAGAAGGCGACCGCTTCCCACTCCGTCTCGCCCCGCAGCATGGCCTCGACCAATGCCGGGCGCGAGAGGTCTCCGCCTATCGCCTCCGTGAGGACGCAGCGGTGCTCTGCCCAAGCTGGGCAGTCCTGCACCGAATGCTCCACCGTGTCCTCCAGGCGATCCTCGCAGTGTTGACACTCAGGCGTTTCTTCCCTCCCTATCAGACACAGGAACCTCCCGAAACTTCCGTGTCCGGTGAGGACCTGCGTCATGCGGTAGGTCAGGACGCCGTGACGCCTATCCATGCAGCCACTCCTCAAAGAGGGGTCTTACCGCCGCGATTGCGGCGTGCCCGTAACCAATATACCGTTGCGTAAATAATTATTTTTTTGAGTGTCGAGAAAAAGAAAAAGATCAATAAGGCTTTAGTACTTTAAAGCCTTATTGACCTTTTTTTTATGTCATCAATCATCATGTGACAAAACAGACTTGAGTATTGGGTATAACGCCTAAAAAGTTGCCTTTTAATAAATACGTCAGTGTTATTTGTTTTTTATTTTAATTAATAGTGGTCCCTAAATTCCAATCTAATTGTTACTAAAAATACTTATCTTTATTCCTGAAAAAAGATTTTTATTTAACCCTTTTTTAGTTTTGACATAATATGTAGTAGTAATCCCAGCTGGTTTGCCGTAATTTATTGAAGAATTCCCTCGATTTCTCTGGGATTCCATAATCAGATCCTGACCTAATGATCGGACCTAGGGTATTTGAGTAATAAGGCATTTGAATAAAAAAAAAACTGTTAAAAATCGGTCCACAATATTGCTTCTAAAAAAATACATACGTGTACACTTCAAACATAGGGTTTTAGGCCCAGTGCAGAAAACCTTATTCGCATAATGGCAATCAAAACTTTCCAATTTGATCATTTGCCATTTTGAGAATTAGGCTTTTCGAGAATTTGACATTTAGTAGGTTAAAGAGCCCGAAATGTCTGCTCAATAAAGACCTGAATCTGAAATCAAACCAAACAATTAATTTTTATATACAGCGGGCTATCAGTTTAGTTTCAGTAACCATTATCTTTATGCAAAGGTATTAATTAATGTTAGGTGCAATTAAGCTTTTGACCTTTGAAAATAATGAGATTCGAAATTAAAAAAAACTTGGATACTAGTTCAATTAATTACTTCGTCATTTTTTTAAAGTAACTTGAAAGTTATTATCTTTTAAATGAACCAAGTGCTCGCTTCAGTTCGCAAAAGAAAGTTCTTGAGTACTAATGCTTTTCATTGAAAAAAATTAGTTTTCTGCTGAAAACATTGTTTAAAAATAAATCATAATTTTAGAAATAGAGCTTGTTACATTATTTATTTACTTGTTTAAAACTGTTTTCCAGGTGTCGCATAGTCGCATTTGGTGACTTGAATTGATAGGTCCATTTTACGTAAAAATTACCACAATTTCATACATTTGTAGATACAAGGTGTGTACGATTTTATGTTGAGTGTACAGCAACGCTTTTCCAGAGAGAGAATGACACTCTCATGTGAGCAGATGAGAGACGTGATTCAATTTGCATGGTATGATGGACGGATTACACGGTGCCCGTACTCGTCCCTTTGTCCCGACAAATGGTTTAGGAAATAGAGTGCTGTTATATTACTAGAACAATTTTGCATTTTCTAAATAGTTGTCTGCTTATTTTTTATTATTTTGATGCAATATTCATACAAATAAAAGTCTTACACGAGACGGAAGTTGCTTTAAAGTTAGTAAAAGTATTTATTCGTTTAAAATGTGGTATAAAAAGAAATGTTACAAATATGCAACAGGACAAATTCTGACATAAAAAGCAGGTTAGAATTTAGCTTTTTTTAACGCATACTTTTTTTTTGTAAAGCCGACACTGCCCCATTGCTTGGCAAGGGCCTCCCCCAAGTATTTCCATGTGTTCTTGTACAGCGCCACTTCGTACCAGTACCAGCCCTCACGGTCTAAGTCCAAATCGTCACCCCACCACTTTCTCTATTTCTTTGGAAAAACATTATCTTAAAAAGCAACGCAGCCTTTCAACATTTCATCGAATTATACATACTCTGTAATTTGGATACATACGAGTATTACCTAATATCTACCAAAAACACTACTAAACATCAATGACATAGGTTTTTAAACAAAGGATGTATGTAGGTTAATTGTAGTAGGTATACGAGTAATATAACTGATGCTTGGTAGATGTAAAGTCGTACTGTTATGTGGCTACATTTTACCTAATATCTACCAAAAACACTACAATATTATGACATAGGTTTTAAAACAAAGTTGGTTTTCTGTATGTAGTATATAACTGATGCTTGGTAAATGTAAAGTCTTTTTCCAGCATTGTAGTAAATTACAGTATCCACGGTGATAATTTATAAGGAAATTCTCTGGTAGCGGGACAAAAAATGTGGTCTATACTTGAGATCCCACCGCCCCGCTCGCTCTGGCCCACTAATGAAGGAGCTACTCCGTCGCTAGCATCGATTTACATGCCGGATTTATTTATATTTTTAATAGGTGCTATGTGACTGGATTTCGTATTTTAAAAAGTGAAAAGAGGTAATTTTCTTTCTAGGTTATGTTCGTGGCTTATGAAATAATTCTGGCTGAAAAATAATTCATTATTATAAAAGTTTATTTGTTCATTAAAGTAAATAATTATTTAATTACAAAACATTATGCTTAAGAATTATTTTTTTATCTGAAACTCATAACTTTCCATGTTATTTGTGGGAACAATGATGGCTGACTTTCAGGGTTCCAGGAGTTAGATAATAATATGGAATTCATGATGATGAACTGTTAGTACGCAGTCATAGCCAGTAGAGGGCACTGATAGCGAGTTAACCCTAATTATCACTGCTAGCTAGATAGAAGATATCCCAAAGGATTTTTAACTGATAATAAAATCGCAGTCAAAAACCATTGATGCCGTAATTTATATGCCCGTAAAATTAAAGAGAGTATACCTTGTAGTTGCATTTTTTTTTAAACTAAACACAGTTCCTGAAAATCAAAAATATAACTCCATAACACATTGAACGGAGCGTCCTTTAACTAACGGGTACAAAACAGACATGAAGACGATAATTGAGAGCGACATCCCAATGTCTCGCCGAACAATGTGAGCTTAAAATAAACATAACTTTGGCTTTTAGTGTCTGTGGACTATAGTCTAGCTGGCAAGCAAGATTGAGTGAAATACGTAAATGCTGTTATCGCTCTATACAGTAATTATTTATTCCACAGATTAATGAGGGGGATATAGGAGGGAGGAGGAGATATACACATATTATGTAAGGTAATATAATTCAAAGAATATAAACAAAACGCAAGCAAAGAACGACAATAAGGAAGCAACCAAACCAAGTACGACAAAGACGAAACACCCTAAAACAATTTCAGGTTTAATTACATTTCGGTTCCGCTCCCGTATACTGAAAGAATGTTACGTCGCGCGTCGCGTCATAAAAATTACAATAGTGGGCGACATATAAACCCGGCCGTAAGTCAAGGCGCTAATGAACCGCGCGAAGAACATCGTACTAAAGACTTTGGAGTGATCTTGGGGTGGATTTTTTGAGCGTACCTTCCCTTCTTCATTAGTGTAATTAACTTATGCTGTAGGTATCTATTCTTCTACAATTCGTTGCGGATCCCCGAAGATTATTAAATTACTATTCGGCTACCAAGAATTTTGTATCAGGATTTAGAGTATCTTTTAAAAAATTTCAATATGGATTTTCGTACCACAATGTTGAGATTTGATCCAGAAGTTCTTTATTGAGTAATTTGGTACTTGTAAGGATGTTTTGATGTCAATCTAATCATATCTTTTGCAAAAATAATATCTTTTGATAAAATTCATAATCTTTGTATGATTTCTAAACCAAGAGAGATTGAAAAAAATACTCCAATTATTTTCGTATCTACTTTAACTTTAACGTTATTAAACTGAGTACGGATTTTCCTTGAACAGCTCTTGTACTAACCTCACAGGAACCTTGACCAACACATAGTGCTTTATACGATAAAGTAAATAGAAATATCATTAATTGTTTTTAGAGCTGGAAAATATAAAAAAGTAGATATTATGAAATGATACACAGTATACGTAAGTGGTCAGTTCACGGTTCATATAGTTTTTTTTTGTTTGTGGGAAGCGGGCAGTTAGTTTACAAAGTGGTAATTGGTAGGCACACGGGGCCGCATGGTGCACAAGTTGAATTAGTTTTTCTGCAGCGCATGGCGCGCGGTGCGGGCCGCGGCGCACAGTGTGGACGGTTCCACTGGGGAGGCTCTGTGCAGGCGGAACCACCCTCACCTTGCCTCAAATTAATTAAAATAATTCGTTGAAAACGTCACGAATCTACCAGCTACGCGCAGCTTGTTAGTACGCTCTTGTTGCTTTGAAAACATTAAATTCCAACGGATCTGTGTGGAGAATTTCACAGTTTAATTCTAGCAATAAATACGTCGTGTTTTGACATATGGTGGTAGAATACGATAAGAAGATATCCGTATCCGTACTGCGATACTGACTGCTCCCACTATTGTAATAGATTACTGTAGGCGTGCTGCTGTCGCCATCACTGCAGAGTGTATAAATAAATGACGATACGAGCTGAAGTTTCTCAGTTCAGAACATTCAATAGTGTTCCGTACGTTCCGCGTTCTTAACGTGCTGTAATTTACAGGAAACGCTGCAGTGCTCAAGAACGAGTGTTTTTACTCTTTTGCGCTTTTATGGCCACGGGGGAGAAAAATTCATTGAAATTCCGGAGTAACGTAGATAAACTGTATGAAACTGGGAAGATACACCCAATTAATGTAATTTATATCATGTTTATACGAAAAATACGCCCCAGTAAATAGTTTCACGTTACTTTGAAATATCTTTTACGAAAATAGCCCGTTTTTAAAGAGACAGCAGTACTGTTCTACCGAGCAATACGTTTAAAGAATTTAAACGGATGAATTTATTTTCTTTTTAGGCAGTGAACCTTAGCTACACTTGAAAACATACATTATTGCCATGTTGTTAGAATATGTGTAGGACGCCCACGGCGACGGACGTCGCGAGACGATCTCCGGCCACCGTAGGCGCGGGCATGCGGGCAGCGAGTAAAGGGCAACTCGCTGCCCGACCAAGGACCATGCCCGGGTCGACGGCGCGTTGTGTCCCACGCGCGCCTCAAAGAGCGTCAGCATAATGACGGGGCCCCCCTCTCAGAGGGCCAAAGCCTGCCGGGGTCGCGGGATTATTCCCTTACCGTGACCCCGGAACATAACAGGCTATGAAGGACACCGTGGATTTTAGTCAGTAGAAGTCTGACAGTCCCTCCCGCCCTGCCCGGGGTTGAAGGACTCATTTGATGATTTTACCACGCTAAAAAAAAAAAAAAAAAAAAGTTGTTAGAATATAGGTAAGTTTATTCTTATTTAACGTTGTACCATTTTTTTCTGTAAAGTCCGTAATATATATATATGTAACGGTTTGAAACACTTTAGTACTTTCGCAGCACTAGTAACCGTGTCAGAGATCACCTCATTGTCGTCATACACGTAATTAAGCTGAAGGATAATTCTCCGGGCTGTGCTGAAGCACCTACTCATGCACTGTAGGTAGTTTCGTTCGTTCTGTTTTGGATATGGGGGTACAATGTTTGCAGAGCAAGCTTTTTTAAATGTATTTTGTCATGTGTAGTTTGAGTTTCTGAATCTGACTAAAACTACAAATCATTTATAGGTGGACACAATAAATATCAGTACACTTAAAACTAAATCGCTTTTCACTTTTTGCCTGTCCCTATATGTATGCTTAGATCTTTAAAACTAATACGCAACGGATGTAGTTGCGGTTTTTTTAATAGATAGAGGAAGGTTTATAATGTATATCACATGCATGATATAGTAGAGACTGTATCCATGCATAGCCGGGGCGGGTCGCTAGTTAAATAACAATGCATCTCATATAATACTACACTATCGCTCATTTCCCGTTTAGCAAAGATACTTTTATGTGGAGCAAGTATTTGGTATGGCATGCACGATTCTGTCGGCGGTATAACCACGTAAGTGATTGCCTAGCCGTGTATACGTACAACTATTTCACGAGATTTTCAGGAGCACTTGAGAAAATGTTGATGCGGGGTCACGCATGCCGTGTCGAGGCGTGCTCTTGCAATGAACGCCGTCGACCGTGTGATGACCTGGACGTGTCCTCGTGACACCAACACTTAAAACTATACTAAGTAGGTTCAGATTTACTTAGCTGAAAACGTTAAGCAAAACACAGCGCTATTTGTAAAACATTACCAACCTTTCAAGAGCTGAAAGTAATCATGGTTATAAACAATTTTCACTATGAAACGAACCCTGAAAGATCAAAAATAAATTCAGGTATTTCATAATGATGACAGGGCCCACCTCTAGAGGGCCAAAGCCTGCTGGGGTCGCTGGACTTATCTCATTACCGTGACCCCGGAACGTAAAGGGCTATTGAAGGACACCGTGGATTTTAGTCAGTACGAGTCTGACAGTATGAGTGGGAGGACGCATTTGATGATTCCACCGAGATAAAAAAAAAGTTTGTTCAGATTTACTTGAAAACTTTAAGCAAAACACAGGGTTATTTGTAAAACATTACCAACCTTTCAAGGGCTGAAAGTACTCATAATTATAAACAATTTTTACTATGACACCAAAAAAGATGAAAGATCAAAAATATTTTCAGAAATTTCACACATTGTCAACGGAATAATATTCCATTTTGTATGAAATAAAAACAAAATGTATGGTAAAAGTTGTTTATAACCATAATACTTTCAGCTCATCTAACCCTACCACAGAATATATAATAGTTCACCCTACAAAGAAGGAAAACATGAAACTCAATAATAATGTTTCAGTAAAAGGAATATAAGTTATGAGAGCTTCCAAGGAAAAATATGTTTAAAACCGAAGCATGTCATAAACTACAAAATACAGTGTTCCCTTTCACTGATAGGCTTCATTACTGAAAGAGCCCATCAACAAAACCGTTTCAGGCAAGACGTGAATTATTAGAAGTTCTTCCATACAAACTTGTGCAGATTATTTAGTTTACTGAAAGGCTTGATGGCTTCTAGTAAACTGTGCAGACTTGGCTTGGAGTGAAACCTCGGAAACGGACTAGTTGTAAATAAGGCAGAGCACACACATATAACTGCGCTATCGTCGCCCGCGCTGTCCGGCTGTCGTTTTTGCGCCGGAACTGTGTATGAGTTACTGAGGCCGCCGTATCCGGGAGCCCCAGCCTTTTATTATTTAACATACACGAAGGTATTTCGTGGTAGACAAAGTTTCAATAGATGAAATAGGTCAAAATATTTTATGGGATTCTAAGTATAAGACATTCGTATAGCTGTGTATTGGCTATAAGATTTTTTAAGGAACAAATACTCTATTGACAAAAAAAAAACTTATTTGAGAATTGTCTGGCTTCTTACTTTCAATATATTCATCCATGATTTTCTCTAAATTATTTATATGACTGTCTAGCCTAGCGGTCTTTTAATTTACTCATTGCATTTATTACTTAGCCTAAATTGTGGTCTGGTATATAGGGTGACTGGCAGTTAGTGTACGATACTTAAACACGTGATTGTGCTCATGATAACCAACAACTTTTACGATGGGAACAAACCTGAACTCGCGAAAAAGAATCAGCTGTTCAGTACATTAGGCAAATAGAAATGTGATATTTTTTTCACGATTTCGGCTTTGCTCCCGTAATAAAAATTGTTTGTTATCATGAGCACAATCACGTGTTTAAGTATCGTACACTAATTGCCAGTCACCCTATATTGGAGTGATGCTTAATTTGATCTTCCAAAGCTTTTTTGGCTAACAATTATTATTTCTACTTAATATGCATTAGCTTTTAATGAAACTGTTTTTATTAATAAAAGAAAAAATGCTGTTTTATTTATGTCAGAACAAAAAATAAATAAAGATGGTGAGTATCAAGGCTCTACTTCTCACCAGTGACAAATAGGTATGTTTTCTTGTAGTTTTATAAAAACGGCACTGTAACACAAGAGTAAGTACTGAGTAAAGTGGCGAAAACGGTTCGCAACGAGTGTTCTAGTGAGATCATTACGTTGGTGGCCATTTGTATAAATATCTGTGGCGGAAAAAGTCGCGGCCGGATTAAGTTGCGCGTCGTACATTATGAGAACATCCGCATTATATTTCACGGAGCGGCATGAATTATGTGCCGTTGGACCGCACCACTGTAAAGCTACTTTGAATCAGGCAGTGGAAAATTCCTTTAGTGGATGCTACGAATTTTCCTTCAAAGGCTATTTAATTAGTGAGGCTACTTCATAATCAGTTACTTTTGCAATATTTAGTAAGGGAACAGTATATAAGACCGACGCGGGGTATGATGGGAAAACACACACTTAAGGCAAACTTAACACAATACTAACGTAGTGCAAGCGCCAACAGGACGCCATTTGTTAATGGCCGCTTGCAAATGAGTGCGGGGCAGTGGTCCAACTGCTCTATCCAACTAGTTGGACCATGACCCTTCACTAGGGGCAGTCGTCCAACTTTAAAAATAGTTGGACCACAGCACCTGTTGAGAGTTCCGTGGTCCAATTAATTTAAAAATAACTTACCAACCCTAAAAGTCTCAACTGTATAATTATATGTGTATAGTATCTACTGATTTACGGTTATATTGAACCTCTTTGCAGTAGAATAACAAAATAAAAGTCGAGTGAATAATTATAAAACTTTTGTTTTTTTACAATATTTATAACTCAATCAACGAAATTTTTCTAAAGCAGTAGTAAGCAGCAGTTTTAATTCTGTTTAGATATTAATTGTTGTTCAGTAGGTACCATACACATAATTATAATTATACAGTTGAGGCTTTTAGGGTGGGCAAATTATTTTTAAATTAATTGGACCACGGAACTCTCAACAGGTGCTGTGGTCCAACTATTTGTAAAGTTGGACGACTGCCCCTAGTGAAGGGTCATGGTCCAACTAGTTGGATAGAGCAGTTGGACCACTGCCCCGCACTCTTGCAAATGATGTCCTGTTGGCGCTTGCGCTTCGTTAGTTTTGTGTTAAGTTTGCCTTAAGTGTGTATATCCCCATTAAACCTCGTGTCCTCGTCGTAAACTTTAATCCATCCTCAACATCTTTCTCATTTGTAATATTAGTAAGATAACATCCGGCGTTACGGGGGTGTCCCTGAAAGCTGTATCTTAGCATCTTTCTATTACTTTTGTGGGAGAGATAAAATTTCGTGAAGTGCAACAGGATTGGTGAAACCAATGAGCGCGCGTGGTGGTAGAAAGAGCCACCGGATGGTAGTTTCTTGTCGAGGTCTGTAACCAAGTAAGTTAAGTCAAAGTGAAGTCGAAGTCGTGTTGTATAACACAAAGATGGATACCAGAGGTTAATATGCCATACCATGCGACCACTAATTTCTCTCGCAGGTAATATAATTTCGTGTTCTCATACGTCCAAAAAAATGAATTAGTGACCTTTTTGATATGTTGCCGTGATAACGTGATTAGCAGTGTTTGTCTCCATTCGTACAAGTGCCATATAATTAAACGATAAAACAAAATAATGAACATTCAGTACAATCCTAGGTTTATATTTGAGGAGCTGTTGAAGGAAATCTTCAATGCGTCTTGAATATGTCGATTAATGACCACGGATTATTATTTACAGAGAAATTTCCACCTTTTTTATTACAAATGATATCCCAAGGATAATAACTGATGCAAGTATGGGTTTACATCTCAGCTACATCTATATTTAATAGTGTCCGACCGAAACTGGTTTTTCAGCCAAAACCGAAACCGAAACCGAACGTTCGGCCTTGCTCTCGGTTTCGGCCGAAACCGAAACCGAAACCGAAACTTTTTAACACATTTAAAATTTCGATTATTTTCTGAAATTCACTGTTTTTACCGACTTTTTAAACATTTATTAACACTTTTTTTTAAAGTGGTAAAATCATCAAATGAGTCCTCCCACCCAGGGCAGAGCGGAAGGGACTGTCGACACTCGATGTTATGTTGACACTCTTTGAGGCGCGTGTGGAAAACAACGCGCCGTCGACCCAGGCATGGACGATGGTCGGACAACGAGTCGCCCATTACTTGCCGCCCGCATACCGGCGCCTACGGTGGCCGTAGATCGGCCGACGATCTCGCGTCGCGTGGGCGTCTACCACTTCGGCTGGGGTGGAGGGAGGACGCCGTCCTCTCCCTCACGCGGCGCGCCTCCTCCTTCGCTAGCATGACTAAGAAGCATGCTAGCATGAAAGAAGAAAGCGTTAACTTATACTTCGAATACAGTCACTGCCTTGACGATTGATAATTTCTTTTAATCATTAACGTACGTACTCGTAGCAAATATATTTTATTACGACATGAACATACACGACTTACTCTTGGCAGTAAACTCAAAAACCTAACCTCAACTCACGATTAAATGGACGGGGGCGAACTGAGCCGGATCCCCGCCGGCGTGCAAGCACGTGTTAGCTACGAATTTTACCGAACGACGCACGAAAATGTACGAACACTTGAGTTTCGGCGGGGCCGAAAGTTTCGGCTATATTTTGGCCGAAACCGAAACTAAGGCCGAAACTAGATTTTTTGGCCGAAACCGGCCGAAACCGAAACCGAAATTTCGGTCGGTCACTAATATTTAATAACTTGTTTTTAGACAATCTTTAACCTTGAATACCTGCACAACGGTTCTCTTAGCACGGCGATTACACTGTTTTGTTTTGAACGAGCACACTTCGACGAAAACGAATGAATTGTCTCGCAAGTATTGGCAAACGGCCAAGTGTTAATACTTTTTATTGAACTGTACTTTAACGCAACTGTTCTCTTTAAGTAACTGGCGATAAAGAAAGAAATAATGAAAAAGGTATTCTAAGTACAATGTTACTTGTAAGGTCAATTTCAAGTATATAGGTCGCTTCCTATCCCTTGGGTGTCGTTATAGGTGATGGAGCGATAGGTTTTTCTCCTCTTTGCACTGAGCAGAACAGTCAAATGTCAATCCAAAGACAAACAGAAACTCACTTCGATTCCGGGAACTTTGGTCACGAGTTGACTTCTGTATTTTTATCAAAGCAATCACACAATGGGCCGGTAATCCTTTCGGATAAAGAGAAAATTTATGGTGTTTTATTAATAACTTCCTTCTTCTCATGCTCATTTCGGATCTTATTCAGGTCCAAGTGGAGTTTTGCCTCAGATTTGTTTTGCAACCTAATTGTTGTGATTTAAGTTACGCGGTTGCTAAAGTAGCCGACACAAAGGGGCTTAAGCTGTGATATAATCTTAAGAGTGACATTAAGTTGGAATATTACAGGCACTATTTCTCTCACAGATAAGGATACTGAATTGTTTAATTTAATTTATTAGAGTCTTGAGAGATCGAGCTCCGTGGAAAAAACGTTAAGATAGTATGGAGTTGTAAACAGCATCGTATTAGTACGATGTTAGAGCCTGTCCAGATAAAACGTTTCACGCGCGAGTTCACGACTCGCGATTTGACACTCGCGCGTACTCGAGATTCTAGAGCTACTTAAATCCCGGTCGGATGCATACGTGCGTTTCCTCATTCGCGCGTAAAACGCGTGCAATGAGAGGGACTCTCGACTAGCCCGTTTTACGCACGCCATTGCTGCACCCAGTTTTACGCGCGAGTTCGTTGCGAGTGGACATATTTAATTTGAAATGGAGCATAATAACTTCGACACGGAAGTTCTTATTGCGACGAAGTTGAAAGAAGAGTATCCGTATGGGTTATGGATTCATCAGACTGTCCCACACAATTTTGACATGGATTCAAATCTTCTTGAATAATTTCTAGTAATTCATCGAACGAACATAATCGTGTTACTGACATCCGAAAGTAGTTGAAAAACTTTTGACTGTGTTCTCTGAGCTATATGCGTAATCATAATTCTACGTGACAGAATACGTAGAATTGGGTGCACGTTAATTCGACGTTCTCTTCGCGTACGATGTATACAACCGCTATCACATATAATGTAATATTAGTCGCTGTTTTCGAGTCCACGTTTGTAACTGGCTGGATCCCTCCCAGCGTAAAACGCGGTATCTGGACGCAATAGAAATTGAGACGCGCGAATCTACCGGCGCGTCTCAATTTAAAACGCAAAAACGCCTTATGTGGAAAGGCTCTAAGTGTTTTGCTCTAGCCTTAATACTTATCAGCCATGCCACCCATGAGAGTGTTAAAAATGAAGGACTTAGATACTGCCGGTTAAAAACTGTAGGTGGTATTTGTGTATCTTATCTATTAGGTATGTGCCAAATAGCGAGTGCCATTGTGGCACCCGCGTATTGTACGTAAAGGACATTAAGTACTTTCTCTGTTCTGTGCCAACTTTAAGTAGGCAGACGTTACTTGGTGCGATACGCGGTTGCTTGTCTGTTAATTACTGTATTTTTATTTTAGTTTCAGATTGTGTCACAGAAAAGCTCTTTTTTTTACGTGGTAAAATCATCAAATGAATCCTCTCCCCATAGGGCAGGGCAGGCGGGACTGTCAGACTTGTAATGACTAAAATCCACAGTGTCCTTCAATAGCCCTTTACGTTACGGAGCCACGGTTACTCGTTATGTCCAGCAACTCCGGCAGGCTTTGGCCCTCTACCAGAAAAGCTCTTGTAATCAATTTCGAGAAACAGCAATAAATTCTTTATTGTAAAGTAAAAAAGTGTTGTTCCTGTTATACGATGAATGATGACGAATACGGCAGTTTTACGATGTAAATGTTCCTGTCTATTCAAACAAACGTATTCATTTAAAGAAAATCCGATTGTTGAAAGCCCACACAACAATATCGACAGTAGGACGTACCTACCACAACGGTCCCAGCTTGGCTTATTCTGCCAGCATTTATTGCCTGTTTGCGCGACAAACCCTCGCAATTGCAACAAAGATTTTAGGGTTTTACAAAATGGATTCTTCTTATCCCACCAATAATAATAATAATAATAATAATATTCCACAACTATCACACAACGACATCTAGTCCCAAGCTAAGCAGAGCTTGTGTTATGGGTACTAGACAACTGATAAACATACTTAAGTATATATTTCTAAATACATACATATTATAGATAAATTACACCCAGACACAGAACAAATGATCATGCTCATCACACAAACATTTGTCCTGGGTGGGAATCGAACCCACGACCTCCGGCATAGCAGTCAGGGTCACTAACCACTAGACCAACAGGCCAGTCATGTTACATTACAGCTCTAGTACAAGCAGAGAGAATACATAATGCTATGTAAACACTGCTACAAAATGTAAATAAATCTTTCCTAAATGTTATGCGTCTGAAAAGAAAAACGGTTATGACGTACGTTATCACACAGTACGCGATGAATTATACCATCTACTGAAATAATGTCGGCCAGCGAGCCAGTAGATTTTATACCTTACACACACGTGTCATAATATCATAATAATTATGAGTAGGAGGGAGAGTCGCACATACAACATTATTTTTAGTATATGCGAAACCTGGATATACACACATCAAAAGTGTCTAGGGATCAAGCATTTTTATGCGGATTTCTTGAGATTGAGATGTGGCTTTGTAATAAATTTATGATTTTATAAATTTATATGGATCCTTTTTGGTGCATTTCATAATTTGAATCAGGAACTGTAAATCAAATTCGAGTAAAAGATGAAAATCAGCTGTCAATATTTTCCCTATAAAAACATACAACGCATTGAAGACATTATTAGTGCTACTGTTTCCCTACTACTGATTAAAACCAACGTTATTATGGAGCGGCGACGTCATTTAAGCAGGGAAGAAATGCTCAGAGCCGTGGGAATGATAGAAGCTGGTTCCCGGCAACGTACTGTGGCTTTAGCTCTGAATACAAGTCAGAGTGTTATCAGTCGACTTTGGACACGTTACCGAAGCACTGGTACCGTGGCTGAGCGCCATGGAGGACGGTATCGCTGCACCACACGGAGACAAGACCGATACATTCAAATCTTAACTCGAAGAGCTCCAACAATAACCGCCATGATGTTAGCCGTGAGGCTTCATCACTCTTCAGGGAACTTAATTAGCGACCAAACAGTCAGAAACCGCTTGCATGAAGTGAACCTTCATTCCCGAAGACCGCTACGGGTACCACCTATAGCAATGCACAATCGTAGGATTCGATATCAATGGGCTCTTGAACACAGAAATTGGGCAGAAGAACAATGGCGTTTCGTGTGCTTTTCTGATGAGTCTCGTTTTGGTATGAGACCGGATACAAGACGTATACGACACTGGAGAACCCCTGGACGCCAACAGCGATTAAAATCCTGCCAGGAAGTCCATCCTTATAGTGGTGGAACCATCATGGTATGGGCGGGTATTTGGATCGGCGGAAGAACTGAGTTGATTTGGATCAGAGGCAACCTCAACGCTCAAATTTATGCTGAGACGATTGTATCAGACGTCATCGTTCCTCTACAAGTGCAAATCGGTCCCTTATTTCAGTTAATGCATGATAATGCACGACCGCACACCGCAAGAGTTGTAAGACAGACTCTCGCCGCAGCTAACATCAATGTCCTGCCCTGGCCTGCTCAGTCGCCAGACTTGAACCCGATTGAGCATGCATGGGATATGCTACAGAGAAGAGCTCTGCCGAATATGGAGGGTATCCAGTCGCAAGAAGACCTTTTTTTGTTGTTGCAACGAACATGGGCGGCCATTCCACAGCGTGATTTGGATGAACTCATTTTGAGTATGCCAAACCGATGTTCTTGTGTTGTTAGTGTTCGCGGTAGAAACACGGATTATTAATTGTTTAAGTTACCCAATAAAATTTTAAAGAAAACTGTTATTTCAGTCTTTTTTTCGAACTTTAATGTTAGTGGTTCAAATGTCAAAAATCCCTTTATTAGGAAAATGGCAAATTTCTTTATGAATGCAAAGGTGACTTGGTTTATCGTTACTGTGACAAACGATAACACTTTATTTGATGAATCCTTAAAGAACATTTTAATTAATATCAATCAGGAGAAAAGTTATTCCAAAAATATATGTTGATCCCTAGACACTTTTGATGTGTGTAGTTTGTTCAGAATCAGTAACTGATTCGATTCCAATAATTTTTACACCATGTTATATTTTTTTTTCAAAAATATTTTAATTCAATTTTATTACCAGTTAATTACAATACAATCATCGTACGGTTAGGTACCTACCTATTGCCAAACTATTATCATGAATGTATAACACAGGAGACGCGGTTTTCGCAGGTGTACCGCGAAATGAGCATGTTATTGAATGGAAAACCAGATAATATATGCAAGCTTATAACTTTGTTATTTTTTATGATACGGTTTTAAAATTTTGTACATGGATTCCTTACACAAAAATACTAGACAGGTGTATCGGGTTTCGCATAAACAAAAAATAATGTTGTATACGTATATGTGTAATACTAGAATCATGTTTCATTAAAAAAAACCGGCCAAGTGCGTGTCGGGCCACGCACAGTGTAGGGTTCCGTAGTTGCCCATAAAATACTTATGCGAACTAACTAAACTGATTCGCTGAATTTAATTTTAAAAAGAAGAATTTTCAAAATCGGTCCAGGAGTCTTTGAGAAATCGGGGAAAACACATTAAAAAAAAGATTACGACGAATTTAGAACCTCCTCCTTTTTTTGAAGTTAGTTAAAAATAGTTGACGATAAAAACCTACCTATCCCCAAAAAACATACCGTAAAAACATACCTATTAAAGCTGTAAAAATAAAGTTGACAAACTTACATATGCAGTTGAAGAAGATGTTCTCCGATACATTTTGTTTAAGAAAATATGTTATCCAAGTACATTTTATAAGTTGGTCGACTATTACTCGTAAAGTTGTAAAGCCTACTTAGTCATGATAATTTTCTTTTAAACTTCGTTATATATACTACTATTGTGAATTTTTTCACACCCCCAAACATAACCGTTTAGCTGGTAGAGGGGGGGGACACTCGAGTCGAGCAAAATTTAGCACTTTAAAGCTTAATATTTCACAAACGAATTTTTTTATCAAAAAATTGTTAATGAAAACTATCAATATTTTTTAAAGACCTATTTAATGATACCCCACACTAAGGGGTACGCGAGAAAAAAAAAACATCCCCACTTTACGTGTACAGGAGGTACCCTAAAAAAAAATATTTTACGAGATTTTATTTTACCACTTTTTCGGCACAACAAATCCGTATATTTACACCAAATTACAGGTCTCTAGTACTGTGCGTCTCTGAGCTAAACTGCGGACAGACGGACGGACGGACGGACGGACATGGCGAAACTATAAGGGTTCCTTGTTGACTACGGAACCCTAACAAAAACCGAAAAAGGTAGACAGAAGCAGCGGTCCTGGTTGTAAAAATGTTTGATGTTTAATTTGATGAACTTAAAACAAGTCTCACAACTGTTACTAACAATAGTTATTTGTTATGCAAGGCTGCAAAGTTGATTTTTGGCGCGAGTACTTGAATTGAAAACTGAGCGAGCGAAGGATTCTAAGATTGAACCGCGAGAGAAACGAGCGGTTCAAATATAGAATCCTGAGCGATGCGAAGTTTTCAAAGGTACGAGACGCAGAAAAACTTTGCTGCCGAGTGCAACACACAACTTTTCACCTCACTCAGCGAGGAAATGAAGTGGGGGCGGCTCGCCTGCCAGTGTAGAAAAGTATAAAACAATTGAATACAAGACGTGTTCGAATTTTAAACAACACTTTGTGCTCTAGAGCACAAAATGGAGTTTTGCGCTCAGATTTTGAATGAGAAATAGAATCTTTCCGAGCGGGTGAGGTGAAATAGTTATTTGTTATGCAAGGCTGCAAAGTTGATTTTTGGCGCGAGTACTTGAATTGAAAACTGAGCGAGCGAAGGATTCTAAGATTGAACCGCGAGAGAAACGAGCGGTTCAAATATAGAATCCTGAGCGATGCGAAGTTTTCAAAGGTACGAGACGCAGAAAAACTTTGCTGCCGAGTGCAACACACAACTTTTCACCTCACACAGCGAGGAAATGTAGTGGGGGCGGCTCGCCTGCCAGTGTAGAAAAGTAGAAAACAATTGAATACAAGACGTGTTCGAATTTTAAACAACACTTTGTGCTCTAGAGCACAAAATGGAGTTTTGCGCTCAGATTTTGAATGAGAAATAGAATCTTTCCGAGCTGGTGAGGTGAAAAATAATAATTGACCCTTAGAATTTATTTTTAGCATGAAAGGAAATACGAGGAAAAAAAAATTGTATTACCTTTATTTTCTTTTAAATAAAAATCCAATTAGCTGGCAGTGCGCCTTTGTGTGAACGATTAAGAAAACAATTTAATAAGATGTTGTGTATCCTTGCTCCATATAAGCTCCGGGGATTTTAGAGAGCTTGCTCGGATAATTAGGAGGAGCGCTAAAGACGACGTTAATAGATCTGTGAGATTGATGGTGCGAGCACAAAGAAAAACACGAACTCATGCATCAATCTGACAACCACGACGTTTTCCCACAATTTTGGTTCACATCCGATCCTGTCAGGACATTTCCCGAAATTGCTGGAAAGTGAAAGCAAATAATAAAATTAAAAGCACTTCCGATTCGAAACCGACGTAACTTGGATCCATTTTGATTTATTATGTTGATGTGAATACGAATTAAATATCTAAGTATACATAATTATAATAAAATGGTAGGAAAGTCAAAACTGTACATTGAATATTTCTTTATAAGAAACTTGGGCTGTGGTCTACAATCGATACCGACGCCAAAATATAGTTTTTAGAATTTTTGTCATTGTTTTTGTTTGTATATGTATCTCCGGGATAAACTCAAGAAGTACTGCATGTATTTATTTGGCACGAATATTATTAAGAAGTCGGGTGAACTTATAGGCTACATATTATCACGATATCACCTACGGGGAATGACCAGAACCTTTATTTCTTCAACGCATTCACGCAGACGACGTCGCGGGCAGTAGCTAGTTAGGTCTTTAAATAGCAGTTTGTCTACTGCTGATATGAAAGTGATTTGAGTCAAGATTTTAGAAATGAATTCTTTTCATAATCAATCTATACTTAACTTAAAAAGTAGATAAGTATTATAAGGCGGAGTTTGTTTGTTTGGTTAAACCCGCTAATCTTAGGAACTGCTGGTCTGAATTGAAAAATATTTTTGTGTTGGATAGTTCATTTATCAAGGAAGATCGGCTTATAGGATAAAACATCACGCTACGACAAATAGGAGTCGAGCAGCGGGGTTGAAACCAAGCGGGGAACAGCTTTTTTTGTTTTTTTAGCGTGGTAAAATCATCAAGTGAGTCCTCCCACCCCGGGCAGAGCAGGAGGGACTGTCAGACTTGTACTGACTAAAATCCACGGTGTCCTTCAATAGCCCTTTATGTTCCGGGGTCACGGTAAGGAAATAAGTCCCGCGACCCCGGCAGGCTTTGGCCCTCTGAGAGGGGGCCCCGTCCTTTTTGCTGACGCTCTTGAGGCGCGCGTGGAACATGACGCGCCGTCGACCCGGGCATGGTCCATGGTCGGACAGCGAGTTGCCCTTTACTCGCTGTCCGCATGCCCGCGCCTACGGTAGTCGGAGATCGTCTGCCGAAGTCCGACGCCGAAGCGGGGAACAGCTAGTGAATTAATAAAAAAAAATGTACGTACGTTTATTTTGAATTAAGGTTCCGTTAGTTCAGTGCTATTTAATTGTTTTTTTCTTGTGTTTAGGATGTTTTAATTAATAGGCTGTAATTCAAATCACGGTAAAGCTGCATATCATGCTAGTTTAGGTTATTTTTATTCGGATAATAGGTACTGTGTATTATGTCATTTTGACTACTTATATTATTCTGTTTGATGGTCGTGTCAATATGAGATTAAAAATTAGCGATAGGTAGCTATAGCCATAACTAGCCAAATGCCGGCTATGAGCAAAATAGCCACGGCTATGATATCCGTCAACACTATAGCTAGCTATTGGTTACTGGTTGGCTAGATACTTGACAGGTTATGACATAGCAGGTAGCTGCGTAGCTGCTCGTAGCCGCGTAGCTGCGTAGCCGCCACAGAGTGTAGCTAACTACTACGTTTTGTAGCCGTGCCGGTGTTCGGTAGCCGGGTAGCGAGAGTAGCCAAAATAGCCGATAGCTGTGTGCGCGCTCACTGCGCTACGCATGTGTGATCCTCATTCGTATCGTCCATCTTTTTCTCAAAACAAATTAGACAAAGAGAGAGCATTATACTTCGTAATTTCGTTCGTTTAATAAACGAACTTATAAAATGCGATGATTAGAAAGATGATTAGTTACCGTCAGGTTTAAAATAAATAAACATTTGATAGTATTTTGATTATTGTGACCTCCGAAAGGAAATCATTTCTTGTCATGATTATAAAATAAAATGAAATGATTAAACGAAATCTATTACCATCTATATTTTTTTAGCGCGGCGAGGATCGAATTGGGACTTAAAAATAAGGCAACATAAACTGCTTGACAGTTTATGTTGCCTTATTTTTAAGTCCTACCTAGCTACACCAGCGCGCGTCGCCGCGCCGCCGCCGCCGTGTTACTAATCGCTATTATTCAATAGCCAAGTAGCCAAATAGCTGGCTAGCTAGCTGGTTATTACACCACAAATAGCCGGTTAGCTAGGCTATTGAAATTTCGGCTAGTTACCCATCCCTATTAAAAATACGGGGCAGACGCGCAGACCCAGAGGCATAGCATAGTCAGTTCCCACTGCTGGGACACAAAACATCCTCTCATAGCGGAAGGAATGGGCTACAATCTACCATTCGGGCCTAGTGTGGGTTGGTGCATAAATCAAATGCTTTTGAATTTTTGCTTCTAGAACTTGCCGGTTTCCTCACGATGTTTTCTTTTACCGTTTTGTGAGCAGTGGTGATGAAATAAATTATACACAGTAATGCGCCTGGCTGGGGTCGAACCCGTGACCTATTCGTAAGTTGAGGTTGATACCACTGGCCCACCACTGCACTATTTTGAACTGGCAAACACCGCTAAAGGATTCATAGCATACAACTATGAACGTTTAATGAATGAGTGCAATTACACGCATAAATCACATTCACGGCTTGGAATATATGTCTGTTAGCTTGCAAATATATATGTCCCATGCGGGTATCGACCTGCGACACACGACGTTGACGACCAACGTCTAAACATTCCACACCGGCGATATTATGTACTACGAACGTAAAAGAAGTAACCAATTTCACAAGGAACTAATAAAATGAGAGTAGGTATATAATACGAATCAATCAACATCTCTCCCAAATGTCCTATCAAGGTTGGCCTAGCTTCTGCCTATTTTTTTAGATAGAATAAAATATAAGGACCTCATTTCAGTGTTAGAGAGAGAAATTCGTTATTTTCTAGGTGTTTTGAATTAATATGAAACGTGGGTTATGGTATTTAATTAGCTTCAACGATAATTGAATAACTGGTATTTAAGTTACGTAGAAATGTACGTACACCTACGTAAACATTACAAGTGAAAATTATTTGGCTACTTGATAATTCCATTACAATATAACGAGATTTGAAGAGAAGGAATGTTTGTAAGCTCAGTTTTCCTCTGGTATTAATATTGTTTGAAGTATTTTGCAGTGTTATCAATCAATACTGAAACGCCTATCACATCGGTAAGAACTCACTGCGACATTAAATGAGCCTAAAATGATTTATGTGTGCCAAGATAAGACCAACCTCTCTATATATCAATCATTGTTTGATGGTTACGACCCATCTTCAGCTCTGTTTCTATTGTCTATTGAGCGGAAGAATAGGGGAAGTACTTGAGGAAATTGCGTTTGAGATGCAATATAAAACAAATAAACTCGTGAAGGGCTGGTCTCATTTGTACCCGCACAATATGTGATCTCCTCAGGGATCGTTTGAGGATCGACGTAATTAGATAGGAAGCCATTACGTTATTGTGTTATTGATGCTCATTTTTTTCGTTTTTGTATGAAAATAATTTGGAAAACAAAGCCAGTATTCGTTTGTTCGTCTTTAGATGATATACATGTAACCTGGAAAAGAATCATTCAAACAAGTATGACACCTCTTTTCATTCGGATAAACTAGGCGCACTTCATTTGGATGGAACCGGATAGGTATCTACTTTTAACGGAATGTTTAAAGGAAAAAGTAAGGCTACCAGTCAGCCAGTCAGCACTGCTTTAGTAGCACTTGGCTCTCGCTGTTTACAATCAAGGGACTTGATTTAATTTATACTCCCAAAAAAAATATTTTTCTCTGCTCACTTCATATTTTTCCATGGATCAAAAATTTACTTACATTAATCTACTTTCTCAGTTCATGTTTCAGATAAGTGATTTGATTTTTATATAAATAAATTCTGAATCGGAAAATTATAAGTATTTTGTGCGTGTAGGTAGAAAATTTGTTGGCAAAGCAATTTACTTTCTGTGAGGATACATAAATAAATTAAACTGATAAAAGTTCTTTCGTGCGAAGCTTATTTAAGACTTGTCGTATTGAAACAGTAAACAAGGTCCCTAATTAATAGAATGACAAAATAAACAAAATACGTGCCGGTTTTCATTAAGGGCTCGACTACCGCAATCAGTCTTTGGATGTGGATGCTTTGCTTGTGTCGCTCAATGTATCGTGCTCTTTAACCTCACTGGATGTTAACTATTATGTATTTTTTAGTTTTATCTCGTTTAATAAATAAATTATTAAAACTTTTGTTTATTACAATTAACTTAATATTAAGGAAAATAAGCATTAAATTAGCTATCTCAAAAACTTTAAACAACACGGGCTTCATCAGATACAAGGTGTCCATTAGGAGATACTCGTATTATATCTAGGTACATGGGAACAGAAGCTGGCCAAATACATAATTCTTATTTTTAAGTTGGTAAAAAATAATATAAAACTTTAAGGGCTTCACACATAGCAGCTATAATATAAAGATATACATTATAGCACGATACATCTCATTACATCTTTCCATAGAGATTCGAAGATGTAAAAATATACATTATAGCTGCAGTGTGTGGTCTCCTGACAATTTCTATGGAAAGATGTAATGAGATGTATCGTGCTATAATGTACATTACAGTACATCTTTACATTATAGCTGCTGTGTGTGAAGCCCTTTAGTTTGATACGTTATCGACAAGATGTATTGAATAAAAGCGTACCATTTTTGTAATTGACAATACTTTCTCTTTTTTACGTGGTAAAATCATCTAATGAGTCCTCCCACCCATAATGTCAGACTTGTACCTACTGACTAAAACCTACGGCGTCCTTCAATAACCCTTTACGTTCCGGGGTCACGGTACCTCGTTAGTCCCGCGACCCCAGCAGACAATACTTTCTGATAGGTTACCATCTCAAACTTCGGCCAATAGGTTATTGTAAGCAAAGTGCTATCGGGCACGCCGCAACCGCGGCCGGCGGTAAGATCCTCTTTGAGGAGTGGCTGGATGGGCGTCCTCCAACCTACCGCATGACGCAGGTTCTCACCGGACACGGAAGTTTCGGGAGGTTACCTGTGTCTGATAAGGAGGGAAGAAACGCCTGGGTGTCACCACTGCGAGGATCACCCTGAGGACACGGTGGAGCATACGGTGCAGAACTGCCCTGCTTGGGCAGAGCACCGCCGTGTCCTCACGGCGGCGATAGGAGGAGACCTCTCGCGCCCGGCATTGGTCGAGGCCATGCTGCGGGGCGAGACGGAGTGGGAAGTAGTCGCCTCCTTCTGCGAAGCAGTCATGCTCGCGAAGGAGGAGGCGGCCGCGTGAGGGAGAGGATAGCGTCCTCCCTCCACCCAAGCCGCAGTGGTAGACGCCCACGGCGACAGACTTCAGCAGCAATTTAATCTCGGGCCACCGTAGGCGCGGGCAGCGGGCGGCGAGTAATGGGCGAGTCGCTGTCCGGCCATGGACCATGGCCATGGAAACGACGAGTGGGAATTGATTTTTATAAATATAGATTAATTATGTGAACTTCTTTACACCACAAAATAAACCCATTGTAGGTAGGTATTAGTGTAGGTAGTACTTTAAAAAAGGTGTCTATAATTTTGCGGTAATTAAGTAAATACATGTTACATAGCGCGATAATTAATACATTCTATTCTATTTAAAAAGTATAAATATTGAATAAAATTAGATACGATTTCGAACGAACGATCCAAATGATGTCTCCCAGTTATTAATTTACGACGCAGCTGAATATTAATCATAGAGATATCAGTTTTACGCTTGGTTGTTTTACTAAATGAGAACTATCTCGTGTTCAGGTAGTTGGCGGAGGTCATTAGCGTCAAATGTCTTGAGTTGGAAAATTGCGGAAAAAATCGCGAGTAACGAGCGTGAGTGATGTAACGTTATAATATTTCTGAGTGAACCGCTATACCTTCTCATTTATTCTTACTTGTAGGTAAAGTAGGTTTAGCATGAAAAAATAAAATATGCTTTGTGTCTTGGTTGTTGGTTCTCCACAAAATTCCTAATTCTACTATTACCTAATTCTATAAGAAATAGATGGGTTCTTGTAAGTTCGCCACAAAATTAATTCCTCACGAAAAAAAGTATGTAAAATTAACCAGAGGTTTTTGTTTTTTTTTTTGGTTATTGAAAATTCGCCTCATTTCTTTTTTGCGCACGGAAAGCAGAACAATCCAGCACAAAACTACCGAAAACGAGGACACAATGTGGAATATGAACAGAAAGTAGGTACTAGGTAGGAGACTATGTGCGAAACTTTTTTTCGTGGGGAATTATTTTTGTCTCAAAAACCCGTCTATTTCATATTTAAAGAATTAGTTCATTTATTCTGCCTGGGCTTTGTGATTCAAGTTTTTTATAAATAACTTTTATGTATGAGACTTGAATGTCATATCTAATTTTTGTACCACGTCCACAAGCCTTGACCCCGAAATCACAAATACCGAAATGTCGTAATTCCTTGTGTAGGAGTTTCCAATTTGGACTATAAAAACATTCTCTTGTCGGTTAGGTACGTCAGGATACCATTCATAAAGGCGATTTATAATATTATGTGTAAAATGGTGATTTCCTATGAATTTTAGCGATTTGGCAATTGGGTGGATCTCCAAAACGGGCGTATTCGTGTGATCGCTCTGGTGCTTTTCAGATATTGATATTTAACGGTAATTATGTATCTCATTAAAAAGTATGATATTCAAATAGTATATTTTTACTTTTGGCCTTCAATTTATACTAACAGTTATGGAAATATTTAAGTTCAAAAAATTTCGCGACCAGAGCAATCATAATTGGTGCCAGAGCGATCATAAATCGTCGTATCCTACGAATAAGGGCGTAACTGCATATTAGCTACTTTTCAGGAGACACTTTTTTGTGTTTAATTAAATTAAATGTGAACAAATATGTATTGGTGGTTTTATATAATGTGTATTGGTATTTTATGGTTTGGTTAGCATTATTTTCAATAAATTATCTTTATATTTTATACGATTTTTGTCCCTTAAATCCTTATTCTCCGTTGTGTTAAGACTAAGTAGGACTGGACTTGAGCAATAAGTTACATTATGCCTTTTATCTGCGGAAATGTCGAAGCCACAATCGTCATAAAGCCCTGTTTATAAATTTGTGATGTGTGTTTTCATTGTAGGTATGTCATAAACATAAAAAACAAAAACATAATTTGAACCTAGAAGAAAGACATAAACGCAATTAGGGCTTCGTCTCTTCTATAATATACGTAAGCAATTTAGCCATTCCATAGAAAACGGCCACAATCACCATGAGGGTTTTTTTCTATGTACTTTATATTGAAAATGAATAAGTAATTAAAATGACTTAATTAAGTACAAACTCGTTGATACTATATTATTTGAACTTGATCTATACAGTACAAATTAAGAAAACAATTTTTATCTTAAAATCACTTGAGGTAGCACAAGCAAAATGTTATATTTATGTTAAAATCAGATTACGCTCGCCGCAGCCAACAATCTCCGCGTTCCGCCGAATAGTAGCCGAACGGCGCTAGCTCGCACTCCTCGCGCCCGCGCACCCCCACTTCTCGCGAAGAATGAAGGTGCGACGGCAGTTGTGGCTTTATTCTACGTTGAAAACGTAGTGCTTAAAATTGTGGCTTTTTTAGAAAACATTATTATTTGATAACCTGTACTGTTTTTAATTGTTTTGTTAAACTGGTTATATGTGGTATGATGAGCAGAATTGAATTATGCAATAAAAGAAAAAAGCCCCTATGTTCGTTAGGGCACTATTCGTAGGATAAGACGAAATGGTCAAACCAATTTAAAAAAAAAAAGAATATTGATAAAAAATTATTAGTTTTGGCGTTTTTAGTCATATTCAGTTGGTATACGTGTAACAAGATAACATGTAAGTGATACCTTTTCTTCCGGAAGTCGGTGGCTTTGTTTTTTATTTCACTGACTATGGCCATCCGACTTCCGAAAGAACAGTTATTTTATATTTTTTTGTGTTTGGTTTTCAAGTCGGTTCCTTTTTTTTCAAAAAGCTTTTTTTTTATTATTTTTCCCTTTTAGTTTAGATATTCAATTAAATCGGTGTCTTTGAAAATCTACAAGTCAGCAAAAAAATGGATGTATGTGGGTAATGTCACAAGATATCCATTAGTTTTATATATTAAAACCGTTCATCATCATCATTTCAGCCATAGGACGTCCACTGCTGAACATAGGCCTCCCCTTTTGATCTCCACATATACCGGTTGGAAGCGACCTGCATCCAGCGTCTTCCGGCGACCTTTATAAGGTCGTCTGTCTACCTTGCTGGTGGCAGGCGCGGTCGCAGCCTGAAATTTTGGGGGGGGTCACTCACTACACTAATAAAAAATAGGTATCTGGAATAAAATAAACATTATTGCACAAGACATATTGCCTATTGCACAAGATGTCAGGAAACTATTTTATCGCCGTTAAGGGATAGTTAGAAATTACCTTTTATTACTTGGCAAATTTTTGAGATTTTCCAATTGACCTTAGATTTTGGGGGGGGTCATGTCCCCTGTGACCCCCCCTTCGTACCGCGCCTGGCTGGTGGACGTCCTACGCTGCGCTTGCTAGTCCGTGGTCTCCACTCTAATACTTTTCGACCCCATCAGCCATCTGCTCTGCGAGCAATATGGCCTGCCCATTCCCACTTCAGCTTGCTAATCCGGTGGGCTATATCGGTGACTTTAGTTCGTCTACGGATCTCCTCATTTCGGATTCGATCACGTAGAGAAACACCTAGCATAGCCCTCTCCATAGCTCGTTAAGCGACTTTGAGCTTTGAGATGAGGCCGATAGTGAAAGACCTGAAAGACCACGTATCGGTGCCGTAACTCATCACTGGTAACACACATTGGTTGAAGACTTTCGTCTTGAGGCACTGAGGTATGTCGGACGAAAAGACATTGCGTAGTTTCCCGAACGCTGCCCAACCGAGTTGGATTCGGAGGGTTGACCTCTTTCTCGAAGTTGGACCTACCTAACTGGACTGCTTGTCCTAAGTAGATATATGAGTCAACAACTTCGAGTACCGAGTTTCCAACAGAGACTGGGGTGGGCACAACATTGGCATTTGACATAATTTTCGTCTTGTCCATGTTCATTTTCAAGCCCACCCGTTGTGAAACTCGGTCGAGGCCATCGAGCATCATGCTGAGTTCCTCCGTTGACTTTGCCATGACTACGATGTCGTCGGCAAACCGAAGGTGAGTGATGTATTCGCCGTTGATATTGATGCCAAGTCCTTGCCATTCCAGGAGCTTGAAGGCGTCTTCCATTGCGGCAGTAAACAATTTCGGGGAGATAACGTCCCCTTGTCTTACGCCTCTTCTCAATGGAATCGCCTTCGTGCTCTGCTCCTGTACTCGGACCGACATGGTGGCGTTATTATACAAGCACTTCAACACCTCGATGTACCGATAGTCAATACGGCATCGCTGGAGTGACTCAAGTACCGCCCATGTTTCCACCGAATCGAAGGCTTTCTCATAGTCCACAAACGCTAAGCATAATGGCAAGTTATACTCTTCGGTCTTCTGTATAACTTGCCGCAGCGTATGGATGTGGTCTATGGTACTATAGCCTCTTCGGAAACGGACTTGTTCGGGAGGCTGGAAGTCATCAAGTCTGTGTTCGAGACGGTTCGTGTAATTATAATTATATTAAAACCGTTCCCAGAATAAAACTAACACTTTTCTGGAAACCGCATCAAAATCGGTTCAGCCAAACGCGAGATAATCGCGGACAAACATTCATACACACATACAGGCCGAACTGCGAATCTCCTTTTTTTTTTAAGATGGTTAAATAGTTTTATAACGTACAATTAATGCAAAATATCATTGCTCTGGTCTTTTTGGACAGAGCAATCACAGCCATATCGATCAGAAAAAGTCAGAAAATCATGAATATAGCCGAATTTAAAAGCAGTAGAAATTTATAATTACGTGTCATAAAAACCATCATAAAGATCACCCAATTCACATAAAAAACACATTTACAAGCTTAATATTTAATTTGAATAACGTGCCATATCAATCATAAAATTCGAGAACCAAATCCAGAGTAATCATAAACTTGCCTTCGTGAACTTACCTTCGCTGATACGTGGCACAAAGGTATCCTCCTCAACGGTTAGACCACTGCTGGTGCTACCCAGCGAGAGTGGAATAGAGTGTCTATAACGCGTAACTAGGCATGAGCGCGATGTTTTACCTCAGCGCAGAGCGATGAGATAAAATGCCCGGACACGAATTTAAATTCAAATTGTGGCAAAAGTATTCATAATAAAACTACAAGTATTTTATAACAATGAAGATTAACTATTTCTTATGTAATCTAAATAAGTTGTTTCATACGTAGCTTCTCATTAAAAAAATTAAGGATTTTTTTTTCATTCAATCGGGAGTGAGGACAACCCAGAGCGATCAGGATTTTAGGGTTTAAGATTTTTTTTAAAATATTTTAAATAAACTTATTCATAATATTAGCCTTGTACCAGGTAGATTAGACACTGAACTGCATATAAAAAAATATTTTGAAAACGTTTTTCAATTTTAAAATGGGTTTATTCAGCCCGACACGAAAAAAAATGCCTCTGGAGATCGACCCAATTATTGTTTTATGTGTCTTATCGTGTTTACCAATGTGAAATGTCTTCTGCTTTGTATTTTGAAGCGGTGAAAAGGTAAATTATCTACGTTTCTTATTTCAATAAAGCAAAATTAACAATGTTAAGATAAATTAATAGAACATAAGAAGGTCTTCGCAAAACGTCGGTAATTACATAATTGCTACAATAATTGAAACGCTGAGTAAAGGAAAGGAAAAGGGGCAGGTGAGCGACGGAAATAAATTGTTGTTACTGATCGAAGATTTTTCCCGACCACTCGGCCCAAAGAAGATTTGTCAAAATTTGTCTGCGTAATAAATTTCATCGTTCTCCAATTATTTATACCGAGACAGGAAACTGAGACTCGCCCCCCGAGAACGTTTTAATTTATGGACACTTTAGACCCAGACATTGTTCTATACTTCTTAAAAATGAATTTTAAATATGTGAATAAGAAAATTCTGCTAGAATTATTCTCGATAGATCGGTTACGCTCACAACTCGTCTCATTAGCTATTTCGTCTCTTTCCCTATTACGTCTCATTCACTAATACGTCACCTTGTGCATCTGGTCATTTTTATTAACTCGTCTCGTGCTCTATTTCGTCTCTTTCCCAACTCGTCCGACGCTTATGACGACGTACAGTCAACGTCAAAGATATATCGGGAAGAACAGACTGTAGGTGTAAAAAGATCGGGCACGCCGCTATCGCGGCGGTAAGACCCCTCTTTGAGGAGTGGCTGGAGAGGCGTCACGGCTTCCTCACCTTCCGTCTGACGCAGGTCCTCCTCACCGGGCACGAATGTTTCGGGAGGTTCCTGTGTCGTATGGGGAAGGAAGAAACGCCTGGGTGTCACCAATGCGAGGATCGCCCAGAGGACACGGTGGAGCATACGGTGCAGGACTGCCCCGCTTAGGCAGAGCACCGCCGTGTCCTCACAGCGGCGATAGGCGGCGACCTCTTGCGCCCGGCACTGGTCGAGGCCATGCTGCGGGGCGAGACGGAATGGGAAGCGGGCCGCTTGAGGGAGAGGATAGGGTCCTCCCTCCACCCCAGCCGCAGTGGTAGACGGTCACGGCGCCGGACATCGGCAGACGATCTGCGGCCACCGTAAGCGCGGGCGGGCATGCGGGCGGCGAGTAAAAGGCAACTCGCTGTCCGACTATGGACCATGCCCGGGTCGACGGCGCGCTGTGTTCCACGCGTGCCTCAACGAGCGTCAGCATGATGACGGGCCCCCCTCTAGAGGGCCGAAGCCAACCGGGGTCGCGGGACTTATGTCATTATCGTGACCCCGGAACATAAAGGGCTATTGAAGGACACCGTGGCTTTTAGTCAGTACAAGTCTGACAGTCCGTCCCGCGTCCGCGTCCTGCCCGGGATGGGACGACTCATTTGATGATTCTACTACGCTAAAAAAAACTAAGAAGGCGAAGCCGCGGGCAGAAGCCAGTTTGTGATAAATATGAAAAACTACGAAAAACTGATTGAGATATATGAATGTGCATGTCTGTACATATGCGTCGGACGAGTTGGAGTTGGGAAAAAGACAAAATAGAGCATGAGACGAGTTAATGAAAATGACCAGATGCACAAGGTGACGTATTAGTGAATGTGACGGATTAAGGATAGAGACGAAATAGCAAATGAGACGAGTTGTTAACGTAACCGATAGATCATGTTGAGTACAATAGCATAGACTAGTAGGTTGCGATGACAACTCGTCTCATTAGCTATTTCGTCTCTATCCCTATTACGTCACATTCACCAATACGTCACCTTGTGCATCTGGACATTTTTATTATTATTTTTATTAACTTTATTATTTATTATTTTTATTAACTCGTCTCATGATCTATTTCGTCTCTTTCCCAACTCGTCCGACGTATACGTACAGGCTCCAGCACATCAACCTTTCCCAGGCTGTCAATTTCTTTAAAAGGTTTTGTATCTTTATCACAAACTAGTCACGTGGAAGTTAGAAATTATCTCACGGGAACGTACTACAGGGATGAAAGTATCCCATGTCCTAATTCAGATGATTGTCTACCAAGCTATCGTAATATTTTGCAAATAAACTTCATTATTTTTAAACGACTTCAAAAAAAAAGTAGGTTCTCAGTTCGACCTGTATGTATGTATGTATGTATGTATGTATGTATGTATGTATGTATGTATGTATGCATGTATGTATGTTTGTCCGCGATTATCTCGCGTTTGGCTGAACGGATTTTGATGCAGTTTTCAGGAAAGTGTTCATTATATTCTGGAGAAGGTTTTAGTATATAACACTAATAGATATCCCGTGACGTTGCCCGCGTGGATCCGTTTTGCTTACTTGGATCGTAGATTTTCAGGGAAGATTTCATGTTTGTCCGCAATTATCTCGCGTTTGGCTGAACCGATTTTGATGCAGTCTTCAGGAAAGTGTTCATTATATTCTGGAGAAGGTTTTAGTATATAACACTAATAGATATCCCGTGACGTTGCCCGCGTGGATCCGTTTTGCTTACTTGGATCGTAGATTTTCAGGGACGATTTCATGTTTGTCCGCAATAATCTCGCGTTTGGCTGAACCAATTTTGATGCAGTCTTCAGGAAAGTGTTTATTACATTCTGGAGAAGGTTTTAGTATATAACACTAATAGATATCCCGTGAAGTTGCTTACATAGATCCGTTTTGCTTAATAGGCTTGTAGATTTTCAAAGACGCCGATTTTATGAAAATTTTTGTTGTTTTATCACAACTAAAAAGGGAAAAAATAAAAAACTTTTTGAAAAAAAAGGGAACCGACTTCAAAACCAAACACAAAAAACCGGCCAAGTGCGTGTCGGGCCACGCACAGTGTAGGATTCCGTAGTTGCCCATCAAAATACTTGTGCGAACTAACTAAACTGATTTGCTGAATTTAATTTTAAACAGAAGAATTTTCAAAATCGGTCCAGGCGTCTTTGAGAAATCGGGGAAAATACATTAAAAAAAAAAGATTACGACGAATTGAGAACCTCCTCCTTTTTTGAATTTAGTTAAAAATAGTTGACAATAAAAACCAACCTATCCCCAAAACATACCCACCTATTATAGCTGTAAAAATAAAGTTGACAAACTTACATTTGCAGTTGAAGAACATGTTCTCCGATACATTTTGTTTAGGAAAATATGTTATCCAAGTACGTTTTATAAGTTGGTCGACTATTACTCGTAAACTTGTAAAGCCTACGTAGTCATGATAATTTTCTTTTAAACTTCGTTATATATACTACTATTGTGAATTTTATCACACCCTCAAACATAACCGTTTAGCTGGTAGAGGGGGGGACACTCGAGTCGAGCAAAAATTAGCACTTTAAAGCTTAATATTTCACAAACGAATCTTTTTATCAAAAAATTGTTAATGGAAACTATCAATATTTTTAAAGACCTATTTAATGATACCCCACACCAAGGGGTACGCGAGAAAAAAAAAAACTTCCCCACTTTACGTGTACAGGAGGTACCCTAAAAAAAAATATTTTATGAGATTTTATTTTACCACTTTTTCGGCACAACAAATCCGTATGTTTACACCAAATTACAGCTTTCTAGTACTGGGCGTCTCTGAGCTAAGCTGCGGACAGACGGACGGACGGACGGACGGACGGACATGGCGAAACTATAAGGGTTCCTTGTTGACTACGGAACCCTAAAAAACTATAAAATAACTTTTCTTTCGGAAGTCGGTAGCCATATGTCAATGAAATAAAAAAAACAAAGCCACCGACTTCCGAAAGAAAAGTTATTTTATAGTTTTTTTGTGTTTGGTTTTGAAGTCGGTTCCCTTTTTTCTCACTAAATCAAATTGTGTTCAACATTCATTGGGTTCCGAAGTACAATTTCTAAAAGGATGAGGACCTGCCGGTTATTCAAACTTCAAACGCGATCAAAGAGTTGTATAAGAGTAGTATCTAGTGTAGATTGCTATTTTCTATTGGTATGCATCGGGTGGCGGGTGTAGGTGCAATTCTATAAAGCGAGCGATCAAAGGTGATGCTCACTCGACTCGTCTGGATCGAAGTTGGTCGAGGAACTGTGACGTCATAAACAGATCAGCGCAAACGACATAATCGAAGCAGCTCAGGAATCTTATTGAATTTAGTTTTTAGGGTTCCGTACAGGTGAGACGGGTGCTAAGACTCTGCTGTCCCTTTGTTACCACGCAGAATCGTGATGTTTAGACAGTTGACAATATCACAGGTGATGTATTTCTGTTGCCGCTGTATAAATAATAAAAAAGAATAAAATAATATAAGAGAGTTCCCATACAATAAACGCGATTCCTTTGGGTCAGAGCCCATTCGTCCCCTAAAATTCGTACCCCAGCATAAAAGTTGTGGATTCGGCCCCTATATAGGTGCCCATTGGTCTCCTGGTAGGGTACCAATTAATATTTTAATAAAAAATATTATTTCTAAGGTACCCATTCGTCTCCTCTTATATAATTCAATATAAGTTAAAGATTCGGCACCTATTCAGGTGCCTATTGGTCCCCTGAGATAAAATTAACTATATTTTACATAAGAAACGGTTAACAGAGTACACTTGTGAACAGTTTATTAACGGAATTAATTTAATAAATCATAACAGCTCATTGAAAAAAGAGTTATGTTGAATGATATCCGTCATGATAATATAACCTGTCGATAGGCTTACGATGCAAAATTGTCTCTCTACGAATGGCTTGTTAAAAAAAAACCGGCCAAGTGCGTGTCGGGTCACGCACAGTGTAGGGTTCCGTAGTTGCCCATCAAAATACTTATGCGAACTAACTAAACTGATTCGCTGAATTTAATTTTAAAAAGAAGAATTTTCAAAATCGGTCCAGGAGTCTGAGAAATCGGGGAAAATACATAAAAAAAAAGATTACGACGAATTTAGAACCTCCTCCTTTTTTTGAAGTTAGTTAAAAATAGTTGACGATAAAAACCTACCTATCCCCAAAAAACATACTTACCGTAAAAACATACCTATTAAAGCTGTAAAAATAATGTTGACAAACTTACATTTGCAGTTGATGAACATGTTCTCCGATACATTTTGTTTAAGAAAATATGTTATCCAAGTACATTTTATAAGTTGGTCGACTATAACTCGTAAAGTTGTAAAGCCTATTTAGTCATGATAATTTTATTTTAAACTTCGTTATATATACTACTATTGTGAATTTTTTCGTACCCCAAACATAACCGTTTAGCTGGTAGAGGGGGGAGACACTCGAGTCGAGCAAAATTTAGCACTTTAAAGCTTAATATTTCACAAACGAATTTTTTTATCAAAAAACTGTTAATGGAAACTATCAATATTTTTTAAAGACCTATTTAATGATACCCCGCACTAAGGGGTACGCGAGAAAAAAAAATACATCCCCACTTTACGTGTACAGGAGGTACCCTAAAAAAAATATTTTACGAGATTTTATTTTACCACTTTTTCGGCACAACAATTCCGTATATTTACACCAAATTACAGCTCTCTAGTACTGTGCGTCTCTGAGCTAAACTGCGGACAGACGGACGGACGGACGGACGGACGGACGGACATGGCGAAACTATAAGGGTTCCTTGTTGACTACGGAACCCTAAAAACGGGTTACAAAATTAGATAAGGTGTTTTGTTTGTATGTTATGGCTGCCTCGGTGACATATTGGTTCTTGAAAGTAACTGCGAATACCTGTTCAATGTGTCTTTGGTCTTTTATTAAATGAAGTTCGCCTAACGAAATAAACTTTTTGTTTTTGTCACCGACTATCGAAAGAAAAGTTTTTTTGTAGGTTATTTTGAAGTCGGTTACTTACATTTTTTTTTTGAAAAAGTTGTTCATTTTATCCTTTTTAGTTTCACTATTCAACCCAAATTTTATGGGGCCAAATGGCAGATATACTTATATCGAACAAAAAAAGAATCATCGAAATCGGATCAGAAACCTCGGAGTAATGTAGACAAAGTTGAAAACTTTTTAGGTTTTTGTTGATTTTTCAAAATGTGCTAGTCCGATTTCGATAAAATTTTAATGGGACCATTCCGAAAGTATAAAATCGCAAATCGGTTGTTAAACGACGGAGTTATGCCCGAACAAACATAAAAAAACACACATCCGAATTGAGAACCTCCTCCTTTTGGAAGTCGGTTAAAAATAATGAACGTTCTAACATTAATTCTGTTTTGCTCCAAAAATTGCGTTAAAATTGGTAAGTACTCTCTGATATTGCATTATTTTGTAGATCTCTTTGACTGTACAAAGTACTAACAATTAATTGTTATTTTTGTTATATTGGTATTGATATTTGGTTATTTGTTTGTACACTGGATGTAAATTTATCTAAAATTCAGTTATTATATTACTGAGATTTTATTTAAATAGTTACACACAGTTTTATTTTACTGCATAAAGATTATTATATGTAGTAATCATATATTTTGCAAAATATTTACAAATGTACAAGAAACCAAAAGTTGATTAATTATTTTAAAGACTCACTTAATGCCTAGAGCCTAGAGGCATTTATTGAACTTAATATTATTTGAAATAAACATGATATCTACCGAATTACTATATTTTTTATTTGACCCTTTTCTGCGCGACTGTACCAGGACTACCAAGCTGCAGTATACACATGTACATGTACTTATATTAGAAGAATGAATAAAAATAAATATTCTTCAGGGGACGAGTGGGCCCCTCAAAACTTCCAGGGTACGAGTGGGCACAGGGTGCGAATCTTAGGGTACGAATGGGCTCTGACCCATTCCTTTGCCTTTTTATGAATAATGGCACACTTGGTGTGGTTGGTGTTTTTTTTGAGGAAGGAGGTATTTTATACATATAATTCGCTTCAGAACCTAATGAGTGTCTGTCTGTTTTCGCGAAGTATGTATGTTACCGAACTAGAAAATAATAATCTTAATTGGTTATTGTGAATTTGTGTAGCTTACTGCTTACATGTTATTATACTTAACATCTAGCGAATCTCTTAGGTAATTTCGGCTGTGTGATTAGATACTGTTGTTAATCAGAAGCTTAGTTTTGGTAAAACGAGTGTTAAATATGATAAGAAGGCCTTTTGTACACGACGTGACGCAAGTCTCCGATTATCTGATACCTTATGACTTTGGTATCCATTGACGCGTGTCTGTGTACGAACCTCTATGGATTTGTATTGCGATAGTCACCTTGATACCAAAGTCGTAAGGTATCGGAGACTTGCGTCGCGTCGTGTACGAACACATACCACTCGTTGCACAGTCAACCCGAAACCAATTGCTCAACCAAATCGGAATTGAAATTGAATGTAACATGATTTGGAATAAAAAATATTGTATCATGCCAGCTGCTAAACCATACTATATGTTACAAAAAGTGAACATAACATTTTTGTGTAATATGAATCCACGTTTTCCTCATAAGGGGAGTTGTAATCTTGTACGTACACTGTTCAGGTAGGCTCCGCGTAATGGGCTTTTTTGTTTTCTCCCGTTTCGGTTCTCAGGTGGTGCTGTTACATTGTTTCTTAAAGAAAAAAACGGCGCACAGTTTCCGTGTATGCGGGTAATCGTAATACTGAATCACCACTCTCGCCACTGCAAAGGGCGCTCTCCCTGCCCATGCGGTACTTCATCGTGGAATTATGACTTTGGTACGTGCCCGATATTTCGGATGAGATAAGAATACCGTTTTATGTGTATTCGTGTCACAGCAGACCAAATTACTGTGAATAATGTAGTTTATAGCCAGGGCCGGATTAACCATCTCGGGGCCCCTAGGCACAGCTCGTTTCGGGCCCCTCCCTAAATTTGTCATTTAATAAGCGATTATTTGTGTATGAAAATTAAATTATACAAACAAGTTAATAAAAAACTTTTTCTAAAAAGAATGTGACGGAAGTCGGTGACTTTTTTTATTAATTTCATTGTCTCTTTTGCCACCGACTTCGAAATAAAAGTTTTGTAGGTTATTTTACCCTTTTTTTGTGGTTGTTTTTGAAGGCGGTCACATTTGTTTAAATATTCAACCACAATTCTTGTCAAATACTTTAGGAGCTCGTGGCTAAATAATTACAGCCGCACAGGCCGATCTTCCGGGTTAAGCCGCGCTTGCCGAGGTTGTTCTGTGGATGGGTGACCATCTATCATAGCGAGTTTCCTCCGTGCCTCGGAAAGCACGTAAAGCCGTTAGTCCCGGCTGTCATTTGTAGATCTTTGAAAGTCGTTACTCTTAGTCAGAAGCTCTAAAGTCTGACAACCAGTCTTACCATGGGGTATCGTATTACCGAGTTACTGGGTTGTGGAGGTCCGACAGGCAGTCGCTCCATGTAAAATACTGATATCCAGCTGAATCTGGTTTGCCGGAAAAGGCTAGGCAGATGATGAATTCTTGTCAAATACTTACATCATTTTCTTACATGTGCACTAGAATTTTGTAATCCGTAGCACCGGTAATAACATCGTTAACATCTCTTTCATTCACTCCCTATCTCAAAAACTACTGAACCGATTTTGATGAAACTATATGCAGTATTCCCTAAGTTGAACGATACCTAGTACAACAAAAAAAGAATTACTTAAATCGGACTTGTAGTTCCGGAGATACGCGAACACAAACATAATTTACTAAATCAGTCGATGCCGAGTCCTTACTAGAGGAGTTGTACCTTCCATCATTAGCTCAGCTACATGAGATGATGATTTCCATACGCAAGTCATCATCATCATCATCATTAGCCGGAAGACGTCCACTGCTGAACATAGGCCTCCCCCTTAGACCGCCACGCCGAACGACAATTCGCCACTTGCATCCATCCGTAGCCCGCGACCCTCACGATGTCGTCGCTCCACCTAGTGGGAGGCCTGCCTACGCTGCGCCTTCCGGTCCGTGGTCGCCACTCGAGAACTTTTCTTCCCCATCGGTTGTCAGTTCTACGAGCGATGTGGCCTGCCCATTGCCACTTCAACTTGCAAATTTTATGAGCTATGTCGGTGACTCTGGTTCTTCGCCGAATATCCATGTTCCGGATTTTATCCCGCAAAGAAACTCCGAGCATAGCTCTTTCCATTGCTCGTTGAGTGACTCTCAGTCTCTCTAAAAGGCCAGCAGTCAAAGACCACGTTTCAGAGCCATAAATCATCACTGGCAACACACACTGGTTAAACACCCTTGTCTTGAGACACTGTGGGATTCTCGATGAGAAGATATCACGGAGCTTCCCAAACGCTGCCCATCCGAGTTGGATTCTTCGGGCGACCTCTTTCTCGAAGTTGGACCTACCTAACTGAACAATCTGTCCAAGGTAAGTACAATGGTCTACAACTTCGAGAGTATCGTTCCCAACAACAACCGGTACGGGTGCCACATGGACATTCGACATGACTTTCGTCTTGTCCATGTTCATTTTAAGGCCGACCCGTTGGGAAACGATACTGAGGTCGCTGAGCATAGCATTGAGGTGCTCCAACGATTCTGCCATGATGACTATATCATCGGCAAAACGAAGGTGAGTGATGTATTCGCCATTGATGTTGATGCCGAGTCCGTTCCATTCCAAGAGCTTGAAAACGTCCTCCAACGCGTTCGTGAACAGTTTCGGAGAAATAACGTCTCCCTGTCTCACGCCTTTCTGCAATTGGATTGGTTTCGTGCTCTCTTCCTGAAGTCGGATGGACATGGTGGCGTTCCTATACAAACACTTCAACACTTCGATATACCTTTAATCGATATGACATCGTTGGAGGGACTGCAATACTGCCCAGGTTTCGATTGAATCGAAGGCTTTTTCATAGTCCACAAACGCTAAACACAATGGCCGATTATACTCCTCTGTCTTCTGTATATTCTGGCGGAGCGTGTGTATGTGGTCTATAGTACTAAAACCTTTTCGGAAACCGGCTTGTTCGGGAGGCTGGAAGTCATCAAACCTGCGTTCGAGACGGTTCGTAATGACTCTTGAGAACAGCTTGTACACATGGCTCAGAAGTGAGATTGGCCTGTAGTTCTTCAAAAAGGTGTTGTCACCCTTTTTGAAGAAAAGAACAACCACACTCCTGTGCCATGCTTCTGGCGTAGAACCTTCGAGTATGACGGAATTAAATAACTTCTGGAGGACCAGAAGTACCAGTTTTCCACCCGCTCTCAGAAGTTCTGTTGTGATTCCGTCCTCACCCGGCGCCTTGTTATTCTTGAGCTGTTTAAGAGCCATTCTAATCTCGTACAGGCTGATGTCCGGGATATCCTCAGTGTAGTGTCGAGTCAGTTTAGCTCTTGCGTCTCGAGCTGTACCGACACTGGGTTGTCGTGTTGATGTGTATAACTGTCCGTAAAACCTCTCAAGCTCTCTTAGGATCTCCGGTTTCGACGAAATGATGCTGCCGTCTTTAATCTTCAGCTTAGTCATTTGGCTCTGCCCAATAGACGAATTCTTTGCGAAGACTTTTGAGCCCTGGTTCCGCTCGATTGCCTCTTTGATCCGTGCCGCACTAAAGGAACGCAGGTCACGTCGCATTGATTTAGAGATTCGTCTATTGAGTTTGCCATATTCCGACATATCAGCTGAAGATTGCAGCCTCATCTCGGACCGGTCTTGCATCAACTTGATGGTTCCGTTCGAGAGCTTTTGAGGCTTATTGCGGCGCGGGGTCTTAAAGAACTTGGACCCCACAGCTTGGACAGTTTCCACCAACCCATTGTTGATTTCGTCCACAGTTTCGCATTCGGTTAGGCACTGGAAGCGATTGTGCAGTTCGAGTTGAAAGTCTTCGGGGCTTCGGGGGGGGGGGTTGCCATAATCCCCACGCTTGGCAGGCGGCTTGGGGATCGCAGTAGGGTCACCGTAAGTTTGCAAAAGGACGCTGCTGCCCGTCCTTCGGTGGCTGGACGTAGTTTAAGGACGTACCCGGGTCCATACGCAAGTACTTAAATTATTTCATAAGATTTGCGAAAAACTATGTGTGAGCTAATAAAATTTGAGGGTTGCCCTCGATTTCTCCAAGATCCAATCTGCATCCATCCAATCCTCAAATGGTGACAATGGGACCACACGGAAAGCACCAGCTTTCAAATAAAGAAAGAATCATGAAATCGGCACCCAGTCCCAAGTTGAGGTAACAAACAAAAAAAAAATACAGTCGAATTGATAACCTCCTCCTTTTTTTGAAGTCGGTTAAAAAGTGTCTAATACAAAAAAAATAGATTAATTTCAATACAATTTAAAAAATCAGACATTCACCGTCACTCTTATGGCTAATATGTGCTTATGGTGTAAATAATGGGGGCTTTTATCTTATAATGTGAAAAAAAGTTTCACTTTTACCATAGTTTCATAAAACCACACAATCCTCTTTTTAACCGACTTCCAAAAGGAGGAGGTTCTCAATTCGGATGTTTGTATTTTTTTTTTATGTTTGTTCGGGCATAACTCCGTCGTTTAACAACCGGTTTGAAAAATTATTTTTATTGGATAGGGTATACTTCTGGAATGGTCCCATTAAAATTTTATCAAAATCGGACTAGCACTTTTTGAAAAATCAACAATTATCAAAAAAAACCTAAAAAGTTTTCAACTTTGTCTACACCGATTACTCCGAGGTTTCTGGTCCGATTTCGATGATTCTTTTTTTGTTCGATACAGTATATCTGCCATTTGGTTACATAAATTTTTTATTTAGTTTGGTACAGTAGTTTTTATTTTTAGTAGTTTTCATTGTGTACATACATACATGGGCGTTGTTATTACCGGTGTTACGGATTACAAAATTTTAGTGCACATGTAAGAAAATTATGTATTTGACAATAATTTGGGTTGAATAGTGAAAAAAAAGGATAAAATAAAAATCTTTTTCAAAAAAAAATTGTAACCGACTTCAAAACAACCACAAAAAAAGTTAAAAATAACCTACAAAAAAACTTTTCTTTCGAAAGTCGGTGACAAAAAGTCAATGAAACAAAAAATAAAGTCACCGACTTTCGAAACAAAAGTTTTTTTGTAGGTTATTTTGAACTTTTTTTGTGGTTGTTTTGAAGTCGGTTACATTTTTTTTTGAAAAAGTTTGTTATTGTTATTTCATTTTTTAATTATTGGGAGTGCTGGGCCCCTGGTCATAGTGGGCCCCTAGGCACTGGCCTAAAGTGCCTTATGGATAATACGGCACTGTTTATAGCATCCCACTGAACGTCTAACTTTAGTTAAACGTGTGCAATAAAAACACTAACCAACTTTAAACAATTTGCGCGCCCAACTTTCACAAACTAAATGCTTAATTAACGCGTTAGCCACGAATTAAAAATTCAAGTGTGGAAAGTTCGTGAATGAGGTAGTATTCCGTCATTTGTGGATATTATTCAATCATTTTGTGGTATTAACAAAAGGTCACTTGAATAATAATAACGAAAATTAATTTCATGCTAGTTTCCAGCGCTATGTGGATTTTAATTATTATTAAGATTAGTTACGGAGAAAAAGGCAACGAATAGAAATTACATCATTTTAATAGTTATTTGTTATGCAAGGCTGCAAAGTTGATTTTTGGCGCGAGTACTTGAATTGAAAACTGAGGGAGCGAAGGATTTAGAATCCTTTAGATTGAACCGCGAGAGAAACGAGCGGTTCAAATATAGAATCCTGAGCGATGCGAAGTTTTCAAAGGTACGAGACGCAGAAAAACTTTGCTGCCGAGTGTAACACACAACTTTTCACCTCACTAAGCGAGGAAATGCAATGGGGGCGGCTCGCCTGCCAGTGTAGAAAACAATTGAATAAAGCGTGTTCGAATTTTGAACAACACTTTGTGCTCTAGAGCACAAAATGGAGTTTTGTGCTCAGATTTTGAATGAGAAATAGAATCTTTCCGAGCGCGTGAGGTGAAATAGTTATTTGTTATGCAAGGCTGCAAAGTTGATTTTTGGCGCGAGTACTTGAATTGAAAACTGAGCGAGCGAAGGATTCTAAGATTGAACCGCGAGAGAAACGAGCGGTTCAAATATAGAATCCTGAGCGATGCGAAGTTTTCAAAGGTACGAGACGCAGAAAAACTTTGCTGCCGAGTGAAACACACAACTTTTCACCTCACACAGCGAGGAAATGAAGTGGGGGCGGACCGCCTGCCAGTGCAGAAAAGTAGAAAACAATTGAATACAAGACGTGTTCGAATTTTAAACAACACTTTGTGCTCTAGAGCACAAAATGGAGTTTTGCGCTCAGATTTTGAATTAGAAATAGAATCTTTCCGAGCGGGTGAGGTGAAAAAGATTTTATTATCTAGTTGAATCTCTTCTCCTTACCTCTCCATAAGAGCTTGAGTTTTGTTTAAACGTTGCTCCACACTAGGAACTTCTGTATCGTGGGTGCGTTCACAAACACAAACGTTTCAAGTTCTGTTCTAAGTTCCTGGTGGGCAACCAATGAGTCTTTTTCAATGCATTATAGGTATAGTTTTTTTTAATTATTATAACTCACTTTACTTTTATTTACATACCTACATATACTTAACTATGGTTAACTACTAAAATATTTACAAAAAATACTAAATTCAAATATAAGAACAGGACGCCAAAAAATTCATCCACATCGCTGTCAATGGGGAAAGTTAGTTTATTTCGGACATCATGATTGTCAATCAGTGAAGGAAAAACATCATGAGGAAACCTGGACTTACATAATCTAAAGCTATAAGTCCAAATTCATGTCAGAAGTCTGTTGGGTTAACATAGGCGGCTTAATTGGTTCTGGAACTAGATGGTGTGAGTGTATCGTATTACCCAGTTACTGGGTTGTGGAAGTCCGATAGGCAGTTGCTCCATGTAAAATACTGATATTCAGCTGCAACTAGTTCGACTGGAAGCCGACCCCAATAAAGTTGGGAAGAGGCTACGCAGATAAGGACTATAGCGGGTGGATCCACATGCTCATACGAAAAAGGAAGAAAGAAAGAAGATTATCTTTGCAAGCAAAGCTTTAAATAGTGCACCGCTACAGAAAGTCACGAATAACAACACTAAGCCATTGAAGATTTTCTATGGAAAGAAAAATTCGGAAGGATTTGAACATGCAGCCTTCGGATTCAGTATATCCGATGCTCTTATATTACCAACCGATCTACTGAGGTCCTTACGGTAACGTTCAGCGCCATATTCTGCTCTGCTATAAACGGTTAGGTAAGACGGTAACGTGAAACAAGTTTGTGTGGTAAGCTTCAGAGAAAACTGACCCTTTGGTAGTGTCGTGTCGTGTCGTTGAGCTGATGAGTCGAGTTACACGATAACTGACAAATGCTTGCACTGACTGTACAGGTCCACTCGAATTTGTGTGATTCTTTCTTCAAAATACCATTTCAGACATTAACCTGCATGGTCCTCGTATAACCTGATCTACATAATTATAATGGCTGGACTTTAAAAGAGACTGTGACCTCTAAGTTTGTTTCGTCTGTTTCTTCTCAGCCGAACACACCGGCCCCTGCTAGTTTTATGAAAAGACGTGTAAAAGTATTGATACAACCTATTTACATAAATAAATATTATTTCATTTCATTAGTGACATCATTACGTAGACATAGGGCGAGATTTCTCTGAAAGTGACTATTCAAACGGCATTAGATTCTATTGCAAAATGTTGTACACTACTTATTTAGCTTAATAAAATAATTTCTACTATCGAATGGTAAGGGGCAAACATCGCTTTCATCAACGACCGCACAGTTAACCAGTTTTTAATGAGTTAACTAACTTAACCCTTCAAAGTCTCACCTCAAGGGAGGTGTCCAGTCGACAAGGTACCTATTTATGCTTCCCTTAAGGACAGTAACACTTTTGACGTGACAAGGTTATCGAAACACTTTCAGACGTTAATCTAACTGTTGGGACGTTTTAGCTATTCATTGGAGCAATTTTTCGAGTAATTTGATCGAAAATTTTATTGCATAATTAAGTAACAATATGTTAAAGTCTACTTAATGGATTTAATAACTGCAGTAGGTCTTTTTTAGCGTGGTAAAATTATCAAATGAGTCCTCTCACCCAGGGCGTGACAGGAGGAGCTTTCAGACTTGTACTGACTAAAATCCACGGTGAACCTTCAATAGCCATTTACGTTCCGGGGTCACGGTTACCTAAGGAGACAGTCCCGTGACCCCGGCAGGCTTTTGCTCTCTAAGGAGGGCCACGGCATCGTCCATGATCGGACAGCAAGTTGCCCATTGCAGTAGGTCTGGATAAAGCTTTATTAATTATACATGATTATAGTTTCTAAGTACCTATAAAACTTTGAAATTTTGTATTAATATGTTTTTCTCTGATTAAATAAATTCTCAGTCAGTTTAAATTATCACAAAATTATTAGGTATAGGTACAGACGCCAGCGCATCAAGCTACCACAATCTGTCAGATTTCTTTAATAGAATTTCAACCTTATCACTAGAGTAGAAGGTTAATGTTTGACTGGTAAAATCTGACAGATTCGGGTAGGTTGACCTGCTGGCGTCTGTACATTATCCGTCTTATTACAAAATGGGGTTTAACTAAAACCCATGTTTAAATCTCGTAAAACGGTTTACACAAACGTTATTACAAATCGAGATTTTGCGATAAACCATGGTTACAGTAGTAGCTGTCAAAGGTGTGTCAAAGTTTCTCTTAGCAACTTATACCTACATTATGTTGTTGATTTTGTTATTTTTACCCAAAACGGATTTAATCGTGATAGATTTAATTGTTGTGAAGCTTCACCCTAATATTCACTTCCATTTTACCACGGTTTTAAATTTGAAAATACTTAGTGAGTAAGTTTTGATATTTTTTTTAGTGAAGTAAAAGAAGCCTAGCTGTCCATTAAAATTAAAGACACTCAAGATTCCGGAATAGATTAGACAAAATGAAAAAAATATGGAGTTCACAAAAATAAACTTTCAGAATAGTAAATTATTAGCAAACGTTTTTAACAGTTATTCAAAGTTTTCTAGTGATTTAAACACTAACACCTGTTTTCATTTATGTCTGCAATATTAAATTAAAAAGTTGTAATATCATCGCCTGGTCTCAAGGTGTTTCTTAAAACAGTACCTATTTCATTATAATGGAACGGGACAAGCAATTTAGATTAAACGTTATCCATGTAGATTTAAATGAGTATGTATGTACACAAATCAATAAAGTTTGGTCACTAGCATAAACTGTTTTTTTTTTTTAATTTTACAAAGGATCAATTTTACTGTTTTATAATTATTCTAATCTATATTTTTAATAAAGAATAAAAAAGTAAAGAGAAGAAGAAATCATGTACTCTAACGTAACAAAAAAGGTTTCGATTTTTCAGTGTTCAAGTGATCGTAAACTTTTTTTTATATGTGTATTTACTCCACCAATAAATTTCATGAACATAACAAATCAAAATGAATGTTAAGTTGAGCCGCCTAGCTGCCGCCAAGCCACCACAGACAAGCTCATCACACAAACTACGTAAAAAGTGCTCTATTTTTCATTTCAGCACAGAATATAAATAAACAGGCGCAAGAAGAACGATAACAAAAGGAATTTGAGTCTCGTACTTTTGAATTTGAATATTTAATTTATACCAAGCTTAAAATTCGTGCAGGCGGCGATTTAAAATTGTATCTTGTTTGGGGATGACTGTAGGTATATACCTACAGAACCTACAGAACCGGGTTCCTTTCTGTTTACAGTTTAGTTTGCTCTGTGAATAAGTTAGATAAGTGGCGAGAGGGCCAGTGCCTTTGAACCAACGCGCAGAGAGAGAGCAGTAGTAAACAAGAGGATTTAATGGTTATGGAGCAGTCGGTGGCGCTAAGTGAAAATGAAAGTGATTCCCGAGAGCCCGTTAACTTCTCGGAATTATGACGAAAATTCTTGCGTTCACGTGTCCCCACCGTTTGTGACCTGACTACATCGCTTTTACGATATTGTTACGTTCATTGCCCTTTTAGATACATTACGGGAATGGACTCTATTGGTCTATTTCGTGGCGGCTGATCATCTACCGCCGAAGATGAGTGGTTAGGTTACCAGCTTTCGATTTCAGTAGTTCTATACAAGGTGCTTGGTTCCATGTTGCTTACATGAATTACGAAAGATATGGACCGGATAGAACTAAACCGGGTTTAAGGGTTAGTTATGCACATAGCTTTCTTGTATGTTTACCGGGGAAATGGAATATCAAAACAAGATATTTGCGTTAGAGTTTCGTATAAACATGTTGTTGTACAGGAAATGTGGGTTCTTGGTAAACGATAATATCATATCTACCTAATAATTACCTATGTTGTCATGTTCTCACAAAGTAATCAGTGTTCCAGTGACATTTAAAATTGTATATTACCTCTCTATTCAAATATTGAAAATAAATATCTTAAGCCGTATTAATACAAATCGTGGTTTTGCGATAAACCGTAGTCTAACAGTCAGCTGTCAAAGGTGTGTCAAAGTTTCTCATAGCAGCTTTTTCATTCTGTTGAGTTGTTTTTGTGTTATTTTCAACCAAAATGAATTTTAACATGGTAGATTTAATTGTTATTACACATGGTGGATTTAATTGTTAAGACAATCGTTCAAATGACGGTACTAATGTCCACTTTTGATCTAAGTTTAGTAATACGGAGAAATTTAAACCATGTTTTATTTAGTTTTCGTAATAATAAGGTCTACGAGTATTTTCACTATTATTGTTTTCATTGCTTGTCTTACAAGACTCAGGTAGCACTTACAAGTTTATTAGTTAATTTTATCTTGTTCATGTCAATATGTCATTAAACATTTCGTAATATTATTCCGTTTCATAGCACGTTTACTTATTTACTGACCCATACCACAACGTAGCAGTATCTGGTAAACAACAGAAATATTCATAGACGCTTTCAATCTGTATAAATCTAAAGTTAATATAACACAAAGCAGCTCTGGTAATATTATTTGTGGAACACAGATTGTTGCAAATAAGTCCCTCGGGTGGTTTGGGGTTGTAGTACCGCTCAATATTATGTAGTTTCGATTTTAAAAGCGTTCCGCTTTGGAAAGACAACGGTATTCATGTTTGTATTTTATTGCTAAGTTATTTCTTGTGATAAAATGAAGAAAATACTTAGAAGTTATGCTATTATTTTTTCTAAAGGTAAACTCAATTTGTAATTAAAAAGCTGTTATAACTTAGGTACGCGTGGTTTGTACAGTTTTATAAGAAATACTGTTTGTTTACTGAAGTAAATATAGAAACTAAGTCAGACACTCACGAGTTGTGGGTGTAGATAAACCGAAAATAAAATACCTACCTACGAGACAAAGATTCCTAAAAATTAAGTTAAGATTAGTTTTTTACACGTTTTACAATACACTCCTACATGTATCTATTAAGTAATAAATAAACAAATCGTACAAAGCAAGAATTAGCAACGGGTCTAAAACTGCCACTTAGCCAAATTATATTCCTAGCTAGCTGTTGCTAGCGGTCACACCCGCTACAACTCGAAAATTACCACACGTGAACCAAAAATCAGGATAAAATTTAATATCCTATGTGTTAATCCACGTTATGAAACACGTGAAAGATTTACAAACATCCATCCATAAAAATAAACTTTCACGTTTAAAATATTAGTAGGATGGATGATTCACTTTGTGAATGAATAAGAGAAGAATAACCAATGGCGTTATGAAGTAAATCATTAGGAATATTGTTTAAAGTAGCCGTTTAAGACCCTCAGGTCAAAGTTCGATTCGATTAACACTGAACAAAATATAAAAATCACAGCAGCACATACGGGGCAGTCAATGTGTTTCCAGTATTATGGGGTGATTCCAAAAAGCGCCCCTGAGCCCGCTTTCAGCTTTAAGCATCCAATCTTTGCCAGCCACTCTTAGCAAATCGTTCCGAGGTGTCCTACACTATGTTAGTTTAGATGCGAGCGTCACTTTCCACCGGTCTGATGATAGTCAATTTTTAGAGAAGCAACACCACGTAGCCATTTGTCGTTCATGACTTTCATTGTTCTATCTTAAGAGTATAGTGTCTGTTTTGTTTACAATTTAATGTAGGTATGTACTTTTATCGTTTTTTATTGCGAAATGCGTTTGCCATTTTACCACGATTTTACTTTCCAACTGTGAACCAATTCTGAAAAATATTGTGAGAAATAAATTAAATGGGTGCAAAGAAAGGAGAAAGCTCAACTTTCTCGTTTGTTTATGATAAACTGTTTACATTCTATAATAAACTTGATTGTAAGGATTTTAACTAAAACCGAAAAGGTTTGTTAAAACAATGTTCTTGTAGGTGTTATCTAAGGGGGGAAGGGGGGGGGGTGTCATGTTATATGTATGCTTGTAATAACATTGAGTTAGTAAAGTAATTCGTATTACCGTGAAACATTTTTATCCGATTTTATTGAAACCTTGAGGAATAAACTCACATTTATCATACTAAACTATACGTGTAGGTGTTGCTGTTATAAATCAGAAGACAAAGAAAAAAGACGCCTCCTGTATTATTAGAGACTATCCAATTATTATCAGATACCGTAATTTTACTTATATTTTTTAACTAGCTTCTGCCAGCGACTTCGTATGCGGATCCTGTTGCTTATGCCAGCGACAATGGGGTCGTCAAAATCGAAGATCTGCAACGTCTGATGTCGAATTCTTAGAGCCTGGGGACGGGAAAACAACGGGACGCGCATGACGATTCCAGACGTTCCAGATTTCGTACAAAAGTAAGTCAACAGGAAATGCGCATCAGACTAAACAACTCTTGCTAAGACGTGATTGCTATTATGTTATAGTGTAGCTGGGCTCTTGGAGTTCCACATCAGGTGTTCCAGATCTCAATTTTATAGGTCAACAGAGCGTTCTCACCAGGCTGAACAACTCTTGCTAAGACTTCATTCCTATTTATATGTTATAGTGTAGCTGGGCTCTTGGATTTCCACATCAGGTGTTCCAGATCTTAAATTTTTATACAACAACAGAGAGTGCTCATCAGGCTGAACAACTCTTGCTAAGACGTCATTACTGTATATGTAATAGTGTAGCAGCTGGGCTTTTGGAGTTCCACATCTGTGTTCCATATTTTCAAATTTATTTTCTCAGCAGAAAGTGCTCATCACGTGATACAATTTTGCTGTGGCGCTATTTTTTTATCTCTTATAGTTTAGCTGATCTATTGCAACTGCAATAGATCTTGAACTTGAACACCTGATGCAGAACTCTGCATCAGGTGTTCAAGTTTCCAAGATAAATTATAGCATATATGTTGCCCAGACTTAATAGCTATACAAAAAAAAAACAATCAAATCCGTCCAGTAGTTCCGAAGATTAGCGTGCATGGAGTAACTTCTCCCGTTTTCCCAACATTTCCCTTCACTGCTCTACTCCTATTGATTGTAGCCTGATGAAAAGTATACTTTAACCAGCCCAGGAGTATGAAAAATAATTGTTCCAAGTTTCGTCAAAATCCGTCGAGTAGTTTTTGTTTCTATAACGGTTACACAGACAGACAGACAGACAATAATTTTATTAATTGCATTTTTGGCATCAGTATCGATCCCTAATCACCCCCTGATAGTTATTTTGGAAATAATATTTCATGTACAGAATTGACCTCTCTACAGATTTGTTATGTGTATAGAAGACTAGCTGTTGCCAGCGGCTTCACCCGTTACAACCCGAAAATTATCCCACGGGAACATAAAATCGGGATAAAAACTATCCTATGTCTTAGTCCAGGTTATAAACTATCTGTGTACCAAATTTTAGCCAAATCCGTTCAGTGGTTTTTGCGTGAAAGAGTAACAAACATACCTACATACACATACACATACATACATCCTCACAAACTTTCGCATAATTTATAATATTATTAGGAGGAAGGATAAAGACAAGGAGCTTTGGGTGCTTTTCTTTCTATTACCCTTGTGGCGTTGTGAGTCTTCAAAGTTAAGCCGCGCAAATAATTACAGCGCGCACAGGCCGATTTTTCGGGTTAAACCGCGCTTGCCGAGGTTGGTCTGTGGATGGGTGGCCATCTGTCATAGCGAGTTTCCTCCGTGCCTGGGAAAGCACGTAAAGCCGTTGGTCCCGGCTGTCATTTGTAGATCTTTGACAGTCGTTACTGTTAGTCAGAAGCTCTAAAGTCTGACAACCAGTCTTACCACGGGGTATCGTATTACCCTGCAGTTACTGGGTTGTGGAGTTCTGATAGGCTGTCGCTCCATGTTAAATACTGATATTCAGCTGCATCTGGTTCGACTGGAAACCGACCCCAATATAGTTGAGAAAAGGCTAGGCAGATGATGATGATCTGATCAAATCATGAAACGTATTTTCAAAAAGAAAGTACGTAAGACAAACGTATTTTAAGAGTCATATTGTAAGCCAAATGGCTTACAAGTATGACACTTTTTTTTTTTTTAACGTGGTAAAGTCACCAAATGAGTCCTCCCACCCCGGGCAGGGCGGGAGGGACTGTCAGACTTCTACTGACTAAAATCCACGGTGTCCTTCAATAGCCCTTTATGTTCCGGGGTCACGGTAAGGAAATAATCCCGCGACCCCGGCAGGCTTTGGCCTTCTGAGAGGGGGGCCCCGTCATTATGCTGACGCTCTTTGAGGTGCGCGTGGGACACAACGTGCCGTCGACCCGGGCATGGTCCATGGTTGGGCAGCGAGTTGCCCTTTACTCGTTGCCCGCATGCCCGCGCCTACGGTGGCCGGAGATCATCTGCTGACGTCCGACGCCGCGGGCGCCTACCACTGCAGTTGGGGCCGAGGGAGGACGCTGTCCTCACTCTCAAGCGGCCCGCCTCCTCCTTCACGAGCATTACTGCTTCGCAGAAGAAGGAGACCGCGCTTCCCACTCCGTCTCGCCCCGCAGCATGGCCGCAACCAATGCCGGGCGCGAGAGGTCTCCGCCTATCGCCGCCGTGAGGACACGTCGGTGCTCTGCCCAAGCGGGGCAGTCTTGCACCGTATGCTCTACTGTGTCCTCCGGGCGATCCTCGCAGTGGTGGCACCCGGGCGTTTCCTCCTTCCCCAAGGTGCGATTTGGTGTCTTAGTATCATTAATGGGTAGGTGAATGCCGCAGGCCATCTCCTGATTTATATGCAGGCTGCCCTTAGTCGTGTCATACAATCCCCACAGGCGCAGATGAGCTGACCTATTCTTAACTGGGCACACACGGTTAAACTGGTGCCTAATAATATTAGATAACAGACTTGCAAGTAAGCTCCTGGGGGTCGGTGGCTCCTTAAATGAAAATGGGGTTGGAAGGGGTGAAGCCGGAAAGGGAAATAAGCAAACTCGTAGCTTTGAATTTACGTGAAACAAGGTAAGTCAAAGTACAGATTTAATCGCAGACTCTTGAAGTTAAAGACTCATATACTCGACTGCAAATCTAAAGTTTAACTTCAACGTGGAACACGTCACATTTTGATTCGTTTTTCTTTCGCGTTCAGGAAGTATATGCTCTACTTTCATAATTTTGTTAGAAGCACAGAAACGAATGTAAAGAGTTAAGCCGTAATTTAACTAGAACGAAAAGATGGAGGAAATTCACAACAGAGTTCTAAAACTTAAAAGGAAGGAAGCACTCCTGCGGAAGTCAATTTGTTGAAGTAAAAACTTACGTGTTTCGTGGCGCTAATGTCTGAAACATTACTTTTAATAATGATTTGTTACTCTCATCAGCAAGGGGTTGATTAACAATTCAAGCTTCCAGAATATATGTCAAGCTTTGCGTATATGCATGACTAATGTCTATGTTAATATTATGAATGACCGGAGTTTCTTCTTCAATATCACTGCGAGGACGTCCCTTTCCTAGCTCTAATTGCATGTTTATGCAAATTCGTACTCTCAACTTTACTATCTGTTTAATATTAAATTCCAAGCATTTTTGCTTAATTATTTATCAGGGAGGAAGTAGGTAAATGTTTGAGTAGTGCAGCTTATTGGCAAAACAAATTGTTGATTTATGTTTTAAAAATATTTACTAATTAATGAAATTGAGAACTAAGTCAAATAACATATCAACGATTTTGAACATCGATGAAAAATACAAAAAAAAATACAATCAATACTATTTTTTTTTTGTATAGTAGGTAATTTTCATTATATCAATAAATATATTGTATATTATTACATAGTATAATATTTATATTAAGTGGACTACATTTGTAAATAAAAATGTATTATGACGAAATATGATTTAAATCAATGAGCAAAAAAAAAAGAATTTTAAATTCACAAGTGTACGAGGCTCAAAATATAAACTTCCAATAAGTAAAAGTAATTTCAAAATTTACGAAGGGCAATTAAATGTTCATGTTTTTACATTGCTTTAGAGAATAGTGTCGTAAGTTGTGAGAAATAAATCACTGGATTAAAAAGTAGGTATTCTATGATTAATTGAATGGCCTATTAAAATTTTGGAAAAGTGCTTGAGGCACGCTGAAAACGGGTTGTTGTAAGTTTGCCACAAAGTTAATTCGCCACGAAAAAAAGTATGTGTAAGTTTGCCACGATTCTATTTTGTTTAGAATATTTTCAAAATAATATTTTTTCTTGGGTGCGTCTCATTTCTTATAAACTTATTTGATATATTTTCATTTCAATAACGTTCACATGATATAATCAACGTGAGATATACCAACGGTTGATATAATTCCTTTACACATAGTGTTTGTGTTACTCTAAAACTCATTTCATATAATTTTATTTGATATAACGTTTATTTAAGCGAAGATCATTACATATAACGTTTGAAACATATAATTTAACGTTTAAACATTTTATTTGATGACTTTGGCTTATCCCTTGAACTTTGATTGTTTGTCTTCACGATTGCTATTGCTTTTAGAAAAATTTAGTATCCAAGAGCGAGCGAAGCGAGCTCGAGACTTGGGACACCCCGACACGGACAGGTTAGGTCCGAAGGGGATGGCGGGGTCTGAAAGACCCCGCCATCCCCTTCGTGTTAGGTTACTTTAAACCCTGTACGCAGAAATAGGAGCCCCGCGAAGCGGGGCTCCGTCCAACATTCATGGCAGGTGGTACTATTACTACAGCTCGAGACTTGGGACACCCCGACACGGACAGGTTAGGTTCGAAGGGGATGGCGGGGTCTGAAAGACCCCGCCATCATCTTCGTGTTAGGTTACTTTAAACCTTGCACCCAAAAATAGGAGCCCCGCGTAGCGGGGCTCCGTCGAGCCAGCATGACAGGTAGTAATCAGTTATTTGACCTAGGATGCAAGAGCGAGCGAAGCGAGCTCGGGAGTTGAGGCACCCCGACACGGACAGGTTAGGTTCGAAGGGGATGACGGGGTCTGAAAGACCCCGCCATCCCCTTCGTGTTAGGTTACTTTAAACCCTGTACGCAGAAATAGGAGCCCCGCGAAGCGGGGCTCCGTCCAACATTCATGGCAGGTGGTACTATTACTAGGCACATCAGTGTTAAATTACTTTCCAGGAAGAAAAAAAATTAGAGCAAATAAGTTTTATGTCTTTTGAGTGGTATACAAAACGAATTTATATTCATTGATTGTTATGCTTAAAGAAATTAGTCATAATAAAATTATGTCAATCGTTTATTATATTAACAGATCGTCATATCAAATAAAATTATATATTCAGTCGTTATCTCTTGTAAATTTTAGAGATTTTGTAGTTATATCATATATTACTTACCCTTTTTTCTTATTGTAAATTCGCCACGATGCTTTCTTACGTACGGATAGCAGAAAAATCAAACAATAAGTGTGTTTATTGCCCGTGGTCCACCCGCTTGGTTCACCTAGGTGTACCACGGGAAATTATTTTTGCCCGTGGTTGACCTGAATGCCCAATATGTTTTTATCGTAGTATTACGAAAGAAAAATATAGTGATATTAAATTGTGATACTTGCAATCTTTTTATTTGAAGGTAGGGACTGGTTCCTGGATAGTAATGGAGGACCATTACAATAAGACATACCTACATAAACATTAAAAGTACTAGGCTGGCATGAGTTCAAGGTGGTATTTTTTATATGGTTATTGTTTTAATCATTTTGAGGTGTTTAAAAACATACCACCTTGAACGTATGTAAGCCGACTTTTTCTGATTAGTAGCATTCAGTTTCTAAGATTGTAGCTGGAATTTTGTACGGACGGCAAGCTACCCATTACTCCCATGGCCCAGTTGCCCCTAATAAAAACATAACGTGCAACTGGTTCCTATGAATCTTCTAAAATGTGAAAAACAATTTGCCGTGGTACACCTAGGTGAACCAAGCGGGTGGACCAGGGGCAATAAGGAATAAGTGGAATAACAACGTAATTTATTTTTCATAATAAAAAATAGATTTAAAAAGTATTTTCTGTTTCTAATAAAAGCCATAAGCTAGCCCACACGACCGTTAAGTCTCACATCTTCGTGAAGCATGTTTTTTGAAAAATAATATTGACTAGAACGTTCGCTAGAAAAGATCATGAAAATGCTCGTAGCGATGTTTGGCTCGATGCTTGGCTTGGTTCGTTATTAAGTTCGAGAAATTTTCAAATGATGCATGCTCGATTTTCTATTAAAAGTGAATACTTGTAATGTGAATATTTAAATTCGAACTCTAAAACCAATAACTTTGCTTGCTATCGCTACTTTAAGCAGAAATCATGTCAAATGTGGAATTGTGGCAAATTTACAATTACCATGACCTACCTATGACGAATTTACATATGATTTTTATGCATGTGACCAATTTACTTTCAATGTATGGACTTTACAAAACTGTGGCAAATTAACTTTGTGGCCAACTTACAACAACCCCTGAAAACTTGGTCAACACTTCTTCAATAAATGTTAACCTAGCAGATTAAGTGTTCATACGCACTATACGGTTACCCGCAATGCGGGTATCCGTCCGGCTGACCGCAAGCACTATTTTGTACGTACATAATAGGTATTCATTCTCCTCCTTCTGCGAAGCAGTCTTGCTAGCGAAGCAGGAGGCGGACGTGTGTGGCACAAGTCAGCGTCAACCTCACGACCCAGCCACCTTGGGAGATGCCCACGGTAACGGACGGCGCAGGTGATTTCCGGCCACCGTAGGCGTGCGGACGGCGAGTAATGGGTGACAGCCGTCTGGTCATGGACCATGTCCGGGTCTACCGTTGTTCCACGAGCGCCTCTGTCGCGCTTTGCTGTCAGAAATCTGACGGGACGGGGCCCGCCTTAGAGGGTCAAAGCGTCGCGGGACTATCTTATCAGGTAACCGTGAACCCAGAAGGTAAAAGGCTATTGAAGAACACCGTGGATTTTAGTCAGTTACGACACTGACAGTCCCTCCCGTCCCGCCCTGGGTGGGAGGACTCATCTGATGATATCACCATCTAGAAAAGAAAAAAAACATGATTTAAACAGTAAGTCATCATCATCTGCCTAGCCTTTTCCCAACTGTATTGGGGTCGGCTTCCAGTCAAACCAGATTTAGCTGGATATCAGTATTTTACATGGAGCGACTGCCTATCGGACCTTGCACAACCCAGTAACTGGGCAATACCATACCCCATGGTAACACTGGTTGTCAGACTTTAGAGCTTCCGACTAACAGTAACGACTGCCAAAGATCTACAAATGACAGCCGGGACCAACGGCTTTACGTGCTTTCTGAGGCACGGAAGAAACTCGCTATGACAGATGGTCACCCATCCACCGACCAATTTGAACAGTAAGTATCTAGTAATAAAACCACACACCATCTTTAATCATGCTAACAATCTCCAAACGGTTTGGTAGAGTGATCTAACGGAACAACTATGTATTAGTACATTATTTTTATTAGCTACTTAAAAGTCTCAGTGGCTGACCCTACATGCGCCCGTATTTAGTAGGGGTGTGGGGGAGGTAAATGCTTCGTTGATTATTTTTATTTAACATGTTGTTTTAAATTATTAATTATTGTTATTATCATGGTTTAAATTTCAATTATTTTATACATTTAATTTACCAATTATTTTAATTGATTAAAATGTTTTTTGAAGAACCGAAAGTATAACATCATATTTTTATGTAAAAAAAAATTATATTATTGTGGGTGTGGGTTTTATTTGTGACAAAATATGTGAAAATAGGGTGACCTTATTGCCAGCAGCTGCTCACAAAATATTCCCACTGAGAAATTCCTGATGGAACCTTAAAAGCACTTTTTCCGACCTGAAAATCGAACTCAGGACTTCATGCTTAGCTGTAGCATTTGCAGCCCCTAGATCGACAAGGAAATCAGTAACAAAAATGTATAAAGAAAGAGGCTTATCGTTATCAAATATCACATTCCTATTCTCACGAGCTTTCGAAAAGTCAACCGTTTTCGTTAACAAGCTCTAATATAAGTATACTTTAGATTAGAACTACGAGACTCTCATACAGTAATATTCTGAAAATATGCAGCATTTTTAAGCAAGTGCATATTTGAATTTAAGTCGTGTTACGGAGAGTGGTATAATCCTAGTTTACAAGAGTTAGTGTTATTACGGCTGCAGAGACGGCAACGTTTACACTTCCTAGAGGTTTTTAAAGGATTAAAAGCAACCAGACCCTGGGTACGTATCAACTTTGATCTAATTTTTTATGAAAATCTTAGTACTGGCTTCTATCCTTCAGCCGAATATTTTCTTTAAGTAAACAAGTTCACTAATTAAAATTGTTAATGTGTTTTCCTAAATTATAAGCTAATTAACATTATTTTAGCTGACCTACAAAGACAGTGTGGATGTTTTTCAGATACTTCTGTAACATTTCTTACTTACATTAGTTTCAAATTTTTGTGTCTTTATGTAGGTCGTAGCGTACTTTTTCCTTTTTGAATTTCTCCTTTAGCCACGTTTACAAATACAGAAATACAAATACACAAACACCCATACCCGGAAAAACTATTTGCACGTCATACAAATATTTGTTCTGTGAGGGGATCGATCCCGCGACACGCTATCAGCAGTCGATCGCTCGGCCACTGCGCCAACCATGTCGTCAACATCTGGTTATGAACGTCTTCGAAGCGGGTTATGGGACATCTCGCCCACAAAAAAACTGGCCCACAGGCCAGACGTCCCCTTTTTAAAATGTGCATGGGTAAGTAAAGTATATTAGCCCGAACCAATTTAGTAGAACGGGCCAGATGTCTTCTAATGAAATAGTAAAGGGATATTTCGGCAAAATCGTACATTTTCAATTAAATTTCTGTTCATTAATAATCCATCAAGTATCAGTACTTAAATAATAATTCTAGGCAGGAGGATTATTTAAGTACATACCACTTTGAGCTTACGCTTGCCTAGTACTTTTGCTAATTATAATTATTATTGATGAACAGATATTAATTTAATTAAATATGCACGATTTTGCCGAAATATCCCTTTAGTATTTAATAGAAGACATCTGGCCCGTTCTAATAAATTGGTTTGGGCGAATATACCCATGCACATTTTAAAAAGGGGACGTCTTGCCTGTGGGCCAGTTTTTTTGTGGGCGAGATGTCCCATAACCCTTCGAAGCGACTCTAGCCGGATGTAGGGCTCCTCTACATAAACCCAGCGGATAAATCTAGTCGAAACAATTAATGTTCAATCTTCGATCATTAATTCAATACTATCGAAAACTATCACTTATCGCACTACGATTAGGTTCAATATGCAGTGTATTTCACACTCGCGCTTTTTTACTTTCTTTGTCACACTTGTGAAATAAAGATTACCACAGTCGGCGGTGATTGTATTTTTTTGCAAAGGGTTCGACGTATTTTTTTTTTGTAATATTTAAATTGTGCTAATAAATAGAATACCATAGATAAACAGGATTATTTAAAAGAAACATTTACTTTTATGTAAAAGGGGTTTGAACTTTTTTGTATGGGTCGTGTACCAGGTGCCATCCGCCATTTCGATTTTTTTTCGGCGTACACGAATGAAACATTGATAAATCGATAGATCAATACAAACATAAAATGTGAGCGGCAAAACCTCGTAAACCGTCACGTTTCCGAGTTATGAGCTGTCAAACATGAACAAGTAGTGACATAAATATTTTTTTCTTATTTTTTTAATATTTTGTTGTTTATTGATCAAAAAGGATACTTCCGCAATAAAACTAATTGAATATTAGATTTTCCACGCATTTTAAATGCTGAAATTGCGTTAAACGAAATAATCCTATCTAAAAGCATTTGAAATGCGTGAAAAACTAATATGCAATTACTTTTATTGTGGAAATAACCTTTTTGATCAATAAACATCAAAATATTAAAAAAAAAGAAAAAATGTGTCACTAATTGTACATTTTTGACAGCTCATAACTCGGAAACGTGACGGTTTAAGAGGTTTTGCCGCTTACATTTTATGTTTGTATTGATGTGATCTATCGATTTATCTGGGGGCACGGCAGTGCCCCGCCAAGTCTCGAGCAAAACGGGCACGGCCGTACCATCTTTTCTCGAAGCGATTCGCGGCTGTTTCGCCCCACCTATATCTTCGACGTGGACAAAGCTAGGAGTTTAGGTTTTCGGTCAATAATAGTAGGCATTAGAACAAGCTTAAGTTCGAAATTACATGCCAATTGAATGAATAGTTTAGGAGTTACGGTCGATCAAAGTTACACCATTTTGTCACTCACTGACTGACTGACTCACTGACCGATCATCAAAAATCTAAGGTACTTCTAGCAGACTTAGAAACTTCAAATTTTGCACCAAGATAGGTCATTAGCCACATATAAAGGAAAAATTATAAAAACATTAAAAAATAATATACCATAGAAAACAATTTTATATTTGCGGTTTGGCAAGAACATTGTGTATGGATTTTGACTGCATTGTTAACTTTGTTCGTTGTTTAAGTATTCAATTGGATGAATACATACATAGAATAGAAAAGAATAATATAAATACATAGACTATAATTAATCTAAATTAATACATAAAGTTCACAATTCATTAAATTAATAAAGCTAAAACTCCATTGTATTGCGATAAATATTGTATGCGCGCTCGATAGATGGCATTGTACCTGTCTGAATCGCGCTATGGTTTCGTTACAGAGCGCAGTCTAAGTAGTACTTTAAAATACTTCAATAATTTTCATTTGATAGCGCCATCTATCTATGAACAACCATTTCGAAACTAAAAAAATATTGTAGCGATATTTAGAGAACTTAAGTTAGCCGGATTAGATAGTAGATTTATTATTGTTACTGAAACAGTTATTTAGGAAAATAGTTTATTAATATAACATGGACATAGAACGTTACATAAATCTAGTTGTTTACGTGTTATTTAGTTTAGTTATATTTAGTTTGTAAGTTAGTAGATATATATTTATTTAGTTATTTGTTAGTTAGTTTAGTTCTATTTAGTTTGTTAGATAGAGAATGGGTCCTAAGCAAAAAAGTAGCTGAAGTCCAAGAAATTATGAGGACAGCTAAAAAAAAGAAAGAAATACACTTACAAAAAATAAATGAGATCCCACCAAAAACATTAAATGTAAAAAATGCCAAGTCTCTCGTTGCAGTCTTTCCATCGTAAAAAGTTTTGAGATCTCACAGAAGCCAAGTCCTATTCAAATTATTTTGTAGTTATAAATCAACATTTAGTAATTATATCAATAGTTTTCTTTATATTATAACTATAGTGACTTGGCAATGAGCACAAATTAAAAGCTGCTTGCTGCCTGGAATTATGTGCAAATGTTACTGACGAGACCTGTGATCAGATTATTTGTTATGTGTGAATCATGATGGTCACTACCGACTACATGTTCCAATACAATAATTAAGAATACCTTACGGGCCATCGCTTTATGAAAGTAAATGATGAATGTTAAGAGAATAAATAAAGTAAATAAAAGAGAATGTTTATGCATGCGGTGTGTGTAACTTTCAACTCCTCCAAATATGCCGTTTTATTTGTTTTTACTTGTGCTCATTGCCAAGTCACTATAGTTATAATATAAAGAAAACTATTGATATAATTACTAAATGTTGATTTATAACTACAAAATAATTTGAATAGGACTTGGCTTCTGTGAGATCTCAAAACTTTTTACGATGGAAAGACTGCAACGAGAGACTTGGCATTTTTTACATTTAATGTTTTTGGTGGGATCAATGTTTCATTCGTGTACGCCGGTTTGAAAAAAAATCAAAAGGACGGGTAAGGAACTGGTACAAAAGGCACAAAGCCCTTTACATTTAATTGTGTTCTCTAATAAAAAAAATAAAAAAATTCCTTCAACCTAACGAAAGCAATGCGCAGAATAAAAAAAGAAAATGAATGTCATAGTTTGCTAATAATTACGGCAAAACTATTTTTCATTCTTTCATGTTTTCTTCAGAATTTATTGAAAAATATCGTTATATAAACGTGGGCATTTGTTATTGCTGTTCTCGGCTCCTTATCACCCTGGTCGCTGTACGACTCGGGTGAGAATCTCACCACGAATGCAATAACAAACTTTCCCCAGTTGTATCGAAAAGTATCAGACGCACATCAACCTACCTCAATGTGTCTTGGTGTCTTTCTTTGGTAGATTTTCAACCTTTTTTTTTTTTAGCGTGGTAAAATCATCAAAAGAGTCCTCCCACCCCGGGCAGGGCGGGAGGGACTGCCAGACTTCTACTGACTAAAATCCACGGTGTCCTTCAATAGCCCTTTCTGTTCCGGGGTCACGGTAAGGAAATAATCCCGCGACCCCGGCAGGAGATTTTCAACCTTATCACAATACTGAAAGGTTAATGTTCGATTGCTAAAATTTCATAGATTTATGTAAGTCGACCTGCTGGCGTCTGTACTATTCGCGCTGATACCTTTTATCCCCGCTTGGGTGCATTCAATAACGTGTAGTCATATCTAGCGAATATTCTACAACACCATCCAATTTGCAATAGGTGGCCGACAGTGAGCATAATTGCTTTCCCTCCAACTGCTCTACCGGCTACACAAATAAACCACAGTTTTGCTTCGTCCGACAGTAGTCCATGATGATGTCTGAATTCATATGTATGTGATCGCGGAGAGAGGAGCTCGTGGAAATAAATACAGCCACAGGCCGATCTTCCGGGTTAAGGCGCGCTTGCCAAGGTTTGGTCTGTGATGGATAACTGACCATAGCAAGTTTCCTCCATGCCTCGAAAAGCACGTAAAGCCGTTGGTTCTGGCCGTTATTTGCAGATCTTTAAAAGTCGTTACTATTAATCAGAAGCCCTAAAAGTCTGACAACCAGTTTTACCACGGGGTTTTACCATCGCACCTATGCGTTGGTTTGAAAGCATTTCAGAAACAAAAAGTAAAGTGTTTGTGTATGTGAGTTGCTATGTTTGTAAACGCACCCACGATACAGAAGAAATTCCTAGTGTGGGGCAAAGTTAAAAAAGTATTAACCAGCCAGCAAGGTTACTGACTGCCTTCTAGGATGCGCCGGATGTACATTTAAGTATCGCCACTCCTGTAGGCAGTTTTAATGCAACGCAATGCCTTTTTAAATTAAAGTATTGATTTAAAGCCGGTCTTTGGTACTAGTTTATTTTTAATTCAGTATAAAATGTGCACAAAGAACGCTCTTGCTGTGTAACTAGGTCTGTAAATTGAGCATACATTAACTAAGATGAAAGAAAGAAGGCCAACAGAGTGCATTCAGTGCGGGTGTCGTCAGTTTTTGGCTTCGTTCCCATGTAAAATGTTGCGTGACCGCAATACATACAATACTGCACATGGGCAAAGATTATACTGGGTAACATCACTGAGATTTTTCTCAAGCCTTTTATAACCTTAGATTATCTACCTTCTAAAATCTGGACATTATAAATGTCCAGATTTTATGTTCGAAACAAAACGTAACGTTTTTCTGGAAGCAACTTTTTTTTTCTGTCTGAGTTAGCGCCACGCGTACTAAAAATGTTTTCCTTTGCGATGTTCTCTTGTTTTACGTAGGAATCGAACGACGACGGCGACGGGGGTAATTTTTCTTCCGTGTTTTTTGGCTTCAATTTTCAGTGGCCTACTTAAAATTTATCTTAAAAACAATCAGCTGTTCAGTACATTTATGTTTGCCTAATGTACTGAACAGCTGATATTTTTTTCACGATTTCGGCTTTGCTCCCATAGTAAAAATTGTTTGTTATCATGAGCACAATCACGTGTTTAAGTATCGTACACTAATTGCCAGTCACCCTATATTGGAGTGATGCTTAATTTGATCTTCCAAAGCTTTTTTGGCTAACAATTATTATTTCTACTTAATATGCATTAGCTTTTAATGAAACTGTTTATAATAATAAAAGAAAAAATGCTGTTTTATTTATGTCAGAACAAAAAATAAATAACACCCTATATGTCGTAGTGGTAAGGTTAATTTCAACTTGTCGTTATCATTGCAATCGCGTCGCGCCATGGGTAGTCCCTAAGATTTGCATTCTCTACAAGTCGTCCACTTTGTTAATGCACCATTTGCTCTAGTTTGCTGCATAGCACGTCTTTATCATTATTAAAATAAAAGAAAAAACTGTGTGAAATGACGAGACTGCGTGTTTTATTCGAATGGTGGAGGGATAATACATAATGATGTAGCATTATGTTCACCCCACTTATAAATTTGCATTATAAATCCTCATTTATTTTATATATTATGAGGTTAAAGTGAGGTGATATGTGTTTTCGTTTACGTACCCGAATAAAGCAATGTGTGTGTATAACACTTTAATTTTTCAAGGTAAGGTCCAAACCACTTTATTTTGATTCTAAAAAATCGTTTATTAAATTATGTTATATCTCTTGAACCGTAATGTATACAGCTCTTTTATATAATTAAACAAAATAATGAACTTTTATAAATGGAAATTCATGGAAAAGCTTCGCCACTAAATTAATAATAAAAAGATATAAGAAATAATTTGGAAAATTCTCTTCTCTTTTATTACATAGGTAAATATATTCGCATCTCTCTCTCTCCATTGATTCTTCGAAATATTTTGTTTTTAAATGAAGTTAATTACAGTTTAAATTATATTCTCTGTAGAGCTTCACACTTATTTTTATTATTACTCTCTTACGGGAAAAGTTGGAGGCTATATTTAAATTTTACGCGGCATTTTGTTAAATCGAGTGGAGAAAATTATGGAATCTTGACTTCACTTTGATGTTGTCCAGGATATTAAAAAATAAAAGCGCTACAATCAGTGTTTTAAATATTGTAGAGATTTTTATACTTAATGAAAAATATTTTTGTTCTTTAGTCAAACAGTTTCCCTGTATAGTTTGACCTTTCTAAATGCCAACTTGATAATTATTGTAAATACAATATAGTAGAGTATCAAAAGGTTTCAAAATGAGATAATCGATAAGAGATTATGTACCTATCTATTAGAGACTAGCGCGTAAATGATTTTTCCCACGTTTTTATAAACTCACTTTTCACACCACTTGCTCGTAAATGTCAAATTATATGTCATGCAAACAAGGAATAAAGCAAGGCATTGTTGCCCCCCATTCGAGCCGGGCCATAATATTGTACTGAATTTCATTATTCCCGTGGCAATATTGTGATTTGAATTTGGAACCTCAAATAAAACAGTATGAAAACTTTCACCAAGGAGTTGTAGCAGTAATGACGGCCGCTGGCCGCAACAGCTGATCGCTTGCTGTGGTGCCCACTTCACGTTCGAAGGTTGTCGTACCACATCAAATTTCAAAAATTGAATTCATTTCCTGGCAGTAGGTGTGAAAAGCAGAGTACGCTCCTCGGGAGTAAAGCTGCCTTGTCTTGGGCTAACTTGAATCCCTCGCTACACTAAGGATTCTTAACTTAATTCCCTCGTTTCCTTGAACCTCCTCGCTGCGCTGCGGAGGTTCACCCCCAGAATCCCTAGTGTCGCTTCGGGATTCAATACGCTCGTGACGTAAGGCAATGCTTTGCTCCCTTGTTGCGTAATCTACTATTTCTTGTTTGTTTATTTGTTTGTTTGTCGTTCCGGTTGGACTTATGCAACTCAATTTTGAGGCACTTCCCGATAAGCTAGCAGGCTGAAATTTTGCACACGCTCTGAGTTCTGATGACAATACATGACTAGCTAAAAACGTCATAACAAATCCAATATGGCGGCCTCCCCAAGATGGCGGACTGGCTGTTTGAAATCCACCCCCATGATATGGGTATCAAATGAAAGGGTTTGCTGTCAGGAATACGAAAAAATAGTCACGTGACTTAAATCCAATATGGCGGACGACCAAAATGGCAGACAGATTATTAGAAATGCACCCCTATGACATGGATATCAAATGAAAGGGTTTGCTGTCAGGAGCACGAAAAAAATAGTCACGTGACTTAAATCCAATATGGCGGACGTCCAAGATGGCAGACTGGCTGTTTGAAATCCACCCCCATGATATGGGTATCAAATTAAAGGGATTGCTGTCAGGAATACGAAAAAAATAGTCATGTGACTTAAATCCAATATGGCGGACGTCCAGGATGGCGGACAGGCTTTGAGGCACTTCCCGATAAGCTAGCAGGCTGAAACTTGCAGGGTAGCTTCAAACCCGATGAACAAAGATAAAAATAATAAAATTATTAATAGATTTAAAAAAATCTAAAAACGCCCCCACATTTTGAGTGGCCCCTCTCTCAGCCCCTGAGAGAGGGGCCACTCAAAACGTGGGGGCGTATCTTTGCAATTTACACCCACGATCTATTCACGTCATGTAAATATATATCCCATAAATAATCCCTTAAATAATATACGCCCCCACGTTTTGAGTGGCCCCTCTCTCAGCCCCGTAGGGTTATTTTCTTATTTTTAGGACATTTAAAAACGTGGGTTTTTAGATTTTTTTTAATCTATTAATTAATTGATTTTTTTTTTATTGAAAACCTTTTCCCCACCCTAGGAACTTCTCCTGTATCGTGGGTGTGTTTACAAATATAGAAACTCACAGACACAAACACCCAGACCCGGAATAACTACTTGCAGATCATACAAATATTTGTTCCGTGCGGGGGTCGAACCCGCGACACACAGCGCAGCAGTCCAATTGCTCAGCCACTGCACCAAATCATTCAGATTCGTGCCTTCTTCCATTTTCGTGTGAGCATGTAGCCAGATTGCCTGTAGATTGACCCCCCCCAAGGGTTTTTTGACACGACACCGACAGGCTTTGGCCCACTAAGGAGTGGGCCAAAGCCTGTCGGTGTCGTGTGTGTGCCATCGAGTAACCGTGACCCTGGAACGTAAAGGGGTAATGAAGGAACACCGTGAATTTTAGTCAGTACGAGTCTGAAAGTCTCTCCCGTCCCGCCCTGGGTGGGAGGCCTCATTTGATGCTTTTATCACGCTAAAAAAAGACATGTGGCCACTCTAATGATTACCTATAAATACATACATATAAGATTAATCTTTCATTTATTCTTTCACCAATGTCAGCGAAGTTTAAGATAAACTAAGAAGCTACAGATGTGTTAAAAAAACATTTTCTTTGCCGGATTTGAACTCACAAACTTGTTCCTGAGGGCAACCTAGTAATAGAATTATTAAGTTGAAATTAGTCTGAAATATTGACGAATTAGCCACTTGCTACTTAACCTTTCAACCCAGTAGCTTGTGTCGCTACCGGTGTATTTCCCGCTATGTAGTACGTATTACGGTATAAACCATAATTTGATGAATCCCGGTAATTACTCCTCCTTAAGTACCTACATTTGATCCCGGAATGTTCCTTTGAAACATGCAGCTCCTACATCTTAGAATATGAACGTTGCTGTACAATATTCCTAAACAAACAATGAAGTAATAGAGATAAAATCATTCGCATATTTTTCATTTGCAAGTGATGTCATTCACACTGGAGGGCGATCAAAAAATTGAGATTTCTTTCTTTTAAGTAAAGCAGATTCTGGCAAAACGCCCAGAAAACGAGACGATGAAGACTATATAAAAATGTACAGCTTATAAAAAGTTCGTACATAATGTAAAGTCTGACTCAGTGCTTGAATATTTTATTATTTTAGGACACATTAAACTTGGGGCCCTTTTTAACCTCGGTTTCATTCAAAAAAACATTTTATAAGTTTAGTGAGGAGAAAAAATAAAATAAAAATTGCAGGGTACATTAACACACATTTTGTTTTTCGTTACTCAGAAATAGAAGCCCAGATTATTATTATTTACCAAAAGTTACAGGTATTCTTTTAGCGCTTGTAGCTGTTGTCGAATTAGGCACAAATGTTTTTTTTTGTATCATCATCAGCCTATAAAGTTCCCACTGCTGGGACACAGGCCTCCTCTCTGTGAGAGGGAGTGGGCCATTATCCACCACGCGTAGGCCCAGAGCTGGTTAGTGGATGTCAATATGGTATATGCCTCACGATGTTTTCCTTCACCGATTTGAGAGCAGTGGTCATGTAATAATTTACATAAAGTAATGCGTCTGGCTGGTTTGGAACCCATGACCTACACCTTAAAAGTCGTAAATTGCAATTTCTGCCTAATATTCAAGTTTCTATGTTAAGCAGTTTAAGCTGTGGAAATCTTACGGAAATCTTTAAACAATAGATTAAGCATTGATAACCAGCAGCTTTAAAGCCTCTAAAGAGCGCATATTCTGAAAGTTGGCAACGTCGCAAATGGTTGTCAAATATTAACAAGTTTTAATTAATTTAGCATTGTTACTGTATGAAAATAAGAATTTTCATACAGTATTTTTACCAAATTAATTCAAACTTGTAAATATTTGACAGCTTTTTGCGACGTTGCATACTTTCACAATATGCGGCCTTAACCTATTTAATGGCACGTAAAGGCATTAACTAGATACATATTATAATATATATTATGTGAGTGTAGTTTGTATTTGTATAGTAAATTCACGCCTGTCTCTCGGTGGGTGGATTCACAGAATACCAAATGTTCCCGGTAGATTCCCCAAGCTACGATGTTGGCAAACCTCTTTCGACCACCAAATTAAAAGAGCTATATAACAGGTACGTAGCTATGTAGGTAACCACAAAACGTATTACGTATTATACTGCTTGTGGTTACTGCCTCCCAGTGTAACCTCTACCTTCTTTACAGCACTTGTTTGTACTTCTTTAATATTTGTGTAACGACTGTTAATTAATACATGGACAGAAATAACCCCAATTAACATTGAAACAGTCTGTAATATGTAAATATTTGAACTCAAGGTTTAATTGGACCGCATGTTGGTTTCTTTGTTTTACATCATTTATAATAATCCCCCTTAAAGAGTCGTAGCTGACATTCAAAAAAGCAGTCGAACTTATTTGTCTCGAAAAAAAATATATCTCAGTGAAAGTGTAAAATAATAAATAACGGAATAAATAGAAAAGTGCTTCGTGGCTGAATCCCTGAACCTCGCAATCAGTCTACGAATTAAAAAGAGAAGCTTACTCTCGAAGAAAATTCGAACTGAGTGTGGAATTTTACCGGAAGGCTACCGGAAGCGGTTGCCGCAATCGAGGGGAAAAGTAGCTCGCTCCGGGACGCTTTGACCGGTCATTCGTACTACTGCCTTTCAGAGATTTTCTGTTTAAAAATTTTTTTCAATCGTAAACATTTCTTGTATTATGCTACGCCAAGTTGTCAGATGTTGTTTGGTTGAAATGCCAATTCCAGCTGCTTCTTTTATGAGAAACCTTTTCATTAATGTCTAAATATTCAATTCCACGTTGTAAAGGATTTAACTGAAGGCTGTTGATGAACTCATACAATCTCGGGCATTAACAGAACCAGATCCTGTAATAACAGATCAAGGTTCGGATATCCGGGATTGAGATGTTGACGGATTTGACGGCAGAAGGCGGTGGCTCGTGCGGATTCCAATCTAGCGTCAAACGGGACGAGACGCGGGCACGTCGAGCCCCCTGCCCCGCGCGCGCCACCTGCCCCACCCACCGGCTCGGCGGTTCATTATGCAGCCGCCCACGCCGCGCGCCAATCACATAGCATCGCAGCGATATTGCCGTCTCGCTAGGGATTTCAACGATGTTTGTCGATTACTTGGAATACGGTTGTTTAGTTCCTCAGTTCGCATGCATAACAGATTCTTGGGTAACATGTACAAATATTATTATCTAACAACTCAGAGTTTTGTTAGAAACGATATTTATTGCAGAAGTCTCTACCTCACCAGCACTAACTACATAAGATTTATCTTTGTTAGTATAGGGTTAGTTCTGCGTACTTGTAGATGCTAGAAGCTGAGAAGAGCCTGCATAATGCTACATCCGCGTAAAACCAGAGGTAAATCATTGAAACCATTTAAAAAACTGTGTAGTGGCGGGTCGCGTAGCGTAGTAGTACCGTAGCATTGAACTCGGACTGTAGTGGGCGCGTAGACGTGGCGTAGCAGTGATGTAGCACTGAATCGTGTTTGTCGTAGCAACGTAGCCGTGGTCTAGCAGGGGCACTTGCAGTATTGCAACCGGTATATAGGGTGACTGGTAATTAGTGTACGATACTTAAACACGTGATTGTGCACAATCACGTGTTTAAGTATCGTGATTGAGCACAATCACGTGTTTAAGTATCGTACACTAATTACCAGTCACCCTATATAATAGCCCAGCCTTGATGTAACAGCAGAGCTAAGCAGTAGTTTTCGGCCGACGTTTCGGGCGTGTCTTATTCTTTCCCACTTACAGACATAAGAGATGAATAATTATAAATTGGTGACAACATGATTGAACACTTGTCCTGACTCCCGAATTCAGAACTAGTAAGGAGAAGGATTCACTCAAAAATTTCAGGCCGAGCCAGTATTTTCCCTAAAGGACTGAGAGAGTTGACCCCGGTCTGTATTCGTACGGAGCTGAGGCAGCAGCGGCGTAGCACTGAACTTGAAGTAAAACGCCGATTTTCAAAGACTTCTATTTACGAAGAATTTTCTAATTCGAATTTTATACAGGATGCAATCTTAGTCGTGGGCAATATTTTAATCTAATGCTCTACTAACGATACTGAATGTATAACGCAACTCAAAAGCATTATCAATGCAAGTATGTATAACCTTAAAAAAATTCATAAGTGTCTCAAAGTATCAACGCGGCGCGTAGACGCGTTATACTGCGCTTTAAAATTTGGATACTTCAAGACTTATTGGGGATTAAGATTTTTTTTATTACTTTCAGTGTTTATTTGCAACATTATGCCTTTGCAATGTGACTTAAAACATTTTTAAGGTTTTCCAAACTTGCATTAAAAATATTTTTGATTTGCGAATTATTAGCCCTAATGCAATCAGTATCGTGACTAGAGTCTTAGATTAAAGTATTGCCCACGACTAAGATTGCACCCTGTATAATTCCTGAGTGGTATTGATATAGGTACGTTTATTTTCAAACGACACCTGTATCAAGAAAATAGATATTTCTTTATGAAACCTAAGTAAGTGATAAGCATCTTTTTTTTTTTTTTTTTTTTTTTAGCGTGGTAAAATCATCAAATGAGTCCTCCAACCCCGGGCAGAGCGGGAGGGACTGTCAGACTTCTACTGACTAAAATCCACGGTGTCCTTCATAGCCTGTTATGTTCCGGGGTCACGGTAAGGGAATAATCCCGCGACCCCGGCAGGCTTTGGCCCTCTGAGAGGGGGGCCCCGTCATTATGCTGACGCTCTTTGAGTCGCGCGTGGGACACAACGCGCCGTCGACCCGGGCATGGTCCTTGGTCGGGCAGCGAGTTGCTCGCTGCCCGCATGCCCGCGCCTACGGTGGCCGGAGATCATCAAGCGACGTCCGTCGCCGTGGGCGTCTACCACTGCGGCTGGGGCGGAGGGAGGACGCTGTCCTCTCTCGCTCGCGGCCCGCCTCCTCCTTCACGAGCATTACTGCCTCGCAGAAGGAGCAGACCGCTTCTCACTCCGTCTCGCCCCGCAGCATGGCCGCGACCAATGCTGGGCGCGAGAGGTCTCCGCCTATCGCAGCCGTGAGGACACGTCGGTGCTCCGCCCAAGCTGGGCAGTCTTGCACCGTATGCTCCACCGTGTCCTCCGGGCGATCTTCGCAGTGGTGACACCCAGGCGTCTCCTCCTTTCGCATCAGACACAGGTACCTCCCGAAACTTCCGTGTCCGGTGAGGACCTGCGTCAAGCGGTAGGTGAGGACGCCATGACTTCTCTCCAGCCACTCCTCAAAGAGGGGTCTTACCGCCGCAATTGCGGCGTGCCCGGCCTTCGGTCGCGACAGTCGTTCCTTCCATAGGTACTGCCCTGAGATCGCGCCGGAGCTCTTCCCGCCGCGCCTCGACTTCTCGAGGCAGCGGGGTCACGCCCCGGCGCTGCGCCTCCACGCGCCACTCATAGTCGCGCTGGAGGGCAGTCGCCTCCAGATCCCAGGGCAGCAATCCGGCAAGGAGGTTGGCTGACTCGCCGGCAATCGTGCGGTATCCCCGGATCATTCGGATAGCCATGACCCTCTGGCATGCGACCAGCTTCTGTGGTCGCGTCCGGATGCTCAGGGCCCACACAGGGGAAGTGATAAGCATCTTGACATCTTAACGTTAATAATGTTCATTGAATCTTCAATGAACTTTAGGTAGGTATCTACCTAGAAGCCAAAGCTAACAACATTCCTTTTGTAGTCCTTTTTTACAATTTGAATATGTATGCAAGTAGTTTTATAACTTCAAATCAGAAACAAAGAACGGTCGAATATCGATACTTTTAACAAAAGGCTCGCACAGCACATCACTATCAATATTACCTGTTCCTAGCATAAAGAATAATCCGGGTTGGTCGTCATTGTATGTTGCACGGACGACAGAAAGCTTCATAGCTTGTATAACGTCTTTGGTATGGCCGAGTCAGCTGTGCCTAAGTATTTTTTATTGCAGTAGACAGCGCTGGTGAATATAAATGCAGCGGCAAGACGGCCGCGGCTCTGTGCGAGCCGGCAGCGTATCTGATAAGTTATTTCCGTTACTGTGAGACGACAACTTACGCCGGATGCATGATTTTTATTTTAATACAGCTTGAATAATAAACTATACACGTTTTTTTTGTCGGTAAAGGATTATTTGTGGAGGTGCTCATTGAGACGGCCTTCGCTTGTTTTTTGAGAGTCAACTGATTATGTTATTCACTGATTCAGGGATACTACTATCTAAGCACGAAACCCGTAACTTCGGCTGAAGCTTCGGCCGTTTCTGTTTATCAAAGTTTATCTATAAATTGGTGAAAACATGATCAAAGAGTTGTTCCAACTCCTGATGTGTTGTCAGAATTTATGAATTAAGAACTAATAGGGAGTAAATATACTCGAGAAATTTCCAATACGGGCAGATTTTACGTTGACGGACTACAAGAGTAGGCACGTGGGTTATACGGTTGGGCTGTACAATCAAAATGATAATCTACATACTTTGCTGTGACAAATAACATTTTTACGTCCGTAACAATACAAAGCATGAATAAATAAGATGAAGCCACACACAACGCTGGAACCAGTCCGGAGTGTCATGTAGTGCGAGTGACAATTCCTCAATCTTTATTGTCACCTATTGGTGCCATTGGTAAGTCTGGCATTATTATAGAGTGGAGGTAGTGTGGCGGCGACGACACTCAACTGCAAGTGGGAGTTCACATTCACACCGCGGCTTAGGGTTGACTCACGAAGATAAATTGAAACACCATTCAATTCAATTTAAAATAAAAATCTCACTTTAAAAAAAATACTTTATATTTGTGACTTATTTAAGTTAACGTGGCAGTATTAGGTTTTGTATAGCATGAAAATATTACCAAAATCTCTCTGGAAAAAGGATTTAACATAACCAGGTCAACTTTCACATAAGCTAATATATTTTCACGAGGTCAAAAATCTAGGTACACAATATGACGCCGGCTATACGTAACTGTACGATATATGGGTCACAAGAACCATTTTTCCCTTGGTAACGTTGTTTAGGTAGAGCATTTTATCCCGCGGTACGGCACGTTGCCCGTCAAACTGCGGAACATAGCTCGATAGTAACACGTGGCTTGAATTCCAAGTGTTTCCTCTACAATAAGCCTGATAACGGTAGGTCTGTTAAGATAATAATTACGGCTATAGAAACCCTTGGCGGTCGCTGTTAATACATTTGGTTAAAGCATGCCGGTACCGAGTGGTGTGGGAGTAGAGGGCGGGCAACCCTAACCGCAGCAGACATTCCTACACAATTTCCCTTTTAACTCGGACTCTGCGGCCAGTATTTATCAATGGAATGATCTCACGGCTCGGGCTCACACGACTAGTTTATTTATTTAGCATATACATTCGACAGGTACCCGGTACCCGTCAGGCGTCCTGTTACTTTATTTGTACCATTATTTAGGAATTAGACCTTTTTTCGACAATTTATTGGACGATGCCGTTGTTTTGGAAATTCAGTTTGAAATGTTATTTGAATGTATTGGAAAAATGGTGCCATTAATTATGTAGATACTAGATACTTACGTTAACTATCATTATTTTTATTGATTTTTAAAACTTTCATCTATAGCATACAATTATGTAAGGAATCAAGTTCAAGTATCGAAAGTGTCGAAACTGTTTAAAACTACCCTTTTTATTTGTATGTTGATAAAAGTCATTTTTCCTCGGCCAATGTCCATTTGTGAACTATTATGAATATAATATTATCACAGATTAGTATTAGTATGACTTTGGCAGAAATGATGATGACACAAATAATAAAAGTCATAATTCAAACGAAACATTGTCGTAATTCAAGTGCTTCATCAAAATTTATTACTGTACATACGAAGCTAAGTCTACTGTATTGCTTGAGTCATATAACTCAATTTAGCGAGTCTAAACACGACAAAGCTAACTCTATACCAGACTTCATTGCAGACGTTATAAGATTATTAAAATTTTAGTTAAAGAACCATGTATTCGCCTTTAAACTTTAATAATAAAGCCTATCAATAACGGAAGCAATCACCAGAATCTGGGCTGTTCATTTGTTCAACGTTTAGAACATTGAACGTTGGATATACCCGACTGTATGTTATTTTGGAGTTAACAAATAACAACATAGAGACATTCAATACCGAACACCTTACGAATGAGCACACAATTCAGTCAGCAACGTGTTCTAAGGGTCTTATTGTGTGCGACATCCTGTCTTAACGTGGTGTGTGTCTGTATGCGTTTCGTCCGTCACACGCCACGTATCACCCACACAGCGGTCTTGTGAGACATGTATTAACCTGTCGATTCAACCTTCTTCCTTTGTCGCCGTGGTTTATCGCTATGCAAACGAGCTTTTGTGGCGATATCACTGAGTCATAGCATTAGTAAATACGATCCCACCAAAAACATTAAATGTAAAAAATGCCAAGTCTCTCGATGCAGTCTTTCCATCGTAAAAAGTTTTGAGATCTCACAGAAGCCAAGTCCTATTCAAATTATTTTGTAGTTATAAATCAACATTTAGTAATTATATCAATAGTTTTCTTTATATTATAATTATAGTGACTTGGCAATGAGCACAAATTAAAAGCTGCTTGCTGCCTGGAATTATGTGCAAATGTTACTGACGAGACCTGTGATCAGATTATTTGTTATGTGTGAATCATGATGGTCACTACCGACTACATGTTCCAATACAATAATTAAGAATACCTTACGGGCCATCGCTTTATGAAAGTAAATGATGAATGTTAAGAGAATAAATAAAGTAAATAAAAGAGAATGTTTATGCATGCGGTGTGTGTAACTTTCAACTCCTCCAAATATGCCGTTTTATTTGTTTTTACTTGTGCCCATTGCCAAGTCACTATAGTTATAATATAAAGAAAACTATTGATATAATTACTAAATGTTGATTTATAACTACAAAATAATTTGAATAGGACTTGGCTTCTGTGAGATCTCAAAACTTTTTACGATGGAAAGACTGCATCGAGAGACTTGGCATTTTTTACATTTAATGTTTTTGGTGGGATCTCATTTATTTTTTGTAAGTGTATTTCTTTATTTTTTTTAGGTGTCCTAATAATTTCTTGGACTTCAGCTACATTTTTGCTTAGGACCCATTCTCTATCTAACAAACTAAATAGAACTAAACTAACTAACAAATAACTAAATAAATATATATCTACTAACTTACAAACTAAATATAACTAAACTAAATAACACGTAAATAACTAGATTTATGTAACTATGTCTATGTTATATTAATAAACAATTTTCCTAAATAACTGTTTCAGTAACAATAATAAATCCACTATCTAATCCGGCTAACTTAAGTTCTTTGAATATCGCTACAATATTTTTTTAGTTTCGAAATGGTTGTTCATAGATAGATGGCGCTATCAAATGAAAATTATTGAATTATTTTAAAGTACTACTTAGACTGCGCTCTGTAACGAAACCATAGCGCGATTCAGACAGGTACAATGCCATCTATCGAGCGCGCATACAATATTTATCGCAATACAATGGAGTTTTAGCTTTATTAATTTAATGAATTATGAACTTTATGTATTAATTTAGATTAATTATAGTCTATGTATTACATTTATATTATTCTTTTCTATTCTATGTATGTATTCATCCAATTGAATACTTAAACAACGAACAAAGTTAACAATGCAGTCAAAATCTATACACAATGTTCTTGCCAAACCGCAAATATAAAATTGTTTTCTATGGTATATTATTTTTTAATGTTTTTATAATTTTTCCTTTATATATGTGGCTAATGACCTATCTTGGTGCAAAATTTGAAGTTTCTAAGTCTGCTAGAAGTACCATAGATTTTTGATGATCGGTCAGTGAGTCAGTCAGTGAGTGACATAATGGTGTAACTTTGATCGAACGTAACTCCTAAACTATTCATTCAATTGGCATGTAATTTCGAACTTAAGCTTGTTCTAATGCCTACTATTATTCACCGAAAACCTAAACTCCTAGCTTTGTCCACGTCGAAGATATAGGGGGGGCGAAACAGCCGCGAATCGCTTCGAGAAAAGATGGTACGGCCGTGCCCGATTTGCTCGAGACTTGGCTGGGCACTGCCGTGCCCCCAGATATGTTAAAAACGTACAACCGCCTACATCCACCGGCAACGATGTGCCGGAACGGAAATGACAATGTTTAGTTTAGAGATAGAGGTGTTTATGTAGAGATTATGAAGATATTTAAAACAAAGTGTACTTGTTTTAAAACTTCCAACGTATCATCGTCTATTTGTATCATACCTAAAAGTTGTTTTGAAGAAAAAATGAAAATATGGATAGATCACAGAAAGGTTAATTATTACATGTAGGTATGTTTAGTTTCAAACCTTTCATTGCATTATTCTATGTTAAGCTACTGGAGTAACAATATGTATTTAAAAAAATATTTATTTGATCACTTACTATTTAAAACTAAATTTATAAAAACATTTCACTTAATATAACAATTTAAAAAATGAGCTCTGGTTCGGAAAAAATGAATAAACTTTCCTTTGTTCATTATTCATTAGTGAAAGCGTAGCAAAATTTTCGTAACTGCGTAGGACTAAGCCAATTTAGATCAGTAATTCTAGTTTTAATCCGTGACTATCAAAATGGATCTGTACTTTCAGCACCTGCATGACACTGATAGCTCGTGAGTCGTGCTATCATGTTGATGTATAATTTACTCAGTGAAACTTGTGCGTCAAGTCAATTTGCAAGAGAGCTGGTAGTCCACTCAGAGCTGTGTAAACTTGCTGATGCTTAACGATTGCGAATTATGACTTAATTTGATTGAATTATTGCTCAAACAAGAGTTTTGCAAGTTGGTTTTACGCAGATTTAACCTGAAGTACCTGGCTGTTCATAATCTAATTAAACTTGTGTGTTCACAACAGTGTTATAAAATTGATCTGCTATTTATTTGTATCGATTTTTATCCTAGGATGACGTTACAAAAAAGTATTTTGGTTTGCAGACTTTGCCAGTCTGTTACTGTCAGTCAGTCATTTACTACGTTTAAGTTTTCTAATCGAAGCGAATAACGTGGTGAATTTGCTACGCACTCACATCGTCTAACGTTACAAGGAGAAACTTTAAGTATGTTGTTGTAACATTAAGCTTTCATTCCAAGCTCAAAGGCAGGTTTTATTGACAGCAGAATTAAAGTAAGAATCTAAATACATTTTACTTTATACCTATGATTTTTTTTGAAGGTTAAAAATACTTGTATTTTTCAGCTTAAAGTGTAAGTACACAAATAGCTTTCGTCATATAGCACAGGTACAATGTTAGTTATAAAACACAAAGTTTTTATAAGTTGGTATAAAAAGGCTATTATATTATAGAGTGAGAATGCTTCACATTTCCGGCTCATTGTTTGCTGGCGGAGAGCCGGGAGGCCGGACTCCGGACTCCGGGAGCTGCCCCGGGACAGTTGCGGCCCGCCTGGAAGTTCACTTACGTGAAATTTGTGAACTATCCGACACTGACCACGCGTGAAGTATTTGTTAAATATGCACACTGTAGGCATCTGTCTAGCGGGTTACAAAGTGCAGTATGTTTGTGGTGTCGTGCTACTTTCGACTTATTATTTTGGGATGTGAAAATTTGAAAAACATAAAATGAACCTAGAGACTTTCTTGTGAGCCTGGTTATAATTTTGTTGGAGTTTACACTGAGTTATTACACCTGACATTAGACACTCGTACAGGAGGCTAGGTAGGTACTTCATATTTACATTAAGTTTGCCACTCTAATTAGCTAAAGTTACCATAACTACAAACTTCCACACAATGTAAACACTGCATTAGCCCTCACACCAGCTAGTTAGCAATGTAAATTAAATAATTATGTTGTATTATGAATAATGTTTGAGATAGACAGGGAAGTACTAATTCTTTTAAATTATACACTGTTCGTTGAAACGATTCCTTTGCAAATTTTAAATTCCTTAGAATAACATTCAACAAAAAGCAGGAAGCGAATGTGGGATTATAAATACGTGAGGTGATGTGAAGGATGTTGGTTTTGTCCCCCTGTCCGCCGCGCCTCGCTCCTGCAGCCTGACTGCCTGGTGCGCGTCGCTTTTGTTCACAATGAGAATGGCAAACAGTCGTGCCTATTTGGTGACTGCAAACCATAGAAATGTTCCGCTATCGAGCCCTTCCTTTCACGTCAAGATTTTATAAATATGTCATTTTAAGCACGGTACAGTAATACGTTGTTTCCGCCTCGTTTGAACGTGGGTATTGAAAATAGCGACGTCAATGAAGTGATTTTCAGAAAATAAGAGGATTTACATTGTACATTTAAACTCATATTATAAAGAGGAAAAATTTGTTTGTTTGTAGGGGATAATTTCCAAAACTAATTCTAAGAAAAATTCGGGTAGGAAGCCACATTATTAACCTAAATTTATTATATACAATAATATAAATTATGCTAGTCGGCACAAATGACAGCGCGAGGGCTGATCGAATGCGATGTGGTAGGTAAGGGGCTAAAAATTCACGCAAACGGAATCGAAGGCAGAAGCTATATAGAAATAGAATATAATAACATTTTCGGTGGCCGGATTGAAAGTTTAAGGAATTTAGTGAGTGTGATAATAAAATGTACGTAATACTCGAGCATAATCAGATAGAAAAAGGTGAGGGGAAGACCCAAATACCCAAGTTAATGGGATAGGAATGGGTGAATTGGGTACAAAAGGAGCTGGGTAATTGGGGTGAGAGATTGGAGCTGGGTGCTTGATAACGATGGTCGGCAAACTACAGAGATACAGTCTAGGTAGCATCTAATAGGACGCTACAATAAATTATGTCCACGAAAAGGTACCAGCAAACTATTTAAATGTAACTTCTGTCATTTTGTGGTCTAGCTTTTGTGGTTTCTCAAGAAAATGAACTACGAAATTGTTCAGTGATATGCACTGAAATGGCATGTTTCAAATCATAGATTTATGCTCTCAGTCCTAAAATATTCGGCCATTTCTTGTTTTGTATGCAACGCATCATCGCAACCGACCTTTTCATAAACCCAATTTTATAAGTCAATATGTAGGCTACTTGCCTTCGTATAAGTTACACTATAACATTTCCCAGACAGAGGTCCAAGATATCCGAGAAATAAACGCGATGTTTATCTCTATCGATGGTATATTAAAGTACATCGTAGTAAAAGTTGACTAAGGTCAGACAAATCAGATTCCGGCACGGACGTTCAAGTGAAATTAAAACAAAGAGTTATTCCAACCGCCATTCGAATCGAAAACGGGAAAAAGGAAATAAAATAAGGCGTAAAACGGTTGTCAAATCTGTCACTGACAGGCATCTCATTCAATTATCGTAACAACAACTGTGCGCAATTTTTTATTTTTTGCTTTTCTGGTTTTAGCAAAAAAAAAAACCTCTGTTGTTGCGGGCTAAAAGCTTTATCGGATATCACGAATTGCTATTCCTATCAAAGTCAAAATCCTATTCAGTTAAAATAGTCAATTAGTTAGCAAATCATATTTTTAATAGAAGTAGCTCATGATAAATGTACGTAGACTTTGTTAACTGTTGCTACTCACTAGCGGAAAATTTTTAAGTAGGTATGTACTGTTGTATAAAAGTAAAAGACCCGATCGATTTAAAGGCTTAAATAATAATTACACACGAAACTTATCTTGATGCTTGAGCAAAGTTAAAAGAAATATGAACGTTGACAAGATAAACTGTACGTAAAGATATGCGAGTATGTTATTCTTCGTCTTCATATACGGAGTACGTGACTACAGGCAACATAAATATATCATACGTACTCAAAGGTTCAGAGGCGTTCAGTAGGTATTATAGCATAGTAAATAATACTAGCCCGAAACCCAACAGGCGCAGACATAAAGCTGCGCGGACTTTTAATAGCATAAGGTAATAAAGCCTTTTTTATTTACACTACAGAACCGCTTGGGAGCTCATAATGACTTCGTGGTAGGATTGTATTGAATATTGGAATAAAAGCTTAATAGCGACGTCGTCACTGTTCGTCTGCGTAACGGTGGAGGTTAAGTACAAATGTGTTTCGAATTTACAGTTTTCATGCTTATTGCTTTGATTTATTTCTTTTTCTTATTTAGAAACTCGAAGAAGTAGGTGCTAGGTAATATGTTATGAAAAATAATTTATTTTCATGACAGTATTATGAGATTTATTCCCCGACACAGTCTGAAGTAAGTCATCATTGTTTGCTTAACGTGTTTTTTTTCTTTTAATTTACTGAGATACACATTTAAAGCATAAAAGGAGGAAGATCTAGCGGTCTATTGGGAGGCCCATGTTTAGAAGTGGACGTTAACGACCTGATGCGATGATAAAAAAGGTAGTCCGTTGTTATTTTTGTCCATTACCGTCTTGAGTGGTACCATCAAACCGTTTTTAAAAAGCTGATGTCCCCGCCGCACTAAACGTTAGCAGTGAGGCGTCACCATGATATTGTTACATACATGTGTACACACTACACACGGTGTTACAAATTAAAAATACCTCCGAGATTGCGTTACGCACGCACAATCCCTGAAAAGGTTCGCTTCAGTGTTTCAAAGCGGGAGCCAGGTCCATGTATTTTATCCTGAAATGGTTTCTGAAGTGAAATCATTTGTTTACACAGTTTACGCTTATGATTTTCATACCGATTGTAAATTATTAATGTAAACCACACTGCTCATAAAGGGCTTGAATATTTAGAGAGCTTTCGTTGGTATAAGAAGTTACGCATGTCGATGTATATCGAGCACAGTCTAGTGGCATTGATGATGACGTGTTTAAGGGCGGCCAACCCGTCTATCTTTTCATACAAACGCTCGTACGTGATTGTGGCGTTGTAACAGATATTTCTATGAAACTTTTGAACTAATAGGCATCTTGTGCACTATATCTAGGTTTCTATCAAAACGCGAAATCAAAATTTTAAGAAACAAATTCAGTACAAACCTCCAAAAATCAGCTTTTTTGCACAAAAGAGATTGACCATACTACTATGGCACTCGGTTGCGCTCCTTTTTGACACAGTATAGTAGTGAAAATTGGACCCAAGTAAGGGTTATTGACATACATGAAAGCAAAGTTAAATACAGATTGATATCTTGTAGGGTTTTTCCAAAAAACTTTACTTACTCAGGATATTGTTTGAGGTTATATTAGGCGTCAAAACAATATCATGTACAACATACATTTAAAAGATTACCATAGCATCCTCTGCCTCTCTTATTTGGCGATTAGGCAGTGGATGCGATAATAACAAAACACAGTTCACACAGCACGACACATTGTTTATTATCCAGTAGAAATCAACGTAGACGTATAAATTCACTATAACGGCGCACTAAAAAGAGTCAAATTGCTCGATGTGTATCAACGTGGAGGTACCCTAAAACTACTCGACACGAATATAAGTTTACTAGCAGAGAAATCAAGAAATAGTAGTTCGCCGGTAATAACGAAATCAAAACCAAACAAACACGAAAATCATGAGTTTGACTTTGACAACTGACACTTCATGGAATAGTGTTGTGACACATCAGCCAATTACGACATCTTAAAATAATCGATTATATCTTTACTTTTATTATAAGAACTCAATATGTGTTATCATTATAATAAATCATATTAGAGTTTATACAAAAACAATAATAACAGCTTTTAATGTAATCTTTAGGGACACTAGTAGATTTTTTAATTGTTTTACGACTTTGTTCTTTGTTTAATCGATCGATTCTGGTAACGTAGCCCTTCACTATACCGGAACAAAAATATAATAGTAATTACTAATAATATTGAAAATTAAAACCCCACAAATGTTTTAAGTGAATTTATGCTAAAACTAATTTAAAATAATAACATTATTTATAGATTTGCTTAAGTGGCCATACGCTTCAAAAAGCGAAACCATGAGTGGTCATTCTCCTTTTATATGATGTTTGGGCGTTTATAATGTATTCATTAATAAAATTGTAACCGGAAAGAAATATTTGCATAGAAACCTTGCAAATGTAATGGAGTTTCTAAATGCAAATTTTTTTTTTTTCATAATCTTGTAAGGCTTACGAAAAAACACGTATTTCTTGGAACAAGTTTTATGAAACTTCCGCACACTATTTTCCTTTTAATGTTGTCACGTTCTCACTTGCTTGTTAGCCATGTGGCGGTAAGAGGTAGGCGGGGGACGAGTCGAGCGGGGACGGGTTTGCCTCTTGTTCTGGATGAAACAACAAGCTTTTTGACCATGCTAGCGTTGTCGTTCGTCGGATGGGGAAGGGCGCTCTTAAGCTGTCCTATATGTCGCAGACGAAACATAAAGGATTTTAACACGCTTCATTGGCATAGCTTTCTCAGCGTAAAATTACAGTGTAACTATTGTTAGTAATCCGACTATTATAATAGTGATTGTCGTCGAATAAAATGTAAATATCCGGCATAATTTCTCAGCGGGCGAGGCCGACCATGCTTTTTAATTTACCGAGGGCCGCTATTACCGACCTTATCGCTCCAGTTGCCCCCAGATCTGAAATAGGGTGCTCTAAAATTGCCTTCTTATTCAGATAATCCTCAGCATGCGCCGATTTCGATGTTATGCGTCGAATGGCAGTTATTGAGCTTTAATGGGCACGGAATGGTCTATCTAGCGTTATTTTCTCCCGTCCGTGTGGATAAATACAGTGAAATGAATTTTGTTACGATATAAGTGAAATGAAAGTAAAATTACTTACAATAAAAAATTACTTTAAACAGTATTGTTAAAACAAAACGTCAAACACGTTGATTTAAGAATATTTGATAGGTATAATTTCACTTTCTGTTTTTTGAGTTCGTTTACGTAAAGTACGATCATTAATTCGAGTCAGTAAAATGACATTTGTAATGAATGAAATGTACTAAAACATGAATGAAATGTGATAGTTGCACTGTCATTTTACTGACTCGAATTAATAATCGTACTTTAGGGTAAAATTAGGTAATACGCCCTAGTTGACAAAACGCCCCATCATACTAGCACTCAAGCTACTGCTACTGCTCGGGGTTCCGAGCACAGAGTATGGTTAATTGGTTATACGCGAGTATGCCCACTGTTGGGGAATAACATGGTCGATGCCGAAGGCCAGGTGCCTGTCGTGTTCTTCTAAGCAGTAAGTTTGAATACTAGAATTATGGGGCGTTTTTTCAACAAGGGCGTATTACCTAGTTTTATTCTATGTAGCTGTGGTCAGGTCTAATCTGGGGTGCAAATAATTAAACAACTTTGATATCCTACTTATTTATGAAACCGCGGTTATGTTAGGCTTTTGGCCCAATTTAGGCCCCTTCAGCTTCCTCGAGGAGCACGTGGAACACGATGCGCCGTCGACTCTGGCCCTACCCTTGGTCAGACGACAAGCTACCCATTACTGGCCGTTCGCAAGCCAGTGCCTGCGTTAGCTGGAATATGCCCCGAGATGTCTAACGCTCTGGGCGAATGAATATCCTTTTTTTTGGAACTTTTTATGAGGATTATTTCCGTCATACATTTTTGCGTAACTTACCGTTTACGTAGCGCCCGAAATGAAACCTCGCCTAAGGAATATTTCTACCGCTTTTGCATAATTTTTGATAGCTGTTCCAATCTTATTGGTCTATAGCCTTCCTCGATTAATGCACTATCCAACACAAAAAGAATTTTTCAATTCAAAAAAGGAGTTAGATTAACGCGTTTCATCAAACAAATAAATAAACAAACAAACTCTTCAGCGATATAATATTAGTATAAATTAACACAATATTACTTGGAATTGTTGGAAAAGCAGCAAAGGAATATAATAAGCGCGCCGAAAAAGGAAAACTTATCAGAAGGCAGATTAATAATTTCTACAAAAAGGTACATACCTAAAAAGAATTGTCCTTGTTTCCGGAAAAAGCAAAATTACAAGGTTGGGTTGAAAGAACCTCCCGGGGCGCTCGGGGAGCTCTTTATTATGTATTGTAGTGAATCAAACATTTTAAAGGTCTTTAAACTTAAATTAATCCAAGTCAGATCTGTCTCGATTTTCTAAGATTGAATATCTTATTTTTAACCGTTTTTTTTTGTTTTTCAACAACGATGGCTTTGTCTATATCACGATTATCGACGTCTAATTTTATTGAATCAAATGTGAAGGGATATTTACGTGGATTAGCAGGTTAAGTCAAAATTCAGATAGATATCGAGGCGGATTTGACACGAACCGTTGAAGCAATAATACCCTGCAGGCGTGCGGTTTCACCCTGTTTTTAGACCACGAACCAACTGGTCCGGGTTATAACGATATGAGAAATACTGAATAATCTGCTTTAATTGGAGCAAATGCAAATTGTTGGCCCGGATCATACGCCCAAAAATAGATCGTTTGTATTCTCGATCGCAGATTTTGACAATCACCTCTCCGGTCCTTACAAAACACTCTTAAGGCAATTTCGGTTGTAAGCTCTTTAAAGGAGGGAAGCCTCTTATGTTAAGCCAACAAAATTAGATAAGTTGCAATAATGTAGAGCTCTAGTTTTAACAATTAAGTTTCCCCAGTAAGTTTTAGTGTGTACTACTTATGAAACTACAACGTCAAATCTTGCAACTCCGTTTTGACCCATTTCTCCAAAATACTCCAAATATGTCGTATTGATTTTAAACTCGCTCAAGTGTAATGAGAATACAATTCCACATCGTCGAACTTTGGATACTAGTAGTATAATTGTAGTTGCCGAATTCATGAAGTATCTAGGTCTTGCGATCGAGTAATAATTTAATAATAAGTAGGCATTCAATTCCACCTAACGAGAGTAAAATAAAATATTTAGCATAGCGAAATTTTGGGCCAAACAATATAAAGTATTTTTTGCCGACAAAGTTGATTTTAATGAATGACCCTCTTTTTAGGGTTCTGCATCGATAAGAAATAATAATCTAATTATGTAAATATTCAAGTAGTTAAGTTGTCACCTTAACGCTAATTAACGACGCTATATTACAAAAACCGGCCAAGTGCGTGTCGGGCCACGCACAGTGTAGGGTTCCGTAGTTGCCCATCAAAATACTTATGCGAACTAACTAAACTGATTCGCTGAATTTAATTTTAAAAAGAAGAATTTTCAAAATCGGTCCAGGAGTCTTTGAGAAATCGGGGAAAATACATAAAAAAAAAAGATTACGACGAATTTAGAACCTCCTCCTTTTTTTGAAGTTAGTTAAAAATAGTTGACGATAAAAACCTACCTATCCCCAAAAAACATACCGTAAAAACATAACTATTAGAGCTGTAAAAATAATGTTGACAAACTTACATATGCAGTTGAAGATGTTCTCCGATACATTTTGTTTCAGAAAATATGTTATCCAAGTACATTTTATAAGTTGGTCGACTATTACTCGTAAAGTTGTAAAGCCTACTTAGTCATGATAATTTTCTTTTAAACTTCGTTATTTAGATTACTATTGTGAATTTTTTCACATCCCCAAACATAACCGTTTAGCTGGTAGAGGGGGGGGACACTCGAGTCGAGCAAAATTTAGCACTTTAACTAAACTTTAGCTTAATATTTCACAAACGAATTTTTTTATCAAAAAATTGTTAATGTAAACTATCAATATTTTTTAAAGACCTATTTAATGATACCCCACACTAAGGGGTACGCGAGAAAAAAAAACACATCCCCACTTTACGTGTACAGGAGGTACCCTAAAAAAAAATATTTTACGAGATTTTATTTTACCACTTTTTCGGCACAACAAATCCGTATATTTACACCAAATTACAGCTCTCTAGTACTGTGCGTCTCTGAGCTAAACTGCGGACAGACGGACGGACGGACGGACGGACATGGCGAAACTATAAGGGTTCCTTGTTGACTACGGAACCCTAAAAATTAAACACATCAAAGATTTTTTTAAATGGATGCTTTTAATTTATCTCGTCGCATAATCTATAAATCTCATTAGTAATTCCATGCAGGAATTGAACAGTTTTTCAAAGGAATTACATTATATCTGGCATTTTTGTAAATAATAATAATTGTCCTGACCAAGAACGTATAATTTAAAAGCAAAAATACACGCGCTAGGAATATGGTATTCGTATAAATGGAATAATAGACTGAGTCATGCATGACACTTGGCATTTAAAACCGTGTGAGGCTGAACACTCGTTGTATGTTTAATTATTTCATCCTTCACTTAAGAGCTTCGGAATGAGTGAAGTGGAGTTTTCGCACAGTGAAGTGTTGTCGGTCACTGCCCACCGGAACTAGCTCATAATCATTAAATTGGGACGCTCGTTTAAATGTTAATTATTGCCGACACTTTGGTCATTAAGAGGCACCAGAAAAAAGAAACGCACAGATGTGAATACAAGCGACATTTTAAATGCAATTAGGTATTTAGGTAGACTGCTAAAAGCCAGCAAATGTCAAACAGGTTCTGATTTTAATGAACGCGTTTTTTCGTCTGCTTTGTTGAATTTTAATTTACATTTTTATCGGACGACTGCTGAGTTTCGACGCCTTTTCGCGTTTATGGCTAATTTATTTGTATTAAGGTATTAATTTTTAAGATATTTTTATTAACTAAAATAAGAAAAGAACAATGAAAAAATCTGTTTTGTCGAAAGCGGACTGTATCGAAGCAGTGAAGTAACTCAGTAGTAACACAAGCCCACTTGCCTTAATTGGTGGAGTTAGCGGGAATAGGAAAGCATCATGCATTGTTACGAACACCATACATAATGAACTCTAAGCGCGCTGTAATCTCCTTAAATCCTTTAGCGGCTCAACTAATTTATAAGTATCCTTTAGCGAAAAAACAATGTGCTTTTTGTTTGAAGTTTTATTTTTACGATGAATACTAATGGATGAAAGCGAGTCTTTTAATTCTAATTAATATTAATGAACGGCATTGAAGAATTATGTAGTTTAGAATTCTGATCTTAATAGGACTTTATTTTAACAAATATTTGTAAATATAGCTTTGAGAGATCTACAGGAATAGACTCCTAAGCTTTGTATTCTATTTCTAAATCTGATTAACGTTACTAATTGTGTAATGTATTATTTTATATAGATTGCGTAATGCGCATGTAGTTGATCTTTTCAGAGCAGTGAGGATTACGCGCATTACTTTGTGTAATTTATTTCATCACCTCTGCTCTCAAAACGGTGAAAGAAAACATCGTGAGGAAACCAGCATTACACTAGAAGCAAAAATTCGAAGACGTCATTTCATTTCGTCGTCATGTGACAACGCACTAGGCCCGCGTGGAGGATTACGTCCCATTTCCTCTTACTAGAGAGGAGGCCTACTGTGTAACAGTTTTATTGTCATATTTAGTATTTTTTTAAGTGTAGGTATCTTTTTATTTTTGAACATATATTGATTAAAATAGAATTATGTAGTTCTAAATTATACTCCTATAAAGTATCTATGTTACAAATAAGTATAAGATTTTGAAAATGCCTCATTTTTATCAAGATGTTTTGGGACTTCGAATCATAAAAGCGAGAGAGTTTGAAACAAAAATAAAATAAAATGCTCACTTTGTATTCACTACGTCTTTTTACCACGCCGCTACAGGTGTTGCTGAATCTGTTATTAAATAGCTCTTATATAATTATGTAAAAATTGTGGAAATACTTTGCTGTCCTTGGAATAGTGAATGGTAGAAGGCCAAAAAAACTGTGTCAATCTTGGATTTTGAGCACCAGAGCCTCTACCATGAGTTGTCATTACGATACTCGATCATACGCATCGACCGCGGCGCGTTTGGCGCTCTCATTGGTTGAGAGTTCATACAAACTTGGAGCGGGCCAATGAGAGCGCCAAACCCGGTCGATATCGATGATCGAGTATCGTAATGACAACTCACGGTATGGGTGTGTTTGTGTGGTGTTTGAGTCTCCGAAGCAAAGACAATATGATGGAGGCGGAGATTTATTGATAACTCTGCACTCACTATTCTTTATAGGAGGCAGCGGTGACGTAGCTTTGAAACTACAGTCCGTCGCTAATAGATTATCAAATTTATTCTTAGAGCATAAAATTGTAAATACATCAAAGACAGGCTGCAGCTTAGAGAACAGAACGGCTGGAGCCGTAGTCTGGTATTGGTCCATATTAGTCAATTTAGATGGCCATTGAAACACTAACAAGAAGAATCTTTTGTTTGTGTAAGAATATCTACGCTTGAAAGCGCTTATATTTAATTAATTTTATACATACGTACTACCTACTAATCAAGACTTAGGTACATCTAAAGCAATGTTGAAATCTTGCACCATGTCCGTAATAACTGTATTGCTCATCCGGATTCAGTCAAAAAGCAAAAGAGAAATATCAGAATCTACCGTTTGCATTATTTTCAGCTTCCGTTTACTTTCGTTATTATACAGATGTTATCATAATAACTTTCTAAACTGTTTTGAGATCACCCGACTGTTGAATTATTGTTTCAACTGTTCTAATGTTTCTTCATTGAGAACGTTTTTGTTGTCTTGATACAGCTGCAGTTTTCAGGAAAAATATTGTTCACAAAATATACATTCAGCAGTTATGGGATCAATGATCATTAAACATCTTTTGTTTATGTGTAGACGCTAACGGAACTTTTATTATGATTTCACAATTCATTCTTCTGTTGAGATTGTTTGACCTGCATTCGGACATGTTTATATTACAGCGGAGATGAATGGCACTTGTTATCGTTTTCAGTTCATACACGTATTTGTTGGACTGAATGATGAGCTAATGTTGGCCAATATTATTATGCAGAGACCATGACAGAATCCTAATTAAATTATAGATTTCTGCTCTTGTGTAGATGGTCCATTGTTCTACTTCAGCGTAGGTTGAGAAAACCCAAGTGTTTGGATGAAATAAACGAATCTTTCATAAAATGTCTACATCAAACAATGAGTTCTATTGTTATTCTACACTTACGTCATACAAGGCCAGTGAATGTAAGTGCTTGAAAAAGGATATCCATTATGACTCAAAAACAAGTGTTGTCCGAGTTACTGCACAAACGATGATTCCCGATGTCCACCCCCAGCTTGTCCCCCGCTGGGGGACAGCGCAACTTTTTCTAAAAAATGTTCCCAATGTCCACCCCGGGGTGGACATTAGGAACTTTTTTTAGAAAAAGTTGCACTGTCCCCCAGCGGGGGACAGTGATACGATTTTTTAAAAATATTTACGTTGTCCCCCACGGGTGAACAGCGCTACAATTTAAAAAATGAGAATCCTCAGTGTCCACCGCGGGTAAACGGAGATACTTTTTTTTATTTATTCCTGGTAGCGGGCCCTTTTAACTATTTTTAATACTTTGACTGAAAAAAAAACTGATGAAAATGATTTTCAAAACTGTAATGATCAGAAAAAAAAAATGAACAATGTAAGGCTGCTCATTATTTGTGACTATACTATTGTATTGTTTAGAAAGTAAGTTTTTTTGTTATTTATATTTTTTTAGACATAAAAATGTGATTATTGCAATGTTCTAGTCGATTGTGTGCCATTGTCAAATTATTTTTATTTTTTACTATTATTATTTTTAAAACATATATTTATTTATCATTATATCTTAGTTTGTACACACATAATTATCTTAGTTTGTTTGGCTACACATCAAACACTACACATGTTTGGCTATACAAAACCAATGTAAGCTGACCGTTGAGTGTGCGGAAAGATTTCACAAAGCGAGATCAAGACAAACTGGTATTGTATAGGTTGATGTGTTAACCAAACAAACTAACTACAACACAAACAAACAAACTAACTAGCCGTGTGTACTGGTATAGTTTTAGTTAGCATTCTTCTGGGCTCGTTTTATTATAAGTTTGTTTGATGAAAACTTTTAATAAAGCGAGCCTGTAAAATTGGATTAGAAAAATTGGTATGATGTTACTCTACCTTGTATGAACATTTTAAATGATTAAATACTTTTCAGGTGTATATAATTAGAAATAAATGTCATATCTTAGTCAATTTCAAAAGAAAATTTTAAAACAAAATTATTACAATAAATAAACCTACTTTTGAATTTTTAATTATGGTGTTAATTAGAAGATTTTTAAAAAAATAAACGTTGTTTTTAAAATACATAATTTGTTTTTATATTATTTTAATAATCTCATCATCTTCTTTCTAAAGTCTTTAATCTGTAACGAGTCTTCACTCAAAGTTTACAAAAACAAATAAAAGGGAATAAATAAAAAAAAGTATCTCCGTCCACCCGCGGTGGACACTGAGAATTCTCATTTTTAAAATTGTAGCACTGTCCAGGTCCACCCGTGGGGGACAACGTAAATATTTTTAAAAAATCGTATCACTGTCCCCCGCTGGGGGACAGCGCAACTTTTTCTAAAAAAAGTTCCTAATGTCCACCCCGGGGTGGACATTGGGAACATTTTTTAGAAAAAGTTGCGCTGTCCCCAAGCGGGGGACAAGCTGGGGGTGGACATCGGGAATCATCGCTGCACAAAGAGCGATAAGCATTACTTTATACGGAGAGTACGAAGCTGCTTTTTGCACTTTTTAAAATAAGTTTAAAATGTTAGCAATATTTTTATACGTCAGTTTTTATAGTAATCTAAATGATTAAAGTAAAATTGCTTATGCTGAAATTATTTAGGTATGGTGATAAAGTTCCAAGAAAATCTGAAATTTAGTGTCGGGTATGGTCGAGCGTATGTTATAATTACTGTTTTCGTAAAATAATACTGAAATATTTTATCTAAGCATGTCACAAAATTCCCCGAACCTATCTACTTGTCGACATCAGTGAACTTGATTCAGAATCTTAAGATGTTAATAAAATTAAGGTTCGCGTATATTACATTCCATAAATAGATTGTAGGACCATTACGTGCTGAGCGGAGTTGGTAATTTTATTAAAAGCTGTGAGAAGCCTTGTAAGGGGTCGGCGGCATATGTCGAGGCGCATGCACGCGCCAGGTGAGGCGCAGCTGACTGCGCAGAAGATGTCGCCGGCGGCGCTTGCGCATATGGCGGAGCGTGCCAGCCGCGTGCCATATCACTTATTTCGTTTTATTAGCTTCCTTTGAACCTCTGTCGATCCTCGTGAACACATTTGAACAGTTGCTGTAATTTATCGCAGCTTTACACCCCTCTTATAGGATCCTGTTAGTAAGCCATACCTAAATTATTGCTTGTGGCTCGCTGATAAAATGGTAATAATTATTTTCTTTTGGTTTAGAATAAGTAGTCTTGGTTCTACTTAGTTATCATATAAGTATTTACATATTAATGGTCGAATTTCGGGATTTCATGAGACATAGGGTAAAGGAAGATTATTTGGTGAGACAGGCAACTCAGTGATAGTCTTAAAAGTCTCTCAAAACGTTACCTGCATGCAGTAATGCGAAATGATGCAACTAGTTCATCACTAAAGTGGACAAGATGTAGTGACACATCATTTCGCATTACTGCATGCATAGGTAACGTTTTGAAAGACTTTTAAGACTCTGTCACTGAGTTGCCTGTCTCACCAAATAATCTCCCTTTACCTTACCTATATATTTCGCCACATCCCGTTTCATAACTTTCCAGTTTCGACAACTAAACAAAATGGCGTCACACATTGTGATTGTCGTCTGGCTACTATTTTATTTTTCATACATTGAATCTCGTTTCATCAACTTTTAATGACCGTAATCAAGTGATGTAATCACTACCAGGTAGACGAGTAGAATCTGAAATACAGTTGATCACCTAACTACTGAGTCTTGTAGAGCTCTCAGTAATATAACACACAATCTGATAAAAATCCAGATTTTAAAAAATTACGTCTTTGATAGGCACCGAAATATTTTAAAATTCGGTGTAGGTATGTAACGCATGGCTTGAATGAACTAACATTTATCCCAAAACTTTACGGTTTGCTAGTTAACCGACATTTTGGTGGGGCAACAAAAAAGCTTTTTCATTGCCAAATCGCCTTAAAATCAGTCAGTTGTAGAGACTTAGGCTTGTTCAACGAAGAGATGAATGAATCCGTCGCATCCATTGTGTGACACATCCTGTGTTATTGTTGCTGTATACCTGCTATCCCTTCGAACTGCTATTTATAATTAGTCCTCTACCTGATGCGATGCCCGACGTGCTCTTGACAAAAGGATGCGTATTGTATAACAATCGGAGCGGTTTGCTTGCCGCAGTTGAGCGGGCCCAGTATTGTTTGTTGCATCTCCGACCGGCATCGCCATTGAAACTAGCGCCCTTCACCGCCTCCGCCGTGCCGCCGCTAGTGACTCAGGTATTTATGAATGAACGTGACGAGCTAGCGAGTGGGATGATCGGCCGCGGTCAGAGCCAGGTAGAAAATTACACTTTTGGAATTCTTTCAACAGTTCGCGTCGAGTAGGGCTACTCAACTCGGTGGTCGAGGAGAGCCGCAGAGCGGGGCGCGGGGCGCAGCCAGCACGCATGCGTTGGGCTCTGTAACCGAGACGAGCAGACGATCCCTCCCTCTCAGTTGAACCCGAGTCGTCGCGCGAGCACACCGTGCCGTCATGTACCGTTTGCCAACTTTCTCGAGTAGTGATGTGATACGATACCGACGTCCAAACGCGATTTATCATTAGATATTATATTTTTTTGTAAACTTTATGTTTATTCTGAACGCAGTTAAACTTGTGGATTTAAGTGAAAGAAATGTTACAGTGACTTAAAATAAATTGGATTTGGAAACAAAATGAGGTGGTTTATAGTGACAATGAGCGTGATGGTGTGGGAAACAATTTTAGCCGGTATCGCACCCCCAGGCTCTTGCCCTGCGGTGTGTGCGTGTAAGTGGAAAGGAGGCAAGCAAACTGTGGAGTGTGTGGACAGAGCTCTTATCACAGTGCCCGAGCCAGTAGATCCTGCTACGCAAGTATTGGATCTTTCTGGGAATAATCTTCAAATACTTCCTCAGGAAGCTTTCGCCAAAACAGGCCTGCTCAACTTACAGAGGGTTTATTTACGCAATTGCAATATTGGCCAAATACACGAAAGAGCTTTTAAAGGCTTAACTAACTTAGTTGAATTAGATTTGTCTTTAAATTTACTCACTGAGATCCCTTCAGATAGCTTCAAGGATGTGCCCTTCCTTAGGGATCTTACTTTGGCTCAAAATCCAGTGTTAAAAGTTCATTCTGATGCTTTGAACAATCTCGGCAGCGTCGTCAAACTTGATCTATCCAAGTGCGATATTAGAGACATAGCTCCGGACGCGTTTAGAACGTTACGTTCGCTGGAATCTTTAAAATTAAATCACAACAAGTTACGCGACATACCTCTGAGCTCATTAGAGAAGATAGAGAAACTGCGAGCGATAGACTTATCAGACAATCCGTGGACTTGTGACTGCCGGTTGAGAGACCTAAAATTATGGTTGGCAAAACATAAGTTGCTATCAACTCCCAGCTGTAGTGCGCCGCCACGCCTCGCCAACCGACCATTTTCAGAGTTACCTATTGAAGAATTTGCATGTAAACCGGAGATATTACCAGCGAGCCGGCATGTCGAGGCATCAGTAGGGTCCAATGCTACTGTTACATGTCGGACGGAAGCCGTACCGAGTGCCACTATTAATTGGTACTGGAATGGAAGGTTGCTTCAAAATGGAAGCCACTTCAATTCACATCAGAAAATTTATATATTTGAAGAAGGGGATTCGAAAAAGAAGTCTTCTTTAATCTTGACGAATACACAGGAATCAGATTCAAGCGAGTTTTATTGTGTCGCTGAAAATAAAGGTGGCAATGCCGAAGCCAACTTCACAGTGCACGTGACACAACTGCCAGTTGGGATGGCATCTTTGGGAAGCGCTCAGATAGCGAGCCTAGGAGCTGCATTATTCCTAGTCGTAGTGGTGATTTCTTTAGCTCTGCTGATTACTTTCGTTCGGTTTCGTCCAACACCGGCTTGTGAGAGTAAAACACCGAATACCATTGACCGAGTTGTTTCTGGAAACGAAGTACATCCAACGTCTACAGATCGACCTCATGTCGCTGTCTTGGCAAACAGACAAGATTCACCGAACTACAATGACCCGAAATGTAATCCTGTTCTTAAACCTCCAAGGACGAACGATATACCCTATACCACAAATCACTATGAGGGAAGAGGAAGTGTCGTGACGGCTGGCGGACCAGTAGTAGTGTCTCCCACAGTATCTGGCACTATTGATCCTGATCTTATAAATGATACGAGGCCGGAAAGCGCTGCGAGACCAGGAAGTGGCGAGTACGCCCGCGAGACCTCAGAATCGTTATACCCATCCGGCCTTTGGGATCAAATGAAAATGAGCCAAGCTAGTAATTTGGCTCGTGCGGTCAGTACGGCAATTCCCACGTACTATAATGATAGAACGCCGATCATTGAGAACTGCAGCGTGGACGGGTCGCAGGAGGAGCTAGGTTACATGAGCCGCACGTTCCCGCGATCGCACGCGGTGAGCGCGCCCAGCCCGGCGCCCGCGGCCGACGGGCCTTACCCGCCCGACTACGGGCTGCCCGTGTCCGGGGCGCGCACGCTGCGCGTGTGGCAGCGCGCGCCGCCCGTGCTGCCGCCCGTGGCCGCGCTCAAGCGCGTGCTCACCATCACGAGGCCCTCGGCCGACGATCACTTTCAGGATGGCTGTGCTACTGATGTATAATCTGATAAAAGATCGCATTGTTTGCATATCTAGATGACATGTCAGAAATTGTAAATTTGTATCCTAAGCTAGAAATCATCTTATACGTAAGGTATGTGTAATTTATACTTAAACAGGTTGTTAGTGTAATATTTTTTGTATCATATAATTTATTTAGATAATTAATGGAAAGTTACATTGGATCCAAATGCGACGGGTCCGCGACTGATTAGTTGAAGAATGTAAGTGTAAATTATTACGTGATATGGAATGGTATCGTCTATGATCGCCAAATAAATAAATACTGAATATAAATATATCTTGATTGTTGAAACTCACATAAGATGTTACATGAATATTAATAATAACTATACAGTGTTAGACATACACGAACTATCCAAAGATATTGAACTCCCCCTGAAAGTAATCTAAATGAAAGATTAACTATTATTGTAATTCAAGATGAATGTTAATCAATGTACGATAAATGAATGTGTAAATTTTTATGTTGAAAAGAAATAAGAGTTTTAGCAGTAAAATGGAAAAAAATAAATCAGGCGATTGTAAAATGTATACTTTGTTTGAATTAGTTTCACCTAGTTCCACTAATCGCTTCGCAATATCTGCAATTTTACATCATGCTGAATGAATCCAAGATTTAATACTTATCTTAATGCCTTAAAAAATCTTAGGAGAGCAATGACATAAACTTAACATGGAATATCTGGTCGGATATGTCAAAGACATTTTGATACTGGCACGTGATGGTTTATCCGTGTATCATGCATAGAAGTACCTCCGTATACGTTGTACCTCGACAGGATGGCGTGGGCGGCGTACTAGAGAGTTACCATGACCATGCTAATGGATATGTAAGTGACCAAAGTTCTTTACTTGTCGGGATATTACGTTGTAAGCAACTTTAAATATATTTAAATATCATTAGGTTACCCTACATACATGAATATTTTAAGTCGCACACCTGCTTTTTGACATCGAGTTGGTAGTATATGTAATTTGTATGTTTGTATTTAATTATTTCAAAGCTGCCTCAGACACTGTTATTTATTTTGTTAAAATTTGCAAATAGATGGCTAATTTACTTCTAGACAAGGTTACAATGTTTTATAGCCGTCTTATCCGGACAAACCGGTTAGAGCTAGTTTATTCATTCATAGCATCGAAAGGTGCATCACAATCTAAATTAATAATAAAGAAGGAAACTAGATTGAATATACGAGCCATTAAAAGTCAATGCAAGAATGAAGTCGACTTAAAATATTTTCTATGGAGAGCCAGTGTCATGGCGACAAAAAAGAGAAAAAAAAAGTTTGAAGCGCACCTTCCAACCCGCCGAAGAAAAACCGGTTAACGTTATTTCATTTCCGTTCGATTCAGTTTTTTATTAGAACCAAACTCTAAACGGGTTCAATCGAGGTGAGAATTTCGAAACAAGATTTTCAAGGCAAAGTATTGAATTACAATGAATTTGAAATTTAGGATCGAATTTTGCAATTAGAGTTCTTATATACCTTATATAGCACTAAGAGCTCTAAAAAAGGCTGCCGTAAGCACTAAAATGTTTGTTGGGAGCTTCTCTAGACATTTTAAATTCGACCGAGATCAATAAAAATTTAAAATACATTCTGGTTCAAGAGGCTTAATAAAATAATATTTTTATCTTTTTCAATAGAACAAACTGGCATTTACTTTAAATAAAAAAGGTTAAAAATACATTTTATAAATATTCAGAGGTGCTAAATAATATAAAAAGACTGTCGCCTATTGTGTTTTTTGTTGAATATTTTTTAAATGTACAGTCACGAGCAATAATAGTATGGATACACTAAGAAGTATTCAAAAGCGTTGTTCTGCTATCATATTGATTGAACTTTTGCCTTTTCATTAGACTTCTATTTTGGAAGCTATGCTATTACGAAATAGGTCTAATTTCAAAGTTTTAACCAGTAGTTTACGAGTAAATTGCGTTTGAATTTTGTTAAGTGTATACATGTTATTGCTCGTGACTGTACAAGTAGATAGGTAGAGTAGCTTGACGTATTCATAGCTCTCGCCTATTGTAGGATCTTTTTTTTATTTTTTTATTTATCAAAAAGGTTAAGCAACAGCTTCTCTGTGCAATTAAGTCAAAGTATAATATTGTATTGTATTAGGCTCAGATGAAAGAAACAGGCAGATAGAACGTGCGCGAACAACAACGTGGTGCCAGTCGTTATTTATGTGTGCGCGGCAGATAAGTGGCGCCGTGTACGGACACGTGCATCTGTGTGCGTTTACGGTTGCCAGATATTGAGAAATACTCCCATATTTTTGTTCAGTTAAATTGTTCTCAAATTTAATATTGTACTAATATTTTTTTTCAATTAGAAACACGATTTTGCTTTATGGTTATACCTAGATAGCAAAAGCGTGTAGTATTATTTCACAGAATAATATTAAGAAATAAAATTTAATATGCATAATTACTTACTACCTATTTAATTAATTTATATCAGACCAGAACACTTTTTAACGCTTTTTGGTAATTTGTTTAATTAACTATTTAAGAATAGGTATTTTAATTTAAAAAGATAAACAATTTGTTATAACAATCAACATATTTATTAAAATAATTTTTATTTTACACACATTAAACCTTGACAGCCTTTGTTCTGCACTAATTATTGTACATACATACTATTAATGTTTAAAATTGGAAACGCGATTTTGCTTTATGGTTTTACCCAGATAGCAAAAGCGCGTAATATTTAAACAGAATAATAATAAGGGAATAAAAGTTAAAGATGCGTAATTACTTAACTTAATTCACCGATATTTTTTATGCACAATACACATTCCCCTAATTCAGGGTAATTTTCTCGTCATAAACTAGCAACACAGACGATTTACTGTTAAGGTTTTGTGTTTCAAGTGAGCCGAAAATATTTTACGTAAAATAAATACCAAAACAATAAAAATAACAAGAGTTACCTGGGAAAAGATATTCCATCTTGTTTTCTTACTTTTTGTGAACAACTTTTGCAGTGTTTAAACACACAAGATGGCATATTTTGACTTATAATGACAAATCACTAGTGACGTGTGAGCAAGACGATGCGTAGCTTGGTACTGTCGCGAGTTTGTAGCAACTTTTGATTTTGTAGTAACTTTGGTGGACCCACTCGTGTGTTCTGAGCGCTCTATCTGCCTATTTTTTTAATCTGAGGTATTAGGTATCAAGTGGTCTTGGACTTACACAGTCGTCAATTACTGGTTCACCAGTGTTCACAAAAATAAATGATAACTAAATAGAGTGACTTAAAAATGGATGACATAAAACACTTACAAACTTAACGAAAACCCTTTAAATTAAAGAGCCAAAACAAACCTAATAATAAAATTAAATAAATAAATAAAAAATACAACACATTACAGTCACATAATTATAAAACAATTACTATATTGTCATCTACAAAAAAAATAGAAAGACTTAAGACTTAAATTATAAAAAATCTCAATGGGATCATAAGTGAGATCATGGCGTCTAGCGAGTATAGTTCCGCTGACAGAACGAGATGGCGCTATACAACTTTTAAAGCTGTCTTTTTCCCTCAGCAGAACTACTCTAGCTTTAAGACGCCATGTTAGGCCACCTGAGCTTAATAAATATCAAAATAAATATAAATGTACACACGACTACATACTACTTAGCTTATCAAAATATTGTATTGTGTTTTTTGGGATATCAATAATCGGGTCTAGATTTTACCATAGCCGTAGGTGTGATGAAATTCGCACTGGCCTTTGACCATCTTCTAGGAGGAAGTGGCCACGGGTTTTTTATTTAATTTTAACTACCGCCATGTCTTGACTTCACATGGTTACAGTTTACTCAAGAAAATAAGATAAAAACAGTAAAATTTACTTTCATTAACCTTGCCCAAATAATTAAAAAAAAATTGCCGAATTGGTCCAACTGTTCTCGAGTGCTTTGCCATTCATTTTTATTAATATAGAGAATAAATTACATAGAAAAATATATTTTAAGACTCCATTAACATCTATATCAAGTCAAGGACGTAGTTTTTCTGTGCAGTTTTATCGTTCCGAAATATCGATAGACCGCTTGTCTAGACAAGTTCAAACATGTTGATGCTCGCATAAGCCAAACCCATGTTCGTTCACGTTTACTTATCTCGAATTAGTACACCTTCTCAAAGCAACAATGTGTTTTCATTGTTAACAGTTTCTCAAAATATACTTTACTAGCGACCCGCTCCGGCTTCGCTCGCGAACAATCGCATTTGAGATTCCCTTTTCTTTCAGGACGAAGAATATGACTTGCCTTGTAATAGAATGAATTGGTACCAAGTGTGATTGTCAACGACAACAGCTGCCTTGTAATAGAATGAATTGGTACCAAGTGTGATTGTCAACGACAACAGCTTTTCTCTTTCAGATTCCAGTTAGAAATAAAACGTAACCAAGACGTTTTTTCCGGGTCGACGGCGCGTTGTGTCCCACGCGCGCCTCAAAGAGCGTCAGCATAATGACGGGGCCCCCCTATCAGAGGGCCAAAGCCTGCCGGGGTCGCGGGATTATTTCTTTACCGTGACCCCGGAACATAAAGGGCTATTGAAGGACACCGTGAATTTTAGTCAGTAGAAGTCTGACAGTCCCTCCCGCCCTACCCGGGGTGGGAGGACTCATTTGATGATTTTACCACGCTAATAAAAAAAAAAGAAGTCTTGCAACAAAGGGCCGGGTATGGAGGTGCTAGACTAACTCTGTTAGTAGAGGTTAATTGTTATTTCTTTACTTTTGACAAAAGTACTGTTAGTTTTGCTAGGTAATGTATTATTATATCTTCTTAACTATTCATTCAAATAATGTACGCCAATTTCAATCTTCGTTGAATTGTCAAGATTGATAATTGTTACCTAATCCTTATCCAAAAAGTGTGTAAGTATTCACTACTTACACACTTTTTGGATAAGGATTAGGTAACAATTTTTATAAGAAAACAGCTTTTCCATACGCCTTGTTTTAAATATAATTTAAAAAGCTATGAGTCTATCTTGACACAGGGATATTTCATTGCGGACTTTTCTTTGGTTTTTATAATAACTGCAATTCTTCAGAACTTTTTTTTATATGTCTTATGATTAAGCCAGCCCACGTCGTTAAAGCTTCCGGAAATCGATATTTTTGTCAAAACATCGAATTTCCTCTACTCACAAAAAACTTTACTACCTACAATGTACTATACATGTAAGTAATCGTGATAAATCAGTCTGTCTATTTATGAAAACTTCATGAAAATACGTTGTGTTTTTTAAAAATCTAAAAGTATAGACAAAATGAAGCGACTTTGTTTTATACTATGTTCAAATATACACATAATATTATGTATTTCTTTACTCAGATTGTATGCATTAGTTATAAAACAAGTTTGTTTTTTCAAGTCATGCAAGTTCACATCCTGTCTCATAACAATGATCAGATTTTCTCACTGGCAACTAATTATTATTCCATTGTGAATAAGAGGTTCAAAGTTTTTATACATAGATGTGTTAGTGCTAATGAATTAAGCAAAATAATACTTGATTGTCAGTGTAGGTGTTACAATTACATTCTAATTATATAATTTAAGAATCAGATTTTAGAGAAGTTTTAAACAAAGAGCGTAAAGTGAGAGCTAGAGTCGTACCATTTGCTTGGGTAAAGTCATCTAGTCTAGACACGGGACAGAGTCTAGCGACCAGCTTAAGAATTTAGGTACTTACTATTCCTGCGGGTAGGCTACGCAAACTTCTAAAATAGTTACAATAATTTTATAAATAAAACGAAAACGAGGCCAACACGAAATACTGTAGCTCTGAAATCAACGATTCACTTCTCTCCTTAAGTCAAAGATACGTTAATTCAGGAGCACAGACTAGAAACCACAAATCCGCAACAATTAATTGCGAGCCGGCAAGTATCCAAACTTTCTTGTCTATTAACATTTCGAATACTATAAGATAGGTAACTCCAAAACTTTGATAAGAGAAACAATGGTATTGAAATAAGCAAAATTTTGTAGAGCGACAACCTTATTTACCTACCATCAATGGCTTTGCGCTTTCTTCTCGTAAAAGCGGAGACTTTCGCTGACAATAATGATGTTTCGGCCCTGGCAACAATGGGAACTCAGGCAGAGCGATCTTGATTGTTCGCCTGAATATTTCAATTGTGTACTGCCTTCGAGACTCGCTCTTTGTATATTCATTGCTATCATATTTTGTCGTGTAACGTTTGTTATTTTATCGTTTGTTAGCTTTCGCTGTCTTAGTGGTTTTTACGTTCGGCTATCTAGTTTGTTTGAATTTAGGCCCAGTTTTGGAGACAATGTTATTAGGTTTTGTAAGCATAACTTCAAATATTTCATGATTGAAGTTGTTATGTTTGTGTTGTTTTTCTTTTCTTTTTGAATATTTCTTGAAAATGGGAATTAACTCGTGGATGGAAAATGGGATAATTATCAAACAACTGTAGGTACCTAGGTAGGTACTAGTAAAACTAGTGGATATTTGTTTGACTTTTGAAATAACTTATTGTTCTGATTACCACAGACTGTGACGGCTTTACTTACCTGTATATTGTACCTACACGTATTTTTACAAAATTCGTATTCAAGCCTACAGTCAATATAATGTAGATATTGTTTATCTTTGGGATATCGGTAGGGAGTAAAGACATTATCTGTGTTTTTGTATTAGATATATTTTCTAGCCGATTCATAAGGGTCCACGAAATTTGATGAACTAATAAGATTTAACTTTGTCTATCAAGACAGCCTATAGTAAAAAATAGGTGTAATAAGATTTATGTAGCTACATTATGAGTCATAAGAGAGACTATCTGCTCTTTATAGTAGCTTATTATCGTCTATCTACAATAGGCATGTTGATCAAAAAACTGCAAACTACTTTAATAATTTTTTCGTACCACTTGCTCAAAAAAGTGACATTCTATGCCACAAAAATCGTACCTACTCAACCATAGTCATTTTTAATCTGTTAAAAACAGGGAAAGAAAATTGTACTGAATTTCATTCATCCTCTAGGGGGAGAATGTGATTTTTTGGAATACTTACCGATACTGAACTACATCAGTCTGTCTTTACACCATTGAGTTTGTAGGTATATAATAGTAGATTATTAACCAAGGGGATAAAGCAGTGTCTTCTGTCGCGGGTGACGATTTAAATCGCGAGCTTAACGAAGGACTCGAGGTTTACTCCCGAGCGAAGCGAGGGTGTTAAAAACTTAAAACACGAGCGAAGCGAGGGATTTAAGACGAGTCCTGAGTGTAGCGAGGGATTTAAGTTCACCCAAGACTAAGACAGCTTTATCACAGAGGAAAATACTCTACTTTTCGTACCATTTGCGAAAAAATTAACACAATAATAATATGAGATAAGCATTTATTAAACATTAACATTTAACAATAACTTATTTATAAAAATAAATTAAAATAAACTTAACGTTTATGTATTTGAAGAAAACAAAAATGCGGCAAATTCCTCGACTAATATTTTTTTTGTTGGAAAAGCAAAGGCATCAAGCTCATACGGCCTCTTCGGTTTTCGTAATTTTATTGAATAATCACATTATATAAAAGTACTCTTTGAATTTTCAAAAAGTTGTATAATGCTTTTTATACAAACTCAATGTTGTAAAGACAGACTGATGTAGTTCAGTATCGGTAAGTATTCCAAATTTAAATCACATTCTCTCCCTAGAGGATCAATGAAATTCAGTACAACTTTCTTTCCCTGTTTTTAACAGATTAAAAATGACTATTGTTATGTACGCTTTTTGTGGCATAGAATGTCACTTTTTTGAGCAAGTGGTACGAAAAGCATTACACAACTTTTTGAAAAAGGAATACGCATTTATTATGCAGTTATGATTATTCAATAAAATTACGAAAATCGAAGAGGCCGTATGAGCTTGATGCCTTTGCTTTTCTGAATTTGCCGCATTTTTGTTTTCTTCAGTTATTGGGCTGAATTTTCAATAGTCAGATAACTTTTATCTCAGGAATAAAAATGGCGGTTTGACAGCTTTCAGAAAATATGTCAAACCGCTATTTTTATTCCTCTGATAAAAGTTAACTGACTATTAAAAAAAAAATCAGCCCTTAATAAGTTAATGTTAAATGTTAATGTATAATAAAATGTTTATCTCATATTTTTATTTTGTTATTTTTTTTTTGCAAATGGTACGAAAAGTAGAGTATTTTCCTCGGTGATAAAGCTGTCTTAGTCTTGGGTGAACTTAAATCCCTCGCTACACTCAGGACACGTCTTAAATCCCTCGCTTCGCTCGTGATTTAAGTTTTTGACACCGAGTCCTTCGTTAAGCTTACGATTTAAATCGTCACCCGCGACAGGTTAATAATAATCTACTAGTCCGTCATTAAAAGTTTTGAAAAATAATGGATCCGTAGGTATTTTTCTTATGTTGAAATTAATGCTTATTTACAAAGATATAACGCATCAAAATTCTAGAGTGCAGGGCCTCGTGTCGTTAGAAGTAAGTAAAAACTGTACCTAATTGCTTGTGACGTACTGGCAATTTTAAAGTGTCGTATTTTCGTCAATTTTGGTTTACGTACACAAAAGAAAAAATACGTGTCAAATATTTTTTATAGGTAATCCAACTTTACGGACTAATTAGATTTTTAAGGGCTGATTTTTTAATAGTCAGATAACTTTTATCTGAGGAATTAATATAACAGTTTGACATATTTTCCATAGATAAGCTGTCAAACCGCCATTTTCATTCCTCAGATAAAAGTTATCTGACTATTGAACAATCAGCCCTTAGTCAAATACCCCTTGCAATGGCAAGGGTCCGAAGTTGAAAAGTAAGTATATTATATCTATATACGGCATGTTGTACCTACATCAATGTCGGTAGATAAACCTTTTAGTTGTAAAAATGTAAATGTAAAAGAAGTCGGATATTAAAGCATGTTAAATAAAACAACAACGTCATGCAAAATTATGTTGCCCACAGAAAATGTTCTGTGATTTAGCTATACTTATAATTTTTTTCACAATTCAGTAGACATTCAAAATGATTATTTACCTGTAAAACTATTTTCCTCATATCTTTTATCAACTGCGACAATTGTAGCGACGAAGCTCCAAGACATTCAATTTTGATTGAATCGTGATTGATTAATATTAGTGTGTAAATTGTAAAGGAAAATAAAATATAAGTAAATTTAGACGAATTGGCCACAGACTTGCATACAAGTATGACGTCGTATTAGTTTACAAGTTGCTTGAATAAAAAAAAAAAAACACAATACAGATCCAATTTCGTACTTGTATTTTGTATACAGGTTTGTACAAGTTGCATACAATATGTACTTAACTTTTATAAATAACTGTAAAATGAAACGCGGCCCTATTGACTCGTGGTGGTATAAATTAAAAATCGCAATGCCATTCCACTTTTGATGAAAAATCTCTTCCATAGATTTCAGTGAATATAAATTGTTGTCTGCTCGTGATTAATTGTTTTACATTTTTGTGTAACATGAGTCATGTTACATGACCTTTGACAAGTCTAGGTCAATATCCTACTACTATTATAAAGGCGAAAGTTTGTAAGTATGGATGTATGGATGTTTGTTACTCTTTCACGCAAAAACCACTGAACGGATTTGGTTAAAATTTGGTACACAGATAGTTTATAACCTGGATTAACACATAGGATAGTTTTTATCCCGATTTTATGTTCCCGTGGGATAATTTTTGAGTTGCAGCGGGTGAAGCCGCTGGCAACAGCTAGTAAAATATTAAAATGATGACCATTTATTTCGTAGACCACCTATCATAATGTTACGAATACTCACCGATATGGCACTTGCTCTTTCATCCACTTAACTATACAATAATAAAGTACATAATATTAGAACATAATGACCATAGATCGGATTAGGTAGAGCTGTTTTATGTACTTGTCATAGATTAGAATAATATAGATATTCCCTGAGTCCCGGGAATCGGAGTGAGAAAACAAGTTACTAAAGAGATAAAGAATTGAAGTCTAGTGTCGCAGAAAGAGACAAACACAGGTGCGTCACTCTAGCTACAGAAACAAAGACAAAAAGAAGTTGACAAAAAAGAATAAAATCTCGTATAATAGTATCAGTCGGTATCCCGTGGAATATCCATATTAACATCAAAGTTTGCGGTCAATGAACCTGAATAAAGCTACCTATTCCGATCTATGATATTAAAACAACGAGAAACAACATCAAAACCCTGAGCGGACTAGAATAATAACATATAACACTACAAGTTAATCAACATGATTAATGAAAAACACCGGTCGAGTAGGTAAGCACCGATAAGTAACTCGATCTTCTTCGAAAAACATATTCAATTAACTATGTCGGCCATGCCCAAGGCCACGCCATAAAAGCTAAAACCAGATTTCAGTATGACGTAACTCTTTTCTCTATCGCTTCTGTAATCTAACAACTGCGAATGAAAAAAAAAAGAAAATATTAACACAGTGTGCAAACTTAAACTGTTAACCTTTGTAAGGTTAATATAGTAAGTTTTCTTTTTCCAATCTCGCTCTGAAAATTCGTGTGTAATGTCTGACTTTAAATACTAATATTGAATCCGCTAAAGGGGTCACCCACGACAGTTCCGACTTCCGAGTAAATGACGCACAATGTTTCCCCGAGACCTGAACAGTCCGCAACAAACTTAATCAAAACAAAAAATCTTGAATATAAAAGTTTTCCTACAACTTGTTTCCTTTATAAAACGCAAGCTGGCTAAATGAGGCTTGAACATATTGAAGTACTACCGAGCTACATTAATCTGGCTTTATGATTTACTGCTTACTATGTACCCGGCCGCGTAACCGTTCTATCTCTGGGTCACAAACGAGAATTCAAAGACAAATTTTCAGAGCCTCACGCTTGTGGTGTGTGTGACATGGACGTCACAAAGGTATCTCATACCGAAATTAATGTACACATGGAACTGTTGTTGGTTCTGTGATTGATAATTGAATTAATGGTTAATGCCATCGGGTACCAATCGGCTCCCAAAGCAATTTGGTAAATCGGCGGAGTGCCGCCGCCACGCCGACCGCTCTACACCGATGAATGTTCTTGCACACTCATAAATTAGTTTGGCATGTGTTTTGGTTTGCGTCGAAATCAACGATAATATGTGTGGTCACTTCGATAAATAATATTCCATGAGCTTGTTCAACAACAGCGATTAACAACCAGCCTGGACGTTTTACATCTTTAAGTACATATTGTAAAATTATACAACGTGTAACGTTAAATGCGCAAAACCTCTCGTGGGATAACTCAGCCCATGTTACTGAACAATGTTTGTTGTAAGACTTTTCGAAATTCACAGAAAAAAAAAATATTTTTCATACTGATGGGCCCGATCAATTTCTCATTTTATATGAAAAACCAATTTTTTTTTTATGCGAATTTCCAAACGTCTTAGAACAAACATTGTTTAGTAACATGGGCTGAGTTATCCCACGAGAGGTTTTGCGCATTTAAGGTTACACGTTGTATATAATGTTAAGAGTTTTTACAGGACGCTCACCCTGATTTCACGGACTGATATAAAATCGACATAAATATGTTTGAGCAGTGAACAAAACTCTCTGTTGCAGGCGCCATGATCACGGATGAAGATCAGTTCATCCGTGATCATGGCGCTTGCAACAGTGCCGAAATATCGGAAACTCAAAACAAATAGTAAACATGGTAAATATCCCGTTTTAAATCTAAATAATAGTTGTTGTGATCATGCCAGTCTAAAAACTATATACATAAACGTGTTATGACGATTAACGGAACGGTGGCTCTTATGAAAAAAGTATTAGGGAAGACAATTTCTATGGATCTGATCACTACCAGTTTTTTTTAAAATAGGATATACAGGGTGAATTTCTCTGGGCGTGGATGGCTATATCCGAAACTATGAGGAATATCGAAAATGGTTGAAAGGAGTCTCGAGGCTGACTTTGACGAAAATTAAAACTGCATCATTGGATTTTTAGAAAAATCAATAATCCTGGCTAGGAATCGAACCCGCTGTTTTAGGAAAAAAAAAAATACACCCTGTAGTAATACACCATTCGATAGTGTCTTTTTAATAAGGATCAAATTCTGGGAAGTAATGACACATGACAACTAAAGGTGATGATCATGATACCGATTTTTTTTTTCCAGGTATCGAATTATTAAGGACCTCGATGAGGATTTTTTAGATTTCATTTATGATGGTGTTTTGAACAACCTTACTACCTTTCAGCTAGCAGAGCAAATTATTGTAACTTCACATCTATTTTTTGGTCTAAGAGTTGCGTAGTGCATTCAAGATTCGTATTCCATAACTGACTTTTTTTTGCCTTCGCAATGATATTTCCGTTGAGAAAGTTGACCGTACATATTTCCACACTTTACTGATACACGATATACTTATAGTTATATACGATGCTACGTGTGTATTGGGTCAAACAGGGGTTCAGGCGTGCATAGTTCAGGCAGATTTGACTTTGCGTATAGCCTGCGGGCATCGTTAGCTAGGATTGTATTATTATCTGAGGATCCTCTGGGTTTGTTGATGGATAGAAGACAGGATCTTGCACTAAAAGGAGTAGTGGCTGATGTTCAATTGTTTTGTTTTCCTCAATAAATTTATCTAGCCATTTCTCAGTCACCTTTATTCAACAGTCAATCATTAGACTGTATCGAAATGTTGATATTAATATGGATCTTACCGTGATTTCTAACAAACAATCTCGTGTGGAAAACAATATTACAAATATAATAATAATAAAAACATCATAGATAGATAAGACAAATAAATTGTGTAAAAGTAAATAACTTTTTTTTTGATAAATCACGGGATTTTTCTGCTCTTTAAAAGTAATTCCGGGATTTGGGGCATATCCACTTTATTCGCTGTATGAAATCATACACTGATTACCTATTGTATTTTATTAAAGTAAACTTGTACGTAGATAAATAATTGACATTGATACTACTGAATTATTACCATAGGTCGGAATTAGATAGAGTTATTTTTTACTTACTAATAACACCACTGATTTCATACAGCGAAAGAATAAAGTGGATAATATGCCCCAAATCCCGGAATTACTTTAAAAGAGCAGATAAATCTCGTGATTAATTAAATAAAAAATTATTTACTTTTAGACAATTTTTTTGTCTAACCAACCTATTTCTGATATTTTTATTATTATTATTTATTTGTAATACTGTTTTCTACACGAGATTATCTATTAGAAATTCCGGAAGGATCCATTATTAATATCAACATTTCGATGCAAGTACAAAAATAACTCTATTAGCCTAATTCTACTACCTCCTTCCGACCTTTAGTCAGTATTTAATATAGTCAAAGAGCTGTCATCAAAATATTCACTAACCCCCTTATTAATAAACGTGGACTAAAGTTACAACCAGGATAATCTTCGGATTAACCATACATTTTTTAAGGATTAACCTTGGCGTAACTTTAGTCCACGTTTGTTAATAGTAAACATTTCTGTATTTTAGTAAGATTTGTTTAGTTGTCGCTTAGTGTTGGTGAAAGCAGGCATATAATATACATATTTCAAGTTTTCCGTTTGTTTCTACCAGCACTCACATAATTCTAGGAAAAGGAAGCAAATTAATTACTGTAACATTTCTTACCTAGTTACTAGGCGAAAGGAAAATAATATTAGGCTCAGGACTTCAGATGGTCAAAACGTTTAATTAGGTTTTTATTTGTATTTAAACGGGACACTGGTGCTACACGTAATTATGCTCTGAAGGTAATTTAAATTACCTGCCTAGTTTAAATTTATTTTTGAATTTTTCGGACATAAAAGGTGGGATATCACTTGAATAGCTAAGTTGTTTAGATCCACTTATTAAAGACCTCGATAATTATAAAATGTTTTCTGCTCAATAAGACTCCCCAAGCGTCCATGACCCAAAAAGACAATACCGAGTGTCCCTCGTTTAATATCCCCAATATAATTATGTGGTATGTGGAACAGTTATGGGACCTTCATATTAATATTACCGTACAGTACGTGTAGCTATACGTACCTACTTGCTTATTTTTATGCGAGTCTCCTTAAACTTCTATTTAGGATCTACCCGACCACTTCAACTCTTTTCATATTGTTCGTTGAGGTAAAACCCATTGCCTTTTAAACAGACCAGCTTTATGATTTTACCTCGATATATAAAAAGTTACCAAGCTGGCAAAAAATACAACAGAAAAAAATAATAGCTGTTTTCACAAATAAAGTGTAAGTGTACTTCTACACGTTTATTCGACCGACCTTTCGGTTTTGTTGTGTTTACCGCTAAGTCCGGGGCTAAGCTTAACCACCTTAAGGCTAATACCGGGATTTCCTTATCCCGTCGGCCCGTGGTCAGTTTGGCTGACGCCTTAACATCAATTAGCACTGTGTCTTGGACTTTGCTATCTTAACTTAGCCAAAGCTTTGTTAAGATAAAAGGCTTTTTTATGTACTATAAGCTCAGCCGTGTCTGCAGAATTAGAAAATTAAATTATTTTGCATTATAAATTCGCATTTTAAAGAAAGGGCTTGCAGAAAATAAACTAGGTAAAGTGTTTTTTTACATCTAGATACTATAGAAGCACGCAGTAAAAATGACTGATGTTTATTTATTTAAGGGAACAAGATTTTATGCTGTCTTCATTAACAGAACAAAAGAACGAAAAAAAAAAATTTTTAGTCGCCATCTTTTGTGAATTTCGAGTTGGCGCGGGAAAAGTGGATGTTTTTAATATTTCACAGAAAAACCCGACCATCACTAAAATGATTTTGGTACTCTAATGACTTTTTATAAACAGGATCTTAATTACTGAAATGCTAGACTCTATCAATAAATTAGTTAGTGGATAGTTTGAAATAGTCAGTGAAGAATTCCTGACTGTGATTCAAGTGATTTATGATATAAAATCGAAGCGTCTTGACGCTATTACCTTCGTGGCTGTGACGCGTCATAGTCAGTAAATATCAGGCGGTATCTTAATTGACTTTTAGTTAATTACTCACGTAACTATTGACTGTTATAGTATCGACTCTAGAAATTGTTTATTGACGATTTTCCGTTACGTAGTGTTTTGTTGTAGTGCCTGATGGGTATCAGTCGAATATTGTCGTTGACAATGTGTCTTTTTCAATTCATATGTTCTGCAATTCACTGTCTGCAGGGGTCCGGGACTTAGGTCATTACCGTGACCCCGGAACAAAAAAGGCTATTGAAGGAAACCGTGGATTTTGGTCAGTACGAATCTGACAGTCCCTCCCGGCGGCCCTGCCCTGGATGGGAGGACTCATTTGATGATTTTACCACGTAAAAAAAAGCTTTGCTTTGCATAAGGTAATGAACAATGTTTAACTGTTAACCGACTTTAAAAAGGAGGAGGTTCTCAATTCTGTATTAAACATATTATTAAAAAAAATATTTTATTTGCAAATTCGAATCAATGGACTCTGTTAGACGTACCTATATGTTTGAAATTCTGTATCGAAACCTATGCATAAGCCGTTGAAGTTGAAATGCAAAAGTTAGTTTTGATTTTCAGTTGAGCGGGATAGCGTTAGGCGGATGGAACAACACAACAACATTTGAGTCGAAAACTATTTGTGCTGCCCTATTTGTACTAGTTAATTTATTTAAAAGTTAAAATAAACTAGACTTTACATGAATTGGTTAATAGACATGTTGACAGCGTCAATAAATTGCAAAATTAATCCGTCAGTACTCGTACTTGTAAGTCGTGGGTTCGAACCCCGCCAGGCGCATTACTTTATGTAATTTATTAATTCACCACTGCTTTCAAAAACGGTGAAGGAAAAGAAAATTCGAAGAAATGTGTGACATCCACCAACCCGCACTGGGCCCGCGTGGTGTTTTATGGCCCACTCCCTCTCATAGAGACAAAGCCTGTGTCCCAGCAGTGGGAACATTAATAGGCTGATGATGATGATGAATCTGTTAGTAAGAGCTATGAAAAATTTATAATGGATGTGTTTTTTTTCTTTTGTTGAATTAATGCATTTTAGTAAAATTTTACGCATAAAAATTTGAGAATCCCCGGCTCGTGACTTCAAAATCAGGCAAGTGAATAAAAAAAATCATATATATATCAAAATCGACGAAGATATATCACTTGGTAAAAGTGATATATCTTCGTCAATTTTGGTGTGCGTTACAAAAGAAAAAATACAGGTCAAATATTTTTTTGAAAATCTAAGTGACGGACTTTTTAGAGATGGCGTTACGTTACTAAAACGTTCAAACGAGGGAATTGAGAATTCAAATCTCAAATCAGGAAATCAGCTTGCGTGTGTGCGATAGCCTATTAGTAAGGCGTCTGGAGTACTTATTCAGAAGACGCGGGTTCGAGTCCCACTTGCAACTGAATTTTTCTTTCCTCAAAAACCATCTTTACTATGCGCGTCGCATGCGGTATTGCGTTTTAAAAATATTTTTTAAGATTTATTCTTTCAAATACCCTATTCATATTAAGATTTTATAATTGAATAACCTATGTTGGACAAATAAATGATTCTGATTCTGAAATCAGTCTACAAATTAAAAATGGTAAGAGGTCTTCGTGATATATGATTAGCGGTTTCCAAAAACTGATTGCAGACACACAAATAGCAGGGCTTCGAACTTATATTAAGTCAATATTGAACCTTTTTGGGCTTCTCGATGGCGTGCAGAAGGCCGTTAGCATGTATAATCGCTCTTGTACGTTTTAAATACTCCCCCCTTGCTCATTATTTAGCTCGTTTATTATTACTAACTACGTCCGTTTCCCTACACATAATGATGTTCACACTTAGTCAATTTTTATATAATTATTGGGCAGATGAGTTCCCGTACTGCCACGAACAAACGAAATGCAATTTCTGTGTAAACGCACGTATCGAAATAAAAAAAACTGTCAACTATCGAATTAGCATTTTGTGACACTTGCATGCGAAAGCCGTTTGTTTGCTACTGAATACAATGATTGGAAAAAGATAATTGCAAATGTATATTCATAACATTAGGAAAAAATATCTTCCACTAAAGCCACATATTTTTCATATCTCTGCTATTTAATTTCTGTTCAAAGATCAAGAAAGAGGTCAATAAACCACTACAATTTAATAAAAACCGGATCATACCGACGTCTTTTTATTTACAACTAACATTAATATCGTTCGCTTCCGGCGCAATCTACAGCAACATTATCGACACAAGTACTCATTATTAACATCCTGCGTCCATCAGAGGACCATTAATGAAAGTTTTATGCCATTCTGATTAACCACAGTGGTGTGGAAACGTTAATATTGACAAAACTATCCGTTATTGGCGTTCCAAATGTAATGGTTCGATTGTGACATTATTTTCAATATAAATTGCAATACAATTTCGTTTTATACGTGGGGTTTTAGTTGAATATTTTAGCAGATGAGTTTTTGGCTTGTATCCGGAGATTGAAAAACTTGTAGTTTATATTTAAAGGTTTAATGACGCTTGAGGCACATAACAGCTGTATTTCGGAATTTAAAAATTATATTGGAATCTTATACAAAGGTATTACTTATAATATAAACACATTTTATTTGGATGGTATTTAGAAGTAGGTAGGTACTTCAATTTATTCCCATTTCATTTACCTAATTTTGCCTGTGTTCCACCAAATATAGGTACTGAATGTGCACCAAAATATGTTGGTTCATTAAAATATGTCATAACGAGGTGTAATAAAAAAAAACCTACCTAAGCAGGGTCGACGAAGCCCCGCTTCGCGGGGCTTCTATTTCTGTGTACAAGGTTTAAAGGAACCTAACCAAACCGAACTTCGGGGTGTCCCTGAAATCTTGCTAAAGCGAGTTTTAGATTTGGTGCACATTCGGTATATTTGGTATACAAAAAGAATTATTGATGCGCATTTAAATTTTAGCCATTTTATTTATGTAACATACTTCTAACTCTACCTATTCCGATTTCCGATGCCAAGTCAGGAAATCCGATTCATGTTCCATGCAACATTTTCATGACACAGAAGGCTATTGGCACGTTCTATAAGGATAACCATTCACTGTATCGGTGTCCCTCAAGACTGCGCAAGTAAAATAAAAACAAAACAAGTGTTATCGCCTATCATCGGACGCAAGTCGTAAAAGTGACTGAGGGCAACGATAAGGAAGACAGGCGATGGATGGATAATTTATTATACCAGTGAAGCAATATACTGTAATGAAAACAAACATATATGAACCCAGTTTTCAGTACTACACCTAAATCCTTTGTCGCCGACGCCAATTATGCGAAACACAATAGCGATAACTGTAAAGTGAATATTACCTACTATTACAAGATTTATGGCACTTGTTTTTATTAGTTCTGAACTGTAATTTAGTTATATTGGAACTTGCTCATAGTCACAAATCGATGTACTGAAAATGGAGCTAATTGACACAAATGTAGGAGAAAGAAGTTTCAATCAAATAGAGAATTGAACCATAAAGCCACTGAATGCCTTATGCCAGGGGAATGTGTGAAACTGTGTGAAAATATTATCGTGTGAACTGATAAGTGTTGCATTGTGTGTAACCTAACAAGATGACATTCTAGATTAAATTAAAGAAGATAATTAACGACTTCTTACATGCCAATACCGGTTCCTAATAATATTTATTGCACTTTACTAAGTGCTGACCGACACCCGTATTCAGAAACCTAACATAAACCACTACGAAAGCAGATTAGGTCGTTTATAGATAATCGGGCGTGTCAGGCAGAAATACATTAAACCGCCATAAGGGATCCATTTTCACGTTATTGACACGGAACCCTATAAAACGTGCGCGGTTAAGGCTTGAGATCTGTGAAGCCAAGCCACAAAGAGAGAGCAATCCTTTCTTAATGGAACGTTAAAAACACGAGGCTACGATTGTCACGGCGAGTTTTTGCCTCCCTGTTCAGTCACGCAGCGGTCACACTATATACTACCTCTGATATAAAAACCAATGTCTCTTCCCCTCTTCCTTTATAAATTCTGAAGCGACAAATTCCCAGTTTTTATTTTGTTTCGGATCACTTCCCTAGACTTGTTTTTAACCGATCGATCGAGGGCTTCAATCTGATACGCACTGACTTATGATTGATGAAGCATCTTTAAACGGAATGTTATAAACATGAGCTTTTATCAATTTAAATTTTATGTAAAATGATCATTGCTCGACTATCAACGGGGTTGAAATAATGATACAGTTGTTCTCATTCATTATTTATGCTGTAAACAATATTGTATCACCTCTAATAGTTTTTTAAACTGAGTAATATTGAACCTGGTACAATTTAAAAAATTAAATTACCACAATATGAAAACAAAACCAGCCCAGTTTTATATAATTATTAGATGTTTTCCACGGCGGTGTAGCCAGATCTTTTTGTACTTGTGTTACTTGAAATTAGATATCTATGCAGAGAAAGGCAACATGTGGATTCGGTCTGTTGGCGTTTGCGTTCTTAGAGTAGTGGAAGATTAAGTAGGTACTGACCGTGACAAGTGACTGCATCTGATCCCGACGAGTTCATTACTGTGGCACCGAAGTCAATCAAATAGTGTGGACAAACTTCGTTTGAATACTGTTTGGTAATGGCGAGCCAATATTTGATTGATTTGGTATTTGGAGCAGTGGTGGCCCAGTGGTATCGGTCCCGACTTACGAATCGTAGGTCGTGGGTTCGATCCCCGCCAGGCGCATTACTTTGTGTAATCTATTTCATCACCACTGCTCTCAAAACGGTGAAGGAAAACATCGTGAGGAAACCGGCATGTCCTAGAACCAAAAATTCGAAGACATGTGACATCTACCAACCCGCAATGGGCCCGCGTGGTGGATTATGGCCCACTCCCTCGCACAGAGAGGTAGCCTGTGTTCCAGCAGTGGGAACATTATAGGCTGATGATGATGATGATGATGAGCCAATATTTTACCTCGTCTAGATAAAACGGATATTGTAATAAATTGGTTTTCATTTGATGAAAATCAAAGTAATGAAAATAAGATCTTTAAATCATGAATGTTCTACTTACAGCGTTCGACAAAACGGAAATTTTTATGCTGGCGCCGGATTATCAACGACACTCTACTCATGTGTCTGTATCTTGTTGCAACTAGGAAACCCTGCTCCAAATATATTGATTTTATAACAAAAACGAGGGGATGGTTGCACGCGGGGTGAATGCCCCTGTCATTGCAGATTCACCCCGCCATATTGGTTGGGGTTCCCGCGTCACTAATGGAGTAGCGACGGCTAAAATATGAGCCTGTACTCCACTCTCCATACGTTGAAAAACATGCGGACTCAGACAAATCATTTTTGGAATTAATTCAATTACACATTTTGGCAGATGGTACCCGCAACGGTTTATTTGATTTTACCATTAACTTGTGTGGATTTTGTACGAGAATGAAACGTACTTGCGTACATTTTCTGTCACTATTATAATTTTAGCGTAGTTTTTTTTACGAAAGTTGATCAGAAAGAATTAGTCTAAATCCTGTAATTTCTATTAATTTGAACAAAGAATTTTGAGAGTAAAATTTGAAAATTTGCCAAAGAAACATTAAAAAATAATGTGGCCATCCATATGACTTAACTTATAGAAGCTTTTTTCCTTTGTAGATTTTAACTCGAATCCGGTTTGATTGAGCTTTGCAATTCATGGAGTTGATTTGAATATCAACCAATTTAATATTGACCGTTTAAATGTAAACTCAGTTAGTGTTACTGGATGTGAAATAAAAGTTTATTAAATTCGTACATCAGAATACATAAAACCGGGTCTAGACCGGTGTAACGCGTAATGTAATCCACCGCGTAATGTAACGCGAATTGTAAGTGTGGACGACACACGAGCGTTGCATAAGTAGTGCTCTCGTAGTGCCGTCCCACCTAGAATTCGCGTTACATTACACGATGGATTACATTACACGTTACGTTACACCAGTCTGCACCCAGCATTACATAAAATAGTATTTTAGTGTCTTGTAGGAGGGGAACCAACCTAAGTTGATATTTAGTAAGAGTTCGTCGTCGTCGTCACCAAAACTTCTGCGATAAACGCGTTCCAGGCTAAGACTCAAATAATACATAAAATCCACTTCGGTACAAGAAGTATAATGTTGTTTGAGGGACTTTTATCTCTTCCAGTACACAGTACTTAGCCATCAATGTGCCTATAACGACACTTGGCACAATGTGTAGTCAGTCTTATATTTTTATTCGTGTAGGCTTCAGTAATATTACCACAGAGTCAACACTTGGGCTAAAAAGTAACCCATTTAGGTGCAGATTCAGGTTTTAAACTATAATATGTATACTTTTCATACGTATCCGTTTCATCACCCCTAATGTTTTCGTGAAATAACAAAATCATGTATCTTTACAAAGTTTCGCATTGCTATAAAAGACCTTATAAAAAAGTGAGAGACAAAATCTCTAAGTAGTCAATGTAGCTATGAACTAACATGAAAACATAAAACCTGGTTCTTCTGTGCCTGAAACACGATCAGGATTACCACAATATGAGCAGGGGTCAACAAAACTAGAGACACCTCTATTTTTGCTGTTCAAATATTGCAGGGAATTGTTTCAGACGTTCCATGGCGTTTTTATCTAGCCTTTAGAATAATAAAACGCTGATTAGGCGAAGGAACTTGTACCTTATTTGAATAGAACTTTGAAGATATTAACAATGTAAGTATGATATGGAATCTATGTTATCTATGTAAGTATGCATCGTGTTACTCGTATTTAGTCCAACTCTAGGATTTTTTCCTGTGTCGTTGGTGCATTTACAAACATTTAAACTCACATGCACAAACACCCAGACTTTTTTTTATCTTGGTAAAATCATTAAATGAGTCCTCCCACCCAGGGCAGGGCGGGAGGGACTACCAGACTCGTACTGACTAAAGTCCACGGTGTCCTTCAATAGCCCTTTACGTTCCGGGGTCACGGTAATTTGTGAGTCTTGCGAACCCGGCAGGCTAAGCACCCAGACTAGGAACACTACTTTTAGATCATTAAAAAATATTTTATCCGTGCGAGAAATGAATTAATGAACCATTGGAATCTTTGGGTTTGATCGCCATGTTGGATCAATTCCCGATTTCACCATGATTGGACCTGTAGCATTTTCAACTCATTTTCGTTCAAGTGCAAAGGATTTTCAGTTTATATTGACTATAATGACGTTAGTTTGATAGCACTTTCTACTATAATGTTACTTGAAAAAAATAAACGTGTCGAACCTCCTCCTTTTTTTAGTAAGTTAAAAATAACAGGCAAAATGTGGGTGTTGTATACTACACCCACAATTACTCACCAATATATTGAATTACCAATAATCTAATGAAGTGTGAATTTAATTTACTAAGAATTTTTAACGATGACGTGGGTATGACGTTCTGACAAACCTGTCATCATCTGCCTAGCCTTTTCCTAATTAAATTGAGGTCGGCTTCCAGTCGAACCAGATGCAGCTGAATATCAGTATTTTTACTCGTACATGGAGCGACTGCCTATCGGACCTCCACAACCCAGTAACAGGGTAATACGATACCCCATGGTAAGACTGGTTGTCAGACTTTCGAGCTTCTGACAGTAAGTTATTAACGACTGTCAAAGATCTAAAAATGACAGCCGGGACCAACGGCTTTACGTGTTTTACAAACTCGCTATACAGACGGTCACCCATCCACAGACCAACCTCGACATGCGAGTGCGAGGTCGTGGGTTCGAACCCAGCCAGGCGCATTACTTTGTGTAATTTATTTCATCACCACTGTGAAGTGGTGTGTTATTTCAAAACGGTGAAGGAAATCATCGTGAGGAAACCGGCATGTCCTAGGACCAAAATTCGAAGACATGTGACATCCATCAACCCGCACTGGGCCCGCGTGGTGGATTATGGCCCACCCCTCTCACAGAGAGGAAGCCTGTGTCCCAGCAGTGGGAACATTTAGAGGTGATAAAAAAAAAACATTCAGACAAACCTTTATTCAATCAAAATCCCAATTTTATTGGTAGTCCTCGCCAGGGCTAACACTGCTGGACAGGACCACCATCCTGTCACCCAAATAGTTATTAATGTGTTCCGTCAGTGTGCAGGAATTTAAGTTCCGTATAGGTGAGCTCGCTCCATCTTAGACAAGAGCGAACTGAGCGAACGCAAAAAGGCCCTTTTTTTCTGTTTCACTCAAGCAATTGCTTTTTATTTTCTTACATCATTAACAAATGAGTATTGAGCCCTTTTTTTACGTGGTAAGATCATCAAATGAGTCCTCCCACCCATGGCAGGACGGGAGGGACTGTCAGTCTTGTACTGACTAAAATATACGGTGTACTTCAATAGCCCTTTACGTTCTGTTCTGGGACCCCGGTTACCCGAAAGTCCCGAGACTCCGGACTCTTGAGCTCTGGGTGGAGCGCTGTACACACGGCTACACAAGCTATGCAAAACAAGAATAGCTGACCGTTGAATGTGCGGAAAGGAAACACGAAGCGAGACCACGATAATATGGTTTTGTATACTACCTCGATGTGGGGCCGTGTGTTCCTATGTCGTTAAAGTTTGTTGAACCAAACTATTTCTTACATACTGTTCTATCGTACTAAACTTACTGCTATTAGATTCACGCAGATTCTTTATATCCCAGATTAACACATCAGAAGGCTAATTCACGTAATTTTATGACGCGCCGATGAAGTAGTAGTGCAATTGCAGTTACGTTCACGTTCGAGTGATAAACGGTATGCAATCTTTGAACTGCGCGTAAGCTGCGAGTGAACTGCACGTCAACTGTACGAGAACCAAACCAGGAGAGAAAAATTATTGCCCACTGAATAATCAAATGGAATCGATTACATTTTTTAATGAATATGACATTAAAACTGCACGTTGATCGAATTGAAACTTTATACTGTCATTTTGAAACGTCAAACGAATAGTAGAATACCGATCATGTTGCGATCCAAAGATCCAAAACACGCACGCGTGAGTCGTGACGCGAACTTGACGCGAGCAACGCGAGCGTGTCTGACAGCGACAGAGAATACGAAAAGCGTTGTTTTGATCGAAACTTAACTGCAACTGCACTTCTTTAGTTACGTGAATTGCCCTACAGAAACCTTCTGTCCTGGTCTATTCACTATTGTGGGATAATTTTCGACTACCATACACAAAAAAAAAAACTACGAATATAAATTTAAATTATGTCTACAATCTCAGAACGTAGCATATTCTAAATATTTTGTACATGAACGTTGGCGATGGATGAAAATATCTATACATATAAACCACCCCTTTGTTGCATCCTGTGTAAAATATAACCCAGAAAGCAGGTACACGCTACATTGTGTGCAAGTACTAAGCATAAAAACCAAGCCTGAATAGTGCATCATATTTTGCGGATCGCCTCAATATAATGCGAAGTATCGCGCTACGTAGAAATGGAGATTTAAGCTTTTGTGAATCGTGTATTCAACAAGATTTTAACGAGAAACAGTATCGCATTACCGCTTGTAGTGTGAGTAGCTGTTACATCTTTGTGCAGTTATCATTGAGCTTCTTAGCATAATTACACCATTTTCCTGGCCTCACCACTTTTGACTATTTGCGAGTTGAGATAACGTTGATCTGACGTAATATCAACTATAAACTGGCCAATACTGATTGTAATATAGATACGTAACGTCATAAACGTGCGACTGCTGATCGTGAGGTCCTGGGTTCGATGCCTACGTCGAGCAACGTGTTATTGAGTTTTTTCATTAGAAGTTCTCGAGTAACAACCACGGACTCGGCATCTAGTGCCCGTTTAATTAAGAAGGTTGCTCTACATGGATCCTAAACATAACTGGTAAAATCTTCAGGGATTACAGGCGTGTGGTATGTGTAGTAAGAAATGTACCTATATGTATAGCACAGCAGGTGAAGTTCCTAAAAAACTAACAGAACGTGCTGCCGGGAGTTATCAAAAGGCCTGTTGACTGCCGAGCGGTCAGATAGTAAACAAGCAGGATGGGAGGGAAGGGAGGGATGTACAGTAGACACACAGCTTATATTTGCGAATAAAACTAAAATCCCACTCTCGTAAAAAGAGAAAAAATACTAGCTATGTACTTCCAACGTCAGCGTAACTAATCGGTAAAATATTTTGAAGTGGGCCACGTGATGCCTGTGAAAGTTGGGCCTTAGATTTGCTCTCAAACTTTCCTCTCCAATTTGAACATTTTTATAAGAGAAATGTGATCGCCCCAACCAGTTACAACTGTTACAATTGGAAATGTATGTAGGTAAAGTCTAAAAGTTAATAGAGGCCGTCTGATTTGTACGTGGGGTGGCTGGGCGACCGTTACCACGCACGTTTCTGGCACCCTAGCAACACTCCCCTCACGGCCTCGCACTTCCTTATACGAGTACCCGGCTGCCTCGGTACCCCGCCGGGTACTTCGGCACTTGCGATAACTTTGATAGCTGACGGTCGGGAATTGGACACCGACTGATTGTGTTTACTACCTACAGCACGTTACGTAAGCGGTGCTCGTCCGTCTGTCCTTCCTGTAGGTATGACTGTACCGGCGCCAGACTAAATATCGATCGAGTGTCGTACTTAAAAAAACATGGAGGTGAGCAGCTGACGAACAACAACAATACAAACGTTCATTCTAAAGGCTCTATCGTCACACCCATAGAAAGTGTGTTTCAAATAGTAAAAAATGAAGTAAACAAACCCTTTCATTACATCGTGTTTATATAAATAAAAGTCCGTACCTACACATGTTGCGATCAAATCGTAAAAAATAGCATCAAACCGTTTCCATTTTAGAATTGAACAGCCTTCGGTCCTAATCGCAACTAAAGGACGCGTCAATAGCACGGGGCTATGTTTAGAAAATCATTCTAAGATTAAATTCGGATCCCTTCGACCACAAATCAGTAACGAGTCCGTATTTATTAGGGTAGAAATAAAATATAGCATCAACTTTTCATGTAACATGCTCAAATGGGAGGTTTGGTTACAAAGTTTGTTCGAGGAAAACGTCTCAGTTCCACCTAATAAAATAGTAAATGTATTTGTTATAAAAATTGACAACATTAAAATTTGATATAAAATAAGATCGGAGGTGCCAGGGGCTATGAATTCTGACAAATATGGCTACATCGATTTAACGTTTGCGTATGACATGTTGATATTCATTAGAAAAGTTTGGATATTTGGTCGGTATATAAAATATATCTATCTAGGTAAGAACTTTTGGTATTAAAATACGTATCTAGTGCGTTGCTGTTATAGTTTTGCTATTGACGACAGGACCGTGTGCCGTATTTGGAACTAAACAATTACTGGCACGAACTTCTGACGACCGGTTTCGTAGCATATTATCAATTTGATAATAGGTTAGCAGAATTTGTAGAATTCAAGTATTTTTTTTTTGATTCAAGCACTTATCGAATTTAAGGAAAATTGCTATTCTCTTAAACTAACTAGGTAGGTACCGATGACGTTTTTGAATCCCTGATTGATTAATAACGCCGGATCTCAGATTTCCAGTAAATTCTTATAATTCGCGTCAGTAAGTTCAATTTCAATATTATGAGTAAGTATTGTTTTGTATTTATACAACACAAATTCTTCTTTATTTGTAGGTCACAACATAGGTTCACATCGTTAATGGTGATGCGTATTCAGGTCTAAGGACCTTATATAATAGCTAGGTAGTACCAACATTAATGTTACGTTATGTTTAATTTATCAGAAATCTAACTGTCTACGAGTACAATCATCATCGTCATTATCTACCTATATACAATTAGTGAACAAAATATAAACAGCGGTCCATTTATCAGAAACCAGTATTTTCTACAATTTTATATGTTATTATACCTACTTACGAAACAACTTCAAGATGATATGGTAAAACAACCTCAACGAGCACACATACTGAACAAACACAGCGCTATAAATTGAGTTCGACTGCAAAAAATGGCAAAGGAAATGATCCTACTTATCTTCCGAATGGTCTTTTAAGTATCCACATTCGTTTTACATAAAGACGAATTTAGCAGAATAAGTAGGATATGGGTACAGAGGGATAAAAGTACAAGTCGAGTGCAGGCGTTCAGTGAAACGTTTCATATGTAAATGGTCCCGTAATCTGTAGGAGGCTCCCGGCGAACACACATCTATCGCCGGATCGGACTCAACTGCGAAACTTTTCGTCTCTGATATGTATTCTCCAGTAAACAATATACTGAAAAGTTTGTCACAGTTTTACGTAAGAAGAACTAGCGGCGATACATTTCCAAGTATTCGGCTGTGAAGCGAAGGGTTCTCATGTATTCTTTACATATTTTTTTCATTTAAAAAATATCGCTTTCACTGTAAACCTTGATGTAGAAACGGTGTAACTGAGATAATCATTTTACTCCTTATTCTGTTCTGCCGTTCCTTTATTGTTCTCAACGGAATTCAAAATATTTTCTAGGAAGCGTTTTTCGTCCTTTATTAGGAAGTTGATTGTTATGGTTTGAAAAAGATAGTACCTAGTAAGAAATGAACATTAAGAAGTTTCCTGATTCATGTGCAGAATTTTTATGAAAAATTTTCATGACTCTTTATTATTAATCGGAACTTTTGTGCTGTAGAGACATAAATAATTTGCTTACTTATAGCTTGCTAAACGGTATATATAGGCCTTTGATGATAACGTAAAACCTGTTTAGTTCAAAACATGTGTTTCTTGAAAAAAAAAAGTGATTTATTCAAATGTGATGTGTATATTCACATCTTAGTTCTTTACATAATTTTGTATTGTCTATGACTCATTTGTGTGCGTTTGCACATCATTTGAAGTTATGTCCTAGCTGTTGAAGGCGGGATATCTTGACTCACCCAGATGCCGTTTTATTGAGTAAGCCTACCAAATCTTATTAGTCACATATGTTTCATAACTCTTGAATTACATTTCACCAGATCTTAGTCATAAGGATTTTGCTGCTACTGGCCTATTGAGTATGTTTTGTCATGATCCGTTTTACTGATGACGATGAAACCTTTAAGCCAATTTTCTGTTAAAAGCTTTCGTATGGTGCACTTTCATTATGCTCTTCGTTGACTCGCATATCCATATTTCCCCGAAAAACCCCGAGCAGAAAGCGAACAAGTAAGAACATTATAGTTCTTTTAATAGTAAATACATATAGTAACGCAAAATGTTAAATCAGTTTGGAAAAGTGCAATTCACAATACAATAAATTATCATGAGTAATTTTCCTGTACGCACGACGACAATTTATTGGATACCAATCATTTTGTTCATTTCGTCCCCGGGGTGTCCATAAATTTCAGAAATATCTTAACTCAAAACATATCAATTCAATTCAAAGGATAGAACATGATTTATAAGAGCTATTTTTTTTTAAATGAAGAAGATCTACATTAGATTTTCATTGGTCTTAGTTTAAAATAAATTTTTAAGCAGTGAATATTTCTTACTTTATTTAAATTTAATATATCTCGTAAATCGCGCGTTTAAATATATAAATATTTATGTTTTATTGGCCTTGTCCCTATGTAAATGTGTATCAAGTTTATTAAATATTAAACACACTTTTTAATTTTTTACAAGTGAGTATTTGGCATAAAGCACGTAAGATATCATTAATACTTTCTAAGTATTTCATAAATAAAATACATCATAAATTTACGTCAATGAATGTTGCTGCCTATGTCACTTTAAACCTTAGAATAGATTAATTATTAGAGCTAAAAACCGTTTTGGACAAAATATCAATGGAATTATAACAGGCTATGATTCCAAATCGGTTTCGCCTAAAAGGTTTATCTTGTTTTGTAAATATTATGATTAATGTCCAAGATACTGTGTTTTACCTCATTCTAAGAATAGTCACCATTTTGTGGTTTTGCGTTAAGTTTTTGTTCAGGAAATTCGTTCAAGCTTTTATCGGACTCGGGTTTTTGTGGGCAAACCGTCATTGCAGCATGACAATACCAGAGTTTCTTGCCGGTCCGGTTAATGGGAAGGCACTTGAAAATGTCAAAAACACGATTCAAATCTATTGCGTAATGTTTGGATCCTTTACCAACATTTATAGATAAACGAGCGACAGGGATTTCAAAGAGGAAACCCAAGATAATATAATAATATGTCGCTTTTCTAGGACAAAATCAAAACAACGTTAATCAAACATGTGATTTTATGACGGTGCAGCACATTTCCATGATACGAGCTGACAAGACGATTACGTCCGGATGAGAGTGTGCACGTAAACCGGTGACTCGTGTGTCATGCAAGACTGTGCACACAATGTTCTATGCAGGTAAATCAATCGTGTGTTCGGTGGCTTCCCACGGCGCGCACTCAGAGGGCTCTCAAGACGATCGCGCCTTCCATTCAACGCCTTTTTGTACTGCACGCCATTTCCTCTCGGGGAAAAAATGCCGAGCTACACTGAGATGGACTTTAGTGGTTCTTGTGATATTTTCGTCATACCACTTCGGAGATTAGATTTTGAAGAGCTGTTCCGCGGCCTCTATATCTGTAACAAAAATAACAAACACAACTAGTATTTTTCTAATTTAAATAAAAATGAGGTGATTTCCTTTAAAAGAGTGGCCATAAACTAGCGCACTTATTAGTACTAATTAACTGGAGCGTTGCCTTAAACTGGCACTTACATTTTGCACTAAATCAACTCAGTGCACAGTGATTATAAGTATGCACCGTTGCGTTCTTTGAACCTAATTTGCTGTACGTAGCGGTATGTACTGATATTACTTACCGTCTGGCATATCGTTGATATCATTAGGAGCTTTGTTCGCCCGGAAAAGAAAGTGGTACAATAAGCACTCTAGAACTAACTAGTTACGTTAGGCGTTCCATAATAGAGCCTTCTACTATACCGCTATAATGAATGTAACAATAATTACCGCATAATTGGAAACTTAGACGAATCCCAAGATAAAGCAGGAAATACTTAAGACTTTATCGTCGCAGCTTCCTCTCTTGTACTGTTTTTCAACCGTGCGAGCGAAGGTATAATATAAAAAAATAAAAGTAGCCATCATGTACTCTCCGATCGATAAAGAAAGAAATCGATGTTTATAGCTGTTGGCAGACGCACCGAGTAAATCGCATCGACATAGTTTTTGCTCCATTAGATAGGTGTGCAGTCAGTGAGTATAAGGCAGGTGTTGTTTTATCAGCGGACGGGAACGTTGCCCTCACTTCCGCCCTTATCTGAGTTGACTTACCTTTGCCTGAGAACCCACGGCGACAAGTCAGCTGTGATCTTTTCATTCATAACGTGTATTGCAGTTATCGATATATTACTCGGCTGTATCTAGCACAGATAAACAGAGACAAATATTTGTTCCGCTATATAGTTCCGTGTTTATAAATATGTATAACATATACATAATAATTTTGAGTTTTGACACAAAACAGTTAAATGTGTGTGAGTATTGGAGTTGGCCATGTAATTGTGACGTACTCGTATATTAGGACAAGCGTGATAATCACAGCACACCTTGACAGCTGAAATAAATAGCATTGACATAATAATATAATAATCATAATTATGTACAATGAGGGATTTAGTAAAATATAAAAACATACATTTCGACACAACCGATTTGAATACAACGAAACCGATTTGAAAAACATGTAAATTGTAAGTATTGTTTAGGTAAGTGGAGCTCCAATAAATCAATATCCGTAATATAAAATTAGCCTATGATCCTAACTTGATAAGTTTCTTTCGAAAAGTTTGAGGCGAATCCTTACATTTACCGATTAACTTACTTTCAAACAATTGTGTAATATTGAAAGCAGAAATCTTAAGCCTACTAAATTACTTGAGTACCTAACAATTTTTTGCGAAAAATGATTTTTAGTTTCAGTTAAATAGGTAAGTAATAATTTTACCTATTACAAAGAAAAGATTCAAGTTAAAGACCCACTTTATCCTTTACCAGCTGAGCTGTGCTAGCGATAAAACTCCAGATGAAACGTGTGAGGGAACGTAACATACGAGCAGGTATTGGCTATCAAGAGAGTGGGTAAGTGAAATAAAATGTTAGTGGATTGGAATCTCGCCGCAGGTTAGGTCGCGAGGAGTCAGCACTCGCAAGCGGTCTATTGATGTTCCCGCGCCGGGAAACCATCTCAATGAGCCTACACACCTATTTTACATACATACTGCCTTCGTAATGGTCGCGTAGACGAGCTAGGCGTGAACGGATTCCAGATAAAATACCTATTTCCCTGAAAATATACGAATCCCTTAATCTGCATCGCGTAAGTGAGCACATTTAACTCTTTGTACTTTAAAAACTACAGTTGCTACACTTTATATGCATGAAGGACGCCGGCCGGCAATAACTTGAATCGATGAAAAAATGTTTATTGAATAAAGCCTAAGTAGGTGCTCAAGAGGAAAGAGGCAGAAAAAAAAAACATGATGTATTTGTAGGTTATGGATTAAAACTGGCCCATAAATATAATGTACAATACAGGTACGTAGTGAACTAGGCAGGCAATATTTACAAAGTTAAACGAATCAACCCGATTGCGGCGGTAACGTACGCGCGATGAAAACGTTGAATATTTTAGTGAACAAAGAATTTAGTTAAATATTTGCTTTCCCAAATGCTCAAATTAGATAAAATAAAACGCGAGGAACGGAAGTCAACTTTGCATGATAAATGTTTCGTAGCCATAATTTTTATATCTTGTGAAGGGTACTTATTGGTTTTTGCGCTGCTTTGAGAACGAACGAGAAATCCGGAGCCATTTGTTAGAGTCATGTTAGTGAAAAGGGTTGTCTGAATGTTTTAGAAGAAGCCTAACAATCTGTCTGTGCTTGTTGTTGGTCTATTGCTTCAACAGATAATTTATTTCTTAACTATAGCTTTTATTTAAGTAATAAAATACGTCAGCTTTTAGTGTTGATGACATTTTGCATGCAATAAAGAGCTGGACTGGGCCGTGGGCGACGAGATTTGCGTGAGTATTTGTTGCAACAAAGCGAATTTTGCCAAAAGATTGGGAGTTCCGTTTAAAACTTGCTCAGTAATACCGCTACATAGATGCATAAAAGGTTTCTTAGGTTTCTTTAATCTATAACTTGGTATGTAGGCCCCCTGTGCAGAGCCTGTATGGCAGAGGACGAGACAGCAGCCCATGTGCTCCTACACTGCCCTGAGATTGCTTTATACAGGGCAAAGTACTTCGGTAACCCAGGTACTCTCCGCGAGATCGTCGGCAACACGAAGGCGCTGCTTTTTTCGCGACTTTCCTCGGCGAGCTGGGGTGGATCGAATGATTTCTTTCCCACCCCCCACGCAAAATACGCGCATATGACGTGGAGTTGCGGATACCAGCCCGTTATACAATACAACTTAGGTATGTGGAGGTCATAACGTGTTGTTAAATAATGTCAAAAAAAAGGAAGGCTCCAAAGACTATTTGTCCTACTTTTTGTATTACGCTTACATGATTAAATACTTCATTTAATTTGGCTATATAGAACGTATTTACATAAAACCAATTTTGGCATGAAAGTTGTTGGTAAAAAGTATATAACCGCAGTATGTAGCGACAGTACGCCAACACGTCGGCTATCTACTGGCACATCAGTAAACCTTTCTCTCAGAGCTTTACGATTTGTGGGATGATAAAACGAGCAGTTGGTACATTGCGATCCTTTCCCTTTATTTGCAGGAAGACGCAGATTTTCATGTTATAAATAAGGATTTATTAATAGTTAAAGCTTAAGCGTCTATAAATAAGCATAGTTCAAAGTAAGATTGTTTCGATCTCGCATTCATCATTTTTTGTAAACCATAAATAAATATTTGTACACTTCATAAGGCAAAACATGTCATTGCGAAAAATATTGATCATCCTGCATACCTATTTTGTATGTGAACTCATGTATGGACAAATTAATACCTCAAACTGTCTCAGGTCATATCGTAACAAACGTGCAAACGTCCGCAGGTACAGGCAGTACGTGGAAATAATAATTGAAAGATCCGCTGATATGCAATAGTTGCAGTTCGTATGATAAAAGACAAATTACGCAGACTCCATCAGTTGCTTCGACAGTTTAATCCGCTATCATCATCATTAACTAGCGGCTAGATATCTCCCGTTATACATAAGTCTCCCACATTTTTCTATAAGAATGTATCAAAAACCAATCACCAATTAAAATCCTTTAATGTTCAATCAGTTCACAGTACATTAAATCGTAGCCCACATGAAGACTAATGGGTAACACAAACGAGTCATTACAACGAAATGTTAACCCTTTGTGCCTTGTATCGTATGTTAAGATGGCAAAGGAAACCCGGTGAACAGGAAATATGGTGCTCGGCCTATAAAGAAGACTTCAATGACCCTGAATGAAAGCATTTCTAATTTATCGAACAACAAAAGCAATTTTGCAACAGTTGTAGCATCGTGTGACGGCGGGCATGTCTCGCGGACCCGCGCTCGCCCCCGCGCCCGCTCCCGCTGCCGCGTCCGCTCGCGTGTTCGTGTAGATGTCTAATCTTGAACCAACTTAGCCACAAAACTAAGTTTAACCTACTTCGCGGTGTAACAGCCTTTTGAACATTCCTGATAAAAATGTTTGTTAAAATACTTAATTTGATTTTAATTGTAAACTTCCTTGTAGGTGTTACCGTTTTTGTTCACCTTTACCAAAGTGAAACATTTGAAACTTGAACTTTGATAATAATTTTATACGAAAGAAGTTTATCTATTAAAGGACAGCACAATTTGGGAACTACTAAACCCACTTGTAATTATTAATTCAGTAATGTTGTTAGCCAGCCATTAGGCAGGTACTTATGTGAAACTCACTGAAATCTGGGTTTCGTGTTTGTTAACTGAATATAACAAAATGTTACGTTAAATTGATATTTTATTATTATTATATTGGTATAGGTAACTGTTGTTTGTTTCGCATTATGGCTCGCAAAAGTTGTCGCGACTATTTGATATTTCGTCATGAGTGAGCGGATTTAATGGCTTACGTGTCACGTAGATTTATGTAGTGATATTTAAATGTTGAGCCCGATCGCTCAATATGGTGGAATCGTAAAGGAAACGTAGTCAAATCGACACCGGTACGGGTGTACAGCGCTTGCCGGGATTCTCACGATTTATGAGGCAATATGTTTAACGTCTACTACGGGAACCCTCTCCGAACATAACGGGGCTGTTACGTAAACAGATTGCTCGCGAGTGGTGGCCCGACGCTCCAGATATCGGCCTACGAGCGAGTCCTACACTTACAACTTTTGTACCAAATCGACGACGACATTTCGCTCTTTGAAAAGCTTCCTGCATACTAGTAGCTAGCTATATCGACAACAATATCAGAAAACTGCGCATTGTAGAGATGTTCTTTCTGTCAAATTTGACCTGCGACATTTATGGCTTGTTATTGGAGAAATCTAGCTGCGTTGTAAATAGACACCTCGGCAACTATTTACGATTTATGTTCGACTTATATATCCCTTCTTCATACTTAGACAACCATGTTTTCTTTTATATAAATGACACAATCCGATGGAAAATATTTATTTTACGGATCGGATTTTCTTCTGTTGTTAGGAAAACTCTGTTTCCACGGGTGAACCGAGGAAGGCTGTTGATTGATTCATGAGTTTATATCGCTATAATTTATTCTACCAGGCACCAGGGGAAAAATGGTCGTGAAAATTGTTCAGCAATAAAAACGTAAGAAACAGAATAATTTTATTGGCCGCGTGTACGTTCCATTCCCCTTGACATTTGGATCTAAAGTCGTCAGTGTAAGTCGCCTTTTACGAGTATTAGTATAAAGTGATTTTTTAAATTTCATTTTTATTGTTTACGATCAACGTTAAAAAATAAGAAAAGAATATTTAGCCTCTGTATGACATTCTTGTTCATGATGCTATAAAAGTAACATTAATATTATGACGCAATCCGCTATGCTTTGTAAAAGTGTAAGTACTAGTACTATACGTTGTTTTTTTCATTTTCTGAAAGGTTCTGTTAAACGTTTTCTGTAATAATTTTACTTTAGCAGCTGCGATAACTTAGATTTTATCTGTAAAGATTTCATAAAGCAACATTTTACTCAATTTAAAAAAAAAAAGGTGAGTTTCCCAACATTTATTTAAACAAAATAATTATGTGTTAAGGGGCTAAGTCAGTACTTATACGGTTTTTATATTTTACTTTCTGTCGTACATGACTGGACTACAGATCTTACAACTTGGAATACAGTTATTAACTATATGATCTAAATTCTCACAAAGTTGAAAACACGATTCAATTAAATTTTCTCGATACAAAAAAAATGCAAAGTTCAGTCTATGTTTTTTATTTTTTGGACTTTAAGACGTAACTACTATGAGTTATTGAAAGGATGTTGTTTTAAATTGTAGAAAATACTAGTATCTAAATTCTTTAAAGACAGTTTTTCAATTAATAACAATTTTAATTCATAAAAAGGCGTCAATATGTTTGGGCACATACGCCATTTTATTCTGAGCACACATTCACTATCGTCCTCTCATCTTTTGCCTTTTAAAAGTAGTGTCATCACTTTCGTTCCTTGACACATCAGTCAGCCAGCGTGGCTCTTACAGGCTAGACCTGTGACACTTTTTTTCAGATCGCGGCTGTCAGATTTTCGTAATAGTAAAATTGGAAATGTATAAAAAGATCGAGAAAATAAAAACGAATGATACGTAGGCTTATAGATTATTCAAAACTATGTTTCGATGTGTTCAATGGGACGTGATTAAACGGACATGACTGTAAATAAGTCACGTAAACTTTCATTTTTCAATAACACTTTATTTTCATTAATAAATGAAGTATTAAAATAAACTAAACATACTGAATATCATCGCAGGAAATTCCTGACGACCCCTACAGAGCAAACAAGGGAAATGTTTAGAATACGTATGATACTATACATTACGAATTGTTCCTATCAATATAATAAATTACTCACAGTGATAATTATATCAATGCTATCGTGATATCGTACTATTGTTGTCGGATGGTTCCTCTGTGCCCATCCTCCTTCCATCTAATCTTTATGCATGCAAATACCATTTCACATGAACTAATGATAAATGCACTGATTTGCAGTCAACAATTTGAGACAATATGTAACTGAAAACAACTTCTAATCGTATCGAACTGCGATATAGGATAAGAAACACTTCACTCTTATTATTATTTATTTAGTTTCGTCACAGATTTATAACAATTTCGAAGAAACAGGATTAAAATAAATTAAATGAAAACTGGTATTGTCAAAATTTTGAATACTTCAAAATGACATGTCAACTACATATAAGGCATAGCACCCACCACCCTGTTAAATATCGCCTATAGTATAATGCTGCGACTGCGATGAAAAATTTGTGGTCATTGCTGTCTCACCGCGTGTTCGGTACAAGTTGCTCTCGCACTAGTAATTGCTTTGGAGGCAAAAAAAAATGATTAGCACTGGGCTCATTCTTTTGGAGCCGATAGATATCTCTCAAAGGTTTCATTTATCAGAAAAGTGATATTACGACCTTGTCCCAAAAAAAATTAATAGGATATTATAGAATGAAGATTCAATTATAAAGAAGTTACAGACAATAAAATTGTTGTACTACAATAATCTGTGTACCTGTACCTCATAATATACGAGTAAAAACTATTACGTCCCTTTTACGCGGCGCTAGTGTCTGTCATTATAACAAAATGCATCACACGCAACTAGCTTTCTGAACGGACGTTAATAAAAGAAGCGTGTGTTTGGGGCTTTTTTTAGTGTGGTAAAATAATCAAATGAGTCGTCCTACCCAGGGCAGGGCGGGTATATACTAAAATCTACGATGTCTTTCAACAGACCTTTACGTTCTGGGGTCACGGTATTCGTTAGTCCCGGGACCCTGGTAGGCCCTCTAAGGGGGAGCGACGTGATTATGCTCACATGCCTTTGCCCGTGCGCGCATGTGTTTGGGGCTTTAGATAATTGGGAATTGTCACTTTCGCAAAGTGTGCCAATTTTATTAATTTTCTACCAAATAGTAGTTTTTTTCGTTATCTCGGGACGTCAAAATCTGTGTCCAAGTGTTATAAAATAAATTTAAGACTGTGAATGATGAAAATATTTACAAAATATTTATCCACATCAATAAGTATTTCTATCAATTTGTTTTAGTAAATGTTTCAATATCTTTCTAACAAAATATTTCTACTAGAGTAATACATGTATTTTGCGTAAAGGGAACACTAATTTATGAAATGTCGAAGTTGACGAAATGAAATACATAAAACTTTGGATTGCGTTAATTTCGCGATACTGGCGCCTACTGGTGGCGGTGCGTGGCAACTTTTCCGACTCATCAAACGATGCTTTCGCTTTGCCATACGCCGTTAACTATTATCGTTGTAAAACAAAAGTGTAATGACCGCACATACATTTTTCAACACGCTCTATCAAAGTTGCGATGTCTCAGTTATTTACATTCTTTGTGAATTTATGTTGGCACACCCACCATGTAGCGCTAGTTTATAAGTACCTTACTAATTAGCTGGTTTTCTAATTTTATTCAGGAAATGCGGTGATTTAAATTACCTAATGAGTATGAATATATTACACTATACAGGTATTTTTATACTACTTATCTATGTGTGAGTAAACATAACATTTATCTAAGAACAGTCAAAACTAAAACTTTCCATATAGTTAAAGAGGTTAAAATATGCGCCATTTTAGTCTTAGTTTTCTGCGAAGAACAAAGTTTTGTACCATCCATCATTAAAAAAAAAACTAAGTGACATTGGGGTATGCATAAGTAAATTTTTATCGATCCTGTGTGGACTAAAATAATGACGGCAGTCGTCTAGCTCGACCCGCGGTGTTGCCTTACTGCAAGCCCTTAAAAGGCAACAATTGCGTGACGTCGGAAGATTCTTAATTTTGATTAGAAGCTCGCGTGAATGTGGCGCTTGCGGTGTTCATCAAATGATTTTACCACTGCTGATGTTTATTTTACAGCTTTATTTACTTTGCGTCGAGCTATTTGAAGAAAATAAGCCCATATGCGAGCGAGGTAAATACGCACAGTCAAACATAAAAATCAAGACTTTATAGCTTTCTCCCCTTTCAAAGGCTTTCATGCAAATCGAACGATCGCGCCTCAAAAAAGGACAATTTATAAAACCATGAACAATTGTCAATAAACAATTGAGTTAGCGACGTAGAAAAAATAAGCAATCAGAAGTCTATTTTTCAACACTATACCATTTTATCCAGCAATTGTAAAGCAATACACTTTAAAAATAAAAGCGAGTGTTCAAACATGAATCGGCTTGGCGAGGCAATAAATTGCGGCACGAGGCAAAACTCGCCGTTAAATATACTCTTTTAAAGTTCAACTTAACATTTGCGACTCCAGTTTTATCGTCTAAAATAAACACATAAAAATACGTAGTTTTGTTATGTGCATGTGATATAACATTTCCCTAAAGGACTACACATGAAGAGAATGCCACTTTGCACTTTTGTAATGCACTTTTCGTTTTCAAACTGTTACATGCGCTTTTATTTTAATGTTATTCAGGTTCTGTTTTGTTTTCATAAGCTTTGTGGCTAAAATATATTTCAAATGTAAAAAAGGGTTTCACAGTTTTGGTATACGTTGATATTACCTATAGAAGCGGGAACGGAAATGGTCCTTTGATTTCACTATACTAATTTATCTAATTAAGGACACGTAAATATTGTATTTTTGAGTTCATTAAGCAAGATTTCTAGGTAAACTTACAATAGAAATGACTTGTTTGATAAACAAGTAATTTCTATTGTGAATGTTTAATCCGATACTTCCTTTTCTAAAAACTAGGTCTTTTTTCCTGTCACATGAAAACAATAAAAACCATTATCAATTTAAGTTATAAAAACATCTTTTGTATTCCTTTTTATCGCAATGCGATTGAGGAAACAAGAATACCGTTATTAAGCTTTTATCCGGGGCAACACGTAGATTTTAAGTTCTCGTAAAATTATTAATCCGTTGAGACGGAACAACAAAAAGAAATAATAATTCATTCTGCTTGCGGCCCCTAGGGGCAAAAGAAACGGGATAAAAAGTACCATGTTTTCCTGTGTTAGCCTTATAAGTCCAAAGTTCTATCCACTCTTGTACTAGTCATCTGATTGATGCTGACGTGGTATTACATTACATATTGGCCTTAAATTATGAAAGGGCGGCCGCGTGTGGTATTTTAAATATGTGCGTTAATAATCGTGTGACAGGTGCATTAAAACAAGTGCTTTAATAATTGTGTTGACTGCCATAACAACTATGTTTTGACTGAAAAATTATAGCGAAAGGAAAATTCTTGATTATAGAGGCGTAAATTATTTGAAAGGTGTTCTGGAGAGTGTTTTGTTGACTATTTCACAAGTAAGAGTCTGCAGAATTCTTGGAGTTGTAGTCACTGAGTTTCGCAGTATTTTCTGACACAATTAGTCGTTTCACAGTCGAACAAACTGATTGAATTTCTAAATGCAGAGTAAATTATCCGTAATGAGATTGAAATGGAAGAAGGAAAAGTAAGAAAAATAATTATATAAGATTTGTTACTTGCTTCAAACTAATTGGGATCAATATCTGTATTCCATCTAGATTAATTCTGTCTAATTAGCTCTCTTTTGTAGTAGACAAGAAAGGAAAAAGTATCTGAAAACGTAATAAAATTAATGACAATTAGTTGCCCATTGTTTTATTATTCATGTTACGTGTGCGGGAAAATAAGCAGCTGATGGTACGAATTTGAGGGAAATCTGTACTAATATTACAAAGCTGAAGAGTTTGTTTGTTTGGTTGAACGCACTAATATCAGAAATTGCTAAAATTATTTTTGTGTTCGATAGTCTATTAAGTTCAAGTAAGATATCGCTTGGTGGACGCCCACGGCGACGGACGTCGCGAGACGATCTCCGGCCACCGTAGGCGCGGGCATGCGGGCAGCGAGTAAAGGGCAACTCGCTGCCCGACCAAGGACCATACCCGGGTGGACGGCGCGTTGTGTCCCACGCGCGCCTCCAAAGAGCGTCAGCATAATGACGGGGCCCCCCTCTCAGAGGGCCAAAGCCTGCCGGGGTCGCGGGATTATTTCCTTACCGTGACCCCGGAACATAAAGGGCTATTGAAGGACACCGTGGATTTTAGTCAGTAGAAGTCTGACAGTCCCTCCCGCCCTGCCCGGGGTGGGAGGACTCATTTGATGATTTAACCACGCTAAAAAAAAAAAAAGTAAGATATCGCTGTACATATTCATTTAGTTTTCGTGTACCTACTGTAGTTCATGAATCATGAAAGAAGTTTTTTTAGGAAACTTACTACTATACATACTTACAACCTTTTGCTCGTGGTTTAGGTCACCCCTCTCATCGAACAACTTGAAGAAGAAGACCCCTTCCTTCAAGTTATATGTGTAGCGATTTGGGCGTGAAAGCGTAACAAACAAACAGACTCACTTTCACATTTATAATAATACTAAATTAGGATTAAGTTACTTTAGTTATAATGAAAATAATAACTTACTTTAGAAATAAAAGAAAGCTACATAACAGAGCTGCTGGAATTCTTTTCTCGACTGATTCATTTAATCACATAAATAAATAAAAAGAGAGAATGAATGAAAATATTAAAGTAATTCTCAGTAACCTGCACTTCAAGCCGAAATATAGTTTATATATATTTACGTGAGTGAGTTTAATTTTAGCTTTTATCTGATTTAACTGGAATAAATTACTTCATCTCGAACGAACAGGTTTAAATGAAGATAGAGGTTTGAATTACATAAAAATTTGGTAGTACACTTCAGTAGGTAGGTAACAACGTCGCAGTGGTAGACGCCCACGGCGACGAACTAAGGCCATGGACCATGTTCCATGGCCGGGTTAACGGCGCGTAGTATTCCACGCGCGCCTCAAAGAGTTTGAGCATGGTGACGGACTAACGAATACCGTGACCCCGGAACGTAAAAGGCTATTGAAGAACACCGTGGATTTTAGTCAGTACAAGTCTGACAGTCCCTCTTGCCCTGCCCTGGGTGAGAGGACTCATTTGATGATTTTACTAAGCTAAAAAAAAAGATGTGTAACAGAGAAGGTATTCTACCTCATACGTAGATTTGACCTCTTTTCATCTGGAGCATTACTGATTTTTAATGTTCATATTTCGAATTTCATTCTTCATGTGCCTAATTATCTACAACTCATTTTTGATCGGTACAGTTCATCACGGCAAGTAACTGTACCTGTTTTGTGAAACCTATTATTTTTAAATTCTGCTTCAGAACTTTCAAACACTAAAGTTATAATGTGTTTTAATGTGCTTCTTACAACTCACTTTATAAAATAGCTTAAAATGTTATCTGCCCTTTTAAAGGGTCCATCTTTAGGGCTACTAAATAAATAAATGGAATAGCAAATCTGTAGTGACTCTTTAATTTAATGTTCCATATCTCTTTCTTAATCATTTTTGTGGCATCGTTCGAGAAGAGTAAGAACGATTACCTCAAGTAAATAGCTTACCTCTTCTTTTAGTAAGGAGGCCTGCAGTGCTATGTCTAAGTCGTGTTGTCGAAACAATACTTTGCTCCAATAGATTTTCAACTCCATGCTGTAACCTCCTTATTAATAAACGTGAACTAAAGTTACTCCAAGGTAAATCCTAAAAAAAATTATGGTTAATCCGAGGATTATCCTGGTTGTTACTTTGGTCCACGTTTATTAATAAGGGGGTATGAGAATAGCAATCATGCTGGTCCTTAGTTATCTAGTGGGTACACTGCCTATTGTATCTGCCTTTAAAATGTATGTGTCGCAGGATAGTTTGATAAGCCGAATTTTCCCAAAAAAACGTATTGGTTGGGTTCCTCTAAGCCCTGCAAACAAAATAGAAGCAAAACGGGGCTTTGTCGACCCTGCTTAGTTCGAAATTCTACTGAATTAAATTAGCTGTTGTCTAATTATCCGTGTTTTCACGTTAACCGAATTTACGCAAAAAATCTAGATTTAAATTCGGTTTAATAAATTATACTACGGCATACGTAAGCGGCGGCGGCGCTTCATATCAATTTTATTATAAAATATGCGATGCGTAGGACTTCGGTACCGTACCCGTAGAGTAATTCCGCCAGTAGTACAGATTTCCAAAGGATATAGGGTCTCCAATGCTAAGCTATCAAGATTATGGTATTGGCATGATATTACATATACGAGGTTTACACAAAGCAATTGGTTACTGGAATCGGATATTAAACCTTTTGCATTAGTGATTTAGTGCTCATTTCCCCGACACGTTGACGAAATGAATCGAGATAATTATACACTCTGCCTTTGCATATCGGAGTTCAATCGAGTCAATTTCAACAAGAACCAAGTTTGACAAGTCAAAGGCCAAATTGAAGAGTAATCATTCGAACTTTCGGCTTATTAGTAGAAGCGATTGATATACTTCGCTCTTGTGTCGTTCGGTTCTAATGTCGGATAAGGATTTTCGTATGCACTCGTACTATAGGCCAAATGCTAGTCACCGATACAACAAACACGCATGTTGAACAGTGTATAATAAAATATGACGAGGACGCAAGGTATAATGGGGACATACTCTTTCACATCTTAGGCTTACTTAACACAACAATAACGTAGCGCAAGCGCCATCAGGGCGTCATTTGCTAGCGGCCATTAACAAATGGCGTCCTGTTGGCGCTTGCGCTACGTTAGTACCTATTGTGTTAAGTTTGCCTTAAGGTGAATGCTCCAACCAGCCCGCGAAATTCAAATTCGCTCCATCAGCTCTCACATAGAAAAGGTGCATCGTGTTAAAATCTCCGAAATCTAACTATGATGCACCTTTTCTATGTGAGAGCTGATGGAGCGAATGTTTTGATAATTTTTATATTTAAAATTATACTTGTTATTACCGCAATTCATATTTTGAGAAAGTTGTCACTGGCCTGCAAATTGCAAAAAACGTAGGAAAATTTGAATTTCGCGGGCTACATTGACGCAATCACCTTAAGTGTGTGATTTCCCATCAAATCTCGCGCCCCTGTCTTATCCACTGTTCCCTTAAAAGTATATACATATATAAATAACTACCTTTATATGCGAGCAGCGTGTATGTATGTAGCTTGTTGTTGTGTTATAAAACTGACTATGAAATCTAGTTTTCTGTGTACCTTTAATTAGGTAGTAGTTTCTATGTAATTATATCAAAATGCATAAAAAAATGCAGTAGGTATCACAAATATTCCGCAGGTCTTGGGTCGTGGCGCTGAATCTAATCCAATTTATAAATCTTTTTTTATTATCAAAATGCGTCACATACTGTTTCGTATATGTAGGTATATCAGATTACCAACCCAATTCGGCAGGTTATTTTGTGAGAATTGTATCAGGGACACCAAAGTCACCGAATGAGAAAAATACAAATTATAATATAAGTCAACAAACTTTTGGTTTAGATGGAGTTAACAAAACAAAAAGAAGTTGGAAATATCATCATACTGAATGCTCTGGAGAGTTGCTAGCTACTGTAGAAATAACACTTTATGTCAAATCCTCAGGTAACAAGCTGACAGACAGATTTTTCGCGTGCAATATACAAAGAATTGAGTCCCCGGGGGGGGGTGCTCTCCCTACGTTTATCCCTTACGTCTAGCAGCGTTTTAAGATATAAGGAATACGGCCACGAATGTTACCCACTGCGAGGAAAACCATAAAGAGGGTAGTTAGATAAATAGATTGCTAGACGAGCGGAGGGCGCACGCGTCTAAACTACCCTTTAATAGAGAAATATGTTCATAGAAATCAACAGTTACTTTTATGGTGCTCATCGTGACTGGGTTGCTAAATAAAAAAATGACAACAACGCCAAGTTCACACGTATCGCGGGTTCCGCACGTTTATTGGCACTTACCTTAATTTTCTCACTCACTGGGACGCTTCAACCCTCACAATGAGCCCCCAGTTTTTAATACGTTGGGATATCAAAACATGCAAGTTGAATAAAATTATACGTTGTGTATAAACAGTGCGTACGATATTGTGGAGTTTAACATTTATTTTTAAAGGCTGACGACAAGGACGAAGTTATTAAACTTAATCGTTGGAACATCTAGAAACTATTTCATAATTATGAATTTAAACATCTCGGGAATGCTTGTGTTATGTTATGTAATGAATGAACAATATAATATAATATAAAAAAGATTTATATTTTATTAAAACAGATCATAAAATGTTCAAGAAGATATTAGACAGTAAGCTAACCCTCGCTTATGAACCTAATCCCGACTTAAGCTCCCGTCTCGCCATATGCTGTAATCTGTTGAGATTTGACGAGAAAGGGGACATTGGGCGTTATTTAAAAGATGATAAATTGAAAAATCCGCTTTGATCACTTCATTTTGTATGATTGGGAGTAAGTCCTTTATTGAAACTCTTTGTTTGATGTGCGCGCTTTAACGTGGGTACGTCGGCAATGTTGACAATGAAGCGACATTATAATTCTCGAATATTTTTCGGCCTTACGTGAAACTCTAAGAGAAAATGCGGATATAACGTTCCTCGGTATCCATAAAAGAAATATTTCCCTCACAGTTATTTGAGAGAGCAAAGCGGAGAGTAAGGGGCTAAAATAGTACTTCATATAATATATGTTTATATGAGTACCCCTTCACATAACTTGTATAGTATTCGTTTAGACTACAAAAGATACCACAATCGTGAGCTAAAAGTAATTTGAATTAATAATGATTTCGAGCGTAATGAAAAAACCTTGAGACAAAGATGTTAAACTTCTATTCCATTAAATATTATGAAACAATAAGGTCGGCACATTTTATTATCGATTAGGTCAAGCGCGGCACTTGGTCGGCAAGTTCTAATTTAGATTTCTTGCCTTTGTTTCTCGCCGTAAGAAATACAATATTTAATTTTATGTCTTTTTAGTCATTTCAGTGTCGGGGTGAGACTTTCAGGTTTCGTTTAAGTTTATTATCTTGTTATATCAAGTTCAAGTTATTTCGTTAAAGAAACAGGCTCCGTCTTCTGTCCACCCTAACTTACGAAGGCTTACTTATAATAATTATTTTATAACCCGGCTTTACCGCTTACGTACCTAATCCGCGGGTAAGCCTACCACCCAAAAAGGGTAAGAAGTATTATATTGTGCGTCTACTGCCCGCCAGTGATCGTAGTGGAGAACCGATCAAATTGATTTCGTTTTTTTTTCATGTCAAAATCATCAAATGAGTCCTGGGTGGGACAAGAGGGACTGTCAGACTCGTACTGACTAAATCAACGCTGTCCTTTAAAAGCCCTTTACGTTCCGGGGTCACGGTTTCCTAATAAGAAACACCGCGACCCCGGTATGTCATGTGCCTTCTTATTTTGTCATCATCATCTGCCTAGCTTTTTCCCAACTATATTGGGGTCGGCTTCCAGTCGAACCAAATGCAGCTGAATATCAGTATTTTACATGGAGCGACTGCCTATCGGACCTCCACAACCCAGTAACTGGGTAATACGATACCCCATGGTAAGACTGGTTGTCAGATTTATGAGCTTCTGACTGTGTTTAACGACTGTCAAAGATCTACAAATGACAGCCGGGACCAACAGCTTTACGTGCTTTCCGAGGCACGGAGGAAACTCGCTATAAGAGACGGTCACCCATCCACAGACCAACCTCGGCAAGCGCGGCTTAACCCGGAAGATCGGCCTCTTTACTATAATTACGACATGAATGTATAATTTGAATTAAAAAGTTGCTTGTAGCATGTTACCTTGTCATGTTATTTTCATTAATTTAGACTTTTGAGCTTTTATTTAGTGTCAAAATTCTATTGAATTTTGACACTAAATAAAATTTTAAACATGTTTAACTTTTGGTGAAGGTCGCCCTAAATCAGGTAATGCGGAATAATTGTAGTACTTGAAAAAACTACACTTTTACCACCAACCACATTTTTGTTGCTTTAAACCTTTTCCGTAATTGTCAATTTCCAGTCTAAAATAGTCTTTACAAGCATTCCTGATGATCTTATTATTATTGTAATCTTTATCCTATATTAAAAAAAAAGTCATTGTGTATTAATGATACAAAACGCCAATAATAGGTAACTTAAGTTTTCATAACAATGGAGCTTTTGTGCTGTTTCGCTTTTAAGCATAATATATTTTATCGGAAAATGCATCGCCTGGTAATTGGAGCGATGTCAGCCCCCGCACCTAGTGTGAATTGAGCCTTGTGTTCCTCAGTATAAACTTATTAAACACAATATATACCCCGTCTACTGTTACTATATATGTTTGGTCTAAATAAACTTGAATGTGATTCGATTTACGAAGTTTGATTTGATTTTGTTTGCTATTTCACGGTTATAGGTGTTTAGCTTGTTTGTGTTTAACAAGTAGGCTACAACGAATTTTAATTAACATTGATGAATATATTGGGTGTGTAACAAACTTAAATTTATTTATACTAGGCTTGATTAAAACCGTAACTAGCCCAAAATTCATAGAAACGATTAACAACTTTTGCCTTTATAGGTGGCAATAATCATCGAACATAGCGTGCTTCAATTCTACCATTCGACTACTCGTATTCTCCTACTTTGTCCAAGTTCAGGCCATACACGCGCCGTTTCTGAGTGCGACACACTCGACCTTACTACAGGGTTAAACAAAATACCTGCGACTTGATTATAATATAATAATAATAATATTCCACAACTATCACACAACGCCATCTAGTCCCAAGCTAAGCAGAGCTTGTGTTATGGGTACTAGACAACTGATAAACATACTTATATATTTCTAAATACATAAATATTATAGATAAATTACACCCAGACACAGAACAAATGATCGTGCTCATCACACAAACATTTGTCCTGGGTGGGAATCGAACCCACGACCACCGGCTAACCACTAGACCAACAGGCCAGTCTTTTTTGATTGACTCTCACACTCTACACGTGCGGGTAACAAGTGTTAATGACATAATAATGGCGGTGATAACACTTCTTCTCTGTATTTTTGTTTAATTAGCAACCATTGTGTCTCTGTATTGTGGACCTGCAAAATAAAATCGATTGCATCTCATTAAGAAGAGGAGATTGTGAATGTGAGCGTTGCGTTGTTCAGGCGAGGTTTAAGCAGCTTCACCGTAGCGACAAACTTCCGTTCCGGTGAAATCCGATTTTATCGTAACTGAGACAAATTCGGTTCACATATTTTTTACCGAGTGCACGGTGAATTATTCCGGCGGCGAGGAAAGCGGCGTGTCGTGTGATTCCGTCGTATCGACGCTCATTATCGGCAGGCGGGCGCCGCCGCCAACGCGCTCAGCCATGCCGCTATTACAATCGAATTCTACTTGACGACTCGTGATTCACGATCCAAATCCCACTGCGTATGATTCGATAATGCCCGTGTTTGATTCACATCTTAAACACCTACAACTGTGTTATGACTGTGTTAGAAATGCGTAAAGTTAATCGCCTGAAAATCGTCCTGATGATATTATATTATGTACTTGCCGCTAGTAACATTTATGATTTAAAATTATAACGAAGTTTGAATCACTCAATGAAAACGGCACCTTGACCGTAAATTTTATTTTTCTTTCTAAACTTGTCTATCTAGTAACACATCGGTGTAATATAAACCACTATTTTAGTTATACCAACAGCGTAGGTAATTAATACAAAAAATGTAGGTGATTTAGCTTTTAAGTGACGCCTTAAAGTACAAGGTTATTTAAATAAATGGAGTGTTCTGGCAAGTACATTACCGCGAGCTGGCTGTGTCGCGCGAGGCGTCAATGTTGGTAACGCGGCCGTGTAGCCGAACTTCACGGCTGAAAGCGCTCTTATAACAGGTTGTTCAGTTCCGTGCGAGGCGCAGCATTAATCGTGGAACGTAGCGGGCATACATCACCTCCGTAGCGAGTGTGACATCGCACACTCCAGTTAACGTAAATCACTCATTAGAACCATACTTAATGACTCATCCACGGGATGATTTTCTAATGACAATTTAATAACGCTCATCGCTTAATTTCGCAGAGTAATCAAACTTTCAAGCAACGTGGCTCTTAAGGTAAGCTAAGGATAATAGACAGCACCTTTATGGATTTGAATACATTAAGGGAACTGTTGTTTAGTGATTTATTATAAAGCCATTTTGAATATGGCTTTTGATGTAGGTAGACGTTCGGTTTCTTAAACGAGCACTGGGTTTTATATAACCGTTCATTAAGTATTGATCGCAGTAAACAGAACTCACGGAAATTGTTTTAACGAAAGTTAAGAGCTTTGTTTTTCTTCCAATTAAAGAGAGAAGAGGACGTCATAGCAGGATGTACATACCTACATATCTGAAAACACAGTTGAGAACATTCGGTAATGAACTGTTAATAGAGTGCGACAGACACCCCTGTTTCTGTGGGTTTATTCCGCTTTGTTCACCTGGGTGATATCACCTGGGTGAACAAAGTGGACCACTTGGTGTCCTCAATTCACCTCGGAAAAATATCACCTGAGTGATATCACCCAGGTGAATTGTGGAAAGCGTGCGCACGACCCGCCCCGCGCCCGACCCGCACACGCTTTCAGTGTGATGTCTTTCATATAAATACAAAGAACTAGAACCGCCGTACTCCCGTCCCGAAACGCGCCCGACCCGCGCCCGCTCTCTGTGTGAATTGCGCTTTAAAGTGAGTATGTGGGGAGATATATAAAATTTGTCGACATCATTGGTACTTAAATAATTGCGAGGAGCTCGTGGCAAAATAATTACAGCCGCACAGGCCGATCTTCCGGGTTAAGCCGCGCTTGCCGAGGACAGACCAATGGGTGACCATCTGTCATAGCGAGTTTCCTCCGTGCCTCGGAAAGCACGTAAAGCCGTTGGTCCCGGCTGTCATTTGTAGATCTTTGACAGACGTTATCACAGTCAGAAGCTCGAAAGTCTGACAACCAGTCTTACCATGGGGTATCGTATTACCCAGTTACTTGATTGTGGAGGTGATAGACAGTCGCTCCATGTAAAATACTGATATTCAGATGCATGGGAAAAGACTAGACTTGAGGCAGATGATGATTGGTACCTAATAAATCATTTAAAAAAAAAACAAACCGACGAAACATCGAACTGAAAAGCAAAAAATAAATTTTGAGACGGCGCCAAACAAACAAACATATAAATTAACTACATATTTGAAGAGCAGAATAGCTCGTTGTATAGCTTGTCGTGGTTGTATAGCTCGTCGTAGCTATTCGTTGATTGTTTCTTTGGCGCCGCCTCAAAATTTATTTTTTGCTTTTCAGTTCGCTGTTTCGTCGGTTTGATTTTTTTTTAAAAGGATTTATTTTTTACTTTTGAGTTTCCTATCTCGTGTCAATTTCTGTAACTAAAAAAAATATGAGTTTTTTTTTAATACCTTAATTTTTTTTGTTAACTATTGACGACCTCATACACGTACACATATAGTTGCTGTTAAGGATCTCTTGCTACTGCCCTCTGTCACCATCCTCAGACCCTCGATGACAATTATACCCTAGCTAGGTATAAAGTTTTCATCAAGACTAGTGAAATGAGCCCAAACACGATAAAGGTGCTGTTAACTGTTGAGGACCTCTTGCCCCTGCTATCCGTCACCATCCTCAGACCCTGGATGGCAATGATACCTCAGCTAGGTCTAAAGTTCTCATCAAGCTGAGTGAAATGAGCCTAAACACGATATAGCTGTTGTTAACTGTTAAGGAACTCTTGGGACTGACTTCACAAAATAACAGGCATCTGGAGTTGATCTGATGATGGTATCGCCATCATGTTATGTTCTCCTCATCTCTGCTATATAATAATGTCCTCAGAACTACTACTATTTCAACAGAATCGGTTCATAATTGAAAATTCTGTAGGAAGATTGACATTTAATTCCTTTTTTTCGACCCTTAGAGGCCGATTTTAGTTTTGAAATTTAAATGGGACCAACTTTGAGATATACTCTTTCCAACAAAAAAAGAATTTTTGAAATCGGACCACGTTAGGAAACGTTATGCGTGGTCATACATAAAAAAAAAATAAAAAAAATATATATACATGTCGAATTGAGAACCTCCTCCTTTTTTTTCGTCGGTTAATAAAATATAATTACTTTTATTATTAACCTTCAAAAAAAGGAGGAGGTTCTCAATTCGGTCGGTATTTTTTTTTAACCAGGTTAACCAGGTTCAGTGTAAGATACGATAAAAAAAATTACATCTGTCTAACAAATGTGTTCCGTAAAAATATTAACACATTTTTTCAAAGTTTATTTTTTATTTGCTTTTCCTTTGTATCGTTATGCAAAGATATACGACCTTTCGTGATAAATGCCTTACACTTCACTGGGCACAGTCGCGAAATCGGTTAAATGGTTTCAGGAGTATTCGTTCATCGTTGTACCGAACCTTTCGTTATGTAGGAGGATACATTGAGTGTTTCGTAGTTTTATCTCCTTGTAGTTTAATACAGTTTAGCAATTTTAGTATTAATAAACTTGTTTTAAGGAATTTTCTTTAGTGATTGACCTAGTTTTGGTTCGTGTTGTTACGTACACGTAATATCTTAATATATATAAATCTCGTGTCACAATGTTTGTCCTCAATGGACTCCTAAACCACTTAACCGATTATAATAAAATTCGCACACCATGTGCAGTTCGATCCAACTTGAGAGATAGGATAGTTTAAATCTCAAATTGTAGTCGCAATTTTAATAATATTATAAAGATTGCACCCGTGCGGAGCCGGGGCGGGTCGCTAGTCCATTATAAGAAAATTTGGAAGATTTTTGGCCGAAAGGTGTGCTGTATCGGCGTTTTCGAGGCCGGCTACGCGACACCTCGCAGCGTAACACGACGCCGTCACTTCGTGTGCAATAGTTTTTAAGTTTATTGTTTTAAAATATGTATTAGTTTATAGTTATTATTTTTTATACTTATATATGTATTGTGTTATTATGGGCCTTAGTTGCCTGAAATAAAGGATAAAATAAATAATAAATAAAATAAGTTATTTTCAGGTATCGTTTTATCTGAAAATCGGTTGATGCAAAATAAAATGTAACTATGATGTATGATCTTCAAGCGGACCCGAGTGAGCTATAAGGCAGCTCTATTAACATGGCGGCGGTAAGACCCCTCTTTGAGGAGTGGCTGGATAGGCGTCACGGCGTCCTGACCTACCGCATGACGCAAGTCCTCACCGGACACGGAAAGTTCGGGAGGTTCCTGTGTCTGATGGGGAAGGAAGAGACGTCTGGGTGTCACCACTGCGAGGGTCGCCCGGAGGACACGGTGGAGCATACGGTGCAGGACTGCCCAGCTTGGGCAGAGCACCGCCGTGTCCTCACGGAGGCGATAGGCGGAGACCTCTCGCGCCCGGCATTGGTCGAGGCCATGCTGCGGGGCGAGACGGAGGACGGAGTGGGAAGCGGTCGCGTCCTTCTGCGAAGCAGTTATGTTCGCGAAGGAGGAGGCGGACCGCGAGAGGGAGAGGACAGCGCCCTCCCTCTGCCCCAACCGCAGTGGTAGACGTCCACGGCGTCGGACGTCGGCAGACGATCTCCAGCCACCGTAGGCGCGGGCATGCGGACAGCGAGTAAAGGGCAACTCGCTGTCCGACCATGGACCATGCCCGGGTCGACGGCGCATCGTGTTCCACGCTCGCCTCAAAGAACGCCAGCAAAAATGACGGGGCCCCCTCTCAGAGGGCCAAAGCCTGCCGGGGTTGCGGGACTTATTTCCTTACCGTGACCCCGGAACATAAAGGGCTATTGAAGGACACCGTGGATTTTAGTCAGTACAAGTCTGACAGTCCCTCCCGCCCTGCCCGGGGTGGGAGGACTCATTTGATGAATTTACCACGCTAAAAAAAAAGCCCTATTAAAATTCACAAGTCTTTTTCAATGAATTCTTGGTGCCTGCCCACTTACAAGTGCCACCAGCGATACAGAAGATAATTAGGGTTGTCACAACATCATAAGAAATTCCGGGAAAACAATTCTGTCCGACAAGAAACTACAACCTGTGTATGATATTTTTCTGGCAATTTTTTTATGAATTCGGCGAACGGCATTATGTGGATTTGTGTGGAATACAGGAAGAAACTCGCTAAAATTGGAATTGTTAGTAACGTAACAGTGCAAGCGTGTTTTTTTATTTTTATTTTGTATGATATAAATAATTTATAGCGAGCTTCCACCTTTTGCTTTTTCAGTTTACAGTTTCAGCGTAGGTAGTTGTGAGAGCGGATTTGTAATCCTCTTTCAAGTGTGGGTATGTTTTACCTAATATTGCCTACAGCTGAAAATTCAGCACTAAGCAACATTTAAATTTATGTTCCAAAGTCGTAATTTTTATTTTTTTTTATCCTTTATTTAATGTAATGAGTTGGTACTTGAGGTATCTACTGATGAATAGTTTGTTTTGTCGTTATACAACATTTTTTTTAAATTTATCATCATCGTCATCATCAGCCGGAAGACGTCCACTGCTGAACTTAGGCCTCCTTTTTTTAATTGGACCGAACGAATCAACAGCGGCTACCACCACAAAAGCGCCGAGACAATGAAGCTCGACCTGTCCTGGAGAATGTATTTTCCTGTCTTGGATCCTGCAACGAAATTAATCTGAATAAAATGGTAGAGGTGTTGTAAAAGATATATTATCCTTCCGCATCCCTCCATATCAAGCAGGAGACAGAACAATACAAGGCCATTAGGCACAAAAGGACATTACAACTAGGAGAAGACCTCTACGATTACTTATGTACTTACTCGTATAATTTAAGTTACACTTGTAACCTCTATTTTATCAAAATAAAATCAATGATTACATAGCTGAAATTCGATAACTAATACCCTAAGTGTGCCTGTACAGGCATGCGTTTTAATACATGTTATCAAGCGTCGGAAAGTCCGTTATTTCATTTCATTAAATATTCATTTTGTTTTTAATCGTTTTATTGGATTTATTAAATATCGTGATCATTTCATAGAACTGCTTCCGGCAAATAGGTATTTTATCGTCAATTTATAATAGTTAATTGCATTGTAAAATCGATGTTAGTTTTGTGAAGGGTAATTGTAAATAAATACCGAAGGCACCTGTTTGAAAAGTAAATTCACCATTTGTAAGATACATTATTCAGTAAGGCACCACAGAGGTTATAAGTGTTTTATAAATAAGATGTAAAAGGAATTTTCTCGCCATATTGTATTATAACAACAACTCAATTGCGTGAAATATCACATTTTTTTAAGGAAAATCCTAATCGCTTGCTTTATTAGCTCAAAAAATATAAAAATTACACTACATAATATTGTGATATCAAAGCCAAAATCTTTCTTTGTCTGTAATGCCCTTACAGACTAGGCAAAGAAAGATTTTGGCTTCGAGAGCCAGGTGATTTGTAAAATAATTGTAATATCGTAGCGGACGGGAACCAAAGTGTTCGCTTATCCAGTTTGCTGATCAGTCAGTCAATGTCCCACTCAATCTGTCGACACATTTACGTCACCCAGTTTTATTTTGGAATAAAAATTCAACCCAAGTATATTGGACCGGATTATATGCAACTTAAAATTGGCGAAATATGAATGCAAATATGCAACATAAATGCGAAAAATATGCAACAACTCTACTAAAATATTATGAAGTATTAAATTGTAATAAGTAGTAGGTATACAATTTTATATCGTACATTTTAGTGATTGCTATTGTGTCTTTACATATATTTTCGCTGATTTACTTAAATTAAAATCGGAAAATGTTGTCTAGTAAAAAAAGTACAACATGATAATTGCTATTTAAATCATTTCATTTACTAGTTTCGATAAATAGTAATTTAGATCTTGAAATCTTTACTAATCGGAGTGATCTGAAACTGAAAGATTTTGTCATACATAAACTTGCAATAAACCATCATAACTGGCAAATATTTGTATTTTTGTGGTGAGATTTATTTATAATTAAAGATACTTTGCCTAAAAATTCAAAATCAGCCAATTTTAGGTAAAATATGAGATTTGTGATTGAAAAACTAGCCATAATATGCAATCGCATATGCATTTGTACAAATTCAAATAACTATTATTTAGATTTAAAACGGGATATTTACCATGTTTACTATTTGTTTTGAGTTTCCGATATTTCGGCACTGTTGCAAGCGCCATGATCACGGATGAACTGAAGAAATTGCGGGTGGATGTTTAAGAGCAGACAAAACGGTCTACCCTCCTTCTCGCTCGTTTTTTAAACGAGCGAGAGGGAGGGTAGCACCCTCAATTATATATACCACCCGCAATTTTTTCAGTTCATCCGTGATCATGGCGCTTGCAACAGTGCCGAAATATCGGAAACTCAAAACAAATAGTAAACATGGTAAATATCCCGTTTTAAATCTAAATAATAGTTGTTGTGACCATGTCAGTCTAAAAACTTAAATTCAAATAATTAATACAAAGCTTTTTATTTCCAAGTGTGTACAATTCACTTTAGTTGCTCAACTCGCAAGCCAAAGTTAAGTAATTAATTGTTTTAGCTACAACAGACAATGACACCGTCCCTGTGCTAACCTCTACACTCGACCTATCAGCCCATCTATTCGAATCCTAGTTTTATTTTACTTTGCCTCTTACTCATTTTGGTATTTATTTGAGATGCAGGTAAAAGTTGTTATACCTTATTATTTTAACGCATATTGGGTAGGTTGATGTGTACTTCAGTCTAACCCCGAAGCTACTTAATATGAAAGTTTACTCTGTAAAGCTTATAAAATGCAAAGTCAATAAATGAGTCCATACACTACTTCCATTACGTCTAAACTGACGGAAATATGAACACAATATCAGCACAATACTAGAAAGAAAACTTATAAAACCGTCTACAAGAAACTTTTCAAATAATTGCATTCAAACAACTTGGCAAAGCGGCAATAAAGTGCGATGCGATGCGCAAGAATGAACACTGTAATAAATGTGGAGCGAACATCGAGCGGAAACGAAACGTCCATCGAGCCTCAATCCCTCTGCTCAACCGGATAAACAACAGGTAAGTATTCAGATTTTACTACGCTATAGATACCTCCCGTTATGGGTTGCCCGTTCTCTCCTGGTCGCCTTCGTTTCATTTATCTACGATTCCGTTTCTGTATCAGTTTTGCTTGACACCCCAAGTGGCCTAATTGCTCACTCCTACAAAACATACTTATCGTGAGGTTTCGCTCCAATTAATAGTTCTCAATTACTTCGTGTTGTTGATAAAGCGGATCATCTAAACTGCTATGCGTGATTAATCAGAAACAATGAGAAGTTTGTGTGTCGGTGCGACGAGACGCGAGGGCAGTGCTCCGGCTGCCATTGTCTCTGGTCACCGGTGTGTGGCGGTCAGCGGACCACGAAATCGCTCCCAGCCGCGCGTCGCACTGCGCCTCTGGAGCCAACACTACTCCAGTAAAACTCGGCCTATTATAAATCACAGTACCATACCAAGCTTAAGATACGCACGCCTATAGTTGGGGTACCTTGCACGGTGCACAGACACACACTTAGGAAATGAAATGCTAAGAACGATTTCTTAGAATTTTTGGAAGGAAGTCAAAGGCCGTCAATTGTCCTGCCGGAGTAGCACAGTTGGTATCAGGCCACACGAAGCCCTCTCTGCGCTACGTCATACATACGTGCAATGTTATTTGATACCTTTACAGCCGCGCAACCAGTGTCGTTTTATGTTCCCGGACGTGACCTAACCACGAACCCAATGACACTTCCTACCGTTACTTGATTCACTGAAATGAAATCAAAAATCAAATATCAATAATAAATGAAACAAAGAGAGCTTTTTGTTAAGCCCCTGTGTGTAATATTAAAATTTAATTTGGGTTCGCATCGAGAATTTAAAAATAGAATGGGACTTTATTTTTAAATAATCTTTTTCGTCATGTTTTTATGGAGTAGGTACGTATTTTTGAGTACAACACAATGTTAAATTAAAATTGAAATCATTGTAGACAGGTACTTTATAGTTTTGTGGAGTGGTCCCATAGAGCCCGTAATATTGACGCTGACAATAAACAACCGAAATAAAATTTGACGCGATGTATTTGCCAAACGTAAATAAAACAAACAGTATGAACTGGGGAATTTGTTCCTGACTTTAGAGATAAATTCAATGATGAGGTTTTATTATTTGAATTTAGCTACATTATTCAAGGCTTTATTAGGCTTGAAGTTGTGTTGTACGGGTAGGCAGATAATCATCTACCCACCCTTTCGGTCATTGGTAAGTACAGCCATAGCTTTCCCATATCAATGTCATAAGGGACGAGTCGATTATTGTCAATACCGGGGCCGCTCACAGACGTGGGTAGGTAGGAACGTGTTGGTAGGTGTATAGCACCCGTTCCATGAATGATGATCATAAACATGCGTAATCAGCCTTTTGGGGCAGCCAATTACTGTGAAGGTGAAAATATTCATAGATCGTGGTTTGAGCGCACCCTGGGAAATGTATTGATGGTCATAATGTTCGAGTATTAGTGCTCCCGAAGTCAATTGAAATGCTAAAGACCTAAAATGTATTATTTAAGGTGCGTACAGACTATATAACATAACATGTCATACAACATTGCAATATAACATGTTTCGTATAATGTGGACGCGTAATGTTATATAACATGTTATTGATATGTTTAACAATGTTATATAACTTAGTCACGGTTAGCACTGAAGAACGACAAGCGGCAATGGTTATATAACATTGTTATATTGCAATGTTATTCTAATGTGTGTGTACAGTATTATTTTATGTTGCAATGTTGAATAACAAGGTTACACAATGTGGACGTGTTATAAAACACATGTTACGTAGTACTGTACGCAACTTTACGGGATTTACTTACTTGTCACCTTCGATTTAAAAACACATGATGGATGTAGTCTAAATAAAAGAGTGTCGATGGAACCTGGATAGAAGCTTATTAGGTTGTAGGGTTTTTTCAGATCAGTCAATTTATTATTGAAAGTAAATATAATGTCCACACAAAAGAAGGATAACGAACGCGTAAAAGGTATAATGTAATAACAACAACGAATTTTAAGCCCAGGGAAAAATAAATATTCAAATAATGTACCCGGTGAGCTACGATTCGATAAAAAGTTGTTAGGAAAATGTTTGAGCCTACCCATGTAAAATACACATAATATTTCAAAATTAGTGGAAGCTAGAACTGACTCGTACTGAAATTTCAAGCATTTCCTTTTTCTAACATTCTTTTAAACCAAGTTCAAAAAGGACGACTTATTGAAAACATTCATTCTTGGATCATCCTATTATTACTCGTCGGAGAGCTTTCAGTAAAAAGTAAAAGGGATCATAACAGAATTTATTTTATATAGAATTTATTTTATCGGCAGTAACTTGTGAATCGATCGCGGCGCTGAAGGAGGGCTTTTTTTTTTTTTTTTTTTTTTTTTTTTTTTTTTTTTTTTTTTTTTTTTTTTTTTTTTTAGCGTGGTAAAATCATCAAATGAGTCCTCCAACCCCGGGCAGGGCGGGAGGGACTGTCAGACTTCTACTGACTAAAATCCACGGTGTCCTTCATAGCCTGTTATGTTCCGGGGTCACGGTAAGGGAATAATCCCGCGACCCCGGCAGGCTTTGGCCCTCTGAGAGGGGGGCCCCGTCATTATGCTGACGCTCTTTGAGGCGCGCGTGGGACACAACTTGGAAAATTATTTTCGAGGGTGACCATCAAACAACTTACCGTTCGCTACAGAAACTTCGTGTGGCATAAAAGAAGTTTTATGGACCGATAAAGACCTTTTCAAGAGGCTCTGGTAAAAGAGAGCGCGTCCATATACAGGGTGACTTTTTTAGCACCGTCCAAAATTTTTCTAGGCGTTAGGTATCAATAACTAAGCCCATTTTTGAAAAAAAATCGATACGTCAAATTGTCATATTAAATCATTTTCTCATCCGCTCTGCGTGGTCACTAAGCTAAACGTTAATAATATACACTTGCCGACGCATGAAACGGGCAGAGCGCACCCCGCCAACCCCCCGCCCCGCCCCGCTACACCTGAGCGACACATCACAGCGCGGTGTCCAGGTTCATCAACTTTTTATAGATAACATTGTAACGTGATATCTCGATATTTTTGTATTGAGTGATACAAAAAGAAAAAACACGTATTCAATGATTTTCGCCAAAGATTAATATATTAAAATTTGGATGGTGACTAAAAAATCACCCTGTATGTATGTTAGTGCCGGCTGCTTTGCAAATAACCCCAAAATCAAACGTTTCTTGTCGATGCTGACTCATGGATATAATTTGTATTACAAAGTACATACCGGGGAACTTTGTTATAAGTATCATTACTAGGCAACGGTAACTAAAGTGGGTACACAACTGCGTACATATCAAGTAGGTTCCTAATAGTTACTCAACTTGAACGGCGTTTTACAATTTTAATACTCAATATTACGTTCAAGCTCTTTTTATGGCTACAAAAATAATCTAATTGCAGTATCGTTTTTAACTGCCTTACGTCAGGTCTACGCCCTGTAGCCATGCTAGACACTATCTTATAAATTAATCGTAGCAAGCTAGTGTACCGCGGGTCCGCGGCAGGTAGCTATTACTTTTTTATAGGCGTTAGCTTGACGAGGGAGAAATTTCATAGTGGTGAATTAATTAATTCGTTATATGTTTAATTAAGAAAGATGGCTACTGAAACTTAACGGGAATTACTCGTTTTGTTCCACTTTTTTTTTTTTTTTTTTTTTTTTAGGTGGTAAAATCATCAAATGAGTCCTCCCGCCCTGGGTGGGGCGGAAGGGACTGTCAGACTCTTACTGACTAAAATCCACCCGTGTTCCTTCGGATGCCCTTTACGTTCTGGGGCCACGGTATCCTAGGTTAAGAAAAAACCCGCGACCCCAGCAGGCATTTGGCGCGAAACACGACGCGCCACCGACCCGGGCTTGGTCCTTGGTCAGACGGCGAGCTACCCATTACTCACCGTCCGCAAGCCCGCTCCGCCGCTGTGCCCTCTGCTATTCAGAGGGACACGCGTTGGAGCGTCCACCTGACAGGCTATTCGCATACGGGCAAAGAGACCCCTTAGGCACACAGTGCCTAAGAAAGAGTTTTTGCCCGCATCCCAGGGTGCACCGGCCCGAAAAACTGGTCTTCCCCCCGGACGTATCCGAGAGGGAACTCCAGTCCACAGGCGCACGTGGAGGTTTCCTGTCTTAGCACCCCCGTTTTGTTCCACTTAAGATTGTAAAAATCACCAGCAATTAGTCTATGTTTCTAACTGTAATCATTTTGTAAAACTTAGCAGGCAATTAAAAGGTCAAATAATTACTCGACCTTTCCCTCGTGCCCAAGGTGATAGTAATTTCGTAATGCTAAAGTGCCATGACCTTTAATTAATAGCTAAATCTGTTTCTATTTCACATAAAATTCCCAGAATTTTATTTAACTTAGCCGAGCTTTATTTGGGAGGCCGAAAAAGATTTTGACGTTGTATTATAAAACCACTCGGATATACAAACATGAGCTACAATATACAAGTAAGTAAATGCCTAAAGCCCCGTATCCGATCCCTCCCTTTCCGATCTCTTCAATCCAATGGAGACATTATTTAAATTGATACATTTGTTTCACTGAACCTGTTTGCAAAACATTTGAATTGCATCCAATTTCCATACCTTTAAATGTACTTATTGAGGAGGTTGTCAAAGCTTCTGAAATGCAAAGATTCAGCTTTGTACAGTACAGTTCTTATTAGTAACTGTAGTAATTGATTTAATGTGATGTGATTAACTTTTGGAATAAGTAATGAATTTTGACTATGTGTTGCTCGGAATGCGGGTTGCATTAAGAAATAGATTCATGTAGGTATATTTATGTATGTACGTTCTTGTGACCATGCTCTGTGAAATTAATAGCATCGTTGGAAGAATAGTGCCGTTAAAAATAAAACCGAATTCCGCTCGACAGGTTGTCCTGAAATATTACTGTGTGGAGTGTCATCGTGCTATAAATGTGCACCTACCATATGCGGCCGCTGACTCACACTTTACAATCGTATAAACAATTTATACGTAATAATATGTCTGTTGCTGAATGTATTGAAATATCAGCGCGCCATTGTCATAAAAAGTAGTATTTGATTTTAATTAAATTTCGTCCTCGTTTAAACTGTTTGTAGTTATCGATTTTCATTTAACTCTTCTTAAATAGGTCATTACGGCAGTGTGTTTATGAGCGTCGCGGCGACGTCGGTCGAAGGGCAATATTGCGTTTTGTGCCACTGCGTACAATAATAGGGTGATTAATGGCTCAGGCGATACACGCGGCAAGTTCTTTGTTGTTCGCCAAATATTTGATCCGGCGGCGCCGACATCGCAATCCATTCCTTTGATATTACTTACAGCAGTGATTTCAGCCGCATAAGCTTGCGGGGGATGTGTGAGGACGCGTTAATGGTCTACGGGCTTTCAGCAGCCACATCCAGCCTACACGAGGGGTTCCGCCGTGAATAAGTAATACGTGTATTACCCACTCCACTTTTGAACTGTTTACTTTTATGAAATCTCTATTAATTAATTATTACAAAACGAGAAAAGGCTGGCAGGGTAATTAACTTTGATATTAAAGTTCTTTCAGACATGTTTTCAATATAAATGAGGTAATTTTATTTTACCTTTTGGACACGATGCCTATTCCAAGAAAATAGAAATCATCATCTTCCTGCCCTTATCCCATTTTACTTGGGGTCGGCGCAACACGTTTTTTTCTTCCATTCTCCCCTATCACACGTCATAGTATCATCTACTCCTTTTTCTTTCATATCATTCCTTACACAATCCATCCATCTCTTCTTTGGCCTTCCTCTTCCTCTCCATCCATCAACATTCATACTCATCACTCTCTTAGTCACATGACTGTCATCCCTCCTCATCACATGTCCATACCAAGATAGACGATTCCCTTTCATTTTTTCTGTAACAGGCGCCACTTTCAAACTGCCCCTTATAAACTCATTCCTTACTTTATCCATTCTTGTTACTCCACACATCCATCTTAACATCCTCATCTCCGCTACATGCAATCGTTTCTCATCCATCTTTTTCACAGCCCAGCATTCCGATCCGTACAATACGACAGGTCTAATCACGGATTTGTATATTTTCCCCTTTAACTTGAGGGGCATCCGTGGGTCGCAAGTTGTTCCAGTGACCTGTCGCCATTTCATCCATCCCGAGTTGATCCGGTGTGTTATGTCCCGGTCTACATCGCCATCTCCTTGGACAAGCGACCCGAGGTACCGAAAGTCGGAACAGACTGGTATGGGCGTTCCTGCAAGAGTTATGGGCACAGGACCGGAGAGACCGCCAAAATCGCAAAACAGATACTCTGTTTTGGTTCTGCTTACTTTTAGGCCAACGTTCTCCAGTCTTTGCCACCACACCTCCAATCTGTTCTGGACCTCTAAGCCACTCTCGGCAATCAGCACAATGTCATCGGCAAACAGCATACACCAGGGGGCCTCTCCCTGGATGTCCGACGTCAGAACATCCATTATCATCAGGAAGAGGTACGGGCTGAGAGCCGAACCCTGGTGCAAGCCAACAGCCACATTGAAGCTGCCGGTAGTGCCCGCTGTAGACCGGACTTGGGTGCTGCATCGACTGTACATAGCACGGATCAACTGCACATACTTCCCAGGCACACTTTTCTCCTTAAGGGCCCACCACAGAACCTCACGGGGCACTCGGTCATATGCCTTTTCGAGGTCGACGAACACCATGTGCAAGTTTTTATGCGCACCTCTGTATTTCTCGCACAGTTGGCGAATAGCGAAAATGGCATCCGTCGTACCCCGACCAGGCATAAAACCGAATTGGTTCTGTGAAATTTCACTCTCCTCTCTCAGTCGCCTTTCAATTACTTTCTCCCAAACCTTCATACTGTGTGATATTAGCTTTATTCCTCTATAATTATTGCATTCCAGCACATCACCTTTGTTTTTAAAAATGGGCACTAGCGAACTATTGCACCATTCATCAGGTATGGCTTCTTCTAGCAACAGCTTATTGAAGAATAAAGCTAACCACGTCCAACCATCCATCCGCAATATCTTCCACACTTCAACAGGTATTCCGTCCGGTCCTAATGCCTTACCATTCTTCATTCCACTTACTGCACTCCTCACTTCATCCACACTTATTCTTCTCACTAATCCCTTATTAACTGGTTTATTTTCAAGCACACCACTCCAGTCATTTTCCTCATTCATCAATCTTTCAAAGTAACCCTTCCACCTATTTTTAATTTTCTCATCTTCCGACAGAATCATTCCAGTATCGTCTTTTACGCACTTTACCTGACAGACATCCTTCGCTTTTCTCTCCCTAGCTCTAGCAAGCCGGTATAGTTGTTTTTGGCCTGCGGGAGTATCCAAGGTATCATAGAGCTTTTTTTGGGCATTTGCCTTCGCTATAGCCACAGCTCTTTTGGCTTTTTTCTTAAGAGCATCATACTCACTCTTTCTTTCAGCTTTCAAACTATCGTGTTCATCTCCGATCCTCTGCCATTCCTTAAATTTCTTCTTTTTCTCCCTCAAAGCATTCTGTACCTCTGTCGACCACCACCATGTATCCCTATCTATCGTGCCCCTTCCTTTCGTCTCTCCCAAAATATCTTTTGCTGCGCTTCTAATACACTGGGCCATCTCATTCCAACATTCATTTACGCCCCTGTCGTTCATATCACCCATCTCAATAATTTTATTTACCACTCGCTCTCTTAATTCTCCAGCACAGTCATTCTTCTCTAGCATATGCCATCTTATTTTAGGAGGGGGACGCTCTTTATGTTTTATAAGCCTGATTTGTAAGACTACTTCCATAACCAGGAGACGATGTTGCGAGACTAATGCTTCTCCCGGTAGCACTTTGCAGTCCTTGACGTGCTTTAGGTTGTTGCGTCTAACAAGGAAGTAGTCTATTTGTGTGTTATGTGCTCCACTCTTATATGTAACTAGGTGTCCATCGGCTTTTTGGAACCAGGTGTTTGCTACTGCCAGATCAAATGCAGTCGCTGATTGCAACATAGTTTCCCCCTCATTGTTTAAATTCCCAAAACCCCATCCCCCGTGTACTCTTTCATAACTTCCTTTCATCCTTCCCACATGCCCATTAAAGTCACCTCCAATTATTAACTCCTCATGCACCGGGATGGTCATTAAAACTGTATCAAAGTCCTCCCAAAACTTCTCTTTCACTCTGTCCTCACATCCTACTTGCGGAGCATATACACTAATCACGTTCAGTACAACATTTCCTAACATGACTTTCACAACTATCAATCTATCATTAATTCTTTTAACATCCATCACACTTTCTTTCAAATTACTGTCTAACACTATTCCCACGCCATTCCTTTTTCCATCACTTCCACAGTAGAAAAACTTGTATCCCTCCCCAATTTCCCTCGCTTTTGTACCCTTCCATTTAGTTTCTTGCAAGCAGGCCACATTTATTCTTCTTCTTTTCAATACATCTGCTAACTCTCTGGCTCTTCCAGTCATTGTTCCCACATTCCAACTCGCATACCTCAATCTCTCTTCCCGAGCTCGCTTCTTACGTCGCACCCGCCCGGGGTGGTACGACAACCCTTGTCCATTTCCCGCAGGGGCCGGGTGCTGCTCCTGCGCGTCGCCTGCGGGGTACGCCCTAGCCCTATCGCACATATCATTATCTCCTACCATGTTGCAAAAAGGTTTTGGCTTAGATTTTATAGCCGGCCGCCTGCCTGACACTAACCCTCTTTGGGAATGCTTTTGTTTGTGGTTTACCCGCCACCATTCGGGTGACCCAAGGTGCTTGATAGCATGCACTAGGTCTTAAGGTCCATTAGTCGCCTTTTACGACACCCATTGGAAGATATGGGGTGGTGCTATTCTTTATGTCCGGACACCACACGGATTTCCGGACACCACACGGATCCAAGAAAATAGAAATGTTATGCCGAAAATAGAATTGTAGAGCTCAGTGGAGTTTAGATGTGAAGTGGAATATTTCCGCACACCGTATATTGTATCAGCATCCTTCCCTGTCCTTAATTACTCAATGTATTCTATTATATTCAGAAAGGCCAATTAATTATTCAGGCGGTACCAATGGCGGGACTCTATTAAAGGAGGCACTTTTTCACATAATGCTTGTTTTATTGAACAATTAAAATTCAATTAATCCTTAATAGGTTTTTAATTTAACCGTCTTTACAAACAAAATATTATACATAGGCTTGTGTATCAAAAAGTCTAATTAGTTCGTCAGCTAGATGAAAAAAAAACAGTGGTGTTTTTCTTAGGATAAGTAATCTAAAAATAAATTGACGAAGATAGGATGCTTTTAAAATTCACAGTACCTATGTCATGCTGTGGTGTCTTTTTAGTGCGTTCTGACGCACAAGCTCCTAGTCTCGATTTTTTTATGCAATTTATCTTTGTAAATAGGTATTCACTGATTTAACCAAAGAAAAAATCGGTTGTCTGTAAAGTCGGTTTACTGACGATAGTTGAACGTGACAACGTCATAAGAAAATACTGCACTTACGTTGCTATAAACAAACAATTGACACGCCGTTGCTATGGAACGCTATCGAGCGAGGTAACGCCGTATGACGTCACGTACACACACGTTTTTTCGGCCGTGAAAATCTACGGTTATTCGCCGTGTATAGGCATGGTCGCGTCTACAAGCTCCCATTGTGTTCCATACAACACTGACGATCGTGCCTACACGCGGCGAATTAACCGTAGGTTTCCACGGCCGAAAACCGTGACGTGGACGAGCTATTTAGCACATGATTAAACTCTGACGGATTAATTACATCTGCAATTTATTGATGCTGCGAAGAATTTTCTTAATGATTCTGAGAATAAGCTTTGATAATATCGCTAAACTAGCCTAGCCTTTATTATAGATTAAAAAAACCTGTAAATAGGTTTATGTTGGTTGCTAAACGTACTCTGAAGTATTTCTACTCAGTAAAAGCGTGTAGTATTTATTGAAAGGGTGTCTCTACCCAGCTTACGAACAAAACGGTCCGACCAAAGTGTAGAGCTAAGCGACTTACCTAATGCCAATCCACATACCTACGTATAACAGTGAAACAATATATTGAATTAAGGTTATAAGTGTTACCCATTATCCTGATTTATACTTGAGCAGAAGTTAGCGGTCGGCTATTAGCCAGAGCCAGGACCTGTGTAATGGGCCGTGATCGGCGAGCTTTCAACTTCTATCTATAACGTTCCTGTGTTCCTGTTACGCTCCCGGATAAACACAATAATAAGAGCCTATGCACACCACGTTTTTTAAACGCGCCGGTGCAGTGGGTTTGACGCGATACAGACGCGATACGCACGCAAGTCAGACGCAGCCTAGAACAAATGACAACAAACTGTTCTGATGAAAAAAAACTTTTTAAAAAAAAGGGAACCGACTTCAAAACCAAACACAAAAAAACTATAAAATAACTTTTCTTTCGGAAGTCGGTGGCTTTGTTTTTTTTTATTTCATTGACATGTGGCCACCGACTTCCGAAAGAAAAGTTATTTTATAGTTTTTTTGTGTTTGGTTTTGAAGTCGGTTCCCTTTTTTTTAAAAAGTTTTTTTATTTTTACCTTTTTAGTTGTATAATCAACAAAAATCTTCATTAAATCGGCGTCTTTGAAAATCTACAATCCTATTAAGCAAAAGGGATCTATGTGAGCAACTTCACGAGATATCCATTATTGTTATATACTAAAACCTTCCCCAGAATGTAACAAATACTTTTCTGAAAACTGTATCAAAATCGGTTCAGCCAAACGCGAGATAATTGCGGACAAACATGCAATGGTCCCTTAAAATCTACGAACCAAGTAAGCAAATCGGATCCACGCGGGCAACGTCACGGGATATCTATTAGTGTTATATAGTAAAACCTTCTCCAGAATGTAATGAATACTTTCCTGAAAACTGCATCAAAATCCGTTCAGCCAAACGCGAGATAATTGCGGACAAACATGCAATTGTCCCTTAAAATGTACGACCCAAGTAAGCAAATCGGATCCACGCGGGCAACGTCACGGGATATCTATTAGTGTTATATACTAAAACCTTCTCCAGAATATAATGAACACTTTCCTGAAAACTGCATCATAATCGGTTCAGCCAAACGCGAGATAATCGCGGACAAACATACATACATACATACATACATACATACATACATACAGGTCGAACTGAGAACCTACTTTTTTTTTTGAAGTCGGTTAAAAACGCGCCGTCGACTTGCGTTTCTAAAACGCGCTGCACCGGCGCGTTTAAAAAACGTGGTGTGCATAGGCTCTAAGGGCTAAGAGGGCTAAGATTTACAATTGTCACCTTCATGATAAAAAATGCTAAGCCACGTGAAACATAATTATGTAGGTATGTGATTTATGAGCACAGCTTATGAGATTCTTTGCTAGACATCTCTAACTTATCCTAAAGAATTTAGCTACGGTAGGTACGCGGTGGTTGATGCCTACGCATTTCCTATTCACATTCACGTCCTCACTATTCATCACATATTAAATATTTGTTACAATATTGGTTTTTATAAGGATGAAGGTCGTAGCGTAGATATTCCACCGGCTTGTTTTATGGAAACACGGTTTGGCAACATCCATCGAAGTTTGCGGGAGTTCGATGAAAATGTTTTTTTTATTACGCCACTTTAACAATTTTCTACAGAAACTCGTTTAATTGGTTAGCCAGCATTTACAAAAAAGTTTAGCCGATTATTCCATTGGAGTAAGCTCACAGAGTGATTCGCAAAGTTCCACAATCGCAACAATAGGCACATTTATCTTCAGAAAAGTTTCGCTACAGCGGTGAACAAGCATTAACGCGTTATTCTTGAAATTTTGAAAAGATAAAGAATCCTCTTAAGATTTTTATGTAGAAGTGTTATATAAATACGTGGCCATCTCTCCGCGTTGATTAATCCGCTGGAACATTGGGAGAGCACTTGTTGCTGCAAATTAATTAGGAAACAAGTTAACAAAAAGTGCAATAAACTTCGTTAAGGAAGCTTAATTTCCGTCGGAGCCCGAAAGAGACTGACATTAATCAAGTGAGATCGCTCTCGACTGCCGCCAATTTCATTACGGAATCAGAGCCGACTAGGATTATCATTACATTGGAGCGATAGATGATATCTGCAGTCTTATCTACCATCTACGTCTATAACTATAATATTTGGTTACTATATTTTATTGGCTTTTATACGGCTTGTATTGGATCCCGAGCGAGTCTGAACAAGTTGATTGTAAATCTGATTTTGAACCTAAAACAACAAAAGAGAATACCTTTATCGGGCTTCTGTTTTGTGTTGTATGTCGGTCACGGTTAAAAAGCTTTTTCGCGGGTTGTGGAGGTAGAACATAAATATAGGGTGCGGCGAGCGAGCACTACTGTGCCACAATTAACATTTTCGACGAATCTGTTGGGCATGGTTTAGAAACCTTTATTAAGAAATCCTTTTTAAGCCCCAACGCAAAAAAAATATGGTTTTATAAATTTTGAGCGCTACGTGTTTGTGTGTCTGGCACTGTGTCCTTTGAAAGCGATTTCTTTTTATTTTGAGAAACGGTGTGGTTCCTAATTAGACATTATTTCTAAAAATCGGTTCAGTTTGTTTTGTTATACCTTGGGTGTTTCTCAAGTTGCCTTTTTCGTTGACTAACTAGCAAAAGCATTAGACTAGCATAAGCTCAAAGAGGTATTTATTTAAATGTTTCTGGGTCGATACAAGACAATTTCAGGTAACTTATTCCTGCCGAGAATTATTTTAATACATACCGCTTTTAACCTATGCTAGCCTATTACTTTCGCTGGATAATATTGAACACGACAATTTTCATAGACAGTTTTTCGCTTGACTGAACCTTTTATGGATCGGTCCCAGTCGACGGAATACAAATATTAAAATTAAATGCATCCGGGGCAACTGGGACCGCGGTGTCAGTTAATTGCGGTCCCAGTCGCCGGAAACCTCATCAACATGAGGCAGCATAGGTCGGAATTAGGTAGAGTTATTCATGTACTTACACTGACTTCATACAGCGAAAGAATAAAGTGGATATACCTTAAATCCCGGAGTTACTTCTATAGAGCAGAAAAATCCCGTAATTTGTTGAATAAAACAGTTATTTACATTTACACGATATTTTTATTATTATTATCTGTTTTCCACACGAGATTAGCTATTGGAAATCCAGGAAAGATCCATATTAATATCAACATTTCGATGCAAGAACTAAATTAACTCCAGCTAATTCCGACCTCTGAACATCACACCCGTCAGTGTTTCTTACCGCAACAATATTATAGATAAATGTTATAAGTACCATTTACTAGGATGAAAATAGATAATATGTTCCAGTCAAAACTTAAGACTAAAGTAGCTTTTGGTTGAATATGTATCAGTTTTGACTGCAACAGATGCATAAATGATGTTCAAAAATGTCATACGTGTGAAAACTTAATTAGCTAAGTAAATAAAATACAGTCAACATCGATCAAATCATTGCTTAGGTATACCGGCAAGATGGTTGTCAAATGCCTATATCATAAGCAGGGTTATTTGTGAAATATTAAGAGTCCTGTTACCGATCGTAAACGCTCGCTTCGCGCGCCCGCGCGCTGGTGTTCGTGTGCAATACGCGAAGTTACGTTGGTGTGCGTTGGAGTATAACTATAGTCCGCGAAACAATTTTGATACTAATCTGAATAGGATGATATTTTTTTTTTAATTTAGATTCTGAACACTATGATGCAGGTAATCTGGGATGAATTTCAATCAAAACGCTCAAAGAGAGTCCACAAAATAAAAATATATTAAAAAGTTAAATAAAAATTACAAAAATATCTCTCGTAATGGCATTGATCGTGCTTTACGAGGATCAATTAACTCGGGAAGTATACAGTTATCGTAAAATGTCTTCAACTTCGGTAACATTTTTTCACGCCAAAATACATCATCTTTACAAACTTTAGCGACTTTCATTGGGTAATCATCCCCAGTCCACACTGCGAACAAACAGAATTTTTTGTCAGCTATATGGAGCTGGCCTTGGACTTGGTAGTGCCAGTCGTGATTCCGATCTAAAATAACTTCAGATCGATCATTTAATTTGAAGCATTTCAACTTCTTTTGTTGAATTGCTTCTTCAGGATCTAATCCGAACGCGGAGAGGGGGCACTTTATTTCAACCAAACCATCTTCAAAGAGTCCATCCGGAGTCGCTCCTAAAAAAAAAAATTCCTTATCGATGAACAATCCGCACTTGTCAATAACAATGTTCTCTTGCATGCTAAGTTTTGCCAAAGCTTTGGATTCATTTTCTTTCCCATGTTTCACTGCAGGTACACAATCAAGCCTATAACTGTATAAAACATTCTTTACAAGAGGTGCAGAGTTCTGGTTTGGACGTCTTTTGCAAATTTTGCTAAAAATTGACGCAGTTACAATACATCTACGCAATTCTAGCCATAAAGCACTTTCAGCCTGCAATATAGTGCTCCTTTCTATTTCTTGTCGGTTTAGAGCTTGTTGTTTCAAATGGTCTAAGAATATCTTTTTTGCTTGTTCGTATTGATCACTGTCCATATCTGGGCGTTCACAGTTTTGACCGTAGTTTGAATCTGTACTAGCAAAACTAAGTTTTCTGCGGCAACGTTGGAACTGTTGCGACTTTGCCAGGTGTTTTAAATTTTGAGCATGTCTTGCTTCTTCAACGCATTTTAGTGACTTTCCTGGACTTTTGTCACAGACAGACTTATATAATGTGTACTGTGGCTTTCCAGTATTGAAGGCAACTACTGCTGCAAAACATCTCACACTATAGGAGTCTTTAAGAGAAAAAATTACTCTTTTGCCGCCCACCATTTTGGCCACGATGCTATTGAACTGTTCGGCACGATTGTTTGTAAAGGTGTGCAAAAGGCTTCTTGAGTGAAAGGCAAGTTGAGAGACATTCTTTTGCAACTTTAACATCAAAGTCGCTGCCTTCGGGACATAATTGGGCTCCTTTTTTCGCTCTTCTTTGCAGTAGTAGCTCTTACAAAGATTGTGGTCTCCAAACACATGTCGTGGACTGTTTAAAATGTCTTCTTGTAATTTTTTTATTTTATCAGACATAGTGCCATCTTCCAATTTTCTGTGTTTTATAGCCGATCGTATTGCAGTTCGCAATCTGGTCAGGCGCTCTCCCGTCAGTAGTTTGCGTTCAGATAATGGAACAGACGTATCCTTCTGTAGCTGCAAATTCCTGCCATTATAATTTCTTAACAGATGGTTAGTGCATTCTATTTTCTGAACGGGTATATCTGGATACGGCCTACTTTCTAAAATGTTTTTATAAGTACTAGCGTCTCCATCAGCAATCAATGTGTTATATATCAGACCTCTTTTTTCCACAGAATGCTTAAAACCTTCTACTAATATAGCCTGTTCCATAGAAGTCGACGAACCAGTATGATTTTTAGTGCACTTATGTTCTCGAGGCTCTTCCTTTTTCGCGTTGGCGCGTACGCAAATAATACAATATTTGTTTCGAACTCCTACATGTAAGACTTTACCTGTATGTTCGCCAATAATTGCCGCAACCCCAGAAAGAGCCGAATAATTACTTTTATACGACCTCTTACTCCAACAGGCATCTGCTTCCACAGGTATCATCGGAATACCAGCATTGCTGACATCACCCCGTAATATAGCTGCATCCTTCTCTTCTTTGGCAGCATCTTTCATTGTTTTTTCGGCAGCAGATTTCCACATTTCAGATAGAGAATCATGTGTTTTGCTGTATATACGAAATGGCACTGTAGGCAAATCAATAGAAGCGACAAGTTCGTTGAGGTTCGATAGTCCTATTCCTATTGCAATGGCCCCTGATACTGCACCAGTGTTCACATTGAAATGTTGATTTTCTTTAGAAGTATTTATGTCAAATTTGCATCCACACATTTTACATTTGACGAAAAATTTTGAAATTAGTCCCGTCTGTTTTTCTTTAATAAATTTCAAATTTTGCAACTTGCAGCCGAATTTATCACCGTGAGCTTCTATTAAAAATAACTGATCCATAAAATATTGAAAATCAACAATCCTTCTTCCTTTGAATTCCTAAAACAAAAACGAAAACATACAAATAACAAAAAATATAATTGATGTTCGAATTTCTTAACAAGGTATAAAAAATATACCTGCTCAGCATCATCAGTAAATGATTCTTTTTCCACGATTAACAAATGATCTTCAAAATCTTCAAGTTCTGAAGATATTTCCATCTGTGATTGTTCAACAGAACTGGAAAGCATACATTTTTTTGATGACGTAGAAGGCACTTGGCTCTAAAAAAAAAGAAGGAATTACTGGTCATAAATCGAAAGCATTAATAAATTAGTAATTATTTACATCTTCATGAATTACGTCACAATTCTGACATAGAATACAGAAGGCACTCTCCTACACAATCATGTTTAAAAAAGAAAAAATATACCTACGAAAATGTTTACAATCAGAACGAAGAACAGTAGGCAGTTCTTGTAAATACTTCTTTTGTAATTTTAATAGCGTTACTAAATAATTACAATTATCATTACAACAAAATTAATTACGAAAATAAATTATTCCCTAAAAACAGCCTCAATTTCAACTGTCAAATCAAAAAGTTGATCGGTCAGTTTCAAGGCTGTCGTTGATGAGTCCAGTGTTGCAATTATCTTATAGAGCAGGGGCTCCCAAACTGAGCGTCGCGACGCCCTGGTGCCTCGTAGAGAGTACAGAGCGGCGTCGTGAGACGCGAGGGTCGACCATTCTCCGGATTGATATTGCGTGGAACCTAGATTCTATATGTATAAAATATCCACCAGAAAGAAGAGGATAGTCGCATCGATCTCTTACTTGCATCAACAAACCCAGATTTACGTGTTCTGATTTCGTGGAGTTCGGAACCAGGTATCATTGTATTATTATTGACCTGGTATCAACTAGCTAGGGCGTCGAGAAAAAAATATAAACCTGTATGTGCGCCGCGAGCTGAAAAAGTTTGGGAATCCCTGTTATAGAGAATAGCATAGCTGGTAATAGACGGGTAGCTAGGTACCAACTTTACCTGATCGAAAGTAGACGATTCCTCCACTGTTGGTTCTACCACCATATTTTTACTTTCTACAGATGTTTCAGATGTCCTAGAAAAGAAAATGCTGATTTATATTTGTTTTAGTATCAAATTAATAGATATAAAAAGAAATCTAAAAACCCACATTTTTGAATGTCCTAAAAATAAGAAAATAACCCTACGGGGCTGAGAGAGGGGCCACTCAAAACGTGGGGGCGTATATTATTTATTGGATTATTTCTTTACATGACGTGTATAGATCGTGGGTGTAACTTGCAAAGATACGCCCCCTCGTTTTAGATTTTTTTTAATCTATTATGTTATTATTTTTATCTTTATTCATCGGGTTTGAAGCTGCCCTGAAAATTTCAGCCTGCTAGCTTGTCGGGAAGTGCCTCAAAGCCTGTCCGCCATCTTGGACGTCCGCCATATTGGATTTAAGTCACATGACTATTTTTTTCGTATTCTTGACAGCAAACCCTTTCATTTGATACCCATATCATGGGGGTCGCTTTCAAACAGCCAATCTGCCATCTTGGACGTCCGCCATATTGGATTTAAGTCACGTGACTTTTTTTTGTACTCCAGACAGCAAACCCTTTCATTTGATGTCCATATCATAGGGGTGCATTTCAAAAAGCCTGTCTGCCATCTTGGACGTCCGCCATATTGGATTTAAGTCACGTGACTATTTTTTTTCGTATTTTTGACAGCAAACCCTTTCATTTGATACCCATGTCATGGGGGTGGATTTCAAAAAGCCAGTCCGCCATCTTGGGGAGGCCACCATATTGGATTTGTTATGACGTTTTTTTAGCTAGTCATGTATTGTCATCAGAACTCAGAGCGTTTGGAAAATTTCAGCTTGCTAGCTTATCGGGAAGTGCCTCAAAATTGAGTTGCAAAGTCCAACCGGAACGACAAACAAATAAACAAACAAACCAATAAACAAACAAGAAAAGTGAGTATATAAAAACATGGGAAAATATATTATGTATATTTTAGGCAGGCACTTAAGTGTTTTGTAATACGGTTTAAATTAATAACATGGTGTATTAGTTTACCTTTTTCGTGACATTCTAACTTGTAATGCTGTCTGTAAGCGGGCATAATTATGCCTCTTCCTTTTTTTTATGCAGGCGTACAGTGGTGTTTTTCGACCCATACCTACCTATAAATAAAAGACAAAAATAAAGTCTGATATGTAGGTAGGTACTAATATTGATTAACTTTACCTTAGTCATACTAAAAATAATACATTTAATATGATGTAAAAAATTACTTACTGGATCAAATTATTTCGATCGGCGTACACGAGTCGATAACAATAGCGATCTCCGGAAAATTGCGAGCGAAAAATTTGGCGACAGGTCCTACCTCAGCAAGCGCTCGCGCGGGACTGAGGGGCGCGCCGAATTGACGCAGAATATAATATAGTATTTTAACTTTATTTATTGTAATTTTGTTTTATTAAATTGAGAAACGAAAACTAATGAAACGTATTCATTGTAGATTGAAGTTTTATATCATGTTAGTTTATTTGATAAAGTTGCGTTAATTTGGAGTATAATGGATGCTGAATTAAGACATTTATGGCTTAAATTAGGCTTTCTTTACGATTTTTTCCATAAAAACTCAAGGAATTTAAAGGAATTCTAGAACTCCAATAAACAAGTAAAACATTCAAAGTATCTTTTAGTAATTTTAGCATTTATAAGAATTGAATGTAACAATGTGAATTTGAGCGTCAAAGTTCCATCGCCAACGGTTTTTCTTGCAAACTGTGTTCGTAAAATATTTATAGTAAATTACACGAAAAGAAAAATGGAAATGAGTAACTCCAACTTACAAGAAAGAGAATGGTGCTATCGTTTTTCTTAAACAAATAATTAAAATATCGTATGACTGCTGAAAATTACAGCGTCAAAAATCATGAACTAGCGTAAAAAATGTAACAGGACTCTTAACACCCTTTCATGGGCTGAGAGTACACGGAATACACAACTTTTACCATGAAACCAACCTGCCGGGGTCGCGGGACTATCTCATCAGGTAACCGTGACCCCTGAACGCCCTAGGCTTGCACTGACTTAAATCCACGGTGTCCTTCAATAACCCTTTAGGCTATTGAAGGACACCGTGGATTTAAGTCAGTGCAAGTCTGACAGTCCCTCCCGTCTCGCACTCGGTGGGAGGACTCATTGGCTGATTTTACCAAGTAAAAAAAAAACTGTGAAATCTACCCTGATAGTAAAGGGTGAATCCTTGTGTAACAGAGTCATAAAAAGAAACAAAAGTTAATAAGTAAAAGATGTTTACATAATATTATAAAAATATTAATGTCAAGCATTTAACACAAGGGAAATAATCATGAAATGTAACTGCAAAGTACTGACCAAAACTAAACTGCCCAAACTAGATTATAAAGAACCACCTGTAACAGACTAGAGGAATAGTGCTGTAAAACTTGTAAACCCCTTTATAGAATGTATTAGAAGAAAGAAACTGTCACAGATATGACCCAAATGTATTAAATAACGATAGAAATAAGACCCATTATGTATTAGTTATAAGAAGAAGCAACAGAATGCGTAGGAAATAAGCAAATAGAAAAAGAATAGATCCATAAGACACTTGTAATAGACTTAAGTAGTAGTAATAAGCTAAAGTAAGAATTTGTAAAAAAAAAAAAAAAAAATCGAATAAAAAAACCTGTGTTGGTGTTATCCCCACTGAAAATAAAACAAATAAAAAGAGATAGATAGAAAAGAATAGAAATAGAAGGGCGTCCTACCCTTAAATAAAGAAAGATGATGAATGCTAGAAAGATACAGTATGCAGAATAAAAGTGCGAGAGGAATAAAAGCGAGAACTGGTATGAATGAGAAGTCTAGCCTAGACTCCGATTATGTTGGAGATAGAAGTTTAAAAAAAAAAAAAAAAAAAAAAGGGTGAATCCTGAGATTGCCGCATATTTAGGTGATTCCCTTGGCGAAATTTATTTAAATAGATTTTTTGTAACTAACAATGTAATATAAAATTTAGCTTCATTATAAACACATTAAACGAATTGGCATCACTTTAGGCCGGATGGTTCCCAATATATTGCGATTTATTTATTTTTGGCTAGGGGAATCAAAAAAAGGTAGCGGAAAATCAAGTTTTATTACTATTTTAAAGTAGCCTCTATATAATACTAATCAGTCTCGTTAACAATTTATCACTTTCAATACCCGACCACAAATCGTTAAATCACAAATTGCATTTGAAAACGTGGTCAGGGTAATCAACGAGCTAGTGAAACCAAAACCAGGGGAATCAAATACTTATGTTCATAATTTCACCCTGGACCAACGAGCGGCGTAATGTTTCACAAAGACGTACGAAGCTCTACCAGCAGCGCACATGCGACGGCACGGAGATAATCTTCTATAAAATTCTACTAAGATATACGAAGATTTGTGACGCGCCACGGGAATCACTGTTTAGTCTCGGACAAACTTTATATTGTAATTTAAAGAAAAACTATCATAAATATACATGCTGTATCTTTTTTAAATATATCTACAACAATCCTGGTAGCGATTAGACCACACTGTTTATTTTGTTTACGTTCGTAAGTAAGTTTTATTGGTATTTTGTTTGCGAAATGTGCAGCGGACGCGCCAGGGTTATCAATTTTTAAGCCTTTTGGATTTTTTTTCGACTGTTTAGAACCAAATTAGACACAAAAACTATCGTGCAACAGTAAGATCATACAATATAGTGGCATAAAAAAAATATTTTGGTTTCTAATTTAAATACTACGGGTAGTTTTTTTCTTCGGACAACGTAAAATTAGCCTCACAAGATTCACCCTAAAAAATAAAATTCAGTTGTTTCATGTATTGTCAACGGATTATTCGGGTTGTTGTAAGTTCGCCACAAAAATGATTCCACTCGAAAAAAAGTTTTGATCCTGGTTTCCTAGTACTTTTTGTTCTGATTCCACATTACTCATTTTCGATAGTTTTGTGCTGGATTTTATAATTTAATTGTTCTGCTATACCCAACCCGTGCGGAAAAAAATGGGTCGAATGTACAATAATCAAAATTAAAAAAAAAAACAAAAACCTTTGGTATACATACTTTTTTTCGTGGGGAATTATTTTTTGTGGCAAACTTACAACAACCCGATTATTCCATTTAGTATGAAATATTTCATTAAAGGTTGTTAATTAATGATTTACTAAATAATAAACCTTTACAGGGTTGTGGGGGGTCAGGGTATTTTTTCCGAAACTCCGAAACTATGAAGAATAGCGAGAAACACTGAAAGGAATCTCAAGGCAGATTTTGATGAAAACTTCATCATTGGACTCACCCGTCCAGTGTCCTTTATAGGACTGTGTGTGTGTGTCCTGTATGAAAAATGGACTACTATGCGGACAGACAATATTAATAGTTAGATTTGGAAGTTAGCTTTGAAGAAGAAAAAAGAACCGAAATTCAAATAACTGTGTTTTTACAGCAACTATGTTGCTAACGAAGTCCATGTATGTACATCAAATAAAGGGCCAATTTTAAAAATGTGTTATATTACTGTTACTTGAAAACGTGACTATTATTATCTTGCTATTACCACTGAAACTAGGCAAGAGCCTCTTTATTATTTTACTAATTTAACACGTTTCTCGCACGCGATATGAATGGACGGACTGAAACATTACTGAATAGGTTTACAAAGTATGTATCGTACGAGTACATCGATTTTAGATATTTTATTTTTGGGACAAACCCACCACACTATTCCCAAACCACTGCAACTCCTGAAAGCCAGAATCAACAGTGGCAACCACCAGAAAAGCGCCGAGACAATGAAGCTCGACGTGTCCCGGAGAATGAATTTACATGTCTTGGATCCTGCAACGAAATTAATCAGAAAAGATTAGTGGAGTAGGAAAAAAATTGTTTCCACTTCCCTCCATGCAAGCAGGAGACAGAACAAAACAAGGCCAACAGGCACAAAAGGACATTACAACTGGGAGAAGCCCAGTTGCCTAGCACCACGGGTAAAAATGACTACTAAATTGTGATGACTGAATATAACTGAATATAATAGAATGACTGCTTTATTTGATTCCAATAATAGGTATGGCAAAAACGCTTAAATTTTAGATAGCAAGTATGAAAAGATATCAACAATTATGCGGGTTTCTTTTGGCGCTTAAGTGTCACTGTGGAGGCGCTTTTGGTAAAAATTACAATGCCCATCTCTACCCCAGGGGTGTACAGTAGGTCGCAGGGCTGTCTAAACAGGCTACCGTGGCCCTGGAACGTAAAGAGCAATTAAATAAACACAGTAGATTTTAATCAGTACGAGTTTGCGGTCCCTTCATGTTCCCTCTAGACGAAAGGACTCATTTGATGATATGCCACCTAGAGGTGTACGGAATGCACATCTATACAGATTAAGAAACTTTTTTGAATGTCATAAATAAACATTGGAAATGTATTACTATGGTAGTACATTACTTCTGTTTTGATGATTTTTTCATGTTGATGATAAGTACATGATTTTAGTTTCTATGTAACATTGCTATTGATTATATATCAGGCACTCGATATGAGTATTTTTTTCAAAGACGATAGTGACGAACATTCATCATCATCTGCCTAGCATTTTCCCTACTATATTGGGGTCGGCTTCAAGTCGAACCAGATGGAGCTGGATATCAGTATTTTAATTGAACCAACTGCTTACCGGACCTCTACAACTCAGTAACTGGGGAACCCCATGGTAAGACTGGTTGTCAGACTCATGAGCTTCTGACTAACAGTAACGACTGTCAAAGACGAACGATAGTGACTAACATTATATTTTTATTTATTTAAAAAGGTTTGCCAACACCTGACATCACTTAGATATTGCTCAAAGTATGAAGCTCTGCCTCATGAATTCCCAGGATGCTTGTCTATGTTGTTTGTAACTTTTAATTATAAGTTTTGCTTTTCAAATAGTGCTTTAAACTCGATCAATCAGATTGATATTCAGATATTTCAAAAATACAGTTAAAATGCAGCTATTGATTTTGATTACTTTTGCTTATTTGGCGTTGCCGGGGCAGAGCTCTATAGTAATTAGGGCATTCATTCAATCTTTGACATTTTTTCTGTACTTTCTTGTTTTTTTTTTTTAATATTTTGATGATGGCGAGGCGAGTTACAGTAGCCACACAACATACTGCCTATCGTACGATCGATTTGACGCTTGCAATTGTTTCAAATTGGCAGTTCGTCCATATACACCATACACCATACTGCCTATCGTACGATCGATTTGACAGAACTTCAAATCTGCAGCAGTGATGCCAACTCAGCAACTTTATAGCTAGATCTGGCTATTATTCGGTGACGACAGCTACAATTTTATAAAATTTGTGGCTAAACTTTTTAGCTACTTTTTCTAGCACCTTTTCATTTCATCATGAGACTTTCGAAATTAGTCAAGTAGTGTCCCGAGTGGAAAGACAAGATAATGCAACAGTGGCTCATTCTACATATAAATAAGTGGCATTCTGAAGAAATAGTTCAGTTTTGGGTTAAATTAAAAAAAAATGAAATTCTTCCGGTGACAAAATATATTATTTAATACAAGGTGTTAAAAAATAATTGCAGGAATTTCGTGTGCGTACTCGGTATCAAAAACGACGACGATATTTTTTTTTTCAAGCATTTTTTTATTTTAATGAATTTGATTGCTTATTGAGGTCCATCCATCATGATCACCTTCGTTTGTAGCGTTCTCAGATATATTTTAACCGGAAGATTTTTTTTTTTTTAGTTAAACCCAAAACTGAACTATTTCTTCAGAATGCCACTTATTTATATGCAGAATGAGCCACTGTTGCATTATCTTGTCTTTCCACTCGGGACACTAATACTTGAGTAATTTTGAAAGTCTCATAATGAAATGAAAAGGTGCTAGAAAAGTAGCTAAAAAGTTTAGCCACAAGTTACACTTTTTAGGTACTTTTCTAGCACCTTTATAATGTTGTAGCTATCGGTCACCGAATAATAACTAGATCTAGCTATAAAGTTGCTAAGTTGGCATCACTGCTGCCGATTTGAAGTTGTGTCAAATCGATCGGATCACCTATCAAATCACATACACGAACACCGAACACCCAGACCCTACTACTTAGCATGGGGGTCATTAATCAATGTTAAATGTTTTTTATTGTAGAGCTCTGTATGTGTCTACTTAATTTTATGTAACACTGTTATTGGCAAATAAATAAAGTTACTTATAACTTATACAAATATTTGTTCCGTAGGGGGGTTGAACCCGCGACACACTTCGCAGCAGTCCATCGCTCAGCCACTGCGCCAACTGTGTCGAGTCCTCCCACCCCGGGCAGGGCGGGAGGGACTGTCAGACTTATTATGTTCCGGGGTCACGGTAAGGAAATAATCCCGCGACCCCGGCAGGCTTTGGCCCTCTGAGAGGGGGGCCCCGTCATTATGCTGACGCTCTTTGAGGCGCGCGTGGGACACAACGCCCCGTCGACCCGGGGACGCCAAGGGCTGAGATAATAATGGGCACACAACAAAATATCCTTTGTACAACAATAGCTATGATTTCATGTCCTACTTGCCCAAACACGAAGGCAAAAAATCTTACCATAACCATTTGCAAAGCAACTAGGCGCCTATTCCATGCTTGTAGCCATCGTAAGGTGACTCGAGATATATACTCTAAGAAGATGGGCAATAGTGCCCAACTGTTAGTTAATAACAACTAATTGTGGGCATTATCTGTGCGCTAAGCGGTCATTACAGGGTTAGAGGCATTTATGACGCTAAATACAGTTGACATTCAACCAACGGCTGGTAATACGAGAAAATTACAAACTTGATAGCCAAAATAGCTATCTACCCTATATCAACACAAAAACAATCTTCGTATCTTTTACGTAAAGTGTAGGTACTTCCATAATATTCACGCAAAAGCATATTACCCATAACTTTTCAAAAGAAACAAATGAGTTTAAACTTTCCTTTTTCCCAGTTCATAATGGCGCTTCATTCACCTTTGTAAAAGTTTCTTCGGAACAAAACAAATTAGCGCAAACCAAAGATACTATAAACTCGATAAGTAATCTGCCAACTGCGTCAGTTTACCAAACAGAAAAGATTATCATAACTAACAAACGACGTCAAGAAACATTTGCTGTTTTCACTGCAGTTAATTGACTTTTGACTTGAAGTGTCGATCAAAGTTATAGGATGGAGTCTAAGCCGTTTGCGATCTCCAAGTTTCCTCGTTTGCATCACTTAGGGCGTGGAAAGGCTTTGAGTGCCACCGTGATTAGCTCGCTTCTCTCAAATAGTTATACTTACGGGCCCTTGATTATAATGAAACCTTTCATTACGCGCTCCACGTCAGCTTGTGGTAAACCAACTGCCGACGTCTAGCAACCTAACTATGTTTTACAAGTCTAGTTAGCTTTATCGTCATTCCTAACGTAAATATGACCGCAATCTCGGTTAGACAAGGCAGCTACTTAAATATTAGCTAGATAAGCAATACATTTGTACTCAGACTAATGAACAATATTTGAGCAAATGTAAATTTAGTTTACGTAAACACTGGCTGCATATTCAAAATTTAATGGTTGATGAGATCAAACTGAAAACAAGTGCAAATATGAACGTTAATAAATTGAAATGTTGTATTTTTATGGTGGTGTCTTAGATGGTCATAATAAAGAAAATATCTTAATTCTCTCTGAATTTATTTTGTAAAATTGTTTATTTACTAACGAATTTGCTTTTTAACATAAGAACCTTTGTTTTATAAATTCAGAGCATCTTCCGAAACTTCCAACAGTATTGAGAGAACCTTATATTTGCGGAAGTGCAATTAAACAGATTAGCATCAGTCAAAGTAATTACAAACAGGATTTGGATAAGTTAAGCGATGAAACTTCTTCCATTCGATTGGTGTGGCTTCGTTCGAAAGCGTAGAATTGTTTGCTAATTTACAAGATTCTTTCAAAATATATTTTTTTTTTTAAATTAAATGAAGTGAAACGCAAAGACAATACTTTTTAAATTAAAAATAAAGACTATGTAACTACTACGATTGCGTAGGCACCGTAGCAGAGCTCTACGCGGCGGCTACGACGTAGCATCGAACAACATATTCGTGGTTACAGTACCATCTAATAGGCTTATGTTTAAACGCATACCAGAAAAGTAACTATTTTAAAACAAAAAATCCAAATTTCTACCAGAATGGATAAATGGTCACCAAATTGTGTGTCATAAAGTATTGTAGAAATTAACCTATTTTGTGTAATAATCAAAATAATCGACCTAAGCAGTGTCGACGAAGCCCCGCTTCGCGGGGCTTCTATTTCTGTGTGCAAGGCTTAAAGGAACCTAACCAAACCGAACTTCGGGGTGTCCCTGAAATCTTTGAAAAAATTGAAAGATTTGGTGACCATTTATCCATTTTGGTATACAATAGTAGATTATTAACCAAGGGGATAAAGCAGTGTCTTCTGTCGCGGGTGACGATTTAAATCGCGAGCGTCACGAAGGACTCGAGGTTTACTCCCGAGCGTAGCGAGGGTGTTAAAACCTTAAATCACGAGCGAAGCGAGGGATTTAAGACGAGTCCTGAGTGTAGCGAGGGATTTAAGTTCACCCAAGACTAAGACAGCTTTATCACCGAGGAAAATACTCTACTTTTCGTACCATTTGCGAAAAAAATAACACAATAATAATATAAGATAAGCATTTAATAAAAATAATGAAAATTAAAAGTAAAAGTTAATATTTGAAACATTGGTCCAATTATTTATTGAAAGAGTAATATTTTTGTTGGGTACATTTATTGTTGATGAGTTAATTTGAGTATTTCTCTGTTCAAGTTGCGTCTGAGGAACTTGCGTTTCATTGCAGCTAGTAAACGTCGGAGATAGTGGTGGTGGTGCAATGTCAGTTACGGGCGAAGATAAGATGCCAGAAGTTGATGGTTGTGGCTCTGATGGATTAAATTTTATGTTTTTGTTAATTTGACTGCTTAACATAGTTTTATTCGCCATTGAACTTTCAATATACCCCTCAGCTACTCCATCAGAGCTCCAACCACCGTGTCTTTTTATTGACGTAATATCCGCCCCTGAATCCGCCAAGAAAGCCGCCGAAGTTCTTCTAAAGCAGTGACCGGTGTAGAGTTCTACATCTTTAAGTTGTAGATATTTTGCAATATCCTTTGGCATGTTGCTAATTTTATTTTTGCCGATGGCTTGTCGAGTACATTTCCCATTCCGATAGTTTATAAAAAATCTACTGTTTTCCATGTTGGTGGGACGTAATGCTTGGTATTTGTGAATGATTTTAGTATATTCTCCTTGTACAATGAATGAGCGATTTTTCTTTGTCTTAGTTTCCTTTACATTAATCAGCAGCAACTCATTGGAATGATTTTCAACGTCCTCCACCTTTAAGTTTACAAGTTCACATCCGCGGCAGGCACCATTGAGTCCAAAAATTAAGGCCACCTATAACAAAGATAAAAAACAGGTAAATATATAGAATAATTACCATTACAAAGATACGAAATATTCATAGTTATATCATGTACACTTACTTTTGTGGCCAGATAAACTTCGTCAGGAGCTTCATTAAGAAATTTTTCCACATTTTGAGTCGTAAAAATTTTAGACTTCTTTGCGCAATGCCCTTCTGATTTTCTTTTTAAAAAAGCCAGCAATTTCGTAAATCTGTTTATTTCAATGCTGTGTTTGATGCTTATTGTAGCTTTCAGTTTTGAGTATATGCACCAAAGTGTATTCGGATTCTTTGTCTTGGATAAATAATCAAAATAGACAAGAAGTACTGATTCTGAAATTGATAGGCCTTTCGCACTTCTCCACGTTGAAAATTCTTCATAAGTTTTTAAATAATTTTCCTTGGATTTTGTTGGAAGCAAATTATTTATAATTGCGGCAGCATTTGCACTGATGGAATCAGACAATTCACTGTCACTGTCGCTTTGATTTAACATCGTAACTTATTTTTCCCACGTTTTTATATTAGAATATTAATTTATTCATAAAAATAAATTAAAATTGTATTTAAAAAAACAAAAACGCGGCAAATGCCTAGACTAATATTTTTTTGTCGGAAAAGCAAAGGCATCAAGCTCATACGGCCTCGACGGTTTTCGTAATTGTATTGAATAATCATAACTGCATAATAAATGCGTATTCCTTTTTCAAAAAGTTGTTTATTGCTTTAAATACAAACTCAATGTTGTAAAGACAGACTGATGTAGTTCAGTATCGGTAAGTATTCCAAATTCAAATCACATTCTCTCCCTAGAGGATGAATGAAATTCAGTACAACTTTCTTTCCCTAGGGAAAGCTGTTTCTAACAGATTAATAATGACTATTGTTATGTACGCTTTTTGTGGCATAGAATGTCACTTTTTTGAGCAAGTGGTACGAAAAAAGAATTATTGTTGAGCATTTAAATTGTAGCCCATCTAATATATTACTGCAGTTCTATTTCTATTTCATTTTTCATTTTAGTGTTTCAAGGGACAGTCTTATTAAGTAATAACCGTGACCCTGGAACGTTAAGGGCAATTGAAGGTTTACGGTGGATTTTAGTCAGTACGAGTTTGACAGTATCTTTCACCCCACCCAGAGCGAGAAGACTCATTTGTCATTTGATGATTAAAAATTTAAAAAAGTCGTATCCCTGAATCAATACTAATGGTATGGAGCTGAAGAGGTAGTTTGGTTGAACGCGCGAATCTCAGGAACTACTGGTTCAAATTGACAAATTATTTTGTGTTAGATAGTCTATTTATTGAAGAAGGCAAGGAAGAAAATTTCATCACGCTGGGATCAATATGAGTTGAGCAGTGGGTGAAACCGCAGTCAGAGCTAGTATGAGAATAGGATGAAATCTTAACCTATAAGAAAATCTCATTCCACTTTCAATTTAGTTCTAGGAAAGAGTGTAAACGTAAAAGCACATAGTAATTTGGAATTCCGAAGTAAATATAATGCTCTTTACCTTCCAAGGTTGTCTTAAAGTCAGACCTAAAAATATAAAACTCTTGTATTTAGTGCGAGCCACAGTCACCTTGGGGTTCAACCAAGAAACAAATTTAATTTTAAAGCTCAAAGAAAACCATTACGAACATTGGAGGTTTTTGGGGTAATTTTCTTCGAATTTAAACCTCATAGCGTTTATCGTTATTTTTGAAGTGAAAACTTCTTTAGCGGCGTTGTACACTTTTTCTGTAATGGGTAAAAAATTTAAAACTCGCGTCAGGGTCACGTGACCCTGATCGAAAATGAGTAAGACGTCATTCAAATTAGTTAATTTCATATCTGTACTACTCCAGTTTTAAAATAAAACATAGTAACAAAAAAGTTTTCACTTCTACCGGCACTCCTGGAGTGCAACCTTTTTTTTATTGTTACTTTACGGAATCGTTCTCGGTCAGTATTATAGGATAAAAAGTTTTCCGTCCTGACAGATTGGCACCAACTTGTACCTTTACTACCTTTTTATAACACGGTCCTGAAAGTTCAAGTTAAAAAAAATATTATAAAACTAAACGTTAAACTCTCTTACAATTATTTAAAAACAAACCACAAAAAATGGCTATGAGTTTGATTTTCTAAGCAATTATTGTTTTATTTTTTTGTGGGAGACCGAAGTAAATAAAATAAATGTTCTTTTAAAAAGGCTATTATGTATCGTAGGGTTAACATGAATAATATGTAAATACGTAGGATATACGTACCCGATACATATGTATGAACCGAGGCCAGGCTTAGTTATCTGTGATCTAACAAGATGATTCCCATTATTTATGGCCCGTAATTAATTTAGTGCGCTGCTAACTAAACTCCAGCAATTTACCGTAATTTGTAATAGAACAATATTATTAATAATACTTCGTATGTCCACTACTTACTAAAATATAGATAACTAGCTGTTGCCAGCGGCTTCACCCGCTACAACTCGAAAATTATCCCAAGGGAACATAAAATCGGGATAAAAACTATCCTATGTGTTAATCCAGGTTATTAACTATCCTGTGTACCAAATTTTAGCCAAATCCGTTCAGTGGTTTTTGCGTGAAAGAGTAACAAACATACCTACATACACATACACATACATACATCCACACAAACTTTCGCATTTATAATATTAGTAGGACTGTACAGGTTAACAGAAAATGTTTTCAATATTATATGCAATGTTTGGTTTCGACATTACGAGTATTTTGTGTTATTCCGAAAATCTATTGTTATGTTCAGCAGAAATGTGTAATTTTAGTTATTATTTTAATTAGTTAATTTGATAATACGTATTATTAGTGGATGAGTCTGCATAATGCTGCGATAGAATTATTTCGGCGACCTGTGTGGCAATGAAATGATTGGCTATCGTCCTATGTAGAATCACAGCAATTACTATCATTTAACAATAACAAAATATGATTCTAAAAAAAGGGTTTTTTTCATTTTAACCTGGTTAATCATCAATGAGTGCTCCCGTCCTGGGTATAGCAGAAGAGACTGAAACTTGTACTGACTAAAATCCACGGTGTTCTTTCAACGGCCATTACTGTGCCGTACTAGGTTGGAGGACTCATTTGATGATTTTATCAAGTATAAAAAAAACATAGGATGGTCTAATTATAGTCACTTCCTCTTTCTTTCAATACTGAAACATAATTAATGTGAAATATTCCTTACTTTACTTAAAATGTTTACTTAACATGGGTTATTAATTATGCTACGAAAATGAAAACCACAGTCTCTTCAAAAGACGAACCTCGACGAATTCGACTTGCCAAGATGCTTTACTTAATATTTAAGTACCTTATTTTAGTATTGTCGTTACTCTTTTTGTACCATTGTCGTTTAGAAATCTATTTATTTTTCCAAACAATACAGTTAAACATGTTTTAAATTGTATAACTGAAAAGCGATAAATTGTTATAATATTGTCAATTATTTTTTTATAAAAACTGTTATGTGTTTCTAGAAGTTAGCAGCGAAAAATAATTGACGTGAGAAAAAAGGACTTTTTAACCGACTTCAAAAAAAAAGTAGGTTCTCAGTTCGACCTGTATGTATGTATGTATGTTTGTCCGCGATTATCTCGCGTTTGGCTGAACGGATCTTGATGCAGTTTTCAGAAAAGTGTTTGTTACATTCTGGGGAAGGTTTTAGTATATAACAATAATGGATGTCTCGTGAAGTTGCTTACATAGATCAGTTTTGCTTAATAGGATTGTAGATTTAAAAGACGCCGATTTTACACAAAAAAAACTATAAAATAACTTTTCTTTCGGAAGTCGGTGGCCATAATTATGTCAATGAAATAAAAATAAAACAAAGCCACCGACTTCCGAAAGAAAAGTTATTTTATAGTTTTTTTTGTGTTTGGTTTTGAAGTCGGTTCCCTTTTTTTCAAAAAGTTTTTTTAATTTACTTTTGGGTAAACTAGACAAAGATCCCAGGGGTGAACCAGGTTGTACGTTAGATTTTCGAGGGTAAAAGTTAATATTATCAGCTTAAAAGCTATCTTAGAACCACTGGGTGGACCTATTATGGAGGCTGTAGGCGCAACTTAAGGTTATCTACATCAATATTATATGATAAAAAAGCAAAGATAAGATTTTTCTTAAACGTTGCCCCACCCTAAGATTTTCTCCTGTATCGTGGGTGCATTAACAAACATAGAAACTCACATACACAAACACTCAGACCCTGAACAACTACTTGCAGATCTTACAAATATTTGTTCCGTGCGGGGATCGAACCCGCGACACACAGCGCGGCAGTCCAATTGCTCAGCCACTGCGCCAAACATACCTTCAAATAAATGGTGTGCGTTTGTAATGGATAAACTCTTAATTACTGGATCGACTAAAAAAATCTTTATAATACAGTTGCTCAAAAAGTGACATATTGCAGGGACGTATAGCGTTCGGAAAGTGGGCTATTACACACTAGTGCTTTTTTTTACCTTTCCCGCACTCGTGCGTTCTCTTTCCCAACTGTCAAAATAATGTCTATTAAAAAGAAAACCAACCATGAAGTTTTTATTAAAGAGTTTTTGTCATGCATACAAAAATGTACATTTCTAAAAAGAAGCTACATATTTATTTCAATGTCAGATATAATGATTTAATTGAATGAGTTAGGTTAGGTTTCATTTAATTTCATCTCATTTTCATTTCATATCAATAAAAAAAAAACTACTGAAGACTAAGCTGTATGGGCGTTCCCTTTGCCTACCAAAATGGGTGCAGAAAAAAAAACTCTGCCTATATTCTACGGTTGGCGCCATTTCCAGAAATTTTCTTTGCGAGTTTAGTTTATTATGTTTTTATTATATACCTATTAAATTGCTTCATTTTTTCGCAACTGTATTAAAAATAGTCGTTCAGTACACGTGCGGAACTGTCATTGCATCTTGTTCCGACTGTCAACCCTCGCCTTCGGCTGCGCCTCGTCTCGGGTAGACATTTGTCGAAACTCTTTGCAATGACAGCCTTTCCGCACTTGTAATGAAAGTATACTATGTATTTACGATTAGCTATAATTATGTAAACGGTTTCGTAGCGTTATGCCTACTTCGCACTATGACTACTTTCTGTAGCTTTCAAGTAATCGGTAGCACAATGCCAGCAATCATTATCGGTGAATAACATCCCAGGTAGCAAGTGACGTCGGCGACTAAAAAATGACGACATTCTTAAGTCAATTTAGGGTCACCACAGTTACGTCATTAATGTACGTCATACTTACGTACTATTATAGTACTGTACTGTACGTACTGTATAGGTCATACATGATACCTCCTAACAACGTCATTTTACAGTCTGTCCCTTATTAGTCTAAATCTGCCCTCAGGTTGACGACTGTTGTATGACATAAAGTGACCCAAAGAGCTAAAGATTGGTTAAAGAACAGTTTATGGAATGCATCTGACTGACATAATTCCACGAGTGAAGTCGACCACCAACATAGCGAATATTATGGGCAAATACTAATCATTATAACAAGGATTTTTATAGCCGGTACATTTAGTCCAGTCAACGAGGATTTTTTTGTATGAAGACTTTCGAAAAATTCCTCCGGCGCTGAAATTTGGCATATGATGAGAGTAGGTGATACAGATTACAGATGTACAATAATCCAAAAAATTTTTAGCCTAGAAGTTCCGTTTTTTTATCAAAACATGAAAATTGCTTATAACTCTCTGTGAAAAATTTCTCAGCCTCAAATTCTTTTTTTATTTGTTTAAATGTATTAGTTAGAATAGGGAAGTATAAAAATCCAACAAAATTTCGATTTCAGTGTCACTCCAAATTAACTTTTTACATAACGCGCTCTAACTTCTGGTGAAAAATTGCTCAGCCGATTTTTATTTTTTTATGTGATTTCTTATCCTTAAATACTTAGGTTTTGTTACATAATCCAAAACTTTTTCCTTTTTAAACAACATTATTTGATGTAAAATCAATCAAATAATGACGATTGAAAATGAAAAAGGTAACAAACCTATATATTTAAGGATAAGATAACACATAAAAAAATAAAAATCGGCAGAGCAATTTTTTACTAGAAGTTACAGCGAGAACGGAATCACAGCGATCAATATTGATTTAAAGTTTCGAAAAATAGTACCGCCTAGCTCGATAGATGGCGTTGTAGTCCAAATAGAAGTCGCTATGGTTTCGTTACCGCCGATAGTATAAGGTCTGAAGAATTAATTTTGTTTTGTTGAGAAGTTGTTGAGAGCAATGCATTGGTACAGTGAATAGAAGTGTCAAGTTTACGGTTTACCAGTGCTAACAGCAGGGGGTGTCGACTTTGTTCTACGAACAAGATGTAGGTGGGCTAGAAAACAAGAAAGAGACATCAACATTAGAGTAAAAGAGATGAATTATATAATGTTGCCAACAAAAATACTATTTCACATTCAATCTAATAATAGGCTTATTAATTGATTTTAAAGCATGTTTTCCTTAAAATTTATTTTTGCTTTTATTCTGATGCGAGAAAATAATTGTTACGAAATTTTTAACATTTAAATTGATGAATACACAAAACAAAAAGGAGATAATAATATGACAACATGACAACACTGGAACGCCATATTGTCTATTGGCTATTTGACGTCATAGGAAAAAATGTCTGCCAGATCGCTTGCGCACCATTATTTATATCTTGTTCTTGTGTTTATTTGTAATAAATATAACAGTTGCATTTAATTCTACATACGATATTGTTAATGTGAGTCGAGCTTGCTCCTCTGTGTCTGTGTTTTGGTGAAATTAAGTGCGTATTTGTGAGATATAGACCCGGTGTTGAGACAGTGACTCTTGTTTGATTTTGTGCCTTATTCCCGATGAGTTCGTAGGTAGAAAACACTAGAATCTGTGCTATGTGTGGAACTTCACCTTCTATAGATCCCAGCATCACTTTACATCGGTTTCCGAACCTTAGTAAAATTAGTCATTGTAGCATATATGAATAAAGAAGTCAAATTAAATCGTTTGTTTTACTAAACTGCTCCTTACTTATTATCTTTCAGCATTTTATGCACAAGTACATTGTGTTTCTCGATAGTAATTTGAAAGAAACTAATCGAGAAGCGCAATGTACTTGTGCATAAAATGCAATACAAAGAACCTGTAAAGTACTTGTAGTATTTGAAATTCCCGCCCTGGATTCTACTGCCATGTTTTTGTGGGCTAAACATAGATGGCGCTGATCGGTAAGGAAAATTTTCCTCACAAAATTAGTACGGAGTCGTCATTCTTCCCCTTTAGGGGTATATATGTTCTGTGGCTAACAGTGTTCCAATAATAACCCACTCCAAAGAGACCTGCGGATTTATACATGGTTTGCACGTCATTGGCTGCCCTAATATGTACGGCCCAGTAACGTCCCTATGAATTCAGTATATGATGTCACTCCAACGTCAGTGGCTGCCCTAATACGTACGGCCCAGTAACGTCCCTATAAATTCAGTATATGACGTCTCTGTAACGTCTGTAAACTGACGTCTTGAGGCTGTGACAATTTGACGACATCTGATGGGACCCCCCGACGTCAAGACATGACGTCTCTCACGTCGAGAAGTACCGTAAACTGACGATGTAATGACGTAAAAATGCTACCTGGGATAGACTTTATTTCATTGTTGAATTGCATCTGTATTACAAACTTTAGGCGGTCGCTGGTAAAATGATATACATAATTATTTACTTAATGGATTAAGGTAATCATAATGTTGTTAACATAATATTTAATATTTTATGAAACGACTGCAACGAAAAACACGAGGCAATAATGTTTCAAACAAAAATATTTAGCTGAAAATAATTTGAAACCATTGTAATTTTAACCAATCATTCAGATTGTAATAATTATTAGTATGATTGTTAAAAATGATCATCACATTATTGCGATCTATAATTTTGTGCATAACATGAATGTTAATTTTTTGAAGTTCTCATAATGTTAAAAAATAAAGTGTATTAAACGTTTGCCGTGAACCAAAATGTGTTGCCAAAGTTGTCTGAAACGAGTTTAACAAAAGCCTTTCTGGGCAAAAATTCTGTTATTCGTAATAGATTGGTCTCTAGGGTAAAGTTGCATTAAAACATACGTTACATTTCTTTTTAGACTAAAACTGGTTGAAAATTTAAATTCGGTAATGTTAGTTCTGTTATTGTTTGATGCTTTTGAAGTTTAAGGCTTTACTGACTTATGGGGATGATTATTTGCAAAAAGAGGGAATCCTCAAAGTCTGTCTACAAGTGAATTTCAAAAGGAATGTTGTACCAGGGTTTATAATGCATCAAAAATATTTTCAAGTCTCTATAAAGAGACCGAGAAACTGTCATAATCTCGTTTTTAAACTTTGGTCATCCAGGTTACGTCTAAAGCGTCTCTTAAGCAGCGAGAGCTTAAAACGCCATTCTTGAGCAAATAACACGTTACTGGGTTTTGTTTCGACTCATAAAAGGAAAGAGCTATCCCTATATAAGGTTTCTCATTGCTGACCTTTTGTTTGAATTTGTGAAATTGAAATGTCAAGCAAAATTTAATCTTAATGTACAGTTATGCTACGAAGTATCATAGAATGCATGCATTTTTTATATCGTGGTAAAATCGTCAAATGAGTTCCTCCATCCAGGGCAGGGCGGGAGGGACTGTCCCCTTCGAACCTAACCTGTCCGTGTCGGGGTGTCCCCAGTCCCGAGCTCGCTTCGCTCGCTCTTACATCCTTGGTCGATTTGTTGACTACCACCTACCAAGGTAGGTCGACGGAGCCCCGCTTCGCGGGGCTCCTATTTCTGTGAGCAAGGGTTAAAGTAACCTAACACGAAGGGGATGGCGGGGTCTTTCAGACCCCGCCATCCCCTTCGAACCTAACCTGTCCGAGTCGGGGTGCACCAGGTCCAGAGGTCGTTTCGCTCGCTCTTGAATTCTAAGTTCTCCTAATAACAATAAAAATCCTGAAGGCAAACAGTGAAAGTTAAGAGGATACGCCTCGCCACTTCGTGCCTACACGGCTTTAAATAACACTCTGGGAGTACGGTAGACAAAATTACGTGGAGCCGGTTTTGCACCAATTCGTTTCTGTCACTGACTTTGTGGAATGAGAAACGAAATTCCGATTTTCAATATTCCGAAAAAATCAGTTTATTCGGAATATTGAAATTCGGAATTTCATTTTTCGGAATGAGAACTCATCGAGCATTACATTTTTCGAATATGTGAAAATCGGAAAAAGAAGAAATCGGACATACGACTTTCGGTCAAATAAATTTCAAGATTCTTAATAATAGATATTGTAATTTTTAGGTATTATGATATTCGGAGTTTTGAAAATCGGAATATCGAAATTCGGAATAAAATATTTCGGAGTATTTGGGTGTTCCCGCTGCGTTGTGTATCGCGGCGCGCGGGTTCCCTCGCCGCACGGAACAAACATTTGTAATGCGCCTGCCAGACTATGCTCCTTGCGCTGCTCATCGCTATGCTTCTCGCGCTGCCGTGATTTGCCGCGATGTTGCCCTCTCTGCCAACACACTGCTCTACTCGCGCAATTAATCGCGACGCTCCTCACTTGTCATTTGCCTTGGTGAGAGATTGGACGTTGAAACGGTGGCAGCGTGCGCGTTATGCATTTTTAGTAGGTATAGCTAATTATATTAATGTAGTAAAAAGAAATATACATCGTCGTCGTCGTCCGTGGACACCAAATCAATAAACATTAACACTTTTTCATTTGACCATTCCACGCTTGGCGACGACATAATTTCCAATTTTGCGCGAGTGACTGCGACCGCGCGATTATATGGCCAGCCGATTATTTTCGTGTGTTGTTCGGTAAAATTCGCAGCTAACACATGCCTGCTCTCCGGTGGGGCCCCGCCTCAGTTCGCCACCGTTCATTTAATCGTGAGTTGAGGTTATGTTTTTGAGTTTACTGCCAAGAGTAAGTCTGGCATATTCATGTCATAATAAAATATATTTGTTGCGTACGTTAATGATTAAAAATTTATCAATCGTCAAGGCAGTGACTGTATTCGAAACGTAATTAAGTTAACGGTTCCTTCTTTGAAAGAATGCTTTTTTTTCAAGTCAGTAATTTCGTATTACTGAATATAGTGCGATTAATGAGACTTCAAATCCAGCGAAACATTGAAAACACAGAATTTTTATAATTTCGAATAGATTACGGCTCAGAACAAGTTAAATAAAATAGAAGAATAGTAATTTCTTAAAAATCGGCTATTTCCATAAGTTTGCCGTATTTCATTACTTCCCAGAATTTGATCCTTATTACTAACACTATCGAATGCTGTAATAATACAGGGTGTGATTTTTTTTTCCAAAAGTCAGCGGTTTTGGTTTCTGGACAGGATTATTGATTTTTCTAAAATCCAATGATGAAGCTTTAGTTTTCGTCAAAATCGGTCTCGAGACTCTATTCAAGGTTTTTCGATATTCCTCATAGTTAAGGATAAAGCCATACACGCCCAGTTGAAAAATTCACCATGTATATTTAACACTTTTTCAAGTGTAAAAAAAAATTGAAAATTTTAAATGTTTTAAAAAGTTTCGGTTTCGGTTTCGGCCGAAACTGAGAGCAAGGCCGAACGTTCGGTTTCGGTCGGACACTAGCAAAAACCGACAAAATAGGGAGCAGTGGGCAGGACGAGGAGCATGACGAGTAATGTCGCCACACTATGTCTCTGCCTCCTTTCCTCGTTACTTCCCATGCCACTCGTCGAGTGTGTGGCAGGCGCATAAGATCTGCAAGTCTGCAAGTAGTTGTTCCGGGTCTGTGTGTTTATGTATGTGAGTTTCTATGTTTCTAAACGCGCTCACGATACAGGAGAAAAAGAAGCAGTTTCTGTAGGGTCGGCAACGCGCAGGCGATACGATACGTGTTGCAGACATCCATAGGCTACAGTGACCGCTTTCTATCTTTCCATTAGGTGGACCATATGCTGGTATTATCGCGTCGGTGCGTCACATCCCTATCACCATCAGCCTGTATTCTTCCATTGCTGAGTATGGGCTTCTCCTAATGTCCTACACTGATCCTAGTCCTGAACTTCCCTCATCCAGTCTTCTCCGGCTGCCTTTCGCAGATCGCTCCTCCTTACCAACACAGATCCACAAACACTTAAATATTCCGGGAATACCTTTAGGCCATAACCAATATCGGTTGCGTGTACTTCATTTCATAAATTCTCGGAATCTATGATGATTGTGTGGAAGTTTCCGTATCTTCAAAGTTTATTTGATTTGGATTATTATTATGAATAAAACCTTTTTGACAAAAAATTAAGTCGTCGAAACATTGAACTGAAAGCAATAAATAATTTGAGGCCGCGTCGGACTTTTCCGAAACAGATTGTCAAAAAATATATGATCTATGAGTATTTTTTCTTTTGTTACATAGACCAAGATTGACGAAGAAACAACGCATCTAAAAACTTTACTCAGTTACTCATTAACTTTTGTTTCTAAATCGATTGCTACTCTTCCCGGGTCCCGACATAACGACTGTCACATGTCCGATACGTCCAACACGTCCGATATATCCGACACGTCCGATGTTGTGACATTCCTAAAGGTAATATCCGTTCCAACATTAATATGATTAGTATTCAAACGTTCCCGGACATAATGTACACTACTCCATTCATACAATGCAGATCCTGATTGTTCGACAGTCCTATATTATGTACATGCCTTAAGTAAGATATCAATATAGTACCTAGTCGAAAACACTGAAATTGAAATAAATAAAATTATGTTTAACTAGCTGTTGCCAGCGGCTTCACCCGCTACAACTCGAAAATTATCCCACAGGAACATAAAATCGGGATAAAAACTATCCTATGTGTTAACCCAGGTTATAAACTATCTGTATACCAAATTTTAGCCAAATCCGTTCAGTGGTTTTTGCGTGAAAGAGTAACAAACATCCATACATCCATACTTACAAACTTTCGCCTTTATAATAGTAGTAGGATTAGTGAAATGCAGTGATGTAATGCATAAAGCCAAACCGTAATATAATGATCGGATGATTAGGCTTAGTGCTAAATTGGGATATATTATTCACTAAAATTATAACTAATTCCGTGATGACATAATGTGCTCGATGAAATTGTGTTGCTTTTCAGGTAACACAGTCATATTGAAATAAATATTTGCGGAGCAATGGAAGTCGTAAGGTATTGTTGTGAGTTATTTCTGAGTTCCGCAGTCAACAGTGCTGTGTTTGTTGTTTGAACAAAACTTAGGGATACAACTGGACAGTAGGAAGCGAGAACATTTATAAATTTACTTAGCTCCTACAGTTTATAATGTAGAGACGCTGTGAAGATACTGTAGCAGTTGCAAAACTACTCAACAATGCATGCTCGGAATGCCCTTGACCTATCACTTATATTACAAGCTTTTGTGTAACTTGCAATGTTTTTATGTATGTCGATACGTAGGTAAATGTAATATGTATGTGAGTTGTGCAGAATAAATCTTGCAAGCTGGAATAAGGACCACTTCCTTTTATCTTAGGAAATTCAAATTTTACGTCTTGGTTTAGTCCCGATGACGATACATTTTTATGACAAGCATGACCTAAATCTACACCCAGGATTGGCTCCAGATAAAGGATAGGCAACAGCACAGACACGTTCTTTTTTTGACCAGACCCGGAACAACTACTTGTAGATCATACAAATATTTGCTCCGCACGGGCGTCGAACCCGCGTCACCCAGCGCAGCAGTCCAATCAATAACCTTTACAGATGGGGCTTCACTGACGGCTCTGACCTCAAATGTATATGCGACGTGCCCCACAGACAATGGCTCACCTTCTCTCCTGTACCGCAAGTCCTGTCACCTGTACACTTGACGACCTTATGACTGCATCAGTGAGCGGGGTTCGCGTAACTGAATTTTGGGCTAAACAAAATATATGAAATCATTTGCCATCGACACGCTAAGAAGTCCAATCACTCAGCCAGTGCGCTAATCGCGCCGTCAAATGTGTATACGCATTTAATTATAATCGAAGGGTCTGATGGTGGGTCGCGGGACTGTCTGATCGGATAACCGTGATCCTGGAAGGTAAAAGGCTATTGAAGGATAACTGAGGATTTTAGTCAGTACGAGTCTAAAGGTTAGGGGGTGGGAGGACTCGTTTGATAATTTTACCATGATAAATAAAAAAAGGGTCTGATAGTGTAGCCAGAAGATTGCGTTATGTTTCAGTTTGAACTACAAGATTTAGAAGTTATTACCGACTTAAAAAAAAAAAGAAGGTTATCAATTCGACCCGTATGTATGTAATATTTCCAGAACTGCCCAGTTTTCGCATTATATGTTGGTCTATATCAGCGTCTGAACAAATGTGCCAAATTTCAAAAGCGTATGTATGTTTTTATGTTTGTGTTCGCAAATCTCCGGAACTACAAGTCCGATTTGACTAATTCTTTTTTTGTTGTACTAGGTGTTGTTCAACTTAGGGAGTACTGCAAGTTTCATCAAAATTGGTTCAGTGGTTTTTGAGGTAGGGAATTTGTTGCCTACTTAATGGATCGTAGATTGTTCAAAGTCGATTGTATGTTTGTTCACGATTATCTCGCGTTTGTTTGAACCGATTTTGATGCGGTGTTCGGAAAAATGTTTGTTACATTCTAGGGAAGGTATATACATATTACAATAATGGATATCTCGTGACGTTGCCCGCATAGATCCGTTTTTGTTGCTCGCTTGGATATAAATTTCTAAAGACGCCGATTATACGAAGATTTTTGTTGAATATCTGAACTAACTAAAAAGGGTAAAATATAAAACTTTTAAAAAAAAGTAGGTACTGACTTCAAAAACAAATGCAAAAAAGTTTAAAATAACTTTTCTTTTGGAAGTCGGTGGCAATAATCAATGAAATAAAAATCAAAGCCCCCGACTTCCGAAAGCAAAGTTATTTTAATAATAATAATAATAATTTATTGGGTTTCAAATGATCACTTTTACAAATAAAATTGAGGCAGCCCCATTAAGTTATAAATAATACTTGTGTTGGGCCTGACTCACTCCTACCCGCTATTACATGGCAGCGATATCTAACAACAATCAGAAACAATTATAATAAAATATTTAAAAAATATTTTAAACTTTTTGCATTTGTTTTTGAAGTCGGTACCTACTTTTTTTTATACCTATTTGACATTCAGCACTTAAATACAACCCTCGCATAAAATTATTATTTTCAATTCGGGTAGCGCAACAGATTTTTTTTTTAAGTTTCTTATTTTATTTATTTCTGAATATCACGAATAATATTGTGATTTAATGTACCTACTTATGTACGATTGTACATTTAGGGACTATGTCTATACAGGGTGTTTTTTTTTTCTCATAACTTTAGGGTTACCTATATTCTAGACGTAAAAATAATACAAAAACTCCTACATTATGTGGTCCAAAAATGCATAGTTTCGAAGATATCATGAATCATAATTAAATTACATCAAAAATTGTCACCAATATGACGAATCATTACTTTTACGACGTTGCCGCTCTTCACAGCATTGCAAGGTAAACTAGTGAAGAGAAAGCACCTACTCGTTATCGATGAAATCTCAAATTGAAATCACATCACGGGCTGATTTTTTAATAGTCAGATAATTTTTATCTGAGGAATAAAAATAGCGGTTTGACATATTTTCTAAAGATAAGCTGTCAAACCGCCATTTTTAATCCTCAGATAGAAGTTATTTGACTATTGAAAAATCAGCCCTCAAACAGGTAAATCTTTATTGATTACGATTTAGTACCTACAAAGGGTAACTTATGGCTAAGTTGAAATTTATGTTTTTTGAAAACTGCGTTAAGGTTATTATTACTTTGAGCGAATTTTGTATTCATCGCTAAATAAGATAGGACTATTGAGTAGGTTCCTGCTTCGAGACAACGGACTCTCGGTGTACGTATCTTACTTTAAGTTTCATTGATAAATCCGAGTTTATTAATTTTTATTCAAACTTGTCATTCATATTTATAGCTTAGAAAATGCGACGTTGTCACATTTCACGTAAGGATGTTTTACATTAAATATTGTGACTCTGCCGAATTATTTTGTAAGAAACATAAAAACAAAAAGAATTACATGATTGAAAAATATGTAATTCTTATGCCAATTTATTGATTCTATTATATGCCCTCATTCATACCCTAGAGTTATGGGAAATAAAAAAAAAACACGTTGAATTTTCTTGGAAAAGTAATCAGAACTTCAGTAGTGTTAGTACACCCAAGTGATTTAGTTTATGTACGTAGTGTCTGAGTTTTTATACAAACCAAGTGGTGTATACGTAATACTTATGTATGTATAAAAATTGAGATGCTCGACGGCTGTTTTATTGGCTCGTGAAGTACTAAATCCAAGTGTTAAATGGATCGGCATAATGCATTTGCCGTTTCGCTGGCACGCTACACTATTCGGATAATCTGTCAGAAGATCGATGTCCATCAACTAAATATTCAGTTTCAGCTGCTTATTTAGCGAATACCGACTTCTCGATTCAATTTTCAATCTGTCTACAATCGAGTGTTTCAGAATAAATTGAAAAACAAGATACATATCTTACATTTAAGAGCATTTAAATTTGGATGAAGTAAATACGAGTAAATTATAATCAGTAAGTGGATTTAAAAGTTTATATTTATTTCAACTCTTAATAAATTCCCGGAAACTTAAAATCACTTTCTAAGAATTTTCCTAAGCTTTTCCAATTTAGCGGAGTGCATGGTCTAGCGGATGAACGCATGACCTTGTAAACCACGGGTTCCAGGTTCGGCTCTTATCCGGTAAAAAAAAGCTTTTCCAATTTAATATGTGAGGGTTTTTTTAAGAAAACATGCTCAAGATATTTTTATAGAAATAGGTATATCTGTGACTTAATAAGCATAGACACCTGGCTGCACCTTCTATTTTATAAAAATAAAACTTTCAACACACGTTATAAAATATAATATAAAGATAAGTGTAGAACGATATTTCGAACGGTCACCGGGCGTAAACATTAGCCCATCTGTACACAAATAATTGACAAGTTTGCTAAACACGTGCAAACAGACATTTAAATGGAGTGTTCCAGCGTGTGATAGGCGTGTGATGGACGCGGCCACTTGTGCCTGCTCTATCTCAATCGACTACGAACACCCACTGCTAACGATTTGCCATCGATCTGCAGCACAAAAACTTTTTGATTTTATTTATAGAAATAGTTCATTGGCACTTGAAATACCCTTTTGTTAACGTGAATATATTTTATGGTATTGACTGATTATTACACAAACACAGGCAATATAAAATTGGTATTGCGATCTCTTTGAATAGCAATAACCACTCAAATTCTAACCAGAGGCAGTCAAAAGTTTACACTCGTAAATATCCCATGAAAACCCGATGCCTGAACGAACAAAATAAAATATAATAGCTAAATATTATAAATTGAATTGGCATATTAAATTTGTAGTCCACGAATAGAACTTGGTCAGTATGGGATCAGGATACGAAGACTTTACACACAAGAGAAAATGATGAATAGTACATTTCTTGAGATTAAACATGAATTTATCGTTCATTGCTGCACGACTGCTAACTCTATTGCCATTTATACATACAACCACGCGCAACGAAATTAAAAATTGAATATGGAAAAGTCAATCGTTCGTCATGTTTATTTTCAGTAGATGGTACGTGTTAATTGGGGACTCTGAGCACGTCGGCCGGCTTGTTGACTTGCGACAGGGCCATTAGGCCTGAACAGTGAAGGGGGCGCCCCACACCCTGACCCTCCCATTCTTTGCGGTTATCTGCATTATTATAAAGCAGAACGCCAGCATTTCTAATATAAATATAAGCGTCAACACGAAGAGTACAGCATGCCAATGGCGGCGTTTATTACTTGTTACATAGACGACACTTTCAATATGTAGCCGTAAGCTTAGGTAAAAAGGTACACAAAAGCGATATTCTGAATAATATTTACTTTTAAGGGTAGGTAGCGGTAGCTAAACAAAATTGTTTTTTGTTCGGGAATGAAGATTAACAATTTAAAATTTACGTCTATTGTTTTATTTTGCTGGTGGACGGCTCAGCTATGTTGACATTGTATCGTATAAACGAATTTCAGCTTTTATTTTCCAAAAGCAACTCGTTTCGAATTTAACATAATACATTAAGGGTATTTACGTTTTGTTGTTAACCTATTTCCAGAGCCAAAATAATTTCCTCGAACTATGCAAGTTTCAAGAGTGTACCTACCTACCTAAATTACGTTGAAAATTGTTTCAGATTCTACGTGGGTTACGTAGTTTAATTTATGCGGCAATCAGGTATCCCTTATCGTAATAGTGGAGTAACTCAATATCTAGTACATGGTAGTTAATAACTTGTTTAATCAGATCCGCAAGAGTAATTAGGTACTAGATATAAAAACCAAATAACTAAGTCTCGCTCCTTCAAGTTTTATGCAAAAAGAAGTCTCCAGGGTCTTATAAATCCGGGGTCGCGGGACTGTCCCATCAGGTAACCGTGACCCAGGAACGTAAAGGACTATTGAAGGATCACCGTGGATAATAGTCAGTACAAGTCTGACAGTCCCTCCCGCGCCGCCCTGAGTAGGATTTGATGATTTAACCATTTTTATAAAAAGGGTCCTTTAAATCCCAAGGTACCAAAATTCATCAAAATTAAACCGTTGAACTGGTTAAGGCGTAACAAATAAACTCACTTCACATAATTTATTATTATATTAGTTTTGATAGCATATTAGTAACAAAAAATCACACTTAGGTACGATTTTCAAACCAAAAGCTCGATACAGAACAAATGCGCTACCTCGGTATGCCGTACATTTTGTAAGCGGGGACTGTGGGATTAAGTCATGGGTACGGGGAGCTCTCGCTTTATGTCCTGATCAATCTGGCTGCCAAACGCGATGATTATCTCATTATTCTCTCAGAAACGCTTGCTGGCTACTCGAAGACCCATTCACTGTTTGTATACGGCTGATATTAGCTTGATGTCAGTGATAAAGGAATATGGAAAGAGCGGCGAAAATGATGTCTGGTATTTATAAGGCCCGGACTCCACCAAAGCGGAGACGAGAGGAGATGTGTTTGAATAACCAATCAGATGTCCACTGAAGCTAAGCGGAGAGGAGATGTGGACATCTGATTGGTTATTCAAATACATCTCCTCTCCTCTCCGCTTTGGTGGAATCCGGGCCTTATGCTTGTCACAATATTGATCAGTTCCAAGAACAGTGAAGGAACATCGTAGACCAGTCAGTACGAGACTGACTCGAGCCCTCCCTCTCCACCAGGGCGGATGGACTCATTTGATGATATTTCCAAGTAAACAAAGGCCGTTATTCTAACCACAAATGTCTATGCTCTCTTGAAATTTGTTCGAGTAAAACCAACAATTAATATTATAAATATGTACTTTTGTTATTTAAACTACTTTAATTAAAATTTGTACGTCGAGTTGAGTGAATTATTAACACAGGTGTAATTATCTTTTGTTACCATGAGCAAATGTCAAAGCGGTAACATTATTTGGAAATGATTAAACTGTTTTATGTTAAACGATGCATAATTTATAATGAATATGAAAAGCTTATTAGGATCTTTTTAAGTAATTATATTTTGATGCTACCTTTGATGCGCTGCCCACAGTTTTTGGTGAAAAGAAATATTTTTATCGTATTGATACACCTTTATGTATTTTTCAATATACAAAGTTATAATAAGGAGTTAATAGCTTTTGGAAAGCAGTCCATAGCGCTTCTAAAAATGTGTATTAACTTTATAGAAAAATAAACAAATCATAACTGAGACTACAAAGAATTAAGAGCTTGTAATTTCTTTACAGTAGCGTTTCTATCGTCGCGGAACTCGTAAAAATATCTAATTGCTATAACGTTACATTCTTTTTACTACACCCCGTAAATTTCACAATAAAAACTTAATTTAACATAGTAAAAATGCAATTTTTATTCTCCAATCGTCCGCCTTAAACTTTCCAGCGAGAGCCGTTTCTTACGAGTTATGAGAGCAACGAGGGGAATATTGGAATTTATTTTTATGAAGCGAGATCCCCACCGACTTAATCTGTTAATATTGAACATTTTCCCCACAAGAGTAAACCAACCCCGGGCTCAGTGTAGGACAGAAATTAGATATTACTACTGCTTGACATATAGGTATTGTCGTAATCCTAAACCTTATCCATCATTTTTCCTAACATGATTCCAATATTGCTTCTAATTTTCTGTTACCATTTAAATCTTATACAAGAAGGTATTTCACTGAAAAACCGAAAGTAAGCTATAGTTAAAGGAACACAGCGAAAAGAAAAAGATACTAAAGTCGAGGAAAGCTATTTCTTTTTTGTTCAAATCTTGTTTATTAATACAGACGATACGATCTCCGTAAACATTTTCAATGACGACAAGAAATGTATTTTCACTTCTTCAGCGACAGTTTTGAAAAAAATATAAGATTCAGCAGGCGAACATGATAAGTTACAAAAGTAGCGAAAATTGACTGACTGACTTGTACAGTTAAACAATTAAATACCGAATAATATTGGAATTTTGTAAAAAAAAACGAAAGGGGATATAAAAGAACAGGGTCCAACAAATTTACCCGCTAAACGTAGTTTGAATTTTGTACAGTAGTTCCACTTTATCACGTAGAGGAGCATTACGAAGGGATTTCCCGAAAATGGAACTCGAAGGGTGTGAAAAGGGGTTGAAATCTTTATATCTATATCTTATTCGTCTGGATTAAAAACTTGAAACTGAGTAGGAATACGAACGGAGGTAAATAATAGTTATTTGTTATGCAAGGCTGCAAAGTTCGGACGTCGCAAGACGATCTCCGGCCACCGTAGGCGCGGGCATGCGGGCAGCGAGTAAAGGGCAACTCGCTGCCCGACCATGGACCATGCCCGGGTCGACGGCGCGTTGTGTCCCACGCGCGCCTCAAAGAGCGTCATCATAATGACGGGGCCCCCCTCTCAGAGGGCCAAAGCCTGCCGGGGTCGCGGGATTATTTCCTTACCGTGACCCCGGAACATAACAGGCTACTGAAGGACACCGTGGATTTTAGTCAGTAGAAGTCTGACAGTTCCTCCCTCCCTGCCCGGGGCTGGAGGACTCATTTGATGATTTTGCCACGTAAAAAAAAAAAAAAAAGGCTGCAAAGTTGATTTTTGGCGCGAGTACTTGAATTGAAAACTGAGCGAGCGAAGGATTCTAAGATTGAACCGCGAGAGAAACGAGCGGTTCAAATATAGAATCCTGAGCGATGCGAAGTTTTCAAAGGTACAGTCGGCCAAGAAAGTGGTGTACCACCCTAAGGTTGAATATCGCTTGCAGATTCATAGGTGATAAAGATTAGTTTCGCTTGCAGATCGATCTGACAACTTCTATTGCTGTCTTTATCTGATTATTGATAACGACTATTACTGTTTGTAACGTGACAGCTGTTCTTAGTTTGAACTTGATGGAACCAATGACGTCGTAAAATCAACGGCGGGGGGCTGTAGATTTTGATGACAAAATTGTATCTACAAATTCAGAATTGTAATCAACAAGTTACATAAAATTGTAAAGGCACAAGGCGAATCCACAAACCTACAATTTCTGTAAACTTGTAATTACAATATCAATAAAAAACAGTTCTACAATCAATTTTAAAATACTTATAACAAACAAAAACATAGCATATATAGTAATATTTAGAAGATATTGAAAATTTTTAAAAATTAGAAACGGGTGTAACCGCCGTTGGCCTCTATAACCTCTAAAAGACGAGACCTCATTGAACCAACAAGCCGTGAGCAAATATCGGTTCCCCGCATTTCCTCCCAAATATAATTACAGTGATTAATAAGAGCTTGTTTGGTTCTTTCATTTTGATGCGACCATCGTTGGACCATAAGGCCCCAAAGATTTTCTATCGGGTTGAGGTCCGGCGATCTTGAGGGCCACTGAATTACCCTTACGTCAGTGTGTGAACGAAACCAGGCTCTTACGATCCTCGCATTATGAATTGAACAATTATCTTGAACAAAATCAAATTGTGGCACTTCGTTCTCCGGGTAAACATTACGGACTGTCGGTAGCATTGCATTCTGAAGCACGTCGATATAATTTACAGCCGTGGCTCGAGGAGGTAGAGAACACAATTCTCCTACACCATCCGCACTCATCCAGCCCCAAATATTTACGGAAATTCGACCTGATTCTCTATTTGGAATTACATGATCATCTTTATACCGTGTTGAATTATATCGCCAAAGGTGAAGACGTCCATGCTGACTGGATTTAAACGTTTTTTCATCACAAAACACTGTATTAGACCAATCAAACTCTAAGTGCTCTCTGGCGAAGTTCAGACGAGCAAGTCTGTGAGCATCCGTCAAATATATTTTCTTGGCGTAATGCCTGTGGTGCAACCCCATGTAATGTAGATGATTCCTTATTGTTTGGGCACTCACATCGAACATCTCCGCAAAATGTTTTGTGGGCTTAAAACCATTGATTTCATATTCCCGTCTCATGAATTCTCTATCGTTATTGGAGAGTGCAGGCCGGCGACCACTTCTTCTGTGATCCAACAAACTTCCCTCCTCTACTTCACGACGAATCCAAAAGCGGACAGAACGCCTCGATATATTCAAATTCCGGGATATCGCACTGATACTGCTTCCCTCATTAAATTGGGCAATTATTTGTGCTCTTCCGGCAATGGTCAAGTTGGCAGGCATTGAGATGATTTTATATGCAGTTGATTGAAAAATAACACGGAAAATATATCGATTTTTTGCATATATTTGACAAAATGTCAATTGTCAGTTTTCTTTTTCAAATGGAATTCGGTTGTCTATTTAAATATGTAGTTTTTATTACTTTTGTTTGGAAACATTTCAATTGCTTTGTAGAAACTAATGTCCTTTTCATTTATACTAAAGGTTAAAATGTCATGTACTTATATGTGACATATGACGTATGAATACTAAATACATAGGTTTACGTCATGATAATGTTGTCTCTTTCAGTAATATCTTTTTATAACGAACCTTGTTGTAATTTTCGATGACCGGGAAACTAAATCAAAACTGGTACATCACTTTCTTGGCTGACCGTACGAGACGCAGAAAAACTTTGCTGCCGAGTGCAACACACAACTTTTCACCTCACACAGCGAGGAAATGTAGTGGGGGCGGCTCGCCTGCCAGTCTAGAAAAGTAGAAAACAATTGAATACAAGACGTGTTCGTGTGAGGTGAAAAGTATTTTTCACCTCACCCGCTCGGAAAGATTCTATTTCTCATTCAAAATCTGAGCGCAAAACTCCATTTTGTGCTCTAGAGCACAAAGTGTTGTTCAAAATTCGAACACGTCTTGTATTCAATTGTTTTCTACTTTTCTAGACTGGCAGGCGAGCCGCCCCCACTACATTTCCTCGCTGTGTGAGGTGAAAAGTTGTGTGTTGCACTCGGCAGCAAAGTTTTTCTGCGTCTCGTACCTTTGAAAACTTCGCATCGCTTAGGATTCTATATTTGAACCGCTCGTTTCTCTCGCGGTTCAATCTTAGAATCCTTCGCTAGCTCAGTTTTCAATTCAAGTACTCGCGCCAAAAATCAACTTTGCAGCCTTGCATATCAAATAACTATTGTTTTTTTTTTTAACTATGAGTCACCGTATAATGTTTTCATTGGTGATTTAAAGTTTTTTGAAAATCATTCCATTATATGGTGAAAAGGGATAACCAAGTTTAAAAGGAAGCTGCGGTTGTGTTAGCAATCTCTTTTCTCAATAATAATCCCTAAATTAAATACAAAATGAATGTCAAACGAATAGGGGTCAAAATCGAGAGAACACTTTAAAGTTGTTTTTTTTTTATTTCTGAATATTTTGGATTAGAAACTTTACGTTAGGACCAAAACTATTTTTGTAAAACAAATGAAATTGCTCTCCCTATATGACTCACCCCGAAAAATGACAAAAGAGTAGGTATAGTATAAAATTCGAACTCTGTGCGTGTAACGTTGTAAAGTATCAACGTTATCCTTTGTCCTATATTCAATTCATTAATCAGCTTATAACAAAATAGTTACAATGGAATGCAAGGAATTTATATACATTCGTTTTGGTGTTGTAGCCAGACGACGTGATGTTCTAAATTAACCGACATTAATCGAAAGTCAAGTTCGCGTGACGTCATAAATGGTGTCATTTGAGGGTACCACGCTAACATTCTTTTATCGCGTTCTACGGAAACTCCAGTTAGGTGGGTAGATCAGCGGCTGTAGTTGTATTGTAGACTGAGACAACATGATAGATATTATTCTGTCCCACTCATGAGAGTGTGACGCTAGTACGTGATGTTCTGATTTAACCGAATGTGCTCATCAGTATAAATAACCACTCAGATGAGACCACTCACGTCATTCGCCATTATCTTTGTTGTCTGTTACACGTTCGCAAAATAGTTCTCTCTTCAATTAGATCTAGATCTTGCGACACTTTCCGTGTACATACAGACGGTGTATAAAATAATTAAATTAGTGTTGTGATTATACATCCCCGTATTTAGGGTAAGTTTGCCAAACCAAACCTTTATAACTGCTAGCTATTGTGTTTCTATATTTTTGTATTGAGCAGGTACCTACAGACTTATTATTTTGTGTTCTAATTTTTCTTTGTCTGTTAGGTTTTTATTTCGTTAAGCCTCGAATGTTCCATACGCTCGTAGGCCTATAATAATGTTGTGTTAATGTTTCACGCTAATTTAATATTGTGTATTTACCATGTAAACTCCGTTCTGCTGATGACCAAACTCACAAACGCCTTAAGCGCTTTACGTCCTAGGCTTTCGCTTACGCTGCGGGGTCATCATCAGAGAGGACTTACAGTGGACCTTTTATTTACCGCTGGACGTTGATTCCAGGGAACAAGATTGGGGGTTAGAAATACCCACCCTCGTCGTTCGTTGAGTTCGACAAGCTCACCCTACCGAACGTTCGAGGCCTGCGCACACACAGCACCTAGCTGCGCACACAGCTGACCTGCCACACACATCCAGCAGCGCACAGCCGACCTGCCGGCGCATCCACCATCCCGTCCCTGAGGTCTCTCTCACCTCGGGACAACTCCTCGGCATCGCGTCCCTGCACTACGCGATAAGCCAGGACAGGACATAGTGCGCCTACTTCCACGGAACGAATAAATACCGAGTGACGGCTGTGAACCACGACCTTTAATAAATTAATTGTAAACGTTGGTGGGTTCTTTTATTTTAACCCACCATTAACCGTTACATTGGCGCCCAATTACGTGTTTTTTTTTATTAAGGTCACTTGGTTTTTTTTGTTCTGTGGAGGTAGTAAGTGTGGTATTTTGGTGTTTTGTGTGTTTTGTGTTTTTATTGTTTTTGTGTTGTGAAACGTTTTCGGTTATACGCAACCAAGGTGTACCCTACCCTACACATATATTTTAATAATTTTTTTTTTTACACTTGTTTAAAAAGAAGGTAACGATTTTTTTTTACTTTTCTTTTTGACTTTGAATATTAATTTTTTTAAACTCATCGTAGTAGTAGGGCCATTGTGAAGGCCCGTCCGGGGAAGTACTACCACCACACTTATTGCAACCGCAAATCATTTTTATTTTTCGGTTGTAGGGTGTGGGTGCCGGGATTTCATTACAGGCACATAATTATATACAACCTCATCACCTGGGTTCGTCTGCCTATAAAAGAATTATTACTTTCTTTTCTTTTATATAGGTAAATTGTTTTTGTTTTTTTATTGGTTATTGCAGGCTACCTCATTCTGTCAATACCAATATTTTTTTTTTTTTTTCTCAATTCATTTTGATTAATAGTAATATTTTGAAACAACTTAACTTTTGTAAACAGTACCTACATAATATTGCAGACTATCTCAATCTGTCAATTTTTTTTTGTTCTCTCATTTCGTATTCAAGTGTAATTTCATTCTTTTTTTTAAACAACTATTTTTGTTAAACCTACACATTATTGCAGACTACCTCATTCTGTCAATATTCTGTCAATATTTTTTTAAATTCGTTTTCTATTGTAATTGCTTTTAACAACTTAACTTTTGGTAAACAGTACATAATATTGCAGGGTGTCTCAATCTGTCAATTTTTTTTTTCTTCTCCTCTCAATTCGTAGGTACTCAATTGTAATTTCTTTTATTAAATAACTTAAATTTTGTAAAACCAACACATTATTGCAGACTACCTCAATCTGTCAATATTCTTACAATTTGTTTTTTTCAATTTGTTTTAAATTGTAATTGTTTTTAAAAAACTTAACCTTTTGTAAAGCGTACACATTGGTTGCATTAACTCCTTTTGTGTGTTTTTTTTTAATTTTTATTTCAGTGCAATTGTTTTTTTGTGCTTATTTATTCTAGACAATTCTCAACCAAAACGTTAGTAGTTTTAAATTCAAATTGTAACAGACGGAGTCTTAGTACACATAACCGTTTTTTTTTTTTTTTTTTTCTCTTTGAATTTTTTTGTTTTGGCACTTACCCTACACTTTTAATTTTTTTTTTGCTTTTGAAAAATTTTTAAATCATGTCTTATCCAGTAACGTTTATGTCTCTTCATATGTCTGAACTTGAGTACGTAGTGAACATTATAGGCGTATCACCTTCTGTCACGGTACAGGACTTACATAAACGAATAGCTAAATATGGACCATTATTTCCATTATGACATATTGGTTAGTCTTTTATCTTTATAACTTTAACTAAATTTTGACATTCTAATAGTCTTTCATAATTATAACTTTAACTTTTTTATTTGACATTCGTAAATATACCCGTAAATTTTAAATCTTAACTTTTTTTTTTTTTAATTTTGAATACCTATTGCTATACCGAACCTATCTAACCTACCAATTCTTTTCTTTTGTTATTACTTTTGGTCTTTTTGTATAATGATGGCCTTCCCCATTCATTATATTTTATTTAGTATTTTATACCTATCGGCCCTACACCGAAGGTTACTTTATTGATCGTGGCTCTAACCCATCGATCACTTTGGTTTTGTAATACATGGTTGTGTTTTTTTTTCACGGTTGTGTTTTCCTTTAGAGCGGTAGCAACTCTTTAAATAAGCCCTTGCAGGAGCGGTCGATTACTCCATAAATAAACCATAAATCATAAAGCACAACTGTGTCTATAGAGCGGTAGCAACTCTTTAAATAAGCCCTTGCATCATAAAAAACACAACTGTGTCTATAGAGCGGTTGCAACTCTTTAAATAAGCCCTTGCAGGAGCGGTCGATTACTCCTTAAATAAACCATAAATCAAAAAACAAAACCAAAGGACATAGCTTGTTTACTTAATGCTAATGGTCTACACCATTTGTGTTGTTTTCTATAGAGCGGTCGCAACTCTTTAAATAAGCCTTTGCAGGAGCGGTTGGTAACTCCAGAAATAAGCCTTAAACCAAAAACATAATTTTATCATCTAAATTTAGATTCAATTACTTACAGTAAAATTTAAAACTGGTAGGTGGATTAGTATTGGTCGGTAAATGGTTAAAGGGAAAAGAAATAATTTAACAATAATATTTTATTGAACTCGATACATACGATTGCATTATTCTCTCGCTTAGTACACTTTCATCTTTGAAGAAAACTATTGTAAGGCATCAGGTTAATGACAACAGGATTCCTAAATATTTTATATTGTGCGACAGCTATCTCTCGTATCACTGAATACAATAGCTGCCGCTAGTTATGTTTGCGAGAAGTACGAATGATGATTTTTGATAGGTAAAACAATAGTTAGCTCTAATTCTTCGTGCGGATTTTGTCATTATAGAAGACAAAATCCTTGACTGCGCGAGGGGGTATTGTAACGTTGTAAAGTATCAACGTTATCCTTTGTCCTATATTCAATTCATTAATCAGCTTATAACAAAATAGTTACAATGGAATGCAAGGAATTTATATACATTCGTTTTGGTGTTGTAGCCAGACGACGTGATGTTCTAAATTAACCGACATTAATCGAAAGTCAAGTTCGCGTGACGTCATAAATGGTGTCATTTGAGGGTACCACGCTAACATTCTTTTATCGCGTTCTACGGAAACTCAAGTTAGGTGGGTAGATCAGCGGCTGTAGTTGTATTGTAGACTGAGACAACATGACAGATATTATTCTGTCCCACTCATGAGAGTGTGACGCTAGTACGTGATGTTCTGATTTAACCGAATGTGCTCATCAGTATAAATAACCACTCAGATGAGACCACTCACGTCATTCGCCATTATCTTTGTTGTCTGTTACACGTTCGCAAAATAGTTCTCTCTTCAATTAGATCTAGATCTTGCGACACTTTCCGTGTACATACAGACGGTGTATAAAATAATTAAATTAGTGTTGTGATTATACATCCCCGTATTTAGGGTAAGTTTGCCAAACCAATCCTTTATAACTGCTAGCTATTGTGTTTCTATATTTTTGTATTGAGCAGGTACCTACAGACTTATTATTTTTTGTTCTAATTTTTCTTTGTCTGTTAGGTTTTTATTTCGTTAAGCCTCGAATGTTCCATACGCTCGTAGGCCTATAATAATGTTGTGTTAATGTTTCACGCTAATTTAATATTGTGTATTTACCATGTAAACTCCGTTCTGCTGATGACCAAACTCACAAACGCCTTAAGCGCTTTACGTCCTAGGCTTTCGCTTACGCTGCGGGGTCATCATCAGAGAGGACTTACAGTGGACCTTTTATTTACCGCTGGACGTTGATTCCAGGGAACAAGATTGGGGGTTAGAAATACCCACCCTCGTCGTTCGTTGACTTCGACAAGCTCACCCTACCGAACGTTCGAGGCCTGCGCACACACAGCACCTAGCTGCGCACACAGCTGACCTGCCACACACATCCAGCAGCGCACAGCCGACCTGCCGGCGCATCCACCATCCCGTCCCTGAGGTCTCTCTCACCTCGGGACAACTCCTCGGCATCGCGTCCCTGCACTACGCGATAAGCCAGGACAGTACATAGTGCGCCTACTTCCACGGAACGAATAAATACCGAGTGACGGCTGTGAACCACGACCTTTAATAAATTAATTGTAAACGTTGGTGGGTTCTTTTATTTTAACCCACCATTAACCGTTACATGCGTATGAAGACAAGGGTGGAGAGCTACTATAAAATATTGCAGGACACTTTGCATAGGTATACTTACAAATAGCATCCATATCAGTTTTAGTCGCTGGTAGCTTGATATAAATGCAGTGTTAAAATAGTTATTTGTTATGCAAGACTGCGAAGTTGTTTTGTAAGTAAAGGGCCTTTGGATTGGACCGCGATCGAAGCGAGCGGTTCAAATATAGAATCCTGAGCGTAGTGAAGTTTTCAAAGGTACGAGACGCAGAATAACTTTGCTACCAAGCGCAACACACAACTTTTCTCGTCACTTCAGCGGGGAAATCAGTAGGCCGGCTCGCCGGTCAGTGTAGAAAATAATTGAATAGAAAAACGTATTCGAATTTAAAAAAAAAGATCATTTACGCGCTTGCGCGGAAAATGGAGATTTGCGCTCAGATTTCGAATGACAAATAGAAACTTTCCGAGCGTGTGAGGTGAATAGCAGTAGTGTTTTAAGTTTCTAACAATGAATCGTGCGAAAAATATTAACACACAAATATATAGATAGTTTTGTTGACGATGTAGTTATCGTCAACAAAACTATCTATCTATTTTTGTGTTGCTAAGCAACACTTACGAGAAGAACAAAATATTCGAGCGACATATTTCATTGTATTACGTATCAGATGATGCGTGGTCACGGGATCGTTACATACAACTATAAATAGGCTTAAATATTACGCAACCAGAACAAAGAAGAACCATTAAATAAGTTGCAAATGCTTCGAGTTAGTAGACAGAGAAAGCTCAATTCCTTCAACGACGGAATCTTATGATTGATTGATTTTATTTTCAATGAAAATATTGTAACGTAAACAATTGTGTTTGTTACGGTTCCGAGAACAAACACCTTGGGCTATCCCCTTAATCTATTTGAATTACATAAGTTGTGTTGAGGTACCTACATTAACTTATACAGTGTTTGTTAAATAAGTAAAACCATTGGTGAATTACGTCCTGAATGAAGATTGTTTGTATTACATGAACCTAACAAGTTCAGAGTATTCAAAGAATCTACTGAAAATGTAAAAGTATTTAACCGTTGAAAATAAAGCCCTCCGAATCGAAAAGAGTTTTTCGGGCAGTCACACAAGACTGAAACATGTCCATTTGTTCGTTTCGTGGTCGTTACACACTCGCGAGTACGCACGAGCGTGTAGCGAGGGCTGCGCGTGGCCGTCCCGTGTCCGACGCCCGGCCGTGGCGGATGTTGTGCGGAGGGGAACGTCCGATGCTGGCGGACAGTGGCTAAGTGGTCTGTCGAGCCTCGCTTACGCGTGATGGATTGCACAACCGTTCCTATAACACTGTCCCATTTAGTCTTAACCTTAATGATGTACCTACCACTACAGCCGCAGCCAAATTGTTGCCCATACTAATGACCGCGTTAGTCTTCCTAAATAGATTTATTGTAAAAGGCGCATTTAGCTCAACGTTGTAAATTACTATATCAGAGTTTGTACACAGTTTACTTAATTGGGATGCTGGTGATGTTCCTAATTTTGGATTTGCTAATAGTATAGCACTCAGTACTCGGAAAATTAACACTTTGCTAATGGTCATTTTTCAATAACATTACATTTCCATCAGTAGAGGTTACGTTGAAAGTCTAAGTCCAAATAAGAACAGCATCTACAACGTATAACGCAAGATCTATTTTTGTCAGATCTAATATGATACAATTCGGGATCGGGATTTAGCAAAGACGGGACACGAGGTCACATCGGCGCAAAATTCGCTCATATTGTATCTCAAACGACCGTGCACTTCATGTCAAACTCGTAAGGTCCATATTACAATGACACATGAATGCTAAGCTTTTCAGCCAATTCTTTCTCGTATGCGTATGTGGGGTGGCGTGTAATTTTTATGGCAAATTCAAACCGCACCATTTTAATTCTAATGAGTCGATTTGCTTCACTCGCGAATTTAACCGACCCCAAAGTACCCATATGCCGAATTTCATTTAAGCGGATTAAGAAATATGGTGTTCCGTTGGCAAACCAGTTTGTTTTATGTAGGTAATAGGACCAGCTTCGAATATTAAGATAATATCTCTGTACATATAAAACAGATTAGGAACGAGAAACGTCTGAAATAATAATGTTTTAGCATTGAAGGTGAAGCTCATTCCTTTTGTTAAAGTAGGGCGATACAAGGTTAAGTAGGTACCTTCTAGGTTGACTTTATAAGATTTTTTCCACTTATTCGTTGACTCGGAATTGCGTCTAGAATCGCCTGAAATAGAACTTCAAGGGATTTCGTCGCTACTTCGATTTTATGTTAACCCTGCGACATTATAATGTATGTAAGTATTATACTGGTCGAGCTGGTATATCGTGCCTATCATGACAGGTGCCCCTATCGTCGTCCATAGGGTATTACACTCCTTAGAATATTGCAGAAACGTGGCTTTTCCCACTACATTTTCCGACCCGAAGATGTTGACAAATGATGTGCGAGAATCCGGAGAATATATTGTGCAAATGTTTTTGAAATAATATTAGTTGGACCGCTCTTGGTACAGAAATGTTTCAAAAGGAAACGAATAGATATCGTACTTCTTAATAAATCATAAGTATAGCATAGTGTTATCAGCCTATGATGTTCCTAATTGCTGGAACAGCATTAGGTGCCATCTGATTATATGTTAATGTAGGTCCTATTTGTCATACGTAATAGAACATGTATCAATACTGTACTAGAAGCACGTAACAATACACCAAAGCAAAAACCGAACACGCTAGTAAAATTATAAAATCGAACACTCGAGTGCGTGTAAAACGCCTATAAAATCTACCTGAAAGGTTATTACAGTATTTACGTAAAATATGTAGGTAGGTATAAATCTCCGATCAAGTTCGACGAACAGATACATCAAGTGGTATTACCGTTTGAAAAATCGCAGGGAGGTGACGTTGACGATGGTTGGAGGTTCCACCTAACTTTCACTAGCAGACGGAAATCTTTCTCACATTTTATTCGTTGATACATTTTCCTAACATGTTATTTGCCTTAAGGTAATCAAGCGTAACATGAAAATATTATAGGTGTTTTATGTTAGTAACGGTATCTTGACGCTGAATAAAAATTTGATTTTTCTTACATTTATAATAATGTAGATGGAATTTATTCGACGGAATGTCTTCGTAGGAAATGAAATAAGAAACTAAAACTCCAGTGTATTGTCATTTAATTAAATACGTCAGCCAAAACACGTTGGTTTATTTTGTTCACTGAGAAGTTTTACTTCTTTTATAATTCTCAGAAAATCAAATCAAAATATATTTCAACAATAGATGGAATATTAATCAAGTTAACGGACCATTTTATAAATGGGCACTATCTATAATGTCCAATATTTCTAATATCGATGAGTTACGAGTTGCGTAACTTGCGTAAGGCATCCATTAATTTTTAGAAGTGGCAAAATGATGACTAGTGATTTTATTAGAATGGAAGGAAAAGGGGCGGAGGGTCTCTGCTTGACTGGTTCTGCTGGCGTGGTGTCATAAATCAGCCATTACAGAACATCATTTATTTTAATGAAGGTTTATAATTTTGAGGTAAATTAAGCTTATGATGTGTGTTTACTTTAATTATGTACCTTAGATAATTATGAATTAATAACAAATTATGTGTCGGCTCCAAAGTATATAACGTTTAACCTTTACGTGTCGAGCAATACATCAATGCCATACAGTCTGGCAGCCATCTTATCCTCGAAAATGTTTCCGCCCTTTGTAAGGACCAGTGGAACATAAACGCCACTGCCGCGCCTTTTGAAGAATGTGCGAATTATATTACAAAAATGTCAAATATCTTTACAAGATTGTGGGTGAATATAACAAATAATGCTTTAAATATACTTGAAGTACACCATATTGAGACCAACGAGGATATTACAACATCCAATATTTTCTATTTCATGTTGGAATCACAATAGAATTCTGTTATAAGTTGCGGCGTACACCACATATCCAATAACTTTGGCACTCGTATATGCTCCAGTTACAACATTATATATAAAAGATGATATTAGTTTGTTGGATTCTGCAAAGTAAGAGAACTCTTTGTGAAGAATTGATCATCCCTCCTCTTACTAAGATGGCTATAAAAGGTCGTGTAAGTGATTGTCAAGAAAGTGACTGTCTGAAGGAAAAAGCTGGTAAAAGGTATAGCAATGTGGCATAAATATTATCTTTACGCCTGTGAAAATGTATCGTTATCCATTTATAATTTAACGTCCTAACATTTTTCATGATCACAAATAATTCAATAAAGTCATTAGTATTTAAATGTATAGGACGGTACCGTAGGTACTACTACAATCGTACCCACCGGTATTTTACCGGTAATTTAATATTGCGCATGTAGTTTCCCTAAGGACTGCGAGATTGAGACGGCATGCGACGGAGGGATCCATTAGAGCTTGAAACTCGTTATTTATTGGCTTGTTAGCTATCAGCAAGGAGCATACCGTGCAAACGTTATGACGAAACGAAAGACTCAAGATTACTGTAAAAGATATGTAGAATATTTTTATTTTAGATAATATCGCGTGAAAAACTGATATACTTACTCGTTTTTTTCAGTTAAAAGCCAGATGGAAATACTCGCAACTCGAAACATAAGCCCCTTTGTAGTCCAGTCAACGAGGATTTTTTTGTATGAAGATTTTCGAATCGTGCATCTGTAATCTGTATCACCTTCTTTCATCATAATATGCCAAATTTCAGTGCCGGAGGAATTTTTCGGACCACATAATATGCCTCGTTGACTGGACTATACGTAAGTATCCACACGTCTATCACAATTCAAATCCATAGAGGTTTGTACACATGCACGCGTCAATGGATGCCAAAGTCGTAAGGATCGGAGACTTACGTCGCCTAGTGTACGAAGGGGTTTATAATAAAAGCTAACAGACGGGCAACAAAGCGATCCTACTTTGTCGTCCGTCTGTCCGTCTGTCTGTCTATCTGTCAAGACCCTGTCAGCAATGCGTTGAGGTATCAAGCTGAAATTAATACCAAATACTCAGGCAGCCGCTATACAATCCTCTTAACCCCTGAAGCAGAGTAAATCAAACTTCAGTCAACGCAATCAAAACATACGTCCGTTTATGCTCTATTTTGCCCCATGTTATAACGCTCGCTATACAGGGTGTTTGCAAAATTTGACCAACTTCCACCGTCCCGATTTTTTTCTTCCGAAACAATGAAATAATCCATATATGAAACAGAGTCGAACGTCATTAAAAAAAATTGGCCAATTTCACCCATTTCTGTGGACATATCACACTAGACCAAAAAAAAAAACGCCAAAAATGTCAACATCAAAAAAGAGCTAAAGGTTCCTAGGAAAGTTTTCCTGTATGTCTTATAGGGATTCGGATTTCTCCCTTTTGGCCAATGTAAAGAAAACACCCTGTATAATCATACGAGTATTCTATATGTTTTCCACCTGAGTTGCTCTATCGAAGGTTAACATAAAAACTTATTGAGTTTTTTTCAGAAGTCGGTTTCAGTTTTTCAAAATATTCCTTTTTAAACTTTTTGGTGGGTACCAGCGAACGTAATACTCGTATTATGTTGTGTGATTATGTAAACAATGCAAACATACACGATATCAGCAATCGCCGATAATTTGCTGTCATTAATTTACGATTTCCCTCGGTTTCTCCAAGATCCCGTCATCAGATCCTGACTTGATTACCATGGGATCATTTGTAAAGTTTAACCCTTTCAAAAAAAAAAACAATTTTCCAAATCGGTCCAGGCGTCATCGAAAAAACACACATACGTAGAAAAACATTCCGAGGAAATGAGAACATCCTCCATTTTTCGAAGTCGGTTAAAATGCGATAATCCCATTGGTGGATATCGCACACATATCCCGACGTACTTTCTGGTAGAACCGCACCCTTAGTGTGTGGGCAAGATTTTGCAAAAATAAACCAAGGACCAGTAACATTCTGCGGGGAGCTTGGTGATTATACCAATTACCTTACTTCGGCTGATAACCTCAACAAAGAGCCGTTTCCCACAAGAGCCATTAATAGGCCGTTCCTATTCAGCTAGCAACAAAGGAAAATTTGATTTTGTTTTGAATACGCTCACGTATTTGAGCTTTACCGGTCGCTTCTTGTTGAACTTCAAAGATAAGATATAATGCTGTTCTTAGTCTACCTAACGCAATGCGTCAAAATTACCACTAATTTGGGGTCGGTGCGGTGTATTTTCTTCTCTTTCATACTTCTCTATTAAAAATCCCACTGTTTCAAAATATTTCAAATGTGTGTCTTATAAGAGAATTGGTTCAAACCGGTTTTTAGAGGTAGGCCTGTTATCGTTTCACTAGTCTACGTTTTTCCTAAATCCATGAAATCTAAGTTATATATTTGGATTTTCTTACATCATACCCAGTCATGAGATAAGTTTCTGGTGATAGTGGTGATACGTACCTAAATAATAAATGTATTCACGGTAGCTGATAAAGTGTTTATATAAAGTATGTTTTGTGTTAGGTACGAGTATCTAGTAAAATCTCAGAATAAAATGCTTTATTAGATTCAAAATATTTAGAGCACGCCGCTTTAGCTGTGGTAAGACCCCTCTATGAAGAGTGGGTGAGGAGGCGTTACGGCATTCAACATTCACACCGAAAGATTCGGGAGGTTCCTATGTCATGCTTCCTGAAAGTCTTCTACGCTTGGTTGGAGCTCCACCATGTCCTCACGGGGGTGATAGGCGTCGGCGACCTCTAGCACCCGGCGAGGCCAAGCAGCAGGACGAGGGGGAGTGGGAAGCAGTCACCTCTTTCTGTAGAATAGTAATATGCTATCTTTAATTAAAAAGGAACCTAGGTTTGGTAACGGTTTAAAAAAGTCGCATTACGTTAGTTAAAAGTTTTATTTTAGAAATATGCAATATTCTTAGTAAATGGTCGAAACGGGCACGTTTGCAATACCGGGCGGGCACGAGTCGGGCGTAGCGGCGCGGTGCGGCGTGCTTCGCCCCACTCTCTCCAACCACGTCTCGTCTCCTCTCCCGGGAATTCATATCGTGTGTGAACTTTTTCGAATCTTCTTTGTTTCTTTGTAGAACAATAACTCTTATGTCGGAAACGTAGCAACACTCAACACAGTTCCGAAACTAGGGCTATACATAACTTTCATTATCAACTACAGACGCCTTGCTCCTTACACTTAAAATTACTGGAGTCATTAAAATGTACTGAAATCTAAATTAATTTCGAGAATTACATCAAAATTCAGATTTAACCCGTATTTAAATTGTACGTTTAAAATTAAATTAGCTCCAATTTATCCATTTGCAATAGCATTTCTCCAAACAGAAACAGTGGACTACGCGTGGCAGTTGGCACATGAAGTAAATTAGTTGGTTTACTTTATTTCTTTTCACATAAATCGCTTTGTTAAATTTGCACAATGTATTCACCGTTCTTTGTAAATTTATCCAGTTCAAGCTTATAATTAATGCAATTTACGAATTCTGTACCTGCACTACGTGACCTAAATATTAAATTAGCGCATTATAATCCAGTTCCAAAGGCGTGAAACGTCAAAAACAGTGAACAACAAATAGATTGTGCGAAGTGGAAGGCGCAACCCTAGGGCTTAAAACGTTACGTGACCTGAGTACGGCGGACATTATAACCAGTTTAAGTCCCAACTCAAAGTTCCATTCAGAATCGCAATTAGCCGCATCCGAATTGTGAAAACGTCAGGAAAGGCAACACTTTCAATTATAAATTAAAGCTCGTAAGCTAGTCAATGTAAAATTTGAATACCTATTCATTTGTGATTTCACCGAGCCTGAAAGAGGGTTATACGAGTGAAATTTGTCAATTTATTGGCTGGTACTTGTGTTTAATTTTCGTAGCTCGCCGTACAATTGGTATTGATGTGCTATTTACGAAATTAATTTTTGTTGATTTAAATATATTCCTCGTAGCGTAATGAGGTTGTTTAAATCTGTTTATGAACATTTAATTACGTAAAAAATGCCACTACGTTGTTTTTTTTATAGATAGGTAGCTTAAACATACGGACAGACTTCCAACAGTGACAGCGACTTACGCCTGATGCGATTTCAGTTGAAAAAGAAACATGAACTGTCGCAGAGGAAGCTTCATTCAAAAAAGTACATTCACGTTATTGCATGCCCAGAGACGATTTGTAAAGATAACGCAAAATGTCTGATGAGCAGATTACGTTCCGTGATTCGCCTACAAGCGTACTTTTTGAGTTAATACGAATATAGACGTAAAGTTGTTCAGACACTTGAATAATTTATATGGTTAATAGAAAGAAATGATCAGATTACCGTGAGTTGATTCGAATATAAAGCTGTTAAGGCACTTAATATAGAAATCTTTAAGTCTGAGGAAAGTATGGCTCTCCCTGCCAAAATATATATGTATAATTACACCTGGTTGACCCTTTTTTTTTAGCGTTGTAAAATCATCAAATGAGTCCTCCAACCCCGGGCAGGGCGGGAGGGACTGTCAGACTTTTACTGACTAAAATCCACGGTGTCATTCAATAGCCCTTTCTGTTCCGGGGTCACGGTAAGGAAATAATCCCGCGACCACCTGGTTGACCCTACAAGAAAAGTAACAAATGGTAGTGCATATTATCACATCCTAAAAAAAACTAATTAAAAAAATACGTGAAAAAATTAACTTAAATAAAAACTAAAAAGAAAGAAACAATCCCAACAGAACAGCAAGAAGAAGCAGAACAGAACGACTCACAGTCGGGGCCCATTCAAATTTTACCAATGAAATCTTCCCAAGGGGACTGTGAGTCGTTCTGTTCTGCTTCTTCTTGCTGTTCTGTTGGGATTGTTTCTTTCTTTTTAGTTTTTATTTAAGTTAATTTTTTCACGTATTTTTTTAAATTAGTTTATCGCAGTCGGGTTTTTTGTTTTTCTTTAAATTATTTTTTTTTATTTTATATTTTTAGTTACGATTCATTATTCACTATTTTTTTTGTTTGTGTATCGTTTATACTTAAAATAAAAACTTAAATCAATAAGTAAGAAAATTAGCGAGAATGATTGTTTTCGTACCATTTGCTCAAAAAAGTGACATTCTATGCCACAAAAAGCGTACATAACAATAGTCATTATTAATCTGTTAGAAACAGCTTTCCCTAGGGAAAGAAAGTTGTACTGAATTTCATTCATCCTCTAGGGAGAGAATGTGATTTGAATTTGGAATACTTACCGATACTGAACTACATCAGTCTGTCTTTACAACATTGAGTTTGTATTTAAAGCATTATACAACTTTTTGAAAAAGGAATACGCATTTATTATGCAGTTATGATTATTCAATACAATTACGAAAACCGTCGAGGCCGTATGAGCTTGATGCCTTTGCTTTTCCGACAAAAAAATATTAGTCTAGGAATTTGCCGCGTTTTTGTTTTTTTATATACAATTTTAATTTATTTTTATGAATAAATTAATATTCTAATATAAAAACGTGGGAAAAATAAGTTACGATGTTAAATCAAAGCGACAGTGACAGTGAATTGTCTGATTCCATCAGTGCAAATGCTGCCGCAATTATAAATAATTTGCTTCCAACAAAATCCAAGGAAAATTATTTAAAAACTTATGAAGAATTTTCAACGTGGAGAAGTGCGAAAGGCCTATCAATTTCAGAATCAGTACTTCTTGTCTATTTTGATTATTTATCCAAGACAAAGAATCCGAATACACTTTGGTGCATATACTCAAAACTGAAAGCTACAATAAGCATCAAACACAGCATTGAAATAAACAGATTTACGAAATTGCTGGCTTTTTTAAAAAGAAAATCAGAAGGGCATTGCGCAAAGAAGTCTAAAATTTTTACGACTCAAAATGTGGAAAAATTTCTTAATGAAGCTCCTGACGAAGTTTATCTGGCCACAAAAGTAAGTGTACATGATATAACTATGAATATTTCGTATCTTAGTAATGGTAATTATTCTATATATTTACCTGTTTTTTATCTTTGTTATAGGTGGCCTTAATTTTTGGACTCAATGGTGCCTGCCGCGGATGTGAACTTGTAAACTTAAAGGTGGAGGACGTTGAAAATCATTCCAATGAGTTGCTGCTGATTAATGTAAAGGAAACTAAGACAAAGAAAAATCGCTCATTCATTGTACAAGGAGAATATACTAAAATCATTCACAAATACCAAGCATTACGTCCCACCAACATGGAAAACAGTAGATTTTTTATAAACTATCGGAATGGGAAATGTACTCGACAAGCCATCGGCAAAAATAAAATTAGCAACATGCCAAAGGATATTGCAAAATATCTACAACTTAAAGATGTTGAACTCTACACCGGTCACTGCTTTAGAAGAACTTCGGCGACTTTCTTGGCGGATTCAGGGGCGGATATTACGTCAATAAAAAGACACGGTGGTTGGAGCTCTGATGGAGTAGCTGAGGGGTATATTGAAAGTTCAATGGCGAATAAAACTATGTTAAGCAGTCAAATTAACAAAAACATAAAATTTAATCCATCAGAGCCACAACCATCAACTTCTGGCATCTTATCTTCGTCCGTAACTGACATTGCACCACCACCACTATCTCCGACGTTTACTAGCTGCAATGAAACGCAAGTTCCTCAGACGCAACTTGAACAGAGAAATACTCAAATTAACTCGTCAACAATAAATGTACCCAACAAAAATATTACTCTTTCAATAAATAATTGGACCAATGTTTCAAATATTAACTTTTACTTTTAATTTTCATTATTTTTATGAAATGCTTATCTTATATTATTATTGTGTTATTTTTTTCGCAAATGGTACGAAAAGTAGAGTATTTTCCTCGGTGATAAAGCTGTCTTAGTCTTGGGTGAACTTAAATCCCTCGCTACACTCAGGACTCGTCTTAAATCCCTCGCTTCGCTCGTGATTTAAGGTTTTAACACCCTCGCTACGCTCGGGAGTAAACCTCGAGTCCTTCGTGACGCTCGCGATTTAAATCGTCACCCGCGACAGAAGACACTGCTTTATCCCCTTGGTTAATAATCTACTATTTGTTAAATAACTTTAAATCATTATACATCCTAAACTATTTTTTAAAATGAAAAATGGTAAAAGGAACCTAAAGATGATTTTAAAATACCTATTCAACGACACCCCACTTGACATATATTTTCATCGACTTTTTTTTTTCATTTTGACAATATGGCGTCTGGTTGTCGCTGTGGTGAATTTTGATTACTGTCATGTCTTTAGTGACACTCGCAAGGTTAAGACGAATCGATTGACGTTACAATTATCAAAATCGGCCTACGCATTTATTTGGTCTCTAGAACGCCACATAGAAACAGACATACATACATATGTACCTCCTTTGCGTCGCGCAGTCGGGTAAAAACGTGGACAAGAATCGAACCCGTGACAAGTATCGCAGCCGCCAATCGCTTAGCTATTCCATTGTATTCGGGTACTGAAGTTTGTGAAATAAAACGTAAATGGAGTTTCTAACCCAGTCCTGGTCCAGCTGTCATCGTGTATCTACGGCTTTTAACTATACCTACTAGACATTATATGCTTTCATATTTAACTTCTTAGTATTAAATGTTTGCCAGTAAATAAGTTCAAAACTACCCTACATCAGCTGCTTCTTAAAAAATGATATTCATTGGACGAATTCTAAAATGTTTTTTTTTTTTTAATATAAAATCTTGAATTCTAATGATTTTTTTTTCTTAAGTCTACTACTGCCTTGGTCGCGGGACTCACGAATTACCGTGACCCCGGAACGTAAAGGGCTATTGAAGGACACCGTGGATTTTAGTCAGTACGAGTCTGACAGTCCCTTCCGCCCAGCCCTGGGTTCCGAGGACTCATTTGATTTGACAACGATAAAAAAAAGTCTACTACGGCCTTACCTGAAACATGCACAGCGTGTTGAAGTTGTATCGCAAGGCATAAGTCAGTACCCACGATATTCAAGTCGTACTCTAAATCATTTCTACCTTACCATGCCTTCAGCGGCGGTAGCTACCCGAACATTGAGTAACAGTACAGCACGCTCGTTCTCCTGTATGAAAATAAAATAATACCTAAAGGAACCAATGGAAGATTCAAATAAACTGTAAAATCTTTAAGGGCCTAGGCCGGGCGTGGCCTGGTCTGACACGTCACCTGTTAGTTGTGTCATTTTATTAGAATAATCCTCTTTCTAAAGCTTTTTTACTCTTTTTATTTTTATTATCCTAGCCTTCCAAAAAAAGAGAAAGAATCGCCATAGTTATTTTAAAATTGCACATTCAAATACTAATTCACTAATCCAACGTGGATTAGTGAATTAGTATTTGAATATGCAATTTTAAAATATAAATGAAAAGTGAATTTTTTGACTCATATTTCCGTTGATAGTTGTGTTATGCCAATTCGATGCTGAATCCGGAATTCCGAATAATGTATGACTAAAAGCTTTAGAATGTAAAAAAAAAACATTACATTTTATATCCTAAAATTATTAAACGGAAATAGGAGTTATTGAAAATTGCAAAATATGTGTAAAGAATTCACAGTTTTCAATTTTATTTTATGTTTGTTTCTTGTATGTTTAGTGCCAATGGAAATAATATTTTTGATAACCTTAGAAAAGGAATTATTTTGTGATTCGGTGGCATTAATTAACTTAAGGTTTCCTATTCGATATAACTACTCATTCGGTCCCTTTTGTCCGTTTGTGTTACAGTTACACGTCGTACATATCTAAAGGGGAGAATCATGAAATGCGAGATGATGGGGCCTTAAATACCCGTTGATTTCACGCCAGCCTATTCTAAGAAAGTACCTACTGGAATGGTAGGGCCAACGACAGGAATATAATTAATACAGTCCCAGTAGTTCCATAATGGAACTAGATAATGGAACTACTGGGATACCGAGTAAAACCCTGCTTTGAGGAGTGGAGCTTGAGAGGCGTCACGGCCTCCTCCTTCACCTTTCATCTAACGCAGATCCTCATCCATGTCCACGGGTATTTCGGGAAGTTCCTGTGTCGACTTCAGTGGAAAGAAACGCCCGGTTTTCTGTGCGGTTCATACTGTGGTGACTGTATAAACCGCACTGACATATCTTTTAGCTTCGCACAGGGAGGGAGGACTCATTTGATGTTTTTCCAAAGCAAAAGAATACCTTACTACACAGGACTTGCACTAATGTACTCGTATTTCATAATTGAATAAAGATCTTAATTAGAAAAATTGCTTTCATATCTCACAAAAGTATACATTAACTTCAAGTACCAAATTTTTTTTTAGCGTGGTAAAATCATTAAATGAATCCTCCCACCCCGGGCAGGGCGGGAGGGACTGTCAGACTCGTACTAACTAAAATCCACGGTGTCCTTCAATAGCCCTTTATGTTCCGGGGTCACGGTAATGAGATAAGTCCCGCGATCCCGGCAGGCTTTGGCCCTCTAGAGGCCCCGTCATTATGCTGACGCTCTTTGAGGCGCGCGTAGAACACAACGCGCCGTCGCGTCGACCCGGGCATGGTCCATGGCCGGACAGCGAGTTGCCCTTTACTCGCCGCCTGCATGCCCGAGCCTACGGTGGCCGGAGATCGTCTTGCGACGTCCGACGCCGTGGGCGTCTATCACTGCGGTTCAAGTACCTACTAAGAAATGTAATTCAATCGATGTGAAAATAAGCATGACTTCAAACTTTCAGGCATCATTTATGTTTTGCCCTTTCACATTTTAAAGTTTTTTCTTATGAATGTTCTAAAATATTCTCAGTTCATTCGTAGATTTACTTTTGTTCCTTGTTTTCAGTGTATCAATCATAAATTCACAGAAATCCATTTTTTTTTTTCTAAAACTGATATAATCCCGATAAATTATTGAAATAAATCTAAACGAGACGGAACTTTATTGGAACAATCAAATTATGCTAAAAACCATTTATAGCTGCGAGTATTAGGTTAAATATGTTCACAAAAAGTGTAGGTTGAGTTCTAACATTTCCCAACTCTTGAAACCCACAATGATACCTTGTCCTCTCTTGAATCAACCACAACTTAGGGGCGACGGACAACGCAAGTAGCAGCTTATTTACGGATTTTCTCACGTTCCTTATACACCATAAACGGCCACAATTCCCGTGCAAAATAAATCCCCTACCTTCATCACTACAGCACCATTCTTTTAATTATCACTTTTAATGAACACTGAACGATATAAGGAGCGTTTACGCACGTAATCGTTTAAAAGCCCCTTTATAGCCGTTTTGAGCGGTTGTGAGCTAGAGCCGGGCTTACCGAATGATGGATGCACTGCAGGATTACGGAGCGTTGTGTGGCGTTCAGATGACCGCCTGACCACCGTCACTAGTACCTACTACTGCCGTGTTATATTATGTAAACAAACATCTGCTTAATACTGCCACAACTAACAAATGATACAAGATGCAAAATGGAGCGTATATAAATGATGTCGTTTTACTGCCGCGTTTTAGTAGTTTGTGCCGGTTTTCGGAACTTGATCTAATGTATGTTTCGTCACGTTCTTTTTCTTTACATACTGATTTAAGATGTTTATGTTTCTGGTCGTTATGCGGCAAACGGAGAGGCACGTGCTGTTACGCCATGATGACGAAATTAACTTTTATGAGCTTCTCAAAGTAGTTATTTTTATGTTACAATAAATTGAATATCGCTTTTCGTTAACTATTAATTTAATCAGTAAGTTACAATGAGGCTGAGCTAAATCGCCAAGAATTAAAGCTCTTAGCATAAGCAAGGAGTTTTTATTTAGAGTTAGTCAATACTAAAATATCTTCCGGGTTTCTTATCATATATTTTTTTAACATTCTAAAACGGTTGATTTAACAAGAACTTTCGACAGTAATCCGGGAAAACTTTAGGGTCAAGAAATCTTAACTTAATATCTAAAAGAAATCATATTTCACTGTTGATCTCTGAGGAACTAGAGATCCAATCGGGTAAACAAGTAGCCCATGTCCCACTGCGCGAAAGCAACTTTCCCTGCAAAGTTTCATCGCCAACCATTGGTCCTTTGGGGCCGGATCGAGTAACAAATATAACTACAATCAAATCTCATTCATAGCATTACAAACCAAGATTGCAGAGGTCTAGCTTGTAAATAATGTTACGAACGATATCTTGCTTTATATTTCTTGAATGATATTAAAATAATAATATCTTATATTATATTTAAATCTTTGTTCAGTAAACGTCCTGGGGGTCGGTCTTGCTAGCAATAACTTACAGTGTCATGCTGTGTATCGAAAAAGAAAGCATCAATCTAAAGTTGCATATTAAATAAAAATCAAGAATTTCAACAAGTTTGTAACCTATAAAAAGAACCACAGATCCTCCTAATGGAAAGGGCTAATTGCGACTAATTTTCTATTGCGCATAGCATACATTTCAGGGAAGGTCAACCGTAAACGGGTTAACGCATAAATGAGGAGCTTCTATAAATAAAATGCATTTATACGAGCTCAACTCTTGAAATGTCTTTTAAAGGTCGTGATATTAAGTTTGCATCTAGAATTTTTATAGACATAAATAACGGCGTAAATGTCAGCTCCTAATGTGCTTAAATAAGATTTTTATTCAAAATCATGGGGATTGGGTAATGACCGTAAGTTGTATTTGAAACACAAAAGTATTGGAAATGATAGTCAATGTATCCGTTTTATTTTTGTACCATTTATGTTTACTCATTCGATTCAAGGCTACGTTGTGCTATATTTCCTTTCACAAAGGTGACCTTTTTCAGGTACAAAATTGTATAATAACTGAAGTAAACATACCCATGGCATTTATCGTTGCCACAGAAACTTCAATGCCTTTCTTATAGGACGTAGGTACGTAGATTATGACGTATACAGTTAACCAGTACGTGCCTATAGATAAATGATTTATCTCGTCGTGGTAAGTCTTCTTATACACTTCACATGAACAAAGATAGGTAGGTACGCACCTATATAATACAGTACAGTCACGAGCAATAACATGTATACACTTAACAAAATTCAAACGCAAATTACTCGTGAAATACTGGTTTCCACTATGAAAGAAGACCTATTTTGTTACAGTATGGCTTCCAAAATAGAAGTCGAATAAAAAGGCAAAAGTTTAATCAATATGGTAGTAGAAAATCGCTTTTGAATACTGCTTAGTGTATACATACTATTGCTCGTGACTGTACATGATATTGACGCCTAAATCATAGAACAGATAGCACGCGTATAACTAAGCTAATACCCGAAAACATAATGTTGCTAATGGTACGGGATAACCGAGGGGACGATCATAATTTTGGGGAACAAAGCGTTGCCGTGAACGACGTGTTTTGAGTTCCACCGGAACAATGAGATAATGATTCGTGAGCTCGTAAAGTGTGCACTTGTAACTATAGAGTTGTCAAACTTCCTTCAGACGCGGATCCGAGGGTTTGATGAGGGCCCAATCTCTGTCTGCACGTACCCGACGTGCCACTAAAATACTACTTCACATTATATTGAGACAATGAAAATAATGTTCCTAGTTACTTTGATTATTGACTTGGTTCCTTCGTAACAGCTACAGACTACATTTATGCAATTTATTTTGGGAGGCGCTTCCGTCTTCAACACTACGTTACGCCATTTAAGTTGATTAATGTCATTCTATAAATGGTAAGAACATGTAGGTGTTTCAATTTGCCGTCAGTGTAAATGTAATTACCTATATTTTGAAACTCGTTAGGTTCAAACTCGTTACGCTACGTTTCTGTAACTTCAATAAGACTGTGCAAACCATAGCTTGTGAAAACTTTTCAAGATTTAAATGATTTTATTTCATACTTTTTCAAGTTTTATGACATTTTGTAGGGAATCTTTATAAAATCCTAAATGTAAAGAAAGGCTTGACATGTTCTAGTTCAGATTGCGACATTCATGTCTGGTGAATGATAGGCACTTTAATCAACGTGCTTCTACGAATAACGTTCTTGATGTGCTCGGCATGTTGTCATAAATCGTCGGCGCGGCCGCGAGCAGCGGTACGTCGCGACAAATTGTGAGAAAAATAAATTTCCGGATATCAAGCAAAGCTCTTGTTAAAAGAAGGAAGGTGGCAGCTGGACAAACAGATTGCTGGAGGCACCGGCCGCGCGCCTCCCTGACAAACGAGCTCACTCCCGGCACCAGAATCTTTTTTGGCAAAACTCGAGCGTGTCAGGAACATTTCTACAACACACCCGCCCTTGTTTGAGCGTACAAATTAAAAATGCCAAGAAAAAGAACAACAAAACACTACGTCAATAAAGTAGCTTAACCTAAATAAAGTAAAATGTCTAAATTGTGTTCTGGTTTTTATTTCTGACCGATTATACTAAAAAGCTTACAATTCTAAGTTACGAGCCTTTTGATGGTCGTGGAATGGCCGCCATAAAAATAATTACGACGTCTCGCTATGATTAGATAATTTAATTATTTACTGCTTTCATTGTGAAGATGATAATAAATTGAAGACAATAGATTTATGATACACAACAGACTGAACACTGTGAAGATATGAAACAATCACAATAAGCTCATCGCCTAAAGATTAACTATCCAAGTTAGAGGTATTTATTTGTCAAGAACCATGCGTGTTTGTTATACACGACCGTAATCCGTATTTCGACTTATTCACATATTTTGATGTTATGAGCATTTTGTTAATAAAAGCTGTCGCAATGCCTTATCATTATAGTCAATTCGAGGAATTGTCGTTTGGAATAGCGAGTTTTTCATTTAATCAATTTTAACCGACTTCAAAAAAAGAAGGTTCTCAGTTCGGCCTGTATGTTTGTATGTTTGTCCGCGATTATCCCGCGTTTGGCAGCGTTTGGTAAGCAGATCCATGCAGATGACGTCAAGTGACGACTATGTTTTATACTAAAACCTTCTCCAAGATGTAACGAACACTTTTACAAACCGCATCAAAATCGGTTCAGCCAACCGCGAGTAAATCTAACTGAGAACCTCCTTTTTTAAAGTCGATTAAAGATAAAAAGATTTACAATAGGAGAGAAGAGGTCCTAAAAAGATAAATAAATGATTGAGCTTTATACGTGAAATGGGAAATGTATGTAAGTAGATGTAAAGAAAATATATGTCAGGAAAAGTGGAGAAAAGAATCTTAGAACAATAAATAGACAGTAATTATTAAAAAAAAGTAGAGACTCTTTTACACCTGTCAACATCACTATCACAGGTTCCGTTAATACCCTAGGACAGACACAATCTGTAATAATAATTATTATTCTCCTGTTAATACCTCACACATTTAGCTAGTTAGGTTTTCTTAAGTCTTACGAAAAAAGGTATCGGAGTCACGGAACTAACCTGGAAGTCAGTAAGAGCCTGACAAATTGGATATAAAATAAAAAACTTTTTGTAAAAAAAAACTTAAAAAAAAAAGTACTGAAACAAATACAAAAAAGTATAAAATAACTTTTCTTGCGGAAGTAGGTGGCTTTGTTTTTGACTTCCGAAAGAAAAGTTATTTTATACTTTTTTGTATTTATTTTTGAAGTCGGTACTTTTTTTTTTCAAAGTATTTGTTTTAACCTTTTTAATTCAGATTTTCAACAAAAATCTTCGTATAATCGGCGTCTTTAGAAATCAATACCAAGCGAGCAGCAAATACGGATCTATGCGGGCAACGTCACAAGATATCCATTATTATTATGGACTAAAACTTTCCCTAAAATGTAACAAACACTTTTCTGAAAACTGCATGAAAATCGGTTCAGCCAAACGCAAGATAATCGTGAACAAACATACAACCGACTTTGAAAATCTACGATCCAAGTAGGTAAAAAATTCTCTATCTCAAAAACTACTAAACCGATTTTGATGAAACTTGCAATATTCCCTAAGTTGAACAATATCTACTACAACACAAAAATAATTACTTAAATCGGACTTATAGTTCCGGAGATATGCGAACACAAACATAAAAACATACATACATACATTTACGCTTTTGAAATTTGGCACATTTGTTCAGATGTTGATATAGACTAACTACGAAAACTGGGCAGTTCTGGAAATATTACATACATACGGGTCGAATTGATAACCTCCTTTTTTTTGAAGTCGGAAAAAACGCGACTGCAAAAACAAACACAAAAAAGTGTAAAATTAATAATCAATAAAAGCTACTTTTATTTTTAAATAAAATACTCTAAAAACCGGAATCAAAGTACATAATTATGATCCGATTTTTTCGTTTTCACATTCATTCTTCTCAAATTGCGTTCGTCGTTGATCATTTAAAAATCATTTAGGTAATGGCACTATCACTAGATGCTGAAAACAGTTAAAAATGCATTTAACTGGGTTGAAAGATACATATTTTATACGAACTTACGATAAAAGTTTATAGGTTTGTACATTGCATTCTCGTCAAAGTTTCATCTTCAAACCTACCTTCAAAAACATTCAAACATAATATCATGACTTCGCTATGAACTCGTTTATTTTTTTAGAAAATACATTTTTATTTAATACAACTAACCAAAACAGTGAAACACTTTCATAAATTATCGACTTTGATAGGAGCACGTGTACCTACTGATTATCCACCGCATGTTCAATTTCAGTACAACACTTAGCAGATATCGTGTCCCTTAAATAAAACTTCACCTTTTCCTTTATTATAATGTATGTATAAACGTCATTTTTCCAAGGTGAAGAAGGTCATAGGGTACATTTCGGTGTGAGTCACGCGTGGCCCGCGTCAGCTGTTGGCGATCGCTAAGCCTTAATATTTCTCATATGAGCTCCTTTCCCCTCTGTAAAAAATGCCAACGCCGAACCCACTTATTTATCGAATGTTCCGTATAAATGACGTAAATATGCTGAAACTGATAGGAAATATTTATACATAACAGCTTGTCTGGAAGACATCGCTATTAGCGATAAGACCGCCAGCGCCATTGTAACCTTAAAATAAGCAATGTTATAAAACAGTTGTGTAAAGCCGGAAACACATTATTTAACACGCCACGCGACGCAACGCGTCGACACCCGATATGCAGTAGCGCGTGTCGTCGCGTCGGGTGTTCATAGTGTAATTCTGGTCATAGAAAACAATACATTTGATTTGACTCAACACGCATCACGTTTCGTCGGGTGGCGTCGGGTGTTAATAATGTGTTTCCGGCTTAACAATTTGGGTATACAATGAGGTCTAAATAATCTATTCTAAGTATTCTATATTTAGGTACACTTTTAAAGAGGTTGGTTGACAGTTATCATTGATACCGATTATGGGCCATTTACACGCATCAATTTTAACCATGCGATTTCAACACCCATCGTTTGTTAAAACCGAAACACACTGGTCGACAAAACTCGCATGATACTTCATATCTGAAAATAATTTTGAACAGAGCGGGTGTTTTACGTGCATCGAAATGGTTTGAAGTTAAATTATTCAAGAGTTACTTGAGAACTGACCGTTTGCACAGTAGATTTTAGTCACCCGCCGCATGCGGCTTGTTGCTGCCCGGCAAAAGTCAGATGTCTCCCAACTTTGGGGTTTGCGATTTTAGTCACTTGCGGCTAGTCGAATTGTCATTTAAGCTATTGTCAAACAGAGAGGCGTGCCGAAAGCGAAGCGAAGCGTTTTCATTTGTAATGTATGGAATTGTTTGAATCCAGTCACATAGAAACGCGAAAGCGATGCGATAGCGTTAGCGATCCGAATGCGTTGGCGATATTACAACTCAGCGAGGCGTGGCGAAGGCGTTTGCGAAGCGTTGCCGGACTATTAGTAATGGCTGGCTTTGTATGCACGACGTCAAACATAGAGCGATTCCGAAGCGAAGCGTTAGCGAGGCGTTTCCGAGGCGAATGCGAGACTTGACAGTGCCACAGTGACACTGTCATGCCTATTTAAAAACTAATATTATTTACAAATTTGCTGTTCTGTATTGTGAGAAATGTGGAATAATCGAGGACGTGCATCATATCTTGACCGAGGATGAGTGGAGCGAACGCTTCTGGTGAAATCTGTTTGGTCATCACGCTGGATATTGACGTCAAGCTCAGGATGCGCACGGAATTTACTTTCACTGGTACTATGTAAAGCTACTGCGTAGAGTAGCACATAGCCCGGGAGTGATGTTGAGGGAGCTGTGAGGTGGAGGCGGCACGCGCCACCGCTTGCTGTGTCCGGTGGTCAGGCCCAACATACTGACCAAAACACCTCTCATTAGAAATATCCGTGTAATGAACGAAGATCATGAGCGGTTGTATTTTCATGCCGCTTGAGTGAATAACGCGTACAAGTTCTTTTAAATGAAGTTATTTATGTAAGAAATCTATAAATACATTTTGTTGTTGTAATTTGTATTTTTATGTTGTTATGTCACAACTAACTACCTGTAGGTATAGTACAGCAGCAGGCAACAGTGCTGCGCAATAATAACACCTTTACAGAATACTATAAAATAAGAGGATCAGTGCCTAGTACCGCGGTATTCGTTGATATCCTCTTTAAAAAAACTAACGTACGTAATAGGGGCACCATGTAAAAACCAAACAACATAATTATTATTCAATTATTTATTTATATATGGTGTAACAAATTACCATACAGAACACACAATCATTACATTTTTTTTTACAGAATACGCACGAATGAACAGTATTTTCAACATGATTATGATAATAGCATTATTGTTTCCAAAATAGGCCTGAAATGATAAATTTATTACATTGAAATCATGCTTCGGCAGTCAATTCATTAATTCAAAGACATTGTGACACAAAGTCTTGGCATGCAAATATCATCATTTTAATCCTCGTTTTGATGTAGTATGTTCTCATCTTCAACAAAACGGCGGCTGGGCCAATGCAAATCAAAGATACTTGGTACTTCCTCAATGAAAATATTACTTAGGTATTGTTGTCCTTAAGTAAACCAATCCAGTTTTCGAATAATCCGTTAACCGTATCTTGATAACTGTTACAAGTCTAAAGACAGTCACAAATGTGTGTTTGGTCAACACTCAGATCAAAGAAAAAGTTAAGTTTCATGAATATTATTTACAAAACTAAATTTCTTTTCGGATACTGTGGCAATCTGGAGAACTAAGTATGTGCACACACACAACAGCTGCACATTTTCTTGTTGCTTAATATTAGATCATTACTTTACGCAGTTTAAGAGAATCACGGAAAACATGAAATCAAGAAATAAATAAACAATCAATATTGAAATAAACGTCAATCTGTGACAAGTTTACGGTATCACTCTTTTTTTAAATATTTTTTGTCATGACTTCAAGGCCTTTATGCCAAACGGTGTGGCACAATGATATTAAAGCCACAGACTAGGACTACATAGAAATACTACGTATGTCAAAACCGCATGTTTATTTTTAAAGGAGATGAGTCCTCCCATCCACGGCAGGAAGGACTGTCAGACTTGTACTGAGCAAAATCTACGGTGTTTTTTACCTTCCGGGGTCACGGTAGCTCGTAAGTCCCTCGACCCCGGCAGGCTTTGGCCCTCTAAGACTAAGTCTAGAAAGCCAAAGCCTGCCGGGGTCGCGGCCCGTCATTATGCTGACACTCTTTGAGGCGCTCGCAAATTTATGAAAATTTATGTCATGGGTATCGTTTTCATGGTTTTCGAGGGTGTTGAAGCCGATAGTGCTGTCAAAGTGTAAGTCCAAGATGGCGGCTGCAAAACATATCAAGTTTTATGTCATGGGTGTCGTTTTCATGGTTTTCGAGGGTGTTGTAGCCGATAGTGTTGTCAAAATGTAAATCCAAGATGGCGGCTGCAAAAAATATCGAGGTTTTCATCATGGGTGTCGTTTTCATGGTTTTTGAGGGTGTTGAAGTCGATATTGCTGTCAAAATAGAAACCCAAGATGGCGGCTGCAAAACATATCAAGTTTTATGTCATGGGTGTCGTTTTCATGGTTTTCGAGGGTGTTGTAGCCGATAGTGTTGTCAAAATGTAAATGAAATGTGACTCACGCCAAAACTTGTAAAAGGTTACGCCACATTAACAAAGCTCACAAGTTGTTGTGTATCAATATTAAAGTGTTCCGAATTATAAATCTTTTACTGGTATTAACCGAAGTCATGAGATTACCTATTATTTGTAAACTAGTTATTTTAACTCGATTGTTTGATCACTACATAACAGAACACAGATGTTTTAATAAATACACTCAGATAAAAAAAATAGGCAGATGGAGCGCTCAGAACACGCGAGTGGGTCCACCAAAGTTACTACAAAATCAAAAGTTGCTACAAACTCGCGACAGTACCAAGCTACGCATCGTCTCGCTCACACGTCACTAGTGATTTGTCATTATAAGTCAAAATATGCCATCTTGTGTGTTTAAACACTGCAAAAGTTGTTCACAAAAAGTAAGAAAACAAGATGGAATATCTTTTCCCAGGTAACTCTTGTTATTTTTATTGTTTTGGTATTTATTTTACATAAAATATTTTCGGCTCACTTGAAACACAAAACCTTAACAGTAAATCGTCTGTGTTGCTAGTTTATGACGGGAAAATTACCCTGAATTAGGGGAATGTGTATTGTGGTAAAAAATATCGGTGAATTAAGTTAAGTAATTACGCATCTTTAACTTTTATTCCCTTATTATTATTCTGTTTAAATATTACGCGCTTTTGCTATCTGGGTAAAACCATTAAGCAAAATCGCGTTTCCAATTTTAAACATTAATAGTATTTATGTACAATAATTGGTGCAGAACAAAGGCTGTTAAGGTTTAATATGTGTAAATTAAAAATTATTTTAATAAATATGTTGATTGATAAATTGTTTAGATTTTTAAATTAAAATAGATTTTTAAATTAAAATACCTATTCTTAAATAGTTAATTAAACAAATTACCAAAAAGCGTTAAAAAGTGTTATCTGGTCTGATATAAATTAATTCAATAGGTAGTAAGTAATTATGCATATTAACTTTTATTCTGTTAAATAATAAATACTACACGCTTTTGCTATCTAAACGTCGTTTTTTAATCTCGTAGACTGAATTGACAGGTGCAAATGGCAAACTGACACAAATTTCAATAGAATTTATGTCAGTTTTGACATTATCATTTGTCAATTTGGTCTACGAGATTAAAAAACAAACTATAGGTATAACCATAAAGCAAAATCGTGTTTCTAATTGAAGGAAAATATTATTACAATATTTGAGAACAATTTAACTGAACAAAAATATGGGAGTATTTCTCAATATCTGGCAACCGTAAACGCACACAGATGCACGTGTCCGTACACGGCGCCACTTATCTACCGCGTACACATAAATAACGACTGGCACCACGTTGTTGTTCGCGCACGTTCTATCTGCCTATTTCTTTGATCTGAGTAAATACAGTTCGGTTTCAAAAACATAAAGATTGATAACCCTTATGCTGCAGTGGAGCGTAGGTAATTATTTCTACAGCTAGGTCTAGTTTCCTTAAAGTCCATATTTGTTACTAAATAAGTGCGGGAGAATGATATAGAAACTTCTTAAGTTCTTACTCATTTTGTCTATGAATGTATTACTCTTAATTTTGTTTGTCATTAGTGCTGTCACTATTAAGTCTTAAATATTATGTAAATTTTAAGCATATCTAAACTTTTATTTATGAAAGGTTTTATCAGTTAAATCCCTAACCAATCGTGAGGTGCGAACGGTGAGAGTCGTCGTGTCACGTCGAAAAACACATCGTAGATCCAGCGATGTGATTTCTTATTGAGAATAGCATAGCTAGGCAAAGGTGACTGAGACGAAGCCTACGATGGAGCGAGCTTACCCAGAAAAAGCCTGTTCACTCTAACTTTGAAGAGATACGAATATGGATGACAAATTCAGTGAACACTTTGTTATGCCTCTCCGAGCTGCATAGAAGCTTCGCTCTATCAGTATCAGTATTTGTGTTGAAGATGAGGACATGGAATTAGACGAGAGTCTTATCCCTGGTAAAAGTACCCTAGTCAAACGGAGGGTTTAGTGGAGGAAGATGATTTATTGCAAGACTTTGCCACACGATACCTTAGAATTATTAATCAATTGATTCTTGGAGAATGACCTATTTGGAAACAACGCGATTGTCATAATATTTATTTAATAAAAAGTTAAGACTATTCAGTTCAATACTTCAAGAGACATAATTATTGCCAAAAAATAGTAGGTATGGTAATGTTTTAGACATTAACAAAATATTACTGTATGGGCAGGATTCCTCGATATTGTTGATAAAGATGATTAAATAAACAATTTTGAAAATGTTGTTTTTATTTTTACATAGTACACCTATTACGTATTTTTATACTAGAGTGTTGCAAAACGGCCACTACCAGCCAGCGCCGACTTACCAACGGGTTTAGAACTTAACGGGTCAGTTCGTGACAATGGGAAGAGACCAGATGACATGACTGGAATATTGGAAGGCGGGAGGGTCATTGGTGTGTGGCGGTATTTGTGTCGACACCGTTGCGCTATCTTATATGCAAGCACAGCGGGCTGTGCTGTCGCATTTGCTGTGGTTGCGGGGACCCTCAAAAGGCGTAAAATATACAGCATTTATACCACTTCAACTGCATTTTTGACAGTGGTAACCAGTGATGACATCAGCTGGCTTTTTAGTGGACTAGGCAAAAGCCAGCCGATGCCAATTGGGTAATATTGTAGGTTGATTTGCTGGCGTCTACACCACGCGAAGAAAACTTGAAAAAACTGAGTCGATTTCATCGATTAGCGCACCTTATCTAATAAAAAGAATTCAAACAGTTTTCTCTATGAAATTTCTCAATAAATTAGCGATGTTTTGCAAGAAAGAAAATGAAGAAAAAGAAAAATCTGGCAACACAAACAACGTGCACGCTTCGGTCTCGCTTTTTCGTATTTGCTCTGTTTGACGTCGTTCATATAAAGCCAGCTAATACAACTGTCACGCCTCGCTTCGCGGGCACGCCTTTCTGTTTGACGTGGTCTCTGACGACTTCAGTTTCGGCGCGATATCGCTTCATATTTCCATACATGACATAACAAAAACGCTCCGCTTCGCCTTCGGATCGCTATATATTCGGCACTGGCTTCATACAAAACGTCGGTTCGCTGCACCCTGTTTGACGTCTCCTTTCGCTTCGCATTCGCCTCGGAATCGGATCGGAATCGGTTCGCCTCGCTTTCGCCTGCCTGTTTGACAAAGGCTTTAGGGCTGATTTTTCAATAGTCAGATAACTTTTATCTGAGCAATAAAAATAGCGGTTTGACATTCTTTTCTATAGATAAGCTGTAAAACCGCCATTTTAATTCTTCAGATATAAGTTATCTGAGGAATTAAAATGGCTATTGAAAAATCAGCCCTTAGACGTGTAAACCCCGAATAAAGTCCCGGCGGATAATTTTCTGTTATGACCGAATTTTAACTGACTTTCAAGTCTTTGATATACATAATTATAATGATGTTTTGGTGTGATACTATATAATACAGTATGTGAGATGTGTCTGTCCGCTTGCCACCAGGCTGTATCTGATGAACCGTGTTATATAGTAAGATAGTTGACATTTTCAGCGATGATGTACCTATTTATGTTGTCGCTAAAACAACAAATACTGAAAAACAGAATCAAATAAATATATAAAAGCTCCAATTAATGTTTTTTTTTATGCTCGTGTTTGCTTTTGGTACAGCTACAGAACCCTTGGTGATCGAATCCGACTCGCACTTGCCTAATTACTGACCAATTTTGTTGTTGCAGATAAGAACTCATCTTGAAAACTTACTTTACAATTCACAAAGGCGCGGTTAATTATGCTTAAATATTTATATTTATTAGTTTAATTATAAGTTGTACTGGCATTATGAAGTTTCAGAAAATGAATGTATATAATATATAAAATCATAACTGCGTAGAGTGCGCAAAAGTGATCGATTTTTCTGTAGTGAAGAATGAGAGCAAACGTTTCATATTCGAATTTTACGTCTGTAACGCACGCTTTTCAAGATACCGCCTCTGCAGCTCAGCCAGTCAGCCATAGCCAGTTAACAGGAGCCAGCTAGAATGTAACGCCTAGGCAAGATATCGCCTCTGCAGCCCTGCAGCCTTGGCCGGACCGCCATAGCCAGTTAACCGCAGCCTTGGCCGGACCGCCATAGCCAGCCAGCCAAGCCAAAAGCCTTTTAGCAAGCCTGCTAAGCCGCTAGCCATGCCGTCACATCCTTCCACGAGATCAGGCCTGATCTTGGGAGAGGATGTGACCAAGGAGTCTTATTTACAGGAAATGATGTGACAGTTGCTGCCACAGAGCATGTAACTTTATGGTTGCCTGTCAGTGAGCCGTCAGCCATGGAAATACGAGTTGTGCCTACCATGAGATTCTGATAATTTGTTAAAGCAAGGAAATATAACCGATTGCATTTATACCGTCTACAATTATTTACCACGCCATTATTCCTGAGTTTTACACGTCTCAATGTTCTTACTTTATACGAAGAATATACACTAAGTCTAATGTCAATCATTTGGATCCTTGAGAAAAGGAATGCTGTATTATTAAGAACACAGAGTAGTGTTTTCTTTTTTTTAAATAATATTTCTTCTTGACTTTAAGTCAGGAGTGACAGAGATTAATTTATTCTCAATATTTAACACGGTTTCTTATGAATTTCAATACCTAAAATGTTACAGTGTGCTCGTATAAGTACAGGGTCTTATTTTTCAAATTGACCAACGGGGGTATACCTGACTCCGTAAGAGATACGAGTTATTAGCGTATATCATTGATTCACACTTGATCAAAAAAATAAAGTTTTTCTATATAAATTATGAATTCAGATAATATTCCCCTGTTGGCCAATTTAAAATAAAGAACCTGTATATTTTAATGTATTTAGAGACAGTCAGTAAGTAGGTACTGTCATGGAAGGAGCCTGTGCGTGTGCACTTGTCTAGGTTGGTACGTGGATGGGCAGTCCGCAACTGTTCGCATTCATTCTGTGTTGTCAATCTATTTCGTCTCTTTCTATAGCGAGGCGGTGTATGCCTAAGTTCAAACTAGTAGCAATTCGGAAAAACGTCAGCTAGTAGCTCGATCTAAATATCCTATTCCGGCGCATCGCCTACATGCGTTCTATATTTCGAAAATGTTGTGATGGCCCGGAGGTGATTACCACCTTGCTTTTCATGCAAGAGGTTGCGATTTCAAACCAAGGCAATTCATATATACAATCTCATCATCATCATCTTTTTCAATTCATATGTACACCAACATACTTTCTAAGTATTTCTTGGATATCACTGACATCGGTGGTGAACCGAAACATTGTGAAAACCTGGTGGCCTACCATGTCTTAAAGCGTGAGTGGTTCCGCTCGGGGAAAGAGATGGCGCTAGAAGACTTGTATAGCTCTATCTCTTTCCCACAGCCTAAACACTCACGCTCATGGCAGGCCACCTGGGGGGGTATTACAACGTCTTAAAATCAGGCTTGTTCCAGTGAGTGAACGAGATGACGCTAGAAGACTTGTACGTATATAGCTCTGTCTGACTTATATCCTACTAATACGAGTATTATAAATGCGAAAGTTTGTGAGGATGTATGTATGTGTATGTAGTGCTATGTTTGTTACTCTTTCACACAAAAACCACTGAACGGATTTGGCTAAAATTTGGTACACAGATAGTTTATAACCTGGATTAACACATAGGATAGTTTTTATCCCGGTTTTATGTTCCCGTAGGATAATTTTCGAGTTGTAGCGGGTGAAGCCGCTAGCAACAGCTAGTAATAAATATATAAGGCCAAGTCATTTCAAGGGTCTGTGGTATACCCAGAGGCAGCTAAACCAACTTTGACACGAGAGGTTGACCACATCTTCAGACAAAAATAAAAGTAATTGCATAATAAGTAATTGCATCATCAGCATCTTAAGTGCCCTTTCAACCTACTTTTATGTTGTAGCGAATATTGATAAAGGCTGATAAAATATTGAAGCTTGCTCCCCTTGAAAGAAGCTTAAGTATGATTGAGTTAAATTATAAACAGGGGCGATTGAAACAGCGCTGTTGCCGTGTCGACACTGCGCATTTGAACAATTTCTTAAAAGGTATTAAGTTATAGGTCCTGCCCATAAAACTGGACCTTTAGAACATTTTAATATTTGTACGTGGAATGAGAGCCCGTAAGTATACATATACCGGGCACGCCGCAATCGCGGCGGTAAGACCCCTCTTTGAGGAGTGGCTGGATATGAGTCACGGCGTCCTGACCTACCGCATGACGCAGGTCCTCACCGGACACGGAAGTTTCGAGAGGCACCTGTGTCTGATGAGGAAGGAGGAAACGCCTGGGTGTCACCACTGCGAGGATCGCGCAGAGGACACGGTAGAGCATACGATGCAGGACTGCCCCGCTTGAGCAGATCACCGCCGTGTCCTCGCGGGGCGGCGATAGGCGGAGACCTCTCGCGCCCGGCATTGGTCGAGGCCATGCTGCGGGCGAAACGGAATCCCCGGAGCGGTCGTCTCCTTCTGCGAAGCAGCCATGCTCGCAAAGGAGGAGGCGGGCCGCGTGAGGGAGAGGACAGCGTCTTCCCTCCACCCCAGCCGCAGTGGTAGACGCCCACGGCGCCGGACGTCGGCAGACTATCTCCGGCAACAGTAGGCGTGGGCTCATGCGGGCGGCGAGTAATGGGTGACTCGCTGTCCGACCATGGACCATACCCGGATCGACGGCGCGTTGTGTTCCACGCGCGCGTCAATGAGGGTCAGCACAATGACGGGCCCCACACCCTTTAGAGGGCCAATGCCTGCCGGGGTCGCAGCACACACGTATACCGCGACTCCGGTGCACAAAGGGCTACTGAAGGACACCGTGGATTTTAGTCAGTACAAGTCTGACAGTCCCTTCCGCCCTGCCCTGGGTAGGACGACGCATTTGATGATTTTACCACGTTAAAAAAAAAGTATACTTACATTATACATTTCAACATTAATCGTCACTGTTGATCATTATCATTATCTTTTACTATGGGACCAACACTAAAATCTTTTATAAATCCCCTTTAATAAAGCATTGGTCAATTCAATAATTTAATGTTAGGAAATATAAAATCATTGAAAAAAGCATTGGACAAATGCTTTTTTCAAAGTTGAGTTAGTAAACTGTTACCGTAAAGGTATTCAACAACAATAAAGGGTGTAAGGGACAGCCCTCCACAAACTTTCAGGGATTGCTCAGTAGACGAAACTGAACAATCTACCACATTTTTTTTTTCAGGAAATGAAAAAAAAAGTCAGCCTCACCATAGAAAATTATAAACGGTAAGTTTGTGGAGAGCTGTCCCTTACACCCTGTATATTGCAACAATATTCATTCCTTTTCCTATTAACTTCCAGTTAATTTTCCAAGCTTAAGAATTCTATTTTGCGACAAAAGAAAATACTTTAATCAGTAACAACTTTAAAAACGAATAGAAAGAATCTAAAGGTCACATAATATTTCCAGGGATTACGGAACTCTATATTCGGGTCGTACCTTTATATCGGCCGGTGTTCCCGAAAGCAGTCGCACACAATTTTGCTTTGAACATCTCTTTGTGTAGTTGATCGTTCATAAATAAATATATTTTGTACTGCTCCATAGCCAGCCTGTTTTATAAGCTCACAACTATTTGCTAAATAAGAATTATTTTCATTGCTAGATATTTTTATTCGAAGCAATAAAATATTTGCAGGTTCCTGAAATATTAATTTAGTGTTGGTAAATATGTAGGTAAAGAAAACCGTTTTTTATCGCGTTAAAATCATCAAATGAGTCCATCCGCCCAGAAGATATTATGTAATGGGCGGGAGGGACTGTCAGACTCATACTGACTAGAATCCCCGATGATTCTTCAATATCCCTTTACGTTCCAGGGTTTCAGTTACCTGACAAGGCAGTTCCGCGACCCCGGCAAGCTCTGGCCCTCTAAGGAGGGCCCCGTCAGATTGCTGACAGCTCCTTGAAGCGTCCGTGTAACACGACGCGCGACGCCCCGTCGACGGCGAGTCACCCATTACTCGCCGTCCGCATGCCCAGGTAATGAAAGCCTAACTCAATATCGACTGAAATATAGCTGTATGAATACTATGAATAACAATCTACATTCATACAGCTTATTAAATGTCTAGCAATTTTTAGTCAACTACAATAATAAATTCCAGGGAAAAAACGTAAAATTGTATATCCTTAGTCCAACATGCCGTTACCAACTATTATATGCTATTATTCAGCCACATCTGGTTAGTTTACAATTAGAAGCGGACCTCTACATCCGAGACAAAGGTTTAGCTGATAAAATACATTTAACAGCCACATCTGCTGCTTTTAAATAATTATGTTTAATGTAGAATATTTTTTTTAATCACGTTTCAACGAGCATTGCAAAGGACACTGGTAAAGTTTCAAACCCAAGTACGTGGTAACGAAAGTTTATAAGGAAACGTAATATTTCTTGTTTTTGTAAAGAAGCCTTAAGATTGTTGAGCCCATTCCACAGAAGTTTCTGGAGCACTAAAGAATAATAAGGAGTCATAAACAAACATTATGTTGTATAAGTATAGACAGAAAAATAGCATAATAATTCTTTTATAAAATGAACTTCTAAGCTACCTCCTTATAAAATTGTTGTTCTTGATAGAGTGTATTACGTTCGGAAACACACATGGTGTTGATATTAGCAGTCATACGAACAGATACGTACAGAAATATCCGAGGTTGAATGAGGTGATTGGGGTGCGAAAGGTGAGTGAGATGATATCTGATTCTGTACATGAACACACTGTAGCAAAACTTTGTAAGATATCTTTATAAACGTAAAAAATGTATAAGTGTACAGATTTCATTTCGGGTTCCTCTAAATTAAATATATGTAGGAGCAGATTAGATGCGAGAAACGCCAACGCTATTCGACCGTAACCCTTGACGGCTTAAAGGCTTTAGTAAATGTAAAAAACTTGACAGAGAAATGGGATTGTTCATTATTTCGGATATATTTAGTCAAATCATCTTTAATAAAATCAGTTTAACTACTACAATTTCGACGATGTATACGATTCAAGTTTTGTAAAATGATTTAATAAATTTATTCAGCCATCCCCTTCCAATTAACATTTCACAGAGATAAAAAGGGTTCGCGACAGATATCCGAACATTGTGATCGGCACGTAGCGCTTTGGCCACTAAAACATTAAAAAGAACATAAAGTTGGTACAGCTATTTCAACAAACTAACGTTAGGGAATCTCTCGTAGTGGGGTCAGGTATTGTGAAAAAACCAGGGGCGATATCACAACAAACCCGAGGTGCTCGGCGTTCGCGTTGTTACGCCGACGTGACCCGCATGCCCACGCCCCGATGTTCAGGGATACTTCACAAATGTTTCCGTTACGATACGCGATCTTTTCCTTTACTGAATGCGTACTAAACACGTAAATAGCTATACGATCACCTTAACTTAGTCGTTTAGATGTATTTATATACGACTACAATCTAACAGGATCTACTTTATTTTTATGAGAATTTGACGTTATTAACGTCTGTGAGATATTGTTTTAATACATAAACGACTAATCTTCTTCTAAATCTGTAGAGAGGTCAATTCTGTACATGAAATATTTTTCCAAAATAACTATCAGGGGGTGATTAGGGATCGATACTGATGCCAAATATGCAATTAATAAAATTATTGTCTGTCTGTCTGTCTGTCTGTCTGTCTGTCTGTCTGTCTGTCTGTATAACCGTTATAGAAACAAAAACTACTCGACGGATTTTGACGAAACTTGGTACAATTATTTTTCATACTCCTGCGCTGGTTATAGTATACTTTTCATCACGCTACAATCAATAGGAGCAGAGCAGTGAAGGGAAATGTTAGGGAAACGGGAGAAGTTACTCCATACACGCTAATCTTCGGAACTACTGGACGGATTTGATTGTTTTTTTTTTGTTGTGTAGCTATTAAGTCTGGGCAACATATAGGCTATAATTTATCTTGGAAACTTGAACACCTGATGCAGAACTGCAATAGATCAGCTAAACTATAAGAGATATAAAAATAGCGCCATAGCAAAAATTGTTCCGCGTGATGAGCATTTTCTGCTGAGAAAATAAATTTGAAAATATAGAACACCTGATGTGGAACTCCAAGAGCCCAGCTACACTATTACATATACAGTAATGACGTCTTAGCAAGAGTTGTTCAGCCTGATGAGCACTCCCTGTTGTCGTATAAAAACTGAAGATTTGGAACACCTGATGTGGAACTCCAAGAGCCCAGCTACACTATAACATATATAGGAATGACGTCTTAGCAAGAGTTGTTTAGTCTGACTGGCATTTCCTGTTGACTTACAAAAATGAAAGATCTGGAACGTCTGGAATCGTCATACGCGTCCCGTTGTTTTCCCGTCCTCAGGCTCTAAGAATTCGACATCAGACGTTTCAGATCTTTTATTTTGACGACCCCATTGTCGCTGGCATAAGCAACAGGATCCGCGTACGAAGTCGCTGGCAGAAGCTAGTATATAATATATTTGTAATGGAAACGGCATTAAAAATGTGAATCACGTTCCGCTGTATCATAATTTCCATAAATGTTAGGGAGTCGGTATTTTTAGTTTTCCTTTTCGATTACCCACATCAAACGTTCAATTTCCAAGAAGATAATATACAACACTCAAATTGTAATGTTTAGTGGTTACTCTGATCATGCAATTATAATGTTTACCGCGTCATTATTTCGTCGAAGAAACACGGAATTCGTTTTAGTCGGCCTTCGATGAAGCAACAGTTCCCTTGTCGCAGCCGTCGCCGGCGCCGCCCGCCGCGGCTGTACACGGTAAAGGGTCAAGGTGATTAGCTAATTAACCCGACGTCGCGTGATTAATATCTGTAAAATTGATTACAGAAATATTTTGAATGTTATCTTTCAAAACATTTCCGCTAATGTTACGAAAACTGGGGCTGTGAACTTCTGACATACCAAAAAGGGGAAAATAAACCAAACAAAGGTAAAAGGTGAACTAAAAAAGCCAACCTGTGCTCCCAATAGAACTCTTTGCATTTTACAAGTTGAAGTTACTCGAAAACTTATGCCAAATCCATACAGGAGTCAAGTGAGCAAGACTTTCTTCAGGCGGCATGCATTGGAGCGATTCGTCGAGTTTAATGCATGTTCAGCGATAGAACGGAACACTAAAGTACCGATTGCCACGACTTACGAGAACATAGGTACGTTATGTTCTCGTAAATGTAAAAAGCTTACTCCTTAAATACACTTTTAAGCTAAGACAAACAATGTTTTGGACTACATTATTTATTTACATCATGAAATCAAATTAAGAGCGGCTTCAAATCAAAATTGATGAACATAATGAAATTTCATGAACTTCAATACTTCAGCATAATATTGAAATAGTCTGAGTAGTATAACCAAGTTTGGGAACAGAAACACAAAACGATAAAAATGTTTTAAACTCGTTGCATAGACCCCTTTATTTCCAGAAAAGTTTATTTCGACAAGATGTGGTACCTATCTCAAATTAATACAGTGTCGGTGACCCAAAACTAGGCCAAGAAACAAATGAACGCGTCTAACTAATTTGAAGCGAACTGTTCCATTTTCAAATACCTATTCGTATTCTCGAATGGTACAAACCAATTTTGGACCAATGTATATCCGGGCTCAAAATTAACCTGTCACGGTATTATTGACAGATCAGACATAATTAACGGCATTAATGACGCCATAAATGTCAGCAGCCGTGCCGGACCCAGTTCATAATAATCCGCTTATGGGAAAGGTCACGCAATACGAGAACGAATCCTCCGGCTCACTTGTAAGGGACACTTTTATTATAGCTCCTAAATCAAGTGCGTTCAATAGAAGATCTTGTATTAATATTCTATGTTAAAACCCTTTTTATTTAGTAAAGGGAGACTTTATGTGTTTTGTATGTGATGCGGTCGACGTTTTATAATAAGATTCTACTTTTGAAGTGGAGTTTTACAACATTTTAGACCGAAGTGATCAATCTTGCTGTGTAGAATGTTTTGAAATGGTTTGATTTAGTAAATTAAAAAAATATCGTACCTAAGGATCAATTCACAACGTTAAGGCTGTTGAAGAAACCCGGATTTTAAGTAAGAACGAGTCTGACAGTCCCTTTCGTTCTACTTAGTGTCGTTGGTCTTGGTCATTGGATGATTTCACCACGAAAAAAAAAACCGAGACTTTACGAGACGCGACGTGACGCGAAGATATTGTAAATGTGTATCTTTATGTGTTAGATTTTGAGTCGCTCTATTGAAATGTGAGCGCATCGTCGTGTCTCAGTGTGTCTTGACCCTAAGAAGTCAGCAGCAGCCACACAATAAAGTTCAAACTCGACAAATAATAAATGAACGAGCCGGGTGATATTAGCAAGCAAACACAATTTCTTTAATTTAGTCAAATGGTTCAATTAAATGTAGACAGTAACAAAGCTGTGTTTGGGTTATTTACCAACTCGAAACAATAATTAGGTACCGGACACACGTGTGTCCATCATTAGCCTATAATGTTCCCACTGCTGGGACACCAGGCCTCCTTTCTGTGAGAGGAAATGGGCCATAATCCACCACGCGGGCCCAGTGCGGGTTGGTAGATTGTCTCATCTTCGAATTTTTGGTTCTAGGACATGCCGGTTTCCTCACGATGTTTTCCTTCCACCGTTTTGAGAGCAGAGGTGATTAAATAAATTACACAAAGTAATGCGCCTGGCGGGGTTCGAACTCACGACCTACACTTGTAAGTCGGGACCGATACCACTGGGCCACCACTGCTATCGATACGTGTGTCCAGTTGGTGAAAATCAGAATTAGTACAGTAATTATTAGTTCGTCCTCTGCACACGGCAAAATTTTTACGCATGCCCACATAGTGAAACTTAGATTAAAACACTTTTATGTTTTCGCCAACTGGACATACCCAGTTTGCTTGGCAAAAAGAGTACAGTACAGTCTGATTTGCTACATGATTCAATAAAAGGCCTGATATCGAATGATACATTAAATAAATGAAACAATCACATCATATACTTACTCCTCAATTTGGCCACCACAGCCCACACAAAAATATCGAATAACATCATTAAAAATTGTAGCAATACGGAATAATTATATTACTTCGGATGAAATAAATGCATAACAGCTCGTCAAATAAGTATTGATGTATTCAAGATACGAGTATTACAGTAATCACAAAACAGAGGCTGCCCGTCCACCTGAAGCCTGAGCGGAGAAAATGAGAAACGTGTAGACCCGGTTTCCAAAAAATATATTGCTAATTTAAATATTAGTTACTACTATCCCTCTCCTCTTTTTTTTTATCGTGGTAAAATCATCAAGTGAGTCCTCCCACCCCGGGCAGGGCGGGAGGGAGGTCAGACTTGTACTGACTAAAATCCACGGTGTCCTTCTATAGCCCTTTACGTTCCGGGGTCACGGTAATTTATCTACATTTTTAAATCTGTTAAACTAATGCCTAAAAAAAAAAAGAAGTCATAACTTTGGAATCGCTTAACCGATTTCGATGAATTTGGTAAGTACCGTTAGTGCATTGGTCGAGGCCATGCTGCGGGACGAGAAGGAGTGGGAAGCAGTAATATTCCACAATAATAATAATATTCCACAACTATCACACAACGCCATCTAGTCCCAAGCTAAGCAGAGCTTGTGTTATGGGTACTAGACAACTGATAAACATACTTACATATTTCTAAATGCATACATATTATAGATAAATTACACCCAGACACAGAACAAATGATCATGCTCATCACACAAACATTTGTCCTGGGTGGGAATCGAACCCACGACCCCCGGCATAGCAGTCAGGGTTACTAACCACTAGACCAATAGGCCAGTCGAGTCGATTAGCAGTCGCCTCCTTCTGCGAAGCAGTCATGTTCGCGTGAGGGAGAGGACAGCGTCCTCCCTCCGCCCCAGCCGCAATGGTAGACGCCCACGGGAGGGACGTCGCAAGACGATTACCGGCCACCGTAGGCGCGGGCATGCGGGTGGCGAGTAATAGGCGACTCACTACCCGACCACGGACCATGCCCGGGTCGATGGCGCGTTGTGTTCCACGCTCAAAGAGTGTCAGCAAAATGACGGGCAAACCCGGGCACGGGTTGCGGGACTTATCCAATTACCGTGACCCCCGGAACGTAAAGGGCTACTGAGAGACAAGAAAATCCACGATGGATTTTAGTCAGTACGAGTCCCTCCTGCCCTGCCCTGAGTGGGAGGTAAAAATATAAACTCAAAAGGTATGAAATAAAACAAAAACACGGCTGCCTTCTTAAAAGTGAACTGAAAAATAAACAGATAGAAAAGGAAAACCTACCTTTTTATTGCAATCCTGGAACCTATAAAGAATGCTGCACGGAACTCTTCTCGTTGCGTTTGTTTTTTTTAATTATATGTGCTTTAGCTGATTGCTAAAAAGATGACTAAAACGTGTGAAATATGTATTAAAATAAATATCAGTACAACAATGCCTACCTATCGGTTCGCTAAATCTTAAAGCAATTCGTTTATTTTAATGAGATAATATTTGAGAAATTTTTCACTCATCATATTTTTATTTCATTTATACAGAAAGCAATGGAATAAACCATACGATTGCTAACAAGTCTCACTTTAACAAAAAAATATCGAATAAATGCTGAAATAATTGGCGTCCGCGCTCATTTTCCATTGTATTCGGACTGAGCCGCTCGCGCTCATCGTTCATTTATACAATTCATGTACGTTTATATAAATAACTATGAAATACAGAAAACGAAATGTTCATTTTTGCAATAAATGAAATGTTAATTTTTACAGTAAACGAACTATTAACTTGTAGTCTAGTGGTCGTAATCGCGACTGCTGAGTTTGAGGTCCTGGCTGCCATTCCCATCAATGTTATTACATATATTAATCCTAACTTTCAGGGACTATAGTTATGATGAAGATTCCTTCATTCGTCTTCGCTGAATTTAATACCATCCCGAGAGTATTTCTCCACATTTAAGAGATAAAGGGGCCATGTCCTTTCCCAGAAATTACGTAAGGACGTTATTAATATTATTGGTTCTTAGAAGTACCATTGCATTATTTAGTTGAAATTACATAGCTAGCAGGAATTTACGCCCAAAACAAATTCATACTGTTTAATTTCTCAAAAATTACATTAAAACCGGCACTTAAAATTTAGAAAATTGGTAATCGTTATATTATGAGGTTGTTAGCCTTCGTGCTGAAAGAAATTATTCAATTACTGTCATTACCCTAGAGACGGACATAACAGAAACACTGATAAGATCTCTCCCATAATGAGGAAAAGGAAAGAAAATGCAACTTCTCGAGATAGAAATAATAATTGACTCGCTTAAAAGCAAGAAAGGAACAAGTTCATATGTAGAGAAGAGAGTAGATTATTCCGTTGTGCAACTTTTTCTCAAGTATCATTATTTTTGCAGCTCTACAGATATTGGTCTGGTGTAGCAAAGATATTGCCTGTAGCTGTCACCGCCAGTAGTTTCAACTGGCTTATGTACTTGTGTCGTTTCACCGCATTGTACTCCCGGACCGAGCGCGGAATGTGTTTCTACGCTGTATAGTGTATATTCCTTTTTATTTACCCGACCGTTTTTTGTGTTCATGTTTATTAATATGTAGTGGACGTAATGTTACTTGCGGTGATTTGGTTTACGAACATTGCATTATGGACGTTTTTATTTCTAAATAACGCTTGTTTAGCAGTCGAATGTGTTTTTCTTTTTTTCCTTGCTAAATGTTAACGTAGTCCTTTTTGTTAAATAAAGCTTTGTTTTAGTACCTACAACACGTTATATTTCACTAAGCTATGGGTAGTATGATATCAATTATCATGAACTAAAACGAGACGGATATTAGAGAAAGTCCGTTTTTTTTTTCTATAGTACTTTTAAATTTTATTTCATACAAATACTCTAAAGGCTTTTTTTTTCGAAGTGACGATTTTAACGAAACTGCACACACATAAGCAGGATAAATAAATACATAGGTCTTAAAAGTCAGTAGAAAACATTTTCGAAATCTCATATTAAAAAAAGCTGTTTCCATGGAAAAAAATAATCAAATTGCTCTGTAGCAATATTTTTCGAAAAAAAAACACAATTTTTTAGACCACTGTATCCCTCACTGGATATGAAGATTCATTAAAATCAGTCACTTCGATTTTTTTTAAGTGACTCAAAAGTTTTTTTTGAATGTTATTTTGCGCACACGCTCTTAAACTAAAGGCAACATAGGATGCATTAAGGAAAGAGTGTACTCATTGTCCTCCCCAGACGTGCATATACACTGCACAGGGGCACTAGCACATTTCGCAAATTGTTAAATATTATTACAGGCACAGTAAGAGTACAGAAACATCGTAAAATAAAATTTCAAACGAAACATTGTCGTTATCAGACATTGTTCCATTTGTAATTATAGAGCTAATCTGACATAAAAGTACCTGATTTTCACTTTAACGATATTGTAATTTCTATGACGTCTTCATCAATGTACGAAACAGACGACAAGATCCTAAATTTAAATATATATTTCAAAGAATGTCGAAACAATTTCAATTAGGTATCAATTTTATCGAAATCTCTGTTTGTGAAACAAACAATTATTGAACAGATGCTAATGTAAACGTCGAACCCAACAATATTTTAATTAAGTGTGGTAGTTCTCCGAAAACTTAGAATACAAAGAATATTGAACATCTTTAAATTGTAACGTGGCTTCTCGGATTGTGAATAAAAACAAACTTTTGTAAAATACATTTTATTTCTGTGAATGTTGGTACTGTCACAAACATTCCAAGATTTGTGATGTATATTTTATTACTTTAGCAGTTGTTGGGAAGCTAGAAGTAGGCAGCGAACTATTGAATAATATGGATTCCTATAAGTCTTTATGAAGACATGTTCAGACATATTGGATTTTAAGAACGAGGGACGAAAAATAAAGTTAATAAATGCACTACTTACATCATTTTGTTATCTGGACAGTATGTACAGTACATATTCGTATTTCAATTATAAATTCATTAATCTAATGAAAAATCCGTCAAAAACAATATGTGAGCTTGTAACTTCGTAAAAGTTTAAACGTAATAAAAGCTTTTCAAAATACATTCTCGTTTCACTGTGTTCAATATTGAAGGTTTAAAATAGGTTGTGTAAAATGTCAAACCGGGTCGTTCCAGAACTTTATATGAAATTTGAAATTGAACTCATTTTTTTGTCAGCCAATTTCCTTCCACTACTGAACATAAGCCTCCTCCAAAGAGTGCCAACCCGGGAGGTCCTAGGCAGTCCACATCCATCCGCTGCTAGCCACATTCTTCAAATCATCGACCCATCTTGCCGCAGTGCACTTTTGCCCATTCGCGATCTCCTCTCTAGCACAAATGTCTAAATTAATTTTGTGGTAATTACAAGGAGGTAGGTACTAAAGAACGTGTAAACGCTTGGTTCTGTTTTTCCCGTGGCGCGACTCCCAAGTATATGAAGAGTTATTTTCACAAATTCCCCTCACTAGTGATAGCCCACCGAGCGACGTGTCCGGTGAATCAACGAGAAGCGCTCCGCTCGGTCGGGCAAAAACGGAAAACCATTTTACGGTCCATTGTGAAAGAGGATTGGCAATTTCGTTCCGAGCTTACTCGACCATCGGCCGGACAAGTTTTACAACGTCTCTGATGTAACGCGAATGCTCTGACGAAACTCTCTAATACATGCGCTCTGTTCCCGCTGATTCAGCACTTCATTGGCCCTATTTAATCTTAAAAAGTTTAAGGACCAATGACGTTTTAGTTGAATGTTATAGGTAATCGGCTAGAGCAACAGTTACAGCTAAAGTATCAGTCGAATAGGTTGACCTATCAAGTTTTTGTTAACTTTATTTTTTATCAGTTTCATAACCCAGTTCTAGTAGGCTACTTTTCTTTGCGGTATAAAATTCATTTTGCAGTAAGTACATTTTACTTTCAGATTTTTTGTGTTGGATTTTCTCTAGACTTGCAGGTGACAGAGATAAAGTCTACGATGAAGTGAACTTGCCCAGAAGAAGCCACTTTAACTTGCAAAAGATTAGCTTATAGCAGTTTATTATGTAATAATAATTAAACTAGAAATAATTACACTCAACGATTATTTCACTGCTACTTAAATAATTGAGTAAACAATTGTGGTGGCGGGCTATCGAACCACTGCAAAGTCGTAGCACGTCGCAGAACTGCTGCGCAGTCGTAGTGCGCCACGGAGCTGCAACACAGTCGTAGCTCGCCACTAAGCTGCTACGCAGTCGTAGTACGCCACAGAGCTGCAACACAGTCGTAGCGCGCCACAAAGCTGCTACGCAGTCGTAGTATGCCACAGAGCTGCAACACAGTCGTAGCTCGCCACAAAGCTGCTACGCAGTCGTAGCATGCCACAGAGCTGCAACACAGTCGTAGCTCGCCACAAAGCTGCTACGCAATCGTAGCACGCACGCTACAGAGCTGCTATGGAGTCGTAGCAGGATTATCTACGACTGTCTGCGTAGCAATCTTAACTTTAAGTATGTTTTGTTGGTCTAGGGATCTAAAAGGGCCACTTTAAGCAAATTCTTAGTTAACAGCCACGTCTGTTGTAAAATCATCAACCCATTTATAATAATTCGTGAACATTGTGGTCTCCCTTTGTATAAATTTTTGGTTATTACAGGCTTGTTATTTTGTGTGTTACTAATTTAAATTAAACTTATTTTTCCCCTTAGTTGAGCATGTGACATTTATTTTTCAAATTAGTGGTAAAAAAATAACCGTTAATTAATGTTACCTATTTATGTTTAGACAAAATGAGGCTTTGGATTTGACTTCCATTCTCTTTTTTATTTCACGTTTCTTACTTAAATGTATAATTCAAAAGGACCAAATCCCTCTTAAACAAAGATCAAAGCTAGTAAAACATAACAAAAAAATCCTGGTAGTTACCTATAAGTACCTAAGTAATTGTGATATTCACAGCTGAAAAAATCGTTATCGTCGGATCTAATCCCATACAAACGAAGCCTTTACGGAGGATTAGTAAGGTTATACAATGATTAGATTGGAAATCGATATCTACTCTGTATGTACCTACGTGAAACTTTTACCTATTCGAACCTATATAGAATGGCTTAGATAAACCCACATCTGGATTAAACAACAATGGATGGAGTCAAAAGGCGAGTCGGGAATAGTGTATAAATATGTTACAACGATTACCGTTGTAAAAATTAGGTGAAAAAGAAAGTTTGTAAGAAAAACTGGATATATTCTTGCTTGTTTTTCTTCACGGCATAAAGGGATACTTAACGAAATCACGTCGGTGTGGTAAATTACCTAATGAGCATGCCAAACGTGACAGGTGGCCCAACCTAACTCCGTTCTCAGAGCATTACACACGAGAAAGAAATTTCCTCAAAGCGTTTTCCTCAAACGTTCAATTTGAACATCATTCGTGTAAAGATATTTATATTTATAAATTCTGCGAATCGACGCATCTCAAAACTGTAGCTTGAACTTGCTACTTGAACGTTTATTTAAAACTTTGCCTACCATCAAAGGAAATGGAGAGCCGGGCACTTTTCCAACTACTGATTTCGAAACTGTTGCAAAAGTAAATCATTAAATATAGTCTTAAGCAAAGGGCCAGTCATAAACTTTGATGCAATAAACAAGTAATACAACAACATTACATTTAATAAAACCTCAATTAGAATTAGCGGCAAAACTACTCCGCAACGAGGTCTCATTCCTAAGCCCAAAACGTTCCCGCACTGTTACGGTACCCTCAAAGTTATCACGCGACTGCATTTATTATTGTAACAAATGGTCTGTTGACAATGGTAGGTACTGGATGTTAAATTACTAAAACCCATATCAATTACCCACACCGAAGAGAATTATAATGCGGCCAGCATGTTGGCGTCGAACCGCGAACAGCTCTCGTCTGGATAAACGGAGGCCTATTTGAAATTCCAATTAGAAAGTTTTCTCATTTACTTGAATCAGGGCGTAGAGTGGCGGAAGGGCAACAATCCGCGCTGATTAGTCCTGGTCTCCACCCTGCATCAGATTTAAAGGGTATGGGTTCACCGCATAAACTAATCCTTCATTGAGGACTACCTTATTTGAATTATTTTTGGCCCTAACCCTGCGGTTGCTCGCCGGATTATGCGAATGTCGCGTTTAAAAACAAATTGATTCAAACAATTAACTTTTATTTCTACGAGCTTTGTGACTTTACTGTAGATCTACAACTTTTAAAGCTCTTTAGAAACACATTAAATGTATTTTCTATTAGCAAAATTAAGTTCTAAATAATTTTATATTGCAGCTGAAAACGCCCGGATAAACCCACGGGAAATAAACGTACTGCATTGTTTTCAGTTTACGAGACTTGCTTAGTTAATTAAATATTATAAAGAAACTAGTATTTGCGCGTTGCGCGAGCTGCAAGCAGCTCGCGGGGTCGTGTTTTGGAGAAGTATTCCTTACCTTAATAAAATTTTGAAAATCCATATGAATCTTTAAATGAATTGGAAAATCCAAAGTCCTTAAAAGATTTTGTAATTTATATAAAATATTTTTAATATTCTGAAAACCCTTATAACTAATTTAATAAAAAAAAGAAACAAAAGAAGAAGATTAGAATTTTGATTAGAATTTAAAACCTTATTAAAAACTCATAAGGGAGGCATAAGGGGCCACTTTCAAAAATGGTTTTTACTTTTCCGAGCCTCCTCTATACGAATCCGTAAAAAAAAGAACACGGGTCTCTTAGTGTCTGAGATACGATTGGGAGGGGGGGGGGGAGTCAAAAAGGATTTAGTTCTTTTGCCCTACTCATGAGAGTTTCTTATAAGTTTGCTTGTCGTCACCCCTGAGTTACGCTTCACCCACTCAACCTTCGTTACGCTACGGAGGTCGCCGGCTCGCTTCGCTCGCCACCCCCCTTCGCTCCACTCGGTCTCGCAGGTTTTCTCCACTCAGGACCTACCTAATACCGGAAAGCTATCGTGACCTTATCCCTACGCTACGCTACGTTTCGCTTCGCTTCGCTTTACCGCTACCTAGCTTTTCCGAGATACGATGGGGGGAGGGGTGAAGAGGGGGGAGTTTTGGAAAATGATTTTGACCAACTCTGGGCCCCTTGATATGAATCTGAAAAAAAAATGTTCCAAGTCTCTTCTGAGGTCTGCCTAAAGGGTGGGAGAAGGGGGCCAAGAGGGGAAATTTTGAAAAAAAATGTTTTTTCTTTTCCGAGCCTCCTCTATATAGCTGGAGAGCTACTGAACCCTGCGACTAACGGTCTTCCTGTAAGGTTAGAAATTTGTACACGTAATATTTATAGCATGCTAAGAGCAATAGCGACGACCTGGCAGGCGTCAGCCGTGCACATCATTAGACAATTTAATTTACAAAGTGTAAAAAAAATTGAAAAAAAAACTTGTTCCTGTAAGCTTAAAAATTTAACAGGATGTAGTTTATTTATTGTAAATCTTGGAAAAAAAAATGACAGGCGATTACAAGGTGCACAAGTATGTGACAGGCGAATTGAAAAGTGCAAAGTTGATGAGGAAAAATAAACTTTCTCCTGTAAGATCAAACTTATCTCGCGTTTGGCTGAACTGATTTTAATGCCGTTTTCAGAAAAGTGTGCGTTACATTCCGAGAAAGGTTTTAATATACAGGGTGAAATTTTCAACTGGGCGTGGATGGCTATCTCCGAAACAATGAGGAATATCGAAAAACGTTGAAAGGAATCTCGAGGCCAATTTTGACCAAAATAAAACTGCATCGTTGGATTTTAGAAAAATCAATAATCCTGGCCAGGAATCGAACCCGCTGATTTTGGAAAAAAAATCGTGTGTTAATGGTGTGTTAATACCAAGCGGGGCAGTCTTGCACCGTATGCTCTACTGTGTCCTCCGTTCGATCTCCGCAGTGGTGGCACCCGGGCGTTTCCTCCCTCCCTATCAGACACAGGAACCTCCCGAAACTTCCGTGTCCGGTGAGGACCTGCGTCATCCGATAGGTCAGGACGCCGTGACGTCTCTCCAGCCACTCCTCAAAGAGGGGTCTTACCGCCGCGATTGCGGTAAGACCCCTCTTTGAGGATATCCCGAGCATTCCTGACCTTAATAAAATTTTGAGAATCCATAAGAATCTTTAAATTAATTGGAAAATCCATAGTCCTCAAAAGATTTTGTACCTAAATAATTAAATTATATAAAATATTTTTTAATTTTGAAAACCCATATAACTAATTCAATAAAAAAAAAAACAAAATTAAAAGAATGAATTCAAATGAATTTTGGATAGTTAAAAGAATTTTAAAATCCGTTAGAGCACTTAAAAGATTTTGAAACCCCTTAAGAACCCTCTAATCCAATCTAAAACCTTGTTAAAAACTCAGAAGGGAGGCATTAGGGGCAACTTTGAAAAATGGTTTTGACTTTTCAAAAAAGAACACGGGTCTCTTAGTGTCTGAGATACGATTGGGAGGGGGGGGGGAGCCAAAAAGGAGAGGCTTAGTACTTTTGCCCTACTCATGAGAGTGACTTGTAAGTTTGCTTGTCGTCACCCCTGAGTTACGCTTCATCCACTCAACCTTCGTTACGTCCCATGATGAAATTGATGATCATTTCGAAAATTATCGAAGCCGCCATCTTGGATTTTGATTTTGACGTCACTATCGGCTTTAGCATCCTCGAAAACCATGAAAACGACTCCCATGATGAACAATTCGAAAATTGTCGCAGCCGCCATCTTAGATTTGGATTTTATCCTCACAATCGGCTTTAGCATCATCGAAAACCATGAAAACGACTCCCATGATGCAAATTTCGAAAATTATCGCAGCCGCCATCTTGGATTTTAAATTTGACCTCACTATCGGCTTTAGCATTCTCGAAAAGCATGAAAACGACTCCCATGATGAGCATTTCGAAAATTATCGCAGCCGCCATCTTAGATTTTGATTTTGACCTTACTATCGGCTTTAGCATCCTCGAAAACCATGAAAACGACTCCCACGATGAAATTGATGAACAATTCGAAAATTATAGCAGCCGTCATCTTGGATTCTCATTTTGACCTCGCCATCGGTTTTAGCACCCTCGAAAACCATGACAATGACTCCCATGATGAAATTGATGAATAATTCGAAAATTATAGCAGCCGCCATCTTGGATTTTAATTTTGACCTCGCCATCGGTTTTAGCACCCTGGAAAACCATGTAACGACATCCCTGATGAAAACTTTGAATTTTTTGCAGTCGCCATCTTGGATTTTGATTTTGACCTCACTATCAGCTTTAGCATCCTCGAAAACCATGAAAACGACTCCCATGATGAACAATTCGAAAATGATCGCAGCCGCCATCTTGGATTTTGATATTGACCTCACTATCGGCTTTAGCATCCTCGAAAACCATGAAAACGACTCCCATGATGAACAATTCGAAAATTATCGCAGCCGCCATCTTGGATTTTGACCTCACTATCGGCTTTAGCATCCTCGAAAACCATGAAAACGATTCCCATGATGAACAATTTGAAAATTATCGCAACCGCCATCTTGGATTTGTATTTAAACCTCACTATCGGCTGTAGCATCCTCGAAAACCATGAAAACGACTCCCATGATGAACTTTTCGAAAATTATCGCAGCCGCCATCTTGGATTTTGATTTTGACCTCACTATCGGCTTTAGCATCCTCGAGAACCATCAAAACGACTCCCAGGATAAACAATTCGAAAATTATTGCAGCCGCCATCTTGGATTTTGATTTTGACCTCACTATCGGCTTTAGCATCCTTGAAAACCATGAAAACGACTCCCATGATGAACAATTCGAAAATTATTGCAGCCGCCTTCTTGGATTTTGACCTCACTTTCGGCTTTAGCATCCTCGGAAACCATGAAAACGACTCCCATGATGAACATTTCGAAAATTATCGCAGCCGCCATCTTGGATTTTAATTTTGACCTCACTATCGGCTTTAGCATCCTCAAAAACCATGAAAACGACTCCCATGATGAACATTTTGAAAAATATCGACAAATTTCGACATTTCGAAAAATATTGCAGCCGCCATCTTGGATTTTGATTTTGACCTCACTATCGGCTTTAGCATCCTCGAAAACCACGAAAACGACTCCCATGATGAACTTTTCGAAAATAATCGAAGCCGCCATCTTGGATTTTGATTTTGACCTCACTATCGGCTTTAGCATCCTCGAAAACCATGAAAACGACCCCCATGATGAACAATTCGAAAAATATTGCAGCCGCCATCTTGGATTTTGATTTTGACCTCACTATCGGCTTTAGCATCCTCGAGAACCATCAAAACGACTCCCAGGATAAACAATTCGAAAATTATTGCAGCCGCCATCTTGGATTTTGATTTTGACCTCACTATCGGCTTTAGCATCCTTGAAAACCATGAAAACGACTCCCATGATGAACAATTCGAAAATTATTGCAGCCGCCTTCTTGGATTTTGACCTCACTTTCGGCTTTAGCATCCTCGGAAACCATGAAAACGACTCCCATGATGAACATTTCGAAAATTATCGCAGCCGCCATCTTGGATTTTAATTTTGACCTCACTATCGGCTTTAGCATCCTCAAAAACCATGAAAACGACTCCCATGATGAACATTTTGAAAAATATCGACAAATTTCGACATTTCGAAAAATATTGCAGCCGCCATCTTGGATTTTGATTTTGACCTCACTATCGGCTTTAGCATCCTCGAAAACCACGAAAACGACTCCCATGATGAACTTTTCGAAAATAATCGAAGCCGCCATCTTGGATTTTGATTTTGACCTCACTATCGGCTTTAGCATCCTCGAAAACCATGAAAACGACCCCCATGATGAACAATTCGAAAAATATTGCAGCCGCCATCTTGGATTTTGATTTTGACCTCACTATCGGCTTTAGTATCCTCGGAAACCATGAAAACGACTCCCATGATGAACAATTCGAAAATTATCGCAGCCGCCATCTTGGATTTTGACCTCACTATCGGCTTTAGCATCCTCGAAAACCATGAAAACGATTCCCATGATGAACAATTTGAAAATTATCGCAACCGCCATCTTGGATTTGTATTTAAACCTCAATATCGGCTGTAGCATCCTCGAAAACCATGAAAACGACTTCTATGACGAACATTTCGAAAATTATCGCAGCCGCCATCTTGGATTTTGATTTCGACTTCACTATCGGCTGTAGCATCCTCGAAAACCATGAAAACGACTCCCATGATGAACTTTTCGAAAATTATCGCAGCCGCCATCTTGGATTTTGATTTTGACCTCACTATCGGCTTTAGCATCCTCGAGAACCATCAAAACGACTCCCAGGATAAACAATTCGAAAATTATTGCAGCCGCCATCTTGGATTTTGATTTTGACCTCACTATCGGCTTTAGCATCCTCGAAAACCATGAAAACGACCCCGATGATGAACAATTCGAAAATTTACGCAGCCGCCATCTTGGATTTGGATTTTAACCTCACTATCGGCCTTAGCATCCTCGAAAACCATGAAAACGACTCCCATGATGAACATTTCGAAAAATATTGCAGCCGCCATCTTGGCTTTTGATTTTGACCTCACTATCGGCTTTAGTATCCTCGGAAACCATGAAAACGACTCCCATGATGAACATCTCGAAAATTATCGCAGCCGCCATCTTGGATTTTGATTTTGACCTCTTTATCGGCTTTAGCATCCTCGAAAACCATGAAAACGACTCCCATGATGAAAACATTGAGTTTTTTGCAGTCGCCATCTTGGATTTTGATTTTGACCTCACTATCGGCTTTAGCGTCCTCGAAAACCATGAAAACGACTCCCATGATGAACATTTCGAAAATTATCACAACCGCCATCTTGGATTTGGATTTTAACCTCACTATCGGCTTTAGTATCCTCGGAAACCATGAAAACGACTCCCATGATGAACATCTCGAAAATTATCGCAGCCGCCATCTTGGATTTTGATTTTGATCTCTTTATCTGCTTTAGCATCCTCGAAAACCATGAAAACGACTCCCATGATGAACATTTCGAAAAATATTGCAGCCGCCATCTTGGATTTTGATTTTGACCTCACTATCGGCTTTAGCATCCTCGAATACCATGAAAACGATCCCCATGATGAACAATTCAAAAATTATCGCAGCCGCCATCTTGGATTCTCATTTTGACCTCGCCATCGGTTTTAGCACCCTCGAAAACCATGAAAACGACACCCATGATGAAAACACAAAAACTATCCATGGTTTTTTCTTTTCCGAGCCTCCTCTAACTAATCCGGAAAAACACAAAACTCTGGTGTCTTAGTTTCCGAGATACGATTGGGAGGGGGTGGGGAGGCCAAAAAGGGGAGGCTTGGTACTTTTGCCCTACTCATGAGAGTTACTTGTAAGATTGCTTGTCGTCACCCCTGAGTTACGCTTCACCCACTCAACCTTCGTTACGCTACGGTGGTCGCCGGCTCGCTTCGCTCGCCTACTCCCCCCCTCGCTCCACTCGGTCTCGCAGGTTCGCTCCACTCAAGACCTACCTACCACCGGAAAGCTATCATGACCTTATCCCTACGCTACGCTTCGCTTCGCTTTACTGCTACCTACTTTTTCCGAGATACGACGGGGGGAGGGGTCAGGAGGGGGAGAGGGGGGAGTTTTGAAAAATGATTTTGACCAACTCTGGGTTCCTTGATATGAATCTGAAAAAAAAAATGTTGCAAGTCTGTTAACTTCTGAGATCCACCTAAAGGGGGGAGAAGGGGGCAAGGGGGGGGAACTTTGAAAAATGGTTTTTACTTTTCCGAGCCTCTATACGAATCCGTAAAAAAACAAAACACGGATCTCTTAGTTTCCGAGATACGATGGGGAGGGTGGAGAGGGGGGCGAAAAGGGGAGGTTTGAGATTTTTCCCATACTCATGAGAGTAACTTGTATGTTTGCTTGTCGTCACCCCCGAGTTACGCTTCACCCACTCAACCTTCGTTGCGCTACGGAGGTCGCCGGCTCGCTTCGTTCGCCACCTCCCCCCTTCGCTCCACTCGGTCTCGCAGGTTCGCTCCACTCAGGACCTACCTACCACCGGAAAGCTATCGTGTCCTCATTCATCCCTACGCTACGCTACGCTTCGCTTTACCTTAGTTTTTCCGAGATACGATCGGGGGAAGAGGGGGTGAAGAGGGGGTGAGGGGGGAGTTTTGAAAAATGATTTTGACATAGTACTCTAGGCCCCTTGATATGAATCTGAAAAAAAAACAAAACACTGGTCTCTTAGTTTCCGAGATACGATTGGGAGGGGGGGGAGGCCAAAAAGGGGAGGCTTGTTACTTTTGCCCTACTCACGAGAGTTACTTGTAAGTTTGCTTGTCGTCACCCCCGAGTTACGCTTCACCCACTCAACCTTCGTTACGCTACGGGGGTCGCCGGCTCGCTTCGCTCGCCACCCCCCCCCTTCGCTCCACTCGGTCTCGCAGGTTCGCTCCACTCGGGACCTACCTACCACCGGAAAGCTATCATGACCTTATTCCTACGCTACGCTTCGCTTCGCTTTACTGCTACCTACTTTTTCCGAGATACGACGGGGGGAGGGGTCAAGAGGGGGAGAGGGGGGAGTTTTGAAAAATGATTTTGACCAACTCTGGGTTCCTTGATATGAATCTGAAAAAAAAAATGTTGCAAGTTTGTTAACTTCCGAGATCCGCCTAAAGGGGGGAGAAGGGGGCCAAGGGGGGGGGGGGTTTGAATAATGGCTTTTACTTTTCCGGACCTCCTCTATACGAATCCGTAAAAAAACAAAACACGGGTCTCTTACTTTCCGAGATACGATGGGGAGAGGGGTGAAGAGGGGGAGAGGGGGGAGTTTTGAAAAACGATTTGGACCAACTCTTGGCCCCTTGATATGAATCTGAAAAAAAAAATGTTGCAAGTCTGTCAACTTCCGAGATCCGACGAAGGGGGGTGAGAAGGGGGGGCAAGGGGGGAACTTTGAAAAATGGTTTTTACTTTTCCGAGCCTCCTCTATACGAATCCGTAAAAAAACAAAACACAGGTCTCTTATTTTCCGAGATACGATGGGGAGGGGGGGGAGGGGGGGCGAAAAGGGGAGGTTTGGGATTTTTCCCATACTCACGAGAGTCACTTGTTTACGAATCTGTCAAAATATACCCACCTCCCCCTTCACCATCTGGGAGAACAATTCTGTCAGTGAGTCAGTGGTAATCGAGCTTTATATAGTATAACTAGTATTTGCGCGTTGCGCGAGCTGCAAGCAGCTCGCGGGGTCGTGTTTTGGAGAAGTATTCCTTACCTTGATAAAATTTTGAGAATCCATATGAATCTTTAAATGAATTGGAAAATCCATAGTCCTTAAAAGATTTTGTAAATTGTAAATATGTAAAATATTTTTAATATTCTGAAAACCCTTGTATCTAATTCAATAAAAAAAAGAAACAAAATTAAAAAAATACAAACTAAATTGAGAATTCCTTAGGATAGTCAAAAGAATTTTAAAATCCGTTAGAGCACTTTAAAAAATTTGATACCCCTTAAGAACCCCCTAATCCAATCTAAAACCTTATTAAAAACTCAGAAGGGTGGCATAAGGGGCAACTTTGAAAAATGGTTTTTACTTTTCCGAGCCTCCTCTATACGAATCCGTAAAAAAAAGAACACGGGTCTCTTAGTGTCTGAGATACGACTGGGAGGGGGGGGGAGCCAAAAAGGAGAGGCTTAGTACTTTTGCCCTACTCATGAGAGTTACTTGTTAGTTTGCTTGTCGTCACCCCTGAGTTACGCTTCATCCACTCAACCTTCGTTACGTCCCATGATGAAATTGATGAACATTTCGAAAATTATCGAAGCCGCCATCTTGGATTTTGATTTTGACCTCACTATCGCCTTTAGCATCCTCGAAAACCATGAAAACGACTCCCATTATGAAATTGATGAACGATTCGAAAATTATAGCAGCCGCCATCTTGGATTCTCATTTTGACCTCGCCATTGATTTTAGCACCCTCGAATACCATGAAAATGACTCCCATGATGAACAATTCGAAAATTATCGCAGAGGCCATTTTGGATTCTCATTTTGACCTCGCCATCGGTTTTAGCAACCTCGAAAACTATGAAAACGACATCCATCATTAAAACTTTGTAATTTTTTGCAGTCACCATCTTGGATTTTGATTTTGACCTCACTATCAGCTTTGTCATCCTGGAAAACCTTGAAAACGACTTCCATGATGAACATTTCGAAAATTATCTAAGCCGCCATCTTGGATTTTGATTTTGACCCCACTATCGGCTTTAGCATCCTCGAAAACCATGAAAACGACTCTCATGATGAACAATTCGAAAATTATCGCAGCCGCCATCTTGGATTCTCATTTTGACCTCGCCATCGGTTTCAGCACCCTCGAAAACCATGAAAACGACATCCATGATGAAAACTTTGAATTTTTTGCAGTCTGCATCTTGGATTTTGATTTTGACCTCACAATCGGTCATACTTACGCTACAGAGGTCACCGGCTCGCTTCGCTCGCCACCTCGCAGGTTCGCTCAACTTAGGACCTATACCTTCCACCGGAAAGCTATCGTGACCTTATCCCTACGCTACGCTACGCTTCGCTTTACCGCTACCAAGTTTCCGAGATACGATGAGGGGAGGGGTGAAGGCGGGGAGAGGGGTGAGTTTTGAAAAATGATTTTGACATACTTTGGGCCCCTTTATAAGAATCTGAAAAAAAAATGATGAGTCTCTTCTGAGATCCGCCTAAAGGGGGGAGAAGGGGGTCAAGAGGGGGAACTTTGAAAAAATGGTTTTTTCTTTTCCGAGCCACCTCTATACGAATCCGTAAAAAAACAGAACATCGGCCTCTTAGTTTCTGAGATACGATTTGGAGGGGGGAGGCCACAAACGAGTGGCTAAGTACTTTTGCCCTACTCATGAGAGTTACTTGTTAGTTTGCTTGTCGTCACCCCTGAGTTACGCTTCACCCACTCAACCTTCGTTACGTCCCATGATGAAATTGATGAACATATCGAAAATTATCGAAGCCGCCATCTTGGATTTTATTTTGACCTCACTATCGGCTTTAGCATCCTCGAAAACCTTGAAAACAACTCCCACGATGAACAATTCGAAAATTATGGCTGCCGCCATCATGGATTTGTATTTAAACCTCACTATTGGCTTTAGCATCCTCGAAAACCATGAAAACGACACCCATGATGAAATTGATGAACAATTCGAAAATTATCGCAGCCGCCATCTTGGGTTTTGATTTTGACCTCACAATCGGCTGTAGTATCTTCGAAAACCATGAAAACGACTCCCATGATAAACAATTCGAAAATTATCGCAGCCGCCATCTTGGATTTGGATTTTGACCTCACTATCGGCTGAAGCATCCTCGAAAACCATGAAAACGACTCCCATGATGAACATTTCGAAAATTATCGCAGCCGCCATCTTGAATTTTGATTTTAACCTCACTATCGGCTTTAGCATCCTCCAAAACCATGAAAACGACTCCCATGATGAAATTGATGAACAATTCGAAAACTATAGCAGCCGCCATCTTGGATTCTCATTTTGACCTCGCCATCGATTTTAACACTCTCGAAAACCATGAAAACGACTCCCATGATGAACAATTCGAAATTTATCGCAGCCGCCATCTTGGATTTTGATTTTAACCTCACTATTGGCTTTAGCATCCTCCAAAACCATGAAAACGACTCCCATGATGATCATTTCGAAAATTATCGGAGCCGCCATCTTGGATTCTCATTTTGACCTCGCCATCGGTTCAAGCACCCTCGAAAACCATGAAAACGATATCCATGATGAACAATTCGAAAATTATCGCAGCCGCCATATTGGATTTTGATTTTGACCTCACTATCGGCTTTAGCATCCTCGGAAACCATGAAAACGACTCCCATGATGATCTTTTCGAAAATTATCGCAGCCGCCATCTTGGATTATGATTTTGACCTCACTATCGGCTTTAGCATCCTCGAAAACCATGAAAACGACTCCCATGACGAATATTTCGAAAATTATCGCAGCCGCTATCTTGGATTCTCATTTTGACCTCGCCATCGGTTTAAGCACCTTCGAAAACCATAAAAACGACATCCATGATGAAAACTTTGAAGTTTTTTGCAGTCGCCATCTTGGATTTTGATATTGACCTCACTAATGGCTTTAGTATCCTCGAAAACCAGGAAAACGACTCCCATGATGAACAATTCGAAAATTATCGCAGCCGCCATCTTGGATTTGGATTTTATCCTCACTATCGGCTTTAGCGTCCTCGGAAACCATGAAAACGACACCCATGATGAACAATTCGAAAATTATCGCAGCCGCCATCTTGGATTTTGATTTTGACCTCATTATCGGCTTTAGCATCCTCGAAAACCATGAAAACGACTCCCATGATGAAATTGATGAACATTTCGAAAATTATAACAACCGCCATCTTGGATTCTCATTTTGACCTCGCCATCGGTTTTAGCACCCTCGAATAACATGAAAACGACTCCCATGATGAACATTTCGAAAATTATCGCAGCCGCCATCTTGGATTTTGATTTTGACCTCACTATCGGTTTTAACACCCTCAAAAACCATGAAAACTACACCCATGATGAAAACACAAAAACTATCCATCACAAAAAGAATTTTTCAATTCCAAACCAAGCAATACAAACTTTTCAGTTTAGATAAAAAATTATGATATTTAAAAAAATATTGTATTAGGTACGCGCTTACTGCCCCTCGAACACTGCATTTTTTGAAGTCCACATCTTAAATTTTGATTTTGACGTCACTATCGGCTTTAGCATCCTCGAAAACCATGGAAACAACTCCCATGATGAACATTTCGAAAATTATCGCAGCCGCCATCTTGGATTCTCATTTTGACATCGCCATCGGTTTAAGCACCCTCGAAAACGATGAAAACGACATCCATGATGAAAACTTTGAAGTTTTTTGCAGTCGCCATCTTGGATTTTGATTTTGACCTCACTATCGGCTTTAGCATCCTCGAAAAACATGAAAACAGTCATGATGAACAATTCCAAAATTATCGCAGCCGCCATCTTGGATTTGGATTTTAACCTCACTATCGGCTTTAGCATCCTCGAAAACCATGAAAACGACTCCCATAATGAACAATTCGAAAATTATCGCAGCCGCTTTCTTGGATTTGTATTTAAACCTCACTATCGGCTTTAGCATCCTCGAAAACCATGGAAACGACTCCCATGATGAAATTGATGAACAATTCGAAAATTATAGCAGCCGCCATCTTGGATTCTCATTTTGACCTCGCCATCGGTTTTAGCACCCTCGAAAACCATGGAAACGACTACCATGATGAACATTTAAAAATATCGCAGCCGCCATATTGGATTTTGATTTTGACCTCTCTATCGGCTGTAGCATCCTCGAAAACTGAACACGGGTCTCTTAGTTTCTGAGATACGATTGGGAGGGGGGGGGGGGGAGGCCAAAAAGGGGAGGCTTGGTACTTTTGCCCTTCTCTTGAGAGTTACTTGTAAGTTTGCTTGTCGTCACCCCTCAGTTACGCTTCACCCACTCCACTTTCGTTACGCTACGGAGGTCGCCGGCTCGCTTCGCTCGCCACCTCACCCCTTCGCTACGCTCGGTCTCGCAGGTTCGCTCCACTCAGGACCTACCTACCACCGGAAAGCTACCGTGACCTTATCCTTATGCAACGCTTCGCTTTACCGCTACCTAGTTTCGGAGATACGATGGGGGTAGGGGTGAAGAGGAGGAGAAGGGGGAGTTTTGAAAAATGATTTTGACCAACTCTGGGCCCCTTGATATGAATCTGAAAAAAAAAATGTTAAAAGTCTGTTTACTTCCGAGATCCGCCTAAAGGGGTAGAAGGTGGGCAAGGGGGGGGGGGGGGACTTTGAATAATGGTTTTTACTTTTCCGAGCCTCCTCTATACGAATCCGTAAAAAACAGAACACGGGTCTCTTAGTTTCTGAGATACGATTGGGAGGGGGGGGGAGGCCAAAAACGGGAGTCTTGGTACTTTTGCCCTACTCATGAGAGTTACTTGTAAGTTTGCTTGTCGTCGCCCCCGAGTTAAGCTTTACCCACTCAACCTTCGTTACGCTACGGAGGTCGCCGGCTCGCTTCGCTCGCCACCTCCCCCCTTCGCTCCACTCGGTCTCGCAGGTTCGCTCCACTCAGCACCTACCTACCACCGGAAATCTATCGTGACCTTATCCCTACGCTACGCTACGCTTCGCTTTTCCGCTACCTAGTTTCTGAGATACTATGGGGGGAGGGGTGAAGGGGGGGGGAGAGGTGTGAGTTTTGAAAAATGATTTTGAGCAACTCTGGGCCCCTTGATATGAATCTGAAAAAAAAAGTGTGAAAAGTCTGTTATCTTCCGAAATCCGTCTAAAGGGGGGAGAAGGGGGTCAAAGGGGCAACTTTGAAAAATGCTTTTTACTTTTCCGAGCCTCCTCTATACGAATCCGTAATAAAACAAAACACGGGTCTCTTAGTTTCTGAGATACGATTGGGAGGGGGGGGGGAGGCCAAAAACGGGAGTCTTGGTACTTTTGCCCAACTCATGAGAGTTACTTGTAAGTTTGCTTGTCGTCGCCCCCGAGTTAAGCTTTACCCACTCAACCTTCGTTACGCTACGGAGGTCGCCGGCTCGCTTCGCTCGCCACCTCCCCCCTTCGCTCCACTCGGTCTCGCAGGTTCGCTCCACTCAGCACCTACCTACCACCGGAAATCTATCGTGACCTTATCCCTACGCTACGCTACGCTTCGCTTTTCCGCTACCTAGTTTCTGAGATACTATGGGGGGAGGGGTGAAGGGGGGGGAGAGGTGTGAGTTTTGAAAAATGATTTTGAGCAACTCTGGGCCCCTTGATATGAATCATGGTCAAAGGGGCAACTTGGAAAAATGCTTTTTACTTTTCTGAGCCTCCTCTATATGAATCCGTAATAAAACAAAACACGGGTCTCTTAGTTTCTGAGATACGATTGGGAGGGGGGGGGAAGGCCAAAAAGGGGAGGCTTGGTTATTTTGCCTTACTCATAAGAGTTACTTGTAAGTTTGCATGTCGTCACCCCCGAGTTGCGCTTCACCCACTCAACCTTCGTTACGCTACGGGGGTCGCCGGCTCGCTTCGCTCGCCACCTCCCCCCTTCGCTCCACTCGGTCTCGCAGGTTCGCTCCACTCGGGACCTACCTACCACCGGAAAGCTAATCATGACCTTATCCCTACGCTACGCTGCGCTTCGCTTTACCGCTATGGGGGGAGGGGTGAAGAGGGGGAGAGGGGAGAGTTTTGAAAAATGATTGTGACATACTCTGGGCCCCTTGATATGAATCTGAAAAAAAAAAATGTTGCAAGTCTGTTAACTTCCGAGATCCGCCTAAAGGGGGGAGAAGGGGGGCAAGGGGGGAGGAACTTTGAAAATGGTTTTTACTTTTCCGAGCCTCCTCTATACGAATCCGTAAAAAAACAAAACACGGGTCTCTTAGTTTCCGAGATACGATGGGGGGAGGGGTGAAGAGGGGGAGAGGGGGGAGTTTTGAGAAATGATTTTGACCAACTCTGGGCCCCTTGATATGAATCTGAAAAAAGAAACGTTGCAAGTCTGTTAACTTCCGAGATCCGCCTAAAGGGGGGAGAAGGGGGGCAAGGGGGGGGAACTTTGAAAAATGGTTTTTACTTTTCCGAGCATCCTCTATACGAATCCGTAAAAAAAACAAAATACGGGTCTCTTAGTTTCCGAGATACGATGGGGAGGGGGGGGAGGGGGGGCGAAAAGGGGAGGTTTGGGATTTTTCCCATACTCACCAGAGTTACTTGTTTACGAATCTGTCAAAATATACCCACCTCCCCCTTCACCATCTGGGAGAACAATGATGTCAATCAGTCAGTGAGTGAGTGAGTGAGTGAGTGGTAATCGAGCTTTATATAGTATAACTAGTATTTGCGTGTTGCGCGAGCTGCAAGCAGCTCGCGGGGTCGTGCTTTGAGAAGTATTTCTTACTTAGAATTTTTTGCAGCCGCCATTTTAGATTTTGACCTTACTATCGGCTTTAGCATCCTCGAAAACCATGAAAACGGCATCTAATATAAAAAAATTGTATTTTTTGCAGTCGACATCTTGGATTTTGATTTTGACCTCGCTATCGGCTTAAGCATCCTCGAAAACCATGAAAACGACTCCCATGATGAACAATTCAAAAATTATCGCAGCCGCCATCTTGGATTTTGATTTTAACCTTTCCATCGGCTTTAGCATCCTCGAAAACCATGAAAACGACTCCCATGATGAAAATTTTGAAAATATCGCAGCCGCCATCTTGGATTTTGATTTTGACCTCACTATCAGCTGTATATCATCATCAGCCTATTGCCGTCCACGGCTGGATGTAAGCTACCCCCAAAGATCGCCAACCATCTCGGTCCTGGGCAGCCCGCATCCATCCACTGCCAGCCACCTTCCTTAAATCATCGACCCATCTTGCAGCAGGGCGTCCTACACTACGTTTGCCCATTCGCAGTCTACACTCAAGCACATGTTTGCTCCATCTGCCGTCTGTCCGTCTACAGACGTGCCTGGCCCACTTCCACTTCAGCATGCTGATTCTAAGCGCAATTTCGGTTACTTTGGTTCTCTGGCGAATGACTTCATTACGAATTCTATCAACCAGAGAAACCCCCGAGCATTGCTCTCTCCATTGCACGCTGAGCAACCTTAAATTTGTGGACCAGGCCGATGGTAAGTGTTCACGTTTCGGCTCCGTAAGTCATTACGGGTAGGACACACTGGTTGTAAACCCTGGTTTTAAGGGATTGTGGGATCGATCATTCAAAGATATGACGCAGCTTCCCGAATGCCGCCCAGCCCAAGCGTATTCTTCTAGCTGCCTCCTTCTCAAAGTTGTGCCTGCCCAGTTGTACACTTTGGCCTAGATAAATGTATTCTTGCACAACCTCGAGGGCAGCATCATTCACGATTACAGGTCTCGGGGTGACATGACCATTAAACATGACTTTGTCCAGCCAGATTCATTCCGAGACCCACACGCTTTGAAGAATCGCTCAAGCTGTTCAGCATTTCTTCAAGCTCCTGCAGTGACTCTGCTATGATGACAATGTCATCCTCAAGTCGGAGGTGTGAGATGTACTAACCGTTGATATTAACACCCCGTCCTTTCCAATCAAGCGTCTTGAAAACGTCCTCCAACGCGTTTGTAAACAGTTTCGGAGAGATGACGTCTCCCTGTCTTACCCCTCAACGCAGTTGGATTGGTTTTTTGCTCTGTTCTTGTACTTGGACGGTCATTGTTGCGGCCATTATGCAGACATCTCACCACCTCAACGTAGCGACAGCGACAGTCGATGAGGCATCTCTGCATGGACTCCAGAACAGCCCAGGTCTCGGCGGTATCGAAAGCTTTCTCGTAGTCTACATACGCTAGGCACAGGCTGGTTATACTCCTCGGTCTTTTGAATCACTTACGGTTAAAGATATTTATTTACTCAAAAGAATTTACAAAATTCACTTACAGAGTAAACATGGTTAAGATTAGCGTATTTGCCAACAAGCGTAGACAAAGTAGGTACGTATCTTAAAATTAACATTTCTAATAATATTATCACTTCGACTCAAACAAAGATGTATCAAGCAAAACAAAACATAACAGAAACAGGTAGTTACACACAAGAAAACAGAAGTTTTAAGCGATGCCTAAGGGTGTGTATGTGGTCTATGGTGCGGTAACCTTTTTGAAACCCGGCCTGTTCCGGTGGCTGAAAATCATCGAACTTTTGGGTGAGACGAATCCGTGAAAAAACGACATCCATGATGAAAACTTTGAATTTTTTGCAGTCGCCATCTTGGATTTTGATTTTACCTCACTATCGGCTTAAGCATCCTCGAAAACCATTAAAACAACTCCCATGATGAATATTTCGAAAATTATCGCAGCCGCCATCTTGGATTTTGGTTTTGGCCTCAGTATCGGCTTTAGCATCCTCGAAAACCATAAAAACGACTCCCATCATCATCTTCCTGCCCTTATCCCTTTTTACTTGTGGTCGGCGCAACACGTTTTTTTCTTCCATTCTCCCCTATCAGACGTCATAGTATCATTTACTCCTTTTTCATTCATATCATTTCGTATACAATCCATCCATCTTTTCTTTGGCCTTCCTTTTCCTCTCCATCCATCAACATTCATACTCATCACTCTCTTAGTCACATGAGTGTCATCCCTCCTCATCACAATATGTCCATACCAAGATAGACGATTCCCTTTCATTTTTTCTGTAACAGGCGCCACTTTCAAACTTCCCCATAAAAACTCATTCCTTACTTTATCCATTCTTGTCACTCCACACATCCATCTCAACATCCTCATCTCCGCTACATGCAATCGTTTCTCATCCATCTTTTTCACAGCCCAGCATTCCGATCCATACAATACGACAGGTCTAATCACGTCGGTCGCCTTTCAATAACTTTCTCCCAAACTTTCATACTGAAAACGACTCCCATGATGAACATTTTGAAAGTTATCGCAGCCGCCATCTTGGATTTTGATTTTGACCCCACTATCGGCTTAAGCATCCTCGAAAACCATGAAAACGACTCCCATCATGAACATTTCGAAAATCATCGCAGCCGCCATCTTGGATTTTGATTTTGACCTCACTATCGGCTTTAGCATCCTCGAAAACCATGAAAACGACTCCCATGATGAACAATTTGAAAATTACCGCAGCCGCCATCTTGGATTCTCATGTTGACCTCACAATCAGTTTTAGCACCCTCGAAAACCTTAAAAACGACATCCATGATGAAAACTTTGAATTTTTTGCAGTCGCCATCTTGGATTTTGATTTTTGACCTCAGTATCGGCTTTAGCACCCTTGAAAACCATGTAAACGACATCCATGATAAACAATTCGAAAATGATCGCAGCCGCCATCTCTGATTTTGATTTAGACTTCACTATCGGTTTTAGCAACCTCGAAAACCATTAAAACGACATCCATGATAAAAACTTTGAATTTTTTGCAGTCGCCAACTTGGATTTTGATTTTGACTTCACTATCGGCTTAAGCATCCTCGAAAACCATGAAAACGACTCCCATGATGAACAATTCGAAAATTATCGCAGCCGCCATCTTGGATTTTGATTTTAACCTCACTATCGGCTTTAGCATCCTCGAAAACCATGAAAACGACTCCCATGATGAACATTTCGAAAATTATCGCAGCCGCCATAATGGATTTCGATTTTGACCTCACTATCGGCTTTAGCATCCTCGAAAACCATGAAAACGACTCCCATGATAAACAATTAATTTTCGAAAATTACCGCAGCCGCCATCTTGGATTCTCATTTTGACCTCGCAATCAGTTTTAGCACACTCGAAAACCATAAAAACGACATCCATGATGAAAACTTTGAATTTTTTGCAGTCGCCATCTTGGATTTTGATTTTTGACCTCAGTATCGGCTTTAGCACCCTTGAAAACCATGAAAACGACATGCATGATGAACAGTTCGAAAATGATCGCAACCGCCATCTTTGATTTTGATTTAGACTTCACTATCGGTTTTAGCGCCCTCGAAAACCATTAAAACGACATCCATGATAAAAACTTTGAATTTTTTGCAGTCGCCAACTTGGATTTTGATTTTGACTTCACTATCGGCTTAAGCATCCTCGAAACCCATGAAAACAACTCCCATGTTGAACAATTCGAAAATTATCGCAGCCGCCATCATGGATTTCGATTTTGACCTCACTATCGGCTTTAGCATCCTCGAAAACCATGAAAACGACTCCCATGATAAACATTTAATTTTCGAAAATTATCGCAGCCGCCATCTTGGATTTCGATTTTGACCTCACTATCGGCTTTAGCATCCTCGAAAACCATGAAAACGACTCCCATGATGAACATTTCGAAAATTATCGCAGCCGCCATAATGGATTTCGATTTTGACCTCACTATCGGCTTTAGCATCCTCGAAAACCATGAAAACGACTCCCATGATAAACATTTAATTTTCGAAAATTACCGCAGCCGCCATCTTGGATTCTCATTTTGACCTCGCAATCAGTTTTAGCACCCTCGAAAACCATAAAAACGACATCCATGATGAAAACTTTGAATTTTTTGCAGTCGCCATCTTGGATTTTGATTTTTGACCTCAGTATCGGCTTTAGCACCCTTGAAAACCATGAAAACGACATGCATGATGAACAGTTCGAAAATGATCGCAGCCGCCATCTTTGATTTTGATTTAGACTTCACTATCGGTTTTAGCACCCTCGAAAACCATTAAAACGACATCCATGATAAAAACTTTGAATTTTTTGCAGTCGCCAACTTGGATTTTGATTTTGACTTCACTATCGGCTTAAGCATCCTCGAAACCCATGAAAACAACTCCCATGTTGAACAATTCGAAAATTATCGCAGCCGCCATCATGGATTTCGATTTTGACCTCACTATCGGCTTTAGCATCCTCGAAAACCATGAAAACGACTCCCATGATAAACATTTCGAAAATTATCGCAGCCGCCATCTTGTATTTCGATTTTGACCTCACTATCGGCTTTAGCATCCTCGAAAACCATGAAAACGACTCCCATGATAAACATTTAATTTTCGAAAATTATCGCAGCCGCCATCTTGGATTTCGATTTTGACCTCACTATCGGATTTAGCACCCTCGAAAACCATGAAAACGACTCCCATGATGAAATTAATAAATAATTGGAAAATTATCGCAGCCGCCATCTTGTTTTTCAATTTTGACCTCACTATCGGCTTTAGCACCCTCGAAAACCATGAAAACGACTCCCATGATGAACATTTCGAAAATTATCGCAGCCGCCATCTTGGATTTTGATTTTGACCTCACGATCGGCTTTAGCATCCTCGAAAACCATGAAAACGACTCCCATGATGAACAAATCGAAAATCATCGCAGACGCCATCTTGGATTTTGATTTTGACCTCACTATCGGCTTTAGCATCCTCGAAAACCATGAAAACGACATGCATGATGAACATTTCGAAAATTATCGCAGCCGCCATCTTGGATTTTGATTTTGACTTCACTATCGGCTTTAGCATCCTCGAAAACCATGAAAACGACTCCCTTGATGAAATTGATGAACCATTCGAAAATTATAGCAGCCGCCATCTTGGATTCTCATTTTGACCTCGCCATCGGTTTTAGCACCCTCGAAAACCATGAAAAAACACCCATGATGAAAACACAAAAACTATCCATGGTTTTTTTTCTTTTCCGAGCCTACGAATCCGGAAAAAAACAAAACACTGGTGTCTTAGTTTCCGAGATACGATTGGGAGGGGTTGTTGTAAGTTGGCCACAAAGGTAATTTGCCACAGTTTTGTAAAGTCCATACATTGAAAGTAAATTGGTCACATGCATAAAAATCATATGTAAATTCGTCATAGGTAGGTCATGGTAATTGTAAATTTGCCACAATTCCACATTTGACATGATTTCTGCTAATAGTAGCGATAGCAAGCAAAGTTATTGGTTTTAGAGCTCGAATTTAAATATTCGCACTCCTTAACACACTGTAAAGGAGACCCAAGTATTCACTTTTAATAGAAAATCGAGCATGCATCATTTGAAAATTTCTCGAACTTAATAACGAACCAAGCCAAGCATCGAGCCAAACATCGCTACGAGCATTTTCATGATCTTTTCTAGCGAACGTTCTAGTCAATATTATTTTTCAAAAACATGCTTCACGAAGATGTGAGACTTAACGGTCGTGTGGGCTACATAGCTTACGGCTTTTATTAGAAACAGGAAATACTTTTTAAATCTATTTTTATTATGAAAAATAAATAACGTTGTTATTCCACTTATTCCTTATTGCCCCTGGTCCACCCGCTTGGTTCACCTAGGTGTACCACGGCAAATTGTTTTTCACATTTTAGAAGATTCATAGGAACCAGTTGCACGTTATGTTTTTATTAGGGGCAACTGGGCCATGGGAGTAATGGGTAGCTTGCCGTCCGTACAAAATTCCAGCTACAATCTTAGAAACTGAATGCTACTAATCAGAAAAAGTACCAGGCTTACATACGTTCAAGGTGGTATGTTTTTAAACACCTCAAAATGATTAAAACAATAACCATATAAAAAATACCACCTTGAACTCATGCCAGCCTAGTACTTTTAATGTTTATGTAGGTATATCTTATTGTAATTGTCCTCCATTACTATCCAGGAACCAGTCCCTACCTTCAAATAAAAAGATTGCAAGTATCACAATTTAATATCACTATTTTTCTTTCGTAATACTACGATAAAAACATATTGGGCATTCAGGTCAACCACGGGCAAAAATAATTTCGCGTTGTACACCTAGGTGAACCAAGCGGGTGGACCACGGGCAATAAACGCACTTATTGTTTGATTTTTCTGCTATCCGTACGTAAGAAAGCATCGTGGCGAATTTACAATAAGAAAAAATATTATTTTGAAAATATTCTAAACAAAATAGAATCGTGGCAAACTTACACATACTTTTTTTCGTGGCGAATTAACTTTGTGGCAAACTTACAATAACCCATTGGGAGGGGGGGGGAGGCCAAAAAGGGGAGGCTTGGTACTTTTGCCCTACACATGAGAGTTACTTGTAAGTTTGCTTGTCGTCACCCCTAAGTTACGCTTCACCCACTCAACCTTCGTTACGCTACGGTGGTCGCCGGCTCGCTTCGCTCGCCACCTCCCCCCCTCGCTCCACTCGGTCTCGCAGGTTCGCTCTACTCAGGACCTACCTACCACCGGAAAGCTATAGCTTCGCTTTACTGCTATGGGGGGAGGAGTGAAGAGGGGGAGAGGGGGGAGTTTTGAAAAATGATTTTGACCAACTCTAGTCCCCTTGATATGAATCTGAAAAACAAAATGTTGCAAGTCTGTTAACTTCCGAGATCCGCTTGAAGGGGGAGAAGGGGGGCAAGGGGGGGGGGGAATTTTGAAAAATGATTTTTACTTTTCCGAGCCACCTTCATACGAATCCGTAAAAAACCAAAACACGGGTCTCTTAGTTTCCGAGATACGAAGGGGGGAGGGGTGAAGAGGGGGAGAGGGGGGAGTTTTGAAAAATGATTTTGACCAACTCTGGGCCCCTTGATATGAATCTGAAAAAAGAAACGTTGCAAGTCTGTTAACTCGAGTTCATCATTATCAAGGAGATCTATTTCGGCACAAACGTCGTACTCTGTCGTTGAAGTGACGCACCGCTCCAGCTCCGCCTGCACTACCCCGCCCACTGCTGCCAGCAGCCCGCCTCCTGGGGCGTGACGAAAATCAACCAATTTGCAGCGCTCGCGCAAGGCCGTCACAACCACAGCTGGGAGGTACGTAGTAGTGCTCCTAGTACTTCGCGCTGTCACTGTCTCGCTCAGGTGTCTGGCTCATCGACACCTCTATAGAGTGCTTGTACCCTAGTGCGCCGCTTAAATCAAAGGAACAAAAATGGCAATGGCACTTAAACGTACCCCACCAAATAAACAGTTACTCTCCGAGACAGACTCTGAGACTGTTGAGGGAAGCATGTCGGATATTCAAATTACTAATGACCAGGCTAACATAAATTCGAGGCGTATGCTAAAACGTAAACAACAAGAAAACGACCTTAGTAATTTTATGCAAGAGATGCGCGACTCATTCGCTAACTTCTCTGAACAACATAATTTAAAATTACAAGTATTGGAATCATCTTTAGCTGATATAAAACAACAGAATGACAGTATAAACACGTCTATGCAGGCCTTGTCTTCCAATTACGACGACTTACTTAAAGAGTTAGAAAGCCTCAAGCTGGAACGCAAGGATCACTTGGCTTATATTTGCTCCCTGGAAAGTAAAATAGAAAATCTTGAAAGACAGTCCTGTTCCGCTAAGATAGAATTGAGAAATATTCCGAAATTACAAAACGAGTCCAAAACTGAGCTGTGTAATGTTGTGAGGAAAATCGGTAATGTTCTCAATCTACAATTACAAAATTCGGATATAAAGGACATTTATCGTCCGTTTGCAAAACCGAACGTGCTGAAGCCGATTGTCGTTGAATTCACCTCAGTTCTCACAAAAGAAAGTATCCTAAATAATGTAAAAAACTTAACTCTAACACAGAAAACCGATAAGTTAAATACTGGTTTAGTTGGCCTTGATAATCCCCGTAAACCGATCTTTATATCTGACTGTTTGACACCAAAGGGAAGGAGACTATTTTTCTTGGCTCGTGATTTTGCAACTACATTTAAATATACCTACTGTTGGACTTCCTATGGAAAAATTTACTTGCGACAAAAAGAAGGTATGCCACACATCCGTATTAATGAAGAACAAGACCTGATTAAACTGAAGAATGAACATAAGGAATGACTATGTTCCGATTACTATGTTTTCTATAATCAATCTCAATCCTGTTCTAATTTGTTAAACTTAGGTCTTTTATTATTGCATGATAATTACACGAAAAATAATATTTTTCATACTAATACTGTAATCCATTGTACACTCACATACTCCACACTAATACCTAGCTATTTGAAATACTGGCTAAAATACAAATTACGTACTGCTGCATTTGCCCATATTATTAGTAAGTTTAAAGCTATTATTCGATCGCATAAAATAGTTACATCCTGTGGGAATAGTTATAGCAATGTTAACGAAACATGTTTTGCTCGCCTCCGAAGTAACAACATCATATTCTTTAATTGCAAATGTTTTAAGTTACATCGAATTGATCATATGCCTATTTTTGTAAACAAAAATGGATGATATCTCGACGGAAATTGATGATATATCAGTGTCTAATTCAGTCATGTGTAATGTTGACGAGTGCAGAAATTTTATTCCTTACCCCGATCATTGTTTGACTGTTGTAACCCAGAATATACGCAGTTTATCTCGAAATTTTGACGCTTTCACGGTGCTTCTGTCTAGATTAGGTTTCGATTGTGACATTATTATTCTGACGGAGTGCTGGTTATCATGTAACCCCATATTGCCTAACCTTGACGGATATAATCGCTTCTCTTCAATAAAAAATGCGAATCAAAACGATGGAGTTACAATCTTTCACAAAATTAATCTCCGTGTTAGTTGTGAGGAGCCACTATGCCAGGACTGTAATTGCCTCGTCATTAAAGTCGGCATAGAAACTGCAATAGTGGCAATTTATAGATCTCCGTCAAACCGAAACACTGATGCTTTTCTTCTTTCACTTAATAACATCTTAACTAGTCTCAGTACCTTTAAGAATATCTCTGTCATTGGAGATATCAACATAAACATCTGTCCCGAAAGCCAAGCCACTATTTCCCTAGAGTACCTAAATCTTTGCGCATCTCACGGTATCTTGCCGGCCCACACCCTGCCCACGAGAAGTGGGAAGACGTGCCTTGATCATGTGATGCTTAAATCACAATATCAGGCGCTGACCGCTGTACTGCAATCAACCATCACTGATCATCAAGCTGTATTGTTATGTCTTCATCGTAAGCAGGCAAGAACTTTTGCCCACGTCTCCATTAATAAAATAAATTTAAAAAAAATTAACGCTAATTTGTCCCAAATTAACTGGCAACCGGTCTACTCCATATCTGACGCAAATGTTGCAATGGAATTTTTCATTAAAACTATCCAACACGCAATAGCTGAAAACACTAAGGTCCTGAAATTATCGAATCGTAATAAAATAATTAAACCGTGGATCACACCAGGTCTGATCCGTTGCATGAGACATCGAGACAAATTACATAAAAAACTAAGAAACTCGCCTGAAAACAATATACTTAAAGTGACCTACATAAGGTATCGAAATTTCTGCAACCGCATACTAAAAAAGGTTAAAACATCGTACGAAAGGAATTTATTAAAAACTGCTGGAAACAACAACAAAAAAATATGGAACGCAATAAAAACGATAGCTGGCACCACGAAAACTAAAATTTCCGCGACAGAATTAATTAATTCCAACAACCCTAGCGAATCGGTATCTCATATAAATCATTTCTTTGCCAATATAGGTAAAAATTTAGCTGATAGTACTACACACTGTGCGAATTCGGGCCATTCCCAGTACGCGGCAGTTGGTGCGAGACAGAGCTTGGAATCTTTGGTCTTATCTGGCACCGATGAGAAGGAGGTGGAAAGTATGATTATGGGTCTAAAAATATCTGTTCTGTCGGTTGGGACTCCATTCCAAATAGCCTTCTCAAGGAAAATAGACACATACTTGTGCCCATTCTAACCCATCTTTTTAATACTTGCCTATCCCAAGGTGTTTTCCCTTCGGTCCTAAAAAAGTCTGTGGTACACCCTATACACAAATCTGGTGATAAAGACCTTATAACCAACTACAGACCAATATCTATCCTACCCTCGGTCTCCAAGCTCCTGGAACGTATCCTCAATAAAAGACTCACAGGTTATTTAGAATCAAATAACCATCTTTCGAATAAACAATTTGGTTTCCGAGCAGGCAAGTCAACAAATGATGCAGCTCATGAGCTATTGGATTATGTGGTGAGGGAAATGGATTCAGGCAAAAAGGTCATAGGTGTTTTCGTAGACTTAGCTAAAGCGTTTGACACGGTCTCTGTGCCACTGCTTTTACAAAAACTGGAACGATTGGGCGTTAGAGGAGACCAGCTGAAAATATTCAAAGACTATCTTTCCGGTCGTACTCAATGTGTTAAAATAGACGATCTTATGAGTAGCGACATACCTGTGTCCTCTTTCGGTGTCCCTCAGGGCAGTATTCTGGGTCCAACCCTTTTTCTCGTCTATTTAAATGACCTCTGTGAGTTAAATCTTACTGGAGGTAAAATTATATCGTATGCGGACGATACAGTGCTTTTGTTTTCTGCTGATACCTGGGAGAATGTGTATGAGAGTGCTCAGCATGGTTTTAATATAGTAAGCCACTGGTTGCAAAAAAATACCCTCACACTGAACGCAGGTAAAACTCAATACCTCACTTTCTCTATGAGAAAATGTAATCCCCCACCCCCAAGTCTCTCCTTAACAGCACACAATTGCTGCAATAGCTCGAGCTGTTCCTGTCCTGCCCTAATCAAAGTGGACAAGGTTAAATATTTAGGAATCATTATTGACAGTAATCTATCTTTTCGACCTCACATAGCCATGCTTACATCAAGGGCAAGAAAACTAATATTTGTTTTCAAAAATCTGAGGAATTCAGCCGAACCCAAATTAATTAAACAAATTTATCTAGCTCTTGGCCAATCAGTGCTGCAATACTGTATTTCTGTATGGGGAGGCACGTCAAAAACTATCCTCAAGCCATTGGAGATTGCACAAAGAGCAATACTCAAAGTCAGCACTTTCCGGCCTTTTCTCTTCCCAACATACCTTTTGTACCAGTCGTGTGAAGTCCTTACTATCCGGCAGCTCTTTGTCTTGCATACAATCCTAAGATATCACGCAAATACGAAGTATGTCGGGTCGTCCTACTTATCTAAGCGTAGACGAAAGATCACTGCCCACAATGTTCGTTCAGCCTTTAAACATCCATACGCTCGTAGGTACTTTTGTTTCCTGGGCCCTTTTCTATATGAGAAACTTAACGACATTGTAGATATATACCCTTTGAATAGGAACAAATGTAAACTTGCAGTAATAGACTACATAAGTAAGCTTAATTACAATGAGACGGAAAGCCTGTTGTCTATAGCTACGTAATAAACAAAAATCACTCATCCTCCTACACACATACACTCATCTTCATTCTACTCACCGGAGGCCACAACTACACAATTATTTTTATTTTTTGAAGATTGCTGTCCTACATCTGAGTGTAATTTTAATTTAATTTTAATTTTTAAATGAATTAGTTATTTTGTCAATTCTTACCTAATTTTAATTTCATATTTTGTTTATTACATAATTGTATTGATCGATTGTTGAATTTAATGTGAATACAAGTAAGCAATACTTCTGAATGTATAGTGATTTAATTTAATTTTTTGTTTTAATAATTTATTTGTCATCTTATATAATTATAATTACATATTATATTAAAAAAAATATGTATATTTACTTAGTGATTATTAATATTTGTTGTGAGAAAAGGTTGAAGGTATCTCTGAGTGTCGCCCACAACCTGGGGTAGAGCGCTGATGTCTGAAATACAGATATTTTATATCTAGTTCAGACACAGATGATTCATTATCTGATATATGTAAAGTGTTTTAAAGTGTACATCCATAAATAATTCAAATGTCTGTATATTTTTGTGCAAATAAATATTATTATTATTATTATTATTATTATTAACTTCCGAGATCCGCCTAAAGGGGGGAGAAGGGGGGCAAGGGGGGGGGAACTTTGAAAAATGGTTTTTACTTTTCCGAGCCACCTTCATACGAATCCGTAAAAAAACAAAACACGGGTCTCTTAGTTTCCGAGATACGAAGGGGGGAGGGGTGAAGAGGGGGAGAGGGGGGAGTTTTGAAAAATGATTTTGACCAACTCTGGGCCCCTTGACATGAATCTGAAAAAAAAAGTGTTGCAAGTCTCTTAACTTACGAGATACGCCTAAAGGGGGGAGAAGGGGGGCAAGGGGGAGGAACTTTGATAATGGTTTTTACTTTTCCGAGCCTCCTCTATAAGAATCCGTAAAAAAACAAAACACGGGTCTCTTAGTTTCCGAGATACGATGGGGGGAGGGGTGAAGAGGGGGAGAGGGGGGAGTTTTGAGAAATGATTTTGACCAACTCTGGGCCCCTTGATATGAATCTGAAAAAAGAAACGTTGCAAGTCTGTTAACTTCCGAGATCCGCCTAAAGGGGGGAGAAGGGGGGCAAGGGGGGGGAACTTTGAAAAATGGTTTTTACTTTTCAGAGCATCCTCTATACGAATCCGTAAAAAAAACAAAATACGGGTCTCTTAGTTTCCGAGATACGATGGGGAGGGGGGGGAGGGGGGGCGAAAAGGGGAGGTTTGGGATTTTTCCCATACTCACCAGAGTTACTTGTTTACGAATCTGTCAAAATATACCCACCTCCCCCTTCACCATCTGGGAGAACAATGATGTCAATCAGTCAGTGAGTGAGTGAGTGAGTGAGTGGTAATCGAGCTTTATATAGTATAATGTTATTGCTTTGAGTTTAGTACCTACCTGTTTTTTCATTTCCTCTACTGTGGTTGTCTACTTTTTACATAATGACGACGAAGTTATGATAAAGAATACTGAGCAGATTTTGATGAATAAGGTATCAATCAATTCTTCATAACGGTTTAGGTGACATTGCTGGCGCAATAATATATATTACCTAGTATATTGTTGAAACATTTTTAGGTTACCGATTTTGTCTTAGTTTACTTTATCCTATTTATGTTGATGGTGCTATTCTTATGCGTGGCATGCCGATGAATATATTTCAGTTCAATGTATCTATCTACGCAAAGCAACAAAACAGAGGAAGTAGAATTTCCGGCCACACATCACGCCTACTTCCAAAAATAATATTTTCTTGATAGATGTGACGGCGTCCGACCATCGACCACAAACAAGCTCAGAAATACGGATATTACTGATTCAATATTCTACGAAAAGTTATGTTGCCTTTCGATAACTTCCGAGTTTTCTATACTACTATCGATTCGGCGCGGGGCCAATTTATTCAAAAAGTATCAAGCGTGAACCGCCCAGACACGGAAGTTACCCAGTTGAAAATTGAATTTATCAAACTTTTCCGGGACAAACAGATAGGTACTTTATAGACTGTGAAATGCAATTTACTTTCAATTGCTATCAATCGGGTGAATTTAAGCTTGTAATGCTAAGTACCACATTGGTACATGCTCACCCAGCGTGTACATTTTAAATACAATGACCCAGTACTGGGATGTGTAACTATAAAAGATTGAATGTACGAGTAGGACCTTCAGAAGTTTCGTGATAGATTACTGTCATTGTGGTTTCGTAAAAATGTTGTATACGTAATACGATTAACAAGGAAGTAAATGAGGTTGCAGTGCTGCTCTAAACGGTTCTACAAAGTAATTATTTAGTTCATCTATCTATACATATAATAAAACTGTAGAAAAATCGTTTTTGTACATCAAAATAAAATCCAAAAAAAATAGCTAGGGTGTTGAAGGACAACCGACAGAACCCATTTCCAGCATTTTTAGAATTTTTGTCTGTTTGTCTGTTTATCTGTTTGTCTGTTTGTCGGTTTGTCGGTTTGTCTGTTTATTTGTGGCTCTATCACGTAAAATGTACGAAGGCAATGTAGATAACCTTTATACACAACGATCGAGCATAACTTGAGGACTAATTTAGTTTTTGTTTCATTGCAATCGGTTAAGTCTATCAAAAGATATTTGAATTTAAAGTGTTCCAGACCCAGAAGTAAAATTACGGTCAGTTTACACCGAGACGCGCAGTTCAGTAGCGCGATCTAGCTTGGAATAGAAAAACTACATACCTACTCAAATATGGTGTGGACTGGAGTGGAGTGGTTTGGAGTGGAGTAGAGTAGAGTAGAGTGTAATGGAATAGAATGGGATGGTTTGGGATGGAATGGAAAGAAAGAAAAAAAAGGTTTTTATTAGACTCACACTAGAATGGGAATGAGTGGGATGGAGTGGGATGGAGTAGGATGGAGTGGGATGGAGTGGGATAGAATAGGATGGAGTGGGATAGAGTGGGATGGATTAGAATGGAGTGCGATGTAGTGAGATGGAGTGGGATGGACTGGGATAGAGTGGGATGGAGTGGGATGGAGTGGGATGGAGTGGGATGGAATCGGATGGAGTGGGATGGATTAGGATAGAGTGGGATGTAGTGGGATGGAGTGGGTTGGAGTGGGATGGAGTGGGTTGGAGTGGGATGGAGTGGGATGGATTGGGATGGAGTGGGATGGAGTGGGATGGAGTGGGATGGAGTGGGATGGAGTGGGATGGAATGGGATTGAGTGGGATGGGGTGGGATGTAGTGGGATGGAGTGGGATGGAGTGGGATGGAGTGGGATGGAGTGGGATGGAGTGGGATGGAGTGGGATGGAGTGGGATGGAGTGGGATGGAGTGGGTTGGAGTGGGATGGAGTGGGTTGGAGTGGGTTGGAGTAGGATGGAATGGGATGGAGTGGGATGGATTAGGATGGAGTGGGACTGAGTGGGATGGAGTGAGATGGAGTGGGATGCAGTGGGATGGACTGGGATGGAGTGGGATGGAGTGGGATGGATTAGGATGGAGTGGGATGTAGTGGGATGGAGTAGGATGAAATGGGCTGGAGTGAGATGGAGTGGGATTGAGTGGGATGGAGTGGGATGGAGTCGAATGGAGTGGGACTGAGTGGGATGGAATGGGATGGAGTGGGATGGAGTAGGATGGAGTGGGATGGAGTGGGATGGAGTGGGATGGAGTGGGATGGAGTGGGATGGAATGGGATGAAATGAGATAGAATGGGTGCTCTAATCCAGTAGCAATTCTTCTGAATCTGAACGATAGAGGGCGTTTATTATAATCACCTCAAATATTCTTGAAAAATAAATTCTAAATACAGGGATTATATGAAAACCATATGATTTATAAAAAACGTGGCGAGAATTAAGCGCTTCGCACTAAAAAATACATTGTTAAATTCCGACATCCACGCGAACGAAGTCGCGGGCACAGCTAGTACATATAATAAAACTGTAGAAAAATCGTTTTTGTACATTAAAATAAAATCCAAAAAAATAGCTAGGGTGTTGAAGGACAACTAACAGAACCCATTTCCAGCATTTTTAGAATTTTTGTCTGTTTGTCTGTTTGTCGGTTTGTCGGTTTGTCTGTTTATTTGTGGCTCCATCACGTAAAATGTACGAAGGCAATGTAGATAACCTTTATACACAACGATCGAGCGTAACTTGAGGACTAATTTAGTTTTTGTTTCATTGCAATCGGTTAAGTCTATCAAAAGATATTTGAATTTAAAGTGTTCCAGACCCAGAAGTAAAATTACGGTCAGTTTACACCGAGACGCGCAGTTCAGTAGCGCGATCTAGCTTGGAATAGAAAAACTACATACCTATTCAAATATGGTGTGGACTGGAGAGTGGAGTGGTTTGGAGTGGAGTAGAGTAGAGTAGAGTAGAGTGTAATGGAATAGATTGGGATGGAATGGAAACAAAGAAAAGGTTTTTATTAGACTCACACTAGAATGGGAATGAGTGGGATGGAGTGGGATGGAATAGGATGGAGTGGGATGGAGTGGGATGGATTAGGATAGAGTGGGATGTAGTGGGATGGAGTGGGTTGGAGTGGGATGGAGTGGGTTGGAGTGGGATGGAGTGGGATGGAGTGGGATGGAGTGGGATGGAGTGGGATGGAGTGGGATGGAGTGGGATGGAGTGGGATGGAGTGGGATGGAGTGGGTTGGAGTGGGATGGAGTGGGTTGGAGTGGGTTGGAGTAGGATGGAATGGGTTGGAGTGGGATGTAGTGGGATGGAGTGGGATAGAGTGGGATGGAGTGGGACTGAGTGGGGTGGAGTGGGATGGATTAGGATGGAGTGGGACTGAGTGGGATGGAGTGAGATGGAGTGGGATGCAGTGGGATGGAGTGGGATGGATTAGGATGGAGTGGGATGTAGTGGGATGGAGTAGGATGAAATGGGCTGGAGTGCGATGGAGTGGGATTGAGTGGGATGGAGTGGGATGTAGTGGGATGGAGTGGGTTGGAGTGGGATGGAGTGGGTTGGAGTGGGTTGGAGTGGGATGGACTGGGATGTAGTGGGATGGAGTGGGATGGAGTGGGACTGAGTGGGATGGAGTGGGATGGATTAGGATGGAGTGGGACTGAGTGGGATGAAGTGTGATGGAGTGGGATGCAGTGGGATGGATTAGGATGGAGTGGGATGTAGTGGGATGGAGTAGGATGAAATGGGCTGGAGTGGGATGGAGTGGGATTGAGTGGGATAGAGTGGGATGGAGTCGAATGGAGTGGGACTGAGTGGGATGGAATGGGATGGAGTCGGATGGAGTGAGATGGAGTGGGATGGAGTGGGATGGAGTAGGATGGAGTGGGATGGAGGGGGATGGAGTGGGATGGAATGAGATAGAATGGGTGCTCTAATCCAGTAGCAATTCTTCTGAATCTGAACGACAGAGGGCGTTTATTATAATCACCTCAAATATTCTTGGAAAATAAATTCTAAATACAGGGATTATATGAAAACGATATGATTTATAAAAAACGTGGCGAGAATTAAGCGCTTCGCACTAAAAAATACATTGTTAAATTCCGACATCCACGCGAACGAAGTCGCGGGCACAGCTAGTTCTAAAATATTTATTTAGAAAATTTTGAAGTTGCTCACACGATTTGTCTGTTATACTTGTACTTACCGTATAGCTTTTTCTACTTGTCCCATTAATGTTTATTGTATGTAATGTTTTTTTAATTAAGTTAAAATATAATACACACAAATTCTAGACCAAATTAAACACACGCTAAATAAATGTGGTCACCCTTTATCTTTGTATTCCACGAAACTCAACCGTTCTCAAGTAGAAATGAAATGATAAGGCTCGACATTTGGAGTGGCCATCCCTTCGCTAAACAGAGCCGACTTAATAAACATCGGGTCGTTTTAAGAATTTAATCCGAACATTCATAAAACGTACTCAGAACATGCTGGCATTCGTGAAAGCTGTAAGGGTCAATATCGTCCCGTAGGCACTTGTGAATTTGGTAGGACCACTAGACGTCACTCTATTCGTGGCGGCTATGATGTCTGTAATTAGTGCGTCGCATGGTGCGTGTCATATGTCGGGCCGGATCGAATTGCGTCCGTTTCAATTAAATTCCGACATGAGCGCGAACCGTGCTGCCGCCCGGCTCGAGAGCTCTCATTGAACACGGTTAGGACGGTTGAATCGAATCAATTCGCGACCGAATGCAGATTTTATTTATTTAACTATACGGAAAAAGGCATACCGATGATTGGTGGAATTACTGGTAGAATATGCCGCTTTTATTCGTATGTATTCAGCTTCGTTCATTCGTTGAATGTTTTGTGGAAAATTAGGACACAGCCAGAAGTTGAAAGTAGTAACGAAATGAATCTACATACGTCATAACGGCATTTTCATGTTTCGCTCACACAAAGAATCGTGTCGTCGCAAGTTGTACTGCTCATTGTAAAATTGCAACGAACCGCTAAATACAGCAGCTCTATTTAATCAAGGATCGCGTAAATTTTCTATGTCAAATATCATACGACACGTTCTAAGTGTAAACAAAGTTTTAATATTCAGTTTTGATCTCCAATTTTCATTTGCAAGTTGGCAGCTGTAACTATTTTCACCAGCGCCAACGAGGCGTCACGTCTGCGAGGACATAATATTAAGAAAATGGCCGACCATCAGCAGACGATTACAAATAGCTGGGACACGAGGGCGATTAACCGAAGCACATTTTACAAGGTCGGATCGTCAATAACTTTTTACCTGCTCTTTAGTTACGAGAGGCCTTTTAAGTGGTACAAATGATGCTTAATATCATTTTAGCATATTGTGAAAACACTAGGTACCTATTTTTTTGAACCGACACGGTGTCGCCTTTCGAGTTACTTCGACCCACGTTTGACTTTATGTATGCTAATGTCCGTAGAGTAGTAAGGCACTTTTAATTACTTAGAGCTACTTTTAACTTGCGTGTACGCTACTCATATTATGGTAAAAGTGGTTTAAAAGCTGTGCCTGACAAACGCAAGGAAAATAATAATTAATAGCTCTGACATCAGTAACAGGTTTATATTTTTTCACTGACAACTCAATTTATTCAGATTCCCAAATGAAATCCTTACTTCGTTGTTTGGGCCTTTGATAACTGTGAGAGTGTGCTACTTTAATAAATGGTAGCCGATTCTCCAGCCTCAGTATAAAATATAGCCATTAATTCATTACACCCGAGCTAATTGTTTTACTGCAATTAAATTATTCTAAATAGCAACCATTAGGTACTGACATTGTTCTACTGTATTAACACTTCAATATCAATTAGTTAAAATTGTACCACTGCAATTTACTTATCGAAAATAATTGCTACTGTTTAATGCATTTCTTTTTATTGAAAATCTTTACACCGTGTAAGGTCATATATGTGGTGGTGTGAAAGGGACAGTTAGAATCGTATTTACTTAATGCCGACAGCTCCTTGAGGCAGTGGTCCGACCGCCGACGATGAAAGAACAACGAGTAGAACTAGAAACTATAAAAGAGTTGGCGATCACCGGGAAGCGAGTGTATTTTCGATAGTTTTGTCGCCGGACTATAAGCGAGTGTGCAAGTGCGACGAGCGATTACTCGCGACACTCGCCCGCGGTCGCTTATGGGTCGATTACACCTAACGAGTACAGTGGTGAGTCAGTAAATAAGCTCTCGGCCGAGAGAGTTGCCGAACCGAGTGGGTGTTTACACGTATTTACACCAGTGGCGAGTCAGTTCAGTTTTGATCACGACGTCTGCAATGGATCGAAAAAAAAAAGAATTTAAACGGGTTTTAAATCGGCTGTTACCAGATATTATTAACGAATTGTGGGATTTATTAGAAGAGGAAGATCAACGAATTTGGACCAGAAAATGGATTTTAAGGCGAAATGCCCTTGGAGCAACAAATAGCCTGTTTATTGAATTGCAGTTAGAAGATCCCAAAGAATTCAAGGCACTTTTGAGAATGACTGTAGAACGCTTTGAGACATTGCTGGAGAACATAACTCCATATATACAAAGACAAGATACTATTTTGAGAGAAGCAATACCAGCAAAGGTTAAACTGCAAGTAATGGGTCGATTACACCTAACGAGTACAGTGGTGAGTCAGTAAATAAGCTCTCGGCCGAGAGAGTTGCCGAACCGAGTGGGTGTTTACACGTATTTACACCAGTGGCGAGTCAGTTCAGTTTTGATCACGACGTCTGCAATGGATCGAAAAAAAAAAGAATTTAAACGGGTTTTAAATCGGCTGTTACCAGATATTATTAACGAATTGTGGGATTTATTAGAAGAGGAAGATCAACGAATTTGGACCAGAAAATGGATTTTAAGGCGAAATGCCCTTGGAGCAACAAATAGCCTGTTTAATGAATTGCAGTTAGAAGATCCCAAAGAATTCAAGGCACTTTTGAGAATGACTGTAGAACGCTTTGAGACATTGCTGGAGAACATAACTCCATATATACAAAGACAAGATACTATTTTGAGAGAAGCAATACCAGCAAAGGTTAAACTGCAAGTAACATTAAGTTATTTAGCAGCTGGGATAAGCTATCGATATTTGCAAGTATTTTATAGAGTGTCACGAGCTGCCATATCATTATTTATACCAGAAGTACTGGACGCCATCATAAAATATTTAGAATCGTATGCGAAGGTAAGTGTTTTAGTCATATTTAGATATATTGCCAATAGATTAGAATTAAGGGCAAGAATCAGATTTGATTTAGCTTATGCTTTTACTTATGTAATGATGATGAGCTTTGAATTCAGTGTTAAAAGGTTTCTAATTTAAATTACTAAACAAAACATAACAAATGGACTTAAATAATAAAACTAAACTTTGTTTCAATCAACATTCATATATTTATGTTTAAACAATTTGCATAATGACAATCACCATGTTTAATTATTAATTAAGTCTTTTATCTTCTCTTCATAAGTAGGTTACATTAAATGCAGTAAATATTTGAAGCCTGCGCCTTGTTTACAATGAAACAGCTTGTTTCATTAATCATACTAAAAAAAATCTTAACAGCAAACAGCAATTAACATATCATACAACTTTGGTAAAGTTCTAAATAACAACCTTTCTATATATCTATTTATTATATTTTAATATAAATACTATTATTTATTTGTTGAATATTTAAAAAAAAAATAAGTAAAAAGGCACATTAAATCACAGCTTCACCAATATGTAACTTAAGATAACACTTAGAAATAAAAATTATATCCTAGACAGTCTTGATCTATTCAAATAGCAAGTAGGTAGTTTTATGAGATCAGAACATATAATATGCCCAAAACCTTAATTATGTACCTCTGCAAAAGTATAATGTACTACGTAAACGTAATAACTAGTAAATATATTATTAAAACTAAAATAGAATATTCCTCCAAAAATATGACACATTTTTATTATTATTATCACATTTCGTTTAATTAGAGATCGAAACTACTACAAATAATCAAAAACACAGCACTAAATCCCAATTACTGATAATCACCCAAGTAATCAAAATACACAAGTACTTAAACTATTGAGACATATGTCTACTAACAGAAGCGGCCTGCATAGCTGAGAAAATGAGATCATTCGTGGCAATATTTTGTGTTGATGCTTCTGTGTCTTGGACAATATAAGAATAAGCAGCATTACTATCCCCAGTACCAACTTGATATGTGTCGGCCTCGGCCATCAGTCTATCATCGTTACTTGAATAAGTAGATGCCGGAGTCGCAACTGACTCGTACCTAACTGTAGGTAGAGATTGATGAAGCTGTTCTTGTTCTCTCCCTATAATCTGTTATCCCAAGTTCGGTTAAAATGCATTGAATTTTCTGTTGTGCCCTTAGCGCATTTTCCACTGACATTTTTTTTAATTGCATTGCAACACTTTTACCAAATACATCGAATGCCGTTTCTTCTTCTTCAGCGTTTACTTTGTCGTGCATCGTCTTTAAATCATTAATGGCTTTTACAATTTCTCTAGACCTCTTTTTTGGCCGTGAGGAAGTAGCAGAAGTGCCAGTCGATGAATTATTTGTAGCATTGGCATCAGTCACTGTAGATTGTGAAGAATTTTGAATGACAGTAGATGAATTTATTGTAGCATTGGCATCAGTCACTGTAGATTGTGAACAATTTTGAAGTTGAGACACCGATTGAATCTGTAATTAACAAAATTAAATTGTTTCAGATACCAGATCATAATGAATGGCAAGATATTGAAGATGGTTTCAGAACTAGGTGGAATTTTCCTGGATGTCATGGCGCAATCGATGGGAAACATGTTTTGATTGATGCACCTCCAAATTCTGGAAGCGAGTTTTTTAATTACAAGGGCTCTAATAGTATTGTCTTACTGGCTGTAGTTGACCATGATTATTGTTTTCGCTATTTAAATATAGGAGCAAACGGCAGAAACTCAGATGCAGGAATTTTCAGACAAAGTTCACTACGCCATAGTCTCGAAAATAATTTATTACCAAAGGGAGGTTTTTTAGTGGGTGATGATGCTTTCGCATTAAAAACGTATTTACTTAAACCGTACAGTGGCACCAATCTTACAACGACGCAAAAAATTTTTAACTACCGATTATCCAGAGCGCGCAGAATAGTTGAAAACGGATTCGGCATTCTGGCAAGCAGATTTCAAATTTTTCAAAGGCATATACCAACCGATGTCGAGACAACTGATAAAATCATACGAGCCTCATGCGCTCTTCATAATTGGCTACGAAAGGAAAGTTCAAGTACATACTTTCGTCGAGGTTGTGTTGATGAAGAAGACATTGATTCAGGCACTATAATTGAGGGGTCTCGGAGGCGAGAACTCATTAACGCCTTGCCAACCATTACCGACCACAACACAAACTATGCAGGGAGGGTAGCGAGAGATTTACGTGACAAATATGCAGAATACTTCTCCGGCCCAGGAGCCGTTCCATGGCAAAATAGAATGATTAACTAAATAAACAACTACCTATGTAATAGATATGTAATTATGTTTCAGTTATTAAAAAGTAAATAAAAATAGATACTCACATTCTCGTATGTCTTTCTTTTTAAATCATTTATGAATACCTCCTCCATTTCCTTGAGCCATTTTATATTTGAGACATAAACATTGTTTAATCCAGCTCCCGATTTTTTTGAGTCTTCAATTTTTTTCATTTCTTGGCTGTAAGTTGATCTTAAATTTTTGATTTTGTTCTTTACTTCTGTGACTCCAAAGTCGTTGATGTTCATCTCATTTACTATTGAAATTAGTGCTGCATTACGCTTGTCTCTGCTTTTGTAATCGGGTGATGAAAAATTCCATAAACATTCATGTATTTTGTAACACTGTATAAATTTTAATGTCGTTTCCAAGCTCCATTTGTTATTAGCGGCCATTTTAATTGAGATATTGATAAATTGTTTGAAAAAATACACAAACACGCACACTGCATGATGACGAATAACGAACGAGTGGCGAGTGGCCGAGTGACCAGCGAGTGCGTGTTTATACGTACCGAGCGGGATAGCGAGTCGCTGCGGGGGCAGAAGAATGAAGCGGGGTGGTGGGTACTCGGCCTAGTAAACAAATTGGGATTCTAGTGACTCTCTCGCCTCCCTTCTCGACCGAGTACTCGGCCGAGCACTCGTTAAAGTGTTTATACCAACCGAGCACTCGGCCGAGGACACTGACTCGCCGCTGTACTCGTTAGGTGTAATCGACCCATAACATCAATTAGCAGCTGGGATAAGCTATCGATATTTGGCCGAGTGACAAGCGAGTGCGTGTTTATACGTACCGAGCGGGATAGCGAGTCGCTGCGGGGGCAGAAGAATGAAGCGGGGTGGTGGGTACTCGGCCTAGTAAACAAATTGGGATTCTAGTGACCCTCTCGCCTCTCTTCTCGACCGAGTACTCGGCCGAGCACTCGTTAAAGTGTTTATACCAACCGAGCACTCGGCCGAGGACACTGACTCGCCGCTGTACTCGTTAGGTGTAATCGACCCATTAGTCCTGTGCAAACCTGATCAAGCGAGCTGAGCGAGCATCGCTGAACGAGTATCGCTGAGCGAGTTTATTTTTGAAAGCTCGTCGCTCAGCGACAAAACTAGTAAAGCGAGTCGTCGCCGGCAGTGTGAACAGTCAGAGAGCAACTATTAGTATATCTCTTTCATTTACACGGAATGTACATTTATTGTGCGTTTCTTGAGAGAGAAAATCGCCGATAGTTACTCGTATTCTCGCCGCGCTGCCGTCGGTGGGACCACTGAGGCGCGCGTGTATCACAACGCGCCGCGTCACTGGCTCGGTTTCCCAGGTAGGAAGGAGACGTCAGTGACCTTAATGCGAACTTTCATATTTACGTCATTTGTACGTCACATACGTTACAGACCAATATGACACGTCTACATGACGTTAGTTTTACGACGTACTATAAACGTTACAGAAAGCCCCTTAAATAGACGTCACTTTTAACTTCACAGACGTAGCGGTCCAATAAAAAACGTGATAGAGACGTCTTCGTTTAAAGATTAAAAGACGTCCTAATTGTTCATATTTTATACGTTTGAATGGCGTCTATTTTACGTCACTAACTTAGATACCATGTTATCGTGATGACTGCAGTAACCCACTCATGTTTTAGGTCCACATGAGCAGGTTACTGAAGACGTGTATTGTTAAAGAATTATAATCATCAAAAACATCAATACAACCCTTCAAGTTCATAAAGGTGCAGGAATGACTGACCTTGAAAAAGTCATTTTTACACCTTTATGAACTTGGAGGCTTGTAATGATGATTTTGATGGTTATAAATCTGTAACTACATACATCTTACAGCTGCGATTAATATTTTAATCAACATATAACCTAGCACTGGCCTGCAAATTGCAAAAAAAACGTAAGAAAATTTGAATTTCGCGGGCTGGTTGGAGCATTCACCCTAATGTAACTTACCTTTTCTATCTTCTTACTTGATCGAAATCTACATGTGATTGAAAATAACTTCGTAAACAGTAAAAAATAACAAATTGTTTCATTCAAGTTGTATTTTGGCTTTTGCCATATTTTTCATGGCTAAATTAAAACGAAACGTAATTCGAAGTCGAAGTTGTAGTGAAACCAGTGAAACGTAACGTAAGTTGAACGTTTGGTGATTGTGAATCTGTGATGTAGTGTTGCCATATATACAGATTTCTTCGTATTTATACAGATTTTCGATGTGCGATACAGATTAGCACTTGATACAGATTTTTATACAGAATTTCCTACCTCTATTGATTAAATTACCATATTCAACTTAAAACAGAACTTAGCAAAATATATGACTTAAATACCGCGTTACACATACCATTGTATGATTCTATTCTTTATGGTTAATTTTTTTTTCACAAACAACGTTAAGTGTTAGTAGGGTAGCATTACAAACACTCGCTAGGCCCTGCAGTCTCGACAAATATAACGACAAAAATCGCTCGTTAAGTCTAATCGATGTCAAATTTCTTTAATAGATTTTCAACCTTATGCTTTGGAAATAAAGTTGAAAGTCTATTATAGGAATTTGATAACGATACGACTAGCGATCGATTTTTGTCGCTGTCTAATGTCGAGACTGCAGGGGCTGCACGGTATATCCCCCTAAGATTTTTTCGCTAACTCCAAGGTACTTCGCTCTCGCATTCTTCGTGTCGTAGGTACATACGTACGTAAAATACGTCAATAAAATTAATAACACAGATAAACCTTTGCTATGTCCTAGACTGACCTAGAGGGTGATAATGAATTACTGTTGAAAAACAAAACATGTATGACTGAAAATGATAAAGTAATTATTTGTGTTTATTTTATTTTATTTTATTATTAACAGTACATACGTACGTATGTACAACAATTTTATAAATTAGTGTTTATTTTTATTTAATATACGATAGTCAAACCTTATCACGTAAGTACATAATATCCCTTGTTTTTCAAAAAAAGCAAACGATGATGATGATGATTAATTAATTTTCTATTTTATTTTATTTGATCATACAGATTTTATACAGATTATTATAGGTTAATCAATAGCGTATAGATTTAATAGAGATTTTAGTAGTTTCTAATACAGATAAAAGGTTCAAGGCATCTGGCAACACTGCTGTGAGAAAAATCTGTGATTATTTCGCGCCAACTCTCTCAACTGTCTTTCTTTAGCCAAAACCGTCTGTGTCTGGCACTGTCTACTGTTTGACTCTGAACGTTTACTTAAATATTGAAATACTTACAGTGATATCCAATACTAGGTATGTTTTCGGTTATTCAATTCAACGATTCTGACGGTGGCAGTGTATCCATTGTTCTTAGCTCTTGGCTTACGCCACGGCGCCGCGAAGTACATTGGCCGCCGATTAAAGATGGAAAAGCCTATAATCGGCTGCTTACCCAAAGTAACGACAATTCCCCTGATGATAACTGGAAGTTATATGCTGTAAAGCGCATCTTTGCGGAAACTGGTAAGTGATAAAGATTAACATAATTATGTACTTATGAGGTCCATAATCTCATCATCATCATCATCAAAAACCCACAGAAGTTACTGCTGAAGATAGTTCTCCCAATAAAAGGGAGGATTTGGATCGTAATGCGCCGCGCTGGTCGAGGGAGTGTTGGCAGATGGTTCACCAGAGCCTCGTTCGCTGATTTTCAGGTTAAGTACTGCTTGCAGGTGACTCGATCTGTGGTTGTCTTGGGCCTGAGAGCTATTGATTATTCCTTCACTCCACGGTATGTTCAGTTTGGCCCGCAATTTTGCGTCTGCTACATGTTTAGTATTTCTACTTACATTACCTTCAATGCAATATGTGGTTAAGTAGTTCGTTATGTGTGTGGTGGGGCTTCGTTTTAAATCTTTGGTGTCTACACTATGTGTTGGTTATGGTCTGCATCTTCTGCATGTTTATTACTCCAAGTGCATTACCTACAATGCAATCCGTGGTTGGTCTGTCCTGATGGGGCATGGTGGGGCTTTTGTTACAAATTTTTGGTTGGCAACTTGGCAGTTTATTAAAGTACCTAGTCTAACGGCATCTATGTGTCAGTATCAAGTTCCTATAGGAAGACTAATTTGTGCTTATTAACTGCATGACAATGGTTTAACGCCGACCGGTGTGTTGTGTTTTTAGATGATATAGAAAAGGCTAAGAGAAAGTTAAAATTATCAGAGGTAACATCAGATGTACAAACTGATGCAGAGACCGAAGCAGAAAGGCCTAAACGCAGAGCTGTAAGGACGAAACGTTACATTTCCAGTGATGATGATGATAATCCACCACCCTTGAAAAGGCATTTTGCAAAACGTAAGTGTAATGCTAACTGTATACATTTGAATCTTTATACTGTCTGCTTATAATCTTACACAATATCTGCTGCCAGTATTCAATTTTTTACATTACAGGTATTGAGAATGAACAACCGGTTACTGTTTCACCATATATATTTCACCAAAGAGTTGATGAAACAAGAAATGATGATTTAAATCTAAGTGACTCAGATTCAGTAACCCAAAATACTCCTAGGAGAGATTCTGCTTCACCATCACTTAGAAGTGAAACAAACAAAAATACAGCTAAGAGAGTTCCTGATTTGAAATCCTGTGCAGTCTCAAGCAAAAACAAGTCATATACTGCTGTGGCATCTAGATCACATCCCAGATTTGCTGATGAAATAAGAAATGAAGATGCTTTCAATCTAAATGAGATTGAATTGGATTCAGTGATCCAAAATACTCCTAAAAGACTGTTTGCTTCACCATCCTGTGCATTCGGAAGTTATACAAACAAAAACACAGGTAAAAGAAGATTCTAAAAGCTGACATGAATGTCACAGCTTAAATTCTGTCGCTTTTCGGCTTGCTGAATGGCCAATACAGCCAGTATCTACAGCATGGGCAGACAATCAGCAAGTAGAATAGCTAAGAACAAAATCAAAACTGTGACATAAATTGCCAGTCTAACCATCCTGTACAATGCAAGAAAGTTGTCTGTAATAGATAAAGTTAACTAGCTTCTACCAGAGGCTTTGTCTAGTACCTCAGTTAACGGAGACTTTAAATTGATGCTATGCTGTCACTTTCGTTTTGATACAAAATGTAATGGCATGAATTATTTATAGTCTCCGTTAAACTAATGTTGGTTTTGTGCAACTTCACAAGTGTTTTGTATGCATTAATTACTATGCAGTTAAATCTTTTGAAATTGATACAAAAATAATTTTATTTTCAGAGAGCATCAAATGGTCATCACCAGGATCAAATGATAAAGATATAGAAGATTGCATAAAAGTTTGGTTAAAACATGCACCGGAACGGCTGAAGAGGCACAGCATAATAAGTGAGAAATAAGGTATTTAAGTATTGTTTTCTTTGTGGTAATATTGACCTTGTACAATAATACAACAATATTATAATGTGTGTAATTTCATTGCAAAAAAGCAAGCTCAGTCAGATACTAAGTTGCCACTTTCATTGATATCATTATTTAGACAGTATTTAAATTAGCATTTGAATTAATATCAAAATAATTTTAATTTCAGACAGCATCTATAAAATTAATTACAAATAAATAAATAGTTTACTGATATTGAAGACTGCATGCACGAAGGCGGCTAAGAGGCAATGAGTGAAAAAATTACAAAAATTCGGCTCCTGAATACAGTAATAATTGTAAAAAAGCAAATTTGCTTTATTATGAACATAGTTCAGGGCCTGTACCAACTAACGACGACTATAATTATAATACTTTTATGAAACTTGTCTGTAAAGATTTTGCTATTTATGTATACTCACGACGTGTAGCAGATTGTTACTGTTACACTAATAAAAACAAAGTAATCCAAGTTCACAATGTGCTAGAACGTTGTCATGACAAAAAGGTATACCTTTATGGAAAAGAATTTAATACTTACTCTTGTTATTATGATTATCCTTTTGAGTCTTCGATACTAAATGTTTTTCAGGTAAATAACATTTCTGAAGACTACAAAATGATTGCTGTAAGCGATATAATATCCAAATGTGTTTTAATTCAGGACTCAAATAATAAAAGTATATGTTTTCCGTTGCTCCATTCAGAGGCGACATAGAATTGTATAACGGTGCGTACAGACTATGTAACATAACATGTTATAACATTTTTCATAGTGTGGTCATGTTATATAACATTTTACATACATATATAGTGTTATATAACAATGTTATATAACATTGTTACATGGTCTGTACGCACATTTAGAAATGTATACATATACATTTGTGTACTTTTGTGTGTACAGGCAAAACTCAGTCAAAACCACTTTCGACTGGTGTCAGTCAACTCTTATTAAGTAAAAATGCGTTTTCTGCATTAAAAATATTGTTGTTTTAGAACGCCTCAGTTGTAATTACCTCTAGTCCTAGAATTACATGTTTTTTTTGAAGGGTCACAAAAAAAAACCATAACCTAATAAATGTAGGTATATGGAAATGTCATAGTTATTGTTAAATTAGTTTTGACTAGTATTTTTGACTAGTTTTCACCAGTCAAAAGTAGTTTTTTAGTATTAACAGTTTTGACTGTGACATAGGTATATATATAACATAGATGTAAGTACCTCTAATAAGCATTTGAAAAATCTAATAAATTGTTAACTGTCAAAAAAATGGTACTTATCATTTACCTACATGAACATGATAGTGTGATGTTTACTCTACACATTGTGCCAACCCTACCTAAACATTATTATTTTGTTGTTTCAATTTCTGGAGTTAGCTTAACACTGACACTTTTAAGACCCCTGGTACGCACGAAAATTTACCGTCTTCTAAAGGTTATTTTAAAGTCGCAAACAGGTGATATTTTAGCTTATAAGACGTCATCTGGACGTCTCGCATGCTCCTCGGTAAAAAGTTGGTCGTTCATACGTCTTATCATAAGTCACACTGACGTAAGTGGGAGACGACCACACGACGTCAAATATGACGTCGTGTGCCCGTGACATTTTAACGTCACAACGAGGGCCCACAGACGTCATCCCAGGACGTCTGTTACGTCAGTGACCGACCTTTATGAAACGTCATAATGACGGAAAATTCCTACCTGGGTTTATACTTATCGGACGGCGAGTTATCAATTGCTAGCTTACCGCAAGCCTTCGGTGGCGGTGGTCAGAAATCGCCTCGCGATCTCCGATGCACAGGATTTCTACCGCGGTGGCTGGAGCGTAAGGAGGAGGAAGCTGCGTAAGGAGGATGGCTGCTCACCATGCCCCCTCGCTCCTCGCTGTAGCTTGGACTAGGGCCAGATGCGAGAGGTAGCAGCCACCGATCACCTCCACCATCTGCTGTACTGTATACTGCTTAAAGCCTAGTTCAGAAACATTTTATATATAAATATATTTTTATACTCGTTTGATACCATTTATACTTGTACTTTCAAATAAAGATAACACTCTAAATACGCAGACATGTCCAAGCAATAATTAATTTGTATTACAAGACTGGAAACTGTCAAGCAGAAAAATATAAAGTTTGAAAAGAATAAAAGTATTTTTTAAAATTATACCAACAATAAATTAAAAAGAAATTAGAGTTATCTCGAGCAGAAACATATTTTTTTGCAGTTATCGCTTTCGAGTGTCGGGGACGATTCCATTTGTCTTGTGCGCAAGTGTATTCCCTGTGGAGTTTTCAAAGCAAGTTTACTGGGCCCGCGATAAGATAGAATAAGCCCTTTGCGCTCGTATGTCATGACTTCTTCCTGCAGACGAAGGCCAAGGTTTAGTGAAAGTTGGACATATTTATTTCTGTTCACTAATGATACTTAAATCTCTGTAATTGAATTAAAAGATAGTATTGCTTTGGTGAACTTTTGTCACGCTCAATCTTATACTTTGTTGTGTATTTCTTGTTTGACGAGGAGTAAAATGGAACCGACATGCGATATGTAGATCCCGAAATAGAAATACTTTTGTGGCGTATTTTTTATGTGTCAACAAAATATCTAAAATTAAACCGGCATCGAAGTATATGTTTACTTTGTGTTTTTTTTTTCTTATAAGAGATTATACAGTTCTGAAATTATAAAAAAATGCGTAGTCCTGGCGAAGTTAATGGCCGCAGTAGTTACCACTGAATTTCAATTATTTCACCAGTTCTAACATATTAGTTAATGAGTTTCATGTATCTCACTAAGCGTTTGTCATTCCGTGTCAGAATACACTTGTCATTTGTTACGTGGGGTCTAAAATTAAGCTCAACGGCCCTTCTGTGTTGAGTGATGGCTATTCATCCAGATACCCTTTCAGCAAATTACTTAGATGGGACTCAGCAGATGAAAATTTAGTCGTTAGTAAATAGGGACCACAACAATAACTAGTTCATAAACGCGAATAACGTGAAAGACATGTTAGAACTTACCTATTATTGTCATTTCGCTATCATTGTCGAATTATTATTTTATACATTTCTGTGACTACCAGTCTCTTTCCCCTTAATAGAGGGCCAAAGCCTGCCGGGGTTGCGGGACTAACGAATTACCGTGACCCCGGAACAAAAAGGGCTATTGAAGAACACCGTGGCTTTTAGTCAGTACGAGTCTGACAGTCCTTCCCGCTCTGCCCTGCGTGGGAGGGACTCATTTGATGATTTTACCACGCTAAAAAAAATGTATTATCACACGATGAATATATTATATACCTATTGCCGACGACTCAAACTCAATTAGATTTGTGCAGCTGTCGAGTTACTACCGAATAAATAGTACACCCACACACGTAGCACAAACATCACAAAATCACATTTGGCTATAAAAGTCGAACATAAGCCTCGAACTCATAACGGCCCTCCTTTTTCGCGTTGAGGTTGTAAAGAAGGCAGGCCGGAACAGCTGATGTTAAAGTGATTTGTGAAAGAAAACGTTAAGAGAATAAACAAGAGACCTGCGTAAAGTCTAGAGCACAAATTGAGGTAGTTTTCTCCAAAACTGTAGGTACGTTTTAGAAAAATTACAAAGAAACCATAGAGCAAATTAAAGTGAGAAGCGCAGCAACATTCTAATCCAATGCTAACTAATCCTAACTTAATAATGTAAGTAGGGCGAAAATCTGCGAAAGGCAGTCGCCTTAGACTGGATGAGAAAAGCTCAGGACAGGGCTCAATAACGTACATAAGGAGAGGCCTATGTCCAGCAGTGGACAAACGAATACAGGCTGATGATGATGATCGATGATATTTACATTCTCAGACTTCCAGATCAAAATCTAATCACACAAATAGATTAGATTTTGTTGTGAAATATTAATAAGCTCGTATATTAGCTGAGCATTACCGCTATTTCAATTAAATTGAATTTATAAGATAGTTAAGTATTGTAATGTATTCACATTGCCAAATTATGTAAATGAAATGTAAAAAGAAAACTGTCGCTAGAACCAAAAACCCTCCAAATTCCGGATAAAAAATACTGATCTTAACTAATTTACAAGAGGTAAGGCTTTGTGGTAGACCGGCAAAACGCAAGAATGGAAAAGATTTCTCGTCTTAAAAAATCGATATCTTAAACTGTACACAAGGCGACCAAGTCTCCGATACCTTATATTACGACTTTGGTATCCATTGTCGCGTGGCTGTATACGAACCTCTATGGATTTGTATATTGCGATCGTCACCTTGATACTAAAGTCTTAAGGTATCAAAGACTTGCATCGCCTTGTGTACGAAGAGGCTAATAAATATCTACCTTTGATTCAGATTGAATCTCGCCGGTTTTCAAGGAGTTCTAAGTTGTTCTAGTATCTCCTAATAAATTACATTGAGGAGTTGCCCGGCCAAATATCTCATAAAACTAGATTCCTGTGGAAAGTGGGATCTATATTTAAAGAAGGGCTTGTTCCTTGGTAATAATTCGCTGTGAGCTGCGTTAAGGATATTTCGGGCAATAAATCAACCCACTTTCGGGATTTTGCCTTGTGCGCGATAATGCGATCCTTGTCATCGTATCTTATTACCTGTTGAACACGGATCCAATTTTATAACTGAAGAAAATGAAGTGTATATTTGAACAACATTCCAGATGAAAATATTATCATAAAATGTTTCGGCCCACATCTGACAAGGAACGGAGTGGCCATAAAATTTCCTTTATGGCATGAGAATCAACGTAATTATCGTTGTCCTCAGAATATTATGCAAACAAATGTTCCAATTCATTTACTACAACATCATAAACCAGAAAGATAAATATGTGCAATATGTCAACAAAGAATATAGCATACATATAGGTACTATTTCATACATTCATTTACCTAGGGAGCTAAACGTTTATAAATTGGAAACAGGAAGCTAACTCTATCTAGTGCGTTCGTATCGTACAATAGGTTATTTTAATAGCACAATATTAAAATCCGATTGATCTCCAACGAATACAGTGGATGGTTTAACTGACCGTATCAATAAATATGACTGCATATAACGATTAACAAAGGTTTTCACACGCTTTATTAACATAACGCCGACAACAAAGCTTTTTTCCATTATTCGTCGATTATTCAATTCAATTCAATTTATTAGAATCAAGTAACCATGACTCATTCAGTCTGTCCATTATATTTTGTCTAAAAAACCAAAGTTTTTGCCTAGTTATAAATAGTATGATGTTATTAGTCAAATATTTTGCACATTATAAACTTTAATGTTGTTGTAGTAATAGGTACGCTATTGTAATTTATATAATTTCATAACAACACAAATCGAACACATTGTAAGTACCTAACTGCCGTGACGAAAGATTTTCATACAATTCATCTGTTTATAAAAAACCCAGTTACAGTGTATATTATTATAGAATGTAGTGATTCTGTAGTTTAAGTTTCTTCTTCTTCTTCGTCGTGTCGATGATACCTTTAAATTATAGGTACCTATGTTTCGACCAAAACTGATACATTAACGGCGTTGGTGGTGGCCTCGGACAGTCCTCTTAGAGTGCAGGTGGAGTTACACAGAGTGCAGTTGAGGAGGTGGGCCCGGTGGGCCATTGTTTCTGATGAGGCTCCGCAGTCGCACCTTTCTTCATCAGCGTACCCCGGACCGTAATGTATTTGCAGCAACCAAAGTTGTTTAAGTTACTGACTCGTCCCAGCAGGTAACTTGTAACAATATAGTAGGAAGGTGTAATTTGTTTGATCTTGTATTGGTATAAACATCGATTGATAACATAAAATTTTACTACTGCTATTAAAACATTAACAAAGTGAAAAACTTTCAATAAGCAATTTTCCGTGGTAATAAACATTTTTGTCCAATCCCGCCGACCACGCTTGCGGCATCGAACAAAAGTTACTAATGGAGCTGTACCAGTATGCTTCTGTATTAATTAATATATTAATCAAAATAAGAGCTCTATTGTTTACCAACTGCTGACACATTTTTTCAGGAATAATTAATGAGTTTTCAATTTGAAACTTCGAAGTGCCGTAAATACAGCAATTTGTTTCTAGAAAATATGAATTTAAGTTGCAAGTGAGAAATGTTTCGTACGAGTGGAGGTGACACCCGCACCTGCGGTCGCGACCAACTTTTAACATCCAATTTCATAGAAATATACATAAGTTTATAAAGTATTCAGAATTAATTTAGATATACCCAAGAGACATGCGTTGAATATAAATCTAGAAACTTAATTTATATCTTTCAAAACTGTAGGCTAGAATTTTTTAATGATAAAGAGGTGGCCTTAATTTGTCTTGATAATTTTAAACTTACTTAGTTTTTTTTTTATCTGATCGTTGGTTCTGCTGAGCATGAAGCCCTAGGTTTTGAGATATAAAAAAAAAGATTCCGACGAATTAAGAACATTCTCCTTTTTTCGAAGTCGGTTTAAAAGGACTCTGCTTTGTCAGTTCCGTGACTCCGTCAGACATTTCGCCCAACACGGGTTTGACAGGTCTTCTCTCTCTCACACTCCGCCTCCTTCTAACATTACTGCTTCGCAGAAAGAGGTGACTGCTTTCTAGTCTCCTTCGCTCCGTCACAAGGCCTAAACTAATGGCAGATGCAAGAGGTCTCCTCCGCTTATCGCCTCCGTGCGGACATGGTGGTTCTACACCTGAGTGGGTCAGACCTCCAGTGTTATGCTCCATAGTGTCCTCTGGGTGTTACACTCAGTAGCAACATCCGAGCGTGTACTCCCGCCGAATCCTACACAGGAACCTCCTGAAAGAAACATGTTCGGTGAGGATCAATGTCAGGCGGAAGGGGAGGATGATGTAGCGCCTCTCCAGCCACTCCTTAAAGATGGGTCACTCCTTCCATGCCGCCATGATATCGCGAGCAGAAGGCCTTGGGGTCGATTTCTAGTTCCGACAAAATGATATTGGGGTTTTCCATAAGGAATTTCTTTGTAGCAGCCACGAAGCCCGGTTCTTGGCACTATTGCCTATGGTCACTCCTAGAAGTTCATGCGCATGTTTAATTTTTTTCATGACCGTCCATTTGTAGTCAGGATCTTTCTAAAACCAAATGAGTAAATAGGTCATTTGGTTTTAGAAACATTGGCTAGCCTCATAATATCAACCGCAGTGGTAGGCGCCCGCGGCGTCCGACGTCGGCAGACGATCTCCGGCCACCGTAGGTGCGGGCATGCGGGCAGTGAGTAAAGGGCAACTCGCTTCCCGACCATGGACCATGCCCGGGTCGACGGCGCGTTGTGTCCCACGCGCGCCTCAAAGAGCGTCAGCATAATGACGGGGCCCCCTCTCAGAGGGCCAAAGCCTGCCGGGGTCGCGGGATTATTTCCTTACCATGACCCCGGAACATAACAGGCTACTGAAGGACACCGTGGATTTTAGTCAGTAGAAGTCTGACAGTCCCTCCTGCCCTGCCCGGGGTGGGAGGACTCATTTGATGCGTTTACCACGCTAAAAAAAAAAAAAAGCCTCATAATATAGACAAGTGAGATGAATTCCAAAAATATTTTGAAACTGATGGAGCTTTCCTTGATATTTATTTCATCGTATTTTTGTTAGTTTATTTACCACCGCTCAAAACGGTGAAGGTAAACATCGTGAGGAAACCGGCATGTCTTAAAAACCAAAAATTCGAAGAAATGTGACATCTACCAACCCGCACTGGCCTCAGTGGTGGATTATGGCCTGCTCCTTCCCACAGAGAGGAGTTATGTGTCCCAACATTGGAGACATTAAATTGTGATAATGATAATGAGAAATAAGCTTAAGCTGATAACAAAACATCACAACTATTGGTAGCAAAAGTTAAAAACCACATATTGTGTTGAATCCATCCGCTGGTCCATATACCTAGCTAGCGTGAACCTAAAAGAAAATTTATGTGCCGATTAAGACCCTTTGAAGGGCGGACGACCGCAAACGCGCTACGCCGTCATTTGGGAACCCGTTAGTTTGCCAGAATTAAATATAATTCCTCACTATTTGCGCCTATATCAAAGAATCGTGACCCGTTTAATATAAAATCACGTCAAACAAATAGGATGAACGATTTTATCTCCGTTGAAATCAGTTTATTAGTTTGCAACGTTTTGTTTTAAAACGCTCCGGGGTCGGCTGGTCACAATGTTATTAAAACGCAAATACACCACTTGTAACTGATGTTTGACATGCATGTGTACACGAACGTTATAATTTGTACGAGAGGTCGCCACTTTGGTGCTACAACGTTTTTTGTTCTATAGAAATGGAGTAACATATTGGCACACAGTTTGACCAAACATTTTACATGAGTGACTGGAGATATAACGTCATATATCGAAGATCTGTTACTTCATACTCGTAAATAGAAATCTACCGAGTGATTTACTCAAGAAAATAATAAATTACTTTTCACCAAGTCTGTGTACGACGCTATCACAAATCTCCGTTAGCGTACAGTAAGTTAAATTGAATGTCTAAGCTCGCAATCGAGGATTCAGCAAATACCAGTATCTATTGGAAGCGACCGGAGTCTTTAAGAAAATCCCGCAGCTTCACTCGTCTGCTGTGATTCCAGCGAGGTCCGCCACTATAAGGATACTTTTAAAATAGATTTATAACTCTTTTAAGTTCTTCAGAAAATAATAACCTTAAGTTACCGTCGCGTCGGCTAGTATACAAATGAAAGCGATACATAAAACAGATCGACTTTTAATTACCGCCTTAGGTACCTAGTGGTTATTATTGGGAAATAAAATACAATTAGAGGCAGATGCTCGACGGCTCGCACGCACGCAATACGCAGTATGATACGAAAACGAACCTGGAGACTATAAATTATGAGCGAGCAGCGAGCTGACCGCGGGAACTATGCCGTGAATGTTTGGGGGTCACGCCGCACGAGACGGCCCGCTAGATTCGTTACTTCTGCAGGACAAAAGTAAATGAGAATTGCCCTTAATTGGAATTGTAAATGAGTCTTGCGGCGCTTTCTTGTCGGTTGAACGCCCGTTTCGCCATCACAGTAGAATAAACTGTGATGATTTCATTTAAATTAATTCACAGCGCGAGAGGGCCGCGGACGAATGTCTAAATTGAGACATCTCAGGACCGTTTGTACAGACTTCTTGCCCATTTAAGACGTCTCGTGTCCTAAATTCTAAAGGACCGCGTTGTTAGGGTTTCTTTTATCCTTAAAACAAGAATTTCCGTTTTAAAAAGTAAATTACCCTATTAGGAAAAACATTAAAACCTAAGAACGGGAATTAGTTGTCCACAAAAGGGTAGACTTTTCTCGGTTGTGACAAAATAAACGTTTGATAGACAAACAGAAATGAGAACTCGGAATAAAACAAGTTGATTGAAAATAAAACGTGATCTCAAAATTTTCTTCGATTTAGTTGGTTAGATTCGAATCTTATAGATACATCGTGTGGGACGACATTTGGATAACATTTTCAAAACGCCGTAAAAAAGTAAATTGTCACTCGATCGTCAATTTATTTGTACGATGTTACGAAAATGAGAAACGGCGGGTGCGACTGATATTATCACAACGTTGATTTGGAATTTATTGGCATAGAATTTGTAACTGGAGCGTCAATACTGGCTCCAGTGGGGTGCACCTGTGCCTTCACCTTCGTCAAGCATTGACGCGGGTTGGGAACATTAGTCACAAGTGTGTAAGACATGTATGCACGCCGCACCCGGAAGGGAGCGAAATAGCCACATATTCATATCACAACATGTATAAAATGTATACAAGGCATATTTTACTAAGCGTCACCTAAACAATTTTTGAAAAACATGTTTGATTTCGAAAAAGAGAGCACGCAAACGTTTTCGTTCCAGTGATCTATTGAAGACCAATAGCATAATGCCCACGACAATTACAATAGTTACAGGTACCTAGTCAAAATTCAGGAAGTCTGTACTGGTAGTACTTTTTATAGGCGTTTTGGTGGTAACAATGTAGGTTCAACAACATATAAATGTGTTGTTGTTATAGTAATATTGAATAGGTGTGCCTCCCTATTCAATATTACTGTAACAAAAAAGTATAGTTGTGAATAATGAGTGAGCTGACTATAAAGTTTTGACGTAAAATAATTTTCCAGACTCAGTGGCGGAAGTTATACATTTTTAATTGAAGATCTTTGTACGAAGCGGTATATAAAGTTTGTTCGAGAAGCATATCGGCAAAATCTTTCTATAGTTCTTCAGAACTTCGGTCTCTTAGTATAAATAAAAATCATTTTGTTTTTTTTTTACCTTTCAGAAGGTTGTTGTCATACTTTACAGTAGAATAGTTGAAACTATTTCTTTTCATTAGAAAACATCAAAACTCATTTTCAGTTAGAGAATCGTGTTTACATACAGTAATTATCAATGATACAAGTTCTAAGTTACTGTACGAACATTTGCTATTATAATAATTGTAAGACCCAATCTTCATAAATATTCATAATATCCCGTTTTAAAAAACGCAATGAGATATCAAAAAAGTTAACGATATGCCTATATTATTCGAGCTAGACATTATACGCATTCGAAGTGAAACACAAATCTTTTTTATTTCTTTTTGCTTGAAGCAATTCGTTTGGGAGAGACATAAAAATCTTACAACTAAATGATTCCATATTCATATCCTGAGAGTTGGAAGAGTTTTCTCAACTTTTATAATTCTGAAAATTACGAAAAAGCTTCAGATGTCATAAAAAGTCAGTCCGGAGTAAAAATCCCTTTCTTCTACTCTCATTATTTATAAAAGTTCAGTGAGAATCCGTATTATTTATTTTATGAAATAAGTCATCAAGGAAACAAAGCGCTTCTTAGGGAGCTGTCTAATTACCTGAGCTGGCGTACTCATTGATATGAAAGCTTCATTAGGGCAGATTGAAATAGTCATTCCATTGTCTCAAATACATAATTATTTTATGTTTGATGACTTGCTTCTTTCATATTTTATAAATAAATTACTATCATTAGATATTAAAAAATCTGTATCTTTAGATCATGATATATGATTAAATTGACTGCTCAATACAGTTACTACTAAATACCGACAACGAATTATTCATTTAGTTGTACTGCATATTAGTGGTGCATTGACAACTAAACTTAAAAAACATTATAATATGTACCTACGTATAATAATGTACATACGTCGGCACATGTGTATAACATCATGTGAGTAGGTAAATTTTACCAAAAACCACTTTGTCCCTGGCGGAGTTAAGTGCCTTGTCAAAAGTTGTTCTCCTATGGTATTCCCGTTTGATTTATGACTTCGATATGTCAATTTTACGTCAGTCAGTATGATTTATATGGTCATTTGCACAACCTTACGTGTCGTATCGAAATTCACGCATTTGATTTTACATTTAGCTGACATCGTAAACGGGTAAATACTCATGTTTCAAGAGAGATTAGTAAAAACATTATCTACACGAATTTCAATTACACCGAACTACGATGGGTCTGCGAAACGTGACTGAAAAATACATATACAAACATTTGTACACAATCAGTGAATAACAAAAATGTAAATAGGGGTGGCAAAGCGACCGACAGCCGTGCATTGGATGTATCGCGTGCTGGCGTGATTGATTGTTCTACAAAACAATAATAAAAACGTCCATTCAGGGAAATCCGAGTACCTCATGTGGAGTGCGTTAAATAAATATGATTGTGAAGCTAAACAGTATTTTCCATTAGTGTCATAAAAAGGTAACGTTTCGAAATAACCGCGAGGCCGGAGCCATATCCACGTGTGATAATGCGCAGTAACATTTTATAAGGGATCTAAATGTGAGCAGATGGCACAATGCGAATCGCTGGTAGTACTTCCCGGCACGGCCGCAATCTGCCATTACATTTTATGCAAACACTGTCGGAATGATTTCGGTTGTACAATTTCCAAAATAGAATACCAACAACTTTTACAATACAACCGTTTGTTATGCGTAGGTGCTTTAAATGCCAACATTATTGTGACTTTTAATTCCCTCATAAAAAAAGCTTCGTTAGCAAAAATGGATGCATGCAGTTATTGCGGAACTTCCCGTCAGACACAACTTTGTAACATTTCGTTACTATTGTAGGTCTTAGAGTGGAGTTAATTAGGTGGTTAATATGAGAGCCAATGATCACAGCGCACGTTTTTACGTAAATTATACTTCTAAATTCTCCTTCATAGTCCCCTCATTTAAATGTCTACCCTCCATTTACATTTTGCTCAGTATTACTTTCTATTGATTTCATCTTCAAAACCACTGATTTATAGATTTTATTGGTACGGGATAAAAGACTTTTAAAAGCTTTTTTTCCCCAGATGACTTTTACCCGACCGCGACGGGCGGTGTAGTAAAGAAAGGATGATGTTTTTACCTTATGATTTCCCGAGAATAATGAGCAATACTTACTGATTTTCCCGTAATTCGCAGGAAGTGGCCAAGGGTTTCCATCTGACAGTTGGCCTTGGCGGTCACAACTTTCCCCGTGACTGGTCATTTTAGCGGAACTGTTTAATATTAATAGGTGATTACAGCGCTGAAAATATTTCCTTTCACACATTTTTCATATTGGACACTTTAAATTACGTTGTACTGAGTTCAAAATGATCAAAACCATTTAACATTTTATAATTAATTTTGTGTACCCGTTCCGTTGAAGTAAAAGCAAAAGAATATTTTCTTTTCCAGTTAAAAAGTATGAAATCTAGTTCAAAGCCTTTGTTTGTTTTTATTGGCATAGTAGCCATAACGTCACAGTTTATTAAGGACGTTATAGTTTATGAGTGTGCGGTGGTAACAGGCAAACGGAATAAGGATGTTTACGAGCAGTCATGTGGTTCAAATTGAGTCTTGCCACAATTGATTGTTTTTCCCGAAGATTTTCCTTCCTTAATGTTTATGTTGCAAGCAATGTTAGAAGGGATAATTCGAACGAGGTCACCTAGCCGTTCGGTCTTCGTTAAACATTCATGGTGTGTTAACAAATCATCTTGTCTGCCACCACGCAACAAGATTTACTCATCAATATTTGATTAATTGAACTTTATGGATGTTATACGTAACCTTTTTGTAAAAAATTCATGCGTGGTAAGGCAACAGTTTACTAAGTAAGACAGCGATCAAAAACTGTCGACATTTACCTACTCTCATAAAATATCCTCCACGCGGGCGTGGTGATAGATAAATATAGGTGGTGTTGGCAAACCCAAAATAAATCTTGTTGACAGGCCTGTTGGTCTAGTGGTTAGTGGACCCTGACTGCTATGCCGGAGGTCGTGGGTTCGATTCCCACTCACGACAAATGTTTGTGTGATTAGCACGATCATTTATTTTGTGTCTGGGTGTAATTTATCTATAACTAGCTGTGCCCGCGACTTCGTTCGCGTAGATGTCGGAACTTAACAAAGTATTTTTTTTTATTGACAAAGTTTCATACAAACTTTCATCCCCTATTTTATCCCCTTGGGAGTAGAATTGATCAATACGTCATAACATCTACCAGCTTGCCAAATTTCAGCCCGATCCGTCCAGTGGTTTGGGCTGTGCGTTGATAGATCACTATGTCAGTCAGTCACCTTTGAGTTATATATTTAGATATTTATGTATTTAGAAATATATAAGTATGTTTATCAGTTGTGTAGTACCCATAACACAAGCTCTGCTTAGCTTGGGACTAGATGGCGTTGTGTGATAGTTGTGGAATATTATTATCTTGCTGTTAGGGTAACATCTCATTTCGGTGTGTGAACTATTTAAACATAATCCGGATAAACACTGAAAATTAAAAGAAAAACCCTGCAACACAATCAAATTAGTATTTGAGTTCAGTGCTGATGCGCCAACCAAACAATATATTTTATGAACTACCTACGTTATTTCTTCTTATAAATATCCATATCTTTCCATGAATACTAATGAAAATTATTAAGGCTCCAAGCTCTACCGTTCATAAATAATATTGTAATTTTCAAAGGGGGACATTTACTGCTATTTAGATTCTTTGAACCGGCTTCCTAGTTAATGCAGAAGAAATGCAAAAGATTTACTTATTTAGGTTACATGACGTCCGGTATAAATTTTACCTTCAACAAACATAATTATTTTGCAATAATGGGTCTTTTTAATTATATTTATGTAAAGTAAAATCTGAAAGCGACTGGTGACAAATGCCTGAATCGTTTCATTATAACAAAAAAGAAATAATTTCTCGAACTGTACATTTTCAGTTTAATTTTCCGATATGTATCGCGTCATGTTCGGTGTACGTACGTAAGGCTAGGGGTACGCCTGACGTTCTCCTAGCACAAGGGTAATCGAATGTCATACGCGGTCGCTACCCGACAGAACTATTCACGAGCTGCCAGCTGGCGCACTCCACGCCCTGATTTATGTCCCTTTTGCTGTCCAACTTTCTGCACCTTGTTCGTGCAACATTTGTACATGACGTCTTAAATATATAGACCAACGGAAGGAGAAACTCTGGCAGCAGCCAATGGTACTCACTCACATACATGTGTGTTTAAGCATCATTAACTTTATCGTGTTATTGCCTTCGCTTTTTTCTTATAAGAGTAAGATTTTCGAACTGTTTCAGACAGTAATGCAAATGATTCAATCACATCTCATCGCCGTACACTTGAAAACATTTTGAACTGAAGATTCCATTGTGACGCATGAAAACACATCTCTATGCCAACTTTTGTTTTCTTTATCTTATATCAACATGGAAATGGTAATGCAAACACTTGTTTCCCATAACACCTCCCATTTTCACACGTTTATTATTTTAAACAAAATCTCATTACAGTTGTCATTCAACATGTCACACGGACGAACTAATTATGTCAATGTGACATTCGGGAATAAGTTACAGACGGGTTGCTACACCGAGTCAGGCCAGGAGCGCTCATAAACTCATTAAAAGTTGCCTCCATATACTAAAACGACTGACCTTATCCATACAGACGGCAGTTTTAATCGAGACCGCTTTACGAACCATTAAATTCCACGGACGGTTATTGTCGAGCTGGGATCGTTAAATGAAATTCTAGACACAGTAGCCGCTGCCCTCCACCATAATAACATGCGGATTTGCAAATTTAACCCATTAATAACGAATTTATTCGTCGTCAATATCACAGATGAAGCTACTAATAAAATAATTTGCTTTACCGTTTGTGTTGCGTGAATAATTAACCCATTGTTTCATGTTTCTGTGAAAAATAAATTTACATTTCTTTATTTTTTTCTTCTTAAGACTGATTATATTCCAAGTTCCCAAAATGAAAAAATAAATGTACAATTTGCAAGGAGGAACCAACGAATAACAAAGTAACATTCTGCGACGTATACTTTCCTAAAGAAAGTATCGCGATCAAGACCGTATTGAGGCAAGATGGAAGGAATTGAATGTCGATCCACTTATACTGAAGATTTGTTCCATAACTGAAAGAAAGCGACACCCCTTTTCGCACAAGAAGCGAACGTAAAAGATTGCTGAAAAGTAAGTACGCTTATTCTTGACGCAAATTTATTGGTTCAAAGGTGCGCCGTCGACTAAATGGTACTGTATAAACTCATCACCTCTTCAGGACCGCCTCTTCCATGTAGAGGGATTTCGCTCGTTCATTCACCTTAAATCGACGTCATTCTGAGAGGCAAAATAGAGCACTTCTGAAAAAGAGTTTCCGATAAAAAGGGGCCCATCAAATTTTTTCAATATCCATTTACGAAGGAATAAGAAAGGATTATGCGCAAACCAAAACCCTTTAATCCGTGATATGGGTTATTGAAACATTGCGCAAAGTGAGGACGAATTATATTGGCTTGTTCGCATATACGTAATCGTCCTAATCTTCGGCCCGTGCGAGTAATTGGTGGAACCTTCAAAAGTTATTTCTATTAGAAGCCTTGGCAGCCATGCGGTGTCATTTTCTATGCAATTGAAATTTATTTTCTCACATCTGTTACCGACTTTTTAACTCGCCACTTTCCACTGCTCTTTCACATCGAATTGATGCTTGATAAAGTCGAATCAGTTCTGGATTTTCGTTACCTTAAATCTAAAATTTAGTTTAGGATCGTGCCCAGTAAAGCAAAATAAAACATGAATAGAACACTTAGTTTTCAGACAGGTCTTTGCTCCATAAATGTGCGTACAGACTATAATTATAACATATTGTGGATAGCACTGAAGAACGACAATTGTTATTTACCATTGTTACACTAATGTGTACCGTTTTGTTTTATGTTGCAATGTTATATAACAATTTATATAGTATAATATGTGTAGTAGTATAATATACATGGTGTGGACGTGTTATATAACAATGTTATATAACATTGTTACATGGTCTGTACGCACCTTAACATGTCAGATAAATGTGAGCTTACCAACATTTTATTGTTTTGACCATTTTTAATTGGTTTTGCTTTTAATTTAGAATTTTTATGTAATCTTTTGAATCTATTTAAATACAAATGAATATTTATGACAAAACCCACGTTAAATAACAGTTATAGAGCAAAACGTAACTCATTAGTGTCCCCGTATTCATCTGTATATTTTTTGTGAACACATCTCTCTAAAATAAGTTCGTATCTCACTTATTTGATTACATGATTAACTGAACGGAAACATGAAAACGTTTAGGTATATAAGGATGACTTATTTATGTAATTTCAGTATTGAGTGTTCACAAAAGAAAATTAGAATGCTGATACAAAAAGTAAAGAATAATTTTACTTAGGAACGCTGCCCCAGAGCGTAGTTTTCATTTGTTTCACAAAAGCGGTTAATGTAAACGGTTGCTCTTTAACATTTAGCTCGATTACATCTAGCGACTCATCGTGGCCCGTGTTTTGTTTTGCGAAATTATAAAAAGCAAGGCTATTTCTTTCGACGCGAGCTAACAACTATTGTTCCTGTGTATTTTTTCATGAAATAATTGTATTTTTTCTGCTGATAAGCTTACAAAAACTTAAAAGTGCATTCTTTTTCTCTTTCTTAATGTCTGTTTTATCAGAGCATTGGTGTTTTTCATCGCATTATGTTTCAGTTATGACAATAGTTCTGCCAACGCATTACTCTAATATTTAAACACTCAAATACATTTTTGGCCATGCAATAATGGATTTTTATGAATCTTCCAGACGCCCTCTGATTGCTATGAGTTGACTAACCCAAGAAAGAGAGTAAACAAGTATAATAAATACATATCATGCTTCTCTTTGATGCCAAGTTTCTCAGAGTAGCGAATGTCGTAAGTTGTTCACGAAAGCCAATAACGTAGAGACCGTTGAACATTAAAAAAGTGTATGTAGAAGTAAAGGCTGCAAAGATGTATGAGCACCTCCAAGCAGGTCTACTTGCGATGAATAATAAGCTATTCACAGTTCCCGTGTTTCGCTTTGCCTGTTCAATATTCCTTATGTAAATTGAAAATACAGCATTCACTTCATTGTATTATTTGATTAACATTGACATTTTATTAGTTATAGTAGCTATATTTCTATATACGAAAATTACATGTTTTAAGTCTCCATCACAGATAATACCTATAATACTATTGTAGTCTCCTCCGAATAGTAGCCGGAATTGCATGGCAATGTCGTTAGAATTTTGACTACGCATTAGATAGGTAAATATAGCAGAAAATCAACCTGAGCACGACATCATTACCAAGTCAAAACAGAGAGTACATTGAAGTGTAAATAAATATAAAATTCGACTTCTGAATAAGTCGACAAATTATGCAAATGATCATGCGTAAAACACGGATCAATCTAATTTACTGTCAAAGGGCACGGTTAGAAAAGAAAGGGAGAAATCAAATTGTTTTCACGAGGATATCAAATCGTCGATGTTTAAGGAAGAATTTAGGTCACGTCTCATGGATTACGGCTTATTTCCTTCCTCTCTTTTTCTTCGTTTGACGCTAATCCCAGCGGCTTCGCAGAGATTCCACCGCCCGGCCGTCGTGTTTTAGCTTTCCCCTCCTTTACACTCTACATCAATTTCAGGGTCAAAGTATTTACGAATAAATTATGGGATTTATATTAATTCTTATCACGCTCAAAAATAAAATACATACTAGCTGTAACAAATACTTAAGTCTGAAGGGCCTCTACTCGAGTAAAACGAAACCAAATTACACTATCAAAATATGAGTACGTAAGTATCATTGTCAGGGATCATTATTATGTATACGAGTAATATAATAAGGTGCTCGATTCACTTCACGGTCTTAAGTAACGAAATCAGAGGTGGCACTCGATTTCGTTCCATAACTCGGGCAATATAATTACAGTTTAGTCTTTCATCGTATTACCTTTAATATAATCCTATAATACTAATGTAAGTGAGCGCCACTTCTCATCCTAATAACATCTCGAAGGAATCACCTCGACCCACGCGGAAAATCTGATTATTCAGTGAGTGACGGCGCGCCACCGACCGAATATTAATCGTGCTCTTCCACTTATACTAATCATTGTAACTATCAGGGTTACAGAATCAACTGGGAATCATTCCATTCGCTCCATTGTACATTCTACCGAGTAGCACTAACGACCAAAGAAAATATTATTTGGTAGGTAGGTACGGTCTTGTGCCCAAACTTCTTTTCGACGTGCTCAACATTTTAATGAAAAAACCCTTAGGTATAAAAGTCAAAGCCATTTTATTGGACTTCACGCGTATCAACACAAAAGAAACTGGACATTGGGAAAAGTGAGCGGTCTGGAATGTCTCCTATAAAATGTAAGAAGGATTTGAAATCCACACTCTCTTTTTGGCCGTCAGTAACGATGAAAGCGAGGATAAAAGTTTCACAGCAAACCTAAATGAATTAAATTTATTCCATTAGTAAAGCGTGTAACTATTAAGCTGTTAATCCGTTTAGTAATTTGGCAGTAGTAATCCGTAATATTGCCAGTTTATGTAGATACAACCAATTATCGCCAGTTATATTTTAGTGCTAAAATGCGGCCACGCACATGCAGCCACAACATTCCCAAACTACCAAAATGCAATTTAAACTCAGTATAGCCACTGTTCCTGCGCTGTTATGTGACAAGTTAAAGCATTATGCAAATTTTGGTTAAATCTGGGTTACAAATGTACATATTACCCAGGAGCAATTACAAAATGCATTTCTTTAATTGTGTATTCTGTCCATTTTGCAACCACAATGAAATGATACTTAAACGTCCGAAACGGAACGGAAATTTTGTTTCTGAGATGTATAAAATGTATTTGAAGATAATATATAGAATCAAGATTTATATAAACACACTGTGAAAGCTCAGACATCAGGATGGAGTCAACAACCGCAATTATAAAATAACTACAACATAATATTATAAAAAGCGGATAACTGGATAAAGTGTGCGTGAGAACAATGCAATATTATTCTTAGACCCAGACATAAACCAACGTTTACTTAATACAGTTTCTATAATTTAACTGTACCTATCTTAATATATATACCCAACTAGCAAAGAGATCCTATGAGCAATTACTCTTACGACTATAGATCGAAAGACAGCCGTATGAAAGATTCCATAATTCAAAAAGCCGTTTAAAAGCAGCTCTCTCGACTTTTTAGCCTTCAGCGCTTTTTAGCTCTATGAGCAACAAACCATAAGTCCTATGAAAGCTCTTTGAAAGCAACTGAATCGCTAATTTGTCGTAAGAGTAGCTTTCAGGATGCTATCTTTCGACATGTTTTTCTTACAGCATATCTATCGAGAAAACGCTGTTCATTCGACCAAATAGCACCTCAGTTACTATACCGACACTTAATGTCCCAAGATAGCTTCTCACTCGGCTTTCATGCCGCTAAATTTTTGAAGTTGAGAAAACGCTTTCAAATTATCAATTCAGCGCCAAAAGGTGCTCAAAACATAATTTGAAAGCTTTCTTACAACATATACGCCATTTTGTTACGACATCTGTACGCTTACCGTACTGCGTTGAGTAAATTAAATATGGATTACAAACAGTGGAAAAAAATTAAAAGAAGCGGAGGGTTCCGGTGAAAAGTGAACAAGTTTTATAGAAGATTAAAAGAATCAACATCTGCATTGCCCGCATCCACAGAAGAGAAATTAAATATAAGTGCGGGTTCTGTAGATAATTTGTTTGAAATTTGCAAACCATCAACTAGTTCCACTTTTGAAAATATCGCCGCTGATCAAGACTGTAATTCCAATAGCAGTCAGTCATATTATAATATAAATCACGAAAATATTTTGTTTATATCTAATTTTCTTTCAAATTCCTCTTAGATATTATGGATTTAACTTTTTACGCTAAGGAACCCCAAACTAACTGCAATGGCGGTCCTAGAAGTCGAAAGATGGAATCCGCATTTCTATCTCTCAGCTAAAAAGCCGAGTGAACGCTTTTTGATGATAAGTGAATTGCTAATAATGGCGAATTGGATAAATTATTAAATTAATATTATTTTTAATTCATAATTTACTAAGAATTGTTACGGCCCATGAAAATATTAACTAAAATGTAAGGAATATAGACGAAAAATTTTACCCCGCACATGAAAGTAACACCTTTGAGCTAACTTTAGGTCACGAATTTTAAGACTAAATTGTATGGCACAAATAATAATGAAAAATATAATAATTACATTGAATTATAAATTTTCTTTTCACAAACACCCATGCACAGATCGAGAGTCGATCGAGATGTCGTAAGAATGCCAGTTGGATGCATTCACTCGATGAAAGAGTCGAAAGATTGCAACCGCACTGCTATCTTACGATAAATTTGTCGAATGAAAGCGCTTCTTCCGATTAATATGATACTAAATAGCTTTCGAGTTGCGATTTTTTCTACATTCTTTCGACAATTTGGCTATTCAAAGATGATCTTACGATGTTCACAGCACTAAATAGCTGAGAGAAGTGCGCCCAAATCGCGTCGAGAGAACGTGGTCGGATCCATCTCTCGACTTTTTCTCTCGATCAATAGCCGAATGAGAAACGTGCTGCTGGCATTCTTACGACATCTTTTGCTAGTTGGGTAAATCTCGTGTCACAATGTTTGTCCTCAATGGACTCCTAAACCACTTAACCGATTATTATAAAATTCGCACACCATGTGCAGTTCGATCCAACTTGAGAGATAGGATAGTTTAATATTATAAAGATTGCACCCGTGCGGAGCCGGGGCGGGTCGCTAGTTTCTTATAAAAACCTAAGCTTCTTTCTTATTTTCTAGAGTAAAATGTTGTTACAATTAAATACTACATTTAATTTAAAGAACTCAGTTCTTTGCCGTTTTCTATTTAATTACCAAATAAATTAGCTTTTAAAAGGTACTTAATTTGTTTTTAAACTAAGTTTGCTAAGGGTACCTAATCAAACTCTTAAAAGTGTGTAATTATTATAGTAATATCAGTTTTCATTTTTTTTTTGTCTGAATCAGTACTCCGACGAGAGCAGTGGTGGCCCAGTGGTATCGGTCCCGACTTACGAATTGTAGGTCGTGGGTTCGAATCCCGCCAGACGTATTACTTTGTGTAATTTATTTCATCACCACTGCTCTCAATACGGTGAAGGAAAACATCGTGAGGAAACCGGCATGTTCTAGAACCAAAAATTTGAAGACATGTGACATCTACCAACCCGCACTGGGCCCGCGTGGTGGATTATGGCCCACTCCCTCTCGCAAAGAGGAGGCCTGTGTCCCAGCAGTGGGAACGTTATAGGCTGATGATGATGACTCCGATGAGGGCAATTCTTCTATTCCAATTTATTACATAATATATAAGTCACTGTATATAAATTGATTTGGCTTGAAAAATGTAAATAATATTTTAAGTTAAAAATAGTATTAGGAAACAGTACCTACATGACATTTAGACCCTTTTTAGTAGAAAGGTTCAACACAAGAAAGGTACATAACGTCAGACAATATCTTATTTTTTAAACCAAACATTACGCTCGAGTTTGCCTTAGTTTTTGTATAAATCATATTTATTTGAAGCTAAATCTTGTGAACTAATAAATAAGAAGAGCTTATAAAACTTAGATCGTCTTTCTCAAAAGCTATTCACGTTTATTTATGACCATAAAAAAAATATTAATCAAATTCAACAGTTTGCATGCAACACTTTAACTTATAAAGTGCTTTTATCATTTCATAAAAGAATGAGTAAAATAACAAATGTTATTAATATTTTTTTTCTGTTGGTACAGTCAACCGCACTTCACTCTTCCTTACACTAACAGCTCCTTCATGTCGTAGCATGTCGTTTTATTTACAATCCTATTTAAATTTCTACATAATACATTATTTCAGACTTTATTTTTATCCAAAACGATTGACTCTTGCTGGAATACCAGTGACTCACTGATGTTCCATTCCAGCCACTTAGCCTATTGCTCAACTCTAATAAAAAGACTCAATTATCTTAGCAACAGAATCTAGACTCAATTTTCTTAGCAATAGAATCCAAACTCCCACGATGCTGATTTTTAGCGGCAAGTGGTGAATTATTTGTGAATAAAACCAAAAATATTGGCGTTAATTTTTATTGAACTGTTAATTGTCGTCGCGGGACTTGTCTCATTACCGTGACCCCGGAACATAAAGGGCTATTGAAGGACACTGTGGATTTTAGTCAGTAGAAGTCTGACAGTTTCTCCCGCCCTGATTCTCATTTGATTGAACTTTTTTTTGATTGAAATTCTCATTTGATTGAACTTTGATTGAACTCATTTGATGATTTTACCACGCTAAAAAAAAAAGCGGCTTAGCCCGCTAGAATTAGAAAATTATACCACGAAACATAAAATTGGGATAAAAACTATCCCAGGTTATAAACAATCTGAGTACCTTTCATCAAAATCTTTTCAGTAGTTTCTGCGTGAAAGAGTAACAAACGTCTAAACATTCAAACCAACTTTCACGTTTATAATACTAGCTGTTGCCAGTAACTTCGCCCGCTAAAACTCGAAAATTATCCCACGGGCGCATAAAATCGGGATAAATATTAGTAGGATAGGATTTGTAGGATAGTGGGACAGGATAGTAGGATAATTTCGGTATGAGTATTATTTGTAATGGGCTTGCTCTTGGCCTCAATATAGTGCGAGGAAATAAATTATTCGAAGATTATGAATCTTCTAATAAGGTAAGCGGCTAAGAATTCAATTTGGTGGGCGTTTAAATACGGTTGTCATTACTCTGTCTGTCTGGAGTCTGTTTGAGTTGAGCAATGAATTCAAGTCATTTCCTAGAATACCAGAGTTACAGGTACTTTTTTAATTCAAAATAATTATGTACTCTTGAAACAGTTTTGCTGAAAATCACATTTTATTTAGTCAAGTGTTATGAACTTCGTTATCACAATTTTTTTGCAAAAAAAAATGATTTACAAATTCTTTTCTCTATTATTTATGATGTGTTTCAGTAAATTGCATTTTTTCGGCACAATGAAAAACTTGAGCGAGCAATTATATTCGTGACAAGTGATGTCGAGTAACGAACGAAGCGTACTTTAAACATGCCAAAAGAAAAGGGATGAAGTACATCCATTGTAATACAACGTATCACGAACTCCGGCGTCTCCTAAGCGATTTTTCATGAGGTATGCCACGTTAATGTGTACAAACGCCCCGGCTCGGCATACTTTGCTTCTTTGCAGGAAATAAATTACCTATGCTTAGAGCGCTACCTCCTGGATGGCTTTGCTACACGAATTTCGCAAACAGATAAGCTACCCCGTTATTTTAGTAGTTTAAACAAGCTGAATAAGTGTTGACAAGTAAGACCTGTGATAACGGTAAGTCAGTAAGGAGATTTTGTTTTCCTCTTTGTTTTATTTTTGCGTTGTAAAGATAAACACATCTGAAAAGCGCACGTCTGAACTATTCTCGGTTATCTGAACCGATGTTTATTCAGCTATCAGTTGAGATAGATTGACTGGATGAATAGTTTTTCCCCTAAACCAGGATTGCGTACTCGGTGTTTGGAAAGTCCCGCGTTTTCCGGCGGTTAGTCATAAAACGTAAACATCAACATTTGGAGCCACAACTATTTCAACTTTAGCTTTACGTTGCTCAGCTCTATTAAACAGGCGTCTGTTCACCTTTTTTGAAATAGCAAAATGCTTTTGTCTGTTTAGGTAGAATTTTTGTTTAGCAAGTCTCGGATTATAGACCAAGATATAAAAAAGATAGATAGATAAAATAAGCTAACAAGGCTTGATTTATAGACATACAATCACCTTACAGTGAACAGTTTGTGATACATAAAACCCGTAAAGTACAAAAAATTGCCATTTAGAAACTCGTCACACCGTAAAAAATCTTCGTAAAATCTCTCTGCTGGTAGTAAAAGTACAAATTCAGTTATCCATTCTGCCATCCAGAATTAAAATTCCTAATAGAATATAAAATTTTCTTGAACACGATAAAAGAAGCGAGAACACTTTGTTAGCAAAATGTAAATAACCGATACACTCTGTCGGGGTTATCGGAAATTTTACGCAAAGAATTCTGATAAGCTGCAGGAATATTCAAAATGAAATAACTTAAATCCCCGAGAACTGACCAGCAATTTGCTTTGAAATAAGGAAAGAAAACGAGCGAATCATTTGTAACATGACATTTCACCTTCGTAATTAATATCTTTGAAACAATAGCCCTCAAAGCTTAGCAGACAAATTGCTAAGCTTTGATGACCCATCCAAAGATAGACCAAGACAAGCGTTACACGCGGGCAACCGATGGATGCAAGTGGCGAATTGTCGTTCGGCGTGGCGGTCTAAGGGGGAGGCCTATGTTCAGCAGTGGACGTCTTCCGGATGATGATGATGATGATGAAGCGTTACTTTACCTTTCTCACCCACCCAAAGATAAACCTCGGGAAGAGTTGGTGCCATCTGACGGCTCACCCTACCTCCGCACGCGCTATTTGATTTGCCTAATCCGGTTACATTTAGGAAATGACTCCTACAGAGCAATAGGAAAGATGTTTCACAATAATAAGTTAAACACTGACTTAAGGCGAGCTATTTCATCAGTAGTAAACTATTTGTAAAATCCTATTCATTTTTCAACAATTTGTTCCAAAAAACATAACAATCCCTTTTTTGGGCAGTCTTGTAATAGAGCGGGAGCCCGTAACAGATGTCCGTGACCAATTTCCTCTCAAGCGATAATTAGCAGACTACATGAGGGAGTCGTATCATGAACATTCGTGGAAGTCAGCTGCGATTCCGTTGGTGGGATAAGCAGCAATCGCCGTTCAAACACGTAGAAAAAAAATTTTTTTTTAGTCATTTCCTCTCAATTGAAACCTGGTTTATATTGAAGATTACCTTGTATCACGAAGAATAAAACCAATCAGCCGACGGTACCATGGTGGAATACACGTCAGCTGGTCACTCGAACATGTAATTTTTTATTTTATTTTCAGTGATTTCCTCTCAACCCAAATTTTGCCTGATGAAAGTTTACATGAAGATATGGCTAAAAACAGACGTCAGCTGGCTGTATCTCGGTGGAAAGGTCCTCAGCTGATACTTTGAAAATTATTGTACAAGCAGGACTAAGGGCTAGTACAGACTTGCGGAAACCGCGCGTTCATGAATCGCGCGGTTCGAAACCGCAAAATTGTTATGCAATCAGACTCCGGCGGTTATATGTGATTATCGTACAGGGATAACGTCCGTTTGAAAAAGGAGGTCAGTGAAAAATCGATTTACTGTGGTTTTTGCTCCTTAAAAAAACGATAAGAAAAATGCGGTATGCAATGCAAATGGGTGCATCCAATATTAAGTAACCAACCAAGTTTCCAACGTATTTTCACAATTTCCAAATATCTCCACTAACTCTTGCCAAGCTTGGTTATGATAGTTTTATTTGAGTAATCCTCACACTGAATATCCCATATTGCATTTCTCTTCTCCACTTCATCAATAAACAGTTCAGTGTCGAAACGAACCGTGCCAAACTCACGAGCTGTGATGTGCTAACCGCGCGGTATCCGCCACGCAACTGAACACAAAGTAAAGACTCCATAGTAATAGAAACGCGCGAGAGCAGCGCGATTCTATTTTCTGGCGGTTGACTAACCGCGCGGTTATGTCTGAACGATTACTTAATAACTCTTACATATAAGACTCTCTCCTCTACTCCGCTTCTTTATACGCGCGCTTGTATCATCAATCCAAACGCAATAACAAATCAGAGTCTACGGCGCCGAAGAGGCGCGTTCCTGAAACGCGCGTCTTCTGCGCGTTTAGAATACGCCGTATGCGATGGGCCTAAGGTTCTCTGCCCATTCTTTGCACGAATATGCAAAACAATCATAATGAACTCTTGAAAAAACGTATAAATGGGTCTATTGATTTATTTTCTCAATTAGTGAAAAGTATAAGAAATAAAAAGCTTTTCTATAAAGAAAACCCCCAATCATTGCTCGATTCATTGTTTGATGTTATTGTCATTTACATTTTTCATTTACATTACATATAAAACAATTAAAAATACAAAATAAACATGTTGTTAAGAAACATATATCAATGGATATCTAGTTCGGACCTCAAAGATAGGAATTTCTTCATAATGCAAGCCGGATCGAGAAGCTCTTCACGTAATCTCCAAGCGAGAGCCTTGTCTCATCATTGAAGATCGTGCGGGAATCCTTCTGATTCTGTTGAACCGGTTAACGGACCTTCTTGATCAGGGTGTCAATTACTTATTCACTCCAGTAAGAACAGTTCCATAACTTGAACAAAATAACGAAATACAACAACAAAATCATTTAATATTGATTTGAAACCTTATGACAGCAGAAAGATTTGACAAGATTAGACATTAGGGATGACACAAGTTTTTTTTCCAAATAATATTTTTTATGGCTTCTTCTATGTGTCATTATGACAGACACTCGTTTCCCTTATGTCCGTTTTGATATTGCAAATAAATTACGTTTAGTTATTCAGATTTAATAAAATATTAGTTTCTACATATTTTATTTTACGATCTTTCCACCGAGATACAGCCAGCTGACGTTTGCTTTTATCCATATCTTCATGTAAACTTTCATCAGGTAAAATTTGAGTCGAGAGGAAATCACTGAAAATAATATAAAAAATTACATGTTCGAGTGACCAGCAGACGTGTATTCCACCATGTTACAGACAGCTGATTGGTTTTATTCTTCGTGATATAAGGTAATCTTCAATATAAACCAGGTTTCAGTTGAGAGGAAATGACAAAAAAATATTATTTTTTCTACGTGTTTGAACGGCTATTGCTGCTTATCCCACCAACGGAACAGCAGCTGACTTCCACAAATCTTTATGATCCGACTCCCTTATGTAGTCTACTAATTATGGCTTGAGAAGAAATCACTAACGATATTTTGGTCTGGCTTCCGGTCTATAAGAAATAATGTGATTTTGACAATAGTTAGTTTAACTTAGTTGATCAAACAACTGGCCCTTAAATCACTAATTCATATATCAATGTTTATGATATAATATTGTACATAGATGGGATTATCTCTCTATATCAGAGCTTATAGATACATACCTAATACTTAAAATACAAAACAAGCGGATAATCCGGGCTGTCTTGTGAATTTCTAAGTACTTTCCTGAAAACTTTCCTAAAGGTCAGACCAAGAACGTGTTATATCTTTCCAAATTGGCCCAGGTTGCTTCTTTGTTGGTGCTGGAATTTGATACCGGAGTTGTAACTCTTCGTCTTGAACATTTTGATACATAGTAGTGCTAACAGCATAGATTTCAATGGGTTGTAAGGAAGCCAGTCTATCGATCATTAATCATTTCCTTCGAGCATTTGCAATCGCTACGGTAATACCATTCGCTTCAGATTTTACACTAAACTTGTAACTTTGTGATTTTTTATGATACGGTTTTAAAATGTTGTACATAGATTCTTTACACAAAAATATTGGACACGTGTAGCGGGTTTCGCATAAAAAAAATTTTGTTGATGTAGACATTGCGTTTTTTGCTCAAACTTATTCGGACGTGGGTGATGTCTCAAAGTAACACTGTCCTTTTGTTGTGACTGCTCGAGGCCGACCCTCACGCTGTGTTTACAATAACAACCCTAATTGCCCAGTTACCAAATTAAGAACAGCTCGTGATATAAGCGGCAGTACAATTACAACATTATGACAATTAACGTTCTGGGCCATTGGATACCCTCCCTTACAAACTATTACGATGAATATATCATGAACTTCATAGTCAAGGAGCCGCAAGACAAAGGTGCCAGGTAGTTTCCCGGCTTTGTAAATGATTCACAGTTCACCATGGCTTTGTTTCATCAAACGTAAAACACAACGCGTAATTAAACTTAAGTTGGGAGAAATCAATAGTGTAAGTAACTACGTATAAATAGGTATAAAATTTTGTATATACGTCGCAGTCACGAGAGCCCTTGTTTAACACCTAAACACTTTTTTCCGCTTACTCACACAGTGAGTTGTAAGGTAAACGAGTATTTGTATACGACGCGACGCGAAGGCGAGTGAACCAGTCGATCGACATCCACTGACCGGGTCGCATTACCTAATACGTTACACACATTGCCAGCAAAATGAAGACCACGCCTGTATTATTCGTCGTTCTTTTATCGATCATTTGTGTCGTCCATTGTAAGGATCTGATTGTGGGCACCAGTTTCAACAACCGATTGATACATCAGCAGAAAGCGGAGTACAATGCCATCCCACTCAAGAAGCGAGTTAAAGAAGTGTTCTTTTCTGACCCGGGACAACAAATTATCAAGGTAAGCAATTTTGTGTTCTATTTAGTTTCATAATTATTAGAATTGTTTTAACACTTCGTAACTTCATCGCACCCCTTTCAGTAGGTGCCTATTTCATCTTAATTAATTTTGTTATAAAAGGTATAAAATATTTAATTATACTTTCAAATCTTGACTTCATAGACTTTTGTAGAAGTTCTTAATGATAACTGGCACTAAGTTTCATAGACAAGGTTTAAAGTTGATGTAATTGCGATAGCAGCACTTTGCAAGTAAACCTGTACTCATTCAACTGATTCTTGGAATCAGCGCTTGGCTCTGTTCTAGCCAAGTTACAGCGCGACTTGTTTATTAATATTTTCCTCTGCGTCAGTCGAGTCAACAAATTGTAAATTATAGCGCCGCGGTCTAGATCAAGTAAAAAGTTCTTGCTCTTCTCTATGTATCTATTTTGTTTGGGAAAGCGAAAGGTATTTAGATGCGACGACATCCCAAACACCAGGCAAGTGAGTCGTCAAGAATAACGATGTCAATAAGGATTTTGGCTTTCGTTTTATGTTAGCTATTAGGGTCACGGCAAGCACTTGGTTCCGCGTTGATAACAAACTTCATCTGTGTGCATGAATCACATGTTAAGACCAATTGGAACAGTTTAAATAATTAACATTTAATCAGAAATGTTACGCCTTTATGTACCTTTCGACGTGCAAGCTAGGTGAGACGGATTACTTCATTGTTTTAATTCCAGTTATAAGCAGTTCAAATCTGGAACAAACAATGCGTAATATTTTATACAACTTCGTGCATAACTCATGTAGCTTTCACGTTTAATACCATAGGCCTTGTACACAGCTAATTGTATGCAAACATTCCTCGCATTTTTGTGGAAATAGGTAGTAGGTAATGTCTGTCTGTACAGGAATGCGCGTTTAATTCCGGGCCGCAATGCAGGACAAAGCACTACCAATTTTGGTATCTACTCGTATAGTACCTTCGCGCACTATTTGTGGACCATTTTGCAATTTCCGACATTGTAAGAACGTCCTTGTAAGCGATGAGTCTATAAACTTTATAGGTTCTTGACGTTCTATTTAAAGTATGCTCAATTAGTTAAAAAACTGGATTTATTCCCGTTGAATCCCACTTTTGGATCCCATTTTTTGGTATTCCCGATGAATCCCATTTTTAATTCCCGTTGAATCCCACGTTATGACAACATGTGTACATATCAGAAGAAAAGTGTTACCTTTATTTAAGAGATTTATTCTCTGTTACTAATTTAAAATTTTACAAAAAAAAGTTCTAAAACAAAAGCAATTTTGTTGTTGAAAGTACTCGCATTCAGATTTTTTAAAGCATGTGGGATCCAACGGGAATAGTTTTTGGGATTCAATGGGAATAAAACGTTTTTCTTTTGTTATGGGATTCAACGGGAATTCATTTTAATTTTTGTGGGATTCAACGGGAAAAATATTCAAGTGGGATTCAAAAGTGGGATCCAACGGGAATAATTCTAGATTTATTCCCGTTGAATCCCACTTTTGGATCCCATTTTTTGGTATTCCCGATGAATCCCATTTTTAATTCCCGTTGAATCCCACGGAAAAATATTCAAGTGGGATTCAAAAGTGGGATCCAACGGGAATAATTCACTGTAGGTATGTTCAAGTATTATTTTTCATACCGCACCGTTCGTTATTATTTCTACATTGTATAATGGGTACTCGCCGTCCAATCATGCAGTTCGCCGGCGCATCTTCTTCCACGCGCGCCTCAAAGAGCTTTTAGCAATCTGACCTAGAGGGCCAAAGCTTGCCGGGATCCCGGGACTGTTTCATAAGGTAACCGAGACCCTGGTACGTATAAGGATCACCGTGGATTTTAGTTAGTACAAGTCCCGCCCTAGTACGTGATCGAATCCGAAATGAGGAGATCCGTAGACGAACTAAAGTCACCGATATAGCCCACCGGATTAGCAAGCTGAAGAGCAATGGGCAGGCCATATTGCTCGCAGAGCAGATGGCCGATGGGGTCGAAAAGTACTAGAGTGGAGACCACGGACTAGCAAGCGCAGCGTAGGACGTCCACCAGCAAGGTGGACAGGACGACCTTATAAAGGTCGCCGGAAGACGCTGGATGCAGGTCGCTTCCAACCGGTATAAGTGGAAATCAAAAGGGGAGGCCTATGTTCAGCAGTGGACGTCCTACGGCTGAGATGATGATGATGATGAAGTCCCGCCCTAGGTGGGAGGACTCATTTGATGATTTAACCACGACAAAAAAAAGCTCAAACCTTCTTAGGTACCTAACAAAATTAAACTGACTTTTACACCGTCTTTGAATGGCCCTAAACGTTACTTACGAGCAAGCGGGCACTATTGAATGTTTTGAAACCACACTCTTATCACATACTGTAAAGACTTTTGGGAAAAGGTTTCCTTTTATTGCGAAACTCTACGTAAAACGTAAACATGCATGGGTATGTACAATCGTTCTGATCTTATTCATTTAATTGATACTCAACCATAAAGGTTTTTTTACTGTTGTAACAAATAAAAACCTTTTTGCTGTGATTTTACGTTCAGCACTTACTTGTCTTCTTAATATATATAAATCTCGTGTCACAATGTTTGTCCTCAATGGACTCCTAAACCACTTAACCGATTATAATAAAATTCGCACACCATGTGCAGTTCGATCCAACTTGAGAGATAGGATAGTTTAAATCTCAAATTATAGTCGCAATTTTAATAATATTATAAAGATTGCACCCGTGCGGAGCCGAGGCGGGTCGCTAGTTGTCATATAAAGCTTTGTTAGGTCACCGTGAAAAAGGCAAATTGGCTTTTTTTTTTGTTAATGTTTTTGTCAGAAAGTTAACATTCTTTACTTTTTGTTAAAGCAAAATCATGATTCATTGGTAGTAGACGAATGATCAATCTGGAATAGCGATAAAACAGAAGGTTTTTGAATATTTAAAACGCAATAAGTGTGTACAACATTAATATATTATTGAGTTTTGATAAAGTTGTTTAACAAAACAGCTCACAGTAGGTTCGTTATTATCATTTGCACCATTATATTTCTGAAAATAGCAATGCGGTTTATATACTTTTTACTTATTCAAATCGAAACGTACAATGAACGACCAAATATAATATAATACACAAGCATCTTTTCAAGTCTTCACCTTTGTGTTTTAATAATAATGATAAGTATCTACAAAGGTCTTGACTAATTAACGGTCAGAAATACAAATTAATTATTGCTATTTTCCAACGTTATTTAAATTATTTTATTGGTTAGAATATCTTTATTTGAGTGAAATATGGTACATTGAGGTGTTAAATCTATAAAGTTCTACATATTCCGCTTACTACTATTCAGCATGCAAATTGTTTTAAAAAGCTAAGTTATAATACAATTACAAGAAATAAAAAAAACAATTAAAACCAAATCAGAATAAAATTAAAATCAAATCAAAATAAATTTAAATTATGATCCTGTATCGAACACCCTTCTGGAAAGGGGCATTAAAAATGGTTCAGCCAAACGCGCGATAATCGCGTAGAAACATACATTCGTCTTTGAATGTCTACAATCCAGGTAAGCAAAACATGATCCACGTCGGCAATGTCACGGTATTTCCATAAGTGTTATATACTGAAACTTTTTCAAGAATGTAACGAGCACTTTTCTTAAAACCGCATCAAAATCGGTTTAGCCAAACGCGAGATAATCGCGGAAAAATATGCATACATACAAACATACAGGTCGATCTGAGAACCTTCTTTTTTTTGCAGTCGTTTAAAAAGGGGAACGACTTTCGTTTTATCACATTTCTAAACGCCTTATTTCCAAAATTACCGACCAAAATAAAATGAGAATTTTTAGAAAACAAATTGAAAATAAAAATAGTTTAAATGAAAGTCTGCCCTGAAATAATAGCTGAAAAATATAAATAAAATTTGCGAGTCATCGGTACGAGTATGATAGAATAGCTCAGACTTTAGACATCCTCAACAAGGGAATTGATCGGATTCCCCCGGGCCCAGACAAACTGCGATGACTCATACTCGTAAAGTTGTTGAAGTTATTATAAAACAAGAATCGAAGTCGCCCACCTTGATATAATAATTAATATGTATGAGGCTGAACGTACTCATAGAAATATGTCAACAATACTCCTATGTAGGTGGTGTGATTTCATAAAACAATATTGTTGACTATTAATCGACAGGCCTGTTGGTCTAGTGGTTAGTTAACCTGACTGCTATGCCGGAGGTCATGGGTTCGATTCCCACCCAGGACAAATGTTTGTGTGATGAGCACGATCATTTGTTCTCTGCCTGGGTGTAATTTATCTATAATATGTATGATTTAGAAATATATGAGTATGTTTATCAGTTGTCTAATACCCATAACACAAGCTCTGCTTAGCTTGGGTCTAGATGGCGTTGTGTGATAGTTGTGGAATATTATTAGGTATTATTTTTATAAATCAGTGGCGTAGCTAGACCAGAAGGGCCCCGTATCAAAACTTGTTTGGGGCCCTTTCTTATCTAAGTTTTGAAGAATAAAGATATTCTGACTCGTGTAACTAATGCTATTACTGATGACATTTAGAGAATTTTGTAGGGAGCTAGAAAATTGTGAATGCTGATCGACTGATCGTACCCCATTTATGACAACTACAAATTCTAGCCTTTTTGGAAATTGAGCTATGTTAGGAGTTCGATAATTGGAGCTATACGGCCGCGATAACTTTTCATTTTAGAGCAACATTTTATGTTTTTATTCTTCGATCAATAAAAGTTTTTTTTATTCCAATCGTCGGGGGCCCTTCACATTTGGGGGCCCCGTATAATTGATACGGCTGATACGGCAGTAGCTACGTCTCTGCTATTAATGAAAGTGTTTTTCAAAACCGGTTCTAAAACTTTGTCATCATTGTGTTTACGTTCATGAGCTGTTGAGGCGACTACCTTTACTGAGACATATTTTCTTCTTTAGACATATTGATTGCGACAAACTGAAAAAACGGACTTATGGTTAAGATGGTAAAAGAAAAAAAACATGTAAAGAACTTTAAATATGTTTGATGTATCAGTACTAGTACTCGATAGTTCTACGAGTACCATAGATAAATTCCTCTTGGATTCTTCTCCAATCTATGCCACTCATAACAATGTGAGTGACAACAGCTCATGCAGACACAAAAGATAAACATCGACTCATCGCGATGCTAGACACGTTATATTATACAATCAATATAATAAAATAAGTAGGTACCTAGATGCCAGAAGATGCGTAATACCTCATGATTGCTACCATTATATGAATTGACTAGCTGTGCCCGCGACTTCGTTCGTGAGGATGTCGGAACTTAACAATGTATTTTTTTAACAAAGGAATTTGTCTTAAATAAAAGTAGCCTAAGTTACGCCTTATTACATCAGCTACCTGCCAATAGAAGTCTCGTGAAAATCGGCCCAGCCGTTTCAGAGATTAATTACAAACAGACAGACAGACAAAAATTGTAATAAAAAATATTTTTGTATAAATAAGTAATAATAATTATTTATATGTATGTATGTATAGATATAACTAGGAACTTATCTATAGAAACCTATATCTTCTCGCGAGCAAAATTATGGAATCACTCACCCCGTTTCCGCTCGACGTTGAGTAATTAATTACTAGTTACTGTTAAGAATAATAAAAATGGTACCATTTTAAAGGTTGAACTGGTAACTTTTCTTTTTCATATAAATCACGCCATTATTTAGGGAGCTATCTCGAATCAATTACTAGTGATTCTATACTTTTGCTCGCTTGTGTATTTTCCACTAGTAACTTCACTCACAAAAACCGTTTTCCGTAATTAAATCTCGGATTTGAACATTCATTTACTAGCACAAAACATCATTCGCAACTATTTGCACTGAAAAAGTTGAAAGCGCGCCAAATTAAAGTCGGCAACGAGTCGGAACTCCTTTTGGTATAATGTAGGTGTCCGTCTATTATATGGCGGCTAAACCACTACGTAGACAGCTTCGTGGGCAGACAACCTTTTAAAAAATAATAAATAAATAAATAAAGGAGTTTAAAATAACATACACATATTTTGAAACAACAATGAATTCTGACATTTCGAATATGTAATCTCACGCCTGTTTTAACAGTGTTAACGAATTTCGATTAAGGGTGCATATTCTGAAAGTTGGCAACGTCGCAAAAAGCTGTCAAATATTGACAAGTTTTAATTATTTTGGCAAATTTTCTGTATGAAAACAAGTAATATCGCTCTGTAGTGCACTAAAAAAATGATATAGGAATGCAATTAAAACACTGAATTTGATGTTGTAACCGTTTCAGGTGTATAAAAGGCATTTGGAAAGCTTCCAAATGCTTTTTTTACATCTAAAACTATGTATTCGGTGTTACGACATTAATTATTGCATTCCCTTATCAATGTTTTAGTGCACTACAGAGCCATATTTCTTATTTTCATACAGTAACAATGCTAAATTAATTAAAACTTGTTAATATTTGACAACCATTTGCGACGTTGCCAACTTTCGGAATATACGCTCTTAAGTGTCTTAATTAGTGCAAAAGTTATCACGTTTTTACCTTTAAAACGTCGAAATTGCTGGATCTTTTATTTACTTTCACCTGTCCCGTACGTTGTAATCTTGCAAGATATAAGTATTTGATCCACTTCCCGGTTTTCGATTGAGCTGAAATTTTGCACGTATATGTATATCGCGTGACAATGCAATATTATGACATGTAGCTGATCTGATGGAGCTAGAAGGTGGCTATAGGAATTCTGTAATGAAAAGCCGCAAACCCATCGAGTTAAGACTCGTTTAAGGGGATTGGTCAGTAAAAATACGGTTTTTATTTTTTACTTTTCTTCGTACATATCTGGACTACAGATCTTACAACTTGGAATATAGTTATTGACTATATGATCTAAATTCTCACAAAGTTGAAAACACGATTCAATGAAATTTTCTCGATACAAAAAAAATGCAAAGTTCGGTCTATGTTTTTTATTTTTTGGACTTTATGGAATAACTACTATGAGTTATTGAAAGGATGTTGTTTTAAATTGTAGAAAATACTAGTATCTACATTCTGTAAAGACATTTTTTCAATTAATAACAATTTTAATTCATAAAAAGACGTCAATATGTTTGGGCACATACGCCGTTTTATTCTGAGCACACATTCACTATCGTCCTCTCATCTTTTGCCTTTTAAAAGTAGTGTCATCACTTTCGTTCCTTGACGAATCAGTCAGCCAGCGTGGCTCTTACAGGCTAGACCTGTGACACTTTTTTTCAGATCGCGGCTGTCAGATTTTCGTAATAACAAAATTGGAAATGGATAAAAAGATCGAGAAAATGAAAACGAATGATACGTAGGCTTATAGATTATTCAAAACTATGTTTCGCTGTGTTCAATGGGACGTGATTAAACGGACATGACTGTAAATAAGTCACGTAAACTCTCTATTTTAAATAACACATTATTTTCATTAATAAATCAAGAATAAAATAAACCAAACTTACTGAAAATCATCGCAGGAAATTCCTGACGACCCCTACAGAGCAAACAAGGCAAATGTTAGAATACGTATGATTCTATACATTACGAATTGTTCCTATCAATATAATCAATTTACTCACAGTGATATTACATCAATGCTATCGTGATATCGTACTATTGTTGTCGGATGGTTCCTCTGTGTCCATCCTCCTCCCATGTAATCTTTATGCATCTAAATACCATTTCACATGAACTAATGATAAATGCACTGATTTGCAGTCAACAATTTGAGACAATATGTTACTGAAAAAAGTCGGTTAACAACTTCTAATCGTATCAAACTGCGATATAGGATAAGAAGCACTTCACTTTTATTATTATTTATTTAGTTTCGTCACAGATTTATAACAATTTCGAAGAAACAGGATTAAAGTAAATTAAATGAAAACTGCTGTTGTCATTTTGAATACTTCAAAATTACTTGTCAACAACAAATAAGGCATAGCACCCACCACCCTGTTAAATATCGCCTCTATTATAATGATGCGACTACGATGAACAAATCCGTATATTTACACCAAATTATAGCTTTCTAGTACTGGGCGTCTCTGAGCTAAGCTGCGGACAGACGGACGGACGGACGGACGGACATGGCGAAACTATAAGGGTTCCTTGTTGACTACGGAACCCTAAAAATCAGTGGTCATTGATGTCTCACCGCGTGTTCGGTACAAGTTGCTTCTCGCTCTATTTATTTCTTTGGAGTCAAAAAAGATCAGTACTGGGCTCATGCTTTTGGAGTCGATAGATAATTGTCTCTAAGGGTTTCATTTATCAGAAAAGTGAAAATATTACAACCTTGTCCCAAAAAAAAAATACTGTGGATAAGATATTATAGAATGAAGATTATTTTAATTATAAAGAGGTTACTGACAATTGTTGTACTGTACCTGTATCTCATAATTATGAGTAAAAAACCACTGAATCCACGCCGCGGCTCGACTAATGTCCATTTTACGCGGCGCTAGTGTCTGTCATTACATCAAAATTCATCAAAAATTAGTACCAACACCAGGTGGTGGAGGACAGGGTGTCAAGCACCCTTAGCTTTCCACTCTCATAATAAAGATATAAAGATATCACGCAACCAGTTTGTGAACGGACGTTAATAAAAGGAGCGCGTGTTTGGGGCTTTTTCTAGCGTGGTAAAATAATCAAATGAGTCCTCCTACCCAGGGTAGGGCGGGAGGGACTGTCAGACTCGTAATACTTACTAAAATCTACGATGTCGTTCAAAAGCCCTTTACGTTCTGGGGTCACGGTATTCTAAAGAATACTAAAAACAACACAACTCACATGTCTTTGCCCGTGCGCGCGTGTGTTTGGGGCTTAATAGATATTTGGGTATTGTCACTTTCTCAAGGTATGCCAATTTTATTAATTTTCTACCAAATAGTAGTTTTTTTCGTTATCTCGGGACGTCAAAATCTGTGTCAAAGTGTTATAAAATAAATTTAAGACTGTGAATGATAAAAATATTTACAATATATTTATCCACATCAATAAGTACCTATTTCTATCATTTTGTTTTAGTAAATGTTTCGATATCCTTATATTAAAATATTTCTATTATAGTAATACATGTATTTTGCGTAAAGGGAACACTTTATGAAATGTCGAAGTTGACGAAATGAAATACATAAAACTTTGGATTGCGTTAATTTCGCGATACTGGCGCCTGCTGGTGGCGGTGCGTGGCAACTTTTCCGACTCATCAAACGACGCTTTCGCTGTGCCACACGGCCTTAATTCGTCTTGACGAGTAGTTTGTCTATCGTAAGCATTTTTTTAAAAAACAAAAGCTTGTTTTAAAAAAAAAACTTAGTTTTTTATATGACTGACTAGTTCCGTATAAGGATTATTGGCCATCAGATAATCGCCTCTGGTAACATCACAGGCCTCTGACATTTTTTTTACGTGGTAAAATCATCAAATGAGTCCTCCCTCCCAGGGCAGGGCGGGAGGGACTGTCAGACTCGTACTGACTAAAATCTACGGTGTCCTTCAATAGCCTTTTATGTTCCGGGGTCACGGTAATGAGAAAGCCGCTGGGAAAAGCTAGTTTATTCATATAAGTTCAGTATTTCCCATAATGTATTCCGTCACCGATGTCTATGACATCCAAGATAAACTTAGAAAGAATGAATATAAAAATAAATGAATTGAAAAAGACACATTTTTACTTGCCTGGGTTTGAACTTGAAACCTGCATGAGAAGTTAGATGCTATACCACCATCACGCTCCCCCCTCCCCGCTGACTTAGAAGCGAACGGACGTGTTTTTGTTGCCTCTGACAAAATAAAATTTTTAAAAGTATCTGTAATATAGTTTACATCACAAATTATTGCTTTAGAGTGAATAAACCAGAAACTGAACTGAACTATAGCAAGATATTAAGTGAAAACACAGTGCAAGTGAACATTATTCGTTTGGTAAAAAACGTAAGGAATTTACAAAGTGACAATATTTGTTTAGAGTGACTGTGTCTACCCTCAAAAACAATTAGCTATCAATCTTTATTGACAAATTACGAAGAGATTTACATACCATACGATAATTTGGCGACTCGTTATTGTACAGCGGTAGCCCGTGTGCGAACTACGACGACTTACGTGCACGGTGTCTTGAGTTCGAATCTGCTCAGGACGAAGCACTTTTTGGATTTTAGAAAATTGTGTATAACATTTTCTGACGAATAAAAACAGGCTCTTACTACATAAAGGACAATCGGCAAAAATATTGTAGGGAGCGGAGGTCAAGTGTGTTTGCCTCAATCCAAAAGCGCTAGCGACTAGCGGGTGCGAATAAAGAAGATTTCAATTAGCAGCATACTTCCTTGATATTCATAATATTATTATCATATACATAATATTATACTTAGTACCATGTCTGCAGTTCAATTGAACAAGTCACTGTCAGACCCTAACATCAACGAAAGAGACATGGAATGTACGCCGCCTAACTTTATAGCTGTACGAAATAAAAGAAGGAGGGATGAGGACTTGCTTACAGAATTCTGCGAGTTCAAGGAATATATGAAAGAGTTATTCAATTCTTTCATGGCCACACAGCAAAAGGAGCTCAAAGAAATCAGTAACAACCTGAAAGAACTTCAGCTTACGAATAATAATATAGAAACATCTATCCAACGTCTATCTTCTCAGCATGATGAATTCCAAAAAAGGGTCGAATCACTTGAATTACAAGTCAAAAAAGACAAGGAGTATATAAATGTGCTTGAGGGAAAAATAGAGGACTTACAAAGAGACACTCGGAAATCCTGTATCGAAATAAAAAATGTTCCAAAAAATGCCAGAGAAACTCAAGATGACCTCATCAACATGGTTTTATGCCTCTCAAAGAATATAAACCTTGAATTGGCTCCGCGTGATATAAAAGATATACATAGGATCCAGGGAAGGAAAGAAGGGATAAAAAACACCCCCATAATTATTGAACTTGCCTCATCAATTCTAAAATCCGATTTACTACAAAAAACAAAGTCGTACAATATTAAAAATAAAACGAAACTGCAAGCAAAGCATCTTGGATGTACCAGTAATGGGGATACTCCTGTGTTTGTATCGGAACAACTAACGGCCAAGGGAGCCCGACTTCACTTCTTGGCCCGGGACTTAGTAAAAATGAAGAAATACAAATACTGCTGGACTAAATTTGGACAAGTCTATGTAAAGCAAGATGAAAACACACAGGGTATTTTGATAAAGAATGAAGCACAGGTTCATCACCTGCAGCAAGCCATGTGACTAAATATGGTCAAGCCTTCTATCTATTGTTTAAAACTTTCATATTTTGCATGTACTACTATTAACATATTATTTTATATTCCTGCTATGAAAGCACTAAATAACAGCTTTAGTTTAACGTTTAAAATGCTCAAATTATGTAAGAATGATCGGCTGAACCTTAACAAAACAACATTAACATCTAACACACCACACAAACATTACTCTATTCAACTTACTTACACACACAGCTTTCACTCACCAACCTCACAAAAACCTTATTTAATCAAGTTATTACTCTTAAATTTACTTATATTTGAAATCTTAACGCGATATAGTACAAACGATTTAAATAAGTTATACTCGATACAAAATTATAAGCAACAACTTTTGTTATTCATTTCCGATTATGGATAATAATCTAACTACACTAAGAGAATTGGACAATATTGAAATAGCAAATGCAGTTAGTATTGAAATTGAACAAATAAGTAACTACATACAACAAAATAACTCAAATTTTACTGTTTTGACACAAAATATTAGGAGTATTTATAGCAACATTGATGATTTGCAGGTAAACTTGTCGCAATTGACCCATGACCCAGATGTATTAATCCTAACGGAATGCAGACTTAATTACAACAGACAACTGCCGGTGATAAATAATTACAACTCTTATTATACAGTAAATCAGCTTAATCAAAATGATGGCGTGGTTGCGTATATTAAAAATAATCAGGTCCCAAGAGTAACCGAAGTGAAACTGACTCATGCATCTGCGATACAGGTATCTGTTTCGGACCACACCATTATTGGCATATACCGTTCGCCTTCAAATGCTTGCGCAAATAATTTTATTGACTCCTTAAACCTTCATCTTGACTCTATTAAAACACACAAAAACATTGTAATTGTAGGCGATATAAACATTAATCTTATGCCAAAGGACACAGAGATATCTCAGCAACGTAGTAATAGGTTGAATTATTTGAATATGCTGGCAGGGCATGGCCTTCTTCCGGGACATTGTCTACCTACCAGGCTGCTCAGCTGCCTCGACCATGTCATACTGAAGATTGATAAATGCTGCAACTCTGCCTTCGTAGCTGTTTTGAACACGTCTGTCACAGATCATGCTATGGTACTGTTAAACTTAACCCATATAGTGAATGTCAAAAGTTGCGATAAATATAAAACAGTTATAGACTTTAAAAGCGCTTATAATGACCTCATTAATACGGACATAGCATTTAGTGATACCTTGGAAAACCCAGACATCATGGCGGATAAATTGACAGATGTGATCAGGACTTCTTTACTTTCTAATACTAAGGTTAAATTAGTCTCAGGGAATAGGCGAATCCTGAAACCATGGATTAATGAGGGTGCATTACGATGTATCAGACTGCGAAACAAAATGCAATTACAATCAAAAAAAGAACCTTACAATATCATACTTAAAATTACATTTAAACGTTTCCGCAATTTTTGTTCGAATCTTATTAAGAAACTAAAGAGACAATTCCAGAGAAATCAAATTGCTGACTCAATAAATAACCCAAAGCAACTATGGCTAAAAATTAATGAAATCTCTCAATTTAAAGCACCCAAATCCTCAAATAGTTGTCTCTTAAATATCACGCCACATCCTCTAGACTCACTAAATCGTGTCAATCAGTTTTTCGTTGAAATTGGCAAAACCTTAGCTGAGGAAATTGTTGCTAGTAGTGGTTTTTCCAATAATTTATCTGGGACACATTCTCAAGTCTCCTCGTTCGTGCTGCTTGATACTGACCCACAGGAAGTGGATGGTATACTCATGAGTCTAGATTCCGCGAGCGCTCCTGGTTGGGATGGTATACCTACCGGATTCCTCAAATTGTCCAGAGACTTTGTCGTTCCACTAATAAGTCAGCTGGCTAATCTATGCTTTGCTAAGGGAGTATTTCCTGCTGCTTTTAAACGATCAGTGGTAACCCCTGTGCACAAGGGTGGGGATACAAGCGACGTCAACAACTACAGACCTATTTCCGTCTTGCCTAGTATTTCAAAAATTATAGAAAAATTATTAAACAATAGGCTTGTTTCTTATCTAAATAAAAATAATATTTTATCCGACTCACAATACGGTTTTAGAAAGGGTCGCTCCACCCAGGACGCTGTGTTGGCACTGACTTCTGAAATAGTTGTTAATGTTGATAGAGGAGATAAATGTTTAGCAGTGTTTTTAGACTTAAAAAAGGCATTTGACACCGTTTCTATTCCCATCCTTCTGCACAGGCTTGAAGCTATCGGTATAAGAGGTATGGCTCTCTCAATCCTGGGAAGTTACCTACAAAATCGAAGACAACAAGTAAAAATAAATAACCTCGTAAGCGAAGAAGTAAATGTAGTATACGGAGTCCCGCAGGGAAGTGTACTCGGCCCGACACTGTTCTTAATATACATAAATGATCTGTGTAACATTGGGATCAGTGGCGGGCGGGTTGTTTCTTATGCGGATGATACCGCAATTGTTTTTACTGGGGTATCATGGGCTGCTGTTAAGGCTAACGCAGAGAGAAGTCTAGCTATAATAGCTAGCTGGCTAAACAATAATTTGCTAACGCTTAACATCCCCAAAAGTAATTTCATTTGTTTCGCGCCGAATCAAAAATCCCAACCAGGAGGTGACTTTGGTATCGTCATACATGGGTGTGCCAACACGCTAGACTGCAATTGTCAGAAAATTGTGCAACTTCGAACTACGAAATACTTGGGTATAACCATAGACCAAAGATTATCGTGGCATTCCCACATCGAAATTATTATGTCTAGAGTTAGAAAACTTATTTGGGTGTTTAAAAGTCTGCGCCATGTAATGACAGCGCCGCTATTAAATAAGGTTTATGTGGCCCTAGCACAATCTGTAATAATTTACTGTATCTCTGTTTGGGGAGGTGCCACCAAAACCAAATTTCTGGACCTAGAGAGAGCCCAGAGATCACTCATAAAGGTTATGTACTTCAAGCCTTATCGATTCCCCTCTGAAAGTCTCTACAAGATTAGCAATCTCTTGACAGTCAGAAAGCTTTATATACTAAACATAACCCTAAAAATGCATAAGAAACTACCCTATAAGCCTACAAATATGAGTAAAAGACGCAAAGACATTGTGGCTTATTCGCCAATGGTGCGCACTGTATTTGCTAGGCGTCAGTACTCCACACAGTCCACTTACATTTACAATAAAGTCAATTTAAAACTAGAAATTTTCCCTATGTTGATCCACGACTGTAAAAAAACACTAGTAAAATGGTTAAATACATTAACTTATGCAGACACAGAAGCCATACTAGTTAGAATTAGCTAAATATAATAAGAAAACACTCAACATCAGGTTTTCATTCACACTAATTCAACAAACACACTAAACATAAAAACCCCGAATACAAAACACACATTCACACACAAAATCCATTCATACACCTAAAGCTGTTCCTTTCTCCTTATTTAAAATTTAATTTATTATTTTTGTTTAGCTGTAACAAAAACTTTTCATTATATAAAATTGTCACTGGGAGGTAGCGAGGTAGCCCCAATACAAGTATTATTTTATAACTTTCTGGGGTTAACTCTTCATATGTAATGCTGTATAATGTAAAAGTAACAATAAAACATTTTTAATTTTTTTTTTTTTTAATCACGACAGTCATACCACTGATACTAAAATCAGATACTCAGGCGCATCCGGTTCGAATGAAGTCGACCCCAACAAAGGGAAAGGTAGGTAGGTAGGTAGATGATGATGAACAATGTTATCCATATTTTATCGGCAAAATAATTAAGGGAGTGCAAATAATGTAAAATTAAAACAAAAAAGCCTTGTCACAGCAATTACATAAATACAAACGGAATAAAAATAATGTCAATCAAAATAACAATAATTATGTCAATCAGTTACTTTCCAGAACTTGTAGTTGTGACCTGGGTATGACACGTGACGAGGTCACGAACCATTCATAATCAAGTAATTGGGCGACAAATTCGTTTCTGCGAATTATTTGGATAACAACATCACAGTATACAATCACAGTGACACAACCCGTCAATCAAACAATATTAAGATCGTTAGTGCCTGCCGGGGTCGCGGGACTGTCTCATCAGGTACCCGTTACCCTGGAACGTAAAGGGCTATTGAAAGGATCACCGTGGATTTTAGTCAGTACAAGTCTGACAGTCCCTCCCGTCCCACCCGGAATGGGAGGACTCATTTGATAATTTTACCACGACAACAAAAAACGCACAGAAGAACTTCTTGCAAATAATTCATTCACAGTCAGGTCCGTCACGGCCTACGCCATCTTTGCATATGGCCGTAACTATGGTCTATGTTTTGATGTTACACTTACTTAGACCTTCTCCAAACATTCAACTAATCCTTGTTTTTTTTTTAAATTTCCAGGGTATAATTCTGCGGGACCTGGACCACACGGAAGCTATTCCCAGCGTCACGGCCGGAGGAGTCGGCTTCTCATACGCCAACATCAGGCTCAAGAGCGAACGAGGATCAGGGCTCAACTACCAGATCGAAATCTACGTCTAATACCAAAAACACACACGAATCTAATAAATACCTCTGCTATATAGGTATAATTAAGTGTCGCACATTCGTAAGTTCACTCATCAAATTTTAATTTCACTAAGATTACAATAAAACAAACTCAACAACTATTTCTTTTATTTTACTTTTATGAAGTAACTCGCTTGAATCCAAATTACACGTGGGTAATATTAAATTATATATTACTAGCTTCTGCCCGCGACTTCGTACGCGGATCCTGTTGCTTATGCCAGCGGCAATGGGGTCGTCAAAACCGAAGATCTGAAACGTCTGATTTCAAATTGTAAGAGCCTGGAGACGGGAAAACAACGGGATGCACGTGACGATTCCAGACGTTCCAGATCTTTCATTTTTGTAAGTCAACAGGAAATGCCCATCAGACTAAACAACTCTTGGTCAGACGTCATTCCTGTATATTTTTATTATAGTGTAGGTGGGGTCTTGGAGTTCCTCATCAGGTGTCCCAGATCAGATCTTCAATTTTAATATGTCAACAGAGAGTGCTCATCAAGCTGAACAACTCTTACTAAGACGTTATTACTGTATATGTTATAGTGTAGCTAGGCTCTTGGAGTTCCACATCAGGTGTTCCAGATCTTCAATTTTTACATGTCAACAGAGAGTGCTCATCAGGCTGAACAACTCTTACTAAGACGTCATTACTGTATATGTTATAGTGTAGCTAGGCTCTTGGAGTTCCACATCAGGTGTTCCAGATCTTCAGTTTTTATACGACAACAGTGAGTGCTCATCAGGATGAACAACTCTTGCTAAGACGCCATTACTGTATATGTTATGGTGTAGCTGGGCTCTCGGAGTTCCACATCAGGTGTTCCATATCTTCAAATTTATTCTCTCAGCAGAAAATGCTCATCGCGTGGAACAATTTTTGCTATGGAGCTATTTTTGTATCTCTTATACTTTAGCTGATCTATTGCAGTTCTGCATCAGGTGTTCAAGTTTCCAAGATAAATTATACCCTATGTGTTGGCCAGACTTAATACCTTTACAACAAAAAAAAAATCAATCAAATCCGTCCAGTAATTCCGAAGATTAGCGTGCACAAACACTGCTTTTCTACGATTTTATTATATGTACTAGCTTCTGCCAGCGACTTCGTACGCGAATCCTGTTGCTTATTATGCCAGCGGCAACGGGGTCGTCAAAATCGAAGATCTGAAACGTCTGATGGTGGTCTGATGTCAAACTCTTAAGAGCCTGGGGACGGGAAAACAACGGGATGCGTGTGACGATTCCAGACGTTCCAGATCTTTCATTTTTGTAAGTCAACAGGAAATGCCTATCAGAGTAAACAACTCTTGCTAAAACCACATTCCTGTATATTTTTATTATAGTGTAGCTGGGCTCTTGGAGTTCCACATCAGGTGTTCCAGATCTTCAATTTTTATACGACAACAGAGAGTGCTCATCAGGCCGAACACGTCTTACTAAGACGTCATTACTGAATATGTTATAGTGTAGCTAGGCTCTTGGAGTTCCACATCAGGTGTTCTAGATCTTCAGTTTTTATACGACAACAGAGAGTGCTCATCAGGCTGAACAACTCTTGCTAAGACATCATTACTGTATATGTTATAGTGTAGCTGGGCTCTTGGAGTTTCACATCAGGTGTTCCATATCTTCAAATTTATTCTCTCAGCAGAAAATGCTCATCACTTGGAACAATTTTTGCTATGGCGCTATTTTTGTATCTCTTATAGTTTAGCTGATCTATTGCAGTTCTGCATCAGGTGTTCAAGTTTCCAAGATTAATTATAGCCTATATGTTGCCCAGACTTAATACCTATACAACAAAAAAAAAACCATCGAATCCGTCCAGTAGTTCCGAAGATTAGCGTGCACAAGCACTGCTTTTCTACGATTTTATTATATGTATACCTAGATATAGATTTACTGTCATGACTATATGTGTTACCAAAAAGGTATGATATCTCAGAATTGTATACAATTCCGAAGCTATTTACGAAATGTAAAAAAAAAAACAAATTTTAGGTGTACACTGTATAGGTAGCCGAAACCCCGCTGCGCGGGTTAGGGATGAGCGTTGAATCAACGAACTAGTTGAATCAACCGTTGATCTCCTTTCAACGTTTTAACGTTAACTGTATATGAATCAACTAGTTGAATTCGTCAACGGCGTTTATGAGTTAATTCAACGAGACGAACGTAACGTGTTCAACTCGTTCGTCTCGTTGAATTAACGATTTGCGTTCTCGTTAATTCAACGAGACGAACGAGTTGAACTCGTTGCGTTCGTCTCGTTGATTCGCGCAACGAGCGACGAGCGTTAATTTACAAAACTTACGTTGATTTCAACGTTGAGTTTTTTGGTTCGTTATTTTTAACGTCATATATTGAGACTTCGCGAGCGGTTGAAAGAGTTGATTTTCGAAATATTTATTTTAAGAATAGTAATTTGGTGCAATTTGTTTACATACGTTTACCACAGATACAGAATACCTAATCCCAATGTATTATTTCAAATGTACTATTATTTAAGACGCAAAGGTATGGCGAACTCTATGAAAAATTGAAATAATAACTTTGATTTCACACAATTTTATATGTTAGTTTGTACATAAAAAAAATTACGTAAGTATACGTTGCAAGTTGTCAGTTAAATTCGTCAACGAGACGAACACGTTAAGTCGTTCAACTCGTTGACGAATTTAACTAGTTGATCAACTAGTTGACAAACGTGAATCAACGTTAACGTTTCGTTTACGGAAAAACCGTCAACGACCCATCGCTAGCGCGGGTCTCCTATCGCATGCAAGTTAATGGATCCTAACCAAACCGAACCATAAGGTGGTCAAGAGTTGTTGGTGCCTTTGAAAGTAGACTTCGAGGTTCGGTTTGGTTAGGTTTCACGCATTTCTGGGCGACATTTCCTAGGAATTTTATTCAATGACGCATTACATACATTTTCGTTAACAAATGCACACAAAGCTATGATAACTCGGTCATACATATTATGAACATTCACCGCAAACAATTTAAACTAACAAAATAATAATGATGATAACAAATGGAAGCTGACCACTATCCTCATAAAATTATTATGTTAATTTCATAAATAATTTAATATACATGCCCAAGCCAAGGGTTGAACTTTTAGAGTTAATACGTATATTAATTTGTTGTAATTTAAATGAGTTTTATCAAAAATCTGGCAGGAATCTCCGTTAATTAAAGTAATAATGATTTATTTATTTATTTATTTTTATTAGGTTCACCAACAACTAATTACACTGATACAAACACAAATAATACATATAATATAACAACTTAACAGTGCATCAGTTACTTATAGGTAAACACCACATGCATACAACAATAAATTAAAAAAATAAGCTAACTTACTTAGTAATAAGCGCTAATATTGGAGATTCGGCAGAAAGGTACACACAAGAATAAAATAAAAATATTTGATTTAAAATTTTGAGGAAATTCATAAATGGTAAAATTAAAATATTTGAAATTGAATACATTGGTAAAATAACATTAAGTGCAGTAGGTATGCCCGGCATTGGTTGCGGCCATGCTGCGGGGCGAGACGGAGTGGGAAGCGGTCAGCTCCTTCTGCGAGGCAGTAATGCTCGTGAAGGAGGAGGCGGGCCGCGAGCGAGAGAGGACAGCGTCCTCCCTCCGCCCCAACCGCAGTGGTAGGCGCCCGCGGCGTCGGACGTCAGCAGACGATCTCCGGCCACCGTAGGCGCGGGCATGCGGGCAGCGAGTAAAGGGCAACTCGCTGCCCGACCAAGGACCATGCCCGGGTCGACGGCGCGTTGTGTCCCACGCGCGCCTCAAAGAGCGTCAGTATAATGACGGGGCCCCCCTCTCAGAGGGCCAAAGCCTGCCGGGGTCGCGGGATTATTTCCTTACCGTAACCCCGGAACGAAACAGGCTATGAAGGACACCGTGGATTTTAGTCAGTAAAAGTCTGACAGTCCCTCCCGCCCTGCCCGGGGCCGGAGGACTCATTTGATGATTTTACCACGCTAAAAAAAAAAAAAAAAAAAAAAAAGTGCAGTAGGTATTATAATATCGTAGAACACATGGATAAAAGTTTGACAATATAGGTATAAAATTTAATGATCGATGTATTAATTTGATTCAAATTAAGGTTTGTTAAGTAAGTAATGTTTTTCTTTTCTTTTTATTTTTTGTACATGTTACTAGTTAGTTTTTATTTACAGTTTAGATTATGATTATGTATAATTGTATAATATAATTTTCTAATGCATTAGATAACATACTCCTTATAAAAGAAAAAAAATGTAATTATGTAATTTGGCTAATTGCATGAATTGCGATGTCTTAACAAAATATTTCTTAATGAAACTACACAGATCAAAAAGTTGGTGATCACTAGCATAAGCTGACATTTTTTTTTATGGAAAAAAAACGGGTTTTTTTGTTTTATATTCTAATTCTACCTTTTAAAACAAATAATCTAAAAAAAAAAAAAAACATAATCTACCGTAACAAAAAAGATTACGATTTTTCAAATAACCGCCAACTTTTTTTGATTTGTGTACCTATTTACTAAAGAACACAGGCCTTAACAATGCATTAAGGTTATTATGGCCGTGTAAGGAAAACGTTAAGAGGAAAATATAGCGAGCAGTCGGAATGATGTCACACTCTGCGGCCAACAAGAGACCTCACTACAACAGGAAATCTTCATTTAGCGAGGTTGATTGCCGAATGATGGCCGACAATTGCCGACCAGCCGGCCATATTTACAAAAAACTATGTACATTTGTGAAAAATGTTTTAAGCGCCGCGATCAAACCTTCTTGTTCCTGTCTAGGTCTAGAAAAAACTTTAACTCACGCTGTTTTATCCAACGGCTAGTTCCTGACGCTAATTAGGCGAAGACAAACGACTCTTCTTTTCGCTTCCAGCTTTTGAAAACATTAAAAGATCTGTAAGGAGGTTGTTTACACAATTACATAAATTGTTTTATCTGTTTCAAGAATAACGTGATAATAGCATTAATTTACAGCAGCTGGGTTCTTAAATTATACTCGTATTATCTTGATACCTAAATTAAGTTATGGCTTTAACCTTTGTTTGACCACGTCGGGGTCTCCGATACTATTGCATAGATTAAAATGTTCAATATGAATTTGTCGGTGCAACCTCTTAAACGAACACCGAGCTCTGGTGGGGCGGCCATGGTGTAAACGTCAGTTTTGATAAGGGGCGCACGCTGCCACTTCTCGATACTACGTTATATTTTACTATTAAGTAGGTACCAATAGTTATTACAGTGATTGTTGCAAGTGCAGAAAACCGCACACAAGACCTATCGTTACGCTAAATTACGCCTCCCAACCCGATAATCCACGCCTACCCAAACATGAGGAATCCAATTGAATACCTGATGAAAGTTGAAAGACTTCAAATGTATTAGCTGCATTGAGAGTCACATGCCCAAGTATACTTGCTAGTAGATAGTTCTGTACTTCAACGTCGCTTCCGCGCCCGGCTCGATTAAGACTAGACAGACTGCCTGCACCAAGTGTCAACTTTCCGACTCCATTACAAGATTAATGTTACCTACACCGTCTGAGTGTTGAGGATTTCGTAGAAATCTGTCACTTTTTCTTTTAGCCTGTCACAGCAGTCATATTATGTTAGCAACTTCACACTTTTTTTTTAAACGCTGAATACATTCCGAAATTACTTCTTATGTTTACAACATAATACATAAACTCACGTCTTCTGCCCATGGGTGAGGCAGAAGCTAAAGAGCGCCACCTGCTGCGATCCTTACATACTCCTTTTTCCTCATCCATTCATACATCTGAGGCCTTACCACGAGCTCGACGCGATCCAGTATAGGGTATGGGAAAGAGACAGAGCCATTCAAGTCTTCTAGCGCCATCTCTTTCCTACAGCCTAAACTGGATCGCGTTAAGAGTTCATGGTAGGCCACCAGGGGGGGTATTACAACGTCTTAAAACCAGGCTTGTTCCGGCGAGTGAACGTGATGGCGCTAGACGACTTGTACAATAGCTCTGTCACTTTCACTCGCCGGAACAACCCCCCTGGTCATACAAGCACACCGATTGCTAGTACTAACGCACCCCATATGTTTACAATGTCACAGTATATTTTATGGTCTAATTTTGTGTAAATGTAGTCATAGTTATTCCAATGACATCAAGTGACTATGTTTTGTGGTATAGCCGCGCCATTATAGTGTCAGTAGGATATAAATCTAATCTATAGCATTGTGAGTCAACCTGTGGCCGATGCCATTGTTTTCTAGGTTATTATATAAAACAGGAAGAAGCATTTGATTTGCAGATTCAATTGCGCAATATCCTGAGTCGTCTAGCCGTGAACGGTGTTAAATATTTTGTCATGATTATAATAGGCATATTTTGTCAGCATCAATAAATTGCAAATTGATTAAGTCCTTCAGAAGGAGTTTTAAAAATTATGTATTATTAAGTATTTTCTCTTTTGTTGAATTAATGCGTATTTAGGCGAGGTAAGCCCAAGACGGCCACCTATTATTGGTATGGATGTTAAATTATGCGTCGTTCGACGCGTAATTTTAGTGTGTGCGTGGACGCGGCTCCTCATAGGGAGAGGAAACGCGTCCTGCACGCACACATTCTCATTAGCAAGAACGACGCGTAATTTAACATGCATACCCGTTTTATTCGGGCTACCCGTCTAGGGTATACCTCCCCTACAAAGATCAAACGCATTGAAATTCGAGAGTGGGGCTATTGACGTCAGAAGCAAGTAAAAACTGTGCTTGCTTGTGACGTATTGGCATATTTAAAGTGTCGAACAACACTTTAAAAATTGGCAATAAGGATACGTATTATACACGCTGTTTTTTGCATTTTCGTCAAACTTCAGGTGGTTGTCACAAAAGTCATAAATAATCAATTGAAAGTACAGTACCGGGCAAAACTAATAAGGGCTGCTTTTTTTTTGTTGTTGAAATTTTACACTATTTCAGAATTAAACCCTTAATTCAATACAAATGAAAGAGAATCACCCGACTACGCAGTCCGCCCGTACCAACGACGATATAATACTAGACTACGCATTGCACGATCTAACGAACAAAACTATTCTGCCAACTCGCTGAGGTACTACGTAAGCGAGGGAGGCGGGGTACTGCGTTGTGATTGGCTAACTCAAGGTCTGTTCTGTCTCAACGTATGTTTACGGCTCACAGGATTGGTCGAAATGAGACGGATATAAGACTTTTTTGCCTAATGTGTTGGCAGACATCGGTCGCCTGTTATTAGGAGTCTAGTATTATATCGTCGTTGGCCCGTACGCACACAGCGATGAGCAGCTGGTGTGCGTGAATTGAATCTAGTTCAACTCTTGAAGAAACTAGTTCACACTTACGGATTTCAGTAAAAAGGAAAAATAAAATAAAAAAATACCTACCTATTTTATTGTTGATTTGGGTCGAGAATCATGAGTATAATCACGTCCTTGAATTTGACTAGGTTGCAGATCAGCATATTGTATAAGAAAGGAAAAAATACGTATCAAATATTTTTTTATGATCTAACGGACTAATTCGATTTTTTATAATAATAATAATAAAGTATTTATTTGCGTAAAACATGGTATACAATGGTGTTAAATACTAATTTATATGGCACAAACATGTTTAGCTAAGATAGGACAAAGCATGCAAAATTTTAAGGTTAACAAAAATATGAGGAGGCACCAACAATGAAATTTTATACATCAAAATTTTTTATCGATAAATTCTTTTATGCTGTAAAAACTATGATCGAGTAACCATTTATAAAATTTTGTTTTAAATAATGTTGTCCGCAGTGTTTTAAAATGCCTCGGTATTTTATTATAAATGCGAACACACATTGCAAGGCAGTTATTATTGTATTTAGCTAGTCTAGGCAGATCACTTAATACTAATTTATAGGGATCTCGTCTGTTCCGAGGCTTCACATCATTAGCAGTCTTAAATAAATGTTTATTTTTAATTACAAACATACATATTTCGTAAATATAAAGTGACGGTAGCGGTAACAAACCAAGTTTCTTAAATATCGGTTGACATGATTCGTCAGGTTTAAGACCACAAATTGACCTCATGCACTTTTTTTGAGCGATGAAGGCTCTACGGAAATCGGTGCTATTACCCCACATTACTAGCCCATAACGGAGTACTGATTCGACGTATGCGTGGTAAGACATTACAGCAGTTTTTATATTAGTGACATTTTTTACTTGTTTTAAAGCGTATACAAATTTATTGATTTTAGTGCTAACATTGTCTATGTGTTCTTTCCAATTTATATCTTTATCTATTATTATTCCTAAAAATCTTACATGACTTACTTCTTTGATTTTATTTATGTTGAGTTTAATGTCGTTTTTATAATTATTTGATTTATTAAATTGAATGTAAACGGATTTGTCTAAATTTATCTTTAAATGGTTAATGTCGAGCCAATTCAGTAATTTGTCAATCGTATTGTTAATGTCTAGCTCATGATCTCGAATGGTATTATGTTTTTTGTTTGATGTCACTATAATGGATATGTCGTCGGCAAATAATATGCATTTATGGTTGGTTATTTTTATGATGTCATTTATGTAAATGAGGAATAATATTGGGCCCAGTACGCTTCCTTGTGGAACGCCAAATTTATTATTTCTATATTCCGATGAGTAGGTTATTAAGTCATTAGTTTTGTCATTTATTTTATTGATGACCACACGTTGTTTCCTATTACTTAAGTAGGACGAGAACCATTGGAGTACCGGTCCTCTAATCCCAATAGACTCCAGCTTTTGCAGCAATAGTTCATGTGATACCAGATCGAAGGCTTTCGATAGATCAAAAAACAAGCCAGTAGTAATTTGATTATTATTAATATTTGAAAGTATAGCTTGCATAAGAGAATAAATAGCCAACGATGTGGATTTATTCTTTTGAAATCCAAACTGCTTGTCACTTATAATTTGAAACTTGTTACAGAAATTAGTTAATCTTTTATACATACATTTTTCATAAATTTTAGACAATATGGGTATTAAAGTTATAGGTCTATAATTATTGATGTCACACTTATCGCCCTTCTTGAATAAAGGCTTTATTAAAGACAATTTTAATTTATCAGGAAAGGTTCCATGGGAAAATGACATGTTTATTAAATGAGTGAGAATAGCAGCCAGTTCAGTACTACAAGCCTTTATAATTTTTGTATTTATTTCATCATAGCCCTCCGACCTGGTGTTAGACAGAGACATTATTTCCTGTTGTACCTCATTAACCAACATTGGCCTTAGGAACATTGAGTTATCACACGTAGTTTTGTATAGATTTTGATTTTGATGTGTGCCCCCTTGTACATGCGTTAAATTTACATAATGTTCATTGAATATATTGGCCATTTGTACAGGGTCTGTAATTACAGTATCATTTAATCTTATAAACTCTATGTTGTCTTTGTGAGTGTTATTATTTATTTCATTTTTAATGACAGTCCATGTGGCTTTACATTTATTGTCATGTGTTTGAATATATTTTATATTTGCATTCTTTTTTGAATTATATATACATTTCTTTAACAGACTAGAGTAATTGTTATATGTAGTTTTATTACTAACATTTTTATTTTTGTAGTACCGATACCGTAGCTTCCGTTTAGTTTTGCAGCTTTGTCTCAAACCTTTACTAATCCACTTTTGCGTGTTTTTATTATTACTGTTAATTTTTACTCTTACTTTGGGAAAACAAAGATCATAAAATAGACACACCAGCTCATGGAAGTCGTTGAATGCAGAATTTGTGTCAGTGTTTAAGTAAATGTCGGACCAAGAAAGATTTTGCAAGCATTCCTTAAATTTTCGAATGTTGTCTAAGCTATAATCTCTTTTATGAATGTAGTATATTGCTGATTTTTGTGGCTTCTGTTTAGTTGGAAAGCTTAACATTTGTGCTGTGTCGTGGTCTGAAAGATGCAGGGGTAGTACAGTGGCAGTTGCGTTAGCAATGTTGCTTAATATATGGTCAATACAAGCCAATTTGCGAGTAGGAACATTGATGTGAATTTTTAAATTATAATTGTTGCACAGGTCTTGCAATGCATTTGTGATGTTACCTTTTCTAAGAGTATTTATATTAAAATCGCCGGTTACAACTATATTCATTTTGGATTTGTATTTTTTTAACAAATCGTGTAAAAGAATATTCATTTTTGTTAAAAACTGATTCGGATCAGATTGCGGTGTTCTATAGACACATATAATTATTAGTTTGTTGTTTGTTACTTCTAAGCCGCAAACTTCAAATGTGTTTTGAGTTGCATAGTTTTTCACAAATGATAGCTCTTTATAACATAAACCTTTTTTCACGAGTATACAAGTACCACCTCTTTGTTTTTCTCTACAGAAGTTAGCAGCCATTTCATAGTTATATATTTTCACGTAATTTTCACAGCCCTTTTTTACGAATGTTTCAGACAGGCATATTACATCCGGGTCATTATTTACTTCTTTTAATTCCTGCATAGTAATTTCTACAAGTTCTTGCTTAGATAATAAACTGGCGATATTTTGGTGGAATATTCTAAATTGGTGAGTGGTTTTGTTTGTTTTTTTCATTCAAATATGCTATTATTTTGTGTTTGCAAAAACTATAGACTAGTTATTGCAACCTTTGATTAACGTATGTACTTCATGCATTTTCATACGATGTTTTAATCAACTCAAATCATTCAATACAATCAGCACATCATCGCATCAGCACTCTATTTAAAAATTTTGTCAATCTCAACCTTGCACTAAAAGTCACTCTCAAAACGACAGAACCCCAAAAAGCTTTCAATAAAATAACGAGTGTTATCTGAATTTGTAACATAACATTGGTAAAAGGATTTTTCTTTTTCAAATCAGCATTAGAGAGCATTTTGAAGTTAAAAGAGGCCCTTTTCAAGAGTTATTTATAAATAGATCTAAGACGAGACCTTTACACCTAATTATATAAAATTATTTCTGGAGTGGGGCACACTCTAGGCATTTCTCCCCTTTTACAAACTTAAATAAAACTCAGACGGAACAACTAGTTGTAGGTCATACAAATGTTTGTTCCGTGCGAGGATCGAATCCACGACACTCTGTGCTGCAGTTGATCGCTCAATCACTGCTCCAACCGTGCCGTCAAATAATCTATAACAATATATATTGTTATAGATTAGATGGAATATATAATATTGTTATAGATTTATTATTATTAGATTATTTAGAAAGAAAAACATTTTACCACTTTATAAAAGAGGTAAAATGTTTTTCTTTGTTTGAGTGGGAAGTATTGGCAGCAACTATGTACTTTTTTTTTTTTTTTTTTTTACGTGGCAAAATCATCAAATGAGTCCTCCAGCCCCGGGCAGGGCGGGAGGGACTGTCAGACTTCTACTGACTAAAATCCACGGTGTCCTTCAGTAGCCTGTTATGTTCCGGGGTCACGGTAAGGACATAATCCCGCGACCCCGGCAGGCTTTGGCCCTCTGAGAGGGGGGCCCCGTCAAGCAACTATGTTATTGAAAATTCTTTAGCCATTAGAAAGCTACATTGGTCCTGGAAACCGGTATGTCCTAGAACCAAAAAATCGAAGACATGTGACATCCACCAACCCGCACTGTGCCAGCGTGGTGTATTATTAATATGGCCCACTCCCTCTTGCAGAGAGGAGGCCTGTGTCCCAGCAGTGGGAACATTTATAGGCTGATGATGATGATGATGATGATGACAATAGACTACGGTGCTAGTACTACAGAGAACGGGCGAAGCAGGTGGCAAAAAAAATTGGTATATTTTACATGTACATACTCTATGTAAGATATTTTATGGACATTTTACTGTCTCAGCAGCACCGTAATCTTTTGCGGTCGTCTGATATTATTTTATACGGCTAATGTTCAACAGGTAATAACGCATAAGCGCCACACGTATGATGACAGGGATCCTATTATCGCCCCTCGACCGAAGACCCTGCCTGCCCGTCCTATACAAAGGGTCCCCGCTAATTTATTACCAAAATATCTTTAACACCACCCGCCTACAGGTAATTAGACACCTACATTACGAAATATGTTCTCTAAAATATATGTGAGAGGTTCGGATTATGTTTATGACATGGCTATAATGTATATAGCATGTATTCTGCGTTGTAAAGGTAAAATCAATAGAGTTCGTGAATCTTTTTATACGGTTTATCAATTATGATTTTTTCTCGAGAGCACGTAACGATGGGGATGCTGTGTTTGCAAGACGCATGGTAGCAATCAAGTGCTTGGAATCAAGACTTATAAGTTAAAACTTACTTGAGCACTAAGTATATAGACATAGAGTGGCAAGCAAAACTTTAAAAGAAAAGTCTTATGAGTTATCTACAAAATTACAAAAATATGAAGATATCTTTACATTTCAGTGTGAAAATTTTACGCTGAGCGAAACTTTCTTAGGGTTTTATATGTATCCCAGCTTTATGCATATCGCAATCTCGCGACCTCACAACGCAATATGTCATTCCGAAAAATCTTATAACTCAAGGACATAAACCAAGTCTTCAGAGATTACAATAAAAATAAATTAAAAGCGACAGCCCGTTAAAACAGCTCAAGCTTTGAGTGCTATGCATAAAGTTCGGCATAATTTGTGAAAACAATGCTTAGCCTTCCGTCAGCTAAAATGGTTTCATAAATATGCCATCCGCTCCACAGATTTATAACAGATCAATTTTGCGTTAATTAGAAAATGTCACCCCGAACGCTTTGAAAGCGTGAACGAAAATAGAGACTGTTTTAATGATAAAATTAATTTGAAACACATGTACCCACAATGTGCGTCCTGCTAAGTGAAACACCTACGGTAATTTAAATATAGTAATTCATATAACCGTTCGTTAGCAGTCGAATTTTTAATTATTTTGTATCTGAATATCATCAGATTGTGCACCAAAATCTAAAATTTTAAATTCATTTTGAAGATCATGTACGGTCTACTTATGTTTATTTTTCTAACATCTCCACAATTTAGAATTCTCCGAAATCGATTGCGATAACTGCAAGTCTAAGTATCTGTAGCGAACCCTTGTTACAAAATAGCCTAGGGCGAGAACTAAAATTCAGTACAAATTGGATGAGTCGTAAGATAAATATTGGCACAGTGAACATTCTTAATTAATTTAAAGAAAGAATCGATCGTCTGCAGTGATATTTCAAATAAGAATAACTGCAATTTTGACCTCGCACAGGTTTTTATTTTTTTTGACTTTTGTTTCACTTGGTACAATCACTACATTGCAAAATAATTAATGCCATTAGCTAGAGTTTTGAAAAATAATGCACAGTTATTTTTTTATATGTCTCATCAATTTTGGTTTACCTAACAAAAAACTGACGGACTAAATAGATTTTTTGAGCCATATTGTTGGTTGGTTATTGGTTGACAACGGTAAAGTAAAACGGTGATACTAAAACAGAAGTCTTAAAGATATTATAGTTCTGAATAATATGCGCTTCAAGATTCTACATCTAAAGCAGTAGGTAACCTTAATGAGTCATACCTCTGTGTGATACAAATGTACTAACATGAGATAATCAGATAAAACAGAGGAGAAGTCAAGTGCAGTTAATGAATACGCAGTACGTCATGATTTAGTCAGGTTACACCCCCCCCCCTGCGTCTCCCTGCCCCCTCTTCCTTCCGTCTCGTGCTTGTGACGTCACTGACGCTACTCGGTGCAACGCCGTCGACTCCGCCGGATCCGCAATTTCCCCACCTGGAAATTACGAGTCCTAATGAAAACGCAAATGTTGATAGAATAACATCCGCACGTACAAAACAATGTTATCTCAAATGCAGCATCCTTGATAAAGTGATAAGAAAATAGTGTTGTCCCTGTTTTTACGGTATCTAGGTGAATTGCAACGTTTACCGTCTAGATTTTTTCGTTATGAAAATATTGACTGCAATTTTTTGGATCAGTACCAAACGGTATCAGCAAGGTAGAATCTATCATTCCACTTTTTTATCGAACGGAACGAACGCAGATTCGAGACCCGCTCGTAGTAAAATTTTTCTTTCCGACGTAATGTTTAAGATGCGTATAAAATATTTATATTTATGCGGATAAACGTTGATTATTCTACTATTGTGATAAGGTTGAAAATCTATTGAGACAGACAGATTGAGGTAGGTTGATGTGCTGGTGTCTGTACAAACGCCTGTCAAAATCTAGATAACCCTCTGTGAGCAAATCCATGCAGACATTTCTCAGCCGCCTCCTTCCTGCAGCAATTTATGTACATACGGCTATCACATCAAGCTATGCTAAACTAGAATACGCTGACCGTTCAATGTGCGGAAAGATCACATAAAGCGAGTCCAAGACAAACTGGTTTTGTATAGCTTGATGTGTTGCCGTGTGTACCAGACTGTCAGCACCATCGTTAATTCAGTTGTTGTGTGTATTTACTTGAGTGCCGCGGTGCACAGTGGTATCGGCCCAAACTTACGAGCTGTAGCTTAGGTATTGGGTTGTAGACGCATTACTTTACGTAATTTATATCATCACTGCAGTGCTCTCAAAGCTGTGAAGAAAATATCGTGAGGAAACCAGCATGTCCTAGAACCAAAAAGACTTGTACATTTGCCAACCCGTTATGGGCCCTCGTGGTGGAATACGGCCCACTCTGAGAGAGGAGTTTTGTGTCCCAGCAGACAGTGGGAATATTTATATGATGATTTGTATTTACTTGATTATCATCGAGGCTAGTCGCAGTCGGCTTCCTGTCTAACCTGATGCACTTAAATACCTATATATTGGAGCAACTGATGCATCTCTGACCTCCACACACAGAGTTAAAAGAGACCCCTTTTTAACATTGTCAGGTTTTCACATCACTGAATACTTATCTGTTTTATTTTTACTTGGTATAATCATCAAATGAGTCCTCCCACCTAGGGTGGAACGGGAGGGTCTGTCAGGCTTGTACTGACTAAAATCCACGTTGTCCTTCGATTGCCCTTTACGTTCCGGGGCACGGTTACCTGATAAGACTGTCCCGCAACCCCTGCAGGTTTTGGCCCTCTAAGGGGGGCCGCTCTTTTGCAAACAACACGCCGTCGACCCGGGCATGGTCCATAATCGGACGGCGAGTCACCCATTATTCGCCTTCTGGATGCCTACTTTTGATGAATACCTGCTGACCAACGGCTCAGTATAATTTCCGTGTCACAGAGGAAACTTGGTATGTAATGAACAGTCAACCATCAACGGGCCAACTTGGGCAAACGCTGCATAAGTTTGTACCTAGATCGACCCTGCGGTTATTATCATACTTAGCCACGATCTCCTTGACAAGTATGTCTCTGAAAACTTTGTATTACGCAAGTTAAAAATTAAAATTCTGTTTTATGCAGAATAACTAGTTTTATTATGATTGGAAACATTGCTTATAGAAAAACGTCCGAGGCCAACCCGGAAAACCCACATGAGGTTGGCACGGCTGATGGGTCAGTCGATGAAGCGACCCCAGGGGAAGACCTAATCTTATAGCTTAGTCAATTCATTTGCTCGATTTTGCGCCACTGTCTAAACAGGTTACAGTGACCCTGGAACATAAAGGGCTATTGAAGGTACACCATGGATTTTTGCCAGCATGAGTCTGACACTCCCTTCCACTTCACCCTAGGCAGGATTCATTTGATAATTTTACCACGTAAAATACAAAAGTCAAACTATATCAGTTCTAGACATGCGGGAGCGTGTCAGAGCCAAGCAAAGCAGGCGCGCAGCTCACAGTGTGTAATATTACACGAACCATTTGGAGCCACTTTTTAGCCCCTCATAACTCAAAAACTATTTAACGTAGACTTGTCAAATTTGGCACATATATTGAGACTGGCGAGATACATATGTGTTCCAAATTTTATAAACATATCTCAAACAGTTATTTAGATATTAACGTCCAAAAATCGTCGTTTTTATGACTGACCTATAGATCAAAACTATATCCCAGTTCCAGATGACCTAGAAAGTTCAAATTTGGCATACAGATAGGTAATTATATGAATACAAAGGAAAAAATCAGAAACTGGTAATTTTTTTTTATTTTATTATAATTTTCACATAACTTATAATTAGTGCCTGTAAATCTCTATTTGTGGATTTTATGATCTATAAGTAAATATATAACGAGTTAAACACCACCCTAATTTTTTTAATCCAAATATTCCCGATTTTGTACTTATAAGTTAAGATTAAAGTCGATTTTCGTAATTATTACGCGTAACTAAGCGGATTTTATAACTAGTAGCGCCACCTATTATCATTTTCAAAAACTCACTGCACCATGCACTAAATAAATGAAGAATTGTTTTATTCAAGTGACACTAGATATTTTTTTTTAATCCAAATATTCCCGTCTTTGTACTTATTATTAAGAATAGTGTTGATTTTCGTATTTTTTACACGTAAGTATCCGTATTCTACAACCACTAGCGCCCACTAGATGGCGTTGTGCAATTACGTCACGATCCTGAATCGCGGTGTTAAGATGGGCAGGCGATTAGTATAAGGTTTTGTGAACATGTAATTTTTAAACTATTTCATTGATGCACACTGTTGGAATTAAATCCGTGTCTAACATCCCCTACAGTTAATAACTGGGATTTAATAATAATTATTGTTTCAATCTATTTTTTAGCGATCAGTACCTCTACCTAGTGTAAGATCATTATTTATGTACAAAAAGTAATGATATCCCATCAAAAACATAAATGTGAAATGAGAGCCAAGCTCAATAGTTTTATATTATGCCTTGGTTGTTGACTTCAACGAAAAAAGAAGTGAAATCTAAATGGGTGCCAAGTTCAATGGTCAGTCCTGAAATTTATTTATAACAACATAAACTATATTTCTTTTTATAACTAAGGATCATACATGTAGCCTGATTTCTGGCTTGGCTATTTCTCATATACGAATTGTATATCCTTCATAAGTTCTAAACCTTTTACTTGTCAGTTTTTATTTTATTATTCCGAAAATTTGGTTTGCTGGTAGTAATAACCATCGAACAATTCGTATATGAGAACTAGCCAAGCCAGAAATCAGGCTACATGTATGATCCTTAGTTATAAAAAGAAATATAGTTTATGTTGTTATAAATAAATTTCAGGACTGACCATTGAACTTGGCACCCATTTAGATTTCACTTCTTTTTTCGTTGAAGTCAACAACCAAGGCATAATATAAAACTATTGAGCTTGGCTCTCATTTCACATTTATGTTTTTGATGGGTTTATTATTATTTGCCTCCTGTAACACAAGCACACAATAAAATATTTTATTTTATTATTATTTTACGACTGTTCAATCCATAACATTTTTATTATTTAATACCTTTGGATTTTCATAAAAGAAAAGGTATTATACCAATTAACCTGGCACATGGAAACAGATATAAAATCCCATACAGGAAATCTCAATTACGTTGTATTTATTTCCTTGTCTTTGTTATCCTTGCCATTTTCCTGTCCATGGAATAAATTAGTTTGGATTTAGTGATAATCCAAGCAAACTGACCTTTGCCCTTTGACCTTCAACAAATAGCGGTATTCTATGGTATTTTTCAGGGTTACCACCGCAAATAGCTTCGGTTCTGAACTGAAATAGGTACTTTTATTGGGTTTGTCTCCACGGATCCCGGTATCAGATTGAATTAGCCACGGATCACGGCGACTTGTTTCCACCGATACCGTGATCCGTTTCCAACACAAAAAATTAAAAAAAAAAATGTAGCCACCGATCACGGTATCCGAATAATAAAATTTTCTTTAAAGTATAACTTCTTTTGATTTGGGAAATTAAATAAAAACCAAATCAGGTTCAAAAATAATCCAGCACTGGAGTCATAAGGATGGAATTTAGGAAGAGTAGTGCACAATAATACAATTTATATCTTGTAGCCACGATGATCGGTGATCGGTGGCTACATTTTTTTATTTTTTGTGTTGGAAACGGATCACGGTATCGGTGGAAACAAGTCGCCGTGATCCGTGGCTAATTCGATCTGATACCGGGATCCGTGGAGACAAACCCCTTTATTGAGAGCACAGCTAAGGAGTACAATTTCCTACCGGGGTCAGTGTTTCCTGATAACTATAATCTTAGGGTCTTGAAGTCAAGAGTGAATAGGTTACTTCTAGCGTGTGGTCGACGGTGAACGACGACCACATCATCGCTTACCACGAGACGAGATAGTGGTCAAACTCAAACATTTAGTTAAAAAAATTATAACATCTACGAGAGGTAGATTGGCCTGCAATGGCCTGCATAAAAGTGTATAGGATGATAATTATTATGTACCTAACTAGGTATAATTTTCAGTATGATTAAATATAATCACCAACAGGTCAACAGGTTAAATATAATCAGCGACTTAGGACCAGTGGTTTGGACCATCGCTCTGGTTCATTAAATTCCTGGTGCAAAGACTGGCTATTGCCATTCAGCGTGGTAACGCTGCTAGTATCCTGGGGTCTTTTGTGCCAGGAACGTCACGTGATGGTTTATTTGATTAGGACAGCTTATCTTTTTATTTATTTTAAACGCCTAGCAATCACCAACATGTAATAAACCTGATACGAAATTAAAGATCTTGTTAATTGTCCATGCTTGGTTTTTTTTTTTGCGACTTTGTGAAGAGATGTAATATGACATACAATTGATTTGACTACCAGGTTTAAATGGAACCTTCACGAAACGATCTATCAAGCTCTTGCTGTAGACTCTACTTTGCAATATTTGATCTAAATAATTCAACGAAAATTCTCCTCGACCCACAGTCTTATGTGAGATAACGTTTCATATTTAAAATTCTTATAAAAAGAAACTTATTCTCGGAGTGGCAACGAATGTTCTGAGACATGAGCGGAGTTGGCCGCTTACGACTCGCGCGAGGGATACCGTAAGCTACAATTTATGAGGCAATTCATCAGATCTCTGAGTTCCAAGAGCCTTATTCCATTCCTCTGGAATAGAGGCATGACAACGCAAATTATATCGATACCATACTTCTTACGTTTGTTAGCACTGAGTTTCATGCCAGCTTATATTGCACAAACAACTAAATCATTTATTTAGTTTTTTGTTTTTAACTAAATCATTTGTTTACTTTATGTACTCGTATTTTGTGTATAGTGGAGCATTGCTGCGAACGGGGTTTCCTCATAAAAATCAATAATTTGCCATATTCCTAGACTATGAAACAGTTACGCTTCGGACATGGTGCGTATTTATAGGAGGTTCCTCTCTCAAGAGCTCTGACCATCTGTAGCCCGGATCCTGGTCCCGATGCTAGTGGACTACTCTTTTTTATAATATAACACTATATACAAAGACCTATTCCTCTTTGATCAGAAATAAATGGAATCCGTGGTATAGAACTGTCCGTACATCGATTAATATTCCTCTACGATGTAACTGAAATTCTCTCAATATTCGTTTATCATAAAAGTGCATGAGGCAGTCACAGGTTGCCAGTCCATTTCCTGCCGCCATAACTTGTTTCTCTGTATTCCCTATTGTCGCGATGAAAACGTGCTACATCTGCCGCTGTAGTGATATAGCGACGAAGCCAACCACTTCCAGAACTGCTAACTCAAGAAATATGTGAATCCAATGTTTTGTTCATGTAGAAAAATTTTTGTTTCCGACATAAGTGTCAAAGAAGAACAAAGAGTTATTAAACAGTATTAATTTAATGAGATTATATAAAAATCGTATAGGTATAAGAGGATTTAGTTGTTAAGAAAATAAATAAAGAAAAATATTAAGGTACACGTATAAGTGGTAGCCGGAATAAACGTTTCCTTGTTTTGATTATTTTATTGTACAGCTTGAGATCAGCTAGTAAATAGCAGTTTGACGATGACGGTGTCGGTACTCTGGTAAGTAGGTAGGTTCCACCACATTCATCAGAAGTAACGGCTCGCTGATACAGTAACGTGCCAAAGTCTGTTAACACCCGACTGATTTGTTTTCTTTTAGTAATCATCAAATGAGTCCGCCCACACTGGGTGGATCAGGAAAGACGGCCAGACTTTTACTTTCTAAAAACACCTTGTTCCCCCTTTGTGTTATAGCGCCGCAGTACCCTACTTAGGCAGTGGTTGACGTACTCTGTTGACATTTGGAATCAGTTCATGATGAGGTTAACTTAAATTAAACTGCAGATCATCATAGAGATTAATTAGCAGATCTGCTAGACTTGTACCAAATACGATTATTATGTTGTCGAACAAAAGCAAAAAATTAAGATAAATCGAAAAGGTAATAAGAACAGAGGCCTTACCACGAGGTCTTAACGCGATCCAGTTTAGGCTGTGGACAAGAGACAGACCTATACAAGTCGTCTAGCGCCATCTCTTTCCAACAGCCTAAACTGATTTCATGGTAGGCCACCAGAAAGCTATTTTGCTCCTCTGCAATAGGAAAGTTTCTAGATTTTAAAGACTGTTTTAAGCTTTCACGGTTTGTCTCTAAATTTAAAATGTCACTTACGGGATATCTTCCGTGATTATGTTTTTGTTTGAGTTCGCGCCATGATCGCGGGTTGACATGAGTCAACCCGCGATCATGGCGCTTGCAACAGCGTCGAAATATCGGGAACTCAAACAAAAATATAATCACGGAAGATATCCCGTAAGTGACATTTTAAATTTTCTAGATTTTCTTTTAATTAAAGTAGAGAGCTAGCAGTACTTTACATTTTGTATATTTTAAACAAGCGCCTATTAAAATGTCCGCTTAATTCAGTACCTATTACGAAAAAACGTGCTATGTAATATTAGCAAGTTAAACTCGCTTGCCGTAACAGTGATGAATTACGTCACGCTGTAAGGCTAATAAAGCCTCCACACTGAAAAAAAAAATTGTTAACATACATCAAAAAAATGTTTATTGCTATCAAGTCACTTGTTAATATACGAGCGCACAAAGCTTTGTGATCCCGGGAAGCAAGTCTTCTTGATAGAGAAACGGAATAAGCAGACATAGCACATTGAAACAAGTAATGGTCGACTTAATCAAGTCTGATTATTATTTTTATCAACTGCCCTTTGTGCATGTTACTAAGACTTGATAATCTTTATAAAATTCTGTGATTACTGTAACATTGTCATATATTAACTTAAATAAAGAAAATTTGTAGTCTAAACAAGTACCTTGATTGATCTGATCGAGTTTAAACTAGTATCAAACGAAAAAATAAATTGTTTTTATAACGATATCTAATTGAACCTATATAGATGCATATTCGATCTAAAATATATATTTGTATTGATCAAAGAAATATATTATTGTGTTCAGTATGTATAGTTTTCTGTTTTTATCATACCATAATACTAAAAATAAATGTTATCTTTTTCAGTGTAATAAAGTGCTCTTATTAGAATCAACTAAGGTAATGTTATATTCAAGTATTGTACTTATTTAGAGTAAGTATACAGGGTTATTTGTAAAACACCGTTAACCTCTTAAGAGGTCATTGTACTCAACATTATGAAAAACTTTTATTATGGGACCACACATGAAATCGCGAAAAAAAAATCAGCTGTTCTATAGAAAAGTTCGTTTAACTCATCAAAATGTATGAAACAGTTGATTATTTTTTTTTCGCGATTTCAGGTGTGGTCCCATAGTAAAAGTTTTTCATAATGTTGAGTACAATGACCTCTTAAAAGGTTAACGGTGTTTTACAAATAACTCTGTATAGGATACAGTGTCCCAGAAACACTACATCATAGCGTTAGAATATGAACAGTCAGTGAAACTATACTTTTTTGGTAAGACTATAAGCTATTCGCATATTTTTTTGTTTTTCAAACACATAGATTTTGCATGGAAAACAAAATATTTTCCACTGACTGATCATATCCTGTCGCTCTGATGTGGTATTTCTGGGATACCTGTCCAGGGGCTATCACCAGGCACCACAATATCTAAGTGAATAATAAAACACATTAAATTATTATTTAAAGGAATTTATTTAAAAAAATGCCAATCTTATAAGTAATAATTGTTTTAAGAGTACGAGTAGAACAGCTAAGTTGCTGACTCAGTAAAGGCTGTTTTGCATTTTGATTGATGCGAGTGAAGTACAGTACTGCAGGGTACTCATCAAAATATTGCTCAATGGAATATACCGGCTTCCTTAAGTCCCTGAAACGCTCTGACAGTGTAGCTTTCCACTTTGACTGTACAAGATCCCAGGGCTCCGAGCTGCTTTTCAACCATTTAAGATCTTCTTCTGTGTTGTCGGTATTCTGTATTGTATTAATTGTCAGTGATGGAAGCGGGCGGGGTGATAAAGACGATTGGTGAGACCCTATGCTGCGGACTTGAAGTTTTCTTTCTTTGGAATCAAGAACACCTAACTTTTGGTATTTACGCCTTGTGTTCATCAATTGGCTGACCAACTTGCCTCTTGCTTGATGAGTTACCCCCTGCGCGGTCACACATGGTGGAATATAATAAGTTGTAATTCTTTCCTCCGGAAACAGCACTTTTATATTTTTTATCCAACTATTATATACATTGCTAGTAATGGGTGAATTTTTAATTTCCTTTAAAATTTTTTGGTAATAGTTGATGCTAGCAAATTCCTTGCATTTTCATTGTCTAATGATTTTCCCATAAACCGCAATAAGCTTGAACTTTCAAAATTATTTTGCAATAATTTGAAAAGGACCTGGAAAAAATAATACATAATAGGTAAATAGACTGGCCAAGTGCGATTCAGACTGGTACAAAAAAATAAAAAGTTTGTATTATGGGTACCCTTTAATACAAGCAATATTTTTACTATGTATTGTTGTTACAGCGGCAACAGAATTAAGAATTCTGTAAAACTGTCTACCTATTATGGTTTACAAGATACAGCCCGCTGATAGACAGACCGACAAACAACAGTGGCATAGTAATAGGGTTTTGTTGGCACCTTATGGGTACGGAACCACAAACATACTTCTAAAAATCCCAAACTTATAAAATCAAATACATAAGTAATTTCTTTATCTACCCTTATTAGTTTTCTAAATCACGAATGTAATGAACCCTGTCAAGTGGGTAGGTACTTACGTTATCCTCAAGGTTGATTGGTGTCAATTTTGGTGGTGAAGTTTGCTGCGTTTTTTCGACTCTTAGGGGACTTGTTCCACTTGTTGGGAGGTAATCTTCAATTATAACAGGGAGGTTCTGAAATAAGTATATTAAAATTGATCAAGTGTATGGTGAATATTCGCGGAACCCTATTATACAACGCATGAATTGTCAGCCGTACCGCCCATACGTTATACAAAAGCCTATTCGCGCTTTGGATGTCGATTTTTACATTAATTTTCACTGGCACACGATCTGGCTGAATCATTCGTCAACTGAACTATTCATTGGCCGGTTTTAGTAATATTTATGATGGGAACCACATTAAAACGAACGAAAGAACAACAAATGAATAATCTGTTTTTAACATGGGCTCATGGAGGGCTTGCGGCGCTCTCGGGCCGGGCATTCGGTCACTGTAGATATAGGTACACTGTAGGTACTTACAGAAAAAGAAATATTCGTCAAATCTGTTAATTGATTGCTTGAGTCCAGACTTGTACACTGGTTACTTGTTGAACCTTGATTAACATTTGAGAAATCCGTTGCCCAAGCTTTCCAACAGCGAAGGAATAGGGCTCTGGGCCCCAATTGCGGAATTATTTCTTTTATATCGTCCGTTGTCAGTGCAGACAGGGATTCTATATTAATTTCATTTTCTGTAATATTAGCATAGAGAAATAAAATGAAAATTAGCCAATTCATGTGTGAAAGAACTAGGCACAAAAAATAAACAAGTAGGTAGGTACTTACTTGCGAAAAGTGGCCCCAGCTCCGGGAGCCCCCAGGCTCTCAGTAAATCCATCACCTCAGAATCGTCCATTTAGAGTTCCACTCTCATTAACACTATATTGCACCAATTTTAAAACCATAGATACAATTTAATTTTTAAAGCAATTTGCGTAAACAAGTGTAGCGTGCGGGCGAATCGAAAATGCATTCAATCATGTTGGGACTTGAACGATGCGCGCCGCGCGCCAAACGTCGGTCGTTTACGAAGTTAGTTGCAGGTAGACATTTCAAACAAATAAGTAACCTTTCAATTAAAAAAGCACGCGTTCGTTCATATAAAGTTGCAGTGATCGAATGAACTATGAAATTTATTGTAACAATTATTTTATAATTATTGAAATAAATAGGTTTATTATTTATTTAATAAAAAATCTTTATGAGATTAACTAATTGTAATGAGTGATAACGATAAAGTAACTTGATAGAGCTGAATAAGTCTCGACAGGAATAAAGTAAACTTATTAAATTCAACACATTCGAATTGATAGACGTTCAATCATTTTAGCTTTACTGTGACAAAAAATGGTCAATTGTTATTTTTGACATTTTCTTGAATGATTCAGTCATATTTTTTTCAATCAAGCAAGATTTTAACTTGTTTAGCCTTGATTTTTTTCAGTGCAGGCATGACTCCCGATTATGGAGTTAATACGAACGGAGCTCCGGGGGCGTTTGTGAAAGACGTTATAGAACGTGTATTATGTATCAGAATCGTTAAGTAACTCCCCCCGGGAAGCAAACACGTACTCCATTTTAAATATTTTAGAGCTGGTACCCGATCGCTCTCTAATATTTCCGCTGAAAACATATTTCGCCTCTTCCCGCTCAATTTATTTCTGAAAAATTCGTCGTTAACGGTTGCCGACATCAGAGAAGGTAAGGTCTAAAGGTGCACGGCTATTTATGTGCCGCGATGAAAGGAAAACATGAAATAGTTGCTTTATATTAGACCGAACAAATAGTTTGCTGGAAAGGAATAGCTATGTATTTATAGAGAATTTACTAAGAAACGCGGTCGCCTCCTTCTTCGAAGCAGTCATACTAGCGACCCTGGAGGCGGGACGCCTGTGGAAGAGGACAGCGTCCACATAGCAGCCTAGCCGCAGTGGTAGCCCACAGCGACTAACGTCGCTAAACGATCTCCTGTCGCCGGTAGGCTCAATGACGGACGGACCCCGGCAGGCTTTGGCCATCTAAAGGGGGACCCCCTTTAGAGGGCCATAGCCTACCGGGGTCGCGGGACTAACGAATTACCGTGACCTCGGAACGTAAAGGGCTATTGAAGGACACAGTGGATTTTAGTCAGTACAAGTCTGATAGTACCTACCTCCCTGCCCTGTGTGGCAGGGGACTCATTTTATGATTTTACCACAATAAAAAATAAAGCTTAGCGACTTATCACATAACGATAAAAATAAACTAGAACAAAGCATACATTACGTATTAGTGAACCGACATTAACTAAACGAAAATCAATGTTGCCAGCACAGAAACATCCGTCACAAAGTTATAAATGTAATAATGGTATGTAACTGGGTCATCTACCTTGAACTATTTATTGAACAGATAAGATCGAGACATAACTTGAGCAACTAGCAGGAACACTAGCAAGCGACCTAACAAAACTATTTAGCAAGAACGTTACACTTCCATACAAAAGTTTACTTCCATAAGTATACATTAAGCTATATACGCTTCCGACTTATCCCGCCGGACCGTTACTTAAAATTGCATCGTTTTGTTACGGGCTAAGTAAAGTAAGTACAGTGCTTAGTGGTACTGGTATTTGGACTGAGCTACGGAAGTTAAATGAAGTTCAGTGTAATTACTCTCGGAGAGGCGGTTAACTCGGCGCGGTTATGGTGACAGCCACTGGCGCACGCCTCGTGTCGCCTTGCCTCTAATTGAGGCCAATATTAATACTGAAATACTGTTTCGGATAAAGGAATATCTGGTTTACAGGGAATTCGGTTTTATCGATAAATGATTAAGATAAAAATTCTGTCAAAGGATCACAATATTCTGGGTAAAATAAATTCCTTAAATAGTGTGTGTGTGTGTGTTTACACATCATGTAAACACAGTACATTCAATATTTAATATTGGAAATTGGAGTAAAGAGACAACCTTTCAAACATCAAAGAAAAGCAGTCAATAGATTCACACTGAATTTCGAAGGCACTAGTGTATGTCGCACCAATATAACCTATACTACTGTCACTATGTACCTACAGAAGTGCGGCTGAACAAACATCCCACCTAACCATGGCGTTTATCCAACTATTTGTGAAATTCTAAAGCTTCTATTTGTCCACGATGCATTTGCCTGGTTACACAGCCAACAGCAAAATGAGTTGGACAACAGTGCTAAAAGCCAATTTTCGCCATTTTTATTTTTTCATCAACCTAATTAATGATAAATGAAAAAAATTGATATGAAAAGAGAAATGCTTTGGCTGTTAATAATATTTTCTATCTATCATAATGAACTAACAGAAATTGATTGTTGTAGTTCTATGAATGTGTATTATTGTCAACTTTTACAGAACACGAGAAGCCCCAGATATATCTAGGATGTAGCCGGAATACCCCCCCGGAAACAAAGGTCCTGAACAAGTCATCTCAAGTTCCTATCTACGTCCCCTTATTGTCTCTGGTCTGGCACTTCCTGTTAATCGTGGGGAGTGCGGTGCCAAATGAACATTAGTGTTTCTTGTACCTAGTTGAACTAAAATGAGTCTACCTACTTTCCATCTTAGCATGTTTAAAACCTATTGACGAAAACACGTTTAAAGGAAGTAACGAAGTTTTAACAAATACGCTATTCCTGCCTTAGTGAATTTCATTTCCATATTTCGTGGAACCAGTTGAAAAACCAATATGTAAAACCATTTTTTCTGGAGATTTAACCAAGTTTGCTTATTCCTAGTATGGATTTATCGTTATGGGGATTTACTCTGCTATCTCTTGGTTAAAAACATCTTCGATGGAAAAACATGGAAGAAAAATTGAACTCCGTATTTCACCTTACAGGGGACTATTAGGTTACGTGGCTCACTTTAGGGTGAATCATCTAATAAACTGGAAGACGGTACATTGCGTTACAATTACAGATAGATAGACATTATTATTTACTTACTGTTTTTATTTTAAATGTTTCTAAATAACAATAAAGACACCAATCGCAAATTGTCTGCTGTCTCTTAAAAATAAATCAGGCACTTTTATTGCTGCGCGACACGTAACAAAATGGAGTAAACATAAACTTTGAGGTAAAATTAGCTTAACAATTTGTCAGGACATTTATGAATAGGATCTAGGATCAACCTATCACCGATTGCACTTTTGTTTCGTAAATTCGCCCTTGGCATATTTATATCCTCTGAAAATAAGTATTTCAGCGTCTTGTTCCTTGTACCTACATCCTCGTAAGTTAGAAAATGACGTATAGGTAATTTATTACATATATTTCCATCAAATTATAACCTTTTCCGGAAACTATATAATGGGTTTATGATTTCAAAACCACTTACTAATGTTAAATTTAATACATAAAAGGCAATGCCTCATAAATATAACGGTGCTTACTAGTTGTTGCCAGGGGGTCCGCCCGCTACAAATCAAAAATAATTCCACGGGAAGATAAAATCGGGATAAAAACTTGTGTCCTATTAATCCATGTCACTAACTATCTGTGTACCAAATTTCGTCCAAATCCGTTCAGTGGTTTTTGCATGAAAGAGAAGGTGAAAGAGTGACAGACATCCATCCATCGCATCCAAACAAACTTTTATGTTTATAATATTAGTAGGTATTATTCAGTTAGGTACCTAATTAAAAGGTGAGATGCCTCATAATACCAGTGACATAATATTTCATAGAATATTTATGAAAAGAGGTTTCCGAGTAACTATCAATAAGTCTGTAGCGTTTTTACTTGAACGAGTGCCTACCTTCCGTTATTCGAATATATAATAAGGAAGTATAGGTAGGCCCCGCACCTTCTCGTATTCTGAGAATTAAGTACCTTCATAACTTGAAGTTAATACGAAATTCAAGTTACTACAGAAATCATATTGAAAAGCAAATCCCAATAATTAGTGAGGTTAATTTCTGTGAATTTGAAACTCCTGCGAAACCATTGGTTCGTCTGGACGTCGCCTTTATTTTAGTATTTCTGAATTATTGCAAATCTATGAAATTATTGACACCACAAAACCATTATTTATCAACTAACCAAGAAGAGTTTACAGTCCCCAAAGTTATACATATTTTCAAAGCTATTTAGAATACCTACGCACCGCTTTGAGCTGGTAAATGCGGTTAACCAATATTTGTTTACTTTTATCCAAAGAGACCATTGGGAATGTTATAAATTATAAAATTAAGAATAATTTTAACCTCTTTTTATAATGAAGACCCTAAGTCAATCTTAGACAATGGTCCTGAAAGCTTAAATATACGGACAGAATAATAAAAGCGTGTTCGAAATAGTACGATGCGAATACGATAAGGTGATACTCGCATTAGTAATGTGCGGATAATATTTGCGTATTTATCGGTCGCGTCGCGTCGTGTTGTGATTCAGCGGCAGGACGCGGCTGGGGCAGGCGCGCGTCGTGTTTGGCGACTCGCTGAGCAAACTCGCGCTCTAGCCGCATTTGCAATTCGTTTGCGGACTACGAAATACTCTGCACCCGACCAAGTCTTTTGTGTAACCGGATTTCTCGGTTAACGACCTAGATTCTGCATATTTATGCAGTTTGGTCACACAATTTTTCGTGTCTGTAACTATCTCTTAAGCTCCTGCTGAATGTGATGTGGTGATAACATTTCTCTGCTCGTTAGCCATTGTTTACTGACGTGGACTAGTATCCATAGAAATTAGTTAAATTAAACATTTTTTTATTGTGTAGACGCTTTTTTTAGCGTGTTAAAATTATCAAATGAGTCCTCCCACCTAAGGCAGGGCAGGAAGAACTGTAACACTTGTACTGACTAAAATCCACGGTGTCCTTCAATAGCTCTTTACGTTCCGGGATCGCGGTATTCGTTAATCCCGCGACCAAGTAGTGCACATGCTTGCTGTGAAATTCAAAACATTTTATTATTCCTTTAGTTCATACCTAAATACTCTATGTAAATCTTTTGATTTACATAAGTATTCTCGGTCATTGTCCGCGATATTGATAAATGAAATGGCAATAACAGAAGTAGAAGTTTATTATAGTCTATTTAGGAGCACACGAAGATGACGCTGGTCCTGCTCTGGAAATCCAAACTCTACGCAGATGAAGTTATAAGATTTCGTTGGTTCCAAATAACATTTCTGGCAGCGCAAGATATCTTGAATTTAATTATAAAGTTAGACAATAGTCGTATAGCTACGTTCATGAACCCGTTTAATGTTCACTTTATGAGGAAACAGTCTCAAAAATAAACAAAGAAGATAAACATAGGTTCCGCACCACCGCGCCGCGTCGTCGCCGTCGGGATAATAATCGTCCCACAGTATATGGGGTTGCGGACGCGGGAGCGACTCCCTGCCTCTCTGGCTACCTCACTCACTGCAACTTTCACTAATGTTCTTAATTTTTACACCGAGAGCAATACTAGCGAATCCAAGATTAACAATTGCCCTAAGCTGGGAAGCGAGAAAATTAACTTTTAAATGTAAATTTTACGAGGAAGTCATAACGTGAAAGCTGCCGCGGTTAGCTCTGATTTATTGCACTTGGAATTGAAAGTGTTAAAGGAGTTGCAATCTGAAAAAAGTTTTAATAGGTACCTCTTTAAAGAAATATAAATCATGATTGTAGAGCAAATTTAACTTTCGCAAAGTTGTACAACATTTAGGCTCATCTACTTGAGTGGCTATTTAATGACGCCGCTTATTTCGCTAATCAGAAAAGTATTCATTAGCTTCACAGGCGACGAGGATGATTACATTTTATCCCACCCCTTTGCGAAGGTCTGTAAAATCTCTCTACAGTAAAATATACATTGTCAAAAAGTTCAGATATTTACTTGAGAGTTTCTGCTTAAGCTCAACGTATTTACATTAGAATATTGCTTTATTGAAAAGAATAATACGAACTCAGAGTACCTATATTGATCTTTTAAATTAAAATGATTGTGTACAATGAACACTAAAAACCTACAATTCATTTTCAGGGATCCACGGTAAACGTGCCAGAGATGTTACAGCAATTTACGAAAATTTCTTTAAGAAAATCACTCGCCAACATCAACAAAGCTTCAATTAATGTAAATACGACTGAAACTCATTCCATACCCATATTTTTAAACTTGTAAGACACATTAATTCCGTAACAAATTTCAATTTCCAAGTACTTGGAAGCTTAACTCTTTGGACCGCAAAGTTATATGGATTGGAACTCTTTAGCGTTGACGAATGGTAGGAGGTAACGAATGTGTACAATCAAAACTTTGAAAAGATTCATTGCCGCAAATTTAGCCAGCCAAAAATATGATCCAGCCTGAGTCAAAGAATTTGAGAACGGATGTGGCTCGGGGCGCTGCGATGCCGCTACTCGCTAAACTTTTTCATTTCCACGCAGAAATATAAAAAGCGGAAAACTTTCTGCGAATAAACTATCATACTGGAATATTTTTAAAACTCCTACAGATTTTTATACTGACTGATGTTCTTTTGGAAATCGTATAAAACTCAAATTATAAAGTTTTGTTTTTTGGGAAAAAAAAACAATTGAAGACGGAAACAACAATTCAATCATTGATTTCTTCTTTTAAAACCGACAATCAGATTTCTGGTCATGCTGTTTAAAACAAAACCAAAATCTAGTCGATTTAAGGGGAAGTACCAATATAGAATGGATTATTTTTAGTATATTTACAATCCATAACCCAGTAATTTGGAATAGCATCTTATCATATTTCATGTAAAGTTACAGTTTCATTTATTCTAGCTAGTATTTCCGAGCGCACATTCAACACGGACACGATAAAGGAGTTTCATTTTTTTCTATAAGTGTAGCGGAGGCTCCTGAGTCCACCGGAAGCACTCAATTATGTTATAATCAAGGTGTCCGGGGGTCGGTGGCGCCGCGCGCCCGGGCAGGCGACCGGGCGACCCGCCACCAACCAACTTAAATGTCACGACTTTAATGCACGACCCATTCATTATTAAAATACGAGACTCAGCGTACAACGACCCTCCTTCTACCTCAGTAAAAAGTTCCTACGTGGAAATAATACCAAAATACACAATCATTTTTGTACTCATCTGGGAATAAAGAAAACCACGGAGTTGCCTAGCAGGTTAAAATACAAACAAACATTGAAATACAACTTTCAACTGCTGCAAACATTCAGTTTCAACAATTGCGTATTTGAAACCAAGCAAGTTTTAACGATATATGATGGTATGTGTGTGATTCTGAACCCAAAATAATAAAAAAGATATCTTAATCGGCCTTTAGCTTTTTATTGGGTTTATCTTGTGTGTCGGTCGAGGTTAAAGGGCTGCTCCGGAAATAACTGGGTTTTTTTACTGCTTTAGTTTAGAATATGGCATTCAATCACGTTGTAGTGGCTTTTTTATGTTCAAATGCTAACCAACAAAATCTAAACCCTAGTTTATTGTCACAAAGACGCTTTTAGTTCCTAATATAATTCCTTAGTGATATTATACGAGTATAACGTACCCACGACAGGGTTTTCTAATACATACATAGTTAAAGAACTATACAAGTTTTGTACGTGTACACGAAATGGCTCATGTCAGACCACCGAAATTCTAAAACTCTTTTGTCTTCAACTTTCCTTAACTAATCTAATATTATAGATGCCAAAGTTTGGACGTTTTGATGGATGGATGGATGTTTGCTACTCAATCATGTCAGAACGGCTGAACATATCTTGATGAAATTAATTTGGCTCAGGATTTTGTAGAATTGTGGTACGTAGATGGAGATTAGACTGGAGACTGTTAAAAAAAAAAGCTAAGCCCTTCGTACCCAAGACGACGCAAGTCTCCGATACCTTAATTACGACTTTAGTATCCAGGCGACTATCGCAATACAAAATCATAGAGATTCGTACACAGACACACGTCAATGGATGCCAAAGTTGTAAGCTATTGGAGACTTGCGTTGCCTTGGGTACGAAGAAGCTTAGACATAAGTACGTGGCGTCAAACAGTCCCTTCGTGGTTAGCAACTATTGCCGTGGTTGTTTCGTGGATGAAGACGCCCTAAGTCTGACAACCAGCTTGTCTAACCAAGGGGTATTGTAGTTGTGGAGGTCAGATATGATATTAGTATACAGAATAGAGCTAGGATATAGTAATAGAGCTGGGGTACAGGTAACCGTGACACTGGAACACAAAGGGCAACTGCGATAAGGTGAAATTCAGCCATTGCGCGAGGACTCATTTGAAGAATATTAAAACCCATAAAAAATAGGCAACCTAAACGATGGAAAAAGCTACAGGCAGATGAAGTTCAGAAATACATAAAATACGAGAAAGTAACTATCACTACTTGCAAACCAGACTGAGTGAAGCTAATCACTGAATCGATGCATACATCTATACATATAAATAAAAATGGAGTGTCTGTTTGTAATATTGAAATAACCGTTTTTTACAACATGCATACGAATATATATACGGTACATACACCAAAATAATATTTTTACAATTTTTGTCTGTCTGTCTGTCTGTTAACTGTTTGTAATGGCTAATCTCTGAAATGGCTAAGCCGATTTTGACGGGACTTCTATTGGCAGGTAGCTGATGTAATAAGGAGTAACTTAGGTTACTTTTATTTTAGAAAAAATCCATTGACTGGCCTGTTGGTCTAGTGGTTAGTGACCCTGACTGCTATGCCGGAGGTCGTGGGTTCGATTCCCACCCAGGACAAATGTTTGTGTGATGAGCATGATCATTTGTTCTGTGTCTGGGTGTAATTTATCTATAATATGTATGTATTTAGAAATATATAAGTATGTTTATCCGTTGTCTAGTACCCATAACACAAGCTCTGCTTAGCTTGGGACTAGATGGCGTAGTGTGATAGTTGTGGAATATTATTATATTATTATTATTGTTATTATTATTATTGTTGAAAAAAAAATACATTGTTGAGTTCCGACATCCACGTGAACGAAGTCGCGGGCACAGCTAGTAATATAATATTTTTTAATCAATTAGTTTTCCCGCCCGATGAATATCATTTTATATTCTCTTTATGATCTGATTTTGTGTAGGAGTTACCCTGTTGTAAGTAAAGCGAAAGCATATCAAATTGATTGATCGTTCTGTCGACGAAAATGTTCCGTATTTAGACGACTACAAAATCAATCTGTTAACCTTTATATTAGAGCAAGATGTTGCGCATCAATTTGTGCTGAAAGTTACAACATACATTTTTCCAAAGTCTGCAAAATAAGTAGCCTAAAGAATTTCTGTACAAACCTTTGAATTTCGATATAAAATGTTGCGAATTAAATGTGAAGGTATAATACATCGTTTGTGTAAGCTGTAAGTAAACTAGGCAGGGATTTTTTGTGATTTAGCATGTGTACAAAAACCGCAAAGAGCCGCCCGGCGCCGGCTCGTTAATTTGCTCCTTTCTGTGTCGTTCACTCGTTCGTAATCAAACAATCGCGGCTGGCCGGTGAGGCGGTGATCGAAGGACGGGACTATAGCGATTTGTTACATATTGTGTTGATATTTCATTTATCACGGTGATTCAATTTTCCCAGCAATTAATCACTGAACAATAGCCGTGGTCAGTGGGCGACGGCTGGACGAAAAGATAGACGAAGTACTCGCTGGAAATTTATAAATATAGACGTTTGCTGGCTCACAAACAATAATATAGTACTGCGCAGTTACTGGAAAAAGGGGCCCCTTAAAATAGTATTGTATGGATAAAAAAAATAGATCTGAGGTCTTGTTACTTAAAATATGTCAATAAACGAAACGTCACGAGAAACAGGATTATCATGCTTTTGGTAAAATCTTGAACAGTTTTTCATTTCAGGTTTGTGATTGGATACTGGACGAAAATCCCGTAACGTAACTGCGACTGGAAAGACTTCGCGACTAGGTTCCTTACTAGCTCAAATATAAAAGAAAACCTATCCAGTTTTCCCTGGCTTGCTTCTGATTAATTAAACGACGAAGGACTATGCTCATTAATTCCTTTCAAGGAGTTCGGAAATTAATGTATTCGGGCCGTGTTCAATTAGAATATTCATTATGTATATTGAATGTCCATACACCAAGACGATAGGTACTAATGAAAAATACCGCTCATAGTATTTCTATGTTGTGTTTTTTGGAATATAAACAGACATTATGGAAAGACTATAAATACTTACAATTAGAAAATATAGTAACTTTAATGATAACAAAGTTTTGAGCCGTTTGGGGTTAAAACTCTAGGGTCTTGGGGTCCAAGTGCTCTCAGCCTCTATAGAGAGATATTTAAATTACTTGTTGACGCTTCCCGTGACCCAAGAGCTGGCTTTCACCTGGCCAGAGGCTAAGCATATCCATACAAAGTGGCAACACCGCCAGTCTCATGGGCACATTACCATCTGACATCGTTGAGTATGAATTTTACGGTGCTTTGTAATAGTTTAATTTTATTTCAGTACTAAAGTTAATTTTGTATTAAGTCAGACGTGAAACAAGTATTTATTTTGTTGATTACAATAATACATAGATTTAAAAATACTGCATTTTAGCATCGTGATGACTTACTTAATGAACTTGGCCGATCAGGTTGCTCCAAGATTACTTGGTTTCAGGATCTCGACGTCTCGAAGTTATGTGAAACAGAACCTTGGAAACTTAAATAGTAAAACCATTATTGCGACATTTTATTTTTAACATGCAAAAAGATGGCGAACTATGTCGCATTTCTCCCATGTAAGAATACATTTTCGTGAGCAGATAACTAAAATAAGACTTCAACATGAAGCTATTTTGGCTGCATAGACTAAAAGCAGCCACCGGCGTTAGACATAGAACAATTTTGTCATGTAAATTTGAAATCTCTTAGCCTAATATCTAGCTCGGCTGCAAGTGCATTAGCCTTTATGAAACGTCGCACCCATTAGCACCGTGGCACCGTCACTGTTGCCTTTATTCTTCCACTTTCAAATTATATCCATTTAACCTTTGAAAATCAGTTTTACTTCGCATACTGAGGTCTCATTTTAAATTAGTAAGGTACAACCGAATTCATAACGCTATTTAACATTTCATGTCTGACCTGAAAAAATCAGTTTCACTAAGTTGAACTGATTATTTATTTGTTAGCAGTAGGCCCATTTGACACAGTTGTGTAACGATTTACCACACAATATATGGGACAGTGACATAGTTATAAATGAACATAGAAAGCAGGGGTCTTAATCATAATATTAACACATCACTTCCCACAAATCATCTAAAAATAAGTACGCTTTGCCCTAGTCTGAACGAATCATATTATTATCACAGGTACAGTTAATTGGTACTGCTAACTATCTGCTGTAGCGTTAACTTTCAGAGCGTCGCTACGTTTGTTTCGCTCGGGCTCTCACTGAAGCGGAAAGCGGAGTGCAGCTTTTCGGTAATCTAGTGTAATAATGCAAAATACGAGTCGCACTCTCGTCCCCTCTTTGCACAGATACACCTAATTACTTGCCCCCTAATTAAGTGCGAGTTAACTTACTGTTTCATTAACTTTTAGTCAAGAGACAAGTTATAATGCAAATAAGTTTGTTCGCAACTTTTTACGGTTTAACCACCCAACAGATGCTGTTGTTTTTGGCAGAAGGAAAAACTTGAATGGCATAAGTTTTTTTTGCGAAATTTTAAGTTGCGCCCATACCTGATATCAACAATGATCAATGTTTGAGCTACTTAAAGAAATCTTTTAACTACCTTCCCTCTGGGACGTGTGCATAAAACACTATATAATTAACACTTATGCATTCATTGAAGATTTATTGTTGTAACTATGGCAATTGTATTAATTTGTATGAGAAACTACAATAAATAAAGCAAACGTACTACCGAAAAGTTAATTGTAATTCAACAATGTGCGTTTTATCCCGAATTCCCATCTTACAAAACTCTGTTTCAATCGCTACTCCTAATTCTTAACGTAACCTTTTTTCAGCTGTATTTCTCTATTGATTCCGAGCGGAGCTCTGAGACCACTGAGCTCGATCAAAGTTTATCCTGGCCATATTGGTGAAAGTTATACCTATCGGATCCACGCGGTAGTAAAACTGGATAATAATAAGCAGTGGATGCAATAAAACACGGCGCTTACGATCACACAATTCGATGACACCTATAAAACCGAGCTGCATCACCCATCCGCTCTGTTTATGTCACGCCTCCAATTTATATGCTCAAGAACTTTTTATTTTATAGCACACGTAATAAAACAATGTTTGTATTCATACGTTGTATTAAATGAATCTTTTTTATTGACATTTAAGCTCAGCACGTACATTAATTCGTTCCTACTTCCAATACGCGTGTTAGTTCTTTGAGATTTTCAAGACACGTTTCTTTTCAGTTAAGTGATAGCTTCAACCATAAGCTGACAAATTTATAAATGCTTCTAAAAATCTTGCTATTTCCGAATATTCCTGTATCCTTGTTTAATATGGTCACATAAAATATCGTTTCAGTAGATAGTACCCATTTATTTGCCACATCAGGTCATCAGTCACGGGCTGTTTGATGTGTCGTAGCCACAAACTACGGTATCGATATTTCAATTAATATGCATCGTTACTTTAAACTTTACTTAGTGGAAGTGGGGTGAAGCAAGTTTTAATAAGGGTCTCTCTGGGTCATTACAGCCTCGTAGCGGTAATTGTCAGAGGCGGCGCGGCCCCAGCACTTAACGACACTTCTGGTTGACGTAGGCAGCCACTCCTTACGCCGCCGTTTGTATTTCAATAGCTTTGTCAAACGAAATAAACATATACACACATCAAAAGTGTCTAGGGATCAAGCATTTTTATGCGGATTTCTTGAGATTGAGATGTGGCTTTGTAATAAATTTATGATTTTATAAATTTATATGGATCCTTTTTGGTGCATTTCATAATTTGAATCAGGAACTGTAAATCAAATTCGAGTAAAAGATGAAAATCAGCTGTCAATATTTTCCCTATAAAAACATACAACGCATTGAAGACATTATTAGTGCTACTGTTTCCCTACTACTGATTAAAACCAACGTTATTATGGAGCGGCGACGTCATTTAAGCAGGGAAGAAATGCTCAGAGCCGTGGGAATGATAGAAGCTGGTTCCCGGCAACGTACTGTGGCTTTAGCTCTGAATACAAGTCAGAGTGTTATCAGTCGACTTTGGACACGTTACCGAAGCACTGGTACCGTGGCTGAGCGCCATGGAGGACGGTATCGCTGCACCACACGGAGACAAGACCGATACATTCAAATCTTAACTCGAAGAGCTCCAACAATAACCGCCATGATGTTAGCCGTGAGGCTTCATCACTCTTCAGGGAACTTAATTAGCGACCAAACAGTCAGAAACCGCTTGCATGAAGTGAACCTTCATTCCTCATTTTGAGCCACCTCATTTTGAGTATGCCAAACCGATGTTCTTGTGTTGTTAGTGTTCGCGGTAGAAACACGGATTATTAATTGTTTAAGTTACCCAATAAAATTTTAAAGAAAACTGTTATTTCAGTCTTTTTTTCGAACTTTAATGTTAGTGGTTCAAATGTCAAAAATCCCTTTATTAGGAAAATGGCAAATTTCTTTATGAATGCAAAGGTGACTTGGTTTATCGTTACTGTGACAAACGATAACACTTTATTTGATGAATCCTTAAAGAACATTTTAATTAATATCAATCAGGAGAAAAGTTATTGCAAAAATATATGTTGATCCCTAGACACTTTTGATGTGTGTATATATCTGCTCTCCAAATATACGTTTACCGTATAAATGTCCCTGGCGTTTGTTTTGTTTATTTTTTATTTAAAACAAAAGCCTCTAAATTCCTCTTATTGTTATTTGAATACGCATTGTTAAAATACACTGCTCATAACAGCAACGGATTTCGAACGAGGCTTTGCTCGCTTCAGTCCCAAACAGCTCGCTTGATAGAGTTGCTGAAGTTTCCAATCTAATAAAACGAATTACGTGTTCAACGATCCTCACACAAGTAAATTAAGACGAAGAGATTGCAAGACAAGATATACGACATCTGACGTATTTGAACTTTACACGGAGAGTTGAATAGGCTTCCTTATTTTGTCTCCGTACTTGTGATCAATTAAAGTGACGTCGTATTCGAAATTGGTTGAGCGAAGGTATTCAGCGTCTACGAGGCTACACACCGCAACGTACATGAGGCAGGCATTTGCACCGCCACGTCTACGCCCGCCATCGCTGGCTAAATCAAACTATGAAACTTTTATAAGTTTATTAAGTGTAGGTAATGCTTATTTGATTAACTCTAATAAAAAGATGAGTTCCGTGTGTGATACTTCTGAAATCCTAAGTATAAATGCGAAAGTAAGTTTGCTTGTTTGTCCGTTGCTTTTTCACGCCTTATTTTCTAAACTGATCATATTGAATTTTGCTTACGTTGTCAGGTGTACAGTTAACTTATAACAGACATACAGTACCTTTAATCCCAAAAATAAGTACAGTTCCCGAGGAGATCATCAATAAAGTTAATTTGATAATAGATGGCGCCACGTGTACAATCTGATTTGTTTGTCAAATTCTAAATTAACGTAAGCGAAGTCGCGGGCAAAAGCCAGTGTTATTATGAGAACCGGAGGAACGGATTAGCCGTGATTCAATTAGCTAAGTAAAATATTGCTTCATTTGCAGCGCTTATCTTTATTATTTGTTCGTATTGTTATGTGGGTTATTGCGTTTCAATATAAATTATGATGAAAGATATTTCTACAAGAAAAACGTTTTTATGAAAATAACGACGTGTTTCCCTATAAAACGTGAACGAGGGAGAAAACAAGCCGTAAATTAATCAATCAAAAACGTGGTGGGTAGGATAGACCTACTGACCTAATTATCATATTATTTACGTATGCTACTTCAGTAGTATGTATGTTTTTCGGTGAAAAGCGTGAAAAGTTTAGATGTTTACATGTTGAAAAGGCGCATGTTTTAATTGGTGCGGGATCGCAATCACGGCAGACATGTCATGTCAAACGTAGAGCGCCGCGTCGGCTCCGCGCGTACGTAAGGTTACGGGTAGACGGCGACGACTAATTCAATTCCGCAGCAGCGAACTGAATGCTAACGACCGGCTTAAAATGAACACGTATACTGAAATAACACATGCGAGAACATACTCTATTCACTAATAATACACGCCGAATATAAAGCGCGGTGATTCTACCGGTTCTGACGTAACTAACCCCAGATTATTATAATTCTAAGCGGCTTAAGGATTTAGATTTTAATTTTCTTAGAACTTACCCTCAAACTTAATTTCTTTCTTTGAGAATTATTTTTCGGGGCATCTGATTTTCTCGCTCACCTTTTTAAGGGATTTTTCGTGAGTAATACAATTTATTATAACAGTCTTGATCTCACTTTAATCAAGTGTCCTCACTGGCTCATTAATGGATAATTCAAACCGCTCTTTAATTACGCTGAGTCACAACCTTTTAAGAATATTTTCTCGGTGTCTCCCCCTCGAGGAGCGCGACAAAATGTCCGAATGAAAGTCACGATTCGAACGAAAAACATGTATCAGTATACAAGTACTGTAACGTATACATGTGTAAAGGACGTGTCAAAACGATATTTTTATTGTATTTCAGGCACGAAAAGTTTTTTTTTTTTTTATCACAGTGGCTCCGTCTCCAGCGGCAGGCGGCAGGCCGGTAGCGGCGGGCAACCAGTCCGCTGTCGGCAAGTAAGTATTGTGGAATGATTAATTGTTCTGTAAATTGAATTCACCGTGATAAATGAAATATCCGCACAATAGGTAATAAATTACGCTGACCCGTTTGGGCGTAAGATGAAACGGTCTGAAAGTAGGGCCGGACGGATGTTACAGGATAATAGGTATAAAACACAACACACGTAAAACACCTGCCCGAAGGTATTGTTGGGATTTTAATTCGCATGGGGCACGGAACGGCTTTGTTAAACGAACTCGTGCAGCTTGCTTTCACTCCGTTACTGTATACGTTCTATCTCGATTTTGTCGTGTTCACTACTTTCCCTATAATCCCCAAAATCTATGCGAACAAAGCTTCAGGTATACTTTTAAACACAGACAAAATCGACGGTCCCCGTCGAAATATGCGTTTATTGCCGACAGTCCCGCGACCCCGGCAAAGTAAAAGAGTAGCAGTTAGGGTAAATAAAAAAGTTCCGCGTGTAATTATTTCACCCGTGGCTCTTTTGGTAGTACTGCCTGCGGGCAATACACGAAAACATTCACTTGCTTACGTAACGTACATACACCACCTTAAATATAACGACCATTCATATTGGAGCAGACTTAATTGGTCCGCACTTTTTATTTACCTGAGTAATGAAGTCGTATCGATAAAACTCGAGAGCGGCTGTTAAAAAGACATTTATTTATTCGAGTACATTTACGAGTGGTGCTGCTGACCGTCCTTATGTACCTGCAGGTTACTCACTGGCTCGTTAGGAGGCTACCCCCTACGTACCGTACCATTTGTTAGCTAACAGACATAGTTACACACATCAAAAAAAGTTTGTGTTAGCCTAAGCTGTTTTTTTTTTATTTTATGGCAATCAATTGAACTGTTTTATATCCTAATCAATATTTTAAAAAGAAGAAGAAATCATAATGTAATAAAAAACATTTCGAAAATAAGAAGAAATAAAACTCTTTGGTCACATCCTCCCACGAGATCTGGCCTGATCTAGTGAGAGGATGTGACCAAAGAGTCTTATTTACAGGGAATGATGTGACAGTTGTTGCCACAGAGCATGTAACTTTATGGATGCCTGTCAGTCAGCCGTCAGCCATGTAAAGTTCCCTTAAATAATAAAAGTACCCTGTGGTACTCGCGTATACGAGTATAGGGGTACACGTACGTCCGTACGACTCAAAATCAAAATCAAAGCATTTATTTCAAGTAGGCCAGTTACAGGCACTTTTGAATTGTCATAGACAAATAAAAATTATTTAAACACTAAAAAGTTATGGTGCTACAGTCCCAGTCACAAGACATAAAAACTGTGAAAGTACCCCGTAAGCAAGAAACTCCATGGACACTCTTTTTAGATCACCAGAATTATTACAGAACCTTTGTTACATCATTCATTTTGAGGTGGTACATTATGTGAGAACGATGTAGCAAGTTTTTAATTAAAAGTGTCCATAGTAACAATTAAAACAAAGACAATTCAAAAAACAAAATGATCAATAATTATTAAAATATGTGGCAGCTAAGAGATGACCAATCCCAACTGACAGCGCCCGCTCACGAACATGACACATGCATCAGCACCATTCAGCTCAACCAACTTGAAGGGAGCTAAATGATCCAACATACGCGCCACCATCAGCGAGACATTTGAGTGAGTATGACACACTCTCAACTGCCAGGGTTATTCAAGTCAACAAGAGACGTAGGTACCCAGTGAATGACAGCTCTGAAATACATAGTACTCACACAATGTCGGCTATGAAACTATATAATACAAGAAAGATTGAATCTATACAAGACTTGTGTGCCTAGCATGAGACTCTTCATAATTTGTTAAAGCAAGGAAATATGATTGAATTTATACCATCTACAATTATTTTCCACGCCATTAAACCGAGTTTTACATTATAATAAAATAAACGTACATTTTATTTTTATGTATGTAGTGCTAGATAGACATTTGGAGGTGATAAATTATAATTATCGGTATCATGTCTAGCACCCAAATATTACAAAACGTAAATGTAGAGGGTTATTAGCATTTTAGGTCAAACTCCAATTTACTTAGAAATAGATTATAATCTAACTATACCTATATATTCAGACACAAGTCCATTTACCCTGCTAATTGAATAAAAAACACCCATCATTATTTTCTTATTAGAGATACTTAGAGCATTCGCTAATAAATTCTAACACTGCTTGTTTTAAGACTCCAGCATGATGCGATTACGAGTACCTTTCAGTTCAATGCATTGTTGCTCAGAAAAATAGGATTCCAGTTTTTTTTTTCTCATGATAAAATTTATAAAAAAATCGTTTAATTAGGTACAAACTTTGTGTTTTTAGTTTCAATGTTGCAAGTTAAATTTGATCCACGTACCGGTTTTCGATTGAGTTGAAATTTTGCACGTTTTTATATATCGCGTGACAATGCAATATTATGACATGGAACTGATCTGATGATGGAGCTTGAAGGTGTTGTCTATCGTAAGTATTTTTTTAACAATAAAAGCTTGTTTTTAAAAATAAAATAGAGTTTTAAATGACTAACTTGTTCAGACTACTGTTAATTTGTTACTCAATCAAGTCAGAACGGCTTTACGGACTTAGAGGAAATGTGGCTCAGAGATAGGTTTCAGTCTAAAATAACACAAAGGCCTTCCTTGGCGGTATATACGATCTCTTGGGATAATTTTATACGTGGATTACATTCGGGCGATGCCGCTGGCAAAAACTGTAGTACTTATTCAATATAAACGTGAATTCCGTACATAGTGAATGTTATTGAATAATAGTTCCTATAAGCGAACAACGCTTTAGCATAACGATGGAAACGATAAAAATCAATCCTAGAAACAAACGTCTATTAAATAATACTCAATACTCAATACGTTTATTGCATTCCACAATGTGAACTTAGGTGGTAGGTACATAAAGATACATACAATAGTTTTGGAGCATTGTGATAATAATAATAATCATAATAAGGAATCCATGATCTAACTTGATATTCTTTTAATGGATACTTAAGCACAGACGCTAGCATTGATGTGCTGGCGTCTTTACATTACATTAATTCGTTGAGAAACAAAGCCCTGATTCTGTTTAAACTTCCAAAGGTGGAGACTAGAATAAAATAAAGCGCAATTTTAAAATATACAAAGACATTAAAGTTACGAGTGTAATATATTACAAGATAGGGAGCAAAGTAACGCATCATGATGTAAATACATGCTTTAAGCATTATTACGTAATTATGATTGTAATATGAACCTAACATTGTGAGAAAGGCACTCCAGCCGTACATTTATTGAACAAAGCGGCAAGAAAAACGACGGCAACAAGCGGCGCCGGCTGTTCTAAATTGCCAACACTTCTGAGCCGAGGGCGTTTACTGGAGTTCACTCCACTTCATTATTTGTTACATTGCATCGATCCGGGATCGCGTAAACTGTAATATGATAGCACGATCAGTGTATGCGCCAGATAAAACACGATATCGTACCTCCATTTTCCGCATTGAAAATACGAAAAAGCTGACGATAAATGTAAAAGGGAAATTCATTTCTCATTTATTTACTGAAAAATATTCGCAAGATAAAATGTGCTGAATGCCTTTCACCGGTGCATTTTGGCGCACAGAGAAAATGAAAGAATATCATATTTTCGAAAAAAAAGCATAAAGACGCGCATCACAAGCCTACAACATGGATTTAATTGCATGAATTTTAAGTGCTTGCATTTTCGATATGTACCTAGAATTATTTCAGTTTGAGAATAGTGTCTATCCATTAGAGATGTTTCAATGTTAAAAATAAGTTTGTGCATCAAACCAGACGGCCGAGCAGTGAACGTAACTTTTTTAAATTTCAACTCGGTAAAGTAATTAGAATTTTTCCAACGGCCCCATTGTGCTACGAACTCAGCTCACGCAAACTTTTAATGCGACTTAAATTCAAATGCCATTTTACGGTTTCTCTTTGTAAAGTTGATTTTAATGAAATATTGAGTTCGGCGACATTGATTGTCTACTTTTTGTACCTATTTTGCTAGATTTATTAAACTATACTTCGCTTAAATATTCATGATCACGCCGGCGGGACCTTAATGTAGAAGCGATGTCATAAGCTACAGTAAATAATATCTCCTAGACAGTCATATCGTTGCACATTTCGAAGCTCTCCTGAACCTTTTGATATAAAACGATACCTGATATTATTATTCCTCATAAACGTACATGATTCATGAGCCAATATTATCCCAGTGAAATATTTTTTCGAGCATTCAACGCAAAAGGCAAACTTGAAAGTCATTCTACGAACTCGAACTCGGCGCAAATAGATGTCATCAATCGAAGAGGCTTTCGATCAAAGACAAGGGACATCGTAGAGCAAGGGCTGATATGCGGAAGAATTATTGCCGAAGAGAACGGCCCTAATGCCTGAACTGAACGTATTTATTTGGTGACCTGCTGAAGCCTGGATGCACATTAACTTTTTTTTTAATGTTGCCGCACCTTAACATAATAAATATCTTTCTTTTTAAATGGTTTTTATTTACACTACCCATAAAATAAAGAGCAAATGAAGGGTTGTATAATCATGTCTATACTATAGACTCTATAACATTCTTTTTCCTTCTATATAATATTGTCGAGCAATGGATGTGTACCATCTAAACCACAGCTCTTAGAATTCACAAACGGAAGAAAATAAGATTAATTTTAGTAAACGAAAAAATACTTTGAATCTCGCTGGCAATGTATTCCCACGAAGCAACACTAAGCGTCAAATCCCGTTTCGTGATACACAGTTAGTTCCACGAATTTTATCAGGTTCCTCACAAAAGGATTTTAAAAAGTGACGTTTAATTTTGAAATATTCCATCAATCTTGAAATCGCGCGGCAGTTGTTTTAGTATGCAAATTGGTCGACTGGTATTTGCTTTGCCTGCATGCCATGCACTACAACGAACTACAACGAACACACGACAAGCCTGCTGGTGATAGGAAGGGTTATTATGAACGAAATGAGGCATTTTGAGTTAACAATTGTAGTTTTTCTCCGGGCGGTGTGGCGAGACTTTTGTGTCGCGCACGTTTTTTTTTTATCGTGATACATAAAATCATCAAATGAGGCCTCCCAACCAGGGCAGGACAGGAGAGACTGTCAGACTGTAATACTAAAATCCACGATGTTCTTACCCGAACCCCGGCCCCGTCACTATGCTGATACTTTTTGACGCGTGCGTGGAACATTACTCGTTGTCGACCCGGGCATGGTCCATGATCTACTCTCTCTCTACTCACTCGCCGCCCGCATGCCCGTGCCTACGCTGGCTGGAGATCATCCCGCGACGGCCGTTGCCATGGGTGCTTCGCAGGAGGCGACCGCTTCTTACTCCGTCTCGCCCCGCAACATGGCTTCGACCAATGCCGGGCGCGAGAGGTCGCCGCCTATCGCCTCCGTGAGGACACGGCGGTGCTCTGCCCAAGCGGGGCAGTCCCGCACCGTATGCTCCACCGTGTCCTCTGGGCGATCCTCGCAGAGGCGTTTCTTCCTTCCCCAAAGTCGCGCACCTGAGAAAAATTTGTTGGTATTAGGGTTATGATAACCACTTCTGCTCCTCCCAAGGTGGCAGGACTCATTGGATGGTTTTACTATTAACTAAGTGTAATGATTATAAAGATAAACAACAATATTTTTATACAGACAATAATTTTATTGAGCGCTAGATAATATACCTTGACATTGCATACATTATGTAGCTAATACGTATATGTAAAATAGGTTTATTGTAAGAAAATCCAATTGTAGGTTAAGCTCGCCATTTTACTTAACAAACCTATAAAAAAATTGTAATTTAATTATATTTGTAAAATAAAAATAAGAATGAATAAACAAAAACAATTCGTAAAATTATTGTATAACAACGATTATACAGCAACCATGTATTCGGGTACATAGAGAGAGCCGTTTAGATAGCCACGTACAGTCAACAAAAACAATGTCGCAGCGTGGTTGAAAGAGCGAGATTCCGGCTGCAATCATCTAGATAACACTTGAGGGATTTATCCAAAATAACATTTCGCCTGCGCAAAGTTCTTAATGAAATAAGTTAGTAATCCTCCGGTAATTCGTTAAATGTTTGTGCGATAGATACTAGTTTGGAAGCTCTCCCCGAGTGGCTGTTTCATGCTTTGATTACAGCGCGCCGCGTCTTCACGGTATCAATGATTCACGTGAACGTGCTCACAAGTTTACCTATCATTTACATTGTTGTACAAGAACGCTATAAAGTTACTCTACATATTTATGAATAGTATGCAGATTGCGAGAAACTTTCAAGCGTGTTTACAGTTTGCTACACGAACGATTGATCATTACAATCAGTCTAATAATGTCTCTTTGAGCTCAAAACTTTACACAACTGTATTTGTAAATTAAATTGATTGACTGCTAACTTAAATTAAGTAGCTAATCAAAAGGCGTTTGACACGGAAATATTGACATGCTTGTTATTTAGGAAAATCCCACCGCACTATTCCCAAACCACTGCAACTCTTGAAAGTCAGAATAAACAGTAGCGACCACCAGAAAAGCGCCGAGGCAATGAAGCTCGACATGTCCTGGAGAATGACTTTAACTGTCTTGGATCCTACAAAGAAAATTAATCAGAAAAGAATAGTGGACAAGTAGGAGTCTTTCAAATTACCTCTTTGTTTTTAATTTAGAGCTATGATGTGTAAATAACCTACATTATATATTAATATCTGGTTGACCGAGCTTCGCTCGGTTTTTAAAATGTCTATATCTTGGGAACCGAGCTTTTCTCGAACCTGGGACCTTGATAAATCGATTCCTAATCTGTAACTTTCATGAAAATCCTTGGAACCGTTTCCGAGATCCTGATTATATATAAATATACAGGGTGACTTTTTTACCACCGTCCAAAATTTTTCTATGCATTAGGTATCAATCACTAAACCCATTTTTGAAAAAAAATCGATACGTCAAATATTGTCATATTAAATCATTTTCTCATCCGCTCTGAGTGGTCACTAAGCTAAACGTTAATAATATACACTTGCCGACGCATGAAACAGGCAGAGCGCACCCCGCTGACCCCCCGCCCCGCCCCGCTACACCTGAGCGACACATCACAGCGCGGTGTCCAGATTCATCAACTTTTTATAGATAACATGGAGACCTGATATCTCGATATTTTTGTATTGAGTGATACAAAAAGAAAAAACACGTATTCAATGATTTTCGCCAAAGATTAATATTTTAAAATTTGGATGGTGACTAAAAAATCACCCTGTATAAATAAATAGACCTATAAAAGAATTGCTCGTTTAAAGATATTAGATAAATAAACTACCTTTATAAACAGTACAGTAAAGATTTTTCAAAAGGAGGTACGAATTTATCGGCCATAAAATTTCAGGTTTCCCATCATAAAATCGCATGATTCACGAATTTAAAGCTGGCTCGTGGCGAGAGGTTAATTGCCGAAATATCTGAGTACTTCACTCAAATGTAACAGGCAGCAGCCGCGATATATTAACGATCCTTTTTGTGCCTAGCCTATGTTTGCTACTTTAACTAGGTATCATACATATATATGTATCAAACTGTCGTTAAAAAGTAACATTGAACGCTCATAAATAAAATGGAGTAGTCCGTTAACTACCATCAACCAGAAATATATACAATTTAAAGCATAATTCTAGATTCTGGAAGCTGTTAACTCTGAGTGTGGTAACTCTAGAAGTTACAAATCTTACATTTTTCTAAACTTTCGTAGGTACTCGTAATTGAAACAGTTTATTTCCTAGAGTAGCAGAAATATTACAGTATATTTGTCAGCGGTTTCAACTAGATAAAAATAATCGTTTCTCGTTTCAACCTGTTACATCTACTTACTTCATTTGTCCGTATAACAATTTACTCACAAGGGTCATCGAGGCCCCTGACTTGGGCAGCACTAAGTTCTGCCGAATAAAAAAGTCCCATAAAATAAAGCTAAAACTAACCGTCGGTCGGTCGCCGGGCACAGGTTATTTATATAAGTCATGTCAGACAACGCTCCTGGCCTGAAAGTTCACTCATATTTTTTGTTTGACAAATTACCGCGGTAACGGGACTTGGCTAAAGTTTCACCTCCATTTAAGCGTCCATTAATACCTACCCGGTGGCCGTGACTCTCTTTACATTTTATGAAATATTGAGTATCGACCTACCTATCGCAAAAAGTATAGAAGTGCCTCTTACTCTTTGGTACAGGCAGACTAAAAAATTGTTAAAAAAATTGGTATTCATTAAATAGTTTTGTTAAAATGAACGTGAATAAACCCACATGAGTACTTGTTAACAGTCTAGATTATTTGCAAGTAATTATATTTATCATGTTCCAGGCTCAGAACACTAATGAATTCCACGAAAATCTCGTCGTTTCCACCAGAAGTGACGTCATTGAACGTTCAACGTCTTCCCTCGAGTGGTGATCTTGTTTCTCAATTTTATTATTCGTCACATCGCTCGACACGTCCCGCGCCCTTATTTTGCTCGAAGGCAACCCCCTTAGCTTTTTACCCTTGGCCGACATTACGCTAATGAACATCAAGGATAAGAGGATCCACTGAGTTAACTTTTTTTTCTATTGCTTTTGCTTTGAAGCGGATCTTCGATTTTCTGTTTAAGCATAAGGTTAGAGATTGATAGAAAATAATATGTTATATTTTAGAAAATCTGTTAAGCATAACAAAATACAGGAAAGAAAATTATCAAGTAAATTATAATGTATTAAAACTGAAGGTTTACAAAAACCGGCCAAGTGCGAGTCGGACTCGCGCACAAAGGCTTCCGTACCAGTGGCGGCCTTAGGGGGGGGCGAACAGGGCACCCGCCCGGGGCCTCGCGCTTGCAGGGGGCCTCGCGCAACAAAGCAAGCAAAAGAAAAAACTAGTAATTTTTATTAATTAAAAACTTTTGATTTTGATTAATTAGTTTCAATTCAATCATAACGGCAAAATTAAATAAGATTTTAGTTTTAGCAAAAATCTAACCATCTATTTTTTTTATTTATCATCTCAGAGTTGGTTAATTTTGTAAATATTTATTTCTAGTACAATAATTTTGTCGCCTGAACGTACGGCTATTTTAGGTTAAATCTGGTAGTTCAGACTTGTTTATGATGTTGGCCCAATCAGTGACGTAGCGAGACCGAATCTTGGAGGGGGCAAGACTCATTTGCGAGGCCCTTTTCGTTGATGGAGGATGAAAAAAATCACGCGGATTTCTGATTTTTTTAAGCCCGTCGCTTTGCGAGGCCTCTTTGCCTCTTTTTGTTCACAGTTAGAAATAAAAAGTAAACAAGTTGTCATGCAACTACGGGGCCTCGCGCGAGAAGCGGAATTGCTAGACCTAAATATGATCGTCGGCGCCATCAGCTTTGGCTCTATCAGTTCTCAGTTAGAAATAGTAGTAGAATATACTGCTTTACTGAGTGGTAACAAAGTTGAGATTGCCGTTGTCAATTCTATTTTATTAAATCTCGCGAGGCTAGCTAGGGTCCGCTAAGCCCGCGCCTAGCTTCGCTACTGGGTCCAATGAATAATCAAAGTTTGAGACCTCAAACACCGAACGCTACTTTGTAAAAAAAATTAAAAAAAACCTCGAAAATTTCGTTCTTTTTTGAAAATTTTGCGTTTAAGCTAAACGCCCGGGTGTCACCACTGCGAAGATCGCCCGGAGGACACAGTAGAGCATACGGTGCAAGACTGCCCCGCTTGGGCAGAACACCGACGTGTCCTCACGGTGGCGATAGGCGGAGACCTCTCGCGCCCGGCATTGGTTGCGGCCATGCTGCGGGGCGAGACGGAGTGGGAAGCGGTCGCCTCCTTCTGCGAAGCAGTAATGCTCGTGAAGGCGGGCCGTGAGAGAGGGAGGACAGCGTCCTCCCTCCGCCCCAACCGCAGTGGAAGATGCCCGCGGCGTCGGACGTCGGCAGACGATCTCCGGCCACCGTAGGCTCGGGCATTCGGGCAACTCGCTGTCCGACCATGGACCATGCCCGGGTCGACGGCGCGTCGTGTTCCACGCGCGCCTCAAAGAGCGTCAGCAAAAATGACGGGGCCCCCTCTGAAAGGGCCAAAGCCTGCCGGGGTCGCGGGATTTATTTTTCCTCACCGTGACCCCGGAACATAAAGGGCTATTGAAGGACACCGTGGATTTTAGTCGGTACAAGTCTGACAGTCCCTCCCGCCCTGCCCGGGGTGGGAGGACTCATTTGATGATTTTACCATGCTAAAAAAAAAGGGGCACAAAATCACGCCATTAAAAAAAACAGCGGTTTAACCGTGGTGCGGCCTAAACCCCTTCAAAGTTCTTTTTCGAAAAAATTTATAAAATTGGAAAACATTCCAATTGAAGACATGATATCAGATGCCTCTTTCACATTTGTTGTAAAAAAACGTTGATTTCAGATACTTTTGAAAAGCGCTAATTCGGAAGCTTTTGGGTTTACAGAAACCATTTTAGTCTCATATTGTAGTAAAATTCTACTTCAAAAAAACGTCGTGCTTAAGTTTCATCAATATAGTAAACTAACACTTTAAGGTAATAATCGCAAAAAAGGCAAACAAAGTCTGCAAAAATCAGAACTACTCCATTTTACGCAAACACGGATGTTCAAAGTTCCTGTATGAACTGTAGAATGTTTTAAAACTCAAATTACATTTATTTAATTGTATAACTTTAGCATTTGTCCTGAAACATGACAACCAAACCCACTTTCGCATCACATACTTTTTATAAAGGGCAAGGGGCCTCGCAAAGACTTGCCGCCCGGGGCCTCGCAATGGGTAAGGCCGCCTCTGTTCCGTACCACTATCTATAAATAATTTTTCATTTTTAAATTCTAATTAGAGTCCCATTGGTTCCCCCAGCCTAACAAGGAACCCTAAAAAGGACCGTAGTCCATTGTTTCCTAAAGCGCAGCCAGTTTACGCCGACTGTGCAATGTGCCTACTAGTTTAAAAATACCTGTGACAGTTTTCAGCCGGCGGACTGACGCCGGACAGCCTGCATAACTGACGAATATTTGTGCTCCGAGTTATTTTCTCCAATAGGCAGTCGCTTCTAGTGTTACGGTGCCTTTCCACCAGAGATATGCTTTGTAGTTGTGCTGCGAGGATGTAAAAGCTGAGCTACGAAACTGTGTGACCGTTTCCACTGATGCTACGCCGTGTAGCTATGTGCGAGTAAGGGCCTATGGTCACCACGTGGTGTGCATAGGCTCTAAGATGTGCTAAGAAGATGCGCCGCCGCCACAAGATAGCTGCGCTACGAAGATGCCCAGCTCGAGCTATGCGATGCGATGGACGACCAATAGCACGCCTCCATAGCACGCATCCATAGCACGCAGCCATAGCACGCATCCTTCCATATAAAAAACACATCTTAGTTGAATCCGATTTCACCAGTGCTGTGCTATGTAAACCAATGAATATGATTGGTGCATATCAAACGCATCCGCAGCAACGTAGCATAGCGCATCTCTGGTGGAAAAGCAGCTTAATTCTGTTATTCAGCTATACTCGTACCCGCTATGCTTGATTGTGTTTAACAGCTTGAATGTAAGCGCTGTAGGCTTATTGTTATTTTTATACTAATGTTATAAAGCTGGAAATTGAAATTCTCAGAAATTGCTGGTTCGAATTGAAAAAATATTTTTGTATTGGATAGTAGGTATATTTATCGAGGAAGGCTATAAGCTTATAGACGTAAAGAAACCGAGCAGTGGAGGTAGCTATTCCTAATTAATATTATAAACTAGCTGCTGCACGTGACGTCGTCTGCGTGAATGCGTTGAAGAAAATAAGGTTCACTGCTCGTTCCCCATAGGTGATAGCGTGATAATATGTAGCCTACATGTTGACCCGACTTCTTAATAATATTCGTGCCAAATTTTAAGTAAATCCATGCAGTACTTTTTGAGTACAGACATACAGACAAAAATTCTAAAAACTATATCTTTGGGTATCGATTGTAGATCACACCCCAAGTATTCTTCAAAAGAAATATTCATTGTACTGTTTTGACTTTTCTACCAGATAAAGTAAGTTTGATTGTTTTTTACCTAAACCACTGAACAGATCATCCTGTTGCCTAAACATTATTAGGTGTTCAGAGACCGACATAGGTACCTTTCATAGTTTCATCTAAAAAAAAAACTAAATGAAAATACTAAAATAACAAAAACGTTCATATTTTAAAAATAGATAGCGCTACATGTCAGATCCGAATTGACTGTCAAATAATAAATTAACGCATTTTTTTTTTGTAAATTGATAGAACCAATAAAACTTTTTCCGACCCGGGAAACCCGGGAATCGAACTGAAAACCTCACACTTAGCAGTCACGTTAATGACCGTTAGACCAATAATCCGAGGCAGTCTATAAATCACGGGCGAATATTTTTTTAATTTAAAATCTGAGTTTGAAACCTTTGTCTGAATTTACAAACTTTAAATAATCTTAGCGTATTATTAAACAGGATTATTTAACGCAAACGTCTTACTAGTGTCTACGCGGTTTCGAGGCGCGCTACGAGCTACTACGAGTAGCTACGTGCTACGCGGATCAGATAACCTACGCGTCGGCGTAGCACTCCAACTTGTCCTCCAAGTATCTTGTTCTATTTACAGTATATTATATTACATTGCCACAACCACTGCTAAATCAAAACCGTTAATCTGTTGTATTTACATGTCTTTCTATAACAGTGTAAATAAGCGTTTTCTAAATTAACAAGGCAAATTCGTTAAATGAAATTAGTTTTACGAAATTCCTATAAATAGGTAAGTTTGCAATTTATTGATGTTGTCAACATGTCTATTCTTATTATGAAATGAAGTTATGGAATATTTCTAATATTAATGTACATTATCAGACGAGCTCATTAGCTGATCAATTCGAGCGAAGCTCACATTTCGCTCAACTATTGTTTCTAGCCGAAAGATCAAACTTTTCATTGAAATTCAGGCTTCGTTAGCATGCCAACCGCAATACCGAAATCAATTAAATATACATTCCAGGTCAGCGAACTGAGAAATGCATGGGTGGTGCTCGCACGGGCCCGCGAGCCGCGTCACCGCCTCCCCCCCTCCCATGCCCAGCAGGCATCGTGCCGCACCCCCTCCGGCGCCCGACCTGCCCCCAGCACATTCTAATCACTCCTAACTACACTTCTTACTATTCCGAACGTTGCAATTAGCCTAAAACCGCTTAGTTTGTTTCCAAGGATGGGAAATATAGTTTTAAAACTTGTCGACCACGTTAAATGTCACGTAAGTAAGGTTCGAAATAAGTATGTCCTTATAAAGTTTAGTAGAATGAAAGTTATTCTAACAACTTTATCATTTTCGAAAGAATATTTTCTCCTCACAATTTCGCTATAAAACAAAAACCTACAATCTCTATTTTGTTTTTAAAATAACCAGTTTATGTAAAACTGAAAGCTTGAATAGACTAACTTGTTTCAGTTGAACGATTAACGACAGCGAATTGTCACTTAGTGACACAAGTGGTACGAGTTATGTGAAGAATACTGTGTGTGAGCAACGTCGGAGCTCGAGGCCGAAATTGTCAAGTTATGTAAATGTGGTCGGAAACTTGCAGCGACGAGCGCCGCGTCCGCTGTACTGTTGTGTCGCCTCGATACTCAATAACATTCCCCTATAACAATTCATTACAACTTCGCCCCGATAACAACTTTTATTGCTGTTAACCGATGACACATCGTTTGTTAGTACTCGTACTGTCATATTCACCATCGCATTGCTCTTTCGATTTCTTCAAGGTACAATATTTTTATTTTATTTGTTTAAAAATAAAATATTAATTTGTAACTTATACTCGTAGATAGGTACTTTGGTTTATTATTTCATCATAAACCAAAATACCTGTAAGTAACAAATTAATAAGTAACAGTTATAAATAAAAAAAAGTATGGGCGATTTTAGCGGACCTTTAAATTTTGGGACATCGATAACATTTATGGGATAGTTCCCAATTCCATGTAAATTACGTAAAGGATAGATGCCCCGCCGAGAAAAAGGGCATCTATCCCGCAAAAACTTTGATCGCAACTTGCCTAAATCCCATGCAAACGCACAGACCGACCTGCAACATGTACTTAGTTTTAGAGACTTTCGATAGATATAACATAATAAGAGATTCATCCACAAAACTATAATAAAATACCTAATTGAATCGTGGCAATAGTCCCGGTTTTTAAAAACTATCCCGGTTTGTAAAAATCAAAAAAAAAAACAAATTTAATAGTACATTTTTCCTTTCATACATTTCTCTCACAATAATAAAAACGTTAAACTTAATCAATACAGACAAAGCAAAAGCTCTATGCAGCAGCGCGACTCCCGTGAGATGCTAAAGTAAATTAAAATCTAAAATGAAATGGATTTAAAAGAATATCAAAAGAGGATACGGAGATATTTTAACCTTTGGTGGCGTAGAATGAGATGATAACAAGGCGTTTAGTATTCGAGACACGAAAGGTCGATCCACCTGCTTTTCATATCACGACAATTGCCGACCCCGAGGAATCGGCTCTCTAGCGGAATGACAATTCTTGTCTATGAAAATCAATTGGGGAGAACGAGGAGCTCCGGGGCCGGCGACAATTCCAATTTCATTAATAGCTTCCGTCGCAGCGTAGGGATGCCACTGCGTCGGCATTCGGAATACCTCAAACTCCCTTTTGTTTACGGCCGCTGCAGCGAGCTATAACGAGAGCTGTAATTAACAAACGATTAGCAGCCGGCACCGCGCCGTGAGCGCATGTCACGTTACTTCAATATCACGCGCCCGATTACTACTGTCAAATTATAACTATAATTAATTACATAGGTACTCATATAATAACATATCAATCTCTTTTATGTGAGATTAATTATTTCAGAGAAAAATTCCCTCTGTAGTGTTCAATTTATTTATTATCTGGATACTTTGCTTTTCTTTGTACTTGTCTTACAAACTTTTCCTTAAATTAATATTTTTTTTATTCACATATGAAAATCAGCAAAGAATATCTTCAAAACTAGAGACATCATTTATGAAATAAACGTAGCTATATTATTTTTACCCGACTACGGCAAAGCCAAAAGGAGGGTTATGATTTTGACCGGTATGTGTTATGTATGTTTGTCTTTTCCCTCATAACTTCTAAACTACTTATCATTACCTACATGACTAATGAGGTGTCGTTAGAAGCGTCTCAGTTTTTCGCTGGTTATAGGGTAGGTGACGTGTCACCAAATCGAATATGGCGCCCTCTAGGGGATGTAAAGTCGTAACCGAAAAAATAGTAGATTATTAACCAAGGGGATAAAGCAGTGTCTTCTGTCGCGGGTGACGATTTAAATCGCGAGCTTAACGATGGACTCGAGGTTTACTCCCGAGCGAAGCGAGGGTGTTAAAAACTTAAATCACGAGCGAAGCGAGGGATTTAAGACGAGTCCTGAGTGTAGCGAGGGATTTAAGTTCACCCAAGACTAAGACAGCTTTATCACCGAGGAAAATACTCTACTTTTCGTACCATTTGCGAAAAAATTAACACAATAATAATATGAGATTTTTTTTTTTTTTTTTTTTTGCGTGGTAAAATCATCAAATGAGTCCTCCCACGCCGGGCAGGGCGGGAGGGACTGTCAGACTTTTACTGACTAAAATCCACGGTGTCCTTCAGTAGCCTGTTATGTTCCGGGGTCACGGTAAGGAAATAATCCCGCGACCCCGGCAGGCTTTGGCCCTCTGAGAGGGGGCCCCGTCATTATGCTGACGCTCTTTGAGGCGCGCGTGGGACACAACGCGCCGTCGACCCGGGCATGGTCCATGGTCGGGCAGCGAGTTGCCCTTTACTCGCTGCCCGCATGCCCGCGCCTACGGTGGCCGGAGATCGTCTGCTGACGTCCGACGCCGCGGGGGCCTACCACTGCGGTTGGGGCGGAGGGAGGACGCTGTCCTCTCTCTCTCGCGGCCCGCCTCCTCCTTCACGAGCATTACTGCTTCGCAGAAGGAGGCGACCGCTTCCCACTCCGTCTCGCCCCGCAGCATGGCCGCAACCAATGCCGGGCGCGAGAGGTCTCCGCCTATCGCCGCCGTGAGGACACGTCGGTGCTCTGCCCAAGCGGGGCAGTCTTGCACCGTATGCTCTACTGTGTCCTCCGGGCGATCTTCGCAGTGGTGGCACCCGGGCGTTTCCTCCTTCCCTATCAGACACAGGAACCTCCCGAAACTTCCGTGTCCGGTGAGGACCTGCGTCATCCGATAGGTCAGGACGCCGTGACGTCTCTCCAGCCACTCCTCAAAGAGGGGTCTTACCGCCGCGATTGCGGCGTGCCCGAACCTCGGTTGCGACAGTCGTTGTCTCCATACTGCCCTGAGATCGCGCCGGACCTCTTCCCGCCGCGCCTCGACTTGTCGGGGCAGCGGGAATAATATGAGATAAGCATTTATTAAACACTAGCTGTTGCCAGCGGCTTCACCCGCTGCAACTCAAAAATTATCCCACGGGAACATAAAATCGGGATAAAAACTATCCTATGTGTTAATACAGGTTATAAACTATCTGTGTACCAAATTTTAACCAAATCCGTTCAGTGGTTTTTGCGTGAAAGAGTAACAAACATCCATACTTACAAACTTTCGCCTTTATAATAGTAGTAGGATTAACATTTAACATTAACTTATTTATAAAAATAAACTTAACGTTTATGTATTTGAAGAAAACAAAAATGCGGCAAATTCCTCGACTAATATTTTTTTGTCGGAAAAGCAAAGGCATCAAGCTCATACGGCCGCTTCGGTTTTCGTAATTTTATTGAATAATCGTAGCTGCACAATAAATACGTAATCCTTTTTCAAAAAGTTGTATAATGCTATATATACAAACTCAATGTTGTAAAGACAGACTGATGTAGTTCAGTATCGGTAAGTATTCCAAATTTAAATCACATTCTCTCCCTAGAGGATGAATGAAATTCAGTACAACTTTCTTTCCCTGATTTTAACAGATTAAAAAAAACTTTTTCAAAAAAAAATGTAACCGACTTCAAAACACCCACAAAAAAGTTCAAAATAACCTACAAAAAAACTTTTCTTTCGAAAGTCGGTGACTTTATTTTTTATTTTATAGACTTTTCGTCACCGACTTTCGAAAGAAAAGTTTTTTTGTAGGTTATTTTGAACTTTTTTGTGGGTGTTTTGAAGTCGGTTACATTTTTTTTTGAAAAAGTTTTTTATTTTATCCTTTTCAGTTTCACTATTCAACCCAAATTATTGTCAAATACATAATTTTCTTACATGTGCACTAAAATTTTGTAATCCGTAGCACCGGTAATAACAACGCCCATGTACCTATGTATGTACTATGTACATAATGAGCTAAAAATAAAAACTACTGCACCAAACTAAATGAAAATTTGATGGGACCAAATGGCAGATATACTGTATCGAACAAAAAAAGAATCATCGAAATCGGACCAGAAACCTCGGAGTAATCGGTGTAGACAAAGTTGAAAACTTTTTAGGTTTTTGTTGATTTTTGATGATTTTTCAAAAAGTGCTAGTCCGATTTCGATGAAATTTTAATGGGACCATTTCGGAAGGATACCCTATCCAACAAAAAAAGAATTTTTCAAATCGGTTGTTAAACGACGGAGTTATGCCCGAACAAACATAAAAAAAAAAAAAAAAAAATACAAACATCCGAATTGAGAACCTCCTCCTTTTGGAAGTCGGTTAAAAATGACTATTGTTATGTACGCTTTTTGTGGCATAGAATGTCACTTTTTTGAGCAAGTGGTACGAAAAATATATTTTCGCACAATATCGACATGGGTATCAAATTAAAGGGCTTGATGTGCAGTGTGCACATTACAAATATATATACATTACATAGCTTTTACTAGCTACTTTGCCTGTTTCTAACAGTATCAACATGGGTATCAAATGAAAAGGCTTAATGAGTACATTTGAAATTCACTCGCTGCTTTGCTTTTATTATTATGATTTATAATACTTATCAAATAGTTAATAATATAACCCCAAAATAGTGTAAATAAAAAATAATTTCAAAATAACTAAAACCTGACTACGAAAAAAACGCGCACTGAAAAGTATAAAACAAGAACAATATTAACTAGCCGTGGTCGTGTGCCACCTGCGGCTGTTTCACACAATCTTTATTAGCTAGGTGGCACACGACCACGGCTAGTTAATATTGTTCTTGTTTTATACTTTTCAGTGCGCGTTTTATTTCGTAGTCGGGTTTTAGTTATTTTTAACTTATTTTTATAATATCCAAAGAATAATAAATACCTACTAGTATATAATTATAATCTACAAAATAATTGCAAATTAAATCCATACATAGTATTAGTACATATATCTGCCTACGTAATTTAAGGCGCGTAACTTTGTAAATATACGTTTTGAAGACATTGCACCCTTTTGCTTTGTACCCCGTTTTGATTGAACATAGCTCCCTTTTTTGTTGGCAAATCATTCTTCCATAGTGAAACTGTATATTTCCAGCTGCCAGATACAAGCTGAAACCTTTGTAGCAATATTTTTGCAGGAGTAAAATATTTTTTATTTGGGCTTTATGAAGAAATATTTTGATAAAATATTCGCATTATGACAAAATTGCTGACAATTTTGTCATTATGCGAATATTTTAATAGTATTGAAATCTGAACTGTTTTGATTCTGCTCTTGTAATATAATAGAATACAGCTGTGACATATTTTATGAGTAGTTATAGCAAGTAAACGCTTCTTTGCTAATCGTAGTAACTAGTTGGCACAAGTTGTGAGCTGGTCCCGAAGTTTCGGGACGCTGATGTGCTCTACAATAGAACTTCCTGTGTAACATAAACAAGTAATTAAATTTTATTCACAGACGCCTTACTTAGTAGCACTTCCTTCTAATTATAATGTAAGTAGTTGTGATATCATTTTAATTACGTGTCTGTTTGAAGCGTACTCTCAAGTTTTATTCTCTTACTTGTAGGTAGAGTGTTAAATTCGGACAGTGCACTAAAGATGATACCGTAGCGTACGGCGGCGCTACAATTACTTCGTCAGATTAAATGTATATTTTTTATAAATCTGTACAATACTTTTTTTTTTTTTTAGCGTGGTAAAATCATCAAATGAGTCCTCCCACCCCGGGCAGGGCGGGAGGGACTGTCAGACTTCTACTGACTAAAATCCACGGTGTCCTTTAATAGCCCTTTGTGTTCCGGGGTCACGGTAAGGAAATAATCCCGCGACCCCGGCAGGCTTTGGCCCTCTGAGAGGGGGGCCCCGTCATTATGCTGACGCTCTTTGAGGCGCGCGTGGGACACAACGCGCCGTCGACCCGGGCATGGTCCTTGGTCGGGCAGCGAGCTGCCCTTTACTCGCTGCCCGCATGCCCGCGCCTACGGTGGCCGGAGATCGTCTTGCGACGTCCGTCGCCGTGGGCGTCCACCACTGCGGGTGGGGTGGAGGGAGGACAATGTCCTCTCTCGCACGCGGCCCGCCTCCTCCTTCGTGAGCATTACTGCTTCGCAGAAGGAGGCGACCGCTTCCCACTCCATCTCGCCCCGCAGCATGGCCGCGACCAATGCTGGGCGCTAGAGGTCTCCGCCTATCGCAGCCGTGAGGACACGTCGGTGCGTACAATATACTAGTTAGATTTTCTTGTTGTTTCAATTTAAACTGTATTTTCCAGCTATACACTTCTACGTAATAACCAAATAATAATTAGATACGAAATCGTTACTAAGAGTTTATAAATTTCAATTTAGATATTCCTAAAATACTCTGGGGCATATATTGGAAACCATCAGCACATATCTGAATAAATCCAGGGAACGTAAAGGGCTATTGAAGGACACCGTGGATTTTAGTCAGTACAAGTCAGACAATCCCTCCCGTCCTGCTCTATGTGGGGGGACTTATTCGATTTTTCGGGTAAAAAAAAACTGAATAACAGTACATAAAAAGAAAAAGATATGCATCCATAAACGGAGCACACACACAAAGTTATGGACAGATATTCCTGACAGTCACCGCCGTAGTTTGAACACATAAACGTGTTCGGCGTTGACAGTTTGAACAGACAGTGGACGAAAAATAAACAGTTAGTGACACTTTTCTATCGTATTTCCAGATTTTTCAGTGTATAATAGACACTGAAAAATCTGCGTATTGTTTGCCGTAGTCGGGTAAATAGTTACCCGACTACGGCAAAGCCAAAAGGAGGGTTATGATTTTGACCGGTATATACGTTTGTTACCAAACAAAAATAATATAGCCACTGATTTTATAACGAAATAAAAATTCTTTTTTTAGTAACTTTTGTAATCAGCGCGGCTATGTTACCTGTTGTCTCGAAAACAACCCTTGAAACTGTACCGAAATTATACCCACCGTTATTTTTAATAGTGGTGATAGTTTGAGGGCCGGCCCTAGTTCTAGTTCAGTAGTAATTATAGGGAAATCACTTATTACCCTGCTCCCAGCCGGTTTACAGTCAGGCTTCGACTAAGTCCAGCCACTTCGGAACTGTGTAGACTCAACCTATCTATATATACATACATAAATGTATTTATAGAATTCTCTTTATGCGATTTCTTTTATTATTTTCATAAACATCTTCGTGATTTTTATTTAAAGAAATCAGCCCAATTTGATCGTAGCTACTTTATTACATATTTTTTCACTTTAAAAGAAAGCTTTGATGTTTCTGAACGTAAATTAAATAGACAGGCTTGCAAAATAAATTGAAGTTCTTGGCAATAAGCAAGCTTCATATACCTACGGGTTGGTATATGTAGAGATGAACTTCTATTGTTTTGTGTTATTTCGTGTGCTATTGAGCCGAGCCGCGCGCCAACTCAAACACGATGACATTGATGTGCATTGTGCAGGTTAGAAGCACACATTATAACAATTAATGGCGCTCGATGCTGAAATATAAATCTGAAAGCTGGTTGCAATCAATATCTACTGTAGTAGATTTGAGTTTGTTTCATACAAATATGTGGTTTAACAATTTCACGCACGTACTCATAAGTTAATAAAGCGCACAAGTTACGATTATGTTTGGCGGCGCTTATCATAGACCCTGTTTTATGTCGTCATAGGGTAACCTTTGACCAGTGGAGACGTGTACCGCAGGTGTTGAACTACAGCCGCAAGGACGTTATGCTTTCATGTATTTAGATATCATATGAGATATGTTAATTATACGTCTACACTTTAGGAACATGGAGCCAACTTCAGCTTTAAACAAGTATCTACGCATTTGTGTGCAAAAGACGATTCTGAATATATATTCCATATAAAAAGAATATTCATTTGAAAACAATGTCGGAAAAGTATTAAAAAGTATTATATCATGCCTTGCCTTCTGATCACAGAGTCAACTCAAAACCCAACTTGTTTCCATTACTGACAAAATTGAATGATTTCCATTCAATTTTGTCAGTAATGGAAACAAGTTGGGCTGCGAACTTGGGTTTTCTCATCAAACTAAAAAAGTAAGTGTAAGTTTTGTATTACAATACCTGCACAATGTCACCAATGAAACTTAAACAAAGAATGAAGACAATACTAGGGAATGATTTCATTATTTGGAAGTTTCGTAACTGTTCTGACGAAGACGGACTTACATTTAGCTTAAAACATAGTTCAGATATTTGTCTCGGCTCTGGCTAGGCGGAGAGCCGACGTTAATTAACTCTGAGTTACAGTTACTAGTTAGTGGTGCAAACATTGCAAGCGGCAGGTGTATTTGCCGAGCAGTGGCTGAGGTCGCGGAACCTTATTATAGATTAATACCTACTTGTCACAAACTGTGACTTTGACGATAAACGAGTAGACCGTGACAACTACGATTACGAATACCTACGTTTGTCTTAAACGTATGATTGTCCCCGCATTCATACATTATTTAGAAGCGACTTACGATTAAAGAAAGGTTTTAAGTTCATGGTCAAGTTCATATTTTTAAGCGTTTTTATTAAACGGCTATTATACAAATGTGAAGAGTAGCTTGTACATGTAGACTTCCCCACTTTCAAAAGGTTACGTGTGTAAAAAAAAATTCAACATCATCAATGGATATCTTCTAGGAGATTTAGTTAACTGTACAGTAGTGACCCATTTAGTGAGATGTCCCGGCCTAGGAATACGAACCTGCGCCTCACGGTTGGCTGAAAGACTAATGGGCGGTTTCATCGAGAGCTATCGGCTTTAAACTACTCCTTTCTCCTATTAACTTTTATAGGACCTACTAGGATTTTTGTCAAGCTTTTACTAAGAAAAATGAAACTCTTGAAGAAAATAAGGTTAGGAACCTATCCATCTTAAAAGAGCATCTATATTCTCTTAATGGTAGTTAAGCTTAAGTTACTTATTAAGAACGGAAGTTTATTTAATCCGAAATAATTAATTACGACGCTGATCTTAAGTACAAAATGGATTTTCAGTGAAGTTCTAAATGAGTCTTAAAGATATTTAAATAAGGGGAGGCAGGGAGCTGGCACTGGCTTACTGTACTGCCGATTTGTATTCAACAACTGCACAAATCCTTTCTCCATTTTCTTGGCTAATAAGTATCCCACCAAAAACATTAAATGTAAAAAATGCCAAGTCTCTCGTTGCAGTCTTTCCATCGTAAAAAGTTTTGAGATCTCACAGAAGCCAAGTCCTATTCAAATTATTTTGTAGTTATAAATCAACATTTAGTAATTATATCAATAGTTTTCTTTATATTATAACTATAGTGACTTGGCAATGAGCACAAGTAAAAACAAATAAAACGGCATATTTGGAGGAGTTGAAAGTTACACACACCGCATGCATAAACATTCTCTTTTATTTACTTTATTTATTCTCTTAACATTCATCATTTACTTTCATAAAGCGATGGCCCGTAAGGTATTCTTAATTATTGTATTGGAACATGTAGTCGGTAGTGACCATCATGATTCACACATAACAAATAATCTGATCACAGGTCTCGTCAGTAACATTTGCACATAATTCCAGGCAGCAAGCAGCTTTTAATTTGTGCTCATTGCCAAGTCACTATAGTTATAATATAAAGAAAACTATTGATATAATTACTAAATGTTGATTTATAACTACAAAATAATTTGAATAGGACTTGGCTTCTGTGAGATCTCAAAACTTTTTACGATGGAAAGACTGCAACGAGAGACTTGGCATTTTTTACATTTAATGTTTTTGGTGGGATCTCATTTATTTTTTGTAAGTGTATTTCTTTCTTTTTTTTAGCTGTCCTCATAATTTCTTGGACTTCAGCTACTTTTTTGCTTAGGACCCATTCTCTATCTAACAAACTAAATAGAACTAAACTAACTAACAAATAACTAAATAAATATATATCTACTAACTTACAAACTAAATATAACTAAACTAAATAACACGTAAACAACTAGATTTATGTAACGTTCTATGTCCATGTTATATTAATAAACTATTTTCCTAAATAACTGTTTCAGTAACAATAATAAATCTACTATCTAATCCGGCTAACTTAAGTTCTCTAAATATCGCTACAATATTTTTTTAGTTTCGAAATGGTTGTTCATAGATAGATGGCGCTATCAAATGAAAATTATTGAAGTATTTTAAAGTACTACTTAGACTGCGCTCTGTAACGAAACCATAGCGCGATTCAGACAGGTACAATGCCATCTATCGAGCGCGCATACAATATTTATCGCAATACAATGGAGTTTTAGCTTTATTAATTTAATGAATTGTGAACTTTATGTATTAATTTAGATTAATTATAGTCTATGTATTACATTTATATTATTCTTTTCTATTCTATGTATGTATTCATCCAATTGAATACTTAAACAACGAACAAAGTTAACAATGCAGTCAAAATCCATACACAATGTTCTTGCCAAACCGCAAATATAAAATTGTTTTCTATGGTATATTATTTTTTAATGTTTTTATAATTTTTCCTTTATATGTGGCTAATGACCTATCTTGGTGCAAAATTTGAAGTTTCTAAGTCTGCTAGAAGTACCTTAGATTTTTGATGATCGGTCAGTGAGTCAGTCAGTCAGTGAGTGACAAAATGGTGTAACTTTGATCGACCGTAACTCCTAAACTATTCATTCAATTGGCATGTAATTTCGAACTTAAGCTTGTTCTAATGCCTACTATTATTGACCGAAAACCTAAACTCCTAGCTTTGTCCACGTCGAAGATATAGGTGGGGCGAAACAGCCGCGAATCGCTTCGAGAAAAGATGGTACGGCCGTGCCCGTTTTGCTCGAGACTTGGCGGGGCACTGCCGTGCCCCCAGATAAAAAAATTAACTCAAACGGAGATAAACGATGTTTTATATAATAATTTATCTCTAACTAACGTATGACCAGCATAGTGCGGTAAGCTTCAGAGAAAACCAACCCCGCTTTGAAACGCCACTTATACCAATGGGAATTCGTTTCTCTGAAGTTTATTGTACATAACAACTTATCTAACATACAGTACATAATGTAGGTAGTGCTGGTTGAATTCTTATTAAAAACGATGAAAGTGTTGAAATCAAACATCACTAGTTACCAAAGCACGAAGCACGTAGTCAATCAACTCGGCATAGTCAGACACAGGCCCCTCATTGCTCACGATCCTTTTAGGCGAGGAGCCACCAATCCTGAAAGCTCCGTGATCACGGATTCTAATATTTTTAATAAAAAATATAAGTTAACGTTTAGACGAACAAGATTTGCTTGGTCGGCGTGGATTTGATTGGCCGGAAATATTTTAATTAAATTTTTTTATTATTAAATTTCCATAATTTTTTTCCGTCATCACGGATTTTGATTAATCTTATATAGAATTGTGTGAAATATTCTGTTCAACAAGAAAAAATCCGGCCGACCAATGATTTTTAGCCGGAAAGGTCACGCATACCTATTTGAATGGTGTGATAAGGGGTAAAATTTATCCATTATCACGGAAACCTTTTTTTTTTTTTTAATTCACGCGTTTTAATGTCACATTTATGATTATCTTGGTATGCGTGCTTACAAACTGCCGAAAGTATCGCGCATACCAAATTTTATTGTGTGAGTGAGGATCATACTATTATAGATTTCACTTACTTGATGACATTTCTTTTAGTCTTTCTTCTACCTCTGGTCTCTTCTTCAAGTTTTTAACTATTTATTATACTAATTAATATGGAAAAGAGGAAATACAGGAAAATTTTTATTTGGGTTGATTATACACCGTGTTCCGGACGATATACATAAACTTCGACCAGATGTTCAGACCACGGAAGTAAGCATTTTTCATTATGGACACATTAATAAATTCTTATTTTTTATTTTTTGTTAATTTTCATACAAACTAAATACCTAGACGTAAATAACCCGATATGCATGCCTCTTTATCCGAATTGGCAACGTCGTATTTTCATTCATAACATTTGGCGGGCTGAAACTTGTCAAAACAGTTTCTTTGATTTTTTATCTCGTTCCTCATAGCACTGTCAATGTACTATACTTATCTAAAGAGAACGTATAAGGCTACCAAGCAGGTAGATACGTATTTCGAATTGTCTTTTTAATTGAGGAATAAAAAAAAAAACAAAATTCCATAACCAAATCATGATAACCTCTTCCCACGACATGCAGCCTTCGCAAAACGTTTCTGCAGTCCTTATTTTTAGTCTAGGCTTAAAGCAACGCCGGACCTCCAACGACGGGAAGGGGAGTAGGCTACCATAATTATCTTCCCATTCTGCCGTTTCGGCTTAAGTAACGAACATTCAATCTCAAAATTATTGACTAAAAGAGGGGCAGCTCAACACGCAATCTGGGGACCACGCTTAGAGCTCACGTACATTCGTAAAAATACTCTCAAAAGATAGGTCTCGGTCAAATTAAGATAAATGGTAATCACAGCATATTTTTTTTATGCATTTGAGTAGAATAATTATAATTTATAAGCACACTTGTTGCGTGGGCAACATCAGAACTAACGCCACCATCTTATTTTTCAATACATTTCACAAATGAGCGCTCTCCTGTCAACCTCAATGGAGTGTCCAAAGATCCATATAACACTGTAGGTTAGACAACTACGTCAGCCGTAATGTCATTCAAAAATATTTTTATTAATAAAAAATAAACTCTAAAAAGCAAAAAATAAATTTAATGTAAAAAGTTTTCGAAATGACCACCTTCTTTTTCGACACAAATATTCAAACGAGTCCTAATTTGGCCATTTAAATTTACAGACATTTGTCTTATTTGTTCAGCAGCCTGAGATATTCTATCTAAGAGCTGTTCACGGTTCTGAATTTGTACGGAGTACACCTTCTCCTTTAAGGTTCCCCAGACATAAAAATCTAAAGGAGTCAGATCTGGGGACCTAGCTGGCCATGCGATATTTGTGCTACCTCGTCCAATCCAACGGCCAGGAAACGTTGCATTTAAATATTCACGCACTTGTGTGCCATAATGTGCAGGGGCCCCATCATGTTGGAGCCACATGGTTCGCAGAGTTTGAAGATCCACTTGTTCGAAAAATTCGAAGCTAGTGACGTTTCTTAGGAACTCTAAGTAATTGTCAGCATTTAGGCGGTGGGGAATCTCAATAGGGCCGATCAGCTGATTGTTAAAAACACCAGCCCACATGTTTACAGAGAATTCAGTTTGATGTGACGCCTGCCAATGTAAATTCGGGTTGCTCTCATGCCACTGCACTTGATTTTTGGAATTGAATACTCCCGCTCTTGTAAACTGGGCTTCATCCATCCAAAGAATTTTTTGAAGCAGTATTGGATTATTTATCAGTTCTTGATTCATTCTCTGGCAAAAAACAATTCTTGAGAAGTGATCAGGTGGTATTATGCCTTGGGATTTTCTGTAGTGGTAGGCATGCAAACCATATCTTTTCCACAGTTTCCACACTAGCTTATGAGATACACCCACGATTCTCCCAACGCGTCTCGTTGAGAGTGTAGGATCATGAATAATAAGGTTCATTATTCTGTTTTCTTGAGCGACGCTCAAATTGATTGCTCGTTCAGGGCGGCGTGGTCTAATTCCGATCTCACAAAATCTCCTGTGTATGTTAATAAATGTTCGTATATCAGGAACGCGCCGACCAGGGAATCGCCGTTGGTACTCTCGCACAGCTGCTGTAGCATTTCCGTCACAGAAACCGTAGACGAAGTGAATATCAGCTTGGTGTTGAGCAGAATATTCGTGCGGCATAGTGAAAGTTGTAATCAAAATGATTGATTAAATTAGTCGGAAACCCAAAAGCAAATTACAATAAACAATAATCCTGACAGTTAAAATCATGCATGACAAACAATGACAAATAACAACTTAGGTATCCATAGCGACCAGTTTAATCTCTTTGAAAGATTCGTTATCGCAAATGATCGTATTTCTTCGCTAACAAATGAAATGCAAATAGTATTTGATAGATTTATCATTTTAATTGCACTAAGCGGCAACATAGGCCAAATTAAGATACTTTCTCACTGCATAGCTCAATTAAATTTCATTAAATGAAATTACAAATATCTTTGTAACGAAGCCTTTTTAAGTACTACTTCCTTTGTTGGATTTGATTTGTAAAAGCCATAGAAGTATTTGCTAAAGTTTATGGATAACGTGAAGAACACGGTGTATAAGAAATGAAGGTTGATACAAAAAATATGTTCAATTCAAGTTTAAAATTGTCAAACCGTCTAATATTTGTACATCTTTTGATATTTTAAACAGATATTGATTTTTTGGTGATATTGTGTCGGTTTTAGTGATATAGTGACGATTGATTCAGTCAGAAGAAGAGAGAAATGATAATTTTGATGATAATGATGTAGATGATTATTAATTAATAAACTTGAATTGAACATATTTTTTGTATCAACCTTCATTTCTTACATAATCAACCCAAATAAAAATTTTCCTGTATTTCCTCTTTTTCATATTAATTAGTATAATAAATAGTTAAAAACTTGAAGAAGAGACCAGAGGTAGAAGAAAGACTAAAAGAAATGTCATCAAGTAAGTGAAATCTATAATAGTATGATCCTCACTCACACAATAAAATTTGGTATGCGCGATACTTTCGGCAGTTTGTAAGCACGCATACCAAGATAATCATAAATGTGACATTAAAACGCGTGAATTAAAAAAAAAAAAAAGGTTTCCGTGATAATGGATAAATTTTACCCCTTATCACACCATTCAAATAGGTATGCGTGACCTTTCCGGCTAAAAATCATTGGTTGGCCGGATTTTTTCTTGTTGAACAGAATATTTCACACAATTCTATATAAGATTAATCAAAATCCGTGATGACGGAAAAAAATTATGGAAATTTAATAATAAAAAAATTTAATTAAAATATTTCCGGCCAATCAAATCCACGCCGACCAAGCAAATCTTGTTCGTCTAAACGTTAACTTATATTTTTTACTAAAAATATTAGAATCCGTGATCACGGAGCTTTCAGGATTGGTGGCTCCTGGGCTATTTAGCGCCGCATCCACTAACATACATACATAATGTGACGTAATACAGTGGGCCGACACCCGCCTGTTGCCTTTCGACTACCGACACATTGGAAGTATACCACTACTGAGGATTAATAGACAGACGCACAGACTCGGATTACGCGGACTATGCCGTAATTAGTTTCGACCACATGTACCTACCACGGTTATAGAAACATTATTTTGTTGTCTGTAGCATAAATGGTGATATAAAAATAAGTTGCCCGGGCTTTCTTTAGTTGATGTAAGAATTCTCAGAAAATCCTCATTTTCTACATAAAATTAAAAGTTTAAAATCCTCGTCTTTGTCTGATTCAACAGTAATTTAATTTGTGCTCTTATCTTTCTTAAAAATTACTAAACCCTACCTTACTAATACCTTTCCAAAAAACTGTTTATAAAGAGTTTTAAACTCTTACCGTCATCATCATCATCATCATTACCGTGGTACCACAAAAACTTTTAAACGTCTGTTGAACACTTGTCTAAAAATATGTCAGATTATGACGTCGAAACAAGGTCCGTTTTGCAGTCAAACTTTTTTTTGAAAAGTGTTCAACAGATGTTTAAGTTTTTGTAGTAAGGCTGCAAAAGTTCTGATGACTTCTAAAGAGGTATTTGCCTATATAATTTATACAAACACTGCATTGATATAAGTTGATATAAGTAAGTATACACTTTATATATTGTTTCAGACTTGACACCTCTCCTCTGATTTGGATTCTGAACACGGCGGCGGAGTAAATTCCTTTCTCCCATTTTGTTTGGTTTCCTATAGAGACGGCCGAATCGGCCAACAGAATTGTTGCAAGATTAACTTTATTTGATAATCTAGGGACCAAAGCTAATTTTAACTGGAATTGGGAGAACGTTTTCAGTATCTTATTATGAAAATCAGGCTCTATTTTTGAAAGCGTAGCTACTGAGTTTTAGATATACATATATACCTACCCTCGGAATAGGACAATATGGCCAGTCACCTAACAAATACTGAAAAAAAACAATTCGAACACAAAAATCCGCCACTAACCTCTACATGAATCACGAACACTTCAGGTTAAAACTGCTATCAAATAATAACTATTTTCAAATTCATGCTAGTCTCAAATTAATGACGTCGTTAGTGTAAAATAAAACTAAAAACGCCTAAAATAAATTTACAAACACGTCTTGCGTCAAAATTTAACTATAAATGTAATAAAATCTTTTAATTTAATTTTAATTAAGTGTCTCTCAATGCAGACAGGTGTCAATTGATCGGCTGTGCAACACTATTTGTGAACGGCGAGCGTGCGACTCTTGCGCACCCGACCGGAAAAGGTGACGAAAGAAATCGATCAGAAGAAAATTTAGACAAAAGATAATAAAAAATGAGGGCGACTGCTTCGCAACATGACCTTGACTGGCGACGCCCTTGACTCTAGTGAAAACGGTCGCGACTTCGGACGGCTCATCAGCGCCGTAACGTTAACAAAATGAAATTCAGTATGATGTTTGCTCGTCTGCAACGTGTGGATGAACTTCAAGTACACATTTGATTAAATATGAAGGCTATATGATGACATGGTTATTTGTAGCTTTAATTATTTATTATTTACTTTACGCAGTGCTTCAGAACATTAATTATTTAGGACCTATTTATTCTTATCTATGTTTTTTTTAATCCCCAAAAACTTAATTTTGTTCATAGATTATTATCTAAGTACTGTTTAAAAACATGCAAAAGAAGAATATCAATACATATACCAGTACGTAATACTCGCTCATACTTATTTACTTAGAGCACTCCGCTTCGCCATATTTTAGAAACTCGGCAAGGAAATATGGAAGCAAACTGTACACATACAATCATCCTACAACGCATTAATTTATTCCGTGCCCAAGTGCGTGACGGATTGGCGTAAAGTTCAAATTGTATCAAAAGTTCGTACTCGTCGACGACGCTCTTCGATGGTAGTTTATCCGACTTTTGCGCCGGTTTGGTGTGAGCCTAAATTTCATGAATTTTAATTTGAGTAACTTTGAAATGCTAACACAGATGTAGTTAGCAGAAAGTCTCTAACGATCGCAAGAAGAGTCAATATTTACTTTATTCGAAAGGAACATTTGATCATAATTATAATTCCAAAATAAACTTCAAAAGTAAATGAATGTATAACGTTTTTTTAAATGGTAAGATAAACAATTCGTTGTTAAACGGCAAACATTGATAAATAAATTATGGCTCTATTTACAGTTCCACAAAATAATCCCTGCCTGTAACATGTTCGTGTGGTGAGAACTCGCCTTTATTTACGCACGGGAACTACATTTATTGAAATGGAGCTTAATTTATTAGTTACAAATCATTATATTGACATCTGTTATTATATTGTGGTGATTTAATACAATTCACAATTGGTCACCTGTGATCGTTTTTATAGTATAGTCTTCAGTCCTAATTGTACTTAATTTAACCGAGCTATTTTATGAATATTTCAGCATTCTCTTACTCGTTCAAGTTATTTGATCAACGTGTCAACGATCAACGTGGGCCAGTACATCTTTAAAACCCGTTTCGTGCAATTGTCTGCACTTATCATTCTTTCAACCGATGACTTGTTTCTTTCATGTGACCTTTCATAAATTAAATAAACTTTCATTGTGTAGCATAATTAGGTAATGCAATAAATAATAAACAGAATTTGAAGACCGAAACATTGGCGTTGATACGTATCTATTATTTGAAATATAATTCAGGTCAGTCGCGTACCTGTGACCGTCATTTATTACCCTGACATTAAAAGCAACAACCACACTATTATTGGCAATACTATATAAGCTCAGAGAAATCTGTAACAGGCATCATTTGGCAATCATTACCCAACAGAACCAGGACAATTACAGTTCAGGATGAGAGCTACCATCGCAGCTTGCTTGTTGGCGCTAGTGGTCGCAGTGTGCGCCAGGGACATGCGCCTCAAGAGAGATGCCGACCTACAGACTGCGGCCTCACACAAGTGGGAGAAGGGCGAGGGCGGCGAACACCATGGTGACCACCATCACGAGCACGGCGGTCATGGCGAAAAGGGATATAAGGGATACCACGACCACGAGCACGGCAAGAAGGGACACTCACACCATGAAGGACACAAAGGACACTACGATGAGCTTGGAGGACACAAGAAGAATCATCATCACGACGATGGCTACTATGATGAACATCATCACGGTGAAAAGGGCGAGAAAGGACACGGTTTCGAAGAACACGGACACTTCCACAAAGGGCATTCCACGAAAGGACATCACGGTATTCACAAAATAGACGAATTCAAGAAGGACAAGCACTTCCATGACAAGCACGGTGAGTCTGGTTTCGAAGAAGGATACGGCGGGCATCACCACGAGGGAGGTTACAAGGAAGGTGGACACTTTGACAAGGGGCACAAGGAAGGTGGATTCCATGAACAAGAGCACGGCAACAAGGGCTTCTATGAAAAGGGAGGTCACCACAATGACCATAAGGGTCACCACGACGAGGGCGCCGGTCATGAGTACTGGGGACACCACGCCGACCACGGCAGCAAAGGAGGCCAAGAAGACCACAAAGACTGGGGCTGGAAGAAAGGTCATAAATAAGTTAATGCTGTAATTATTGTGAGATGAGGGTTTTTGTTATTGTTGATACTTTGTGATACACGAATAAATATTTATTTTAATATGCTACAGAAGATTTTCATTAAAAAAACATTAATTTAGAAGATAAAACCCAAAAATAAAGAGATAGACTTATTTTTTGGAGTTTCGGTACTTACCTAAATTAATTAACCCTTCTCTTTTGTCTGACAGTAAACAGAGATTACTGGCGTTTAAATATTAGAGCACCGGATTTTCTTTTAGAAGGACATCGTCACATTAAATAAGTATTTTCTGGGAACCATTGTGGTGATATAAATTATTCAAATGAATCGTATATTAGATATTAGGACTGAAAAAAAATCGCGCTTGAGTAAATTATTATATTTTGATTTAGCACACCCTATGTATAGAGGCTATAAGTTAATCATAAATTAACGTTCGCGAAAAATCTGCGGCTAAAATAAAAATAGTCGAAAACTCTGGCATTAGGTTTATTAGCCACGGCTTTATAAAACTAACAACGCGGGACTTTCGAGAAGCGTCGGCGGTTGAAATCCCCACTGAATACCTAATCCAGTGTCCTAGCAGAGTGCCCGTCTACTAAAAAGTATCCCATATTTTCACTAGCTTCTTTTATGTTGGTCGCGACTAAACAGCTACTGTGACCCCGGAACGTAAAGCGTTATTAAAGGACTCCGTGGATTTTAGTCAGTACAAGTCTGACAGTCCCTCCTGCCCTGCCCTGGAAGGACTCATTTGATTATTTAACAACGCTAAAAAAACAGCTTCTTTTATGTTATTTAACATTATAGTGGGACATTGTTTGCTAATTTCTTATGTAGCTATGAACCGGCTTTAAAGAATTTACGTCGTTTAATAATAATAATAAATATAATAATATTCCACAACTATCACACAACGCCATCTAGTCCCAAGCTAAGCAGAGCTTGTGTTATGGGTACTAGACAACTGATAAACATACTTATATATTTCTAAATACACACATATTTATAGATAAATTACACCCAGACACAGAACAAATGATCGTGCTCATCACACAAACATTTGTCCTGGGTGGGAATCGAACCCACGACCTCTGGCATAGCAGTCAGGGTCACTAACCACTAGACCAACAGGCCTGTCCATTAGTAATTTACTTATTTAGTTAATTCTAACTAAATTAGTAACTTACTCCTTGCAACACTTGCAGACATATTTTTACACCCGAGTTAAGTAGTCAGTTCAATGAAGCACTAAGGATATTATTTTGAAAATTTGAACCCTCCAGGGTTTCTCGCAAATTGTTTCTGCTGATGAAAATTCCCATCAGGTTAGTTTTCTAATTAAATAGGATAGATTCGATTTTTTGTGAACCTAATGAACGGACATCATTCATCTTATTATAAAAACTAAAGGACATTGATTCAAACCTGGAGTATCAAGTCCAAGCTTATCTGCATGACCATGGTTTAAATTTCTCCGTACTTATTACAAAACGTGGATCTTAGTACCTGTAACCTACCGTCATAGGAACCATCGCATCGTCTAAACAATCAAATAAATGTGTAATAATAATTAAATCTACCATATTCAAATCCATTTCGGGTGAAAATGAATTTAAGGGTGCTTGTACACGGCGCATGTAACCCGCGCAAGTAAAGGTGCGGGTTACCCGCGCGAGTAACATGCGCAAGCTACTTGATCAAGGTACCCGCGGGGTGCTTGTTCACGGCGCATGCAACTCGCGCAAGTAAAGGAGCGGGTTTGCGGTTTACCCGCGCGAGTAACATGCGCAAGCTACTTGATCAAGCTACCCGCGGGGTGCTTGTACCCGGCGCATGTAGCTTGAGCATGTTGAGCGGGTAAACGGTCGGCAATTGCGCGGGTTACATGCGCCGTGTACAAGCACCCTAAAACAAAAACAACGACGACACGATGAAAAACTTGCAATGAGAAACTTCGACATATCTTTGACAGCTACGACTGTTAGACTGCGGTTTATCGCAAAACTATACGGTTTGTAATAACGTTTGCATAAACCGTAGTTTAACGAGATTTAAACCTGGCTTTTTAATAAGTTAAATCCAATTTTATAATAAGACGGAATAAATATAAGTTTACTAAGGAAAGGAATCCTTAATATAACTTTTTTCCTACTCCTCCACTATTATTTTCTGATTAATTTCGTTGCAGGATCCAAGACAGGTAAATTCATTCTCCGGGACTTCATTGTCATTCATTGTCTCGGCGCTTTTCTGGTGGTTGCCACTGTTGATTCTGGCTCTCAGGAGTTGCAGTGGTTTGGGAATAGTGTGGTGGGTTTGTCCAAAAAGAAAAAACCCTTAATACAAGCTACGTTCATGATATTATGTATAGTTCCAAATACACACGCGACTTTGTCGACAGTATCTTAGTTTCCCGTTGATTGTATCGTCGTTTTCATGGGCTATGAATCCTCGTTTTTATGAAAGTTTCCTTATAGCGGCAACACAGTTCCAAGCGATAATAATCAAATGCCACGGAACATTGTTTTAGCTGGATTCGGATTAATATGTTAGCTGGTATTTCACTACATTATGTATTCGCTGGCATATTAGCTGCTAAGTGAATGCTTGGACATAGTGACTTTTAAAATTGTACAAACTAGAGCTCGTTTTGTATACCTACGATTGAGTCTCTGCCCGCGTTGCGGGACTGTCACATCAAGTAACCGTGACCCTGGAACGTGAAGGGCTATTAAAGGCCACTGTGTATTTTAGTCAGTACGAATCTGACAATCCCTCCCGTCCCTTGGTGGGAGGAATCTTTTGATAATATTAACACTATAAAAAGACCAAAGTTGGCATGTTTAAAACAAGTCTTTTTAAAACACCTGTTTTAAACAGTGTTTAAAACAGTTTGAAATTAAACAGTGTTTTTTATTACACGTTCTAACTACTTTTCATGGTGGATGAATGCCTGTAAAATGAAAATAAATTAATATTCAGGGGCCTGAATAGCTTGACATTAAATCATTTGAGTGTATGCCCTTGCTATGTCACATTTTTTTAAATTTTAAAACATTAGAAAAAAAAACAGTAATGTTTTTTCCATTGATATTTTTTTGTAAATATTTGATTACAATCAGCGAATTTGAAAAGATCTAGTCTGGAAATGAAACATATAATTTGTTTATAAGTTAAGACGTCGCGCGTCGACCCGTAGTCGAATTAATTTGAAAAAATGACCGAAACTAAAAAAAACACTTGTTTAAAACAATTTGAACAGTTTGTTTTATAATATTTAAAAAAAAAACTGTTTTTTTTTGCAACCCTGAAAAAGGCAATACGATCTAGTCTAAATATAAATTGAAGTTGTTATTCAATGAGCCTAACAAATGTAGAAGATAACTATATAATAGTAACGTAGATAGATCATAATATGATTGGCGTGGGTAGGATTTATTTTTGCTTTCTGTTTTTTTTTGAAATCTTCCTACGTATTGTTATAAAATTATTGGAACGACTAAGCTATGCGTCACTGGTCACTACTTCGGTAAAACGGTCGGTCAATCGTGATAGTTTGACGAATGTGACGAAAACAAATTATCTAAGTGAATCTAATTGGATTACTGAGCCCGCCCTAGACCTTTGATTTTGCCTCGAGAAGTTTGTGTATTGTAAGCCTACGTAATATTTATGTTTATTTTTTTTGTGTATGGCATCTCGCAGGTCAACCTCTATCAGGTTGTGTACTGCTCAACCGGACTTTTCTGTGGATGCCTTAAGAATTTAAGGCCTCCAGCCAATGTTTATTTATTATTTTCCCCCGTCTTTTCACTGTTCATCATATACATAATTATATTTCCATCATAGTTCATACTTATATTATAAATGCGAAAGTTTGTGAGGATGTTTATTAGTCCTTCACGCAAAGTTGCTGAACCGTTTTGTATGAAATTTGGTAAACAGATAGTTTATAATCAAGATTAGATCAAAATTATTTAATTTTAGTGTTGTAGCTTGTCAAATTTAATGTACCAACCTAGATTATAAGTGAATGATGTGGTCTCCTATAATTGGAAGCGCACACTTGTATTGTCATAAGTTTAAATCAAAATTGCATGAAATTGTGAAGCCTCTGTTGGAGATCCCATCAATAAATAAGTAAAAGATTGTTTTTATCCTGATTTAAATTTCACTCGTGAACGAACAGCTAGTTATTCATAATTCTTGGAAAATATCTATGTCTTTCCTTACACGTGTGTAAGATCAATGTAATAAAGATGAGCATTATTTTTATCTCAAACTAGAGATTCATTTAGCACATACCGATACGCAAAAATTCCCCTCGGGGGCCGCGGCCGGTACCGGTCGCAAAATATAATGACATTCCTAACAATGTCCCCCACATTGCTAGCATTTCATGTAAATATTTATTTAATGCATCGCTTCATCCTTTAGTCAATTAGGAAGATTTATAAAGTCATAGATGAAGCAATTGTGTGATTTCCACGGCATAATTAGAGGCCCTGCATGACTTTTCACGATTTTGTGACATAAAGTAAACTGGAACTTAAAAAAAAAATTCTCCCCCGTTCATATCCTACAGGCGCTTTTTCAATATTCTGTACGTTAAATATTTCAAATACGCTGTAAATAAAATACAGAAATCTTGTAAGGCCTCAGGAGTTATTTTTGAACACCTCATCACTCATTTCGAATTAAGACTAAACAATATTGATTTTTAGCATATTTTTTTCATTTCATGATTCTATTTACGTATGCATTTTCTATACAAGTAACAATTTATTACACAGCAATTTTTCGTTAACATTCACAACATTAATTAAGTTTACTCATCAGCACGTGATGTTGATAACACGAACGCTACCTCAAAATATAGGTACCTAGTTAGCACAACATTTGGGTGAAACGCCAAGTTGGCGGATTGTAATGCAAACCAAATGTTCGATATAACACACTGCCTGCACTTATGTAAATGCCAGCGCTACATATTCTGAACGTAACTGGGCGTACAATTATAGCCTGTTGCACAACAAACCAACCATCCATTGCGGAGATTTTGGATAACATTCTGATCTATAGATTTAGGTACGGAACAAATATATAGGGTGACTGGTAATTAGTGTACGATACTTAAACACGTGATTGTGCTCATGATAACCAACAACTTTTACTATGGGAACAAACCTGAAAACGCGGAAAAAAAAACAGCTGTTCAGTACATTTATGTTTGCTTAATGCACTAAACAGCTGATATTTTTTTCACGTTTTCAGGTTTGTTCCCGTAAAAGTTGTTGGTTATCACGAGCACAATCACGTGTTTAAGTATCGTACACTAATTACCAGTCACCCTATATGTTTTAGAATCACTACATCGGGTCAAATGTTTGCTTCAAATGTTACGTATTTAATACTTCTATCTTTCTTACCATTACTTTATATTGTTTAAATCTGCGTCTCGTGTTCTTTAGTGTCTAAACACACTATGCCGAACGTACGCGACCTAAGTTCCGCGGCTGATTTTACGTTCCAACGTATTCGGCTGATATGACACACCATAAGTGCCGAACTTACGCGGCAGAAATTCAGTTGCTTATTATACAGTGAGTTAGCTGTGGTTAAATACAGAATACGTTGCCGCCGAATTTCCGCTGAACTTACGCCCGACTGAAGTTCGGCTGTACGCTATAACGCAACGTAATTTCGGCATAATGTGTCGCCAGTAATTCAAATAGCATTGCAGGCGTAATCATGCCGAACTTCCGTCGCGTATCCTCGGCATAGTGTGTTTAGACACTAAGTGTCTAAACACACTATGCCGAACGTACGCGACCGAAGTTCCGCGGCTGATTTTACGTTCCAACGTATTCGGCTGATATGACACACCATAAGTGCCGAACTTACGCGGCAAAAATTCAGTTGCGCAATTTGCAAAAGACAAATGCAAAATAAAGTGATCCTGTTAGGGTTCCGTTATTACTTTTGAGGTGCGAATCCCGAAAAAAGGACTATTTTACAGTAATAGCAATTGCAGAGAATCGAACTTCGGTCGCGTATAATGTGTGTTCTACAGAATACGTTGCCGCCGAATTTCCGCTGAACTTACGCCCGACTGAAGTTCGGCTGTACGCTATAACGCAACGTAATTTTGGCATAATGTGTCGCCAGTAATTCAAATAGCATTGCAGGCGTAATCATGCCGAACTTCCGTCGCGTATCCTCGGCATAGTGTGTTTAGACACTTAGACTTCTAAACGAAACCCTATAACTAAGACTCCACTGTCTGTCTGTCCGTCTGACACCAGACTGTATTTCATGAACAGTGAAAGTCAAACAGTTGAAATTACATTACACAGATAATAATAATAATATTCACTACTATCATATAGTATAACTATCACACAACGCCATCTAGTCGCAAGTTAAACAGAGCTTGAGGGTACTAGACAACTGATAAACATACTTATATATTTCTAAATGCATACATAAATTATAGATAAATTCCACCCAGACACAGAACAATGATCGTGCTCATCACACAAACAATTGTCCTGGGTGGGAATCGAACCCACGACCTCCGGCATAGCAGTCAGGGTCACTAACCACGAGACCAACAGGCCTGTCAAACAGATGATTGTATGATAATGGTCCGGAACCCTTCGTGTGCCTATTCGACTCGTACTAGGCCGTTTTTAACGTAATTTCCGTCGTCATGCAGCGTAGAAGATTTTTGCTTCAGTCGCGTGTATGGGTAGAGCTTTTTACGGCAACAGTTCTGAATAGATTTTAAATCTTGTTCAACTTACTAATAGGCAATTAGTATAAGCTAGATTATTTATTAAATTGATAAGTGTGTAACTTTGTCCAAATCGTGAGGATTATGTATTCATAATCTTCATCTTCATTCTGATATTTCATAACATATAATTCTTTCAATCGTCAAACTGGCGAACTTGCTGCCAAGAAACCGTTTAGAAAACACAAAAACATTTACAAAGTTTATACCTGAAAATTATCTTTACAAAAAATCCTCTTCCTGCTTTCTCTTTATTGCACCCCAATGTATAATAATACTTTGTATAAGGAGACAAAAAATGCAATAAAATGCCTGTAATGGCCCCTGACATATCAGATATCGTCACAAAACAAAGATGAATTACAAGAAGCAGTGAGTGCGAACACAGGAAATAAATAAGAGGTACGGAAATATCTTACATCTGCCTCATTTATCATTTTCAAAAGTGAATATTAAAGGCTCGTCAGTCATTTGGCAAATGAGATAAGGATCGTGTTAATGTACAAATCACATTTTCTTATACTTTCTAAAGGACTCTGTAACGTTGATTTTTCATTGACTTTACACTGTTGAAAATCGTATGAAAATATTTTTTTCTCTTACTTATTTATATTTTACGACGTAATTGTATTTCTTTACACAGTACGACATTTTCTCAGAATTTTTCTTAAGCTTTTAAAGTATGAAAGAAAATGTAAAGCTGCTACTTACTTCTGAACCGAATATTTTTGATCAAAGGTCAAGGTTTCACGCGAATTTATAATTTTGATACTATTCGTAGAGCATTTTTTTTTTACTTAATTTACCCTGTTCAAGTGTTCACGGCTTTTCTTTCTTTAATTACAGAAATTGGGCTACATTTTGAACAGAGTGAAGTCCAATTTTTAAATACATAGTTAAAAACCTGTATTATCTTGTATGTTATCGAGATATTATTATGATCGTCGATTTGTTAAACATGGATTTCCAATGAATCAATAACAGAGTAAATAATACCCATGTAAACATTCGTTAGAAATGTATCATTTTACAGGGAAAACAAAATAGATTTAACAAAAAACATGGTATCAATTCACATTCAACGACATTAATAATATTTTTTACAAACATAAATTCAAACTTGTACATTATCATCTTCCGACCTTGTTCCATGTTACTTAGCGAATTTCTATTAATAATAACCATAGTAAAAATATATCTGATACGCTACTGGTTCGGAAGTTATCTCATAACAAACGTTCTCGACCTGGAAGGAAGTGGAAATCTCCGGCGCTTATTATATTGTAGCAACCTTGACACTATCAGCAGCGGTGACTTACCTCATCGCCGCGCTCGTTCACTATATAAAATCATTGCCACTGATGAATCGATATCATTCAGCAACAACTAGTCTAATCAATCATGAGGAGTATCCTTCTGGTGGCTTTTGGCCTTTTGGCCATCGCCGCCGTCAGCTCGGCCAGGGAGATCCGCGAGAAGAGATCCGCTGACCTGGAGACCGCTGCTTCTAAATGGGATAAAGGTGGCGGCCATGAGCACCATGGTCACCACCACCACGACCATGGCGGCGATCACCACAAGGGACACAAGGGACACCACGAGCACCACCACGGCAAGCACGGACATCACCACCACGAGGGACACAAGGGACATTACGGAGAGGATGGCGGACACAAGAAGCACCACCACCACGATGATGGCTACCACCATCATGAACACCACGGCGAGAAGGGCGACCACGGCCATGGTCATGACGAGCACGGTCACTGGCACAAGGGACACGACACAAAGGGACACCACGGCATTGAGAAACACGACGAGTTCAAGAAGGACAAGCACTTCCACGACCATCACGGAGAGAAAGGCTTCCATGAGCATTACGGCGGTCATCACCACGAGGGCGGCCACAAGAAGGGCGGTCACTTCCACAAGGGACACAAGCACGGCGGTCACCACGAACATGACTACGGCAAGAAGGGACATCATGAGGAAGGCGGCCATCATCACCACCACAAGGGTCACCACGGCGAAGGCGGCCACCACGAACACCACCACCATCACCACGACCATGGCCACAAAGGAGGCCATGAAGACCACAAGCACTGGGGACACAAGAAGGGTCACTAAGCGGTTGCTGAATGTTCCTGAACTGATTATTGTTGATATTTCCTTGTTAACGAGTGTTTTTGTTATGTTTATACGACAAAGAATTACATTTTGTATAAAATAATTAAGAACTCATCTATTTCATTTCATTCATATTCCCCCGAAATAACCATGTGTGGGGTAGAAACAAGCTTAGGATTTGCATCTAGTTATGCACTTGAGATGACCGACGGTGACGTAGGCCGACTTGCCGAAAAGCCGACTAGTTGGCCAAGCCAATCACCCTCGTCGCCGCGTCGGTAGAGTTCAGAGGCTAATGAAAACGTCACTGAGTTTCATGTAAGTACAATATCACTTACATTGCGTACATTACCGATAACGATGTGCGGTCACAAAAAAAAATCTTGTAGATATAATTTAATTTTTGAAGTATTTATTTCCCTTAAATTAATTGGAACCAAAGTTTAATAATCTTTAATATAACTAAAACTAAGGCTGATTGAAAAAGAACTGCTGAAGTAGAATAGGTTTCTAAATCAGACTGACATCTGAAACAATACCTCAACGACGATATAATACTAGACTACGCATTGCACGATCTAACGAACAAAACTATTCTGCCAACTCGCTGAGGTAATACGTAAGCGAGGGGGGCGGGGTACTGCGTTGTGATTGGCTAACTCAAGGTCTGTTCTGTCTCAACGTATGTTTACGGCTCACAGGATTGGTCGAAATGAGACGGATATAAGACTTTTTTGCCTAATGTGTTGGCAGACATCGGTCGCCTGTTATTACGAGTCTAGTATTATTATATCGTCGTTGCAATACCTATACGAGTACACAAATGTGAAAAAAACGTCCCAACCGAAAGGGGCTTTATATGTGTGCTAAATTAAATAATAAAAATTCTCTCTAGGCAGAAATTCCTATTCTCTTGTATCGTGGCTGTGTTTAAAAACAGAAACTCACATACACAAACACCCACACCCGAAAAAACTACTTGCAGATTACACAAATATTTGTTCCGTGAGAGGATCGAACCCGCGAAACGCAGCCATCCAATCGCACATCCACTGCGCTAACCGTGCATATAAATAACTACCTAACAAACCCGGCGAACTCCGTTTCGCCACCAGATGGCTTCGTTTTTTTTCCTGAATTTTCTTTGCTATAAACCTCACGGAGCCCGAGACCTTTCCAACGAATGCAAAACCGTGGAAATCGGTTCGTGCGTTCTGGAGTTATAGCGTCAGGAAGGAAAGCCCGACTTATTTTTATATAGTAGATAATATTGTGAATACATACTTAGAAATCCACCAAATTACAAGTATCCTTCTTATCGTGGTCCAGTCGACGAACCTCCTAACACAACAGAATTGAATAATTACATTGTTGACGGACGTTATTTTAACTCAAATAAAATCCCAATTCGTGAATTTATTCTTCAGAATCGTTTCTGACGTCACAGATTATACACAGCTTTAGCTAATTAAAGGATCCAGGCCAATATTATTTTGAATTGGGTTCTCTGAAAACTTAATTAAGTATTGATTTCTGACTTATTTTCCATTTTCGCAGAATAGGGTGAAGTAGTTGTTAAATCTTTAAAATTGCTTCAACAAAGCATTGCGTTTTTGTTTTTTTTTTTTAACTCGGAAACGTCACAGTTTAAGTTTTTTTAGGACATGTGAGTAATTATATTAAAAAGAAAGAATTTCTAGAATTTTTTGACATAGATGTGACAGTTTCTTTTAAACGTTGCCCCACACTAGGGAAGTTTTCTTGTATTGTGGGTGCGTTTACAACCATACTTACATAATTATACAAATACCCATACCCGGAACAACCCCTTCTTCCCTTTCTGGTATACAACGTGTAACACCAAATGCACAAAACCTCTCGTGGGGTAACTCAGCCCATTTTACTGAACAATTTTTTTTCTAAGACTTTTGGAAATTCGCAAAAAAAAAAGATTTTTCATACAGATGGGCCCGATCAATTTCTTATTTTGCATGAAAAACCAATTTTTTTTTGCGAATTTCCAAAAGTCTTAGAACAAAAATATTGTTCAGTAACATGGGCTGAGTTACCCCACGAGACGTTTTGCACATTTGGTGTTCACATTGTATGTATATTAATGACATACCCTATCTAATGAAAAACCACCTCACATATTGGTGTTATTTGCTGATGAAGTGATAACACTTCCTTAATTTTTAAGATTAGTAGACCGGCTCAAAATCTAGACCTAAATAATACCTTATGTCAGGTCAAGAACAGGTTAACAGCAAATAACTTGGTATTAAATGGAAAAAATACTAAATGTATACGATTCGCTCTACCAAATGTCAAAAATACTAACAATAACATAATATTCAGTAATGAGACATTAGAATTCGTCGATAAAACGATTTCTCGGGGACTAAGACTCCAGCTTCAGGGTCCTCATCTGAGGGCACGGCAGTGCCCCGCCAAGTCTCGAGCAAAACGGGCACGGCCGTACCATCTTTTCTCGAAGCGATTCGCGGCTGTTTCGCCCCCCTTATATCTTCGACGTGGACTAAGCTAGGAGTTTAGGTTTTCGGTGAATAATAGTAGGCATTAAAACAAGCTTAAGTTCGAAATTACATGCCAATTGAATTAATAGTTTAGGAGTTACAGTCGATCAAAGTTACACCATTTTGTCACTCACTCACTGACTCACTGACCGATCATCAAAAATCTAAGGTACTTCTAGCAGACTTAGAAACTTCAAAGGGGTTTGCAATTTTTTGTACGGACCTTGGCATCATTTTTTTTTTCTTTCGCCAGTGATGAAACTTTGGGCATAATTAGACTACTACCTAAGAAGTACATAGAAAAAAAATATAAGTTTCTAAACCGTAACCAACCAGAGATATGGCGGTTTGTATTTTGTTCTAATCGGGAGTTATTTTTTGTAGGAATCCATCGATTTTTTGATGTACTAGCTTTTGCCCGCGACTTTGCCCACCCCAACCACCTTTATGTTTAGTTTATAACTGTTTCTAGAGTCCCATCTATCTCTGTACCAAAATTCATCAACATCGGCTATGCCGTTTTGGCGTAAAAATGAAACAGACTTATAGACTTAATTTTGTATTTGTAATATTAGTAGGTTAACGAAAAATAATGAGCGGTTTGTTTAAAATAATGTTAAGAAGATCTTTTTAACCGACTTCAAAAAAGAGAAGGTTCACAATTCGTCGCAATATTTCTTTTTTATGTATGTTCCTAGATTTCTCAATGGCGCTTTTTTTTTTATCGAGGTTAATTCATTAAATGAATCCGCACCCATACTGTCAGACTTGTACTGACTAAAATCCACGGTGTCTTTCAATTAGCCCTTTACGTACCGGGGTCACGGTAATTCGTGAGCCCCGCGACAAAGTGGGTACAGAGTTACAGACATAGTATATTGTTTTCGGATTGCGTAAATAATGCTTAAATATCCGTTGATTTTCAGTAAGTTTTTTTCCTAGATTTCCTCATTATCCCGTCATCATTTTTTACCACGGTGGATTTTAGTCCGTACGAGTCAGATAGTCTCTTCTGCTCCACCCGGGGAGGGGAAACTCACTTTCTGATTATTTTTAACCGACTTCAAAAAAGAGTAGGTTCTCAGTTCGACCTGTGTGTACGTATATGTATGTTTGTTTGTCCGCGATTATCTCGTGTTTGCCTGAACCGATTTTGATGGGGTTTTCAGAAAAGTGTTCGTTACATTCTGGGGAAGGTTTTCGTATATAACAATAATTGATATCCTGTGAAGTTGCCCGCATAGATTCGTTTTTGTTGCTCATTAGGATTGTAGATTTTCAAAGTCGCCGATTAATATGAAGATTTTTGTTGAATATTATATAAATCTGGTTGTGAAGTTGGTTCCCTTTTTACAAAAAAAAAAAATATTCAAAGTTAGAAAACAAGACGATTTTGTTTTACCCTTCTTAGTAGGTACAGGCGTAATAATTATTATGTTGTGTGTTTGCGATAGCAGCAATCGCAGATGATTTTTGCTGTCATTTATTGAAGTTTCCTCGATTTCTCCAAGATTCCATCATGACCGAGTAACCATAATGGGACCATCTGCTAAGATACCCTTCAAACAAAAGTAGAATTACTTTAATCGCTCCAGGCGTCATTGAGAAATAAAGGAACAACATAGAAAAAGTACCGCCGAATTGTGAACCTCCTACTTTTCTGATGTCGGTAAAAATATCTTTTTAACAGTGTTATAAACAAATCACTCATTATTGCTCGTAAACCTACCAGTATTACAAATTAATACGAAATATGTATGTAGGTATGTTCAGTTTTTACGTCAAAACGGCTGAACACATGTTGATGAATTTTGTTACAGAGATAGATAGGACTTTAGAGATTTGCCTATAACCGTATAGGCAACACATAAAGGTGGTTGGAGTTGGCAAAGCCGCGGGAAAAAGCTAGCGCATCAATAAACCTATTGATTCCTACTAAAAGTAACTCCAGATTTGAACAAAATAAAAACCGTCATATCTCTGGTTGGTTACGGTTTAGAATTTTTTTATTATTTTTTACGAACTTCTTAGGTTGCGGTCTACTAATGACCAAAATTTCATTACTGGCGAAAGAAAAAAAAATTTGATGCCAAAAAGTTGCAAACCCCTTTTGCACCAAGATAGGTCATTAGCCACATATAAAGGAAAAATTATAAAAACATTAAAAAATAATATACCATAGAAAACAATTTTATATTTGCGGTTTGGCAAGAACATTGTGTATGGATTTTGACTGCATTGTTAACTTTGTTCGTGGTTTATGCATACATAGAATAGAAAAGAATAATATAAATGTAATACATAGACTATAATTAATACATAAAGTTCATAATTCATGAAATTAATAAAGCTAAAACTCCATTGTATTGCGATAAATGTTGTATGCGCGCTCGATAGATGGCGTTGTATCTGTCTGAATCGCGCTATGGTTTCGTTACAGAGCGCAGTCTAAGTAGTACTCTAAAATAATTCGACAATTTTCATTTGATAGCGCCATCTATCTATGAACAACCATTTCGAAACTAAAAAAATATTGTAGTGTTATTCGGAGAACTTAAATTAGCCGGATTAGATAGTAGATTTATTATTGTTACTGAAACAGTTATTTAGGAAAATAGTTTATTAATATAACATAGACATAGTTACATTTATCTAGTTGTTTACGTGTTATTTAGTTTAGTTACATTTAGTTTGTAAGTTAGTAGATACCTATATATTATTTAGTTATTTGTTAGTTAGTTTACTTCTATTTAGTTTGTTAGATAGAGAATGGGTCCTAAGTAAAAAAGTAGCTGAAGTCCAAGAAATTATGAGGACACCTAAAAAAAAGAAAGAAATACACTTACAAAAAATAAATGAGATCCCACCAAAAACATTACATGTAAAAATATGCCAAGTCTCTCGATGCAGTCTTTCCATCGTAAAAAGTTTTGAGATCTCATAGAAGCCAAGTCCTATTCAAATTATTTTGTAGTTATAAATCAACATTTAGTAATTATATCAATAGTTTTCTTTATATTATAATTATAGTGACTTGGCAATGAGCACAAATTAAAAACTGCTTGCTGCCTGGAATTAATGTGCAAATATTACTGACGAGACCTGTGATCAGATTATTTGTTATGTGTGAATCATGATGGTCACTACCGACTACATGTTCTAATATAATTAATAATTAAGATTACTTAACTTTCAACTCCTCCAAATATGCCGTTTTATTTGTTTCTTCTTGTGCTCATTGCCAAGTCACTATAATTATAATATAAAGAAAACTATTGATATAATTACTAAATGTTGATTTATAACTACAAAATAATTTGAATAGGACTTGGCTTCTATGAGATCTCAAAACTTTTTACGATGGAAAGACTGCATCGAGAGACTTGGCATATTTTTACATGTAATGTTTTTGGTGGGTTTAACATCTCTAGCCTGCTAGAGATGTTAAATGAGGACGGCATAAGCTGCTGCAGCAGCAGCATATGCCGTCAGAAAGATTCGCCAATAAATTGACCGAGACTTTTATATTTTAGTTACTTTCACAGTAAAATATCAAATCAAATATTTTATTAAAATAAACATTAGTAAAAATACAAATAAACCTAAAAAATACTGATAGTCCTAAAAAATTCGATGCCTGTACTAGGTACATTAAACCTGTATCACAGGATTCTCTTTGATCACAGGCGTGTGTTCTAATAATAAGTCTACGTAGACAATTGGATCTCTTAACAATATTTAACATCAGAATGATTTTTAGAATACTGGAACAAATAGCTTAATTTATCTTTACTATCTTAACTTACATAAAACAAAAACTAAAACATAAATAATATTAATGTAGATACAAACTATGCCAATTACATATAAATTACGCAATGTCAGCAGTCACTCAATTAACTTAAAATTGCAAAAACCTCATAATAACATTATTGTGCAATGTGCACACCAACAAATTCACCGAAGCCGAACGCACATAAGTTGAGTCAGTAAGAAACGAAAACGAATGTTTCTCTTTTCGGTATATTGCATTAGGTTCCTTCATAATCAATAGAATTTATAAATCTGATCTCTGCTATTTTCCGAGCAGGACATTCAGCGTCTCCCGTTTTGTAGTCACTTGGTTTTTTATAGCGTAAACAAGTCGCGCATTTTTTTTTTTTAGCGTGGTAAAATCATCAAATGAGTCCTCCCACCTCGGGCAGGGCGGGAGGGACTGTCAGACTTCTACTGACTAAAATCCACGGTGTCCTTCAATAGCCCTTTCTGTATCGGGGTCACGGTAAGGAAATAATCCCGCGACCCCGGCAGGCTTTGGCCCTCTGAGAGGGGGGCCCCGTCATTATGCTGATTTGAGGCGCGCGTGGGACACAACGCGCCGTCGACCCGGGCATGGTCCATGGTCGGGCAGCGAGTTGCCCTTTACTCGCTGCCCGCATTCCCGCGCCTACGGTGGCCGGAGATCGTCTAGCGACGTCCGTCGCCGTGGGCGTCCACGGTCCACGGGTGGGGCGGAGGGAGGACACTGTCCTCTCTCGCTCGCGGCCCGCCTCCTCCTTCGCGAGCATTACTGCTTCGCAGAAGGAGGCGACCGCTTCCCACTCCGTCTCGCCCCGCAGCATGGCCGCAACCAATGGCGGGCGCGAGAGGTCTCCGCCTATCGCTGCCGCGCCGTGAGGACACGTCGGTGCACTGCCCAAGCTGGGCAGTCTTGCACCGTATGCTCTACTGTGTCCTCCGGGCGATCTTCGCAGTGGTGGCACCCGGGCGTTTCCTCCCTCCCTATCAGACACAGGAACCTCCCGAAACTTCCGTGTCCAGTGAGGACCTGCGTCATCCGATAGGTCAGGACGCCGTGACGTCTCTCCAGCCACTCCTCAAAGAGGGGTCTTACCTCCGCGATTGCGGCGTGCCCGAGGAATGGGCACCTATGGTACTTTTACAGTTATTATGTCTTGTGACTGGGACTGTAGCACCATAACTATTTTATAACTGTTTTATTTTTTGTTTTTTGACAATTCAAAAGTGCCTGTAACTGGCATACTTAAAATAAATGCTTTCCTGCCGGGGTTGCGGGACATACGTATACCGCGACTCCGGCACACAAAGGGCTACCGAAGGACACCGTGGATTTTAGTCAGTACAAGTCTGACAGTCCCTCCCGCCCTGCCCGGGGTGGGAGGACTCATTTTGATGATTTCGCCACGTAAAAAAAAAAAAAAAAAAAACATGCTTTGATTTTGTTTTTCAACTTAGAAATCATACAAATATTTTTGTTTCGTACGGGGATCGAACCCGTGATACGCTGCGCAGGACCCGATCGCTCAGCCACTGCGCCAACTATGCCTTCTAATTTACTTTTTAATCATCATTGTGGTCAATGAGCAATTATTACGTCTTCTTATCTCGGTATGTATGTACTTTGTTATGTGGTACCTTCGGTAAGAGTGGTTGTCTCGCTTTCAAACCTCTGACATTCTGTGCCACTGACTACTTTTAACACTGTAAAACGCGTGGATCAGAAAGACGCGATCCAACACAAGTGTGTGATTAAGACCAGCGATTGGCAACGCGCGACCCACGAGGTACTTACCTCGTTGCGGCCCGTCATTGTATTGTAAACTGAAAATTTTAAAAATATGTAGTAAACCAAAATTAATTTGGCCGATACGTACCAAAAATAATGGTCCGCGGTCACTTGATTTTGCAACTTTATGACCCTTATCTACCAAAAGGTTGCTGACCACTGATTTAGACTATCCAAGTGATGAACTTATAATAAACTATCTGTTGCGAGCGGTTTCGCCCTCCCTACCTCCTATCCTATACGTCTCCTCGTCATCAGTTGCTTAGCTTTCTTCCCACCCAACTATGTTGGGGTCAGCTCTCGGTCCGTCGGTCGAACCGGATTCCGCAGAATATCAGTATTTTACATGGACCGACTGCCTATCTGACTTGCACAACCCTATAACTGGGTAATACAATACCCCTTGGTGAGACTGGTTGTCAGACTTTAAAGCTTCTGTCTATCAGTAACGATTGTCAAAGATCTACTAGTACATGATACCATGGACGAACTTTTTACTTTTTGACGGCTTTACGTGCTTTCCGAGACACGGAGGAAATTCGCTGTGATAGATGAGCAACCATGCTCAGATCAACCTCGACAAACGCGGCTTAAACTTGAAAATATTTAGCCTTGGCTGTTATTATTTAGCTATCTCTGTACCAAACGTTATCAACTCAGTTCATCCGTTCATACAAACATAAAAACTTTCGTGTTTGTAATATTAGTAAAAACATTGAAAACACTACGTTATATACTTGAGCTGATGTCTCGAGCTAAGGTAATGAACAAGGGCGTAGCTACCGCCGTATCTGCCGTATCAATTATATGGGGCCCCCGGGCCACAGGGGCCCCCAACGTGCATAAACAAAAAATTAGTAAAAACTTAATGATTTAGTTAATAAAAAAGTTATTTACTTTTACACTTTATTTGTCTAATCTATCTCTCTGTGTTTTTATTATTATTATATCTATGTACCTAATACTGTTTTAAGCACGAGATTGTCTATTAGAAATCTCGGGAAGATCCATATTAGTATCAACATTTCGATGCAAGTACTAACTCTACCTAATTCCGACCTCTGGACTGATCAGTCGCATCTTGAATTTTTTTGATGACCTTTGTCTAATTTTTTGTTTATATTTCGGCGTAGATACAGAGAAATGCATTTTTTTTCTTGAGTGATAATTCTTTACTCTACCTAAGGGCCCCCAAACAAATTTTTATACGGGGCCCCGCCAAGGCACGCTACGCCTCTGGTAATGAAGATAGGCGGCGGTGACCTCTCGCGCACTGGCACTGGTTGAGGCCTTGCTGTGAGGCGAGGGAAATGGAAAGTACTTACTTGAAGGAACACCACTTACGCACTGAGGGTCAATCAGTTTTTCATAAAGGATCCGTATGAACTAGCATGTCATCATTCCGTACGAAAAATGCCGCCATATCGGTGAATTTGGATTATGGAGGCATCCCAAAGGCAAGTTACAAGTTTTGACGGATAAGACGTGATATTTCATACAAAGAAGATCCTTTACTTAAGTGGTAGTGTGGGTGTAAACTAAGAAATTATCTTTCTATACCTGAACACTTTAGTAAATTGTGTAGGTTCATTTTACAAATCCGCCCACGGCTTCACGGAAACATACTATGGTACTGAGAGAGCTACTTATTCGTTGCCCCTCCCTAGGATAAGTCTCGTGTATCGTGGGTGCATTTACACTAACAGCTAGACTCGGAACATCTACCTGTAGGCCATACAAATACCTACTTGTTCCGTGCGGCAATCGAACCCGTTACGGCGTTTAATGACGGACCGAAGTAGCCATAGTATTATTTGTATGAACGTTTGCGCACTGCGTCCGAGTTGAATCCGAGCAGAGAGGCAGCGGGGCGGGCGGGGGGGGTATGCGGCTGGTTATCTGGAGATCGGAGTAGTGCGTAAGCAATATCCGAATTCTGTCCGTGATATTTTTTCACGGGTTCGGATCGGATTCGGATCGGACGTAGGTAGTGCGTAAACGCCCTTACACCCAGCGCAGCAGTCAATTGTCCGTCCCGCTACCAAGGTGTGGAAAAAGGTGCAAACTGAGTTATTCTGAATTTATAATATTAGTATACATAGAATATTATTTTTGTAGAATATTAGTATGGGCGTACACACCATGGACGTACACGGGCGGCACACCTACATCCGCCACAGCTTTTACTACTTTAATTTAGTAGGTATCACATCCATCCATGTTCCTCGGTGACAATGGACATCAAATTCTGTCCTGGGGTTCTCTATTTATTAATATTTCAATACTAGGTATTAATGAAACAAACATAACTTACAAATATTTTTTTATTGTAATATAAAACGTCAAACGTAGCTCAACGCTATCGACTTGGGTCTACGTTTCTACTGGAGAACACGAATATGACCCATGACTAGGTATGTGACAGTTCGCTTATCGTAGTGCAGTTTTGCAGTGACACGTGTGTAGCCTCTAGGTGTGCCGTGGGCACTATACATAGTCGTGGGTCATATTCGTGTACTCCCGTGGAAACGTAGACCCACGTTGTCAAACTTATCACACGCAGCTGAAATGCGCCGCGTGTCCGAGCACAGCATGGTGGGCCCGCGCCTTGAAACACGATAAGAAGAAGAAGCTACTTTTGGACTTTACGCGAATTATAATGCTAAAGTGCATGTTTAATACTGATACTGATACTGCTAGCCTACATCATCCCACTGCTGAGCAAAGGCCTCTCCCCATGTTTAATAATAACATAATAATAGGTATGTATGTACCTACTTACTTGGTGTGATCCAACATTATTTAAGATGAATCTTGCGATCTTGCGGCTGTTGGGTTTTGTTCAAACAGTAGATTGGTTATAGTTAATCGTCGTCTACGTAATACGGATCGATTACAAATCAAACTGTTCCACGGCTTTTTTTTACGTGGCAAATCATCGAATGAGTCCTCCCACCCCGGGCAGGGTGGGAGGGACTGTCAGACTTGTACTGACAAAAATCCACGGTGTCCTTCGGTAGCCCTTTGTGCACCGGAGTCGCGGTATACGTATGTCCCGCAACCCCGGCAGGACTGTGGCCCTCTATAGGGGGGCCCCGTCATTATGCTGACGCTCCTTGAGGCACGCGTGGAACACAACGTGCCGTCGACCCGGGCATGGTCCATGGTCGGACAGCGAGTTGCCCTTTACTCGCCGCTCGCATGCCCGCGCCTAAGGTGGCCGGAGATCGTCCCGCGATATCCGTCGCCGTAGGCGTCTACCACTGCGTCTCGGGCGGAGGGAGGACGGTATCCTCTCTCTCAAGCGGCCCGCCTCCTCCTTCGCGAGCATGACTGCTTCGCAGAAGGAGGCGACCGACTCCCACTCCATCTCGCCCCGCAGCATGGCCGCGACCAATGCTGGGCGCGAGAGGAACTGTTCCACGGCTAGGATGAAACATGATTCCAGTTCAAAAAAAAAGAAAAAAAACAATTCACAAAGCACACCAAAATCCAAAGCGTGTAGTCAGTAATTATTTATTTAGTATCGTAAAGTAACAAAAGAGCGCACAATCACCACGATGTAACCTAAAAGTGCCCAAAAGGACTGCGGCGATAACAACTCGACTGGGCGCGAGCCGAATCTCCGGCCACCGTAGGCGCGAGCATGCGGGCAGCGAGTAAAGGGTAACTCGCTGCCCGACCATGGACCATGCCCGGGTCGACGGCGCGTTGTGTCCCACGCGCGCCTCAAAGAGCGTCAGCATAATGACGGGGCCCCCTCTCAGAGGGCCAAAGCCTGCCGGGGTCGCGGGACTTATTCCATCACCGTGACCCCGGAACATAAAGGGGTACTGAATGGACACCGTGGATTTTAGTCAGTACAAGTCTGACAGTCCCTCCCGCCCTGCCCGGGGTGGGAGGACTCATTTGATGATTTTACAACGCTAAAAAAAAAACCAAAACAAAAAAATAATAAAATATTCATAATATGTTTAAATCTCTGGGATATTTTTTATGCCGTCATATTAAAAAATACATGTTTTTGGTAGATGTTTTAAGTCACACTTAGTGTATGGCTGGCGGAGCTGGGTGTATTTTGCCCACCATCCTTACCTTTCAATTAATCTACAAATAGATCTTGATTGTAATATAGCAAAGGTGTTTACGCATGTTATCATCGGAACAATATGCAACTTGTCTACGGTACTTAGGTATATACCTACATTGTAGTAACTATCTCTAGCACATATTATGTGAGTGAGATAATGAGGGCTTGTTCCCCTACAGCTGTCTGTTGATTACATGCATGTTCTCGTGTTACTTACAATATATGTAACAATATATTGCTACATTGGCTTACAAAATAGGAAATGTGTTAATAAGTAAAGCTAGGAGCTACTTATTAAAATATAAAACTGACTTTCGCTTGTTGGTTAAAATTCATCATCATCAGCCGGAAGACGTCCACTGCTGAACATAGGCCTCCCCCTTAGACCGGCACGCCGAACGACAATTCGCCACTTGCATCCATCGGCTGCCCGCGACCCTCACGATGTCGTCGGTCCACCTAGTGGGAGGCCTGCCTACGCTGATAAAATTACTTAGGTAATTTTAAAAATCTGCCACTCTCGGTTCGTTTGTCATTCGATAAAACGGAATCTTATGACTGTTAATTTCATCCCGGTTGAATAACGGGAAATAAGTATAAAAACATCATAAACGTTCGACAGATGGCTAGAAAAGTGAAAACTGAATTTATTAACAGAACAATTAAAACTTTTGAAAAGTCTCCTATCAACACAAAAGGCAGTAATGAGACGTTACTGGTAACGTATTCCCAAATTATTTTCACAGATCATAAGCGAAATAATATTTTTAATCTATATAAATAAAAATGAATTGTTGTTCGTTAGTCTGATTAAATCTCGAGAACGGCTGGGCCGATTTGACTGATTTTGGTTTTGAATTATTTTGGAAAGTCCATGGAAGAATTAAAGGTTTTTTTTTAATCGTTTCTCAGGCGGTGCGGAGTTCGCCGGGTCAGCTAGTCATTAAATAACAATCGAAGTAAAAACTGTTTTTACCGCTACCGATCAAAGTTGTCAATAAATCAAAACTCACCAGCGCTAGGGCGCTTGACCTTGCTGGTAAGTAAGTGCAAGCACCCGACACAGTGCAACCATTGCCTAATGCAGGTGCGAGAAAACCAGACCCACAGTATCTATAAAACGTTGTGGTGACAATATTACGTGCCATATCTCATCTCGACCTGTCCAAGAAAACTACAACTATGAGGGTGGCGCTCCTTTTGAGCTGTGCAGTGCTGGCGCTGGCCGCACTGGCGCAGGCGCGAGACATACGCGAGAAACGTAGCGCAGACCTCGAAGCGGCCGCGTCTGGACACCACCACGAGCACGGAGGCGGCAAGGAGCATCACCATGATCACCATCACCACCACGAGGGACATGGCCACAAAGGATACAAGGGACACCATCACCATGAACATGGAAAGAAGGGTCACCACCACCACGAGGGACACAAAGGACACCACGACCATCACGGAGGACACAAGAAACACCATCACCACGATGATGGACACCACCACGAGCACCACCACGGAGAAAAGGGAGAGAAAGGTCACGGTTTCGAAGAAAAGGGACACTACCACAAGGGTCACTCCACGAAAGGACATCATGGTGTTCACAAACTAGATGAGTTCAAGAAGAACAAGCACTTCCACCATAAACATGGCGAGAAGGGCTTCGAAGAGGGTTATGGCGGCCATCATGACGAGCATGGACACAAGAAGGGTGGACACTTCGACAAGGGACACAAACACCATGGGCACCATGAGCACCACCACGGCAAGAAGGGACATCATGAGGAGGGAGGCCACCACCATGAGCACAAGGGTCACCACGATGAGGGCGGCCACCACGAGCACCACCACCACCACCACGGTCACGGCAAGAAGGGCGGCCATGAAGACCACAAGCACTGGGGCTTCAAAAAGGGACACTAAAGAATAAGTCCACTAATTTATGAATGTACCTTGTATTAGACTAGTTATTGTTGTTTTTATATTTTTGTTACACGATGTAAATAAACACAAATTTATTGGAGAACGCATTGAATTTCTATAATCCAATGAAGTTTAGAAAAATAAAAGAAAACAAAAGGCTTTCAGAAAAGTTCGGTTATTATTGCTATCTGTAATCTATTCTCATTCCTTCATCGTGTAATAATTATTAGAACTTTAAAAGTTTTTAATTGGTTGCCTAATGAAAAGTACCTAGCTAGTCAATGTTATTAATACCTAAATGCTGAGTAAAAACGAGTACCTACTTATTATGCCTAGTCATTCATTTCAATTGGACGAATTCCTTGTTAAAATTTTCTTAATCAAATCAAGCCTCATCTAATATTTCAAATAGAAAAGGGTGCATGTTTGTGTGTCGTCTTGTTTTTTAAAGTCAAAATGGCTAAACCGATTTTGATGATTTTTGGTGCAGAGATATATGGGATCCTAAAGGCTACATATGAAAGGAGGAAGCAAGGGAAACCACGACCAAAACCTGAATTCCCTTCGCGTATAGGATATCTTTATAGGGGGACTGGTAATTAGTGTACGAAACTTAAACACGTGATTGTGCTCATGATATCAAACAATTATTACTATGGGAGCAAAGCCGAAAAAGCAGAAAAAAATATCAGCTGTTCAGTACATTAGGCAAACATAAATGTACTGAACAGCTGATTTTTTTCGCGATTTCAGGTTTGTTCCTATCGTAAAAGTTGTTTGTTATCATGAGTACAATCACGTGTTTAAGTATCGTACACTAATTTACCAGTCATCCTATATATCGTATAGGATGTATGAAAATAGCATAACCTTATGCTGTTACTGCTTAAAGCAAGAATTATTAAGGGGAATGTAAATCCTACTGAATGTGCTCAAGAAGTATGACGACTTTTTTCTTCCAAAAAAGAACTTAGCCGTAGACAGCTGATCGTTGATAAACAGCGGGCGGCGCGAGGACGGTGACACCAAGCGGCAAGTGCATAATTATGATGATATCATAATAACTCCTATGCTGGCCGCCTCGTCTACCGCCCACAGTTGATCCTTTAGCGATACAGTCTGCAAACAATACTCATTACGTAACTCGGTTTGGCAGGACAGTGAGACCTCCTGGGCGTCGAGTCTGCTAATTATTAGTCAGAATGGCGCCACAATGGCGTTTCAATTGTAGTGCTTATTCGAACCAGGAGTAAAAAATGGTTCGAATAAGCACTACAATTGAAACGCCATTGTGGCGCCATTCTGACTAATAATTAGCAGACTCGACACCCTGATCGGTTGACCTATCCAGTGCAAGAAACTCGTCGCAACCGCTAACATTAGTTTTAAAAAAAAGGTTTCACTACTAGAACATTGCCTTTTTTATTAAGTGCTAATAAGAGTGATTAAGGGCGACTTTCACCAAAAGTTAAACATGTTTAAAATTTTATTTAGTGTCAAAATTCAATAGAATTTTGACACTAAATAAAATTTTAAACATGTTTAACATTTGGTGGAAGTTTGCCCTTAGTTTTGTTAATTATTAATTTTTTGTAGTAAGAAGATAACTAATTTTTATTTATTTTTTGTTTTCATGGGGAATTGTCATATAATGTGATTACTCTATGGTCTGCTGAATAAATTTGGTTTATGATCAACTGTCTATTTGATTGTATGCTCCTTAAACTTTTACAGTCAGTAGCATAGAGTACATTTTGCAGTCAGTAGGTACGAGTCTAACAGTGCCTTTCGCTACACGGCACCCCGGGTTGGAAGAAATCATTTGATGATTATATCACGATCAAAAAAAAGGTAGGTTGTTAGGCTGACTAACTGAAAGGGCGTGGAAGACGCTTTAATACATAATAAGAACGTATAATGTTTTATCATATGGAAACTCGTGCCTTTCTTCTCCCACGAGAAAACCAAGAACAATGAAGTTACGTGCTACGGTTTCACGGACGTTTTTGTGCTATCCCATATTCACATTTTTTACTCAGTTTTTTTTCATAAAAAATTGTTTAGTTTCAGATATTCATTGGAGCATAATGTACCTACGCCAGCACATCAACCTACCGTAATCTCTCAAATTTTTTTAACCCAACGCGTCGTCAGGATAATGTTCGAACTAACCATGCATTTTTTAGATTTATTCCCGTTGAATCCCACTTTTGGATCCCATTTTTTAGATATTCCCGATGAATCCCATTTTTAATTCCGGTTGAATCCCACGTTATGACAACATGTGTACATATCAGAAGTGTAACCTTTATTTTAAAGATTTATTCTCTGTTACTAATTTATGAATTTTACAAAAAAACGTTCTAAAACAAAAGCAACTTTGTTGTTGAAAGTACTCGCATTCAGATTTTTTAAAGCATGTGGGATCCAACGGGAATAGTTTTTGGGATTCAACGGGAATAAAACGTTTTTCTTTTGTTATGGGATTCAACGGGAATACCTACATTTTAATTTTTTGTGGGATCCAACGGGAAAAATTTTCAAGTGGGATTCAAAAGTGGGATCCAACGGGAATAATTTTAACCTTGGCGTAACTTTACTTTTCGTTTTATTAATAAGGGGGTTGAAGTTTGACAGATTGAAATTGCGTTTATCTAAGTACAGACCCCAGCAGGTCAACCTACCCCAATCTGTCAAATTTTACCAATCGCACATTAACCTTACAATATTGAGATAAGGTTGAAAATCTATTAAACAATTCAAAAGATTGAGGTAGATTGATGAGCTGCCGTCTGTACTACCGTTTTACGTATCGCTATTAATAAATTGAATAACAGTCAGAAAATATCCGTCCCTTTACAAAAAGAATCTACAAAAGTTAAGTTTATAAACCTTCAAAATAATAAAAACACACACATATTATAATGGTATTAGAAAAATAGAAAGCTTATTTATTGTACAACAACATTTATTATGACGACTTATTTCACCTTACTTGAGAAACAAGTTGTGGCGATGTCTTACAAGTTTTATTTTTTGTAAGCTTGTTGTCAAGTTAAATGTTTAAAAATATAGTTGTAAGTAGCATCTATATACCATGTCTAGACCGTTATACAATGTATCTTAAACACACTGTTAGAACGATATATGTATGTCGTGGCATATTTTATAGATAATAAATGGACGCACGGTACGATTTATTCTTTACACCTAATGTTTTATGTAGGTTATTTATTTTCACAGCCTGATTTTGGTAGCTTGATATTTATTGATATAAACAATTATGTAAAACGTATCTCGCAAAAAAATTAAGCAAAATTATGAAAATTGTACAAAAAAAAATTGAAAATCTATAATAATGGAAGATAATCCATGATATCCAATACGAGTCGTTTGCGAGCGCCCCCTTTTTTGTTTTTTCCCGCCTTGGTTGGAGCGGAAAAGGGACTGTCATACTCTTGCTGACACCAAAAACCCACCTTCAGTTGTGTTTTACGTTCCAGGGTCATGGGTACCTTTACAGACGGCCTCGCGTCGCGGCAAGCGATTGGTCCAATGTGCCCCATCATCAGTTTGCTGACAGCTACTTGAGGGGCACGTAGAAAAATACACATAGTCGATCCAGCCCGAGGTCCTCTCACGAATTCTACTTATCGACCGTACTTGAAGTATGTAAAACAAATCAAATCAGTGTCCAAGTTCCCGTTTACTTACTTTAAATGAGGTCGGTTACGACATGAAACCTGGCTTATTCCAGCGAGTAAAAGTGACAGAGCAATTCAAGTCGTCTAGCGCCATCTCGTTCACTCACTGGAACAAGCCTGGTTTTAAGACGTTGTAATACTCGGTCAGACCATGGTTACGAGTAGTTACGACCTGGTAGACCAAGCCGTGACCCGCCTACGGTGGCCTGAAATTGCTACGCGATATCCGACGTCCTGGGCGTCGCGTGATTATAGATAGATATTTTCTCCCACATGTGTTCCGCCTCCTCCCTCGCTAGCTTCCAGCATCGCAGAAGGAGGTGACTGCTTCCAATTCTCCTCGCCCCGCAACATGCCCTAAACCCTGAGTTTGCAAATGAACCCTGTAATTATGATAAAATCATCAAATGAGCCCTCCCGCCCAGGGCGAAACGAAAGGACCTCTAACTGACTAAGATCGACCGTTTTCCTTCAATTACTCTTTACGTTCCAGGGTCATAGTAGCCTTCTTAGACAGTCCCGCGACACCGGCAGGCCTTTGGGCCAATGGGACCCCGTCAGATTGCGGCGTGCCCAAAACTGGATTGCGAGTGTCGATCCCTCCATATCGCCATGAGATCGCGCTAGAGCCTTTTCCGCAGTGTCCTCTATCTGGTCTTATCGAGCTAGCAGAGATTCGACGCCACTCGTATACAAATGTCAGAGGGCTTCCGTCTCCAGATCCCATGGCGGCAATACGGCAAGAAGCTCGCCACATCACCGGCGACCCGCTTTTAAAATCACAAATCTGAAAAACGGAAGGTAGGTAAGTACTGGAATAATCATTCGTACAATACCTATAATATAATATCTATAGTTAAGCACATTGATAAACAAAAATCATGTTTAGGTATTTTTTTGCGAAAAGAAAAATTTGCATGCGAGAAGGACTCAAACCGATGCAGATGTAGAGTTTTTTTTTACTTTTTTCAAAAACCTCACGATTCGCGACGCAGCTGTGAAATAATTAATAAAATTATATTGTCCAAAAAATGCTTATATTTTCAACGCTTTTTAAAACGAGTTGCATAATATTCAAATTCATAGAATAATTTGAAAACAATCACACTTTGATTACTTGTTGAAAACAATGTTAATAAAAAAAATACTTTTTTTTTTTTTTTTGAGCCTACTCTGTGTCCCACTCCTGGGCAAAGGCCTCCCTCCACTCCTTCCACCTTTCACGATACTGGGCGTCCTAAATAAAAAAAATACTTAGGTTGAAAAAAAAACTATATTCTTACGAAAAAGATCCGTAAGCTACAGACGCCAGCAGTTCAACCTACCAGAAACTAAAATTTTACCAATCCACCTTCCACTATTGTGATAAGGTTGAAAATCTGTTGAAGAAAGACAGACTGAGGTAGGTTGATGTGTTGATATACTCGTACATTCATATCTGCAAATCTAGTTATTATACAAAAAGAAAATTAGATAATAAAACGATATACTCGTATTATACGAGTGTTTTTAATTCTTCCTTTTTTAGGGTTCCGTAGTCAACAAGGAACCCTTATAGTTTCGCCATGTCCGTCCGTCCGTCCGTCCGTCCGTCTGTCCGCAGTTTAGCTCAGAGACGCACAGTACTAGAGAGCTGTAATTTGGTGTAAATATAAGGATTTGTTGTGCCGAAAAAGTGGTAAAATAAAATCTCGTAAAACATTTTTTTTTAGGGTACCTCCTGTACACGTAAAGTGGGGATGTTTTTTTTTTTTCTCGCGTACCCCTTAGTGTGGGGTATCATTAAATAGGTCTTTAAAAAATATTGATAGTTTCCATTAACAGTTTTTTGATAAAAAAATTCGTTTGTGAAATATTAAGCTTTAAAGTGCTAAATTTTGCTCGACTCGAGTGTCCCCCCCCTCTACCAGCCAAACGGTTATGTTTGCGGGTGTAAAAAAATTCACAATAGTAGTTTATATAACGAAATTGAAAAGAAAATTATCATGACTAAGTAGGCTTTACAACTTTACGAGTAATAGTCGACCAACTTATAAAATGTACTCGGATAACATATTTTCTTAAACAAAATGTATCGGAGAACATGTTCGTCAACTGCAAATGTAAGTTTGTCAACTTTATTTTTACAGCTTTAATAGGTATGTTTTTTGGGGATAGGTAGGTTTTTATCGTCAACTATTTTTAACTAACTTCAAAAAAAGGAGGAGGTTCTAAATTCGTCGTAATCTTTTTTTTTATGTATTTTCCCCGATTTCTCAAAGACTCCTGGACCGATTTTGAAAATTCTTCTTTTTACAATTAAATTCAGCGAATCAGATTAGTTAGTTCGCATAAGTATTTTGATGGGCAACTACGGAACCCTACACTGTGTGTGGCCCGACACGCACTTGGCCGGTTTTTTTCTATAATATCCTATCTTAAATATTGATGAACAAGAGATTCATCCATGATACATTTATTCATTATTTTCACAGTTATCGGTCACTTTTACTGTGTTGGCAATAATTAACTAATTCTAAAAATTATAAAAGACTCCGTTGTCCGCCCGTCTGTCTGTCTGTCAGTCCGTTTGTCACTAGGCTATATCTCATGAACCGTAACAGTCAGACAGTTGAAATTTTCAAAGATGACGTATTTCTGTTGTCGTTAGATCAAAAATTAATAAAAAACAGAATAAAATAAGTATTCAAGGGGAGTCCTGTACATATCGTACCTGTAATTGCATTGCAATAGGTAACTTAATATAGATCCGCCTGTTCATTATAAATTAACAAGCGTTTTTAATGTGATATGTGGTTAAATAATATGTAGGAACGGAATGTTAAGATAGATGAGTAGAATGAAGCGTAAAGATGAATGACTGATGTGAAGCATGTTGAATGAAAGAGATGTAAGTTAGGAATAGTCGAGGAGTGAAAGAGAAAGGAAGTGAATGTTAAAACAAGAAAAGGAAAGTGACTGAAACGAGAGTTCAGACGAAGGACGTGAGGAGTACAGACGGTAAAAAATTAAAATTCAAGTTTTTAAGAGAAATCAGCGCTTTTATTTGGCCTATATCGAACTTATCCCACATAATGTAATCCAATTCAATTTCTCAACATCAGAAATGTATTATGAATAAGCAGCAATTTAAATAAGGTTAATGAGGCCACTGGAATTGAGTTAAAAAAGTAGGTATCCTTCACAAATTATATGCAATGTTTAATCATTATTATTTCGAACAATTTTAGACAAAAAGCCTTTAATGGCTTAATGCATAAAATCAACCTCCCTTAAAAGGCATGAAATGAGTAAAAACGACATCGACTTAGAGGGTAACGAGGTGCTAACAGCCACGACAGACAAGTTTTTGTAATCATGCTAAGAGCTAGAAAACTGCAAATTGTATTACGCAAGCGGATAATCTAACTAACTAATTAATTAAAGAAATGGCCGTAGTTTTTGCAAACTTATTTTTACACTCAGTCATATCTGGTTTATTCAGCATAAGTAAATAGACAAAGTACCGTTCCATAAAGAGCTCTGGTAAAACTGCTCTTCTCTCAGCTTCTTCAAACAACTTCTTAAACAAACTAACAGCATTATAGGGCAGCGACAGATCATTAGCTGCGGGATAAGGATAGGTGTATCTAATTAATGTTGTCCGCCTCAAAAAATCTTAATCATGCACAGGGTTGGACTTGTGTGCAATTTGTAACAAAACTCCGAAATCACCGCAGTGAAGTTCACAGTAACTCAGTTCACAATCACTTAGTTAACTACTAATAAATATAACACTACTGCTTACTCAATAATGTACCAATAAGACGCACCTGTCAGCGAAGCAAACATTAGTTACATCGAGTAGAACTAAAACTTAATTGTTATCTATGTTAACATGTTCAAATTGTTTAACGTCAAACTCCAAATGACGTTTAACTACAGGCGTCTAAATAGTTGCCGCAACAATAGCTCCGCGCACATTGTGCTTTTGAAAGTAAACAGGCGTGTTCCGATATGATTCTTGTATGGACGTCGGCGCTTCAAAAAGATATTGTTTGGCCAACGCGTTCATTATTCACTTGTTTGTCTTGTACACTATAACAATGGCGGCTGTGCGCCATATGTTATACTGAACTATTCGAACCCGCTGTCCCGTATTTCCTAGAACAACGATCATCGATCGTTGATAGCAAACAAAAACTGACACTTAAACTCTTACATGAATTTCAGTGAAAATATACAATAGTCGTATATCAAAATATAATAGACTACCACCAAAGTTTTTTAATGTTTTCAAAGTGTTTTTCCTCAACACCATAAGTCATTATAAGCAAGTTCACGTAGCCCGAGAAAAGTTGAAATAACAATGTCGTTGTTGGCTCGAAAAACAGAACAGAATAATAACTGAGAATATATTTTTCTACCGTAGTCACATACTTGATAAACTGAAAAAGATGTTTATTGTTTACTTATTTGTCTCGGTGGAAAAGATTGAAAACTAAATGAAAATAAAAACATTGATTTAGTTGTTACAGAAAGAACTCAGCCAATAGAGTTTGCAGCGCTGAGAATGCTCCTTTCAAGTGTCCTTGAAATAATGACATCCTTTTCGCTAGCACCCTGCACCGCAGCATCTCTCACTCTACATTCGACTGACCTACATGGTATAGTCTACATGAAATCGTTGAATTAGATAAAGTTGACATTTCGTAGCTTATTCCATGATGTTAACGTCTTGGTCATTCCCCTAATTGGTACTAAATAGCCAGTACCAAATATTTTACAACTCCAAGGCAGCATAATTCCCCGGAATAAAATAACTACAATATAACATTAAATAGTGATGTAGCTTGGCCATCACGTAATACCAGTAACTGTAATATATTTCTCGACGGGTAGGGGTAAGTCTTACGACTGTACGTGTGAAAAACCACCTAAGGTTTTCCTTTTGATCGCCTGCACATTTTTTTAACCGCGTGGCGGTTTATCTGCTTCTCTGTTCTCTAGCAATACTTGTAAAAGGTGGAAAATAAAGCCTAGTTTGAGTTTAGTTGTCAAAATACAAATAGTTATAACGTCTTTCACTATCTTGTAATTGATGTTAATACCACCGCGGCACTGCCATGTGATGATGTGAATGAACAAGTATGGTCTTGTCATTCACATGGCGGTGAATGACAAGACCGTACTTGTTCATCCCCTTTATCAGTGGCGTAGCGAGACCGAATCTAGGAAGGGGCAAGATGCATGTATAACTTACCTCCTCTGCTCGCGCGAGGCCCCCTTGTTGTAAGATGACTTGGTTGGACCAAGTCATCTATACCAAAAGGGGTTTTGTTATAATTTTTTAAAATACAATGCGTTTTGCTTTAAAGTATTAAATGTATAATTTGTATGCAACTGTGGCAGGACACAGAGATACATGTAAAATATTTATTGACAACTTAATTATGACCTGTGTGCACAAATAAATTTGTTTGATTTAATTGCCATGTGACAGCGACATCAGCTTTGCGAGGCCTCTAGGACTCTTTCAGTTCCCAGTAACAAATAAAACTTTATTAATTTATTTTGCAACATGGGGTCTCGCGCGAGCAGTGATATCAGCATTGCGAAGCCTCTTTGGTTCTTTCAGTTGGGAACTCATCAGACATCATTAGTTTATTAGGTAAGTCATGTTAAGTTCTTAGTAGAAATTAAGTTGCACTGCTATTCTGACTGGTGACCGCCGTTGACAAGTTTTTTTCTTTTTTTTCTGTGCGCGAGGTGATTCAGGTGCGAGGCCGCGCGGGGGCTAGGTCCGCTTCGCCCCCGCCTAACTACGCCACTGCCCTTTGTAAAGCAGAAGCGTGATAAATATAATTTATATTCAGTTCAATGTGTTCATAGAGCAAAATCAATAATCAGTTCTGCGTAATATTAGATACATTGTATCAAAACGTATATTATGACTTAATGCTAATAATATTAGTCTCACGCGAATGTTAGGTGAATGGAAATCGAGTTCACAGTGATGGTGATTGACGATTAACGAGCTGACAAGCTCTCTGTTTGCGTTGTGGAAGGCTTAACCGCAGTCCGTTATGGCGCATACACAGGTGGTAACAATGGAATTATTACGGTATCCGAAGATCCAATTAGGTTTACTAGCTACCTATTATTATCGTAGAACGTAAAGGTTCTAGATATTTTATTCACTATGGCTGATATAAAAGCGTCGACTGCTTCTTCACCGGATCTTTGATCACGAAGAGATTATTTTAATTAAGGAAATGTAAAGAAGTCGTTAGGACTTAGGTCAAGACTGTATGGAGGATGGTCAAATATTTCTACGTTTTCGTATTTTATTTCGTGTTGCTTCAAATACTCATAACCGTATGATGAGCGCTGTGTGAGCTTACGTTGTCGTGGTGTGATGCGTCGCTTTGGGTTAGATTTCGAAGTTGGGGATGACTTACCTATAGTAAACAAACTATGGTTTACCAGTATGAATTAACAGTTCTATAATTTTTAAGTGCAATCGTCGCAACATGACCGGTTATTGCCACGAACGTTCAAAAACGCGACCACCACTTCGCCACCATCTTCTTTGAAGTGCTTCGAGAGCGCACTAACCTTCATCGACTTAGGCTCGTCTTGAAAGACCCAGATGGTGGATTGTTGTTTGGTATCAGGAATAAAGACATATATCCATGATTCCTCACCACTATTGATGTCTGATTTGACTCTCCTCGGTTCAATCTTTAAAGAGTTTTCTTTCAGCAACTGACGCGGGTCGCCTTGCTGATCGTTAAAAAGCAACCGCGAGATCCAACGGGAAACTAGCTTTCTCACTCTATTCACTTCATGCAAGATCTTCTGAATAGTTGTCCCTGCGATGTTTAATATCGCCTCTAAATCCCGATATCTCACATGACGATCTTCGAGTATTAGTTGTCTCACAGCAACGATGTTATCTTTAGTGAACGCGGATTTTGGACGTCCTTCACTCTGGTATGTCCTCGCTGAAAATCTAAATATCAGCGTTCGATAGTCCGTAGACATGGCTTCCTCATGGATGATGGATGACTTCCTCATGGAACAAAGATATGAATTCTTCGAAACATTGACGCCGCGTTAGGCCTCGTTGGAAGTTATATATGAGAATCAAGAGAGTTATATATGAGGTTCAAATTGAGTTTCGTAGGTGAAAACAAACGTTGTGAGTAATTAATTGCATTGTTTTGATCTTCTAAATTCCAATTTTGAATATTGAACATGTCCAAATTCGAAATTCGCGGCAAATATGTAAACGACAGAACTAAAAAGGCAATAAACTATCGTAGGTGTACTACACCGAAATAATGAGGCAATTAACTATGGAGGCTAACAAAACCCATGCATCACGGCGCGGCGCGGCGCGACAAAGGCTCCGCACAGCTCGGCGCGGCTCGGCACGTCAGCTCCTGCTCACTTGGTCAGGATTACGGGATGACAGCGTCTGCACCCATAAATCTAGTGACGTGACGTCACTAAGCTCCATACTCACTCGCTAATTAGTGTAAAAGCGTTATCAATGGATTACACCCTCACCCGTCTACTCTAACCACGTAAATTCTAAAATATGTGGATAAATGCTCACAAATCTTCTATGCGGTTCTAAGATTAACACCGATGAGGGTTTTTTAGGGTACGAAATTAACAGCTATTCGTAACCGCACAAGATTTAAGCATTGACTTTTGATCTACGTAAACAACTACGTAGGTTTAGACATACGTATTTAATATGTATTTATAAAGCCTTGATATCTAAAAATGTTTTTAATATTTATTCTTGAAAAAGGGATGGTCTTACGAGTACCCTCGATAGATTCTAATACTTTTAAATCATTTATGTCGTAGAGTGAATAAGAATCCGACAGACCCCACGTCTTCGACCGTGTGATGTTTTGGCCCCGACCGACCGCATCCCATAGCCAAGAAAAATGCGATACCTAAAAATAAATAAATGCTAATATGCTTAATTTAATTATATACCTAATATATAGCCAGTTTTAAGATTACTGCCGGAAAATCAATTATTAAAATTGGAAGATTCGTTCCGGAGATTACCGGACATACAAACTTACAAAGAAACAAACAAAATTTATTTATTTACATTAGTGATGTTGCGAATATCTGATTTTTGACATTCGCAAATGCGAATGCGGATGCGAATATTCAATTCCAATATTCGCGAATGCGAATATTCAGTTTTAAATCAATTACGTTTGAAAATACAAAAAGAAACACTTTTTAATGTAACTTTTTAACTTATTTTTATTAAATTTTCTTCCTGTCTGTAACGAGAATGGAAAATGTATGAAGGGTGATTTTTTTAACTGGACGTGGTTGGCCTTATGAAACTAAAAGGAATGTCGAAAAACTATGAAAGGAGTCTCGAGGCCGATTTTGACGAAAACTAAAACTGCATTTTTACTTCACCAGAATTTGATCCTTGCTCCAGCTGGTTCGATTCCTGGCCAGGATTACTGATTCTGCTAAAATCCCATGATGCATTTTTAGTTTCCGTCAAAATTGGCCTCGAGACTCCTTTCAATGTTTTTCGATATTCCTCATAGTTTCGGATTTAGCCATCCACACCCCATTGAACAATTCACCCTGTATAAGAGTGGCTCAAAGAATGGCGTCAGTGAAAGAAAAACAGACAGAAACAAGTTTATCTTAGCATGCTCATATTTATGATTAATTATTGTGATTGATTTGATGAACATTAGTATTGATGAATAGCGAGATAAAGGCAGATTAAACAAAAGATGAATGGAGAGGACGACAAAAGATAAGAATGAATGGAGTGTGTGGAAGAAGGTGTACCAGATATTGGTATTTTTTCAGTCTTTCGTATTCGCAAAATATTCGCATGAATTTTGCGAATGCGAATGCGAATGTCTAAAAATATGCGAATATCCGCTTGATGCGAATGCGAACATTCGTAACATCTCTAATTTACATATTTACTTCTTTCTAATATCAATAAGTATATTATATCACAGTATCTGAAAACAAACCTTGAGTTTTAACCTTTACCTACCTACACAGATTTCCGAAATGTTATACCTATTTATCCCACAATTCTATGTTAATAAATACTTCTAAACGTACCTAAACCACTTATTAAAAAAACAGAAATTCTTTGCATTTAGATTAATTAATTAATTTAGAGCGAAGTAGAATAACAACCAGAAAGAATGTAAACATGCATCAGTTCTAGAAATCCGATTCTTTCTGCATTATGTTGTTAGATGATACAAGTTTTAAAATCAAAAAGCTAATATAAGATTTCGCGTTTATCGCCATCCTATTCTTTGTTCATATAATTATTCTCTTCAGCAACGAAGTGAAATATGGTATCATCCTAAAAAGTTATCAAAAAGTTTAAACAAAAGCGTTAAAACGCACCTGTTGCGAGAATTGTTTCAGATTACGGATTCACTACAAATACAGCCTCGGTGTTCAGACGCATAGTTACTGTAACAATAAATAGATACGCCTCACACGTATGCAGGTACATACATCCTACAATTAGGGAGCGTTCTGACATTTGATGACATCTTTACTACCCATCAATCGTTTATTTCTCATGAAATACGGTGGAATATATTCTCCATTAGTTTCTACCAGATATAGTCATGTGTGTTCATGTAAGTACTATAAATTAGATATTTCAACGAATAAGTTTGTGTACCATAAACGAATACATTACTCGCGCGAGTACCGTTAAGATTTTAATGTGTAATTTGGGTTCGCACGATGATAGATGCTACGACACACGTAGCCGAGTGTGCTACCCACGTAGCGCTACGCCGCCCCGGCTACGCCGCGCGATGAGTGTCTACGAGATGAGTGATCAACCCATATAAATAAATAAATAATAATAATAATAAAAAGCCGTTTATTCCATATTTCTAATTACAGTTTTTGAGCGTAGTTAGTAGATTGTTAGTATGATTACTTATATTATTGTAAGTAGGGTTAGTCTTCTTTGTTTGAAATATGGACGCCTTATTGGGTAAAGGCCTCCTCCAGTTTCTTCCATGAGTCTCTGTCCTTGCCTAAGATTTGCCAATTTTTCCCGGCTACCTGTGTTAATATCATCAGCCCACCTTTTCCTTGGTCTACCCATGTTTCTCTTTCCCCCTGGACCTTTCCATCGTTTAGTTTCTATTGTCCACCTTTTATCACTATATCTTGAGATGTGTCCGGCCCACTTCCATTTTAGTGAGAGTGCACTCTTGCATGCTTGAGGGCGTCAATGATTTTCGTTTTTTGTCTGATACTTTTGTTCATAACCATAGATACTATAACTTAACTGACATCAAATAAGTTGACAATTATATTAAAGCCTAACATAACATTAGTATACCCAAAAATAAAAATGCAACAATTAAACGTTTGATTGACCGATTCGGAAAACTTTTCCTCTAGGATGGTCTATCGTAAAGCGTGAAACGTCTGTTATTATTTCCATCAATAGTTTTAAACTAACCGAGCTAACTTTAATAGTTCTGTTGTTGACACTACGATAAAATTGTTGTTACGAAGTTGGTCACTTGGCGCTGTAATGTACTAGGTATAAAATCAGTATCATGAAGTAACACAAAATACAAATCAAGTTGGCACAGCCTGTGAAATTAACAAATAATTAGGTGACCGCAATCTGTTACCACCGAATTAAACGAATAACGTTCCAATAAGTACTTTAATTAGTACGTGAGCTGTTTACGTATGACCACAATGAAACAATAGACTCGTCTAAAAATACAGTTGAACGTATCTCTGTACAGTTGCACGGGAAAAGTGAATATCCCATAACATACCAGAATAAAACATGCAGACAATGGACTAAACTGAACTGTTTGTCGGCAAACGACAGTTTGATTGAGTCGCTCGCATGCGCTGCAGTACTGGAGCTCATTCACTTTTAATCCATGACCGACACGTTGTTCGACCAGAAATCGGTCGTGTAACTGAACCCTTAATCGTTCAATCCGTCAGCAATCGACATAGATCCAATATCACGCTATTTAACTTTACAGGTGGGCAGAATTCCAAGCGTAACAAATTCGAGACGTGGTGACATTGCTGAGAGCCAACGTGACTCCGACATTGACAATGCTGTAGAAATTGAAGACAGATAGTACGAGGTTAATTGGCTATTTGGTAATGTATGACCTTCGTGAACTCGATCTGTTCAGACTACAGACACTATTGTTTATTTTTTGTACAATATGTCGTTGGATGTTTTATTTTTCATCTTGGTAAAATAATCAAATAAGTCATCCTACCCAGGGTGGGGCGGGAGGGACTGTCAGACTTGTACTGACTAAAATCCACGGTAATCCTTCATTAGCCCTTTACTTTCCTGGATCACGATGAGACAGTTTCGCGACCCCATATCGTGGGATGATAAGCTAGCTTTTATCAAAGTTCAAAGTTACTTACATCTTGAGACATTGACATTACAATGAAAAATAAATGTTTGCTTATTATTGTAACATTTTTCTAGTACAAGGTTGTTATGTTCTCAGTTCTAAATTAATGCTTATAACTTATTTTGACATTTAGATGCCACGAAATAGACGTGGTCGCTGGCTAGTACTCAAAGTGTTCGGCAATTACGGTCTGGCAGATCCATATGTGCCCCACTTGTCTGATTTTAATCCCACACAGTAGACATAACACTTATTCACAAATTGTCTCGACGTGAAAGTCGCGCGATCTTAAGTGGTGGTTGTCAACCCTAATTAGTTTAAAAGCATACTCAGATAGGCGACGAAATTTTGCAGTCGCACCATCTAAAGTCATGAGATGAAGCTACGATGTAAATTCACTACTCCGCTTCGACGTATTTTTTATTAAAGGCTAGCGTTTGACTTGATTGCTTGCTCGTAAGTTACCTTTCACTCTTGACTTTAATACAATCAATCAATTAAGTGTATAGGTCAGATTTATTTTTATAAATGGAGTTTTGTAAAAGATGTAAACTCAGATTATGCTGTTCATATTATTTATTTAATGACTTAAGTAGTTACTTAATTAAAAAAAAAATAATAATTTAGTTATTAATTACCTACATAATATGCCTTCACTTAACTGTTGTCGCAGTATTGAGTGCACTGATATCAGATAAGTTACAGTTCCGAGAAAATAAATAAATCCGAAATCACTAGCGTCGTCAATCAAGGACCGTCCCTTCCGCCAGTTCCAAGAGTTGTGTTCAGTGTCCCTTCTTGTAGCCATATTTCTTATGGTGCTCATGATCGCCCTTCTTGCCGTGGTCGTGATGATGGTGATGATGCTCATCATGTCCACCGGACTCTTTATGTCCTTTATGTTCGTGGTGATGTCCGCCCTTCTCATGGAAACCTTTTTCACCATGCTCTTTCTCGTGATGGCCGCCATGGTGATGACCTTTATGGAAGTGGCCACCTTTCTTGTGGCCATGTTCTTCGTGGAAACCTCCATGCTTCTCTTCGTGACCGGAATCTCCCTCTTCATCGAAGAAGTGTTTATCTTTCTTGAATTCATCAAGCTTATGTATTTCGTGGTGTCCTTTCGTCGAGTGACCCTTATCGTAGTGTCCCTTCTCTTCGTATTTATGCCCCTTCTCGCCTTTTTCACCTTTATGGTATTCATCGTAATGTCCGTCATCGTGATGATGTTCTTTTTTGTGTGCACCATGGTCGTCGTACTCGCCCTTGTGGTGCTCCTTATCGTGATGTCCTTTGGCTCCCTTCTCGTGATGATGGTGTCCCTTGTATCCCTTTACACCTTTTTCATCGTGCTCGTGGTGATGATGCGCATGGTGCTCTTTACCGCCTCCTTTCTTGTATTCATGATTCTGAGGAGCTTCTTTTTTGTGTTCCGTTGCAGCAGGCGCTTGATCTTTTGTCTCTAGTTCTGTGCTTTTTTCCAGTTGCCGTGAGGGTAAACGACGTGATTGTACAACTGCCAAAAACGTTAGAAAACCTAAAACTAACGCCACCCTCATGTTGCTAGGTTTTTTTTATGACGCGATGTTGATGCGGTGTGCTCTACTACTAATATTGACAACATCATTGATGGTGCAGCAGTTTTATATAAGGCATTGTGTAAGATGTGCTAATAGCCGCGTCGCGCGACAGTCTCGGCGGCCGCGAGTTGCGGCAAGCGCTTGCCGGGAGATGACTTTGTATTCAAAACAACCCTGCTTGACAAAGATATTTTCATTAAAACATTCCAAAATAACAATTTATTATAGTTAATTACGTTATCACCTAATTTTTGATTGATACAGGCCACATAAATTACTTCTTTTTTTAATTGTTCCGTTATCGTCCATCATCGGTCGGTACAAACTTCCGTACCTGGAGGTTACTTCTACAGTTTCTGCCTATAACCTTATACAGCTAAGTGAAGTTTGCGTGCCATTATAAGACAGTTACGCGACCGTACGTACGTCACATGCGCATTCGGAGAAACAACTGTTATTTAGTTATCTCACGAGCGAGTGACCATAGAAATCTGTTTTAAAATAAACGTTGTTTAGATAAAATATTACTTCAGTTTTAATTTTATTTCCACACTACATATTCCTATAAGCATAGGTACACATTTTCTTTCTAAAGCATCCTTCAAATCTTGCAGTGACAATTAAAATAAAATAACCGTTAGTAATTTAAAAAATACCGGTTAAAAGAAAGTGTTTGAATTAGGCTGCAAAACAATTCAAGATCTTTTATTATTCTTCAATTATTTACAACTGCCAGAAGATCCTATCGAATTAGGTATACCCAAGTGAGCAAAATGAGGTGGAACTCCATGAGCTTATAAGATAGCTTAGATAATGCAAAGGATGCAAGGAAACATAGACTCAAATGTGGTAATCCCATAGTGTACAAACAAAGTCCTTTATTACTAGGTATTCGATCCCGCGGTAGACCGCTGGCTGACCTCAAGATTCAACCACTTGTTGCGCGGGATACAGTTAACCACATAAGGTCGCAATGTACATAATTACAAAAATATTATTAACTTGACACATACTAATCTCGGAACAAAAATACAGCTGAAACTAAACTCATCCGGTGAGAGCCATAGGTACCTACTCATAATGGCATTGTGCCAAGAGAGCTAACTGCATTTCTTGTCATTTACAAGCGACGACTTCCAATATCGAGCAAAGTGGAAAAGAATTATCATAACACTCCTTATTGAGTTTTGAAAGGTGTTAGGTGGAAATTGATATTTAAAATATTTCTGTTCACCTTACCTACCTTTAAGTACCACATTGTTTATTTAAATTTTCCTTCCTTTAACGTCAACGGGAATTATCCTTTAGGTTTAGATTCTCCTGTTGTATCCTAAAATATGCGACCAAAACGGACATAAATATTTGTATTTTGTTGACTTACTCCTGTTGGAATCAGGCGCATATATATTTTACTGTGTTTCGTCGGTATGCAGGAATTCAGTACCTTCTCGATGAGCTCGCTCCATCCTTAGACCTTATGTTAGCTCGCCGGGCTAGTTTAAGGTCAACAGCAAACCCGCAACAGCAAACCCCGAGATCAGATCACTGTAGATCCGATTATTCGATGTAAATTGAACTTGATCTCTACAGCTACACATTTTTTAACCGACTTCAAAAAAGGAGGAGGTTCTCAATTCGGTCGGTATGTTTTTTTTTTTCTTTTTTAGGGTTCCGTAGTCAACAAGGAACCCTTATAGTTTCGCCATGTCCGTCCGTCCGTCCGTCCGTCCGTCCGTCCGTCCGTCTGTCCGCAGTTTAGCTCAGAGACGCACAGTACTAGAGAGCTGTAATTTGGTGTAAATATATGGATTTGTTGTGCCGAAAAAGTGGTAAAATAAAATCTAGTAAAATATTTTTTTTTAGGGTATCTCCTGTACACGTAAAGTGGGGATGTTATTTTTTTTTCTCGCGTACCCCGTAGTGTGGGGTATCATTAAATAGGTCTTTAAAAAATATTGATAGTTTCCATTAACAATTTTTTGATAAAAAAATTGGTTTGTGAAATATTAAGCTTTAAAGTGCTAAATTTTGCTCGACTCGAGTGTCCCCCCCCTCTACCAGCTAAACGGTTATGTTTGGGGGTGTGAAAAAATTCACAATAGTAGTATATATAACGAAGTTTAAAAGAAAATTGTCATGACTTAGTAGGCTTTACAACTTTACGAGTAATAGTCGACCAACTTATAAAATGTACTTGGATAATATTTTTCTTAAACAAAATGTATCGGAGAACATGTTATTCAACTGCAAATGTAAGTTTGTCAACTTTATTTTTACAGCTTTAATAGGTATGTTTTACGGTATGTTTTTTGGGGATAGGTAGGTTTTTATCAACTATTTTTAACTAACTTCAAAAAAAGGAGGAGGTTCTAAATTCGTCGTAATCTTTGTTTTAAATGTATTTTGCCCGATTTCTTAAAGACTCCTGGACTGATTTTGAAAATTCTTCTTTTTAAAATTAAATTCAGCGAATCAGTTTAGTTAGTTCGCATAAGTATTTTGATGGGCAACTACGGGACCCTACACTGTGCGTGGCCCGACACGCACTTGGCCGGTTTTTTTTTTATGTATGTACATCGATTACTCCGAGGTTTCTGGTCCGATTAATGTGATTCTTTTTTTGTTCGATGCAGTATACTTGCAGTGTGGTCCCATAAAAATTTCATTCAATTTGGTTCATTACTTTTTATTTTGTGAGCATTTTTATTGATTTCGGCTACTTGGATGACATTACTTTTTCCGTGCTTGTTACGCAATTACTCCGCCAATTGTGGACCGATTTTCAAAATTCTTTTTTTGTTGTACTAGAGATCGTTCACCTTAGGGAATATTGCAAGTTTCATCAAAATCTGTTCAGCAGTTTTTGAGATAGGGAATTTTATTAGCATGTGTACATGAGCGATGTTACTACCGGTGCCACGGATTACAAAATTCTAGTGCAAATGTAAGAAAATGATGATATATTTGACAAGAATTTGGGTTGAATATTTAAACTAAAAAGAGTAAAATAAAAAACTTTTTTTTTTTTTTAAATTAACCGCCTTCAAAAACAACCACAAAAAAAGGTAAAATAACCTACAAAATAACTTTTCTTTCGGAAGTCGGTGGCAAAAAGACAACTAAATAAAAAAACAAAGCCACCGACTTCCGAAAGTAAAGTTATTTTGTAGGTTATTTTACCTTTTTTTGTGGTTGTTTTTGAAGGCGGTTAATTTTAAAAAAAAAAAAGTTTTTTTTGAGAAAACGGATCTTGACAGAAAAACAGACGGACCACAAAGTAGGTAATCCCTCAAAATTTAATAGAACAGCTCTTTCCTATTTTTCTTTTAAGGTACAGATCCCTAGAAATCTGTTTTACTTTACTTATTCTCATAAAATGTTTATTCTATCCGTTTGAACACCTGAGACGCAAAAATGTATTTTTTTATTCTTATTTAAATTCATTACACAACTCCAACATTCGTGCAGAACTCCATAAGTTATTCATAAAGAAGGATTAAAGACAAAAAATACCTTTTACTTTGGATAGTTGCATAAATAGTAGATTACGCACCAAGGGAATAAAGCAGTGCCTTACGTCACGGGCGTATTGAATCCCGAAGCGAAAGTAAGGAATCTGGGGGTGAACCTCCGGAGCGCAGCGAGGAGGTTCAAGTGTTAATTCCCGAGTGAAACGAGGGAATTAAGATAAGAATCCTTAGTGTAGCGAGGGATTTAAGTTAGCCCAAGACAAAGGCAGCTTTATTCCTGAGGTGAGTACTCTGCTTTTCACACCATCTGTGAGGAAATAAATTCGAATTTTGAAATTTGATGTGGTACGACAACCTTCGAACGTGAGCATGCTGTGGTGCCCACCTCAGCAAGCGGTCAGCTGTTGCAGTGGGGACTGCCGGGGGGCAGCCGCCGCTGCTTCAATTCCTTCGTTCAAAGTTTTCATACTATGTTTTGTTTGAGGTTCCAAATTCAAATCACATTATTCCCACGGGAATAATGAAATTCAGTACATATATTATTCCCGGCTCGAACGGGGGGGAACAATGCCTTGCTTTACGGACGGTTAGCAGACATATAATTTGACATTTACGAGCAGGTGGTATGAAAACATAATTATCTCTCTGAGGTAGGTAGGTATCATCATTTAGAAAAGAAAGAAAGAAAGAAAGAAAATTGCGTTTATTGGCACTAAAACTTAAAACTAAAACAATACAAATAAAGTAATAAAGAGAGTAGGTAGTAAAACAGGAAATAAAACTTAAATAAAGAAATAATGCCAAAGGGCCTCAGCTCAGCTTAATGTCAGATGGCAACACAAAGTTTGCCACCTGACGCTGATTTTCAGCTGCAGCCCAAGAGTGCCATACGCTCGAAAAAAAAAATACGTAAACTAAATAAATTTAGACCTAATTGATACTTATTTCAGGACACCCTTTGTACCAGAGAGAATAAGCAGAAGCTAAAGGAAATAAGATTATGTTTATGAAAAACCCAATGACCGCGAGAATCGTAACAAGTAGCGCCATCTATAAAGCAGATGCAGAGAGACTAGATTTTCTTAAAATATCTTACACGAAGTTATGTAGTTACCTGTAAATTGGTTAAGATTTGAAACACAATTCAGTGCTCTGAAGATTGATAATATTCTTTATATTATTGTTGACTAGTTGTTTTCGCGACTTCGTTCGCGTGGATGTCGGAACTAGGGAATCGAGAACCGGTCCTTTTTGGAAGACCCGGGATTTTCGGGACAGGCGTCCAAGGAACCGGGAAATCCCGGGATTTTCGGGACTTTCGGGACAAAAATGCATTTTTTGTATGGCATTAGAAAACAATGAAAATAATAAAATAACTTTAGGCCATAGTATTTATTCTGGTTAAAATCATACAACCAACTTATTCGTCGGCCTCATGAACATGGGTTTGCTCTAGCCTCTTTTCTATTCAGAGGTGGCAAATCTATTCACTCTAACTGTACTAACTATAATAATTTAAATGGATGGAAACTTGCAGTTCATCTAGATGTCTTATACTGGACATTAGATGTAATGCAAGTAGGCCGGTGGAAAGAGGTTGTAGAATTCATGAGTTCGACCTATTTTGGGTCTCATCTTAGCCACGAGCGAACCCAATAAAAAAAAACGAAAAGAGGGTAAGCTTGCGTCGATGAGATGAGCTAAGCTGTAGAGTAACCATCCACCAGTTTCACGTTGCCAATTAGTCTAAGAGTAATAGTGGCCCAGTGGTATCGATCCCGACTTACGAATTGTAGGTCGTAGGTTCGAACCCCGCCAGGCGCATTAGGTACTTTGTGTAATTTATTTCATCACCACTTCTCTCAAAACGGTGAAGGAAAACATTGTGAGGAAACCGGCATGTCCTAGAACCAAAATTCGAAGACATGTGACATCTACCAACCCGCACTGGGCCCGCGTGGTGGATAATGGCCCACTCCCTCTCACAGAGAGGAGGCCTGTGTTCCAGCCGTGGGATCATTATAGGCTGATGACAAATTAGTCTAAGAAGCTCTGCGTTCCACTGGGTCTAGTGCAGTAAGTTGTATTTATCTGAGCCATCCCAATGATTAAGTTGAGTAAGGTTGCTGCAATACTCCGTAAGAAAAAACATAAGAAAATTTGAATTTCGCGGGCTACTGCGACGCAATCACCTTATGCAGAAATGGGCTTGCACATAGGCTATCCAGGTGTAAGGTATCGCTTCACTCTATTTAGGATGCCCACGTCAAAGTTGACACTGGATGTCAGCTGCATGCCCAGAAGCTCAAGGTCATCAGTTACAGAAACAGAAAAAAATAGGAGTTGGTCTAAATTACTCTATAAAAGATGTAGTTTCGAATTACTCCTACTTCTCTAAGGAAATATACGCCTGTATGTTGGTGGCGTTAAAAGAGAGAAGTTTCTTGTTCGCTCACTGGGATACTAATTATCAAATCTGTTCGCTCTACCATGGTCTCTCTGAACCTGAAGCAATGAACCTCATCCTCACTGGATTTTGCAGTGGGCAAGTGTGTCACTGAAACAGTACTGTTATCTACCTATCCAAAAATACCAGGCTGAAGTGGGTAAGAAATGTGCAGCAAAATAAGTGTTGCAAAGAAAACAGATAACTGTTGAACTCCAGAGTCAATAACCAAAAGGATCAGTCATCAACGACAACTCTGATTGATAGTTCACTAAGAAAATCTGATATCCTGCTACAAAAATCAACTGAGATACCAAAAGCAAGGAAGCTTTTTGTCTCGAGACCCTGTCAAAGGCTTTCGAGATATAACCAGTACTACATTATCAAATTTTTCTTCTCTGCATACACCTGTATCTGAACATGTTATCCCGTATATAACCACAAAGTGAATAAATACCTTACATCCAATTTAATTATTTTCTTCTATAAAAGAATTAACAAGTTTAAACAAATTATTTATACTATTTTTCTGAGTCCCGAAAATCCCGAATTTCCCGGTTCTCAGTCGCATGTCCCGGGTTTTAAATTATACTTCAAGAACCGGGAAATCCCGGGATTTTCGGGACCGGGTTTTCCCGGTTCGATACCCTAGTCGGAACTCACCAATGTATTTTTTTTAACGAAGGATTTTTTTTAAATAAAAGCCTACGTTACTCCTTATTACATTAGCTACCTGCCAATAGAAGTCAAAATCGGCCCAGCCATTTCAGAGATTAGCCATTACAAACAGACAGACAGACAAAAATTGAAAAAAATGTTATTTTGGTGTAGGTACCGTATATATTCGTATGCATGTAGTAAATATGTATAGATGTATAGAAAAAGATGTCGTATAGATGGAATTTATTTGATAAGCTAAATAACATAGGGCAGTTCAAAAAAACATTACGAGTACAATGATAAATGTTATGGCAGAAATTGTTTACTAAAACATCACATTGACCAGATGTCAACAAAAGAAACATCGTGTTTTTAATATGGTTGTTTTTTCTACAAGCGGAATCCGTAGCACAAATAAAGCTTTGTACCCACTTTAGGTGTTCAATAAAGCGTGAAGCGTTGAAAAATAGTGGAACTTACATGCCATTGAGAATATACAACTGGCAAACACGTTGCCAAATTATTTTGTAAAATCGACCGCAGTTGACTGAGATGTCCCAAACATGGTCAAGATTATTTTATCTCGGCTTTTCCCAGAGAAACAGTGGTATTGACAAGCTGGCTATTGAGAAATGTTATCAATTTCGCGGCTGCAAGTGGTTTCTATAGGAAACGGTTGATTGCAACCACGACTAATTCGTTGCCCAGTAAAATGTAGGCCAATCTCGGGCAGCGCTCTAGTTTCTCAACGCAGAGTTACTTATCTCGTCGGGAGCCGTTGCCAACGGACAACGCCAACTATTTTATGTAACTTTGTTGTTGAAACGTGCTGTGAAATTGATAAGTTTGTTTTTGTATCCACATCCAATTACAAACATTATTTCTTATGCCATAATTAGATTATAATAAAAATGTTTAGATTGGTTTACATACCTATTTATATCCGTGTCAGTTAATAGGTGTGCAAACACGAAATTAATCATTGTTATGTTTCAAAAACATTTATTTTTATTAATAACAAAACATCACAGTCAACAAAACTTAACACATTATGAAAGCTTAATTAGATACAACTAAATAAAGACTTCCTTCACTCGCATATAGGTATCAGTCTAAGAAACATAAATTACTTGTGTCCCTTCTTGTGGCCCCAGCTCTTGTGGTGCTCATGACCACCCTTCTTACCATGATCATGGTGATGATGATGGTGATGGTGGTGTCCATCTTCCTCATGATGTCCTTTATGATCGTGATGATGTCCTCCCTCTTCATGGTGGCCCTTCTTGCCATGATCGTGCTCATGGTGTCCGTGGTGCTTGTGTCCCTTGTGGAATTCTCCTCCTTTCTTGTGTCCATGCTCCTCGTGATGTCCGCCGTGGTGTTCGTGATGGCCGCCATCGTGGTGATGGTCGTGGAAGTGCTTTTCCTTCTTAAACTCGTCATGTTTGTGTACACCATGGTGACCCTTGGTGGAGTGTCCTTTGTGATAGTGGCCTTCTTCATGATGACCATGTCCCTTGTGACCCTTCTCGCCGTGGTGATGCTCATGGTGGTGTCCATCGTCGTGATGGTGATGCTTCTTGTGGCCGCCGTGTTCGTCGTGGTGCCCCTTGTGACCTTCGTGGTGGTGGTGGCCCTTCTTGCCGTGCTCGTGGTGATGGTGTCCCTTGTATCCTTTGTGTCCCTTCTCACCATGATCGTGATGATGATCTGCGTGGTGCTCGTGGCCGCCGCCCTTGTCCCACTTGCCACCCTTATGCGTGGCTGCTACCTCGAGGTCCGCATCGCGTTTCTCGCGGGTGGTTCTACAACTAACGTACGCTAGTGCCGCTAGGGCTATGCAGCACACCAGAGAAGCCCTCATATTTCCAGTGCACCGATGTGATCTAAGCAGTTGACTGATGCCTGTGTTCACGACTGCTTAGTTTTTATACTTTACTTGGTATTGTATGAAAATTGTGTAAAGCTCCAAGGTTGCAGCTATATGGCAACGCAGTAGAACCGTTATGTTGCGCAGTTCCACCCGGTGTCTCAACGTGAAAATCAGAGCTGTGATAACAAAAAGTATGGATTTGCATGACAAAAAGGGACAAAGTGTAATAAAGTTTCCCTTTCGCGATTTTACTGAAATTAAAGTCGCCTATACCTCATAGGTAAAGCATCCGTTACGACGGCGTTTATACCAAATGGCCAATGATGGTTTTTAACTTAAAATTTCCGGATCATTCATAGATTTACAGTAGGTATGGTTGTGAAAACGGGCTATTATGACATCCATGGAAAAGCACTGGCACGCACAGTTGTAGCCGGAAAATATATCGGCATTGGCGGTGCGGCTACTGAGCAGAGATAATAAAGTAAAAGGCCATAGTATTGTAGTCGTAGAACTACGATGCGATAGTCATAAAATGGGGAACCGATCAATTTACCGAATTTTGTTTGTTCGAATTTCATTATACCGAAAACTATTGACCGACATCTCTTTTGCTATATGCATCATTTGCCATATTTTCAGATCATCGAAGTATCATTAGCCATAAGTATTATTATACCGAAGTATGTTCCGCCGATTAACAAAATAACTTTTTACTATTGACCGAAGCCTCTTTTAAACTTTTTTCAATTGCCAACTGATTTATTTGCCATATTTTCACCATACCGAAACAACATTTTACCGAAAAATTAAATTACTGTCATAAAAATTCAATATATTTTGCTACAAAACATTGTGGCGGAAACGAAATGCTGCAAAGCCGACTTTACGTAGTCTTGTCTGCCCTACCCCTAGAGTGTAATTTAAAATCGCGTAGGCGCGGAGGGGTGGGGTGGCCCGCGAGCTGAGGAGCAGGTGGTTGGAACGACCGCCGCCGCGGCTGAGGCTGGCCGGCGAAGCCGGCCAGTAAGCCGAAGCTGCGGTGGTGAGCGTTCAAATCATCTGCGACGATAAGCTCGCGTGGGGCCACCCAAAACCCTGCAGCGCCGGAGCCATGACAGAAACAATGCATGTTGCATGCTTGCTGGAACGCTGCGTGTTTGCTGCATGTTGCATTCTGCTGCTTGCTTGCACGCTGCATGCTCGCTTGCATGCTGCATGCTGCATGCTTGCTTGCATGCTGCATGCTGCATGCTTGCTTACATGCTGCATGCGCTACGACGCACATCAACTATGTAATTAACAGCAAATGTCATTAATTATAATACAATACCCTTCAGAATTATATTATCGTATACGACATTTGCACAATTATTTAGTGTTGTCTACCTACATTTCAATGGCGCCTGCTAAAAATGTAACAGCAATAATTAGTGTGTCTAGGCGTTCGGTGAAATAAAAATATGGCAATAAAAAACAGTGGTATAATGAATGTTTGGAAACATAATACTTCGGACAACCGTCACTTCGAGTAAGTGTAACATCGGTAAAAAGTTTGTCGGCCAAATGAAATGCTGGAGAAACGAAAAAAGATGAATAGATAACAGGTTAACTGAAACAGTGGCAAACGTGACTTCGATGAAGTATAAAAAAACCAAAAGGTAATAGTTGAAAAGTTTTAGGGCAAATGAAATTCGGTCAACCGTTTTTCGATCTTATGATAGGTAACCCATAAAATGAAATCGACTACTAAAAAACACAAAAAAAAATGTAAAATAACTTTTGAATGAAAGTAATTATTGGAAGTCGGTGACTTTGTTTCTTATTTCTTTGTCTTGTTTGCCACCGACTTCCATTAATAATTTTTCATTCAAAAGTAATTTTACACATTGTGTTTTTTTAGAAGTCGGTTCCATTTTTTGTCAAAAGTTTTTGTATTGACCTTATAAGTAGTCCACTTTGACGTGTAATTGCGTAAACAATGGATACATTATGTGATAGCAGCAATCGCCGTTGATTTGCTGTAATTTTCTGAAGAGTTCATAAGAGTTGATACCATTTCCTAAAAAAATCAAAATCGGTCCAGGCGTCAGTCGGCATCGGGAACATAGGTAGGTACATAAATAAAGAAAAAAAAGGATTCTCACGAATTGGGAACGAAATACGATACAAACAATATACATATACAGAGTAAATATAATCTCACGAGGTTTCAACTTAAAAGTGAATCGACTGTATACCTACCGTCCTAATATTCCGAGGAAACACATTCCATAGGAAAACTGCCTGAATATAGGGAAAGAAGATTTAAGAAAACCAGAACGGTGAGATCCACATCGTAGAAGACGATTATTAGAGTAACGAAGATTTTTGCTATGCGCAGAGCATAAAATATTGGAAGTGAGTAGTCAGATAAGACGGAGAAGGGTTTATCAAGAAAAGAAAACAGGTGGGTCAACGCTCTTAGCGCTCTGCGCTGACGAATAAATATCATCTTAGTACCGTCCGATCATGGACCATGCCCGGGTCGACGGCGCGTTGTGTTCCACGCGCGCTTCAAAGATGTCAGCAATCTGACTGGGCCCCCTTAGAGGGCCAAAGCCTGCCGGGGTCGCGGGACTGTCTAATTAGGTAACCGTGGACCGATCCGATCCGATCCACTCCACTCCACTCCACTCCACTCCACTCCACTCCACTCCACTCCACTCCACTCCTTTCCATTCCATTCCATGGTAATAAACACATTACCCTCCTTTTGCGTCGCGCAGTCGGATAAAACTATCGTGACAACTTTTAAGATTTTTTTCCGTCCAGCCCCCTTTCACAAAGCGCGATAAGGAACTTCGTTCCAAAAAAAAAAATTCCGGCGAATTGAGAACCTCCCGAAAGACGCCAGGAGATCAACCTACCACAATCTGTAAAATTTTACCTATCAAACATTTACCTTCCGCTATTGTGATAAGATTGAAAAATAAATTTGACTGATTGAGGTAGGTTGAAAGAAAACTCATAGTACAGGATCCGTATATAGAACGACCTTCACCGATCGAGTAACCGGACGAAATGTGTTTTTTATGAAATAAAATATGTTGAAGAATATGACGGTGATGGGTTGCCTCATAAAATCCTGTCAAGGATATTTTTAATTAATTTTATAAAAGGTTATTTTTTTTCAATACCTTCACCGATAGAGTAACCAAAGAAAATTAACACCAAATTGAAAGTCCGAAGTCTATAGAATATGCTAACGTAGGGTTGCCTACCTTTTTCTTGTCAAGGGTATAGGGTTGCCTAATTTGAACAGGTGATAAAAAAATGCTACCTTCACCGATCGAGTAACCAAATAAATTATATATCAAAATAAAGACATTTTTTTTACGAATACGATGGTATACGGTTGCCTATGAAAAACTTGTCAGAAATTAGGGTTGCCAAGCGTTGAAGTTTGAAAATTTTAGACGGTTGGAAGCACATGAGTAGATAAACGGACTAAGCTTCTTAAGAACGAGCAAAATTGTTACCTATTTTGGTAGGGTTGTCACAATAGGGTAGACAAATTAAACAAAAATATATTAAATAGCTTTATTATTCAGTATGATAGAATCGAATCAAATAATTTAATTCAACTAAGCCAATTACAGGCAATTTTGAATTGTCAAAAGACATTTTTAAAGGTGTTTGGTCACCAATATATTAGAGACCAAACACCTACCTTCAAGAGGGCGCGCGTTGTCAAATAGACCGCGCTTCGTACCACTTTATATACCGCCCGTTCTTACCTTATAGTAGCCATACACCATCCTGCCTATCGTACGATCGCGGATCGATTTGACGCTTGTAATTGTTTCAAATTGGCAGTTCGTCCATATACACCATACACTATACTGCCTATCGTACGATCGATTTGACACAACTTCAAATCTGCAGCAGTGATGCCAACTCAGCAACTTTATAGCTAGATCTGGCTATTATTCGGTGACGACAGCTACAATTTTATAAAATTTGTGGCTAAACTTTTTAGCTACTTTTTCTAGCACCATTTCATTTGTATTTCCATACAATTACAGACCAGTAAATAGGCAACGAAGGATGAATAACAGACCGAACAGACCGAATAATTTTCGACCTTATCGACATTTAAAATTTAGTTTGTTTTTCTCACATTCTCGTTAGCTAACATTGCTCCTTCATTAAAATCCGGTGTTTGCATATATGTCAATAAGGTCGAAAATCGCTTGAAGGTCGGAAAACATTTGCTTAACGATAGCAAGTTAAAAAATAGGTGCAAGGGATTTTCGACCTTATCGACATTTAAAATTTAGTTTGTTTTTCTCACATTCTCGTTAGCTAACATTGCTCTTTCATTAAAATCCGGTGTTTGCATCAGTGTCAATAACGTCGAAAATCGCTTGAAGGTCGGAAAACATTCGCTTAACGATAGCAAGTTAAAAAAAGTGGTGCAGGCAATTTTCGACCTTATCGACATTTAAAATTTAGTTTGTTTTTCTCACATTCTCATTCGTTAACATTGCTTCTTCATTAAAATCAGGTGTTTGCATAAATGTCAATAAGGTCGAAAATCGCTTGAACCTTTTTTTAACTTGCTATCGTGGTCCCTTGACACCTCTCAAGTTTTCAATCGTATTTTGGTTTAAAATAAAATGAATAACACTTTTTTTTATAAAAAAAATCCTAGAACTAAAACTGTTAAAGTTCATCATCATCATCATCAGCCGGAAGACGTCCACTGCTGAACATAGGCCTCCCCCTTAGACCGCCACGCCGAACGACAATTCGCCACTTGCATCCATCGGCTGCCCGCGACCCTCACGATGTCGTCGGTCCACCTAGTGGGAGGCCTGACTACGCTGCGTTTTCCGGTCCGTGATCGCCACTCGAGAACTTTTCTTCCCCATCGGTTGTCAGTAAACTATTAAAGTTACACAAGAACAAAAGTTTGATTTCACAAAAATTGCAATAACTTGAAAACTACTAGACCCATCTTCATGAAACAACTTGTGAATCTATTTTTGTAATGAAACACAGCCCTTTTAAATACTTTAATTGAAAAACATACATAAACAAAAAAGTGAGTTTTCAAGTTACGTAATAATCTAGGTTTTAAACTTTTACAATTTTCCACTAAAAAACTTATCTAATTAGAAACTAATAAGAACGTACAAGATAATCTAATAAGAATCGAATATATACACAACACAATCACTGGATTCTGATTAGAAAACACTTGTCTTAAAAAAATCACCTTACAAATCACACTTGCACCCCTTGTCGTTGCGTGGGTCTCGTCGCCGACAATCACCTTCATCATATGCCAAATTTCAGTTCCAGAGGAGGAATTTTTCGGACCACATATGCCTCGTTGACTGGACTATTGGAATGGGTATCTACGGTACTTTCACAGTTATTATTTCTTGTGACTGGGCACCATAACTATTTTTGTACTAACTTTATTTTATGTCTTTTGACAATTCGAAATTGCCTGTAATTGGCTTAGTTCAATTAAATTATTTGATTCGATTCTATCATACTGAATAATAAAGCTATTTAATATTTTTTTGTTTGTCTACCCTATTGTGACAACCCTACCAAAATAGGTAACAATTTTGCTCGTTCTTAAGAAGCTTAGTCCGTTTATCTACTCATGTGCTTCCAAACCGTCTAAAATTTTCAAACTTCAACGCTTGGCAACCCTAATTTCTGACAAGTTTTTCATAGGCAACCGTATACCATCGTATTCGTAAAAAAAATGTCTTTATTTTGATATATAATTTATTTGGTTACTCGATCGGTGAAGGTAGCATTTTTTTATCACCTGTTCAAATTAGGCAACCCTATACCCTTGACAAGAAAAAGGTAGGCAACCCTACGTAAGCATATTCTATAGACTTCGGACTTTCAATTGGTGTTAATTTTCTTTGGTTACTCTATCGGTGAAGGTATTGAAAAAAAATAACCTTTTAAAAAATTAATTAAAAATATCCTTGACAGGATTTTATGAGGCAACCCATCACCGTCACATTCTTCAACATATTTTAATTCATAATAAACACATTTCGTCCGGTTACTCGATCGGTGAAGGTCGTTCTATATACGTATCTTAGACTATCACAAAAAATATCACTTCTTGATCCGGGTAAATCGAACGAAGGGGAAATTACAGAGTACTTACGTGGTATGCTGAGCTAGATAGCATCCGACAAGACATAATATCATGAGGACATACAACACGACGAAAAGAGCAAGTCGCGTGGTCGTTATATAGCAATAAGTTTTAGCAATACACCCAGCGATCAAAACAAATGAAACGACGAATGGATGAACTAAGTGAAGAATGAGAGAAGACATGTTGCTTGTCGGCTCCGAACTTATTGATTGGTTTATAGCGTAATAAGTAGGTATGTAGAATATAATCTTATTTATGATTTGTTATGGTATCCAAGAACTACCTTGTACTTTTTTTATTGTGGTAAAATCCTGTGTTGATCCTTCAATAGCCCATTACGTTCCCGGTCCACGGTTACCTAATGAGACAGTCCCGCGACCCCGCAGGCTTTGGCCCTCTAAGGGGGCCCAGTCAGATTGCTGACATCTTTGAAGCGCGCGTGGAACACAACGCGCCGTCGACCCGGGCATGGTCCATGATCGGACGGTACTAAGATGATATTTATTCGTCAGCGCAGAGCGCTAAGAGCGTTGACCCACCTGTTTTCTTTTCTTGATAAACCCTTCTCCGTCTTATCTGACTACTCACTTCCAATATTTTATGCTCTGCGCATAGCAAAAATCTTCGTTACTCTAATAACCGTCTTCTACGATGTGGATCTCACCGTTCTGGTTTTCTTAAATCTTCTTTCCCTATATTCAGGCAGTTTTCCTATGGAATGTGTTTCCTCGGAATATGAGGACGGTAGGTATACCTACCTACAGTCGGTTCACTTTTAAGTTGAAACCTCGTGAGATTTCTATTTACTCTGTATATGTATATTGTTTGTATCGTATTTCGTTCCCAATTCGTGAGACTTTTTTTTTCTTTTTATGTATGTTCCCGATGCCGACTGACGCCTGGACCGATTTTGATTTTTTTAGGAAATGGTATACTAACACGTAGTTGATTAGGTACCATATGACTCCATATGAGGCTTATCAACTCTTCAGAAAATTAGGTACAGCAAATCAACGGGGATTGCTGCTATCACATAATGTATCCATTGTTTACGCAATTACACATCAAAGTGGACTACTTAAAAGGTCAAAACAAAAACTTTTGACAAAAATGGAACCGACTTCTAAAAAAACACAATGTGTAAAATTACTTTTGAATGAAAAATTATTAATGGAAGTCGGTGGCAAACAAGACAAAGAAATAAGAAACAAAGTCACCGACTTCCAATAATTACTTTCATTCATAAGTAATTTGTGTTACCAGTGATGAGTTACGGCACCGAAACGTGGTCTTTCACTATCGGCCTCATCTCAAAGCTCAAAGTCGCTCAACGAGCTATGGAGAGGGCTATGCTAGGTGTTTCTCTACGTGATCGAATCCGAAATGAGGAGATCCGTAGACGAACTAAAGTCACCGATATAGCCCACCGGATTAGCAAGCTGAAGTGGCAATGGGCAGGCCATATTGCTCGCAGAGCAGATGGCCGATGGGGTCGAAAAGTACTAGAGTGGAGACCACGGACTAGCAAGCGCAGCGTAGGACGTCCACCAGCAAGGTGGACAGACGACCTTATAAAGGTCGCCGGAAGACGCTGGATGCAGGTCGCTTCCAACCGGTATAAGTGGAAATCAAAAGGGGAGGCCTATGTTCAGCAGTGGACGTCCTACGGCTGAGATGATGATGATGATGATGATGATGATAAGTAATTTTACACATTGTGTTTTTTTAGAAGTCGGTTTCATTTTATGACTATCGCATCGTAGTTCTACGACTACAATACTATGGCCTTTTACTTTAATATCTCTGCTCAGTAGCCGCACCGCCAATGCCGATATATTTTCCGGCTACAACTGTGCGTGCCAGTGCTTTTCCATGGATGTCGTAATAGCCTGTTTTCACAACCATACCTACTGTAAATCTATGAATGATCCGGAAATTTTAAGTTAAAAACCATCATTGGCCATTTGGTATAAACGCCTCCGTAACTTTTCAAACACTCCGTGCTTTACCTACGAGGTATAGGCGACTTTTGGAACGAAGTTCCTTATCGCGCGTTTTGAAAGGGGGCTGCACGCGTAGCATGGCGCCGTAGAAACGGGTTTTGTCGACGGGAGAATAGACAAAATGTCAGAACGTAAAAGATTTTTATCGATTTAAGCATAGCAATGTTTAAAATGTAGAAAAGATATGTTTCTATTCTTTAATGGTGTAACAATCGTGTCATATTTGTGCAAAAAAACAATCGATTTGTATCGAAATAACGTTGAAATAACTTTGTCTTTTCTTGGTAGAGTAGAGATAGAATCGCCATGCTACGCGTGCTGGACGGAAAAAATTCTTAAAAGTTGTCACGATACTTTTTTCCGACTGCGCGACGCAAAAGGAGGGTAATGTGTTTATTACCATGGAATGGAATGGAATGGAGTGGAGTGGAGTGGATCGGATCGGATCGGATCGGATCGGATGATCGGATCGGATCGTATCGGATCGGATCGGATCGGATCGGTTCGGATCGGATCGGATCGGATCGGATCGGAGTGGAGTGGAGTCGCGACGATTATTTTTGTTGAGTGTATACAGTAACTTCGTTCCATCCGGGTGTCCCTTGACACCTCTCAAGTTTTTTTAAATAGGTTTAATCATGGCCCCAATCTAGCGCAGAGACAAAGAGGTATTTAATCGGTGCGCAGGAGTTCCAGTTCGCTCACCCAGAGCGAACTGGAACTCCTGCGCACCGATGGAACACAGTGAAGACTGTTTGGCGCCGGACTCAGACATCAGAATGGCAGTCAAGAACACACAAATCAGGCGGGCCTTCGTCTTCAGGACAAGAAGTATCGAATTTAATGTTAAGGATGCGAAATAGAGGAGCAGGGTATAGTGGTACACAAACAGGCAGAAACCTCCGCACACACTGCCATTAAATTAAGAGAGCAGGTCGCGCAATACCGCAGTTGTATCGCTGTCGAATCGGTGTCACTAAAGCCGGGTCCAAACTGGTGTAACGCGTAATGTAATCCATCGTGTAATGTAACGCGAATTCTACGTGTGGACGACACTGCGTCCTGCGAGCGTTACATGTAATGGTCGTAGTGCCGTCCATACGTAGAATCCGCGTTACATGTAATGGTCGTAGTGCCGTCCATACGTAGAATACGATGGATTACATTACGCGTTACACCAGTCTGGACCCAAAGATTTTTTTAAATCATAATGCAAAGATTTTAGTCGCACATAAGTCGAAGTTTATCAACAAATCTCATTTTTGTTGGTCAATGCTTCAAAAGTTATGATGGTGTATTGGTGGCCGAGCTGGAGTCAATTTACCCAGCTTGGTCCAGCGTGAATCTCAAAAACTAGGGCACATAACGAAGATATTTTCTCTTATCTTTTTTCTCCCAGACTTAGTCGTCTAATAAATTAACATTTTTGGAGTCACAGTTATTGCCGGGTTTTAGTTTAGAAGATATTAAGCGTCTTGCTACAAAAAAGTTAAACATCGGTTAAAAACTTGTCTAAAAACTGTCAACTGCAAAACGGCAGTATTTTGTCGTTGATATAAGGGTCGTTTTGCAGTTACACTTATTTTGGGTAGTTCTCCTATGGCTGATTTTTCAATAGTCATTTATCTTTTATCTGAGGAATAAAAATGGCGGTTTGACAGTTTATCTATGGAAAATATGTCAAACTGTTATTTTAATTCCACAGAACCCGCGCAATGTTGAACCGACCATTTGGGCGTTTATAACCGGTTTTTTGAACCAATCCCAAATGGTCAACACTATTGAAAAATCAGCCCTTAAAGTGCAAAATGGTGGCTAAGGCATTCTCTGTGACACGCCGAATCGACCTAGCGTGTGAATCTCGTGCACTACTTCTTGCACAACCGTTAGGGGTAAGCGATTATGGTATGAATCAAAGGTATCACGAATTATAAAAAAGGCAAATGATTTTTGCTTAATTTATTGATACAATCCTCAACAACAATTACATGAGCACTACATGATGCCATTATGGTTAATAATTTTAATCTAAATACCTATTAAAATTTTAAACTAAATATATTTTAATTCGTAAAGTACTTTTATAATAATAAATCACAATATATACCAACTTTCAGTTGACAAAATTATTTAACTAAAGGAACATAATATCTAAATATCTTTCGTAGAAACGCATCAGTGTTTCACACCCTAATGTTTAGATTTGATATACTTTATCGTAATTTCAGTCCTAATCATGGTATTACAAGCACATATTATATGCAACGGCTACAACTTCATTAGCTGTCTGTAGTTCTGTGTTGGAATATAATAAAATCGTGCTCAATGAATGCTTTAGCCGTCACACAAAAATATGATGTGTTAGTTACCGAAAAGCTTGCATTTATTTGTTTTTGGTTTTAATACAATCCTATAATGAAACAAGTCAAAATTTTGATTACCTAAATGTTTTAACAATTTGTTGTTTTTGAAAGAATCAATATTTAAAAAAATGACGATGGAAGCATAAACTGAAAATAATTATTATTTTGTAACACTTCTTTTATTGCTGACAGACCAGAGATTACATTTCAACTAAACACATCTTGGAACAACTTACATTTATCCGAAAATAAAACTAATTATCACCACAGCATACACAAATATTTATCTAAAATTAGCATGAAACGCTAGACGCCTATTTAATATTTCATATATTTATCTATAAACACTCAAACAAAAGTTACCTAAAAAAAAACTACTGTTATTATACTTTAATGAAATTAACATTTAAATGTTTCAGTTAGAAGTGAAGTGAAGTCAAATTTAAAGTTAAGATCGCTTATCTTAATATTATATTAATATCAAAAAATAGTTTTATTTGTGGATTCAGTTCAGAATGTTGCATGCAATGTTTGTAAGTATATTTATTTAGTCGAATCTCTGAAAATTATTTTTATCATTTAAATATTGCCATTAATTCCCAATAATAAAGTGGGTTACAGTAGGCAGCCTCTTATTTTTCACACATTCACACCATACAATAAAATATTATAATATAAACCCATGCAATTATTTATACACAATAATAAAAATAAGGTATATTATTGTAAGATAATAACAAAAAATCTGACGACACAGTTTTCTTTGTGAGAATAAGATCAATACCTCGATATAATAAAATACTAATTATTTCATAAAGAGTCTTGAAAAAATATGTTTCAAGAGATCAGATAAAGATTATGAGCTGGCATACTATACACGTTTAAGTTAAAAATAACCTGTAAATTCTTCTGTGATGTACTCGAGTCAGGTCATTCAGTAAGTACAAATCTGACGAGCACTATGGTTTTTATTTCGCTTAGCAGTCAAGTGTAAAGGCTACTGATGTTCAATAAATAGAGAATTATTTCTAATTTCGCGTGTCAATAGGCGAAAGTGCGTGAGTAACAATAGTGTAAAAGTTATTCTCAACATACTCCGGAACGCCCAGACGGCGAGGCTGGACTGTTTACTAATAGTTGCATCTAGTTGAGATGGAAGCCACGCTCATTGGTGGCAGCGAGCAGTCTTTCTCGTAGAACCTCTTTGCACGAATACTCCGGCAACTTCAAGTAGTGCACGCACGTGTTCACTGACGGGTAGGATCCGTCTCCGGCGTCAACCTGCAAGGCAAAGTTACATGAAATTCAACAAATAATCTTGAAGACTTTTATTTGCTTTTCTGTTTAGTCTACCTACGAAGGGTTTTAAGCTTTCGTTTTCCGTTTGTCGAAAAGTAGTTTTTGTATGAAAGAAAATACTTAGTAACGCATGTCCATCTCATTCGACCTTATTTATTTCAATTTGTTAATAATAATTATTGTGGAGTGTGTTACCTTCCGCACGACAGTGAGGCGGGGATGCAGGTTGGCGAGGCCGCCGGGCGGCAGGCTGCTGCAGCCGGTCGCGAACTGTAGGAACGACTTGCGCTCGCGCACGGACATCTCCACCAGCACGTCCACGAGGCGGAGGAATCCCGGACTGATGGACAAAATTCATTTTCACAATAGGCATTTTGACAGCATCAATTAATTGCAAATCTAATTTGTCTGTCAGTTAGTTTTGAAAAATTTTGGTTTACGTAACAAAAGAAAAATACGCGTCAAATATTTTTTCAGAACCTTACAAACGGGCTAATTAGATTTTTGCATTCAAATTCCATATTATTGTTGTTGAGTGAGGAAATATTTTTATAAAAAACAAAACAAGGCGTTAACACAGTTACGCCAAAGTTCCTGAATATGGTAGATTAGAGCATGTATATGATGGCAGCGTTACAGTTGATGTGTGGTCATACCTGTCGCGCGTGTAGCCCAGCTTGGGCTCCGTGTACTGCAGCAGGTGGTCGCGCGTCCACACGGGCCCGCGCTCGCCGCACAGCAGCAGCCGCAGCTCGGCCGCGCAGAAGGCGCGCAGGCGACGCGGCGGGAACACGGCGCCGAAGCCGCGCCGGAATGCGGCCGTTTGGCGCCGAATACCACCGCGTACCATCCAGCGCGCGCTGCTCTCAGCGTACGCCCGTGCGTTGTGTGCTCCCACCTAGTGATACAGTACAAGTAAATAAGTAAGTTAATACGAAAAAGTTAGGCAAATACAGTTTTCATTTTTTTTTAATTTTTCGGTCGCCTTTTCAGTGTTTAATTTCTCCTTATAACTGTAAAGTGTACCTCAATGTTCTCCCCGTTATCACAGAGCGGCTGCACAGCGACGTCGGCGTCGCTGTGCGCGGCCACGTGCGTCATGGTGAGCGCCAGCTGGTGGAAGGTGGCGCCGTCCACTGTGAGTGCGGCGACCCGCGCGTGTCGCTCGTCGCTGTCCAGCGCGGGGTCGCGCATGATCGCGTCGTACTGCTCTGCCGCCGACAGAACGCTCTGCAGGAATCTGGTAAACGCAACATTTATTATGATCAAGTCTCTTCTATGACTGGTCAACAACTCAAGTCATATGAGCAAAATCATATTTTTAGCTTTTCATCTTTACAAATAAATAATGGTAGCTATATTCTTACCGATGTCTGATAGGATCGATCTCTTCTAAACAGTCATTGGTCAATTCCTCGCCGCACATAATACGCAAGAAGGGCTCCGATATCGGTAGATCAACAAGCCGCCCATCCTGCAGAACCTGTAATGTATCAAAAATATTTTTAAGTCACTATTCAACGAGAAAAAAGAGTAACCAGTAAAAGAACAAGTCCAAAACATACCTTAGCTAAAAATACTCCTAAGAACCAGAAATATTTGCAAACTGTATCACAGATTTGGGAATCTTGCGGAAGCGGCGCCGGGAACAGGCCGCCTGCACGCGTCACGTAGTAACCAGGAGGTTTCTCTGTTATTAAAACATAAGTTACAATAGCATCACTACACTACTGCTACAGACACAACAATAGAGACAAGACTTTTTGTTTTAAAACTCGTTTTTTTTTCTGTTTTCCCCTTTTCTAGTATTGATATTCAATTATATCCTTATTGTATTTTTTTTCCGTTCTCATGCTTTATGTTTGTTTTAAATTGAGAATAATAGTACTTCTGTTTTGTGAAACTTGTAAAATTGTAACACTAAATACTGGAAGAAGTCACTGACTCCTGAAACACAGGCATCCTAGCCTAGCTCTGGAGTCAGAGTCTCATCACTATGTGTAAAAGTTTTTTGTCAATAAATTATCTCTTATCTCTCATATATTCCACGCAATTCTTTTCATGTAATTATTTTCTTACAAATAGAACAGAATTTAATCAATATTTTGTGACTTTTCCTTTTGACCTTACCCATTGCTCGTACCAATAATCCCTTTCTATACAGGGTGAATTTTTCAACTGGACGTGGATGGCTATCTCCGAAACTATGAGGAATATCGAAAAACTTTGAAAGGAGTCTCGAGGCCGATTTTGGCGAAAACTAAAACTGCATCATTGGATTTTGAAAATTTTAGAAAAATTAATAATCCTGACCAAGAATCGTATTATTACACCATTCGATAGTGTTGCTAATAAGGATCAAATTCTAGGAAGTAATCATATATACATTTATCAACACATATCAACGAGAAATCGGTTTCAGCCTATCATTTTTGCGCCATGAGCTAACTCGTTTAATTAAACAGAGACTTCCCTCTGCCTAAGCGAGCTAGCTCATGGCGCAATAAGTGCGATTTGTAATTTCTACTACTAACTAAAAATGAAAATCGTCCTTGTTACTACGATATAATGATGCAATTCGACTGACTTACGTCGTCTTGGCGAGCGTATTTTGTTTTTCATCTACCCGTATATAACGGCACGTTTTATGTCATATATCGTAGTGGTAAGGATGATTTTCACTTGTAGTTGAAATCGGTTGAATTGCGTCGCATCGCGTCGCTAAGACTGCCTTATTCGATATCACATTAATTAACGACGTGTTGAAACATCCATGTATACAACATTATTTTTTGTTTATGCGAAACCCGATACACCTGTCCAATATTTTTGTGTAAAGAATCTACGTACAAAATTTTAAAACCGTATCATAAAAATCACAAAGTTATAAGCTTGTATATTACCTGATTGTCCATTCAAAAACATGCTCATTTCGCGGTACACCCGCGTAAACTGCGTCTCCTGTGTTATACACTCGTGATAATAGTTTGGCAATAGGTACCTAGCCGTACGGTGATTGTACTGTAATTTACTGGTGATAAAATGTAATAAAATAATTTTTGAAAAAAAAAATAACATGGTGTGATAATTATTGGAATCGAATCAGTTACTGATTCTGAACAAACTATACTCAGGTTTCGCATAAACTAAAAATAATGTTGTATAATGTCTGATGTAAGTACAAATGAGTAATGGTCACAATACCGTCGGGCAGCACGAGATGGTGCGGCGCGTTGTCCTCGTCGTGGGTGCCGGCCGCGGGCGCGTCGTGCAGCCACAGGCCCAGGTCGGCTCGCTGCAGCTCCGCGGCCACGAGCGCGTAGAACTCCAGCGTGGGCCCCAGCCCCGTGCCCTCCTCGCCCGCGAACTCCACCTCCAGCACGGACTTGCGGCCCGCGTGCACGCGCATCACCTGCGACACCACACGTTTATGAACTACTGTTATTTGCGCTTGCAACGTATACACGCCGTAACAAAGATCTGAAGTCACCGCTACACTTGGCTATATGTGAACTCGGCGATGGGGTCTGTCAAATCTATCGCAGCGCAGGAAGAAGAATGAAATACGTGTCAATTTTATATGCTCCACAACCTTTTAAGGTATTATAGTACTATCGCCAATTATTTAATTTTTAATGAAGAAGTCGAAAATGTTTAACAAAATATCTAGTTGGCAAGAAATGGCAGATATAATATGACATGGCCCCCAATAATATGGTCACTAAGGGACTTTACCCATGGCGCGGCGTGATACGAATTGCATCGATTGACGATATCGGTCAGATATCACACAAGCGTCCAGCCGAAGAAAATGTATGGACAATCGCTAGTTTTTGCTAATGGAATCGCACGGATTGACGATATCGCTCACAGATCTCCTCGATATCGAATTGCATGTACGTACTAATGACAATGCACTTGTTTCTCTTTTCGAAATTCGATTGCGCAACTACTCGTCACTGGCGACTTTTGTCTTTGGTTTGCAGCGCCTTTATGTAGTAGTAGTAAGGTGGATTTTTGAAGTTCACGGTCGAATTACATCGCATCACTCCATTAGTCGATTGCCGATTCAAGTCGCACGTATGTAAATACGTGCGACTTGAATTGGCAATCGACTAGATATCGCACGAATCGCGTCGAGCCATGGGTAAAGTCCATGAGAGGCGCTGTCATCGCACACAAAACTATTTATTATTTTCATTGCATTATCTGGCACAAACATAACACAATATTTACTTATTGTATCTTTCCGAAATTTAATTATCAGAATGGTTAAGACTCTATTTCTCATTCAAAATCTGAGCACAAAACTCCATTTTGTGCTCTAGAGCACAAAGTGTTGTTCAAAATTCGAACACGCTTTATTCAATTGTTTTCTACAGTGGCAGGCGAGCCGCCCCCATTGCATTTCCTCGCTGTGTGAGGTGAAAAGTTTTGTGTTGCACTCGGCAGCAAAGTTTTTCTGCGTCTCGTACCTTTGAAAACTTCGCATCGCTCAGGATTCTATACTTGAACCGCTCGTTACTCTCGCGGTTCAATCTTAGAATCCTTCGCTCGCTCAGTTTTTAATTCAAGTACTCGCGCCAAAAATCAACTTTGCAGCGTTGCATAACAAATAACTATTTCACCTCACCCGCTCGGAAAGATTCTATTTCTTATTCAAAATCTGAGCGCAAAAGTCCATTTTGTGCTCTAGAGCACAAAGTGTTGTTTAAAATTCGAACACGTCTTGTATTCAATTGTTTTCTACTTTTCTACACTGGCAGGCGAGCCGCCCCCCCTACATTTCCTCGCTGTGTGAGGTGAAAAGTTGTGTGTTGCACTCGGCAGCAAAGTTTTTCTGCGTCTCGTACCTTTGAAAACTTCGCATCGCTCAGGATTCTATACTTGAACCGCTCGTTACTCTCGCGGTTCAATCTTAGAATCCTTCGCTCGCTCAGTTTTCAATTCAAGTACTCGCGCCAAAAATCAACTTTGCAGCCTTGCATAACAAATAACTATTTTATAGTCCATGTATAGAGAGCAGTGGTAGCACAGTGGTAGCACAGTGGTATCGGCGCCGTCTTACGAGTTGTAGGTCGTGGGTTCGAACCCAGCCTGACGCATTACTTTGTGTAATTTATTTCATCACCACTGCTCCCAAAACGGTGAAGGAAAACGTCGAAAGGAAAACGGCATGTCCTAGAACCATCAAATTCGAAAACATCACATGTTTTCGAATCACATCCACCAACCCGCACTGGGCCCGTGTGGTGGATTATGGCCCACTCCCTCTCACAGAGAAGGGAGGCCTGTGTCCCAGCAGTGGGAGCATTATTGAATACGTGCACGACATTAGCGCCACCTAGCGTTCGCAACTTTAGGGGCTCTGACCGTTCTAATTGAAATCAGATTCTTTAACAAATCACTTGGTTTTTGATTCCATGGCGATTCATTGGCACTGAACAAAATTAAATAAGCATAGGCAAACTGTATTCTATAAGAAAAATATCAATTAAAGGATTAAAATTAGGGTTATGATGTTTTTCACTTTTTCTCTTCACGGCAGCTAACCATTTCCTGCATTGTTCATCTTTCCAAGAACCGCTTGGGAATCAATAAAACTTAAATTTACTATTTCTGTTAGTATTCTTGCAGTTTACAACACAACAACTATTTTTTCCAGCGGAATAATGCGATTATAAAAAATTACGTACAGACGACAGAGCTGAATGTCAGAGCCGTCGTATTCCGACTGCGCCCCAACACCTGCCGTTGAAGAAACTACGATATCACGTCAGATATTAATTGAAATCAAATGATGTCAAGGGCATTTTGTTTAAAATTAAATGCTTGTAATTATTAACGCATTTTTTTGGATATGGATTAATACTATATTCATTAAAACATTGTCGCAAGAAATGTATTATTTTAAAACCAATTTGATTTCCAAAAGAAAGGTTATGGTGAGTTAATCTTAAAAGATAGACATATGCTGTCGCGGACTTTATTTTAGAACGTTTCATGAGGAACAATTCCGTCATACATTATTTTTGCGTAATATAAACCGTTTACGCAGCGTACGCAAGGGAAGCTCTCAAGAAGAATTTCCCGATTTGACAACATTTTTAATTGCTGCTCTGCTCCTATTGGTCATAGCGTGATGCTAAATAGGCTATAGCCTTCCTCGATAAATGAACTATCTAACACAAAAAGAATTATTCAATTTGAACCAGAAGTTCCTGAGATTAGCGCGTTTTTAGCAGTTGGCAAAACTGAATGTCCTCTGAGATAATCCCCCATTAGTTCTACTATTCGCCACCTTGAGCGCTGCAATCGAATAGTACTACTCCCACCGCCGTCGTGCACGTTCTCAATAGGCTGCTGATGATGAATCCATGTATATTCCAGTTTTGAGTGGGCTAAATAAAACCTAACTGGGTTGTGGAGGTAAGACTGGCGGTCGCTGATTTGGTCAGACTGGAAGTCGACCTCTACGTAGTTGGGAACAGGCTAGACAGATGAGATGACAAAGATATTATTCACCTTTAAACAATGTAAAAATACATTGAGAATAAACATACCTGCATAGCTGACCGCAGTAGGTCGGGATGTCTTGGTATGCGCACGCGCTCGTGCCGCAGCCGCCCCATACGGAACTCGCTCGGGTCCAGCTCCGCGCGACGAGGTGACACCGTGTTACCAGATCTACAACATTGCAATAACCCGCCTTCTTAACACTTCTGATGCTGCTTATATGCCATATACTACAGAGTATTTAATTTCATTGAAATTCATTTACTTGTTGAGATTTCCTATAGTCAAAAGTTAGATTTGAGTTATAAGTAAATTCCAATTTTCGAAAACATTGGATGACGTCCTTTAAATACTCATGTAAGTATTATGTTGCCTGTCAAAGAATGAATTAATGAATGGAATTCATACAAATTAGATGAAATGAATGAAATTGATTTATTTACCTCTGTCTATCGAGGGCCCGGTCCCTCTGAGCCTGTAACCAGACTATAGTGCGGGACGTTCCGAAGGCAGTGCACGCGAAGAACATCTGACGAGTCTCCAACGGGAATAGGAACGGACACCAGTCGTTTAATTGTTGACACCTGGAGAACATGCCTGTGTTATGTATACATGTATAATTATTATCAGAAGTCGGGATTAGGTAGAGTTATTTTAGTACTTGCATCAAAAAGTTGATAATAATGGATCTTCCCAGGATTTCTAATAGACCATCTCGTGTGGGAAACAATATTAGAAATAAATAATAATAATAAAAACATCAGAGATAGATTAGAAAATAAATTGTGTAAAGGTAAACGTAATTACGGGATTTGCGACATATCAACTTTATTCTTTCGCCGTATGAAATTAGTGTAAGTACATGAAAAATTCTACCTAATTTCGACCTATGATAATTACAATAGGGTTAGTTTAAACCGATGAAAGTTACCAGAGCGGCTGCGCGGCGGCGGCCAGTATGAGCGGCTCCTGCAGCTGCTGGTGCAGCTTGTTGGTGAGCTTGGTGGACACGAAGGACTCGGGAGGCAGCTGCGGGGCCGCGCTGCGCAGGCGCCGCAGCACGCGCACGCAGCACGTGGCCATGGCGCCCGAGGGGCCGTCCGCGCCCGCGATGCCGCGCTCTGACGGACGGACGACACGTTCAATCATTATATTCGCAAAAACATTAAACACGAATGTAATTAATTTTCTACCCTGGAAAATGCAACCTCGTGAGATCATAAAGTCAGTCTTGCTCAAATTCGAGATTGCATTCCTTGTTCCACACGCTTTCACAGTTTGATCATTCTCACCTGGATCACATGGTTCATCGTCTTCGCTGTCGCTGGATGAAGCGAATGTTTCCATACCCTCAACTTCTTTGAAAATTAAACTGGAAAGAAAAAGTTAAATTAGGGTAGAACTTTATAAATGTAACTAATCTATATGTAAAGCGCAAGCACAGTACAGTTTTAATTCTGCGTTGCAGTGCACAAATAGCATTCATATCGCGTGCACTCATCGGTCATACAATCATACTTTTTTGGAATTACCAACTTTGATTTTAGTTTTGGTGTGCAGTTTCGATGATATTTTTTTAATAATTTTGTTGAAATTTAACTTCAACCAGAATTTTGCCACCGCGTGCTTTCAAATTGCGGTTCTACTGAGGCGAAGTGGAGCAGTGCGGAGCAAAGCTGTGCCGCGATTCACCAATCACATGGCTTGAAATCCACATGTGCCGGGTCAGCCAGCGGCACAGCTCGTCTCCGCTCAGCCTTAGTGGAATTACAGCCGTAAGTTGGTAGCCAATCAGTGAGTCAGTCGATACGTACGCGTAAGTGAGCTCTCGCGTGGGCTCGATGGGCGGCAGCAGTGTGTTGAGTGCCATGACGGCGCGGTGCAGCGTCCACGAGGGTCGCTCCAGCGGCACGGAGCGGCCGCCCGCCGCCAGCGACAGACGCAGCGCGGGCAGGCGCGGGCTGGCGGCGCGCGCGCGCCCGCCCACCGTCGACGCGGAGGAACTACTGTTCTCCTCGCCGTCTGACGACTCATTCAGTGGGATTTCGAGATCTGCAAGAAGACCATTGACTTAGAGTCTGAACTATAATTGACAGTGCGCTATACCACGGAATACTTAATAGTACTATGTAATTTTTGCTCGAGAGAATAAAGTAAAAATATGTAAGGAGCGCGTGCGAAACGGGCGGCGGGTGACAGCTGCCGACTGTGAAACCCGTCCACAGTGCGCTCGCGTGTTCTTGTAGTTACAAGCACACGCGGGCGCACCGTGGACGGGGCTACACCGCGGACTGCGCCAGGCCTGTCTATACTAAATCCAAAATTTACTACTACCTATACCAGTATTATAAAGTTCAAGACTTTGGTTGAACGCGCTAATCTAAGGAACTACTAGTTCGAATTGAAAAATATTTTTGTGTTGGATAATCTGTAGGTATATCAAGGAAGGCTATAGGCTGAATGACATCGCGCCACGACCAATAGGAACCAATAGGAGCGAAACTATGGAGAACAACTAAATTAACTTTTAAAAACAAACCGAGCAATATCAAATGTACGTCAGATAGTATCATTGTAGTACTTACCAACAGTTTGGTTCAGATTCGTCCTTCCGGGGCGAGGGTCAAAAGCCGGAATAAGGGCAGAGAACTGTCGTTTTAATACGAAGTCATCATCCCAAGGCTTTCGCGGACGAGCCTGACCGTTGCTACCCCGGACTGCTTCCAAAGCCTCCTCTTCCATCAGCGACAATAGATTCCGAGATACCTGACAATGATTCGACTAATAAGAAACCTGCTGAAGTGTACTAACAGATTTATGATAGCGGTTATTCACAACATAGGCATGACTAAGATCAGTTCGTCACGTTTTTATTTACAATATTCTAAAATTATATCATAGGGTTCCATAATTAAACTAAATCATACCTTTGTAGATTTAAAAATCAAGCAATTTGCTGATCTGCGTAAAGTCCATAAAGTGCCATAAAAATCTATGAAGTGTTGTTTGAATTCTTGAAGAATAGGGTGTAAAGTTTTAAATAACTCCTTGGAAAAGAGGTGCCTGCGACCAGTTGGGGCTTTCCACCCCAGAGTTGTTATCAGGTATTTCTAAATTGACTTGCTGAATACTTTATTATTGTGATGCAAGATTTTGACTTTGGTTCTTTCATTAGTTATTAAAAAAAAACTTTTATTTCAAAGAACAACCCTGCAGCTACAAAGCAGCAAAAAAAAAATAACACTACGAAACTCTTAGACCGTATGAATGATCTTGACCTACTTACAGAATTTATACTCACTACCTCCTGGTACGTGGGCTCGTTCTCTTTGTCGCTGTCGAGCGCGTCGTCGCCTTCATCGTCATCCTCAAGCTCTGTGAGCAGTGCGGGAGCTCGACATGACTCCAGGAAGTCCTCTAACGACACCTGCAGCCACTTTTAATATTAAGACCCAAATTAATCTAACTACTGCTACGTGCATAATAATATACAAGGTGCGACTATTCAGAGGAAATACCTGTGTAAGTTGACCAATCGGAATAATATAAACTACTATTATTAAAAAACAGTTCAAGATTGGTATCACCCCAGATATTCCAGCTGAATTTTGCTAGTATTGAAAAAGTTTACCTGTTCGCTTTCACTAGACGTCGAAGTGAGAGACAAAGTGAGGGCATTCTGTGCGTTTGGTACCAGAGAGGGATAACTTTGAGCAGCTGACAGTAGCCCGCCCGGGAAATTACTCGACAGAGCTAACCGCACCAAACTGAAAACAACAAGTTTAGTATTTTAATAATATCGAAACATATTATGAGCAGAATTATTTCGAAAACAGCAGATACCATATTATTTTCTTTATGTTATTAATAAATTAATTATGTTTATTTGAAAACTCACCTCGGAAAAAGACTAGTGGAGTGGTTAGTTCGGGTGGCGCGCTGCGGATTGTTGCCGCGTCCTGCGCCCGAAGCGCGACCCACTCCAAGAGATTCTAACAACCTTGCGGCACCCTGAGTAATACGTAAAATTATCCAAAATTAGAATAATGAAAGCTTCACGTCTTATTTTTACGCAAGAAATTGAGCAAACGGCTACAAAAACCCTCACGAGTTGTTTAAACAATTGGTGTGTTGTATTGAAACATAATTTGGAGATCCTAAACAGGCAATTCGTTTCTCATATAGAAGAGTTCTTGCATGTCTAAATAGTGCTTTATCTACACTGAGTACAGCAAGATCGAATTGCATGCATTTAGTGCGCAAACTATTATTGTATGAGGGGTAACTTGGTTCACATCACATGTAAATAATAGACATTAAACTATAGTCCTCAAGAGCAATGTAAATTCCTCGGGGGTACCTCGAAAATCCTTATTCAATATTTTTGTCTCCTCTCTTGTTAAAATATATTGTTGTCAATGGCATTGCCTTTTGTTTTCTTGATTCTAAAATTACGAGTATACCTACTACATAAATGCGGATGACACGAAGATTCAAATTCAAATGTCAACCAATGGGGATGCATACTTATTACAGCAGAATCTGAACTGCCGAAATGTGTATTCCAAAGTTGCAAAAACCAACCCCAAAATGCCACTTCAGAAAAAATTATATTACTTTAAACTAAGAAATAATATCAGATTGGACTACCTACTTGAAACCACCACTACAAATATTAACTGACCAAAAACAAGAAAAATTAGACCAGATATGCTCGGACCCTACTCTGCGAACTGCGAGGACAACGACATGACAAGGTATTATCAGTGATGTAACCATTCTTATTTCCTTATACCTAATGGTTTATGGTTTTCTTTTTAAATAATTCTGAAATGTTCAAACACTTTGTAAATAGTTTGACGCAGCATTTGTTTACCTGTTGCGTTAAATCTGGTTCGCTAGCGCTCATGGCGCCCGACCCGCCGGACTGACTGTCCTTCTTGTGGTCACCGTACTGACCATCGGCTGCGTCGTTGTCCTCGCACTGCGAACAACCCGTAGGATCAGACACACGCAACATTTATACAACAATCACGACGAAGCATATACGACTATAAACTAAAGGGCGAGGGCCTCCGCTATGGCACACTTGTTTTGCACGACGCGGACGTTTGTTACCCGATTAAGGCCTATCCGCACACAACAGTGCCGACACGTCCGTTCCGTGACGTGATCAGTGCCGTATCGATCAGTGTCAGTGAAATATGACATTGTACCATACATTTTGTACGACGCTATCCGTACTCATCGTGTCAGAGCCGTTCAGTGATTTTCGTTCACTCGTATAATATGAACAGCACGTCACGGAACGGTACGTGTCGGTGTCGGCACTGTTGTGTGTGGATAGGCCTTTAGTAGGTGATAATCCGGGTACGTTAGGAAAAGAGTTATCTATGTAGCTTTATAAATGTAAAGCAAAAAGAGCGCATTGAAGGCATCCCAAACACAAGCCACACCATGATCCACTGATCCACGCTCACATTATTGTGTTGGCAACAATAGTATACACTCGCGAGCAAAAATATGGAATCACTTATTCCGATTCCGCGCGATCTTGGGTACTTAATATCTAGTTAAGAATAATAAAAAAATTAAAAGTAAATTGATACCAAATAAATTCAATCAAATCACACCATTATTTAGGGACATTAAATAGGGATTCCATACTTTTGCTCGGTAGTGTATGAATGTGACTATTTGTCTGTTTTCACATATTTGTATGGAACCTGCAATGCTACCAGCAAGCATAGTCTGATACAATAATTTCAATTGAATTTAAGTTTTTCATTCAGCTAGCACACAGAAACACACCTCGTCCTACTCACACAAGTTTCACGTCACAAAGAAAAGAAACTATTACAAGATAACCTACGGCATTAAGTCCGCCATTGTACATTGTTGTGCATAAGTTTAATAAATAAATGGCGCATCCCCAGCTTCAGGCTGCGGTTCCACTTAGGCGGAGCGGAGCAGAGCGGAGACGAGCTATGCCGCGATTCGCTAATCACATGGAAACTTACACTTAGTGGAAACGCAGCATTAAAGAAGCAATACTATTTAAAAGAAATAAAATATAAATGAATTATTAATATTCTATTGGATTTACCTAGTTTTTCGAATACGAATTATTCTAAAAATCTGGATCCTTTTACCAAGTTGAGTCAGCTATTTGCAACTCTCTGTATAAGTCTGCAGAAAACATGTAGAAACAGTGATACAAGCAAATACATCACTAACTTTTTACTTCATAATACTAGAGTAAGTTTACAGTGAGAACTATAATTGTTAATGTTCCAATTTGAGTGCACCTTACACTGGCAATTTTCCCAAATCTTCATTAATATAATATGACAAAACATATGAATCACCAAGTATTAGAAATAAATGAACAATATGCGTTGATAAATAACTACTTACATCTTGAGAATTCGCTTCCGGTACCGGTTCTTTGGCTGGATAGGGCTTAGTGATATCAGTGATACTTGTTGGTCCCATTTCCATATTCGTGAAAGATGTATTGCCCAAGTCAGTCATACAGTTATTGCTTTCCGCTCCCAAAGTCAGCGATTCTACTATTGTAGCCAGATCTAAAACAAATACCATAATAATAAATAAATCAAACATGTTGCAGGAGTCATGGAGACCTGTCTCTAAGATGCAAGTATAACCCAGTCTAAAAGACAGGGTTACTTAAATTATTATTAATGACGGGGCCCTCCTTTTTTTTTTTTTTTTTTTTTAGCGTGGTAAAATCATCAAATGAGTCCTCCAACCCCGGGCAGGGCGGGAGGGACTGTCAGACTTCTACTGACTAAAATCCACGGTGTCCTTCAATAGCCCTCTTTCTGTTCCGGGGTCACGGTAAGGAAATAATCCCGCGACCCCGGCAGGCTTTGGCCCTCTGAGAGGGGGGCCCCGTCATTATGCTGACGCTCTTTGAGGCGCGCGTGGGACACAACGCGCCGTCGACCCGGGCATGGTCCATGGTCTTGCATCGAGTTGCCCTTTACTCGCTGCCCGCATGCCCGCGCCTACGGTGGCCGGAGATCGTCTAGCGACGTCCGTCGCCGTGGGCGTCTACTACCGCGGGTGGGGCGGAGGGAGGACACTGTCCTCTCTCGCTCGCGGCCCGCCTCCTCCTTCGCGAGCATTACTGCTTCGCAGAAGGAGGCGACCGCTTCCCACTCCGTCTCGCCCCGCAGCATGGCCGCGACCAATGCTGGGCGCGAGAGGTCTCCGCCTATCGCAGCCGTGAGGACACGTCGGTGCTCTGCCCAAGCTGGGCAGTCTTGCACCGTATGCTCCACCGTGTCCTCCGGGCGATCTTCGCAGTGGTGACACCCAGGCGTCTCCTCCTTTCGCATCAGACACAGGTACCTCCCGAAACTTCCGTGTCCGGTGAGGACCTGCGTCAAGCGGTAGGTCAGGACGCCATGACTTCTCTCCAGCCACTCCTCAAAGAGGGGTCTTACCGCCGCAATTGCGGCGTGCCCGACGGGGCCCTCCTTAGAGGTTCCATCGGGTAACCGCGCCCCGGAACGTAAAGGGCTATTGAAGGACACCGTGGATTTTAGTCAGTACCAGTCTGACAATCCCTTCCGTCCAACCCTGGGTTCCCAGGACTCATTTGATAATTTTACCACATAAAACATACCATGTACTTACAACATGTTCTACATTATGTGCTTATCAATATGTTCTACCATCCAAACTATCCAAACTAATATTATAAATGCGAAAGTAACTCTGTCTGTCTGTCTGTCTGTCTGTCTGTCTGTCTGTCTGTTACGCTTTCCCGCTTAAACCTCTCAACCGATTTTGATGAAATTTGGCACAGACAATCTTTAGACCCTGAGAAAGAACATAGGCTACCTTTTATTGCGAAAAAGGGGATGAAGAGGTTGAAATAGGGGTTGAAAGTTTGTATGGGATTTCTTAATTTTAAAAGATAAAACCATGAAACTTTATATTTAAGCACTTGATAAGATATATTTAAATATTTGTTCTAGCGTTTTTGAAATTTCGACCAGTGAGGGGGTGAAATAAGGGTTGAAAGTTTGTATGGGATTTCTTAATTTTAAAAGATAAAACCATGAAACTTTATATTTAAGCACTTGATAAGATATATTTAAACATTTGTTCTAGCGTTTTTGAAATTTCGACCAGTGAGGGAGTGAAATAAGGGTTGAAAGTTTGTATGGGATTTTGTCATTTCTGGGGATAAAACCATGAAACTTTATATTTAGGAACTTGATAAGAAATAAATAACAATTTGTTCTAGCGTTTTTGAAATTTAAAATCGTTTGTTCTAGCATTTTGAAATTTTTACCACCGTGGGGGTGAAATTCTACAAACGGAATTCCCGAAATTCGAACGGAACGGAACGGATTCGGAACGGGAACTACGAAGCCAAACTTTTTGTATACAAAATTTTAACCACTGAACCTAGGAACATCATGGCAATATTGGCACCGACCAATGAAATCGTGGGACAGATCAATGAACGAATGATGTCACATGTGCAAGGCGATGTTGTCGAATATTTGTCAGTAGATATTGTCATGGACAGTGAACAGGTGACATCTTATCCTACAGAGACTTTAGAGCTGTCAGGAGTGCCGTCTCATAAGCTGAGACTGAAAGTTGGGGTTCCAGTTTTGTTAATGAGAAATCTCGAAGCGCCGAGACTATGCAACGGGACCCGATTGCAAATTACGCAGCTAGGACGCAATATTATTAGAGCAGTTATAATGACAGGAATAGCTAAAGATGAAGAAGTTTTAATTCCCCGTATACCTACCCATGATCCCTACAGATTTACCTTTTCAGTTTAAAAGAATCCAGTTTCCCCTCAAACCAGCCTTCGCAATGACCATTAACAAAGCGCAAGGGCAAACACTTAAAGTAGCAGGTGTCCATTTAGAGAAAAACTGTTTTTCGCATGGCCAACTGTACGTGGCCTGCTCGCGAGTGTCGAGTCCAAACAATCTCTACATTTTAACAAATAATAACAAAACAGCAAACGTTGTGTACAAAAATGTTTTAAATTTCATTTTAAAATATTTTTGTACACAACGTGATGCTGGCCCCTGGAAGTGTCTCTTGGACATAAGGGACCAATAAATTTTCTTGGGTACTTTCTGCCACTTAATGGAATACATAGGTACCATAAACCTACTGTAAACAGATATTTTATATTTTTTTTAAACGTACCTACTCTCTTTTAACCAAATGCTATACCCAAATCTATACCGTTCCATTAATATGATCCCTAATATTCAAATTAATTTACTATAACTGTGTAAATGTTTGTTTCACGGCTAATTTGCTGAGCCGTTTGTTACAAAATTGGATATGGATAGTCTGAAATCTGAAAAACAACAGCTACTTTTTATCAAAACACCACGCGGGCGAAGCCGCGGGCGGAAGCTAGTTTAATTATAGTTACTTTGTATATTTTGTTTGTACCTTAAACTAGGTACAGTAGGTTTGTTTTATCACTATCAGTATCTCTTGATCAATTAACATTTTATTAACTCACATTCTAGAAGTTATGTTGACGAATTACAAACAGAATAATAAGTATCTACCTGTGTTGATATGATGTGTGGAGTTATTGATAGCGGATAAGTCGGTGGCGTGCGTGCGAGGCCGCGACATGTTGCTCGCCATTTCCTCGCTTGAAATGTTGTCCGCTGAAGACGCTTGTTCAGTCGAAGCCACCGAGACCTGATATTTAATAAGTTAGTAAGTAATTAGTTGATGACTTGACAGTCTAATCTATGGCGTCATAAGGTTTTTCCATCACATAGGAATTTCACTGTCTGCATTTGGGTTCATCCTGTAAACTAAGTATAACTGGCAAATTCTTGATGTAGTTACTGAAGTGTGTACTTCTCCAGGGGTGGGCGACATAGGTTAGCAGGACTGTCTTATTAGGTAATCGTAATATTGTAAAGGGTTATTGAAGGATCACCGAGGATTTTACTCAGTACAAGTCTGACAGAAAGGTGGAAGGACTCATTTGATGATTTTACAACGATTAAAAAATGGGGTAGACGACAGCCATGATTCTGTATTGTACAACGGGCTGGTATCCGCAACTCCACGTCATGTGCGCGTATTTTACGTGCGGGTGGGAAAGAAAACATTCGATCCACTCCAGCTCCCCGGAAGCCAGCAGCGCCTTCGTGTTGCCGACGATCTCGTGGAGAGTACCTGGGTTATCGAAGTACTTTGCCCTGTATAAAGCAATCTCAGGGCAGTGTAGGAGCACAGAAGCTGCTGTCACGTCCTCCGCTATACAGGCTTTGTACAGTCATGTTAGTCATGTTTTGTGGTATAAAGTTATTTTTCTTTCTTTACCTGATGGTCGACGGCCGTGGCGTCGGGCAGACTGGGTGTGGAGTGACTCTTGCGTCCCTGCTTGGCCTCACCAGCAGTGGCGCCGCCACTCACAACCTTGAGGTCGAATTTACCCTCGGCACCCATGCGGTACGAGTTACGACCGCCGTGGTCCCACCTTATGTTACAAATGTTTTAATTATTGCAAACAAACCAAGATACATATGAAATAATAATATCACGTTGATTCTTTAATTTAGTTATTTGACCATACTTAGCGATGTTTTATTGTATTGTATACGAGTCGCGTCCTATATAATGAAGTGGAGCAAATGAATTTGAAATGTAAACGTTTTCGATTTTATTGCAGGGTCAAAGGTTTTTAAACCTTAAGTGTGGTCTCAAAATTCACTTCATTCAATCGCATGTTACATCTCTTAAAAAATAAAGCCAGATGCGCGTGTCATGAGATTGAGTTGCCAATAAGTATGTGTGTGTTTGGAAGCGTTCGCGACTGACCTGACGTCGACCCATCCATTGTGCAGGTCGGAGGTGACGGTCCCGAGCGCGGGGTGCGGTCCGTCCTGGTCGTGCCACTTCCAGTCCGGGCCGCGCAGCACGCGCGCGCCCGCCGCCAGCCCGCGCGCGCCCCGCGACCAGCGCCGCGCGCGCGCGCCCGCGCAGCCCGCCACGCCCGCGCCGCCCGCGCCGCCCGCCCCGCGCGGGGCCGTCTCGCTCACACTCACCACCTACAACATTAATGAGTAAGCGAGCTTGCTCATGACGCGATGCGACGCAATTCAACCTATTTCAACTTCAAGTGAAAATCATCCTTACCACTACGAAATATTATTATTGCACATAAATAACCATAATAAAAGTAGAAGCTAGTTATTTTTTTTTTAAGTTGATTTAAGTGGATTATATTAGGTAAATCAAGCGTTCAAAACAGCTCTTTCGTGCTCAACGTCATTTCGAGATCTCTACATAGTATAAAACAAAGTCGCTTCCCGCTGTCTGTTCCTATGTTTGCTTAGATCTTTAAAACTACGCAACGGATTCTGATGTAGTTTTTTTTAATACACAGAGTGATTCAAGAGGAAGGTTTTAAGTAAATAACATGCATAATATAATAGAGATTGCACCCGTGCGGAGCCGGGGCGGGTCGCTAGTATCACATAAAAGGTGCGGTTATCTACGGGTAGATGAAAAACAAAACACGATCGCCACGACGATGTACGTCAGTCAATTTGCATTATTATATCATAGTAGCACGGACATTTTCAATTTTAGTTCATAGAAAAAGCAAATCTCACAAATCTCGTCATGAGCAAGCTCACTAAATGTCATACTACTCCATGGCCTCTTTACGATCGGTTTGAATCAATGAGCTGGCAGTGATGGCGAAAACGATACAGACATACATTACACTTTGCGTAAATTATTTCATACAACTCACATTGAACAAATTACGTCCCATTTATTCTTCTACTGAAAATACTACGGCTTTCTTATTCTGGTCACGAAACCAGAATAAGAAAGGCCCGACGATATAATACTAGACTACGCATTGCACGATCTAACGAACAAAACTATTCTGCCAACTCGCTGAGGTACTACGTAAGCGAGGGGGACGGGGTACTGCGTTGTGATTGGCTAACTCAAGGTCTGTTCTGTCTCAACGTATGTTTACGGCTCACAGGATTGGTCGAAATGAGACGAATATAAGACTTTTTTGCCTAATGTGTTGGCAGACATCGGTCGCCTGTTATTAGGAGTCTAGTATTATATCGTCGTTGAAGAAAGCAGAGCCGAGTGAATTTAAAAAGCAATTTAAAAATTCTTCTTATTTCTTGCAATATGTACCTTGCCATATATCTCGAGCCCAGAAAGCGACAGATAATGGCTCTGGCCGCTGGCGTTCTTGCCATTCTGCTGTATCCTGAGGTAGCGGTAGGGCGCGTCGGCCCGCACGCGCCACGTGGCCGTGCTGCCCGGCTCCTGCAGGCTCTGCTCGTCGCTGTGCGCCAGGAGCGTGCTCCACGTCACGCCGTCGGCTGACATCTAAAAAAAATGTGACAATTACTTCACCGTAGATTAACACCGAAGATTAAAAATATAACATTTGTAGGTAGGAATCTCGATGGGTCAGTTGGAAAGAGCGTTGGATGGAAAGTCGCAGGTTCAAATCCTGCTCGCGATTCGATTTTTTTTTTCCATAGAAAATCTTTAATTAATGACAACTTATAGACAACTGCTCTCTGGTGACTTTAGTCTCTTTTTTTAGTCCGCATTAGCTGTGACATAGACTTATTTAGCTGTTTTTCCTCCATTTCCCTACCTAAATAAATAAATGAAAAATAATCTTATAAATGTAGATCTTGCTTGACTTACTTGGAATAACCAGTTCCTGAGTGCTGAGCGTCCGTACCCGCGAGCATGACGTAAAGTGTACGCGGAAGGCACTACTTGTAAGCCCAAGTCACACGCTATAAAGGCTCGTCTGTCATCGTTGGTGTGCACGTTCAAAGGCTCCGGCGACCGCGACAGTGCATCCTCAGCGCGGCCGTAAGGTAACTGTCTCCCGTCAGAGGACCACACGCTTACCAAACCATGAGCACCCGGATTTACCCATTCACTAGTACCTCCATTACTGCCAATAAAGTAAATAATACCATTCTCGTCGAAATCGTGCTGTAACAATAAACACTTGTTAAGTCCATTGTCCACAAAATAAATTATTTTATAAAGTATAGAGAGTTTCTTACTTCGTAAGTAAACGTTATAGGAGCTTCTGCTTTTATCTTCTGTACGAAGTTGAAAGTGGATCGCTCCATGTCGAACCACTGGCGCGCGACTGACTTGGCGAGGAATCTTTCAATTTGTCGCACTGTGGTCAACGCCTCCACCTTTAGGTAACGACAAAAGTTGTTGCCGTTATTTGATGAGTCCTCTGCCGTAGTTTCATCGGTTGCACGTTCAACGCGAAGCCTAAAGAGAAACGGAGATGTAGTATGGTCGTTAATTGAGTAAATAATACCATCAACCGAGGGCGAGGCGAAGCTACAATATCGTGTCAACCAAATTTCATCCGCAGCGGCCAATCTTAAAGGAGATCATAATTTATCTCCTGAATGCTTGAGTAATCTCCACACAAGTGCAAAAGTGAAGTTAATGTTTTTATTTTGTTGGCGGATATTAATGAACACTTTTACATACTCCAAAAGAAAATTTCAAACTCAAAAGGCATTGTTTAAGTACAGACCACGTTTTGGTTAGATCATCTAGTTTTCAAATTTCAGTGCAGTGTATACGTATATATTTAGAGGGTCTGCTATGTCGGCAACCCGGTCGGCAACCTCACGGGCAGCCGCTCCACGCTCTCCAGCACCGCCACCAGCCGCGCTATGTCGGCCACCTCACCTGAACCTCTTGGTGAGGTAGTGCAGCCCGCCGTGCGAGGGCGGCGGACCGTCGCTGCCGTACGCGTGCACGGGCAGCCGCTCCACGCTCTCCAGCACCGCCACCAGCCGCGCTATGTCGGCCACCTCACCTGAACCTCTTGGTGAGGTAGTGCAGCCCGCCGTGCGAGGGCGGCGGACCGTCGCTGCCGTACGCGTGCACGGGCAGCCGCTCCACGCTCTCCAGCACCGCCACCAGCCGCGCTATGTCGGCCACCTCACCTGAACCTCTTGGTGAGGTAGTGCAGCCCGCCGTGCGAGGGCGGCGGACCGTCGCTGCCGTACGCGTGCACGGGCAGCCGCTCCACGCTCTCCAGCACCGCCACCAGCCGCGCTATGTCGGCCACCTCACCTGAACCTCTTGGTGAGGTAGTGCAGCCCGCCGTGCGAGGGCGGCGGACCGTCGCTGCCGTACGCGTGCACGGGCAGCCGCTCCACGCTCTCCAGCACCGCCACCAGCCGCGCTATGTCGGCCACCTCACCTGAACCTCTTGGTGAGGTAGTGCAGCCCGCCGTGCGAGGGCGGCGGACCGTCGCTGCCGTACGCGTGCACGGGCAGCCGCTCCACGCTCTCCAGCACCGCCACCAGCCGGGACGCCAGCACCGCTCCACCGCGCCGCGACAACCATCCGCGCACAAGCTTAGCGCGCGCAGCTGCCTGACCTGGACCATCTGGGACCACACACATTTGTTTTTATTTCGATTGAAACCCGTGACACGCAGCGCAGCAGTAGTGCTCAGCCACTGCGCCAATAGTGCCCTCATGTTAACATGCTCACATGACGAGGGACGGTCAACGCGCGATAGTTCTCATCGACTCCTTCACAAATCACGAACATAATATGTAATTTAACTATTCATTCACTATCCTGAACCCGAGTACTGCGATCTACTTATCAAATAAGCTAAGTCCCATCTTAGTTATCTTGCATACTCTCATTGTTCAATGTACACATTACACACACAACCTACCTATTTTTGCAGAAAAGTTACTTTTATTAGTTACTTACCATTAGCTTGTGGTGAAAGCACTTGCAACAAGGAGGGCGCTAAGCCAGATGACTGCAGCTCGTAGGCTGAGAGCAGCTCATCTCCACACAACAGATCCGTCAGTTGATCTAGCGACTCATTCAGTTCGTTTTGCCAGTCCTCTGAAAATTAATAAAATAAAGGTTACACGTGAAACTAATTTGAACAGTGCAGACAATAACATGTTTATTATAAGTAATTACAATCATTGGAGCGGACATACGTCAAATTAATCTATAACTTGACAAAGGCACCCAAAACATTAAACAGTTTTTCAAATATTTCGTACACAAATACAAAATCATCAGCAGCGCCCGCAGGCGCACCACGGGCGGGCGCGGCTGGCGCGTGGCGGCGCTGGCCAGGTACTACATATAGTGTATGCTCACCTGTGGGCTGCGTGGCGAGGCGCTGCACGCGCGCCAGCAGCGCCCGCAGGCGCGCCACGGGCGGGCGCGGCTGGCGCGTGGCGGCGCTGGCCAGGTACTACATATAGTGTATGCTCACCTGTGGGCTGCGTGGCGAGGCGCTGCACGCGCGCCAGCAGCGCCCGCAGGCGCGCCACGGGCGGGCGCGGCTGGCGCGTGGCGGCGCTGGCCAGGTACTACATATAGTGTATGCTCACCTGTGGGCTGCGTGGCGAGGCGCTGCACGCGCGCCAGCAGCGCCCGCAGGCGCGCCACGGGCGGGCGCGGCTGGCGCGTGGCGGCGCTGGCCAGGTACTACATATAGTGTATGCTCACCTGTGGGCTGCGTGGCGAGGCGCTGCACGCGCGCCAGCAGCGCCCGCAGGCGCGCCACGGGCGGGCGCGGCTGGCGCGTGGCGGCGCTGGCCAGGTACTACATATAGTGTATGCTCACCTGTGGGCTGCGTGGCGAGGCGCTGCACGCGCGCCAGCAGCGCCCGCAGGCGCGCCACGGGCGGGCGCGGCTGGCGCGTGGCGGCGCTGGCCAGGTACTACATATAGTGTATGCTCACCTGTGGGCTGCGTGGCGAGGCGCTGCACGCGCGCCAGCAGCGCCCGCAGGCGCGCCACGGGCGGGCGCGGCTGGCGCGTGGCGGCGCTGGCCAGGTACTACATATAGTGTATGCTCACCTGTGGGCTGCGTGGCGAGGCGCTGCACGCGCGCCAGCAGCGCCCGCAGGCGCGCCACGGGCGGGCGCGGCTGGCGCGTGGCGGCGCTGGCCAGGTACTACATATAGTGTATGCTCACCTGTGGGCTGCGTGGCGAGGCGCTGCACGCGCGCCAGCAGCGCCCGCAGGCGCGCCACGGGCGGGCGCGGCTGGCGCGTGGCGGCGCTGGCCAGGTACTACATATAGTGTATGCTCACCTGTGGGCTGCGTGGCGAGGCGCTGCACGCGCGCCAGCAGCGCCCGCAGGCGCGCCACGGGCGGGCGCGGCTGGCGCGTGGCGGCGCTGGCCAGGTACTACATATAGTGTATGCTCACCTGTGGGCTGCGTGGCGAGGCGCTGCACGCGCGCCAGCAGCGCCCGCAGGCGCGCCACGGGCGGGCGCGGCTGGCGCGTGGCGGCGCTGGCCAGGTACTACATATAGTGTATGCTCACCTGTGGGCTGCGTGGCGAGGCGCTGCACGCGCGCCAGCAGCGCCCGCAGGCGCGCCACGGGCGGGCGCGGCTGGCGCGTGGCGGCGCTGGCCAGGTACTACATATAGTGTATGCTCACCTGTGGGCTGCGTGGCGAGGCGCTGCACGCGCGCCAGCAGCGCCCGCAGGCGCGCCACGGGCGGGCGCGGCTGGCGCGTGGCGGCGCTGGCCAGGTACTACATATAGTGTATGCTCACCTGTGGGCTGCGTGGCGAGGCGCTGCACGCGCGCCAGCAGCGCCCGCAGGCGCGCCACGGGCGGGCGCGGCTGGCGCGTGGCGGCGCTGGCCAGGTACTACATATAGTGTATGCTCACCTGTGGGCTGCGTGGCGAGGCGCTGCACGCGCGCCAGCAGCGCCCGCAGGCGCGCCACGGGCGGGCGCGGCTGGCGCGTGGCGGCGCTGGCCAGGTACTACATATAGTGTATGCTCACCTGTGGGCTGCGTGGCGAGGCGCTGCACGCGCGCCAGCAGCGCCCGCAGGCGCGCCACGGGCGGGCGCGGCTGGCGCGTGGCGGCGCTGGCCAGGTACTACATATAGTGTATGCTCACCTGTGGGCTGCGTGGCGAGGCGCTGCACGCGCGCCAGCAGCGCCCGCAGGCGCGCCACGGGCGGGCGCGGCTGGCGCGTGGCGGCGCTGGCCAGGTACTACATATAGTGTATACTCACCTGTGGGCTGCGTGGCGAGGCGCTGCACGCGCGCCAGCAGCGCCCGCAGGCGCGCCACGGGCGGGCGCGGCTGGCGCGTGGCGGCGCTGGCCAGGTACTACATATAGTGTATGCTCACCTGTGGGCTGCGTGGCGAGGCGCTGCACGCGCGCCAGCAGCGCCCGCAGCCGCGCCACGGGCGGGCGCGGCTGGCGCGTGGCGGCGCTGGCCAGGTGCCGCGCGTACAGCGCGCGCGCTCGCTCGCATACCTGCAGACAATTTAAACACATAGCTCACATATTTTTCTACATACTGAGGGTCTAAAACGGCCACTTTAAGCAACATACCAAATGATTCACTTCGTGCAATTCCAGCAACGTCATTGGCAGTGGCGGATTTCCCCTAAGGCCCAGTAGGCCCGGGCCTAGGGCGGCCAGATATTAAGGGCGGCCAATCGTGTCAAAAAATGACTCATGTAACAATGTTAATGGAAATAACTCAAATGCATTCGCACAATTAATAAAGTTCCTACCTACGTTTAGTTTAACTTTAGTTAAACAAAACCTTAAACCGTTTTAAATGTTTTCTTTAAATGTCCAATGATCCCTAAAACCACAGAAAATATTAGAAAACTAGCAGCTTTCAGTTTGGAGGAGAAGGAGAGGAGAGGCCTCCCAGCGCGTCTATGAGTGGCGCGTGGAGGCGCAACGCCCCGGGGCGAATCCCCGCTGCCCCGACAAGTCGAGGCGCGGCGGGAAGAGCTCCAACTCGATCTCAGGGCAGTATGGAGGGAGCGACTGTCGCAACCGAGGTTCGGACACGCCGTAATTGCGGCGGCGGTAAGACACTTTTTTGAGGCTGGATAAGCGTCACCGCGTCCTCACCTTACGCTTGACACAAGTCCTCACCGGACACGGCAGTTTCGGGAGGTTCCTATGTCGGATAGAGAAGGAAGAAACGCCTGGGTGTCACCACTGCGAGGAACGCCCTGAGGATACGGTGGAGCATGAAGCGATAGGCGGAGTACTCTCGCGCCCGGCATTAGTCGAGGCCATACTGCGGGGCGAGACGAAGTGGGAAGCCGTCGCTTCTTTCTAGCCGTTTCTGCGAAGCAGTCATACTGGCGAAGGAGGAGGCGGGTTGCGTGAGGTGGACTCTGTAGTCCACCTCACGACCCAGCTCAATGGGAGACGCCTACGGCAACGGCCATCGCAGGCGCGGGCATGCGGACGGCGAGTAATGGGCGACTTGCTGGCCGACCATGGACCATGCCCGGGTTGATGGCGCGTCGTGTTCTACGCGCGCCTCAAAGAGCTGTCAGCAAAATGGCAGGGCCCCCCTTAGAGAGCCAAAGCCTGCCGGTGTCGAGGGACTATCGAGCAATCGTGGCCGTTAAAGGGCTATTGAAGGACACCGTAAATTTTAGTCAGTACAAGTCTAACAGTTCTTCCTGCCCTGCCCTGGGTGGGAGGACTCATTCGATGATTTAACCAGGTAAAAAAAAGCAACTTTCAGTCAAATAAAGTGGGCAATTAAGTAAATTCAGTAATCATTAAGTCTATATTATGATGGTTGCTGAGAAAGGGGCGGCACATGGTTTGGGGCCTAAAGCGGCTAGGACTGCAAATCCGCCACTGGTCATTGGCTATTCAACGTCATTGGTGAATGAATAGCCAAAAACGTTGCATTTAATGCACGAAGTTTTAGAGTCTCAGTACGTTTTTTTTACTGGCAACACATTAAACATTTGTTGAAATTAATAATATTTCTCGTACTTTCTCCCATTTATTATTTTGAGATGTGTGCTGACTCTCTTCTTGGTCAGAGGTGAGAGAGCCAAAATCGAAGCCTATTCACTCATTTAAAATGGGTTATACGTTCAAAATAGAAGACGCAGGTAAAGTTCCACTCCTTCGCTATGTAGATTATAAAAAGCGTTTGAAAACGCTTAGTGCGACTTGTTGAAACAGCACCAAAGTAACTTGTAGGATTAAAGCAACTTAGGACGATGAGCGAATGATGAAGCTTGATATTCACCAGCCATTGTCACATCGCCAATGAGCCTCTTTACTCCATTGTTATCGTATTCTTCACCAAACGATAGCTTTTTGCGCATGCTTAACAGTAACATTGGAGATACAACATTTTCCATATTAGATTAAAAAAACACCAGTCGAGATCATTTTAGGTGACTTGTACTCCTAGTATTCAAATTGTAAGGACATAATAACATACCTGCGCTTTCAACGCCTCTGTTTTGGCCGCTAACCTTGATCTACTTGCATTGACCGCGTTATGAGGCGTCACAGTCCTGCGATCTGTCCATCCACTTGCTAACTCAGGACCTAAAAAATAATACATTAAATAGCATCGTAATTAAATATAAAAGACATACAAAATCTGCAAAGAAAAGATCTCGAAACAGTTACAAAGAAAAGAAGGTTATTGTAAGTTTTGTTTTATTCATGATCTAGTTATCCATTAACCTCTTAGGTCCCGATATACCGTAAGTGGTTCGAAAACGTCAGTTGCCGTTGAGCCCCGTAATACCGTATGTGGTATCGCGCGTACAAGCCAACTTCAACCTTATTTATATAATACACTATGGCTCAGAATCGCTTGAAAAAATTCATCCATAGAGCTACATTTTATTCGATTATTATGATACCAAATATTTACTGAAATCAACTGGGTGTCATTATAAAAAAAAAAAAAAGCATCGCATCTTTGTCGATGTCAAAATGTCAAGTTGTCAACCACTTGATATGTTGTTTATGTCTTATTTTTTCCATGATAGGACTATAAGTGTACTGAAATTGATAAAGTATCGTGTTTATGTTAGATTTCAACTAAAATTTTAATTGGAAAACGTAAATTATCGAGTAGAAATAGGTTTTTGTCCCTCCTATAGGCCAATTCGGTTGTCAACAATGTATTTCTAATACCATGGAATTTCCGTTGTTTATTTTTTCGATTCAAGGTTAGTAATCAGTTGAAGAAGGTTTATGTAGTATCCTAAAAAACATTTTATAGTGATACCTGTTCATAATAACACGGATGATCGTTTACAAAGTCGTGCATTGAACTGCGCATGGAAAAATTACAGCTCCTCCTAAATAAATGAATTTTAGAGTTGGAATCTTATAGGAATAGTGTATGTGAGAATTTTTTTATTAGAATACTTATGTATTCGTTATATTAGTTCTAAAGTTTCGTGTAAATTGATTCAGTAGTTTTATCAAAAATAAATAAGGTACGTCAACAGGTCTAGTTACGGCTGTGGTTACGGCGAGAACTTTTATCTACAGGGTATTTTAATTCCGAAGTACTTATACAAGAGGTGTTTATATTGAAATACAAAGTCTCGTTACTAAGGAACACGAAACTTTTTACCGTTTGAGATAAGAGTCATTGTATCTCGAGTGATTACAATTATTGTGAGCGTCGGCCAGTGTTGACAGTCGCGCAATATTGACAAATAATAGCTCCACGTAAGTTGAATTTTGAGTTGGAATCTTATAACATTATATGTTGGAATTTTCTTATTAGATTACTTATATATTCGTTATATTAGTTCTAAAGTTTCGTGTAAATTGATTCAGTAGTTTTATCAAAAATAAATAAGATACGTCAACGGGTCTAGTTACGGCGAGATCTCTCCTATCTATGGGATATTTATAATACCAAAGTAGTCATACAAGAATTGTTTATGTTGTAATACAAAGACTCTTTATCAACGAATACGAAACTGTTTACAGTTTGTAATTTGAGTCATTCTAACTAGAGCGATAACGGCTAATGTAAGCGGCCGCCACTTGACGCGCGCGATGACGTAAGCGCTCGTAAATGTCAAGGACGGGACGGAGTTTACGATACGCGAGCGCGGTACCTGAGAGGTTAAACAATAACAATGCATGTAAGTTAGTCATTCTTACCTAAAAAGGTTTCAGCTGTGAACGAATGTTTGGTGCCCCTGTTCGATTCGAAAATGAAACCAGGCAGGTCTTCTCTGAGTATTGTAGTTTGCTGTTGACCATCGGTATTGTGGATTTGTAGTTCCTTTTCCCTGGAATGACATCGATAGTAAAATACTGAAATTTTCAAAACAAAAATCTTCAGAACGTAATTTACTTACTTTTTACTTGAAAGAGCCCAGTTGCCAATTATCAATTTAGACGTTCCCGGTTTAGACAAAATCGGTTGAGGGACAGAATTCTTTACTGAAGCTCGCGCCCTTTGAAGTTTGTCGATAAACTCGCCACGATTTTCTGCAATTAAACCTTTACTCACTATTTTTGTTCTTAACACACCATGCATTACTTATATAACTATGTTAAACCGCGGTAAAAAAAAACCTCTTGTATATTATTTAAAACATTTATTTATTTTAAGACCGCGTACGACCTGAACTTCTAAGCTAATTATATTTTACAATATTTTATTATTCTTATAATGATGATTGTTATATAATATGGTATCAGATGGCTTTTTACTTACTGCTGCTGCTTAACCAGTGTTTGTATGCATGCATGTCCAAGCAAGATTATTATGTTGCTGTCATAGATTGTGTTTTTGAAGTCGAAGCTGAAGTTCGGCGTAAAACAAAACCTATGCATATTTTCCTAGATAATTGTACTTAAGCCTCACAATACTACTGAAAGCTTACAAAATACTTCGCGTTTCTAATAGAAAAATATGAATCAACGAAGATGGTAAAGATGTCCACAAATTAAAATGTAAGATATTATTAACAAAAATGTAAAGTATAATAATTTCTCAGTTAATTTAATGATTATAACTTTTTATTAACGTTGGAGGCGAAGGTTGACCCGATCAACCCTTATAATCTTGCCTCTGGCAAGAACAAATGATTTGTGTTAAAAATCTAACTTGTAAAGCACAATGATAGCTTTTTTTGTTTTTATATTTAGCGATAAGTTCGCGTTTGACCACTACCTCGCCTGATGGTAATCGAAGATGTAATCGTCGATAATGCACGCTTGCCTAAAAAGTAACCTATTCTCTCTTAATTTGAAGACCCCAACGTTGTAGCTACCACCCGGATCGACGGCGCGTTGTGTTCCACTCGCGCCTCAAAGAGTGTCAGCACAGTGACGGGGTCGCGGGACTAGCGAATTACCGTGACCCCGGAACGTAAAGGGCTATTGAGTGACACCGCGGATTTTAGTCAGTACAAGTCTGACAGTTGGAAGGTTGTTGCGTCCAAGAAACACAGACCCCGATACTTGTGAGACTGTAGATAGGAACTCGAGTACATACCGGTGTTATCAGTCTGTTGTTCGGGACTGCCACTGGAATACATGGTGGCGAGCTTGCCGTCGAGGAGGAAGCGGAACCAGCCATTACTGCCCGTGCTGAGCTCCAGCGCCGCCGCGTCGCTCCACACGTACAGCGCGTCCCGGCCGCGGCACAGCGACCACTCCGCCCACGAGTAGCCCACGCCGCTGGACAAACAGGATGCGTCTTCGCTGCAACCTACACCGATGTATGACATATGGATAAAAGTGATTCAAGGAATACTGGGTGGCAGGCACATCGACGCACAAACAGATACCATGATGCCAAATGAGTTACGATAAAGATTATGAATGATGTATCAAAGGTTTTGTAATAATTTTGGTGATCTAAAAAGAGTGTCCATGGAGTTTCTTGCCCGTTCTTCTCCATAGAGATCTACTCCTTGGAATGGGCAGATGCCCATACCAAGGTACTTTCACAGTTATTATGTCTTGTGATTAGGACTGTAGCACCGTAATTTTGTAGTATTGAATTACTTTTTTTTTGTCTTTGACAATTCAAAAGTGCCTGAAACTGGCCTACTGGAAATGAATGCTTTGATTGATTACGCGGCCGAAGCGCTTTTATTTTATAAAACGCATGCCAAATATTGTAGCCGCTTCGGCCGCGTATGGAACCAGAGATAAAGGGCATAATTTCGGGCGTAATAACTTTTCCAAAAACGACGGAATTACCGAGAAAAAAAAATAAAAACTAAAAATCTCGTATCAGTGTGGATTTATCGAAGTTCTTAAGTTTATTTGTAAAATATGCAACATAAAAAACGCCATCGATGTTTCTAAGATATTTTGTTTCAAAGAAATTATTTTTTTTCCATATAGCTCGTTGAAAAAAGGCGATTTTCAAAAAAAAAGAATCTCTATAACTAAACATGCTTGTGAGATGGGGATACAAAATAATGCATTTGTCGACGCGCCTCATTGCTATGACCTTCTTAACGAACTTTGAGTACTGGTGAGGTGACCATTAGCTATCAGTACCCTTAGCACGAATTTTCACTCTTTTACTTTACAGCATCTTTCCAGTATTTACAGCGTTTTTGTATGAAAAAACGGAACAGCGCCTCTGGTGTGCGGAGAAGGAACTAAATTTTTCATTGAAAATTGTCAGTTTGAAATTGTCAAAGTTCCAGTTTACTTTACGTCTCAAATACTGAAAATTCGTGCTAACGGTCAGCTCAGACCGAGACGTGACGCTGCGCGCACTTTTCAATAGAGTTATTCAAAATGTAACTCTATTTTAAAAAACAAAAGATACACCTTTCGCAACGCAGCTCGACGCCGCGCTGCGCAGCGCGGCGCCGCGCACGTCGTTCAAAATCTGACTTTGTTTACTACAAGAAAAGATACAAATTTGAAGTATCGTTGCGTCACGTCGCTTCGCGTCGCGTCTCGGTGTGAACTGACGCTAAGGGTACTAAACGTCAGTTTTTGACAGTGAAGTAAGATGAACTGGACACACAGGGCACACGGCCATGTACTCGGTGGACGTTATTTTCCAAAAGTGATAGTTACAGGAGAAATCCTATTATAGTATCCCTATGACTGTGATGACCAATCCTTCAACATCTCACCTACGCCCCGCATGCAGATTACATCCCTCTCCTACATTTGCATAAAGAGTACCTGATACCAGTCGAAAGATTTCACATTTAAATAACTTATTTACTTAACTATCAGATTTTTACATAAAAAAGCAATGTCCGAAAAATGGTCTTCATGAAAGATAAAACACTGCGAGATAGTTAGGAACAGGCACGCGTTTCTGTTTGTTTAACCTTGATTGTGTACCTCAATTAAAGGGGAAAATGTGTTAAGCACACTGTTTCTTGTATATTAGTACACAACGCCTCGATAGATGGCGCTGTGCAATTTTGTAGATCTCGGTATTAAAAGTCGCCACCGTTTAGTATATAAGGACCAATGTAAGTAGCCTAATCCTCTTTCTGCGAATAAACACCGTTGGAGCAGGGTTGCTGTCATTTCATTCCCTGATTCCATCCGAAGCCCTGCGAAGACCCTGACTGACATCATCGGGTCGATCATGGTCCTTCGGAGTCGTATGAACTAGTAGCGGAGCACCCTAGTGGTGGTGCATTTTTGCGTGACTGAGCAGGGGCGGAGTCTTCCGAGCAAGCAGACCAGCTCGTGAGGAGCTGCTGCAATAATCAGGAGCCGGGTTTGGTGGTGAATCCTGCCTTGGACTTCGAGACAGCCGCTGGCTGTCAGGATATGGGAGCCGGAAGACACCTGAAGAATCACGGGTGATCAGGTGTAGTGACGTCATGAGATGGTGCAATCGTGAGTGAGTGAAACAAAAAATAGAAACGTGCGTGTGTGAACATTTTAAATTCGTGACAAGAGCTGTCATAGAAAAGTGACACGGGCTATTTTAAAAAACAAATTGAAGTTTTCATCGAAGAAAAAAGGTTCTAGACTTTTTAGTTTTAAGTACTTACTTTTTTCTTGCGCCTATTTGTTTGTTATTTTTTTCACTATGGAATCCAAACTAGCACTTCAATATGACAATTTGAATAATATTGTAAAAGCTAGACGAAATTTTAAAAAGGCTCAGGAAAGAATTACGGATGTGTACGTACATGTGAGGTTAGAAGCTTTAGAAAAACTATGGGATGTATTTGCTGAGACTCACAGATCGTTAATAGAAAAATTTGGTTTTAAGTTAAGTGATCACGAATACATAAAAAACGATATGTATGATGAAGCTGAAGAATGTTATCTAGAATATAAAACAGAATTAAAATCTATTTCGCTGTTATTTGGTGGAGATTCAAAAGATAAACACGTATGCGCTGGGACTACATACGATGAAACAAAGTCTCAGACCGTACAATTGCCAAAGATAGTTATTCCTCAATTCTCTGGCAAATATGAAGAATGGATTTGTTTTCGAGATTTGTTTATTTCATTAGTTCATGATAATTCAAAACTGAGTAATGTCCAAAAGATCCATTATTTAAAAAGTTACCTGACCGGTGAAGCCGAGCAATTAATTAGGCAAATACCGATTGCAGACGACAACTACGAAAGATGTTGGTCGTTATTAAAAAGTAGGTATAACAATAAACGGTATCTGTCTCATAATATAATCAGGCGACTTCTTAGTCAGAAAAACATTACTGCAGAATCAGCGTTTCACTTAAAGGAATTAGTTGACACTACCAGCGACTGCTTAAGTGGGTTGGCAAACCTCGGAATAAATGTAGCAAATTGGGATATTATGATTATTCATATTCTAACTTTAAAACTAGACTTGGAAACGAGAAAGCAATGGGAGTTTGAATACAGTAATAACAACAGTTCCGATGACTTGCCAACTTACCAGCAATTCAAACATTTCTTGACGAATAGATACAGGGCCCTAGAATTTATTGATAATAAACCTTCAGCAAACAGAACGAACAATAACTCAACATTGAAAGCATTGCACGTATCAGAAGTTATGTGTCCGTTTTGTTCCGATTCACATAGATTGAACACTTGTAAGAAATTTGCTCTTGAATTCACTGAAAAACGTCGCGATTTCGTCATGAAAAATAATTTATGTTTCAATTGCTTGGGAAATAATCACTCAGCGAAGTTTTGTCGAATAAATATAAAATGTAAAATTTGCCATCGTCGTCACCACACACTATTACACCCAAAAAGCTCAGATACGCCTGAGACCACTGATGTCAATTTAAAACGGGGATCGGGCAAGAGCGTTTCGCAGGAGGAGCCGGAGCCTTCTACAGGAGGGGGTTCTGATGAAGAAACTGAAAATCAAACGTCGGTAGTTAGCTGTTTTTCGACAGGTAAAAATTATAAGCAGGTTTTGCTAGCGACGGCGCTAGTCAAGGCCGAGTCGAAATTCGGTAATAATCACGTTTTAAGAGCGTTACTGGACCAGGGATCGCAAGCAAACTTTGTTACAGAAAGTACGGTTCAGAATCTAAAATTAAAAAAGATTTCATTAAGGAGTAAGATTTCTGGTCTAGGGGGAGATCAAGAATTAAGTTCGAAATCAATAGTTTATATGAAAATTCGATCTAGAGTCAATCCATATTGCATATTTACCTTTAAGGCTCATGTTCTGTCCTCAATCACTACTCTTCTTCCAACGAGGAAGGTAGATGTATTGGAATGGTCAGAACTTGGAGGGATTGAACTTGCTGATCCGAATTATCACCAGCCTAATAAAGTTGATCTTTTATTAGGAGCTGACATGTATAGTCAGTTAATAAATGAAGGGTTCATGCGAAGTCCTACAGGTTCTCTTATTGCTCAGTCTACAGCTTTAGGTTGGATTTTATCTGGAGTTGTAGACTCATCGGTTACCCAAACCGAAGGTGTACTGACATTACATTGTCAAGTGCAAAAAGAAGAGGACTTGTTAAAACGATTTCCAGAACTAGAATTAAATCAAGAAGCATCTAGTCAACGGAAACTGACAGATGAGGAAATAATAAGCGAAGAGTTGTTTAAAGCTAAGGAAAGCTTGCTACTAGGACACATGAAGCCAGTAGCCGAAGCGGATATAAAAAATAAACTCGTGGGCTACTTAGCTAATCATACGGTTGTTAAAAAGGACAGAGATAAAATAAAGGACAGTATAATTGGTAAAAAGGGTAAAGGGCAAGTAAGGATAGGTAAAAAAAAAAAAAAAACACTTGGTCTTACCTGGAATAGAAGATCGGATACCTTCCAGTACTCCGTCAAGTAGTCTCGGCTGCAAAAACCTGTAACTAAAATAAAAGTACTATCGGAAAAGTATTATAAAATTAAAAAGATTATTGGACCCTAAAACAGTTAGCTCCCGTGATTGTACTTACCAAAATACTAATTCAAAAATTATAGATTTCTGAAAAAGGAATATTTATGAAATATTAAAGAAATGGTATACTTACCGTAGTAATTAGGCGAGATGAAAAAAATGCGTTATCCAGGGTACCTAGGTACCAACTCGAGCACTGCTAAATTCGAATTGAGCTTATACTCAACGTATGTTGCAAAGTTTAGGCAACAGTGGTCTCAGGAATGTTTGATGGAATTTGTTGGATGGATCTCAGACACTCCCTCCCCGAAAAGAGGAATGTGGTTTTTATTAAGGAAGACGGTCTTCCTCCGTGTCGTTGACTTTGGGACCAAATCCAAGTCATGAAGGGATCGTATATTATTAAAATAAAAAAAATTAAAGACCTGTATGTTTGTTACTGAATAGCGTATTTGATTTGTGTTAAACCTAATTTTATATTTGGAAAGTGAAAATTAAAATATGTAGGCATAGTGTGTTAATTTTTGTTGTTATTATTTTGCTTACACTCATAATAATATTGTTAACTTTACATTACTTGAACTATTTAGTATGTAGTACAAAATGTTTTATGTTGTTTCATGATGTAAATTTTATTAAGGTCAATTTAAGCTTGCCCTTAATGGGGGGAGTATGTTTAACCTTGATTGTGTACCTCAATTAAAGGGGAAAATGTGTTAAGCACACTGTTTCTTGTATATTAGTACACAACGCCTCGATAGATGGCGCTGTGCAATTTTGTAGATCTCGGTATTAAAAGTCGCCACCGTTTAGTATATAAGGACCAATGTAAGTAGCCTAATCCTCTTTCTGCGAATAAACACCGTTGGAGCAGGGTTGCTGTCATTTCATTCCCTGATTCCATCCGAAGCCCTGCGAAGACCCTGACTGACATCATCGGGTCGATCACTGTTATCGTAGGTACAGGTTTCACTAAATTACTAATTTCGTTAGTCTATTTTAGACCTGGCTATGACTATACTTCAGTTCCGATCACTGCTTATGTAATGTGATAATTACTTGATGGGAACCAGTTCCATACAAGGAAAAGAAAAGTCTCGTATGGAACCAGTTCCGAAACTCTGGTTCCATACGCGGCCGAAGCGGTCTAAACCTCCACTCTTTTACATACAACATCAGTACATGTTCTTACCCGGAATAGTGGAGGTTTCGCTGTCAGATGACAAGAAGGCCGCGGGCGCGGCCGCCAGTGCCTCCACCTTGCTGAACACACCGAGACGCGCGAACTGCTCCAAGTATATGTCTGATGCCTTCACCATAAGTTCCTCAGCGATACCCAGCACAATGAGGTGACCGTCGTCGTCATCCTAGCAAATTAAAACAGTTTTATAATGTTTTGTTAAATCTATACTTATACTTAATAATATTTATAAAGTTGAAGAGTTTGTTTGTTTGGTTGAACGCTCTTATCTCATGAAGTACTGGTTCGAATTGAAAAATTATTTTTGTGTTGGATAGTCCATTTATCGAGGAAGGCTATAGGATATATAGCAGAAATCATGTATGACGGAATTGTTCCTCATTAAAAGTACTAAAAAAAATCCGCGACAACATATTTCTGTCTTATAAGATTAACTCACCTTTCTTATGGATAACAAATTTATTTAAAAAACGCATTATTTGCGAAGGTATTTTATGAACATGATATTATTTCTTATCTTATTAATTCTATTTCTCAAGTATTTCATTTTGAACGAAATTGTCCTAGACATCTGAGAGGAAATATAGTTTCGAAATAATGCCGCAACAAAATAATGATAGGCTGGGTACGTCACAATTGCGGAGGTAAGATCCCTCTTTGAGGAGGTTGGAGAGCCGCCACGGCGTTCTCACCTTCCGCCTGACGCAAGTCCTCACCGTACACATTTGCTTCGGGAGGTACCTCAGGGATTCATCGGCAGGCGAAGGGAATGGGAGCAGTCGGAACGCGTGAGGGAAAGGACATCCTCTTTTTCAGGCCCCAGCCATCGCTAAAGAGTAATACCCCCCCCCCCCCCTCCAGTGTGGGAACGAGGTGGCGCTAGACGACTTCAATAGCTCTGTCACTTTCACTCGCCGAAAAGCCTCCTAAGCCTGGTTTTAAGAGTGAAGTGGAAACCAGTATTTTACTAGTAAATTGCGTTTGATTTTTGTTAAGTGTTTACATGATCTCAGAGGGCCAAAGCCTGCCGGGGTCGCGGGATTATTTCCTTACCGTGACCCCGGAACATAAAGGGCTATTGAAGGACGCCCGTGGATTTTAGTCAGTAAAAAAAGTGTTTACATGATAATGCTCGTGACTCTATAGCTCTGACTTTAATGCGTCATGGTAGGCCATACGCGCTCCCCAAGGAACTGACGGGACCGATATGGGGCCAAATGCCTAACATGTCGCGGGTGAAACTAGTGGGCAGAAACAAGTATCCTATAAAAAAAAATATCCCTATTTGAAGAAACCGTTTTTACAACACTTTGTTTTTAAAACTACTTTCAATTATAAGAGATACTGCACATTATTATTTGACACACATTTTGTCAACTGTAACATAACTAAACTTACACAAAACAATATAGATATAATATAACACAAAAATACAACAATAAAAATATAAATTATTATTAACACAAAAAAATAATAAACACAAGAGAAGGATTGTTTGATGCAGGTAAGTTTCGATGGTGTGATGTCTTTACAAAAATGTGGATGCATTCAAGATTAAATGACAGTGAGCAAAATAAAGAAGTCAGAATCTTAATCAACTCAGCAGAGAACAAATAAAAATATTAGTATTATCAGTATGATGCCTATGATAGCTGACGTTCATTATTTATGTTTAGCTATTCTAAGCTGAGCGCATTTCATGGCATCGTTTGACGGATTCAAGCCAAAACATGGATGTCAAACATACACATACAATCCGTGCAACGGTGTCTCAAGCAATGATGGTTACGGCTCTAAAACGGATGATCAGTTCAGCGAGTTGCGCTAGACTTTTTAAAATAGTTGATAATATGAAGTAGTATAAATCAGCGATTTTAGAGCCGGTTTGCACGGTCAGGCCTAGGAGCATCACACCATCGGAACATTACCGCGGGCGGCCGGATATAGCGGCTGCGCAGCACTCGCGCGGGCGCGCGCCGCCCGGCACCCAGCTCGCCCTGCCACACACACTACGTCAGCCTGGTCCACCACGACGGACATTGCCATAAAAACAATTTGTGTGCTCTTACACCTTACATTGACTGCAGGTATCTAGACGTTTGTATGACAGGTGACGATTTGCTACGGCTATGCTTTAGCCGTAATAACTCAGAAACCTAAATATTGACGAGGAGCATAACATAAATTGTGGTACTCTGTATTCTTACGTTGCGCAAATTCATGCCTTTAAAAAATCGATTTTTTTTTAAGTTATTTTTATAATTATATAATAAAGATTGCAAATAATTAACCCTGAAGAAATTGCATGCGGTTGTACTGTGGGCTGTTTAGTTTATAGGCGCACAAGTTACTTTATTACATCGTGATTCTTTTGACGCTCAAACATCATTAATCAGGTGGGTTATAATAATGAACATTTAGGACGGCGGCATCCGTTCCGACTATAGATGATCAAAAGAATCACGACGTACTCACGATCCAAGCAGCCATCCACCATCTTGCGCACCAGCGACAGGCACGCGCGCCGCACGCTAGATAAGGTAAGGGTGGACACTCACGACGTTGTCGAGCACGGCGGCCACGAGCATGGTGAGGTGCGCGGCGGCGGGCGGCTCGCGGCGCACGGAGATAGCGCGCAGCAGGCGCGCGGGCGCGTAGTGCACCATCTTGCGCACCAGCGACAGGCACGCGCGCCGCACGCTAGATAAGGTAAGGGTGGACACTCACGACGTTGTCGAGCACGGCGGCCACGAGCATGGTGAGGTGCGCGGCGGCGGGCGGCTCGCGGCGCACGGAGATAGCGCGCAGCAGGCGCGCGGGCGCGTAGTGCACCATCTTGCGCACCAGCGACAGGCACGCGCGCCGCACGCTAGATAAGGTAAGGGTGGACACTCACGACGTTGTCGAGCACGGCGGCCACGAGCATGGTGAGGTGCGCGGCGGCGGGCGGCTCGCGGCGCACGGAGATAGCGCGCAGCAGGCGCGCGGGCGCGTAGTGCACCATCTTGCGCACCAGCGACAGGCACGCGCGCCGCACGCTAGATAAGGTAAGGGTGGACACTCACGACGTTGTCGAGCACGGCGGCCACGAGCATGGTGAGGTGCGCGGCGGCGGGCGGCTCGCGGCGCACGGAGATAGCGCGCAGCAGGCGCGCGGGCGCGTAGTGCACCATCTTGCGCACCAGCGACAGGCACGCGCGCCGCACGCTAGATAAGGTAAGGGTGGACACTCACGACGTTGTCGAGCACGGCGGCCACGAGCATGGTGAGGTGCGCGGCGGCGGGCGGCTCGCGGCGCACGGAGATAGCGCGCAGCAGGCGCGCGGGCGCGTAGTGCACCATCTTGCGCACCAGCGACAGGCACGCGCGCCGCACGCTAGATAAGGTAAGGGTGGACACTCACGACGTTGTCGAGCACGGCGGCCACGAGCATGGTGAGGTGCGCGGCGGCGGGCGGCTCGCGGCGCACGGAGATAGCGCGCAGCAGGCGCGCGGGCGCGTAGTGCACCATCTTGCGCACCAGCGACAGGCACGCGCGCCGCACGCCCGCGCCGCCCGCGCCCAGGTAGCGCGAGCAGAACACCGGAACCAGGCGTCTGAGGGAGGGAGGACCTCGTCAATACCTGACTCTACTACTATACAGAACTTTCATTCATTTACCCCTGACAATAGAAACCTTTACAAATAGAATAAAGACAGCTACGCTCTTGACAGCTATGCAAGTCAGAGGCAAAATAATTGTGAAAGTATGGTAAGTAATAACATTTTCTCTTAGACAATAAATAGAATTTCTACAAGTCTATCTAAATAAAAATCAATGCCACTTTTCGTTGTAATTTTATAACTCAAGAACGGGCTCACCTATCCAAACCAAATGTTTAGGTTTTGTTCGGAATATTTAGTAGATGGTTAATGTGAAGTTTCCAAAAAATTGGTGGAGCAGTTGAACAAATGAATTCAATAAATGGCGGATCATTTTGTTAATGGGGATTTGCTGTCAAAGTAGCGAGGCACGTACCGGGCCGCTAGTATGTTCATATATTTATCCTTTTTGAGTTTTTATTTTTTTAGCTTTAGTAATAAAAACACATAGGTATCCAAGACGAAACAACATATCCTTCGAGTTTTATCTCTTCACAATCCATACTGTTACATGTCAAACTAAACCACAACTTACTCAAGATATACAGCTGCCATTTCCTTGTCTCCAGTTTCAGGGAAATCATCATCATTGGTAGGTGAGGGAGAGTCATTATTGCCGACTACAAGCCACTCGCCCGGACACTGAAGAATAGCTGCCACTTCTCTGTGACCTGGATATACAAGTAAATATATAAACTCCAACAATACAACCGCGAATGCCGAGGTTGGTCTGTGGATGGGTGACCTTATGTCATAGCGAGTTTCCTCCGTGCCTCGGAAAGCACGTAAAGCCGTTGGTCCCGGCTGTCATTTGTAGATCTTTGACAGTCGTTACTATTAGTCAAAGCTCTAAAAGTCTGATAACCAGTCTTACTATGGTGTTTTGTATTACCCAGTTACTGGGTTGTGGAGGTCCGATAGGCAGTCGCTCCATGTAAAATACTGATATTCAGCTGCATTTGGTTCGACTGGAAGCCGACCCCAACATAGTTGGGAAAAGGCTAGGCAGATAATAAACAATACAACCGCCATTGTCAAGTCTTTTTCTTTGCCATGTGAGGATCTGGGCACCCTCTGGAGTTAATTACGTCGCCTCTAAGAGCCCCACAGGGCTCTGACATAGCTTTGATCTTATATTTATTATGTAAGTCCAAATTTAGTCACGATGAAAATTTAGAAAGTACATTTGCATTAAAAAAGACACATTGATAGGTACTTGCCCAGGTTGGAACTCACTACCTCGTGCATGAGAGGCGAGTATCATAAATACACAGTTTCTAATTGCCCCAGCTTGTTTGAAAAATAGACAATATGTTTTCTAAAACTAAAGAAATCCCTACAATTTGCGTAATTAAATATTTTTGTGGTTATTTGCTTATTTTAAGTTATTCTGAAGAATTGAAGTGTATTTGTTAACCTTGATCATGTCTTTCCCGAGCCTTGTCAAGAGGCGTTTTCCCGTCTTCGTCTCTTAGGTCAGCATTGGCACCGTAACGGAGGAGCACCTTGGCAATAGCAGGGCGACCGAAGCAGGCCGCATAATGCAGAGATGAACTGCGTTGTCCACGATTTACATCAGCACCTAACGCAAATCGTGACATACATTATTATCTTACTAATATTATAAAAGTGAAACTATGGATGGATGGATAAATTGATGGATGAATGAATTAGTTAATGAATAAATGAATGGATGTATGAGTAAATTAATGAATGGATGGATATGTGTTACTCAGTCATGCCAAAACGGAGGAAAGAGAGAAATTTGGCACAGAGTTAGATTATGTTCTGAAATAACTCTACTTTTTATCCTGGAAAAATGTATGGTTGGTATGAAGGGTGTCGCACCCTGTCGAGATACGGGCGAAGACCGAGGGGTCTTCTGAGGAGTAGCTGGAGAGACGCCACGGCGTCCTCACCTTCCGCCTGACGCAGGTTCTTTCCGGATACGGATTTTACAGGAGGTTACTGTGTCTGATTGAACGGAAAGAAACTCCTGGATGTCAACATTCCAAGGATCGCCAGCAGGTGTGCCCCGCTCGGGTAGAGCAACGCCGTGTACTAACGGAGGCGACCTCTCGCGCCTGGCATTAGCCGAGGCCATGCTGCTGGCGAGGCTGAATGGGAAGCGGTCACGAAGCAGTCATGATAGCACCGTGAGGGACAAGCCAGCTTCCACCTCACGACCCAGCCGCCGCAGAAGACAGCCCAAAACAACAGACGTCGCGAGGCGATTTCTGGCCAACGTAGGCGCGGGCAAGTGGACGGCGAGTAATGGGTGACTCGATTGCACCGTCCGATCATGGACCATGCCCGGGTTGACGGCACGTCGTGTTCCACGCGCACCTCAAAGAGCTGTCAGCAATCTGACGGGAGCCCCCTTAGAGGGCCAAAACCTGCGGGGTTGCGGGCTATTGAAGGAACCGTGGATTTTCAGTACGAGTCTGACAGTCCCTCCCGTCACGCCGAGATCTTGGGCTTGGAGTTCTAAATGTTTGTCAAATTACAAGTTTGGAATCCATAATAAATAATGGTAAAAATTATACATGTTCATGATTTTGCGCTTGAGTGACAAAGGAAGTCTTTCTTTCATAAGCTCCTTCATGGAACTGTAGCTCTTTCGGGCATCTTCGGTTCGTCCTGTGACTTCTTTGTCTTGTCTGTGGACTGGAGAGACCCTTACTGGGCCAGGAAGTTATTGTTTTCATGGACATAATTATTATTGCAATTGACTCCGATATGCTTGGAGTTTGACATCAGTTTGGTCATCGCCAATCCAACCTCAAGGTTTTCATTACTAGTTGATTTAAGGCTGCATATTCTGAAAGTTGGCAACGTCGCAAAAAGCTGTCAAATATTTACAAGTTTTAATTAATTTGGCAAATTTTCTGTATGAAAACAAGAAATATCGCTCTGTAGTGCACTAAAAAAATGATATAGGAATGCAATTAAAACACTGAATTTGATGTTGTAACCGTTTCAGGTGTATAAAAGGCATTTGGGAAGCTTCCAAATGCTTTTTTTACATCTAAAACTATATATTCGGTGTTACGATATTAATTATTGCATTCCCTTATCAATTTTTTAGTGCACTACAGAGCCATATTTCTTATTTTCATACAGTAACAATGCTAAATTAATTAAAACTTGTTAATATTTGACAACCATTTGCGACGTTGCCAGCTTTCGGAATAAACGCTCTTAACATTAGCTGTAAGTCTGCTGGTGTGGAAAAGAATACCACAATGTGGTCAGTTAACCGAATGTTTGTGAACTGACGCCACCGATTTCAATGTCGTTTGTCTCTCAAGCAGTCGTTAGCTTAGTAAATACATTAAACAAGAAGTAACAGTCTGACTGCCTGTGGCAGGTTTGGATAGAATTGTAATTTAGCACAAGGATAGGCCATGACCTGGTTTACATAATTATGATACTTTTTATCGCTGTACTATATTCTCGCGAGATATTGTTAACCAACACAGAGACCATGTTTTATGTTCAAAATTATTATTATTGTTCGTAAATCAAACAAACTTTTAATTTCCATTGAATATAAAAAACTTTTTAAAAAAAAGGGAACCGACTTCAAAACCAAACACAAAAAAACTATAAAATAACTTTTCTTTCGGAAGTCGGTGGCTTTGTTTTTTTTTTATTTCATTGACATATATGGCCACCGACTTCCGAAAGAAAAGTTATTTTATAGTTTTTTTGTGTTTGGTTTTGAAGTCGGTTCCCTTTTTTTTAAAAAGTTTTTTATTGTTCCCTTTTTAGTTGAGATAAATAACAAAAATCTTCATAAAATCGGCGTCTTTGAAAATCTACAATCCTATTAAGCAAAACTGATCTATGTGAGCAACCTCAAGAGATATCCATTATTGTTATATACTAAAACCTTCCCCAGAATGTAACAAATACTTTTCTGAAAACTGTATCAAAATCGGTTCAGCCAAACGCGAGATAATTGCGGACAAACATGCAATCGTCCCTTAAAATCTACAATCCAAGTAAGCAAATCGGATCGACGCGGGCAACGTCACGGGATATCTATTAGTGTTATATACTAAAACCTTCTTCAAAATGTAATGAACACTTTCCTGAAAACTGCATCAAAATCCGTTCAGCCAAACGCGAGATAATTGCGGACAAACATGCAATCGTCCCTTAAAATCTACGATCCAAGTAAGCAAATCGGATCCACGCGAGCAATGTCACGGGATATCTATTAGTGTTATATACTAAAACCTTCTCAAGAATGTAATGAACACTTTCTTGAAAACTGCATCAAAATCCGTTCAGCCAAACGCGATATAATTGCGGACAAACATGCAATCGTCCCTTAAAATCTACGATCCAAGTAAGCAAATCGGATCCACGCGGGCAACGTCACGGGATATTTATTAGTGTTATATACTAAAACCTTCTCCAGAATGTAATGAACACTTTCCTGAAAACTGCATCAAAATCCGTTCAGCCAAACGCGAGATAATCGCGGACAAACATACATACATACACACATACATACATACATACATACATACAGGTCGAACTGAGAACCTACTTTTTTTTTTGAAGTCGGTTAAAAACGGATTTATGTGAGCAACTTCACGAGATATCCATTATTGTTATATACTAAAACCTTCCCCAGAATGTAACAAATACTTTTCTGAAAACTGTATCAAAATCGGTTCAACCAAACGCGAGATAATTGCGGACAAACTTGCAATCGTCCCTTAAAATCTACGATCCAAGTAAGCAAATCGGATCCACGCGGGCAACGTCACGGGGATTCTATTAGTGTTATATACTAAAACCTTCTCCAGAATGCAATGAACACTTTCCTGTAAACTGCATCAAAATCCGTTCAGCCAAACGCGAGATAATTACGGACAAACGTGCAATCGTCCCTTAAAATCTACGATCCAAGTAAGCAAATCGGATCCACGCGGGCAACGTCACGAGATATCTATTAGTGTTATATACTAAAACCTTCTCCAGAATGTAATGAACACTTTCCTGAAAACTGCATCAAAATCCGTTCAACCAAACGCGAGATAATCGCGGACAAACATACATACATACATACATACATACATACATACATACATACAGGTCGAACTGAGAACCTACTTTTTTTTTGAAGTCGGTTAAAAATAGTTACAATTTTAGTAAAGACGTGTTTTGTTTTTGGTCAATTTACGAGTATGCTTGGTCGTTTGGCGGGGAAGTATGTCGCAGAAGTGCAACCTACAATTTTCTATTACTAATATTTTTATCTACGAGTATACTAATATTATAATGCTGAATGGTTTGTTTGGTTGAACGCCCTAATCCCAGGATCTACTGGATCAAATTGAAAAAAATACCAGATCTAAGAAGGCTATAGGAGTATAGGATATATAACATCACACTAAGAGCAACAGGAAACGAAATCGTGACGAACAATGTTGTTTTATCAACAATAGATGCATGTAAAGTGATGCAGTGACTTACAATGTGGTTTTGTATTAATCAATGTGGTGTGTTATAATTATTATCTATAATGACTAGCAAACCCCCGAGCAAACCTGATGCCGATTGCATCAGGTTTGCTCGGGGGTTTGTTACAAAATATAAGTGTGCTAATTACCACTACCAAATTAATTTGTAACGCGTTGTCTTGATCACTAAATTTTGTTTTTTTAATTCCCAAATGTGCGACAACTCAATAACTCAATTAGAATGTATTTAAGTACACATAAAACCTTATGCTATGTAAAGATACCAAGCACCAGCTCTTTGTCGACGTTCTACAAGTGCCTTTATGGGAAACAAAAATGATTTTGACATAGAGATCATTTTCACTTTGGATCACATAACAGGAAAATCTCACCTTTCTCGCACAAAAATTCGACCATTTCTCTAGTACCGAAAGCCGAGGCCCAGTTGAGCAGGGTCTGTCCCACGTCATCGGTAAAGTTGACGTCCACGGCGCCGCTGGACACGGCAGCTAGCAGAGCGTCTGTGTCCTTGATAAATAATAGAACACTCTTCATTAAATGCCGTACAAATTATAGATATTTTATAGTAAACATTTTACGTAGGTGATTTATTGCCCAATGTGTTTCGCATTGTTAAAAGGGAGGATAAGAAAATAATGCAGGTAGTCTGTGGTGTACCATTCACATAAAAATATAGAATGAATATGAATGGCTGGCCTCGTTGGTCTTGAGTTCGCAAGCGCGACTGGTGAGCATGAGATTCCGGGTTGAATTGATTTGTCCAACAGAAATTTCTCAGAAGCAGCTACCCTAATGGCTGCTACACACCTTACGATAAATCGTTACGTTTAACAGATAAAACTGCAACGATAAATCGACAAGTGTGTATGAGAAAAATCGAACAAACTGTACAGTTTTTCTCATACACACTTGTCGATTTATCGTTACAGTTTGAACTGTACCGACTAATCGTAACGATTTATCGTAAGGTGTGTAGCAGCCATATGGAGTCTAGATTTATGCCAGGTTGATAACAATATGCTCGCCCTAATCCATGGAAAATATAACTTGCGAGATGTGTGAGCATAGCTCTGCCTAACCATTTGGGGATTTCAGGCGTGATGTACGATGTTATGTTATGCATACCTTCCCACGGATGCAGTCGATGAGCTGTCGGTGCGACTTATCTCCGCGCGCGCCGCTCCCGCCTGCAGACGAGCCCTCACCGCTGGCGCCGCCCGACGCGCTCGAGCCCGACGTCGAACTACCGTTGCGGGTTGACCCACTGATACACAAATGAAGTAGTTGTTTTTGGATATTTTTAGCAAGTGTTAAAATTAAACAAATATATTTTTGTAAAATTTGGCAAATCAATTTCACAAATATTCAATACTAAAAATATTTAAGCACTTAAAGGTCCTTGTAGCACACGACGATTATTTAAAGCTATGGATCATACTTTGGAAATGAAAACCATCATAACTAATAATAAAGTTGTTTACTTCTGTATAGCATGGCGTCCCTCACACAGCAGCACTAGCAGCAAGTCGACGAGCCGCATGCACTCGAGGCACCAGCGCTCGTCCGCTTGCACCGCCGCCTCCACTGCTGAGCATAACTCCAGTCGAACCAGATCCTACCAACAAACACAGTTTATATTTTACCACGTTCATAATTGGGTCTACATGGAGCAGTTCACCTGTCATGCATGATGTGTGCATTAATCACTGAATATAGTTAAGTAATAATTATTAAACTTACATGCGTTATTTGTGCGGAACCACGGCATAGTGTAGAGAGCAAACTAACAGTCGTAGATACAGCAGGAGCTGAACATTTGTCGTCACCACTTTCAGCACTACCCAAACGACGAACTAATTCCTCAATCAAACCTATAAAGAAAAATATAAAAACCTTGGCAACATAAAAAGCTGTACTTGAAATCTTAAAAATCAGTGCAGTCGGAGGATACTTTTGATATTTTTTTGACAGCTTTTAAGTTACCATTAATTAATATTATAATAGTTGCATTATCTTTTTGAAATTACTTTGAACTTAATAAGTTGCATATTAGTTTTGAATACCTTTAAAACCCATCCAACCCAACTTCAGTCGAAGTGGAATGATTTTGCTTACCATGTTCAGCAAGAGGGGCTGGATCTGCATGCGCACGCGCAAACCGGTCGGCAAGCGACGCAAAGCATCGAAGAGCCGCGTCGGCCACGCGCACATCATTGTGACGCAGCAGCGCGGACAGAGACGAAACTGCGTCACCCACGCGAGCGTCACCCGGCTCCATTTTGCCACATACTCTGAATAGCAAATTATTTGTCAATTATCACGCGATGTTTCGAGGTTCTGACAGCAAACACAAAGACCAACAATAACAAGACTGGACCCAATATAAAGTAAATGAAGATGTTTTTTGAAAAAAATACCTTGAGACAACTGCCATAGCTGAGTGGAGAGTGTCTTTGTGCACAGATGTACCATGATGTGTTATGAAATGTAATACTGCAGGGAGGCCACCTCCTTCCCAAACAGCACCTGCTTCCCTGGTGCATACCAACTCCAACACCTGTGATCAAATATAGATCAAATACAGTTAAATGCTGCTTTTAACACTAAACTCACCAATGTTAAGAGTATCAAATAAACTTACTTTAATACACTGTTCAGCAAGGTCCTTGCTAGTACGATTGTTAGGATCTACTGTGAGCAGTCTACTACAAATAGATTTAATTGCTCCTTCAATAGCAACAATCCTTCTTGTGCATTCAGCTGAAAAATACAATTATTTTAAATGTACACATGAATGTATCTCTAGTATTTATTAAATACTAGCTGAACCCGCAAACGTTGTTTTGCCATATAAATTTAAAAAAAAATGATAGTAGCCGATTCTCAGACCTACTGAATATGCATAACAAATTTCATAAAAATAGGTCAAGCCGTTTCAGAGGAGTACGGTAACTAACATTGTGACACGGAAATTATATATATATATAAGATTTTTAACAGAAAGACAGTGTTTTGCTTTATTTAATCATGACCATGTGTCATGCCAATGGAATTAAATTTCTGTTTACACAAACAGAATCAAAGATAACAAACTAGCATAATATTTATTTTTACAATTTTGTGAGACTTACCAGAAACATCCAAATAATATGTGATAGCCCTGGCTGTCACCTCCAGAACATTGTCTGGTGCACATTCATCTAAGAATATTTTACACAGTGCTGGAAGAAATGTTCTAGGAGGGCAACTGAAACAAAGAAGTTCACATTCAATGCTCCAAAAACTAATATATAATCTATTTGTTTGTTTGTATGTAGTCTCCAGATCTAAAAATCCATTTAAAATTAACTGAGTAAATTCAAACATTGTGTAATTGTATAATACATAAATTTCATTGATATTTATTGTACAATCGACAAAGTTAAATCATGACCCATTTTGACAAAAAATCGTTTGATTCCGTCAAATTGACAAAGATCAAAGTCGTTACCATGGATATGTATGTTTACGCGAATGTGGACCTAATTGTATTTGAATGTCTGTAAGAAAATAAGCTTATGGTGGGTCATAATTCAACTTTGTCGATTGTACAATCTGATGAAATATTTCTCACTTAATTGATTTTTGATTTGTAACAAAAGACTTTGCTATAATTAAGAAATTACAGCAATGACGAATAAATTTGAAAGTTGTACAAAGGTGGTGGTAATCCCATCTATCAATCTGTTGTTTACCTTATATAAACCTTTATGAAGCTTGAATGCTGATAAGCTGTTGGTTAATTGGCTCCGTGCCAGAATAATTACCTTTCAAAGCATCTATCAACATTGTCAGACATCAATAGTAACATGCAGAGTTGTTCAAGAGCGATGAGCTGCATGTCACGCTCATCACCCTGCCCCGTCAGCAGCCATTCTAACAGGGTTTCTGGATCCACTTCTGCCATCTATACACAATTTTAATATTTAAAAAACTACAATATAACAATGAACTAATAACTAGCATACCTAAACAAAGTTTTTCACAAAAGATATAATAGACTAAGAAAAATAGCATACCTTCTTGATTTAGTGGCCCAGGTCACCTAAAATGGAAATAAATAACTGTTAATGATGATTAGTCACTTCATGTTTGTAAAAGTTCTTACCTATAACCTACATAATAATTTTTGCTAAGATATGAAGACGATAAAACACTATTATTAGGATGTTGAAACGTAATTATGAAATTAGTTCAATGAACTATATACTATTTATAAACATCCTAAGTTTCCAAATACCAGTGATTCGAGAAAAAAAACTTGTTCATGCTAAACAAAAAATGTCGAACACGAGAAATGCTAGACATAGATTTTAATTGTAATTTTATGTAGGTTATGGAATAATATGACAGAATTATGTGCAGAATGGTCCTTTCTCCTTCGTAAATAATAACTCAGAAGATTTCCAACAAGTTTTCTAAAATATTGAAAAATATAAGCTGCACTAAACAATAAAATAAGAATAAAAACGTAAACAATGATATATCAGCACAATAAATAAATAAAGTTTTAGGACAAGAGTGAAGGTGACAAAATGTATTTCTTACCACTTGCAATCAGTTGACACTAATCATCGATGTCAAATAAAATGCACTTCGAACTAGTTTAAAGAAATCTAAAGTATAATAGAAAAGAAATATCACCCAGCTAATATTACAACGCAGTAAATTCGCACAAGATTTTCTACAAAAATCTCTTGACACCAAGATCATCAATCGCCATTTCCACAGATAAAAAATATTTTTTTTAAGTTTCGCAACTTTGCGTCTCTCTCTATAGCATAGACAAAACCAAAATGTCTATGAATAAAGTGACCCCACGCCACAACAAAAACGAGTTTTTATTGTCTATGCAAAAGTAAGGCGACACGACACATTTTACTGATTTATGACTTGTTCAGACGTCAGTGCTTTTAAAACGCGGCGTTTTAGTTAAGTTCAATTTACCTTTTTGTTAAAATTCAACGTTTTCTAACCAAAAAAGAAAGCGCTCTTGCGAATGGGGGCTAAACGGCTTGGGGATAAAGCGCGCAAGCCAATGGATGCGTATATACCATGAAACCACATGAATCTAAGTTCAGATGACCGCTGTACCGTGTGGTGCAGGACCAAATTATACGAAATATGGAACACCCCCTTTGAAATCGTAGATCTACTTTAAAGGGGTTGGGGGTAACCATGTCATGACGAGGTTCGCTGCCTGCCTGTAGAAGTTGTATTGGCAATATTAATATGTTGCACTCTTGGTTGCTAGGGAACCAACAAGTCAATCTGAAGTCAATCAACTACTCATTTCAATGTGGTTTGAATATTGTGGTCTGATGTGCTCGCTCTGTGTTATAAACATAAAGACGTGTGTTTATCTAAAGTACGTCCTGGACTACAGCAGCATTATTTAAATGTGTTTTCCGAGTCTAACGCAACTTTACTAAATCGCTAATCTTCACAATCAGATTTTGGCACTTCACAACTTACTGGAATTATGTTGTCAATACCAGAGGTAGCAACACAAATAATCGAAAAGACACCCTCAAACGTGAACGAAAACAACTCCAGAACAATATTTTTTGTTGGAAGCAAATCAGTAGTGAGTTGGAGTATTAAATTTTTCTTAGCGCTGTCCTGCCTTCTCCCAGTCTTGGACAAAGGCACAGAGCAATAAATATACTGATCAAAGGATTCCCCTCTCTCTTTTCACTTGTTCCTCACGCGTTCTCTTTTTATTTTCAAGTACTACATTTAAAACAATGGGAATAAGATATTTTCATGTGATAAAATTCTGCCTATTTCTGTATTATAAGTTAGACACCTAGCAATATATCAGTGAAAACTGTACAATTTTGTGCTCTTTTTTTTTGCGTGACCTTACATATACAATACATACAGACACAAATATTCTATATTAGTCCGGTCAATTTAGACCAAAAAATGAGGGTGAAATTACATAAAGTCCCAGCAAGCTGAATTTCTGTGAAGTTGTTCAAAACATAATTATAAACAATGTCTAAAAGTTCCCCATCATTCCCCTGTAAGGAAAAAAAAATATTCAATGTCAAAGGTTAAAAAAATGAGTTTTTCGCGTTTTTCAGCAAAACGGTAAGTTTTATCATAAAAGTACCTCAGACAAAAATTGTAGATCATAAAATTATCTATAAAAATGTATCAATACTTTTTTTCTTACGAGCCACCTTTTCTGAGATATAACGATTCAAAAAGTTATAAAATTTGTTATCGTCATAATATGCATGAGTACGCCACGTACATACAATAGAGCAATTCAATTCGACAAATATAACTATTGTTGTTGGTGAAGATGTTGACTTACTTGTATTACTCACTGCTCGAAAAGAAAAAAAAAAAACTTACGAATAAGACGAATAAACTTCAACACTTTTTTTTTCATTTACATCGCTTTTATCTTTCCCAATCTTTGAAAATTTCCGTTATTTTGCAATAGTTTTACATTAAACAGGATCACACCCGTGGAGTAGGCCTACTGGGGAAACCACGTTAAAAAAAACGTGCTAAGTACACTACCTCATAGGTGGCGTGGAAACGTGTGCATATTATGACGATAACAAATTTTATAACTTTTTGAATCGTTATATCTCAGAAAAGGTGGCTCGTAAGAAAAAAAGTATTGATACATTTTTATAGATAATTTTATGATCTACAATTTTTGTCTGAGGTACTTTTATGATAAAACTTACCGTTTTGCTGAAAAACGCGAAAAACTCATTTTTTTTACCTTTGACATTGAATATTTTTTTTTCCTTACAGGGGAATGATGGGGAACTTTTAGACATTGTTTATAATTATGTTTTGAAGAACTTCACAGAAATTCAGCTTGCTGGGACTTTATGTAACCTCGAATGTCTAAATTGACCGGACTATATTTTGGGTTTCTGTTGCTCACAACCCCCATTTTCGTTTTGTACCTTTTTCATATTCTGGTACAGACACCGGCCTGTTACAATTACGTGGAGACGAGAGGAGCAAGTAACACAAAAAGCATTATAACAAACGAATTTTAAACTTATGTAGAGCCTAAGATCCATATAGACTCGTATTTATGTTCACCGAGCGTCTTGACGCTTTATATTGGCATTTTAAAATTATTATAATGCTTTACTCTGTATAATGGTTGTATAATGGCATATCAAAATCCTGCTAAAAAACCTGAAGTTTTAGTGCAGCAAGCCACAACGAAGCTGTACACCTTTCAGCTGTTGTCAGTGCTTTTAGATTTACAATAGCATTTTAAGAAGTAAATTAATGCCTAATGCAGTTTAATAGCATTAACATGAATCATTATAATGCCAGTGAAATCCGCTATACAGCTTTTGGCTGTTTTTAGTGCCTTAGGGTCTACAATGGCATTTCGTGAAGTAAATAAAGGCCTTGTACTTTTTATAGCATAAACGTGAACCATTTTAATGCGACTCAAATCCGTTATACAGCTTTTGGCAATTTAAAGTGCCTTAGGGTCTACAATGGCATTTTTAAATGCTAAGTAAAAGCCTAGGGCCAATGAAGGGTGCCAACCTGAATCACTGTAATCCTGCATTTTTAAAGATCAACTGAGTTCTGTTGTATGGCTAGCAGCTCACGTGAGTTATTATAACGCGTAAAGCTGTATAAACATTCATACTGTTTTCGTAAAACCATTTATCGGCCATATTGGGGAAAAACACATTTTATTAACATCTGAACATTTTGTCTTCAACCTTCTTCATACAAGCAAAATGTAGGTACAGTCAGCATCAAAAGTTGCTGACCACATTCAGATTTTCAAAATCGCTGTAAATAGTGATAATACGTAATAATATGGTGTACAGTGATTTCGAAAATCTGAATGTGGTCAGCAACTTTTGATGCTGACTGTACCTACAGCTTGGCCAGAACGGATTGAAACGGAACTAATCTTTTTGTTTCTGACAACGTTTTAAAATCTTTGATATTTGATGTAAACAAAGACCGCAGGTTTGTTAGATTTATTATTGTGTCATAAAAGTAACGTAATAAGTGAAATAAAATAAAATCATTCAAAGTGCTGGTTGCGCGAAGACAGTGGCGACTTCCGGTTTTCTACAGTTTTTTGTCAAGCTGTAGATCCATCTGTTTTATTGCTTTGCTTAAGGATCCCCAATCAAGTCTACTAGTATACCGGTAAACCCTTATAAAACTACTTTATAGACAATGGCATTACAATGGTTCAGCTAAAGTCTTCTGTCTGGCCTCTGGGTTGATGATTGTTCACGTGTGAGTATTAATACTGCCGGCGGCATTAATTCGCTTTTTTTAAACTTCACCGGGCTGCTATAGACCGACACCATTTAGGAAATATTTTCTAACCTAAAAATATTATCATTCGGACCTATTTATAAAAGAAATAAGCCTTTATAATAGTAATACAACTTAATTTAATACTGCTCAAACTATACTATTATGTTAATTATGCAAAATTTGTTCTATGCTAGAAATACATCATTGTTTTGTTTATTTCACACATATCTTTAAATATCATTTTTATCTAAATCACAAAATATCGAAGGCGCGTGAAAAATATCCATAAAACTTATATAGATATTAACAGTAAACCACACTGCGCAGTAATATTTGAAGGCAGAAAGTAACTTCAGAGCCTAAAAAATATGTAAAGGGCTTTGTGCTTTTTGTACCAATTCCTTGTCCGCCATTTTGATTTTTTTTCAAAACAGCGTACACGAATGAAACATTGATAAATCGATAGATAAAATCAATACAAACATAAAATGTAAGCGGCAAAACCTCGTAAAGCGTCACGTTTCCGAGTTATGAGCTGTCAAACATGTAAAATTAGTGACACATTTTTTCTTATTTTTTTAATATTTGGATATTTATTGATCAAAAAGGATACTTCCGCAATAAAACTAATTGAATATTAGTTTTTCACGCATTTCAAATGCTTTTACATAGGATTATTTCGTTTAAAGCAATTTCAGCATTTAAAATGCGTGTAAAAACTAATATTCAATTAGTTTTATTGCGGAAGTATCCTTTTTGATCAATAAACATCCAAATATTAAAAAAATAAAAAAAAATGTGTCACTAATTTTACATGTTTGACAGCTCATAACTCGGAAACGTGACGGTTTACGAGGTTTTGCCCATTACATTTTATGTTTATATTGATGTGATCTATCGATTTATCAATGTTTCATTCGTGTACGCCGTTTTGTAAAAAAATCAAAATGGCGGATGGCATCTGGTACACGGCCCATACAAAAAAGTTCAAACCCCTTTTGATTTAATGTAAACAAATATGGTGTCATCAGTTACTCTGGTTTGTCCATGTTCGTCCATAATAAAAAAAGCAAAGTAGTTAAGTTACAACGATAATTGTATTGTAAAATTTATACCATGGTATTAGAGATGTTTTTGCAATGATGTGGGGTTTATTTAATTTCTAACTGTGAACACTTAAATAGCTACAATCATACTTTTACTTCACTTTTATGCTCCTCTAATGCATTTGTTATGCTATTAACATCTTCACTATCAATAATAATGCTAGTATAATGCTTTTACAATGCGATTGGCATCTACATTGACCGTAATAATACTTCTATAATGCGATTGGCAACTGATTAACCACAATAATGCTAATATAATGCGCTTATAATACAATTAAACAACTATGTGAACCCATTTAGGATCTAAAGCTGTATAATTTGTGCCCAAATAAGAGTTATATCAGCCGTATAAACGTTTTTAGGGCTAATATAGGGCTACTTCAAAATGCTTAAACGCTACAGAAATGCTGTAAGACTGCCGTTATAATGCTTTGATGTGTTACTTGGAACGACGATATAATACTAGACTCCTAATAACAGGCGACCGATGTCTGTCAACACATTAGGCAAAAAAGTCTTATATTCGTCTCATTTCGACCAATCCTGTGAGCCGTAAACATACGTTGAGACAGAACAGACCTTGAGTTAGCCAATCACAACGCAGTACCCCGTCCCCCTCGCTTACGTAGTACCTCAGCGAGTTGACAGAATAGTTTTTGTTCCTTAGATCGTGCATGCGGAGTCTAGGTATTATATCGTCGTTGGTTACTTGATACATGTTTGGAATAAGGCTATTCAAAAGCAAAACACATCTCGTCTCGTCTCCGCTCCCTACCAATTTTTTGGAAACCAGGCCTTTTAAAACACATTTCCTCTATTGTCGCCGCTCCTCTCCGATTTGGTGGAAACCAGGCTTTAGGCTACGTTTCCACTGAGGCGGAGTGGAGCGGTGCAGAGCAGAGCAGACCTGTAAAAGGCGGTAGCTAGGTGTTTCCACTGAAGCGGAGCGGGGAGAGCGGGGTAGAGTGGAGCGGAGGTGGGCAAAGCAAAGCTGCTTTGCCTATCTTATTGCTAACTTAATGAAAGAATATGCGCGTGAGTGAGCCGTCCCCCTCCGCACTGCTCCGCCCCGCCCCCTATAGGCGCTCCGCATCGCTCCTCTCTCGGCGCTAGCCTAATCTAGCCTGTTTTCCGGACATTTTAAACAATTCCGCTCCTCTCCGCCAATGCGCCAATCTTTCAAGCGGAATGGAGAATAGATGTGGATTTCAAGCCATGTTTAGTGAATCGTGGCACAGCTCGTGTCCGCTCAATCCGCTGCGCCTCTGTGGAACCGCAGCCTTAGGTTGTAAGATTATCGCCGACACGATGTAACACGAGGAAAGAGTAGAAGATCTTGATGATCACTGAGGTATTCATAAAATACAATAGGATTCTGTAATCGGCCTTAATTAATGAAAATAATCCTAAACTAAACTTTTAGGGCAAAACAACATTGCTGTATACTTTTCTAGAAAAGAACGATCCACCACGTGAAACATTAGTGGTAGAATATTCGTTTGGAAGGAAATCAAACCAAAAGCAAGGAATCGACAAAACTTTGTGTCACATTTGGGAATACGGCGGCAAATTGGAAACATTGAAAAATGTGCTGCAGACGACGCCTATACGAGGGAAATTCTACTTCTTCGTAATGGTAGATCTTTCTAAAATAAAGAGCATTTGGGAGATTTTAGAAACATGTACACAAACAATGAACGATGTTTATACGGGCGCGGAAAATTTACCAGAGTTGATAATTATATGTGGGAAATATGATCTCTTCAAAAATTTTGGTAAGTTGGTAGCATTCACGTTTAGATAAAATGGTATTTTTTCTTTATCTGTTCATATTCTTGACGGGCCTGTACCAGTATTTAGTATCGGTGTATCGGCCTGTGTTACCTTGCCTTGGGCAGTCTACCTAAACTTCAATAAATTACTTATGAGCCTGCTTAGAATTATTTTGGTACCAGTGACCTAATCATCTAAATCGAATTTCAGATAGTGAAATAAAGAAATTGATCTGTACAACCATACGAAGCTTCGCCCTACTTCATCATGCGCATTTAATTTTCTATTCATCTAAAGAACCACAACTTCTAAGACGCGCTAAAGACATGCTGTTCAACGTAGCTTTCAGAAACAGTAGTCCCATTAAAGAGAAGAATACGAACTACACAAAACCTTTGTCAATACCTAAAGATTCCGACACTTGGGAAAGTATTGGAGTGGCGCCATCTACTGTAGAGCAAGTAAGTTCTAACTATAAGCAGCACGCACACAGCATACAGAACTGTCATTAAGTATAGAGGAAAGGAGGACTATAATTATATAATTATGTTTGAAAAGTGTCCGCCGAAATGCATTAAAATAGGGCTGCGCCACAATCGCATCATAAATAAAAAAAATAAGTTATAAGTAACTAAAACCCGACTACGAAAAAAACGCGCACTGAAAAGTATTAAACAAGAACAATATTCGTTTGACCGATATTGTGCTAGCCGTGGTCGTGTGCCACCTAGCCAATAAAGATTGTGTAGAACAACCGCAGGTGGCACACGACCACGGCTAGCACAATATCGGTCAAATGAATATTGTTCTTGTTTTATACTTTTCAGTGCGCGTTTTTTTCGTAGTCGGGTTTTAGTTACTTTTAACTTATTTTTTATTTACTCTATTTTGGGGTTGTATTATCAATTATTTGATATAATATAAAAAGCAAAGTAGCGAGTGAATTTCAAATGTACCTACTCAAAGCCTTTTCATTTGATACCCGTTAGAAACAGGCAAAGTAGCTAGTAAAAGCTATATAATGTATAATATTTGAAATGTGCTCATCAAGCCCTTTAATTTGATACCAATGTCGACACTGTGCCGAAAAATTTTTTTTTTCTTTTAAGACTTTACATCCACTAGAGGGCGCCATATTGGATTTAGTGACACGTCACCTATCCTATAACCAGCGCACAAACTAAGACGCTTCTAACGACACCTCATTTGTCATGTAATGATAAGGAGTTTAGAAGTTATGAGGGAACAGACAAATATACATACATACATACCGGTCAAAATCATAACCCTCCTTTTGGCTTTGCCGTAGTCGGGTAAAAAAAGGAGGAGGTTCTCAATTCGTCGTAATCTTTTTTTTATGTATTTTCCCCGATTTCTCAAAGACGTCTGGTCCGATTTTGAAAATTATTCTTTTTAAAATTAAATTCAGCGAATCAGTTTAGTTAGTTCGCATACGTATTTTGATGGGCAACTACGGAACCCTACACTGTGCGTGGCCCGCACGCACTTGGCCGGTTTTTTTTTAAACGTTGCCCGCACTAGGAATTTCTCCTGTGTCGTGGGTGCGTTTACAAACATAGAAACTCACATGTACACAAACGCCCAGACCCGGAACAACTACTTGTAGATCATACAAATATTTGCTCCGTGCGGGAATCGAACCCGCGACACTTAGCGCAGCAGTCCTATTGCTCAGCCACTGCACCAACCGTGTCGTAGTCACACCGCGCCATCATATCCGACAACGCAGCTGCGTATCTGTTTGTCTTAGCCGCTAAACCATAAAAGCGGACCTGAGCAACGTAACTGTTATTCCGTAGCAGCGTAGCCGTTATTTCGTAGCAGCGTAGCCGTTAGCGTAGCCGTTACTTCGTAGCAACGTAGCCGTTACTTCGTAGCAACGTAGCCGTTAGTTCGTAGCACCGTAGCCGTTAGCGTAGCCGTTACTTCGTAGCAACGTAGCCGTTAGTTCGTAGCAACGTAGCCGTTAGCGTAGCCGTTACTTCGTAGCAACGTAGCCGTTAGTTCGTAGCAACGTAGCCGTTAGCGTAGCCGTTACTTCGTAGCAACGTAGCCGTTAGTTCGTAGCAACGAAGAAGTTATTTCGTAGCTACATAGCCGTTAATTCGTAGCAGCGGTGCCGTTACTTCGTAGCAACGTAGCCGTTAGTTCGTAGCAACGTAGCAGTTACTTCGTAACAACGTAGCCGTTAGTTCGTAGCAACGTAGCCGTTAATTCGTAGCAGCGGTGCCGTTAGTTCGTAGCAACGTAGCCGTTAATTCGTAGCAGCGGTGCCGTTACTTCGTAGCAACGTAGCCGTTAGTTCGTAGCAGCGTAGCCGTTACTTCGTAGCAACGTAGCCGTTAGTTCATAGCAGCATAGCCGTTATTTCGTAGCGGCGTAGCCGTTACTTCGTAGCAGCGTAGCCGATACTTAGTAGCAGCGTAGCCGTTACTTCGTAGCAGCGTAGCCGTTATTTCGTAGCAGCGTAGCCGTTACTTCGTAGCAACGTAGCCGTTTATCCGTAGCAGTTGTGCCATACGACGTAGGCTGCTGTAACTGTTGCGCCGTGCCATCGTTATTTCACCAACTTTTCATTTTTTAATTTTCTTACAAGTTGTTCCCTGTTGTTTCACGGACTACTCGGCTCCTATTGATCGTATCGTGATGTAATATGTTTTTTAAATTCACACTCGTGTACCCCTCATTTATGTAACAGTTTCATAAACTACTATTTTATGTTATTAATGTGTAAAATTGTAGAGTGAATACGAAAATAATTTTAAATCATAAGTAAGCATTTTGACGCATAATAAATAAATGTTTTGTAACGTTTCAAGTTTTCAACACTTTTATTAGTGACCGACCGAAATTTCGGTTTCGGATTCGGCCGGTTTCGGCCAAGAAATATAGTTTCGGTCTTAGTTTCGGTTTCGGCCAAAATATAGCCGAAACTTTCGGCCCTTTTTTTTCTTAGCGTGGTAAAATCATCAAATGAGTCCTCCCACCCCGGGCAGAGCGGGAGGGACTGTCAGACTTGTACTGACTAAAATCCACGGTGTCCTTCAATAGCCCTTTATGTTCCGGAGTCACGGTAAGGAAATAAGTCCCGCGACCCCGGCAGGCTTTGGCCCTCTGAGAGGGGGCCCAGTCATTTTTGCTGACGCTCTTTGAGGCGCGCGTGATGGTACACGACGCGCCGTCGACCCGGGCATGGTCCATGATCGGACAGCGAGTAGCCCTTTACCCGCTGTCCGCATGCCCTGCGCCTACGGTGGCCGGAGATCATCTGCCGACGTCCGACGCCGCGGGCGTCTACCACTGCGGTTAGGACGGAGGGAGGACGCTGTCCTCTCCCTCTCGCGCCCCGCCTCATCCTTCGCAAACATTACTGCTTCGCAGAAGGAGGCGACCGCTTCCCACTCCGTCTCGCTCCGCAGCATGGCCTCGACCAATGCCGGGCGCGAGAGGTCTCCACCTATCGCCTCCGTGAGGACACGGCGGCGCTCTGCCCAAGTGGGGCAGTCCAGCACCGTATGCTCCACCGTGTCCTCCGGGCGATCTTCGCAGTGGTGACACCCGGGCGTCTCTTCCTTCCCTATCCGACACAGGTACCTCCCGAAACTTCCGTGTCCGGTGAGGACCTGCGTCATCCGATAGGTCAGGACACCGTGACGTCTCTCCAGCCACTCCTCAAAGAGGGGTCTTACCGCCGCGATTGCGGCGTGCCCGAAACTTTCGGCCCTGCCGAAACTTAAATGTTTGTGCATTTTTCGTGCGTCGTTCGGTAAAATTCGTAGTTTATACGTGCTTGCTCGCCGGCGGGCCCCCGGTTCAGTTCGTCACCGTCCATTTAATCGTGAATTGAGGTTTGTTTTTGAGTGTACTGCCAAGAGTAAGTCTTGTGTATTCATGATATTCGTTACGTACGATGATGATAAAAAAAACTTATCAATAGTCAAGGCAGTGACTGTATTTGAAACATAAGTTAAAAAGTTTCTTCTTTGAAATAATGTTTTTTTTTCAACTCAGTAATTTCGTATGTCTGAATATAGTGCGATTGTTGAGACAACCAAAATATAATACAAATCCAGTGGAAAATTGAAAACTCTGAATTTTTATACTTTCGAATAGATATGGCTCTGTAGAAGTTAAATAACATACGTATATATCATTACTTTCCAGAATTTGATCCTTATTAGCAACACTAAGGTTCTGTTTTTTTTTCCAAAATCTGCGGTTTCGGTTATTGATTTTTCTAAAATCCAATGATGCAGTTTTAGTTTTCGTCAAATGTGTTAAAAAGTTTCGGTTTCGGCCGAAACTGAGAGCAAGGCCGAAAGTTCGGTTTCGGTTTCGACTGAAAAATCAATTTCGGTTGGACACTAACTTTTATTCAGTGCAATTCTAAAATTTGGTTCCTGGATTATTTTTACAACGAACGATTGAATCATCATTTTATCATTTCAGGTTAAAATCCGCCATATAAGTCGGATACCATCGAACGCAGTGAGCAGTGTATCAGATACGCCAGCTGCAGCTCAGCGGCACGCTCATCCGGAAGGCCCGCTGGACTCGCTGCTGACACTCAAGTACAACGAGCTGCGCAACACGGAATCACTGGACATTTCCATGGATTATTTACTATCCATAAATAAATAAATCATGCTATTTTTTTTTTCATTTTTATTTCTGTGACTATATTTAACATCACAATTATTTTAACACTTCGCTTACGTTTCCAATCCGTCTTGCCACAAAATCTGTTTAACACTTGTCTAAAAACCTAGCTACTTGTTCAACCGATGATTAACTTTTTTTGTAGTAAGACGGTTACATAGTCTATATCTAAAAGGCACTCGGTCGTAAAGTAAGTATACAACACTTGAACTCTCAATTACTTATAATAAAAAAAAATATAACCTTTTCAAAAACTACCACAAAAAAGGGTAAAATAACCTACAAAACTTTTCTTTCGGAAGTCGGTGGTTTTTTTATTAATTTCATTGTTTTTTTTCCACCGACTTCCGAAAGAAAAGTTTTGTAGGTTATTTTACCCTTTTTTGTGGTTGTTTTTGAAAAGGTTACATTTTTTTTTAAGTTTTTATTTTACTCTTTTTAGTTTAAATATTCAATCAAAATTCTTGTCAAATACATCATTTTCTTACATGTTACACTAGAATTTTGTAATCCGTAGCACCGGTAATACCATCGTTAACATCTCTTTCATTCCTTCCCTATCTCAAAAACTACTGAACCGATTTTGATGAAACTGAATTTAAAATGAACTGAAAATTGCAGTATTCTTTAAGTTGAACGATACCTAGTACAACATAAAAAGAATTACTTAAATCGGACTTGTAGTTCCGGAGATATGCGAACACAAACATAATTTACTAAATCAGTCGATACCGACTCTTTACTAGAGGAGTAGAAGAAGAGTAGAAGGTACACTTCCATCATCAGCTCATCCACCTGAGATGATGATTATCAGATGCAAATACTTGAACAGCCTTAGAAAATATATGAAAATGGTACTACGTGCCTATAAAATTTGAAGGTTGCCCTTGATTTCCCTGGGATCCCATCATCAGATCCTGACCTGATGATCATGGGACCACTTGGGAAGTATACCCTTTCAAACAAAAGAAAATTTTTCCAAATCGGTCCAGGCGTCTTCGAGAAATCGGAGGACATACATAAAAAAAAAATCGACGAATTGAGAACCTCCTCCTTTTTTTGAAGTCTGTTAAAAATCGGACCAGTAATTTTCGTTTATTATTTCCGTCCAGCGAGCTGGCGGACCGGAGAAACGAGGAAATATTAACCAATAGGATTGTACTAAATCACCGCTCCTCTTCAATAGTGCAATCCTATTGGTTACTATTTCCTCGTTTCTCCGCTCCGCCAGCTCACTCCGCATCAATAGACAGGCCGCCTAACACCCCACACTGTAGCGCAGTTACTGGTTGGGATGAAATAAGATTATAATATAGGCGCTGGCGCTAGCCATCACTGCGCGAGTTACGATTCGGACACGGCTGCCTTCTTTTTTTTTGCTTTCAGTCTTGCATCTAAAGCTTGCAACGCATGTTGTGAGGCTTCGTTCTTCGAGTCAATTGCCAGACTTACTTGCAAGCATCGGTAAGCCAGTGTTACGTCTCCAGTAGACTAAAATTGAATAGATATGGATTAATGTTTGTCTATATATATAAGCATATCGCTTCATGTTACATAATACTGATACTGCTAGCCTATTTGAAAGAGTGAAAGAAAGAAAAATCATTTAATTTCACAGACCTTCATGCGAAAGAAAAAACAGAGAAATTGACAACTAACTAAATCAAAACATAATTTATACACAAAAAACAACAAAGAAATCGACAGGTACACCTGCACGCCATGGTTGTGAAAAGAAAGGCGACTCAGCATAAGGCCCGGTATCCACCAAAGCGGAGAGGAGATGTGTTTGAATAACCAATCAGATGTCATTTGAAGCTAAGCGGAGAGGAGATGTGGACATCTGATTGGTTATTCAAACACCTCTCCTCTCCGCTTTGGTGGATTACGGGCCTAACGCTGTGCTATTTGTGGACCTGTAGCATTGCGCTGGTTTTCAGTGGTCATTACTTCATCCCATTGCTGGGTAAAGGCGTCTCCTCATGACTTCCAGTTTTCACGATCCTATGCCAAAGTGAACCACTGGTTGTTGGTTCATGTAACGTAATAAATCATTATAATCTTACCAGAGCAACATGAGCAAGATTGAACCAAATGTTCGACCGAACGTCGGGATCAGCAGAAAAGTAGAGAGCCTGCCGAAAGCATGGTATTATCAAATCCCATTGATTACAGTACAAACAGCAGAGTCCTAAATTGTTGTATATTTCTGGTCCGGCGGGGTTCGTTGCTAACAACCTCCTGGAAGAGATCTTTAGATCAGACTAAACTAGACTTTAGATTAAACTGATGTCTATTATAAACTCTAAGAGCTTATCATACCTGTAATATCTCAGAGCAATCTCTGGCTGATCGTTGTAAAAATTGTACATCCCTATGCTGGCGATGGCCTCCATGTTCGATGGGTCCTCCAAGGCTACCGTGCGGTACTCTTTAACTGCCAGCGCAGAGTTGCCCATTTGTTCGTGTATCCTTGCCTGCTCTATTAACAGCGGTGTATATTCATGGAAAACCGACAATCCTTGCTTACACACCTCCAATGCTGAAATTGGCTGATTCAGTCCTACATACATGGCTACTAGACGCAGGTATATAGAAATGTGTTTGTTTTGTTTGAGTGCCTGACGCAGACAATCCTCAGTGTTTCTGTACATTCCAAGAGCATAGTAGCAACGAGCTAACGAGAAGTTCCACCACCAGTCTGTCGAGTCTTCTGATTTCTGTGCTTGAAACGCCACTTCCATAGCCTGTAGAAATGTAAATTAAATAATGCTACGAGATACTAAGTTAGTATAGATATCATTAAAATTTAAAACTTAATATTTTTCGTAGTTTTTTTTATGATTTTTATTTATTTCACTATCATTGTACTTGCCTTCCTAACATCGCCTTCGCAATAGAAAACATACTCAAACAGGGTCTTGGACGCCGGAGTGAAGAGTTTGTCTTCTTTTGAAAGGAATCTAAGTGATAGTGGTGCTCCAGGAGTGAAGGGTGCTCCTCCAGCGAGCGCGGTGGCTGCACGGGACATTCGGGACGCAGTGTTGAGGACAGTGCGCACGCTGCGAGCCCCAGCAGTGTTGGTGCCTGCCCGGGAACGGACTGTGGCTGTCGCTCTCTTCTAGAATCCGAAACAAAAAACAGACTTTATGATGTAACATATAATCCTCAATGCTAGCTCATCTACATTACAGGCACAATATTCAATTTACAACGAGCAAATAATTTTTAGTTGAATGTTCTACTAATTGTTATTTACCTGGTCGCGGGACTTATCTCATTACCGTGACCCCGGAACGTAGGTGGCTATTGAAGGACACTGTGGATTTTAGTCAGTACAAGTCTGACAGTCCCTCCCGCCCTGCCCTGGGTGGGAGGACTCATTTGATGATTTTACCACGATATAAAAAGGTGTTATTTACCTGATAAGAAGTGTCAATGTTCCGGGCCGTTTTATTATTTTGTTGAAAAGCAGTTCCAGGACGCGGTGTTTTAGCAACAGCTGTGGGCAACAGCTCGTCTTGCTGAGGATAATACTCCACTTCTTCGTACCCATTACCGACTATCTTCGCCTGTATAGTCATGGCGCGCATCCGTATGAACTCTATCATACGGTCTTCTTTTTCTTGCAAGGCCCTTTCACATAACTTCAGACACTCGTCGAATTGCTTTGTTTTGTATAGATTTAATATTCTATATTCAATTTCCATTTTAAAGTATTGATGTTTTCTTGTTTGAATAAAGATGCTCTATCAAGTTAGACTCGGAACCTAGCAACCAATCCCAACAACAAACCGTAGAATTAGCTTTTACAGAAGTGCTTAGATCTTTACTTCCTATAGCTACTACTTACTAATACGGTACCATGGTACAAAATTCGCTACCACAATCGGGTCAATGCTACAAAGTTTGGATATGCCTATGTAAAGCTGCTGCTTTAATGCCATAACAGTAATTATCACAGGCCGTTTACTTGTTCGCAGCGCGCCCCATAACACTTTATGCCCAACGTCAGCGAAATTTATGAACTGAAAACAAAATATCTACAAAATCAGATGTTATCAACTGTTTGTACATTGTACTGTATTTAAAAATATTATATAATTATATGGGACTATTTTTGCATATCAATTAAGAAATACTGTTTGTCAGGTGTCAGGTGTGTTAATTCCCGAGTGAAACGTTGTAGAGATTTGAGTCAGCTTTTCACACCTAGTGCGAGGAAATAAATTCGATTTTTGTTCAGTAGTTTACATTTTATTATTTCGCTTATTGTTTACCCTTTTTGTTGTTGTTTTAGCTTTTACAAAACTCCTAATGAATTTATTTTCAAAAAACAAAATGCTACACGTCTTCCAATATGGCCAAATTCGTTACATTGGAAACATTTAATTCCTTTGGTGCATTGACTAGATAAATGGCTCTTTTCACCGCAGTTGTAACAACGACGTATATCATGCGTGGATGCTTCCTTCTTCCTTTCAGTTGCCGGGTCAGCTCGTCCTTCCTTCTTGTTTATCGGATATTTTTTTTTCTTATTCCTTTTTTTTAAGTTTTAAATTAAGTAATAATAAAATATATTCAACATTTTCATAATATTAATGTTTCCACGTTGAGCGCCAAATAGTAAAAGTAATTAGTGTTTATTTTCTCCAATTTGTGTGAGAGTGTGGTGTGTCAAGATTTGTAATAAAATATAGGTATATTTTCCTTAAAGTTTTTTTTTATTCGTCATCGTACTAGCTAGGATACATTTATTACTACTAATATATAAAGTTACTTAATAATCTGATTGAATCGCCACGATTTTTCATTTTTCTTCTTTTTTTATACAATGCCTGTAAACGGTTAAATACAATTATAGAAAGCAACAAAAGAGATTTTTATCCTCCCTGTTTAATGGTACACCAAGTTGACGATCTCTGCTCAAGAGTTTCATGATAAAAGGACAGGTCCAAGAATATTTTTTCATTCACAAACCGTGGTTCAAGCAAACCAGTTCAAAAATGCTTCTGTGGAGTTTAATACTAATCTTATCTCTCACCAACGTATTCACCGCAGAATCATGGAGGAAGCCGGGTTGTCATCGAATCGGTTAGTAAACATTTTTAAACAAGTTCAATAAATTATTTCCAATAATGAAAGTTTACCAACAGTTTTTCTCGTTACTCAGATACCCTTTTTAAATACGTTCTTTTCTAATCTACGATCGTTTCTTTGCAAATACAAAGAAACGTTTTCTGTTCATCTATACTCATTTTTCATTTTCAGGTCACACACGAAATATAAGCATTCCAGACTGCGTAGAATTCAAAATAACTACAAACGCCTGTCGCGGTTTTTGCGAGTCTTGGTCACTGCCCAGCATCATGTTGGGCTTCAAGCGACATCCCGTTACATCATTGGGCCAGTGTTGCAATATCATGGAGTCCGAAGACGTAAGTATACCTACCTACAAGGCACTGCCACTACTGCATCTACAGGGACAATTCCGCTCAACTGCGCTTTGAGCACTCGGTCAGTTTCATGCATGGTCCATGGTCCCGCGCCTACGGTGGCCGGCGGAGATCGTCTTGCGACGTCCGACGCCGTGGGCATCTATCACTACGGCTGGGGCGGAGGGAGGACGCTGTCCTCTCTCTCTCACGGCCCGCCTCCTCCTTCGCGAGCATAACTGCTTCGCAGACTCCCGAAACTTTCGTGTCCGGTGAGGACCTGCGTCATCCGATAGGTCAGGACGCGTGACGTCTCTCCAGCCACTTCTCAAAAGGGGGGTCTTCCCGCCGCGATTGCGGCGTGCCCGATGGCTATTGATACTAACCGATTATTCATTTGTAATTATAGCTTAGCTGTAAGAACATTTCATAGGTGTGAATGATAGGTCGCAAATTCTATCCACGGAGTGATTATTTTAATTTTAAAATACATGTTTTTATTACAGGTACCCGTCAAGGTGTTGTGTTTGGATGGGGAAAGGAATTTGATATTTAAGTCTGCGGTTACGTGTGCTTGTTATCATTGCCAAAAGGAATAATTCCTTTAGAAAACTTCCAATTTACTTTAAATTTGTTCTATTGTCTGCAGACCATGATATAAATGTGGTTATATAAATAAAATGTATTGTAGATACTACTAACTAAGAACTATAAACGATCATCATGTTACAATTAAATATAACTTGCAACATTATTTACATAATTAACTTTAAGAACGATTAAACATATCGAACAATATTATCTTTGTGTTTGTTTTACTCGCAAGAACGAAACGAAAAAGAAAACGAAGGTCCCCAAGTAGAAAGAAAAAAGAAACGGACAAGAAAAAAAGTAAACAGTTTACTTTTATTCAGGAATTTATTTATGTTTACATTGCTTAGATTATGACATTTAGTGAAATCGGGCATATGGTTTGGCTACATGCCTCCAACAAAAAACTAGACAGTGTTACAAAATTACTAAAATTGGATGGAAAAATTTAATGGTTCGTTTCGTGTCGGTTAGAATTTATCTAAGGCAATAATTCTTTTTTTTTTTTTTTCCTAGCCTAATCTGTCCCACTCCTGAGCAAAGGCCTCCCCGCATTCCTTCCACTTCTCTCGATGGTGTGCCTCCTCACGCCAGTTCACTAGGAAGCCATCCAAAGCGTCCCGCCACCTTCTCCTAGGTCTGCCGCGACCCCGCCTAGCTGTCTCAGGGCTCCATTCCTGTGATATCCGAGCCCACAGTTGTGACGGCATCCGGCAGACATGACCTGCCCAGTCCCACTTTAGCCTTGCCAATAATTCTTAAGCTAAATTAATGCCTAATTAATACTAATGCTTTCTTCCCTGCGCTGAGCGTTTAAATCCATCGAATAATGCATTTCATTTAGATTTTCGTCTTGATATCAAGTGGAGTACCGTTAGGTTTATACCGGAATCCAGGACCAGTCATTGAATATCTTCATATACATCTTCTATATCTATACTGATAACTAGCTGACCCCGCAAACGTTGTTTTGCCATATAAATTTAAAAAAAAAATAGATAGTAGCCGATTCTCAGACCTACTGAAATACGGATATAAAATTTGGTAAAAATCGGTAGAGCCGTTTCGGAGGAGTACGGTAACTAACATTGTGACACGGAAATTTTATATATAAGATAAATCCGTAGAGAGGGCAATTCTGTACCTACATGAAATATATTTCCAAAATATCAGGGGGTGATTAGGGATCGATATGATACTGATGCCAAAAATGCAATTAATAAAATTATTGTCTGTCTGTCTGTCTGTCTGTATAACCGTTATAGAAACAAAAACTACTCGACGGATTTTGACGAAACTTGGTACAATTATTTTTCATACTCCTGCGGTGGTTATGTATACTTTTCATCACGCTACAATCAAAAGGAGCAGAGCAGTGAAAGGAAATGTTAGGAAAACGGGAGAACTTACTCCATACACGCTATAAATCTTCGGAACTACTGGACGGGTTTGATTGTTTTTTTTTTTGTTGTATGGCTATTAAGTCTGGGCAACATATAGGCTATAATTTATCTTGGAAACGAACACCTGATGAAGGAATGCAATAGATCAGCTAAACTATAAGAGATTCAAAATAAACCAATCAAATCTTCCCAAGGGGCCCCGACTGTGAGTGTGAATGAGTGAATTCTAAACTACTGGGCTTGTTTCTTTCTTTTTAGTTTTTTTACGCAGTCGGGTTTTTTGTTTTTTTAAATATTTATTTTATTTTACTATTTTTAGTTTTTGTTAGTATTTATCAGTCCAAATTAAATTAAAACATAAAAGTTATATATATTTTTAACCGACTTCTAAAAAAGAAGGAGGTTCTCAATTCGGATGTTTGTATTTTTTTTTTTTTTTAATGTTTGTTCGGGCATAACTCCCTCGTTTAACAACCGATTTGAAAAATTCTTTTTTTGTTGGATAGGGTATACTTCTGGAATGGTCCCATTAAAATTTTATCAAAATCGGACTAGCACTTTTTGAAATATCAACAAAAATCAACAAAAACCTAAAAAGTTTTTAACTTTGTCTACACCGATTACTCCGAGGTTTCTGGTCCGATTTCGATTATTCTTTTTTTGTTCGATACAGTATATTATCTGCCATTTGGTCCCATAAAATTTTCATTTAGTTTGGTGCAGTAGTTTTTATTTTTGGTAGTTCTCATTGTGTACATACATAATCGGCGTTGTTATTACCGCTGCTATGGATTACAACATTTTAGTGCACATGTAAGAAAATATTATGTATTTGACAATAATTTGGGTTGAATAGTGAAACTAAAAAGGATGAAATAAAAAACTTTTTTAAAAAAAAATGTAACCGACTTCAACACAACCACAAAAAAAGTTCAAAATAACCTACAAAAAAACTTTTCTTTCGAAAGTCGGTGACAAAAAGTCAATGAAATAAAAAATAAAGTCACCGACTTTCGAAAGAAAAGTTTTTTTGTAGGTTATTTTGAACTTTTTTTGTGGTTGTGTTGAAGTCGGTTACATTTTTTTTTGAAAAAGTTTTTTTGGTAAGCCATTTTTAAAATCCTTTAATTTGATACCCTACTTGATGGAATGTGAGAGATTTAAAAAAAATATTTTTAGTTCGGAACCCTTTGCACACGAGTTCGACTCGCACTTGGCCAGTTTTATGTACCCAGTGACACTCTCACGTTTAAGACGAATCTAACGACACCTCTCAAGTTAAAATCCATCAAGCCGTTTAGGCTGCAGAGAAACACACAGAAACATACATACATACATACATACATACACTCGAAAAACATAACCCTCCTGGCGCAGTCGGGTAAAAATAGCGCCATAGCAAAAATTGTTCCGCGTGATGAGCATTTTCTGCTAAGAAAATAAATTTGAAGATATGGAACACCTGATGTGGAACTCCAAGAGCCCAGCAGCTACACTATTACTTAGGTAGTACGTACAATGTACATATACAGTAATGACGTCTTAGCAAGAGATGTTCAGTCTGATGAGCACTCCCTGTTGTCGTATAAAAACTGAAGATCTGGAACACCTGATGTGGAACTCCAAGAGCCCAGCTACACTATAACATATATGTATAGGAATGACGTTTTAGCAAAAGTTGTTCAGCATAATGAGCACTCTCTGTTGACGTATGAAAATTGAGATCTGGAACAACTGATGTGGAATTCCAAGAGCCCAGCTACACTAAAACAATATATACATCTTAGCATGAGTTGTTTAGTCTGATGGGCATTTCCTGTTGACTTACAAAAATGAAAGATCTGGAACTTAAGGAATCGTCATACGCGTCCCATTGTTTTCCCGTCCACAGGCTCTAAGAATTCGACATCAGACGTTTCAGATCTTCGATTTTGACGACCCCTTGTCGCTGGCATAAGCAACAGGATCCGCGTACGAAGTCGCTGGCAGAAGCTAGTTTTTTTTTTAAATGTGTTTTTAACAACACCGCCGATCTCAATTTTTTTTTGTCATACGAATTGCATGAACGAAAAAAATTGGCAATTCTTTGAATTTGTTTTATGATGTTTTTTGATTTAGTTTCATTTAAGGATCATTTCATTGTATGAGAAGGAAAATGTCTGTGCAACAGAAGTGGGTCAAATCTAATGAAATACTGACCACTGCTAATACGACTTATAATTTAAAATACAATAATTATAATATTCAACAACTATCACACAACGCCATCTAGTCCCAAGCTAAGCAGAGCTTGTGTTATGGGTACTAGACAACTGATAAACATACTTATACATATATTTCTAAATACATACATAATATAGATAAATTCCACCCAGATACAGAACAAATGATTGTGCTCATCACACAAACGTTTGTCCTGGGTGGGAATCGAACCCACGACCTCCGGCATAGCAGTCAGGGTCACTAACCACAGGTACTATTATATTCTGTGCCACTAGACCAACAGGCCTGTCAAATATGTTATGCTGTAAAATATTTTGGTTTTGACTAACTTCCGCCCGTCGGTCGTCCTGATTTTTTTCTTCCAATACAATGACATGATCCTTACATAAGTGGCGAACCCCGCAACAGGTCGCGCGTCAAAAGCCCGCTTCTGTGTCGAGACCCTTTCCGGGGCGCTCTGTCTACGCTCACATAATTAATGTGAAAACACAACGATAAAACTACTTTTGTCTTTGTTTAACTTATTAAAACGCGTGTACGTAGAGCAAGACAGCTAGCAAACGTCGTTTTGAGTTCTCGGTAGAGAAGAAATTACCACGAAACCGCCAGTAAAATAACGGCCGCGTCGCAGCCTTCATTTTTTTTCTGTGCTTAAAACTTGATTTAATTAAAATAGGTAATTGTATGAGAGTCACAACTTGTGTAATATTATTTTGTGAATAGTAATAAAAGGTTATAAATAAATACTCTTGTTGGCGCGCTAAATAGTGGTATAATATTAAAATATGACCCAAAATGTACTGAACATTTAGGTACCCAGTAATTATACCAGCTGTAAGACATTATTACCGACAAATATATTACAAAAGTACTATTTTCTAGGTAGAAAATTTAATTTAACAAGTAAGCAAAAAAACTTTTTAAAAAAAGGGAACCGACTTCAAAACCAAACACAAAAAAAACTATAAAATAACTTTTCTTTCGGAAGTTGGTGGCTTTGTTTTTTTTATTTCATTGACATATGGCCCTTTTTTTAAAAAGTTTTTTATTTTTCCCTTTTTAGTTGAGATAAAATTTAACAAAAATCTTCATATAATTGGCGTCTTTGAAAATGTACAACCCTATTAAGCAAAACGGATCTATGTGAGCAACTTCACGAGATATCCATTATTGTTATATACTAAAACCTTCCCCAGAATGTAACAAATACTTTTCTGAAAACTGTATCAAATTCGGTTCAGCCAAACGCGAGATAATTGCGGACAAACATGCAATCGTCCCTTAAAATCTACAATCCAAGCAAGCAAATCGGATCCACGCGGGCAACGTCACGGGATATCTATTAGTGGTATATACTATAACCTGCTCCAGAATGTAATGAACACTTTCCTGAAAACTGCATCAAAAAATGAGATCGGGCAATTTTTTTACATTTCTCTAAATGCCACATTTCAAAAAATTAGGTATATGAAGATTCATTGGCTGGCCTTGGATTCCGAGGTTTTACTATTTTTACGCCTTACGGCACTCCACTACATCATTGGTAGATATTTATTATTATAACATTATAACCTACCTATCCCGTATTAAACAATAGATAGGAACTCGATGATTAACTTTACTTTTATATACAGGCTGAATTTTTCAACTGGGCGTGGATGGCATATCCAAAAGATAGGAATAACAAAAAACTTTGAAAGGAGTTACACCATTCACTAGCGTTGCTAATAAGGATCAAATTCTGGGAAGTAATCAGTACGGCAAACTTATGGAAAATCAATCTTCAAGGAAATTACTGATTTCGAAACATACGTTAACCGTTTCTTCCTTGAAATAATGCAATTTTTTGTTATGTAAAAGTAGGTACTCTGTGTGCTGAATACAGTGTGGGATTGCTGAGACGTCAAATCCAGTGAAACATTGAAAACAATGAAATATAATTTTGAATAAATAATGGCTCAGAGGCCTTAGTCTGGCCGCATACATCAGTTTTCCTGATCAGGAATCCTGATCCGTTTTTCGAAATTTGTACGGGAAGTATACAAATGTGTGTGGCATGCACACACATTTGTATGAATTCACTGTGTACGGATAGAAAACGGATCAGGATTCCTGATGGGGGGTATTAAAACGTCTTAAAACCAGGCTTGTTCCAGTGAGTGAACGAGATGGCGCTAGATGACTTGTATAACTCTGTCACTTTCACTCGCCGGAACAAGCCTGGTTTTAAGACGTTGTAATACCCCCCCAGGAAAAGTGATGTATGCGGCCAGGCATAACATGAGTTTTCAGTTATTCTGACGTAAAGTAAACTGGAACTTTGACATTTTCAAATTGACTTTCAAGGAAAAAATTAGTTCCTTCTTCACACACCAGAGGCGCTGTTCCATTTTTCCATACAAGAAACGCTGATACTGGAAATGACGTGGTTGCCTATAAAAAAACCTGCCGCGCTTAGATACATACATCAGGTAACAAAAATAATTATATTTGATTAATGCATTAGCTTTGCATATTTTTCTCATACACATGTAGATTTATCGATATCGTCGTTGAGTTTGAACCACAGTATAGTTTGAACTGTACCATCCAATCGTAACGATTTTTCGTAAAGTGTATAGCAGCCATTAAAGGACCAAATCGGGGGTCGCGGGACTGTCTCATCAGGTAATCGTGACCCTGGAACGTAAAGAGCTATTGAAGGATCACCTTGTATAATAGTCAATACAAGTCTGACAGCCCTTCCCGTCCTGCCCTGGCTAGTGGCTGGGACCAAACCAAACCTTATTTCAAAGCAAAGACCGTGACTAATTCGGAGAATAGTAGTTTCCGTCTTAAAAGGTGTTTGTAGGTACCTACTTATGTAAAACTTTTTTACTATTGAAAATAAATATACCTACTTACAGCTTGGCCAGAACGGATTGAAACGGAACTAAATTTTTTATTTCTGACAGCGTTTTAAAATCTTTGATATTTGATGTAAACAAAGAGCGCAGGTTTGTTAGATTTATTATTGTGCCCATGGACCCCATGATTGTGCCGTATAACTAACGTAATAAATGAAAAAAAAAAAAAAACATTCAAAGTGCTGGTAGCGCGAAGACAGTGGCGACTTCCGGTTTTCTACATTTTTATGTCAAGCTGTACCTACATTTGGCTATCAATGCGTTACGGTGTTAACCGTACAGCTCGACATAAAAATGTAGAAAACCGGAAGTCGCCACTGTCTTCGCGCTACCAGCACTTTGAATGATTTTATTTCATTTTTTTAACTTATTACGTTAGTTTTATGGCACAATAATAAATCTAACAAACCTGCGGTCTTTGTTTACATCAAATATCAAAGATTTTAAAACGCTGTCAGAAATAAAAATTTTAGTTCAGTTTCAATCCGTTCTGGCCAAGCTGTAGGTACAGCTTGACATAAAAATGTAGAAAACCGGAAGTCGCCACTGTCTTCGCGCTACCATCACTTTGAATGATTTTATTTTATTTTATTTCACTTATTACGTTAGTTTTATGGCACAATAATAAATCTAACAAACCTGCGGTCTTTGTTTACATCAAATATCAAAGATTTTAAAACGCTGTCAGAAATAAAAAAATTTAGTTCCGTTTCAATCCGTTCTGGCCAAGCTGTACATGCTTTATCTCTTTCAAAGCGATCTTTCCCATTATGCTGTCTTATGGGCCTACCACACGCACAAGCTTTACCACAGTTTTACCTGCGCAAGAAAAAACAATACACGGTCGGCAACCACAGATATACAGGGTGCAATCTTAGTCGTGGGCAATATTTTAATCTAATGCTCTACTAACGATACTGAATGTTCGCAACTCAAAAGCATTATTAATACAAGTATGTAAAACCTTAAAAAAATTCATAAGTGTCTCAAAGTATCAACGCGGCGCGTAGACGCGTTATACTGCGCTTTAAAATTTGGATACTTCAAGACTTATTGGGGATTAAGATTTTTTTTTATTACTTTTAGTGTTTTTTTGCAACATTATGCCTTTGCAATGTGACTTAAAACATTTTTAAGGTTTTCCAAACTTGCATTAAAAATATTTTTGATTTGCGAATTATTAGCCCTAATTCAATCAGTATCGTGACTAGAGTCTTAGATTAAAGTATTGCCCACGACTAAGATTGCACCCTGTAGATATACCTAGATAACGCAAGTATCACGATCTGTATGAAAACCAAGCCAGCCATTTTTGACTACCTTTTATGACGTCACAAAAGCTATTTATTCTTGGTAAAACCAAATCGATTGAAATACGCCTGGGCTTACAGTGCCCCCATCGTCCCACAGCACAATTAACCGTTTTAATATTAAAACTTACGTCCAACCTCGTCCAACTAACGATGGACCGATTTAGACGAGCGCAAAAATGGCTACTTACGATTTTTGGTCGTAAACTAGCACGGATTTTTGGCACGCGAAGTAGTTGCTCTTGCGTTATCTAGGTATATAAGTCTGTGTCGGCAACACTGAACGCCCAATCGCGCAGGTAAAACTGTGGTAAAGCTTGTGCGTGTGGTAGGCCCATTATAATGATTGATCACACCATATTAGAAAGAGACAATAGTCTCTATTGAACCCATATCGTACGTAAAAAAATTTGAATTTCGCGGGCTGGTTGGAGCATTCACCTTATGCTCACTCTATAATATTATTCATGGACACATTAATTATACAATCTGCATTGAACGCTCTATTCTATGTCAATGGTCTTGCTGGCAGACCGCGGCCTGCCTTGGCTGAAAGGCCCAGACACCATTCCAATAACATGATTTAAAAATAAAATAAGCGAACTTGCTGTCAAAGACATGTCAAATACGTCAATTGTCAATTGTCAAATCGTGTCATGTCTGTCAATTTTTATTTACCATGTCATGAGTTACTTGGGTGGTTTTACGAAATTTTGTATAATTAAGTTATTTGCCTTGAAAATATAATTAATCACTCCTGTTCTATAAGACAAACATGGTATGGAGGACAACTCTACATCTTGTAAAAAGCCAACATGGCAAAACTGTGTTCATTGTCCGAGACTACTTTTCACTTCTGCCACGGAATTCGAAAGGTTATTCACATATTACTTGTATTTATTATCGTTTAATTAAATGTATTATTCACTAGAATACGATCATAGCTTGTTCTTTTTTTTTGCAGGCATATTCAAGAGAAACACAGTATTAAAGAAGGATCCATCATACTTTGTCAGTATGGGCAAAATGGAATGTGTTCATCTTTGCAGTTCGGTGATTTGCGGAAAGCAGGCTTTAAGTATCATGTAAGAGAATACCACCTATATACAAAAGACCTGAATGATGATTGGACTTTCTATTCTTCTTCTCAAAACCTCCCAGCAGTATTAAATGATCCAAACAGAGGTAAACAGAGCAATTTCTTCACTAAGACGTGGGGAGACAGTTTCATAGACAAGGTTGATATATACCCTAGTCCATATTTACCTGAAATTACATTGGCACATTTTGAATCATATTGCAAAAGAGTTGCTAAGAAATATCGGCGTCATTGTAGACTAAAAGAAAGTATTCCAGTCAAAAATAAAACACCTGTAGTAGAAAATGTATGTGAGGTACCAAGCATATTTTATGAACAATCTCTACCATTAAATGACCCAGATGTATTTAGCCAAGTTTTTCCTAGTTTATGTAATTCTGAAGATCCAAGTATTGCTATAAGAGCTCTCCAAGAAACACTGAGTACATACCTAGATGTTATTGAGATGAAAATATCTAAGCAAGTAGCTCAAAAATCAGATGCATTTTTTCATGCAATGCTGTCTCATGATACAATAATGGAACAGATGGCTAGAGCAGTAAAGACAGTAAGAACAACCAGACAAAATATAACACATATAAAAGCAAACTTAACTGAATGTCCACTAAAATTAGCAAGTTTAACAAAAATTAATCACAATCTGAACAATGTCCATGATCTGCTAAAGCTAATGGGTACAGTACAACAGACACAACCAATGATACAGCTTCTTTTGAGTACTTCAGATTATGTAGCTGCTTTGGACTTGATCGGTTCTACCCAAAAAGTACTATCTACACGCCTGTCTGGGATACAAGCATTTCGTCATTTATCTCCACAACTAACTGAAATGAAGAGATTGATTCATAAAATGCTCAGCAATGAATTTTTAAGATTCATTGTCACAGATTTAAGCAGACCACCTAAAGATGACACAGAAATTCCAGAAAGGGAGAAAATTGTGTCTATAGTGTCTGGAATTCTTCGCCTGAAGGAATTTGATTTTATTGATACATTTAAAGTAGAAGCAATGACTTCCATTCAAACTACAATCAAACAATCTGTAATAGAAATTATTTCAGAAAGAGATGGAAACACAGAAATAGTTTTGAGAGGATCTAATGCTGACAATACATGGCTGTTGTGTAATGAAGGTATAACATTCCTACAGAAAGTTACTCCAAACTTGATTAATTTATTTAAAAGAATCTTATCTTTAAATAATTTAATATTGGAAATTACTCAAATGGAAGATGTAACTGGGAATGATAGTGAAGATGTTTGGTCACCCGAGGAAGTACTTTTTGTTGAGGAGAAGTTAAAAAAGATGATTGGTTCCCTTTCTGACTACTGTAATGAACGATGTGCTAATCTCATAGTAACTAAAACTGACAAGGATTATGTCTTTTCCGATATGTCCCAATTATCAATACTGTCCAAACTCATTGAAAACTTTTGTGACGAATGTGAAAATATTACTGGACATTGTAGTAATGCAATGAAGCTAGCTCTTCGAAGCTATGCAATGAAGTATATACAATGTTTACACGCTGAAAGAAGAACTCAACTGACATCTGCTCTTAATGCAGAGCGGTGGAAAGCTGCAGATGTACCTTGTGAACTTCAGAGTGCAATAAATAAAATACATGAATCAGGTGAAATACCAAATGCTCTTAAATATGACAGTGGGAAGCCTGATGGAAAATATTTAATAATAAATAAGGAGAGTTATGCTGTTGTTGCCACAGTGCAGCTATTAATCAAAATCTTGCTGGAATATTGTGATGCAACAAAACAGTCCCCTGTCATTGTTCAGTACTTGGTGCACTGCATGTTGGAACTGATTCGCTTGTTTAATTCTCGATGCTGCCAACTGGTTTTAGGTGCTGGAGCAATACAAAGTGCTGGCTTAAAAACGATCTCTACATCAAACCTTGCTTTAGTGTCTAGATCCCTGCAGGTAGTCATGTGGTTTCTACCCAAGATAAGAGGATTGTTGGAAAGACAGCATTCTAAAGAATTATCACTTAATGGTTTTAGTAATATAGAAAGTGATATAGTAAGCCATAAGCAGGAAATAGAGAATAAGATATGTCTCATAGTAAGTAATATGCTTGCATCTCAGCTGACAGGGTGGGATGCTAAACCCCCTGTTCCATCTCAAACATTCCGAAATATTTCTAAACACTTAGTTAAATTACATGAAGCACTTATTGATATATTTCCGAATGAACAAATAAGGACTGTGTATAAAAGAGTACATGATAACTTCAAAGATAAACTCAGAGAACAATTAGTAAAGATGAACATAGTAGCAAATGGTAGTCCTCAGCATGGTGTAGTCACCTCAGAATTGACATTTTATTTGCAAACCCTCAAAACACTAAGAGTGATAAACGAAAATGATGCAGAGGACAATATATTGTATGATATTTGGTTAAACTAAGTTATGCATACTTATAAGGTATAGAGAAAATATTCTGTAGCCATTCTTAATTTAAAAAATCTTACTTTTTCTTTTAAACACTATCTATTTATTGTTCTAAATGTGGTATACAATACAATGACATTATCTTATTTCAACTGGGGCTTATATCCCAATTTGTAAACGTGAATTTCATTGTAATACCTAGTTTTAATAATGAGTTATGAAACTGATGTACATGCATTATTTTGTAAATAAACTGTTTAATAAGTTTAAATGATACAAATATGTACTTAGGTATATTTCTCATCTTTAAATATTCAACTCTAGAAAGACACCCTCTACGTACACTAGAGACATTATTTTTTAGTTCACCCATAATCTGACACGGGGATGTGCTACTCCCCTCCACCTTTAACCCGGCTTTATTACCATTATAGGTATTCTGCAAACCTAGATAAACTTATCTGGCTTACAACCTCAGTCTTATACATTTTTCTTCAGCTAGTATTTACCTACCGAAATGTATTCAACTGGCTGTATTGCAATAAAATAAATTGGTTTGGAATTTGAAGCTATCGCTATAGGTACCTCTATAAGTATGATCCCAATGCCAGTAAATTGTGTTTATTCGAAAGGTTTCGATTTCTACCTTCTTTTTAAAATGAACTAGTCATACAGCCGGAACCCTAAATATGTCCAAAAGGAACGAACTGGTAGTACAGTCTGCAAAAAAGTCTGAGAACATTTCATTGTTTTTATTTTTAAATCACGATAGCTGAATAACACAGAATTTGTTTAATGCTTAAGACCTCAGATCAAAGAAATAGGCAGATAGAACGCTCAGAACACGCGATTGTCACCACCAAAGCAAATACAAAATCAAATCGAATTACATTCCATATTGTTTTCTTTGTTTTTGAGAACAAATTTTACAATGTTTAGAGACACGAGACGGCATATTTTGGCAAACAACAACAACGACCTTGGTACTGTCGCGAGTTTGTATTCGATTTTGTGCCTATTTCTTTGATCTGAGCTTAAGACTTATTGAATAAGTTTGTGACGAGAAATTATATGATTTATGTTTCTGCCTGTGCGGCTGTGCCTGCTACTACAACCCTACCTAAAAGGTTTCGGCTATCAAAGTATCCAATTATGCCTTTGGTTTCTTATTTTTAAAGTAGTCCACTGCAATAGAGGTAACTCAAAAAAATCACTGGAACACCTTTCAACCTTAAGTAATAAAACATCTGAAAACTATTGTTAAAACAAGCAGGAATACTTTCTATCTACAGTACATAAAGACGAGCGAGCTGACATCCCATCTTAGCGTTAATAACTTGGACTTCGAGCCCATAACCGTATTCTTGTCTATCTCATTAACTGTCTTTGTCCTTTACAAACATTGCTTAACCTTGCTTACCCATCCAAAGACAGACCTCGACATGAGTTGCCACTTTCTGACAGCTAAGCCCTCAACCGCGCGCACCCATTGCTCAATTCAAACCGCGCGCTTTAGTTAATTTGACCAATCCTGTTCTACATCCCTTTATATATTTCCGTTGCATTTTCACGAAATGACTCCAAGAAGCGATAGTAAGGCAGCTATCCCACCACTGGCGTTTTACAAATGTTGGCGTCTCTCCAACGCTGCGCAGACGCGACGTTCGCGTCGCGTCATCGCGTGGCAATCGTTAACGTCCGCTAAACGGGACGTTAACGTCGCGCACATGTAGTAACCTAGAATTGATTACATTCTGCGTTACCACCTTGAACACAAACCAAATGATTGTAATGTCAACAATTTTAATCAGAATATAAAATTTTATAAACGAAGTACCTAAATTGTTTTTGTGGTGAATGTACTACCTACCTACATTTATTATTTTATGTTGATTTATCGAAAATAAAGAACTTGTTTTATAAATACTTTTTTATTGTTTATTATGATAACATCATAGAAAAATATTAACAACAGTTAGGTATGATAAGATATAAATGGAATAATGATTACCTAGGTACCAAAACTTAAGGATCAATGATAGAAACAAGAATTAGTGTTACTGAACACAACATTTATTTTTCCCTGATGGGTGCAGAGTTAAAAATAAATAGGTATATTTATGTATTCCCACATTTCACCACCATGTAATCCATAATACAGAGCAGTGGTGGCCCAGTGGTATCGGCCCCGACTTACGAGTTGTAGGTCGTGGGTTCGAATCCAGCCAGGCGCATTACTTTGTGTAATTTATTTCATCACCACTGCTCTCAAAACGGTGAAGGAAAACATCGTGAGGAAACCGGCATGTCCTAGAACCAAAAATTCGAAGACATGTGACATCCACCAATCCGCCTTGGGCCCGCGTGGTGGATTATGGCCCACTCCCTCTCACAGAGAGGAGGCCTGTGTCCCAGCAGTGGGAACATTAATAGGCTGATGATGAATCCATAATACATGATAGAGAAATCAATGATGTTGATGGCAATAGGTTCCACCCCCTGGTGAGTATTGACATCAACGTAGCAACCAGATACTGTGCTGCTCAGATTAAAGAAACAGACAGATGGAACATACGCAACAAACAATTTAAAGCGCGGCAGATAAGAGGGGGGTCCCGTAGGGGCACGTGCATCGTGCATCTGTGTGTGTGTAAACGGTTGCCAGAATATTGAGAAAATAAATTCCCATATTTTTGTTCAATAAAACTTTTCAATTTCAAGTAGGACACGTACTTTTGCTCTATAAGAAGGAACGCTACTAAACTAGTATTTGAACGGAAAAATAATGTTGGAATAAAAGTTATAAACATAATTATTAGGTAGGTACTGATACTTCATTTTATTAATTTATAACAGATTAAAAAAACTTTATAACGTTTTTTGGTTTGTGATTTAATTCAACATAAAAGGTACCTATTCATTTCTAACTTTGCTATAGGGTTATTCTTTTGGCCAACGGGGGAAATCCGAATTCTTATGCCTCAGCCTGCCTACCTACCGCGTAGTGTGAGGCAAACTTTAATTTTTGGCTTTATTTGGTTAAGTAATACACTTAGAGGGTCAATTCTACCGAAAAAGTACTCCTTATAAAAAAAAACCTGCGATGCGCTTCCCCTGTCTGCCTATTTGTTTAATCTGAGCTGGGATGGATCGGAGAAATTCATAAGAATCAGCGCAGACAGAACGGAGCGCAGCGGAGAGGATTTTATTAACGCACTTGAAAATAAACTTTAAAATGATTACAATAAAGTGCATAAATGCTTGAACCTGACAAAAAATGCTCCTCGAAGATAAGCAGGAATTCCCGCACGGTGTCGAGTCGGCGTAGTGTTGTCACTGAGTATACAATGGACTCTATGGCCCCCCGGCGCCCACTTTCGGCATCGGCACGGCTGAGGATTTTAGTTGATAAAAAGCATTACAGACACTAACTTAATAGCAATAAAGTAGATTTTCCATGATAATCTATCTATACTTATAATAAATCTGTAGAGAGGTCAATTCTGTACATGAAATATATTTCCAAAATAACTATCAGGGGGTGATAAGGGATCGATACTGATGCCAAAAAAGCAATTAATAAAATTATTGTCTGTCTGTCTGTCTGTATAACCGTTAAAGAAACAAAAACTACTCGACGGATTTTGACGAAACTTGGTAGTTGGTACAATTATTTTTCATACTCCTGCGCTGGTTATAGTATACTTTTCATCACGCTACAATCAATAGGAGCAGAGCAGTGAAGGGAAATGTTAGGAAAACGGGAGAAGTTACTCCATACACGCTAATCTTCGGAAAAAAAAACAATCAAATCCGTCCAGTAGGGACGGATTTGATTGTTTTTTTTTTGTTGTATAGCTATTAAGTCTGGGCAACATATAGGCTATAATTTATCTTGGAAACTTGAACACCTGATGCAGAACTGCAATTGATCAGCTAAACTATAAGAGATACAAAAACAGCGCCATAGCAAAAATTGTTCCGCGTGATGAGCATTTTCTGCTGAGAAAATAAATTTGAAGATATAGAACACCTGATGTGGAACTCCAAGAGCCCAGCTACACTACTACATATACAGTAATGACGTCTTAGCAAGAGTTGTTCAGCCTGATGAGCACTCCCTGTTATCGTATAAAAACTGAAGATCTGGAACACCTGATGTGGAACTCCAAGAGCCCAGCTACACTATAACATATATAGGAATGACGTCTTAGCAAGAGTTGTTTAGTCTGATGGGCATTTCCTGTTGACTTACAAAAATGAAAGATCTGGAACGCTGTTTTCCCGTCCCCAGGCTCTAAGAATTCGACATCAGACGTTTCAGATCTTCGATTTTGACGACCCCATAGTCGCTGGCATAAGCAACAGGATCCGCGTACGAAGTCGCTTGCAGAAGCTAGTTATACATATGATCGTAGTAACAAAAATACCGCTTCGGTATGCTTGAGGCTACTGCATCGGCAATTTCTGCTTTATTGCCATGAAGTTAATGTATAATGCTTTTTATCACTTAAAAACCTCAGCCGTGCCCATGCCGATAGTGGGCGCCGGGCCTTAGGTTTCTATAATACCATTCGCATCGGCTTGCGTCGTCCGACCCGAGCCGATGCGAATGGCATTAGTAACCCTTATTACGTTGACATAAAGGATTTTTTGACCGGCTTAAGCCGATTCCGCGTCGACAAATGTGGGAGCACCCTTAGTCACTGAGTTTAAAGAGGGAGGATGACGACGGCTCGCGAGGTCGCACGCAAGCTCGAGCATACGCGATCTGTAAAGAAAATGCCCGAGACCGCGCGGGGATTATTCCTCTCTGTCTGCGCTGACCCTAAAAGAAAAACCAGGAAAAACCCATTACTTTGCGTAACATTTGCACCATTGTTTGTGCCAATTAAGTTTTTATCACATTTGCATCTTTGGCTAGCCATCTAAATTAATAAAATCTTAAAATCTTAAATGTTCACATAAAAACTTTACAAAATAGTTTATATCTTAACTTACTATTTGATCAATAATTGTAACTATCATAGAAATATGATGCTAAAGGATATCTTATTACAAAAGCTACACAAGTGCAAATAATTTGAAAACCCATAAGCTTTTTAGTCAGTTGAACTTCAGGTATTGGCCCTAATTTAATTAAAAATAGGTTAATTAATGTCATGTTATTTATAGTTATACTATCATTATCTTCACTTTTATCAATTAAATGTAAGACAGTTAACACATGAATTATTAGTTTGCTTAAAGCAGACATTTCTTTTTTTGCTATTACTGTTCTGCTTGCATGAAGTAAATCTGTCTCTTCACTATACTTTGGCAAGCGATGTCTTGGGCATGGAATTATATGGAAAAGTTGAGGAACTGAATATAAAAAGTTGATAATTTGTGGCAAAAAAAATAGTAAAACTGTTTTACTGAAGTGACTCAATATAGCTACAACTGCAAATGTCATTCCAGAAACATAACAAAATGTGTCCCCCACAAACACCTTTGATGGAAACCTGAAAAAAATTTAAAATAAACAGTTTAATCATGGTAATTTGATTTAGTCTTCATAATTTTCATATAGACATATTGACCTAAACTATTTACTTAAAATACAAATATCATTTGAAGGTAATACTGCAAATGTGACACTCAGAGGGTAACTACTTTGTTTTCTTACACTTTGGTAATTTGTGTTTATGTTTGTTTCATACACTGCTCCCTTTGGTGATAGCATGATGTTATATTATAGCCTATAGCCTTCCTCTATAAATGCACTATCCAACACAAAAAGAATTTTTGAGTTTAAACCAGTGGTCGCTAAGATTAGTGCATTCAACCAAACAAACAAACTCTTCAACTTTATAATATTAATTAATATAGATATAATTATGTTAGGTACTTAATAATAATATTCCACAATAATATAATAATATTCCACAACTATCACACAACGCCATCTAGTCCCAAGCTAAGCCGAGCTTGTGTTATGGGTACTAGACAACTGATAAACATACTTATATATTTCTAAATACATACATATTATAGATAAATTACTTAATTACTTATAATATAGAAAAAACTTTTCTTGAAGTGGTTTATTAATAATGCCACTACTAAGAAAATCTATATCTTCTATATCTATACTTTTAATAAATTTGTAGAAAAGTTGTGTCTGTACAATGGAAATATACAAAAAAAAAGAAGCAGGGGTTGTTATTTTATCGATGCCGAACCCGAAAATGTAGTTAACTTTTTTTTTGTCTGTTTGTCTGTTTGTCGGTTTGTCTGTTTGTCTGTTTGTCTGTTTGTCTGTTTGTCTGTGTGTTTGTGCACGCTAATCTTCGGAACTACTGGACGGATTTGAATGATTTTTTTTTGTTGTATAGGTATTAAGTCCGGTTAACATATAGGCTATAATTTATCTTGGAAACTTGAACACCTGATGCAGAACCGCAACAGACCTGCTTAACTACAAGAGATACAGAAATGGTGCCATAGCAAAAATTGTTCCACGTGATGAGCATTTTCTGCTGAGAGAATAAATTTGAAGATCCTGGACACCTTATGTGGAACACCAAGAGCCCAGCTACACTATGACATATATAGGAATGACGTCTTAGCAAGAGTTGTTCAGCCTGATGAGCACCTTCTGTTGATGTATAAAAATTGAAGATCTGGAACACCTGATGTGGAACTTCAAGAGCCCAGCTACACTATAACATATACAGGAATGACGTCTTAGCAAGAGTTGTTCAGCCTGATGAGCACCTTCTGTTGATGTATAAAAATTGAAGATCTGGAACACCTGATGTGGAACTCCCAAGAGCCCAGCAACACTATAATATATAGTGAATGACGTCTTAGCAAGAGTTGTTCAGCATGATGAGTACTCTCTGTCAACGTATAAAAAATTGAAGATCTGGAACACCTGATGTGGAACTCCAAGTGCCTAGCTACACTATAACATATACAGTAAAGACGTCTTAGCAAGAGTTGTTGAGCCTGATGAGCAACCTCTGTTGTCCAATAAAAATTGAAGATCTGGTACACCTGATGTGGAACTCCAACAGCCCAGCTACTTTATAACATATATAGGAATGACGTCTTAGCAAGAGTTGTCCAGCCTAATGAGTACTCTCTGTTGACGTATGAAAATTGAGATCTGGAACACCTGATGTGGAACTTCAAGAGCCCAGGTACACTATAACATATACAGGAATGACGTCTTAGCAAGAGTTGTTCAGCCTAATGAGTACTCTCTGTTGACGTATGAAAATTGAGATCTGGAACACCTGATGTGGAGCTCCAAGAGCCCAGCTACACTATACTTAATATACATACATAGGAATGACGTCTTAGCAAGATTTGTTTAGTCTGATGGTCATTTCCTGTTGACTCACAAAAATGAAAGATCTGGAACGTCTGGAATCGTCTCGCGCATCCCGTTGTTTTCCCGTCCCCAGGCTCTTAGAATTCGACGTTTCAGATCTTCGATTTTGACGACCCCGTCGTCGCTGGCATAAGCAACAGGATCCGCGTACGAAGTCGCGGGCAGAAGCTAGTAAATAAATATATTTTTGATCAATGCATGCAATGAATAGCTTACCAGTTATGTTTCAACAGTGCCAGTGTAGTAGCAAGATAAGGTATCATAATATGTAAAGAGAATGTGTGCGCTTTATACTGGTCTCCTCTCAATTCAATGATGTCAAAAATGACTATAGATATAGCTATGATGACAGACTGCCCAACTTCAAGTCCATTGATGCCAGCCAATATGTTTATTGCATTTGTGCAGAATACAGCTAACATCCCCATGTAGATGTAATACAGTACACCTAGAAAATAATAAAGAATATTTTTGGAACTGGTAGACTATATTTAGCAAAAACTCTCTAATAAACAGTACATACCAATGTTGATGGAAACCCCTAGCCATTGCCTCAAAGGAATAGGAACTACAAAAGTAGTGGAATTGAAGTTCACATAGTAAACCACAAGCAGAGGTAGTGATGCCACTGTGGGTAGTAACAGTTTATACCTCCATCTCAAGTCCAAAACATCATCAGCAAAGCCAAGAAGGAGCATACAGCAGATGGATAATAATCCTGCCAATAATTCTGCAAACTAAACAAGTACCAGATTATAAATTTCATATTGAAACAATTTCATTTCTGAGTAGTGAGTGTGCTATGAAATTACATAACTTATTTATTAAAAGTTGGATGAGCAGAGATATTTCAAAATGTCCTGTTATATGGTTGATATTCTACAAAGAGCACTTCAGCAGAATATAAAATTTACTACTAGCTAGATAATTATCCTAATCTAAGTTAAAGGAAACAGAGGAGTGCTTTCCATAAATTAAAATCTGAGTCTCATCTATGAGGTGTGAGTGAATTGCTTTCTTTTAAGCAAGTGAGCTCCACCTTAGGCTGTTTAATTTAGGTATCATACATCATGCAAGTTGCAGCCAAAACAAGCCTATGAATATGTAAGAAAAAAAATTACCCTCCCTTAATAACTATTTGGAGACAATCTTAACTTGGGCTTGATTGTGAACTGACTTGAGATTTAACAAAAAAAAAAAAAACTTACCTCATTGTGCGGAAAGTACTGTGTGTCCATCAAGCCATTACCAAAGACAATTGGTATGAATATAAAGCTTGTTATTAAAAAGACACATCCAGACACAACACCTATTGCTTCTGGGCTGAAAAAATCATACACAGTAATGAGAAATAGGACCACATTTTCAAGTTAGACTTTACTCAGTTACTCAATGTTGAATTCCTAAACTAAGCCATAACATATTTAGCATAAAATAATTAAAGTATTTTTTTATACTCACATTTTTTTCTTATTAGTTTTACATAGATCTATTCCGAATAGGCCGGCTTTGACGAACAAATCTGTAAGGTTCGGTATTAATTCATCTGTTACGAAGAAAGCTACCGCAGACAATATTAATAATATAAGTATTTCCCACATCTTGCAGTTTATCTAACAGATAAAAGCATCAGCAAAGAACTAGTAAATATTATCTTAAAATTAGTGCAAATTCTTGTTCAATTCATAACATTGAAATTGACACAATGAGTCAATGACAGCCCCAGTGTATCACAGATGCACAGACTACTCTAAAGATACTAGGTACGTATCAGCGTATCAGTGTATCTGACTTCTGACAGAGTGACAGTTCAGTTCACAATATGACATGTGATGATGTGACATCAGTATTGCCATATCTACCAACTTGTAGGTAGATCTACCTACTTTGCCCTCAGTCTACCTGTCTACCTGTGCTGTCTACCAACCTAAGGCCCGACGCTGCGTTAAACGGGCGCCCGCGACGGGCAACCGTCGCGGGTCCACGTCCGTGGTCCCGCGCGTGGCCCCGCGCGTGGCCCCGTGCGTAGTACCGCGCGGGGACACGCGCGTGGATACGCGGTTGGTTTCCGTGGGTATGCGACGGTCCCCGTCGCGGAGACCGATTTACGCAGTGTCGCTAGTTCAATTTGAAGATTTTTATTTCAATTTCAAGTTAAAGCGCGATATGTAAAAAGTTGATTTGGAGTGACACTGAATTCGAACATTTGTTGGATGTTTATACTTTCCTATTCTAACTTATACTTTTTTTCCCTATTATTTCATTTAAAAAAAAAATCCTTCAAAAAGAATTTGAAACTAATTAACAAAGACATTAAACTATATACGAGCAATAGACGGGACATCACGAAGAAATTTGTGATCCAAAACTTTTTACCAATAGGTAAAAAATCCCTCAGTTTAGTAGTCGCGTTGCTATGCAACGCTTAGATTGTGCTACTGACGCATGGCATCAACAATTTTGTATGACAATCTTCCCAATGCCCGCTCTAGTTTCGCAGAGAGTTATAAGCAATTTTCATGTTTTGGTAAAAAAACAGAACTTCTCGGCTAAAAAAATGTTGGATTATTGTGTGTCTATAATCTGTATCACCTACTCTCACCATATTCCAAATTCCAGCACCGGAGGAATTTTTCGAAAGTCTTCATACAAAAAAAAATTGCTCTCTGTTTGCTCCAGTTACATGCACCGTGTATAAGCACCCTTATTGACTGAACAAGCCCGTGCGTGTTACCGCTGGCAGGCATCGCGCATAGACCCGCGCGTGGCTCCGCGCGTGGCCCCGCGCTTGGCTCCGCGCGGGCCCCGTTGCGTGGGTGCGGGGTGCAACTCCCCGCGACGGACGCCCGCGCGGGTCCCCGCGACAGAGCACTTTTGTATAGAACCGCGCGGGCATCCGCTTAACGCAGCGTCGGGCCTAAGCCTCAAATCTACCTATTTTTCAAAATTTTCAACGCCATTATTAAAAACATTTTAAAGGATTAGGCGGTGACATTTTTTAGGCTTTCTGACGATTGGCAGTGGACATAGAATGACACACTTTCGTATCGCGTTCACGGCATTCGAGTGGAAATATTGAAACATCAAAATATTGAATTGAATTTTTTGTACAATGTGATTTTATTTGTTTTTGTCTAATTTTGTTACTTACTACAGAGTTGCGAGTTGTGACCTGCTTCTGCTTCTAGACAGCTAGAGTCTAGCTCGAAGAGCAATGGATTCAGATAGTAGTGCCAATATTTAGAGACTATTTTCTTAATAAATGATATGAAAACCTGCCAAAGAAATCTAGAGGGTGTATCTAAAAGATTATTTAATTTTATAACAAAGAAAAATGGGCAACCTAGTCCAGATCATTTAAACTTTTCAACAAAATCATGTATAAACATAATCAATAAATAAATTCAAAACATTTTTACGTATTTTTAATTTAAAAACTTACTAAATTAAAGTGGTAGATCTACCGATTTTCCATTTTGGATTCTACCAATTTCTACCGATTTTTGGCACATATTCTTCTGATTATCTGAAATTAGGGTTGGCAACACTGTGTGACATAGACATGAATGCATGACGTGACGACGTGACAGACTCCGAATAGTCTGTGCTCAGGTCTTTTTTTTTAATTGGCCACAGGGGGATATTTGAATCAGTAAGCCCAAGCCCCCAAGCCCCCATAGATACGCTAAATTACGGGCGTTAAAAAGGGGCTGAGCTGGAACAAAAATGTAAATTAAACTTAAATGTCACAGCACTAAAAATCAAATAATGTTCGAAAAAAAGCGCCGCGCTTTAAAAGCGCTGACCTGTGACATGGGAATGCATTGGTCATCGGGCGCAATCCGACCCGGTCGCGGACATGAATGAAAATGGTCTAGAATGAAAGAGCATAATTCACATAATAATACACTCAATTATTTTTGCTGTAATCCTTTGGAGAACAAAGTTTTAACCAAAAATGTATTTATTCGAAAAATCTCCGTTCATTGTCTTTCCTCTTGATCTGTACGTTTTCAGATTCTCTTTTGTTTTGATCGACTAGATACAATAGTTCACAAGCCACTAAACCTGATTTTTAACCGACTTAAAAAAAATAGTTAGGTACTCAGTTCGACCTGTACGTATGTATCTTTGTCCGCGGTTAGAGCCGATTTTGATGCTGTTTTCAGAAAAGTGTTCCTTACATTCTGGAAAAGATTTTAGTATTATAACAATCATGGATATCTCATTGCCCGCATAGATTTTTCCGCCCTTTTTTTGTTGCTTACTTGGATTGTAGATTTTCAAAGACGTCGAATATACGAAGATTTTTGTTGAACATCCAAAATAAAAACAGTAATACAAAAAAAAAAACTTAAAAAAAAGGAACCTACCTACTTCAAAACCAAACACACAAAAAGAGTAAAATATTTTTTCTTTCGAAGTCGGTGGCCATATTCGATGAAAAAAGGGTAAATAAAAAAAAAACAATATCCAGTCTAGTCGGTGTCTTTATTTTTTATTTTACCGACTTCCGAAAGAATAGTTAGTTTACACTTTTTTGTGTTTGGTTTTGAAGTCGGTTCCTTCTTTTAGTTTTTACTGTTTTTTTGGAATTTCTGTAATAGGCCGGGCCGCCATAAGACATCTGTATGCAAAATATGAAGACCAAGTTTTGCCTTTTCTCATTTAGTCATAGGATTGTAAAGATGTATATTTTTGATGTTGTCAGCAATTATCGTGGTCTAATAAAATGTACGTGTAATAGGACGGATGACAGCTTTATAAAGACGCAATTTGCACTTGAGTGACAATTTGCTTCTTGCTTTATGCAAGAAATGAAGCCTACCTCCGGAAAGCCAGCCGAACGCGAACTGCCTTTACATGGACACGGAAGATAATGAAACTGTAGAGGGTCACACCTAAGTATTTGGGTTGCTTTTCTCAAAGAATAGACTTGCCGTACATAGTGATTGGGTTCATATCATACGGCGTCCGAGGGATGAGGTGTGGCAGGGGACTAGACCACTCCAGCACGTGGCAAAATGTTTTTAAATAGTCCTAGAATCCATTGCATTGCACACTTCATAAAACAGATTGCGGTCTTCATATTTTGCAAACGAAATGCCTTCTGCGATCTGCTTTATGATGAACGTATTTAATCCATGTTACGTCGCAGAAAATACATACTTTCAGAACTGTTTTTATAATGACATTGGAATCACCCAGTGTTATTCACTAGTTAACTTACCTCGTGTAATACAATAAATAACACCACACGCACTAAGTTTTATAATCACATGCTTTCGATATCGTTTTGTGTATCCCAAATGCATTAATACATTTATTTATTAAATCGCGTGAGACTGAATCAAACATTTAAACTTTTTTATTTTTAGATGAAACTACATTAATTACGCCGAATAAATAATGTAAAATATTCATTTTTTTTTTTAAATTCCCACAGCCCACAAGAATGCGACCCTTACCATGGTAACCAAGAGACATTTAGCTATATATCCTGAAGGTTTGATTTATGTCCGCCGTGGGTTTTTTTCCCATACTATTCGCCCGTTTACCTTTGTTCTATTTCAGCCTTTTTTTAACGCCTATAAAGTGACATTAGGCGATTCTCACACTGCCCCGCATGATGCAGCGTAGCGCGTGGATGTTAATACAGTCTAACACACAGAAAATGCATCCACGCGCGTTCATGCGGATGCGGTGCGTGTTTTCCATACAAACGGAGACACGCATCCACGCGCTACGCTGCATCATGCGGGGCAGTGTGAGAATCGCCTTAAAGTTCAATTTACATTTTTGTTCAAACTCAATGCTTTTTTAACGACCGGAAAAAGTGCTGTGTAGATGGGGGCTTATGAGTTTATGACTCATAAAATACTCTTTTCCTTTTTGAGACGGTGAGCGTGACGGTCAGCTCAGACCGAGACGTGACGCTGCGCGCACTTTTCAATAGAGTTATTCAAAATGTAACTCTATTTTAAAAAACAAAAGATACACCTTTCGCAACGCAGTTCGACGCCGCTCTGCGCAGCGCGGCGACGCGCACGTCGTTCAAAATCTGACTTTGTTTACTACAAGAAAAGATACAAATTTGAAGTATCGTTGCGTCACGTCGCTTCGCGTCGCGTCTCGGTGTGAACTGACGCTGAGACGAGGTGGCAGACCACGAAGACGATGGCGGGACAGTGGGACGAACCGGACGAACTAGACAGGTTCCGTCCGAACAAGGAGGAACAACAACAAGTGGAAGGCGAAAAATAGAAGGAGTGGAGGGAGGCCTTTGCCCAAGAGTGGGACAGAAACGGCTAAGCAAAAAAAAAACCTTTTCACATTGTTTTGAATTTTGCTCTGTGCTATTACGTACTTACTATTTCCATGGTAACCATTTGCTGTCATTATCTCACTCTGTCATTGTCTGATGTCTGCTGTCATTGTCAAAGTCATAGTTTTGCCAAAGCAAAGTTTATTTTCATAAAATTTTGTCTCAAAATAATCTTTATTTAGTAATTAATTTAGGTATATACAGTACTTTTACTATTTAGTTAGTAATTATCTAGTTTTGATCAAGTTGTCTATATTTTACTAAAATTCAGTGTACTTCACCAAAAATGAGTACTATGGACGAAATAGAAGATGAAGCGAAAGCAGCAGCCGAAAAGATGGTCATGAATATGATGCAGAGACCAGGACAGCTTGAAAAAGTAAATACAAGACATAATTTTACCACTGTCAATAATAATTCACTCTCTTATTTGTGATGTGTTGGAACATAATTGTGTAGTATTTGTCCAAAAACCCTTATTTCAGGTTGTTCGTTTAAATATGTTTTGTGGGCGTTGCTAGCATAACCCTTATTTGCATGGCAGTTGGCAACCTGTCTCAATAGTATAGACTGGAAAGTTTTGTAACTGCTTCATACTGTAATGTAGTGGTATTAGGTATAACTATGTTACATAAAATTATGTATAATATATTATATCAGTAATCAGTGAGGGATTTCTTAAACAAACTTAAATAAATTTACGCAATTATGACAAATAAACGAGTTTTCCACTGGGCAAAGGCCTCCCCTAATTCTGACTGGGATCTCTTTTCCTGAGCCACTTCGAACCAGCCCTCATGGTAAGGGCTTAGGTCGTCTCACCATCTTTTACTGGGCCGGCCTCGGCGATGCTGTTTATCTCCTGGCATTCTTAAGCATAAATGAATGTATCATTTCTCAGAATTAATATTGAACTCTGTAGAAAAATAAGCTTCAGTATGTATTACCTGGATTCTCTTTCCTCGTAGATTTTTATTATTATTTTGCTATAGGTACATAGTTACTACAATAAGTTCAACTTTACAAATAGGCCAAAAAAGTACAAGTAAAATTAAAAATGACTAACTATTTCCATTCATGTTTTCAATTCCAGGTGGAACATTATAAAAAAAGGATCACTCACAAGAAAGCATCTATAGAGGCTCAACTGAAATCAGCTGTGCAGGGCAAACTAGATGGAGTGAGTGTGGGCTTGAAACAGTTGCAGGAGTGTTTAGAAGATGTACAACAAGTTAGCCTCAAGTTAGTATTATTTCACTATCTTTATCCTGTTAAGCCTGATCATACTATTCATGCCAAGTGTCATATCTTAGAATTTATTCACCTGAACAGTTTTTTTTTTTTCACTAATACGATAAAACTGAAGAGTTTGTTAGTTGGTTTGAAAATTCTAATCTCAGGAACTAACATAACATCTGGATTGAAAAATACTATTTGTGATGGATATACCATTTATTGAGGATGGCTGTAGGCTATACACATGACACTACAACCAATTCGAGAGAAGCAGCAATAAATGTTTAAATGGTGTTGAAAAATGTTGCAACAGCAGGAAAATTATCTCTTTTTGAGAGCTTCTGCATGCGCTGTGTAAACGGTTCGATTTATGCAAAAATTCTGTATGGTGGAATTTTTCATGTTTAAAAATACCCAACTAACAAAAATCATATAAAAAAAAAATTTTTTTTTTCAAAATCATGCACAAAAGATTGTAAAATAATTTATCATTCGGAAGTTGGTGGCTTTGTTTTTTAGTAAATTGCTTTTTTGCCACCGACTTGATAATATTAATCCTCATCTACTAACCAAGGATCAGGCCCGAGTCGACAGTGCGTCATGTTCGTCATGTTTGTTCGCGCACTTCAAGAACACTGACAGTGACAGGGCTAAACGTCTAAACCGCGAATGAAACCGCGAGGCACAGCTAGTTAGAATATATAATTTGTTCGTCAACCAAGACGTGCAAAGACATTTTTAAATTACGTTTTGCACCAAGCTAAACAAGGGAATATTAAATAAAAATTCACACTTCAGAATGGATGAATTGGAAGAGTTATTGAAAAGTGTTCCACCCCTGGTGGCATCACTCCAGGCCGTCAGAGAGGAAGACTCGCGACACTCGCAGTATGTCACAGCAATGGATAGTCTCAAACACATATTTACAGTGCCAGAAAGTGTGGCCAAGACTAAACAATGGATAGGGGAAGGCAAGCTTCTGCATGCCCATCAAGTAAGTGTGTCCATGTATCTGAGACTTTAGTTTCATATTTAGTAACAACTAATTTTAATTTGCTAATGAAGTAGCTGGAAAAGCGCATAATAGAAAAAATCACCATTTTCTTTCAAAATCATGTCCTGAGTATAACAAACAGAGGGTCAGCTCAGACCGAGACGCGACGCGGCACGCACATTTCAATAGAGCTAAGTACTGAAAATCTAACTCTATTTCCTACACCGCGGTTCATTCGACAGTCGTCGACAGGATCCGGCGGTTGGGACTCGACGTGGCGCTGCACAAGACGGCCAAACGCTTCCTGCCGTAGGCTGTACGCCGGCGTCGTGCGGTCCATGGCCCTCTACGGGGCCCCTATGTGGGCCCTGAGCATCCGGACGCGACCACTAAAGCTGGTCGCATGCCAGAGGGTCATGGCTATCCGGATGATCCGGGGATACCGCACGATTGCCGGCGAATCGGCCAACCTCCTTGCCGGATTGCTGCCCTGGGATCTGGAGGCGACTGCCCTCCAGCGCGTCTATGAGTGGCGCGTGGAGGCGCAGCGCCGGGGCGTGACCCCGCTGCCTCGAGAAGTCGAGGCGCGGCGGGAGGAGCTCCGGCGCAATCTCAGGGCAGTGTGGAAGGAACGACTGTCGCGACCGAAGGCCGGGCACGCCTCTTTGAGGAGTGGCTGGAGAGAAGTCATGGCGTCCTGACCTACCGCTTGACGCAGGTCCTCACCGGACACGGAAGTTTCGGGAGGTACCTGTGTCTGATGCGAAAGGAGGAAACGCCTGGGTGTCACCACTGCGAAGATCGCCCGGAGGACACGGTGGAGCATACGGTGCAAGACTGCCCCGCTTGGGCAGAGCACCGATGTGTCCTCACGGCTGCGATAGGCGGAGACCTCTCGCGCCCAGCATTGGTCGCGGCCATGCTGCGGGGCGAGACGGAGTGGGAAGCGGTCGCCTCCTTGTACCAATAAACGTTATTTCTTTCTTCTTTCTTTCTTTTCTCCTTCTGCGAAGCAGTAATGCTCGCGAAGGAGGAGGCGGGCCGCGCGCGAGAGAGCACAGTGTCCTCCCTCCGCCCCACCCGCGGTGGTGGACGCCCACGGCGACGGACGTCGCTAGACGATCTCCGGCCACCGTAGGCGCGGGCATGCGGGCAGCGAGTAAAGGGCAACTCGCTGCCCGACCATGGACCATGCCCGGGTCGACGGCGCGTTGTGTCCCACGCGCGCCTCAAAGAGCGTCAGCATAATGACGGGGCCCCCCTCTCAGAGGGCCAAAGCCTGCCGGGGTCGCGGGATTATTTCCTTACCGTGACCCCGGAACAGAAAGGGCTATTGAAGGACACCGTGGATTTTAGTCAGTAGAAGTCTGACAGTCCCTCCCGCCCTGCCCGGGGTGGGAGTCAATCAATCATTTGATGATTTTACCACGCTAAAAAAAAAAAAACACCGCGCTGCATTTAAATAACGACTCAAAATTTAACTTTATTTGCTACACGATAAGATACACATTTGCAGTATATCGTTGCGTCACGTCGCCCCGTCGCGTCTCGGTGTGAACTGAACGTAAAAAGAAACAGCCAAATTGGTTGAGCCATACTCAAGTGATGCTCTAACTACTAACAACTAAATCATGTAAAAAGAGAACAGCACATTATCAAATAACTAACATTGAAATAAAAAGAAATAAAAAAAACTCATGCTTATAAATTCTTCTCCTAAGCATATTTTATTTCTAATTTCAGTGCCTAAATGATTTGGAGAACTCCAGAGATGATTTATTGTATGAGCTGCACAGGTTGCCAAACCAATCTTCACATGATAAAATTATGCTAAAGGCATATTTCGAAGATGTTGAAATGGTTTCTAATTTGCTAGAAAAGCAGATTAAACTGATTTTGGCGCGAACTTTGAATACAGTTCGTAAAGAGCCGACTGTCATTGTTACTGCGCTCAGGATTATAGAGAGAGAAGAGAAAAGAGATCAAATGGCGCTACAGGTTTGTAAATATATATTATTTCTTTTTAGGGTACCATATTAAACAAAGAACCCTTATAGTTTCGCCCTGTCTATCCGCAGCTTAGCACAGATACGCTTGGTACTAGAAAGCTGTAATTTGACATGAATATACAAAGTAGTTGGCAGTGGTAAAATGAAATAGTATAAAATATGCACATATAGTGTAACTTTTTATTTTCTCGTTTACCCCATCGTGATGTCGTCGGATGGGTAAACAAATACATTGAGGGTTTGTGAAAACAACTTAATTCGTTTTTTAATCCACAGCAACAAAGCCAAACGGGTTTTATGCCGCCAGGTCGCCCTAAAAACTGGCGAGCCAAAGCTTTTGAAGTTCTAGAATGTGCCGTCGCTCAGCGTATTGAGGGTACTCGCGTCGACGAGAGAGAAGATAATAAATTGTGGCTGGTTCGATACTTAGAACTAACCAGACAACTCATACTGGAAGACTTGAGGGTCGTCAAAACATTATGTGTTCCCTGCTTCCCTCCCCACTATGATATTGTGAACAAATATGTCAATATGTACCATATTTGTTTATCTGCAAGTGTAAGTTACATTATTTAATTCTTTGTTAGTTTATTTGACTGCGACAACATTCAGCTTGCTTGTAAAAATAATAACAAAAAATATCTTTAATTTGCTTGTTTCTTAAACACAATGTTTCTTTTTTCACAATAATCCTTAAATATTATTTTTACAGCTTCAAGATGTAGTAACTAACGGTATAGAAGGCAATGAGTATGTAACCCTTCTATCATGGATATTAAATACCTATCCAGGACATGAGTTGATGGGCAATTCAGAGTTAAATATTGATGTTTCAACTTTGCCACCTTTACTTAGCAAGGAAACCATGCAAAAATTACAAGATGAATACTTGCAGGTGAGTTCTAAGATGGATTAAAATCTCCTGCCAATTATATTTAGCTATAAATATGAACACTGGGTACAAAAATAATATATGTCCGTAAAGAGGCATCTATCAATAGAACTGCAGTATCTGTATTGAATATTCGAATGCTCGACAAGCATAAAAACCCAAGCACTGAAGTAATATCTTCCAAATTTAGTTTGCCGTATTGATCTATTTTTTTGAAAAAACTATCCTCGGCAGTTTTCTCCAGTTTTAAAATGATCTATTGGTGTTTGTAGAAAATGGAATCGAACTACATGGAATGGATGGAGAAGACCCTGGAGTCGGAGCGCGCGGAGTGGGCGGGGCAGCGCGCGCCCGACGTGGAGCCGCACTCCAACGCCTACCACACGCACGCGCCCGTCATCATCTTCCAGATGATCGACCAGAACTTGCAGGTACCTACACAACTTTTCATACATACAGAAACTCATCTCTTTTCCATATAGAGGTACGCAGAAACGATAGAGCGAAAAAAAAACTGCAGTAAACAAGTATTTCCAATATTTAAATTGTATGGCAGTAATTGGGTTATTTTTTTATGTGGTTAAAAATGTCTGTGTGTGACTAAAATCCAGTGTTCCTTCAATAGCCCCGTTCAAGGTCGCAGTTACCTCATTAGACAATCCCGCAAACCGGCAGACAGTAGTGGGACAGTTGAGGCTGAGGAACAAAAATACAAGAAACCATCATAATACGACCGTAGTCATGGCGGCTTAACCGCTAAAATAAAACTCCGTGTAGTCAATAAGCGGTCTTAGATCTCCACAGAATATCCTCCATATTTAATTATACAGAGTCATTCTTATAAGTTGCCCAACAGGATGAAATCCAATTCTCAAATCAGATACGGAGAAATAGAAGAATTTTGTCAAAATGAATGTAATATTTTGTCTTACAACTTGTAATTAGTAAATGTTTCGTGAGATTTTATCCACTTTTGCAGCCCAGATATTTTCCTTCATAAACAATGAAATATCTTTACATGAAACCAAGTTAAAAAGCATCATAAAAAATCGTAATTTATTAGTTCATGTAACTTAAAAAATAATATTTTGCTGAATTAGGCTGTGGTTCCACTGAGGCGGAGCGGAGGAGAGCGGAGACGAGCTGTGCCGCGATTCACCAATCACATGGCTGATGCACCTGGTTGGCCACGTGACACACGTGTATTCAAGCCATGTGATTGGTGAATCGCAGCACAGTTCCCTCCGCACCGCTCCACTCCGCCTCAATGGAAACGCAGCCTTAGACCAGCTTCTGCTGCCTTTATTTTTTTCTTGCCATACAATGAAATTATTCTTATATGAAACAGAGTTGACGGCATTAAATATCAATAATATCTACAGACAACTCACACTTAAACAAATAAATAAACAATTTTAGCAATGGTCAACATAAAAACCGGCCAAGTGCGTGTCGGGCCACGCACAGTGTAGGGTTCCGTAGTTGCCCATCAAAATACTTATGCGAACTAACTAAACTGATTCGCTGAATTTAATTTTAAAAAGAATAATTTTCTAAATCGGTCCAGGAGTCTTTGAGAAATCGGGGAAAATACACAAAAAAAAGATTACGACGAATTTAGAACCTCCTCCTTTTTTTGAAGTTAGTTAAAAATAGTTGACGATAAAAACCTACCTATCCCCAAAAAACATACCGTAAAAACATACCTATTAAAGCTGTAAAAATAAAGTTGACAAACTTACATTTGCAGTTGAAGAACATGTTCTCCGATACATTTTGTTTAAGAAAATATGTTATCCAAGTACATTTTATAAGTTGGTCGACTATTACTCGTAAAGTTGTAAAGCCTACTTAGTCATGATAATTTTCTTTTTAAACTTCGTTATATATACTACTATAGTGAATTTTTTCACACCCCCAAACATAACCGTTTAGCTGGTAGAGGGGGGGGACACTCGAGTCGAGCAAAAATTAGCACTTTAAAGCTTAATATTTCACAAAAGAATTTTTTTATCAAAAAATTGTTAATGGAAACTATCAATATTTTTTAAAGACCTATTTAATGATACCCCACACTAAGGGGTACGCGAGAAAAAAAAACATCCCCACTTTACGTGTACAGGAGGTCCCTAAAAAAAAATATTTTACGAGATTTTATTTTACCACTTTTTCGGCACAACAAATCCGTATATTTACACCAACAACTACAGCTCTCTAGTACTGTGCGTCTCTGAGCTAAACTGCGGACAGACGGACGGACGGACGGACGGACATGGCGAAACTATAAGGGTTCCTTAGACTACGGAACCCTAAAAAAAGAGCTTAAGTTTTCCAAGAAAGCGGATTTCCCTCTATTGGCAAACTTAAAATAATGGCTCTATTTACATCTTCACCTTCAGTATTATAAGGGTACTTTCTCTGAAGACATGCTGCGCCGATTCCAAAGAATTGGCATAAGTCATGAGAATGAAGGTTCAGGTCTCGTGGAAACTCCCAAATCTTGTTCTCTTATTGTTCCTTAAGCAATTACGAAATAATGGTACTATCAACCTTGAACTTGCTGCTACTCAACCACGACCGTTTCATAATCGACCTTATTGTATAACTTTCCATAGCTATTTTTCTATGTGACTGATTAATATGTTTTTACAGGTTACTGAGACTATAAGCAAAGATATAACGTTTAAGGCGTTGCTGCTGAGTATTGATCAAGTTACACGCTACGGGAATATGTATAGAGATGGGGTCATACAATTCAAGGTAAGTTTACTATAGTTGTTCAAAAACAAAATATTGTTACATGCTGACGCAGCGACCAGGTCCAATACTTCTAACCTATTGTAAAATAATTTCTTCTTGTAAGAATAGAATAGAATATACATACTGTACTGGCAGGAAATATTAATATTTGTTTTTGAAAATTTATAAATTTTTGTATTTATGTACATTACATTGTGAAATACCTATCTGACAACATATTTTTTTACCATAAAGGGAACCATATCCCAAAATGTTAATCTTCTCACGGAAGATACACTCAGGCCATCTCGATGTTGTGAAAATAGAAAAAAAGATAGAAGACTTGCACTTACCATACCAACCAAGAGCATTGGGGGTGAAACCGTGGGAAACCGCTAGTTAATACCTAAAAGGGAATAATAGAAACTATAAACTTTTTTAAAACCAAGCCTAACGAACGAATCGAGCTAGAAATAACTAAAGTAAAACTGAAGAATACCTTATTCCTCAGTTTTACTTTAGTTTTAGCTGGAATAAAATAAATGTATCTATATAAAATAAATAGTGATAGATTATTAGCAAACAATAAAATTTTAAATGGGACCATAATGAGACTGTAAACTTGACTTATTCATTTATTAATAAATATTTTTTGCGCTTTGTAAGCCAATTCTTTTTTTTTTAAGTTAACTACACGAATCGAACAAATGACTCATTAAAGAATTCGATAGAAGTCTAATACAAAAAATGTAACATGACCAAATTACAATGAGTTAATACTTGTCAGTTATGATCTTGTTATGATAGTAAAATATAATGTTTTGAAACTTTTTTTTTACATTGTAATCATTGTAACCCAATATCAGACAGGACATTTTCGCGCCAATTTAGTACCATATCAAAATCTAAATTAGGAATGCATCCTATACTTCAAAATAATAAGTAGGGTAAAACACCCAATTATTGACCGTTTAAGCAGTTTTCCTTGCTTCTTTCGCAAAATAAACTAATGTATGAGTTGCAAGTGGAAATGAATGTTTTTGGAAGATAAAATAAACATTGGAGAATGTAACTAAAACATTATAAACAGTCATACAAAGGTAAAAAGTGTTTTATTTCTCGAGTTTAGCAAGAACAGGCCATTTGACCAGTTATCAACATGCTTGAACGCCGTGTAAACAATTTTTAAGTTTTCATATACAGGGTGTTTCTTTAAAATGGGACAAAAGGGAGAAAACCGAATCCATAAGAGATACGGGAAAACTATCTTAGAAACCTTTAGCTCTTTTTTGAAATTGTCAATTTTGGCGTTTTTATTTTTTTGGTCAAGTGTGAGTTGTCCACAGAAATGAGTGAAATTGGCCAAAAATTGTTTTGTGCCGTTCGACTCTGTTTCACGTAAGGATCATTTCATTGTATCACAAGAAAAAAATCGGGACGGCGGAAGTTGGTCAAATTTTGCAAAATATTTTTTTCATACAAATGTTTGAACGAAAAAATTATCACTTTTTTATGATGTTATTTCATTTAATGTCTATTAAGGATCATTTCATTGTATGGGAAGGAAAATGTCTGGGCAACAGTAGTGGGTCAAAAGAACAGTAAAGTTTCTTCTAACAGCATAAAGTTTATCAGTAGTAGTCAGTATTTCATTAGATTTGACCCACTTCTGTTGCCCAGACATTTTCCTTCCCATACAATGAAATGATCCTTAATAAACACTTAATCAAATAACATCATAAAAAAGTGATATTTTTTTTCGTTCAAACAATTTGTATGAAAAAATATTTTGCACAATTTGACCAACTTCCGCCGTCCCGATTTTTTTCTTGTGATACAATGAAATGATCCTTACATGAAACAGAGCCGAATGGCACTAAAAAAAATTTTGGCCAATTTCACTCATTTCTGTGGACAACTCACACTTGACCAAAAAAATAAAAACGCCAAAATTGTCAACATCAAAAAAGAGCTAAAGGTTTCTAAGAAAATTTTCCCGTATCTCTTATGGATTCAGATTTCTCCCTTTTGTCCCATTTTAAAGAAACACCCTGTATATTCTGTTGTCACTACTCTATTCGATAAAATCGTTTATACGGTATACGGGAAAATAATCGCCGTGTGAACCTGGCCTAAGGAATCTATCGTGTAAAACTGAAATAAAATGACATTGAAAACTACCGTCAGCTTAGCAAATAGTTAAATTTCTTGATGATTTTGGCAGGGTATTTTTTATCATAGGTTTATGGACGCAATATTGCTTTATTTAACCCTAGAAAGATAATCATATTGTGTAGTACGGAGAAGATAGTCATGCGTAAAATTGACGCATGTGTTTTAATTAGCTGTAGATTGAGGTTTTTTAATATACACACATCAAAAGTGTCTAGGGATCAAGCATTTTTATGCGGATTTCTTGAGATTGAGATGTGGCTTTGTAATAAATTTATGATTTTATAAATTTATATGGATCCTTTTTGGTGCATTTCATAATTTGAATCAGGAACTGTAAATCAAATTCGAGTAAAAGATGAAAATCAGCTGTCAATATTTTCCCTATAAAAACATACAACGCATTGAAGACATTATTAGTGCTACTGTTTCCCTACTACTGATTAAAACCAACGTTATTATGGAGCGGCGACGTCATTTAAGCAGGGAAGAAATGCTCAGAGCCGTGGGAATGATAGAAGCTGGTTCCCGGCAACGTACTGTGGCTTTAGCTCTGAATACAAGTCAGAGTGTTATCAGTCGACTTTGGACACGTTACCGAAGCACTGGTACCGTGGCTGAGCGCCATGGAGGACGGTATCGCTGCACCACACGGAGACAAGACCGATACATTCAAATCTTAACTCGAAGAGCTCCAACAATAACCGCCATGATGTTAGCCGTGAGGCTTCATCACTCTTCAGGGAACTTAATTAGCGACCAAACAGTCAGAAACCGCTTGCATGAAGTGAACCTTCATTCCCGAAGACCGCTACGGGTACCACCTATAGCAATGCACAATCGTAGGATTCGATATCAATGGGCTCTTGAACACAGAAATTGGGCAGAAGAACAATGGCGTTTCGTGTGCTTTTCTGATGAGTCTCGTTTTGGTATGAGACCGGATACAAGACGTATACGACACTGGAGAACCCCTGGACGCCAACAGCGATTAAAATCCTGCCAGGAAGTCCATCCTTATAGTGGTGGAACCATCATGGTATGGGCGGGTATTTGGATCGGCGGAAGAACTGAGTTGATTTGGATCAGAGGCAACCTCAACGCTCAAATTTATGCTGAGACGATTGTATCAGACGTCATCGTTCCTCTACAAGTGCAAATCGGTCCCTTATTTCAGTTAATGCATGATAATGCACGACCGCACACCGCAAGAGTTGTAAGACAGACTCTCGCCGCAGCTAACATCAATGTCCTGCCCTGGCCTGCTCAGTCGCCAGACTTGAACCCGATTGAGCATGCATGGGATATGCTACAGAGAAGAGCTCTGCCGAATATGGAGGGTATCCAGTCGCAAGAAGACCTTTTTTTGTTGTTGCAACGAACATGGGCGGCCATTCCACAGCGTGATTTGGATGAACTCATTTTGAGTATGCCAAACCGATGTTCTTGTGTTGTTAGTGTTCGCGGTAGAAACACGGATTATTAATTGTTTAAGTTACCCAATAAAATTTTAAAGAAAACTGTTATTTCAGTCTTTTTTTCGAACTTTAATGTTAGTGGTTCAAATGTCAAAAATCCCTTTATTAGGAAAATGGCAAATTTCTTTATGAATGCAAAGGTGACTTGGTTTATCGTTACTGTGACAAACGATAACACTTTATTTGATGAATCCTTATAGAACATTTTAATTAATATCAATCAGGAGAAAAGTTATTGCAAAAATATATGTTGATCCCTAGACACTTTTGATGTGTGTATTTCAATAAAATCGAATGTTATGTATATTAACACATTTACTAGAATAATTAAGACTGCAGATAATTTATTTATAATTATTTATTTATTAAATATAAAAAATACTTTAATGTTCTGCTATAAATGATCAATTTTTTAACACTTAGTCTTTATTTTTTTTTTCTATGATAATCAGTGGTTTTTATAGCACAAAATCAACAATTATAATATCTTATTTATATTAGAAACTTAAAGATGTGTAAAAATCTATTACAAACAACTTTGGCAAATTTCAACGTAAGGCTTACGACACTTTGGTTTCTCTACATCTTTTTCAGGACGCATTTGCCCTTCGCCTCATTATAAAAGGGGAAAGGGGCTGTTCTTCTTGTAACTCATCTATAAAAACTTCTTCTGTGTCGCTCTGCACGTCATCTTCACTTTCATGGTCCGCTGCTTCGCAGTCGGTATCCTCACAGAGAAGCTCGTCGTCGCTTTGCATACGGCTGGCCAGGATATGGTCTTCGTTCAAGTTTCTACTATCCCATTATGTTATATTTTTGCTTCAATATCTATAAAAGCAAACTGATAATATAAGTAATGAAATACAGTTATAGAAAGATAAAAATAAATAAAAAGAATAGACAAGTCAAAATCTTAAAAGTCACTTAAAAGATAATCATGCGTAATTTTGACGCACATGGTCGTTATATTTCAAAATCGGTTACACATACCTTATTTACACGTGCACTTTACGGTAGCTCCCAGCGACTAATGAGATGTCCTAAACGCACAGCTATGGATTCGCGCTATTTAGAAAGACAGAGCTATATTTCGAAAACGCATGCGTAAATTTTACGCAGACTATCTTTCTAGGGTTAAATTTTCTTTGATGCCAATTGCCAATATATTACAACATAAATTATTTTTCATTTTCTGTATTCTTTATGCAGCACTGCAAGAAGATTTATTATTATTTTTGATAAAAACTGTTAAGCTGTCAATAGTTGGTGGGAGGTCAGCAATTGGATACTTATCCTATATTAATTATAATTTTTTGTTAAGATAATTAAGTAGGTTCGACATTTTGTTATGAACTACCTATCCGTTAAATATTGTTTACCAAGATAAAATAAACATATCTTAGTAGGCATTGTGAAGAAGTTTTTACGAGTTATTGAATAAGTAATTCATTCTAAACTTGAATACACTTACTTTTTTAACCTCATGGTTTAATCGCATGGCGTTATTATATAAAATTTACGAAACCTCGAAATCAAAATATTTTATTACTTTATCTCAGCTTGGGGTTGTGTACGACAATAATTTTAAGTAAATAAGTGAACGAAATCATAAAAAACTGTTCCAATCTGGAGTTTGAATCCGTTATTACAAATAAAATAAATCCATAATTAAAACACTAGACACAAAATTTTGAATTAGAATAAACCCTACAAAAAAAATAGAATAAACCCTAAAAAACAAACAGAAAACGAACCGTAACTACTACCTTAACAAAAAATGTGAATGTTTAGAACGCTCACTTTGCGGACCGGTCCCGCGTGGCGTACTTCACGCACCACATGATCACGATCGTGAACAACAGCGAGCAGATGGTGCGGCTGGCGCAACAGACGCAGACTCGGCACTGGCCGCCCGCCCGCCACGACCCGCCCGCCGAGGCCAAGTTCGACAGGATGCTCAATACTTTCCAGGTAATATACACTTTCAGATGAATGTTACCTATAATGAAGTTCTCGGTATTATTCCTCTTTAATCACATATTTATATTTGAAAAAAAAAAAAATCTTTTTACTATTTCCTCGAATCTGAATTTTTGAGTACGTTTGTTTGGTTGCCAAATAATAGAAATAACGAACAAAGTTTATTCCTAGGATACAGATCTAGTTACAAATCTGAACATCAACACTTTCGTTGAAATTCATGGCCAATCGTGACAGTTCAACGCTCGCTACGGTCAGTGAGTTTTCTCTTGTGTAAATAACTGTCATCGGTACAAGGTCAAACGGTGCGGCAAGATAATAAACAATAGTTCCTGAAGCAAGTGTGGTAAAAGTGCACTTTCGTCGAAATTGCTTGAAATTGAAAAAAAAACCTTATCTTGATGCCGTCCATATTTTGTTGGCCAAGATTTCCTTTCCTTTTACAAATTGATAATTCTAATTAAAAAAACAGTAATAAAAAGCACTCAATATGTTCATGATTATGCTAGAGAAATGCAATAAGAAGATTTCGATGCAAGTTGAGGAACGCAGTTAGTTTTAAATCAAATGTTAGAATTCAGTTTGTATAAAATTTTATTCTTTGGTGTAAGAACATAACAAAAACACTCTTTAACAAAGAAATATCAACAATTATCAGTTCAGGTACATTCAGCAACCGCTTAGTGACCCTTCTTGTGTCCCCAGTGCTTGTGGTCTTCATGGCCTCCTTTATGGTCGTGCCCGTGGTGATGGTGGTGGTGTTCGTGGTGGCCGCCTTCGCCGTGGTGACCCTTGTGGTCGTGGTGGTGGCCGCCGTGCTCATGATGTCCCTTCTTGCCGTGATGATGTTCGTGGTGACCACCGTGCTTGTGTCCATGGTGGAAGTGACCGCCCTTCTTGTGGCCGCCCTCGTGGTGATGGCCGCCGTGGTGCTCATGGAAGCCTTTCTCTCCGTGATGGTCGTGGAAGTGCTTGTCCTTCTTGAACTCGTCGTGTTTCTCAATGCCGTGGTGTCCCTTTGTGTCGTGTCCCTTGTGCCAGTGGCCGTGCTCGTCATGACCATGGCCGTGGTCGCCCTTCTCGCCGTGGTGTTCATGATGGTGGTAGCCATCATCGTGGTGGTGATGCTTCTTGTGTCCACCGTGTTCTCCGTGGTGTCCCTTGTGTCCCTCGTGGTGGTGGTGTCCGTGCTTGCCGTGGTGGTGCTCGTGGTGTCCCTTGTGTCCCTTGTGGTGCTTGCCGCCATGGTCGTGGTGGTGGTGGCCATGGTGCTCATGGCCGCCACCCTTGTCCCAGTGGTGACCGGACGCGGCAGTCTCTAGGTCTGCGTCCCTCTTCTCGCGGATCTCCCTGGCCGAGCTGAGGGCGGCGATGGCCAAAAGGCCCAAAGCCACCAGAAGGATACTCCTCATGATTGATTGGACTTGTTGTTGCTGAATGATATCGATCCATCGGTGACAATGATTTTATATACTAAACAGCAGTGGCGGTTAAGAAATTTACAGTTGCTCCATAGTGTCGAGGTTGTTACAATTAATTCGTTCGTTTGCGGCATTACTTTCGACTTCCTAGATTGACAATATTTAGTTCCGTTTCTTAACTATAGAACGAATAATTTATTTTTTCCCAGGTTCCAGGTGATGTTTCCCATAATTTTAATGTCTGATTTGTGTGTGAAAACTGTCTAGAACAATTTTTTTTTCCTTTTTGTGTATGTTTGCAGTCCTATAATATAGTTTACGATGTAATTCTTTGTTTTAGAGCTTAAGAGATGAAGCCGCAAAGTTTCTTCTTGAGGAAGCGTTCTTAGACCTGGAAGTTCACTTCGACGACCTATTCACTGTGAAATGGCTTCCCTCCACCATTCCAGTTGACACTATTTGCATCACACTAGATGACTATTTCCAAGACTATAATCATTTAAGAGATAAAAACTTTGAGTATGTCATTAACGAAGCTCAAAACTTGGTATACAAAAAGTATATAACGGCGATGCTATCCAAGAAACTGGCCTTTAAAAATATAGAGGAAGCTCAGCAAGCTGCCACTAAAATAGTAAAAGAGGCGAATCAAATAAGGTCGTTCTTCAGGAAGATAGCGGCGGAGGGTGTCAACGTGGACTGGCCCTTCGAAGTAATCAGTATGCTAGCAGAGGTGAGTTCTTATCATAATAACGTGACTTTACAAGCCCTATCAACGAATCTTACCTTGCTCTTTCTATGAAAACTTGCCAGACGCAGTTAAAGTATGCATTAGAACAATGCGTATTTTTCAATTATATCTTCGAAAGACTGTTGGGATCAGGGATTTAGCGTAGTGTCTCAGGCTGATCTCGGAAAGAGTAGCTTGACCTTTCAATTGGCCTTTTCGAGTTTTATATCTTAAAAATCTTATCTAGAATATATCGTCACCTCAAACTACGATAGGCCACACGAAATCGTATCGCAAATTACTGCGATGCGACGTCGCTCCGCATTGCATCGCGGTTTTGTTTGGGAACCCTTACTTAGCTTGCATGTACGACCATGACGAAACAGTTATCGACACCGTGGAGTAAAACTCCAGCAGGTTGCTATTTAGGTCACAGCTATAGATATGACGTGTTCGCTGTAAGAATAGTTTAACTGTTTCTACAAACATAAATTCACGTTTTCCCGATGGTTATAGAAAGAACCTAAAAACCGTCACCTATTTTAAATGTTTACGTCATCTAACTAATATTATAATTGAGAATGTTTGGATATACAGATGGATATTTGTTACTCTTTTATCCAGATAAAAAACAGAGAGATAGATTAGAAATCGCCCGGAACTGTGTGGTACCTAAACCAAACCGAACGTCTACTTTCAAAGGCACCAATAACTCTTGGGCACCCCGAGGTTCGGTTTGGTTAGGTTCCTTTAAATCTTGCACGAGGAAATAGGAGCACCGCGAAACAGGGCTCCTTCTACCTGATCGCGTAAAACACTATTTATTATATACATTTCCTAAATAGCTTCGTACAATCAAAATTGATAGTCAAATTCTAAATTAACGCGAGCGAAACCGCAGGCAAAATCTAGTGATATATTTATATTCACTTTACGCTGTATGGCTGCGTGTTCTTAGCCATAGCTTTACTACAAAAAGGCTATCATACGCAGGTACTACGATGCCAGGACATCGAGATGTTGTCCCTGGACCTGCACAGCGTGGTGGCCAAGTGCCCCGACATGACGGAGGAGCAGCTGCTGCGCCTGCTGTGGCTGCGCGGGGACGTGCCGCGCGCGCGCCTGCGGGACACCGTGGCCATCGCGCTGGCCTCGCGCCCGCTGCCGCGCGCCAACTCGCACCCCGAGCTCTTCAAACACATCACCTTCAGTGACAGACTACTCGCACACTTTAACCTCTAAAAGACTGCCGCCTCACATCATTACAAACCTAAGGCGAAAGCACCAGTGCATCCCGCGAATTTTATTTTTCTAATTACAGTATTTCTAATATGTTAATGATTAATTTATTACCGACCACTACAAATTATGTATTTGTAGTCATAAGAAAGATCTATGCGCGGGCTAGCGATAGCTATAATATAGATTTGCTACGTTCGTCATCACCAATGTTACACGTGACAGTCATTTTTATTAGTGGAAACTGAAAATAGGGATGTTGTTGAACTCCGTGTAAATTTTTTAAAGCTTTATTTGATTCCGCAAAACATATATTCAATTCAGGAACTAACGACTGAAATAACCATGGAATATGTTAGACTTCCAGGGGAAGTTGGTACGCCAAGAACATGGCGAGGTTTTGTAAAAAAAGCTAAGTTTACGTCGCTCCGAGTAACGTCCGCCTGTTATCGAAGCGTCTTTAATATATTAGTATTATTAAGTCTAATATAATATATTTATAATTATGTAAAAAATATTATGTAAATTTTGAACAAATTTATTTTAATGTAATTAAACTTATTTTATCATCAATTAAAGAACATATTCTTTCATTATACGAATTATCACCTAGGTACTATAAATATACTAAAATATATCCATATAATTATGTATTTAAACTTATTTACAATCATAACAACATTCAGAAGCCAACATGTTTTTGCCCTTGTCCGAATGTTATCAATCTTCTGAATGATTATTTCTAATGATCCGGCTTTGAAATTGGATGTCTTTGTGCCTTAAATGGCGTGGTGTAAGCTGAAGCTACTCCTGGTACATATAAGCATTGTTAAATTGATTTGGTTTGCTGCCATGAGCTAAATTACACTAAAACACTTAAAATTAGGTACACAACGACTAAAATGAAGCTTTCAATCTCAGGTTAAGTTTGAAATACATCAGATTCATGTTTATTTCTCTAGATAAACAAATATACTAGGGCAGTCGTTTGTTGTGAACACATTGAGAGACATGACGCGACTCGTACTCGATGTCGGTCGCGACGACACTCCCAGTTGAGACAACAATGATCTCCTGCGGTATGCTTCTTCCCATCGAGCCACGAGTATCATTGGGTACAATTTAGTGGTTACCTCGCGCTGCGTCAAGGCCAATTGGTCGTCCGAAGGGCGGGCGGCGTCGTGTGCGGCGGCAGTCGCTCGCCGCCAGCGCCGCCATGTCCGCGCCGCGCCCGCTGCGCCTGCTGAGCCTGCTGAGCGCGCTGTGCCTGCTGCCCGGTGAGCGCCTCGACCTGCATCCCGCATCCCGTGCTACGGCGCCCACTTACAGATCCACTTGAAAAAAATTTCCAACAATCTATTCGCGCGCAATTCATAAAATTAAAATCGGGTGATCTTCACGATTTTCTCAAGCGTTAAATTAACTTTAACAGTGGCAGTGTTGTAACATTTCAATACAAATCATATAATTTTCGTGATTTGGTGTACTTACCAGCAAGAATTTTCTCAGAAAATTTTACCGAAGATCTAAATTCTTTTAAATCGTTTCTATTCCGAAGATAAGCCTATGTACGTTACGAGTAATGAAATGCTGTTGTAGACTTATTATAAATAGGGTAGACGCCACTTTCCACCAAAAGTTGTTGGTAAACTAAAATTTCTGTGAGTACAGACATGTAGATTCTAAACATAATATAGATACAATAGGATGTTCAAATCCCTGTTCTATTTCACATGAATCATCCAATCATAACACCACAGGAAGACAAACTTTTGTATGCAATTTGCTTTAGTCCGCGGTACGCGATTTATGTTTGAGTAGTTTATGGTTCCTTGAGGGTTTGTTTACTATAATGTCTGATAGTTAGCGTGACGACTCCAACTATAAAAGATGTGCCTTTGCCAATTGTTGATCAACTAGTTGGTATTTTATCGAATAATACAAATCGCGTGGACGAACACCGCGTGCGCTCTGGTCGCGGCGGTATTTTTAACATTCCCGGACCGCCTCAAGGTTAGCCAAGATAGTCGCTTATTCATTCATATGACCTAATTTCCAATATGAAATTATTTATAGAAAAGGGATGAATGCAAAGTCAAACATTTCTGAATTATAAACATGCCTAATAGAGGATCGCCCTCATTAAGGTGTTGTATGCGGAAGTCAGTTCATCCGCACTTAAATTAAGTGCAGCGCATGGCGCTATGTTTACATTTTAATGTCTCAAACAGTCAAGGGATAAACAACATACCTACACTACAATAAATATCTTCAAATAACAAAGAACAATAAATATCTTCAAATAACTCTGAACACAATTTTATATTAGGTAATTCCAAAATTGTAGCGTGGGTGTTCTATTGCTAAGGAAACTCCAGTGATGAGCAATGTAAATCGTTCTTTAAATATATGTCTAAATCATCGTTATAATCGTACGTGGTCATAAATCTTAGGTAATGCGGTTTAATGTCCACTCTAGTGGTTCCGCAGATAGTAGGTAGGTACATACATACATGTTATTGTAATGATAGTGATCCTGCTCCTGCCCGTCTATTTCAATTCTTTAGCTCTTTGCAACAACAATAAAGCAATTACCTACACGAGACGCTCTGAGCCTTGTAGCCGAAACATGAACCAATATATTTGTACGTGAATTTAAGAATACTTGCAATTAGTTACATAGTTATAAGTAAATATCTTTTGAAACTAATAATGTTCCAAACTCTGGACAAATTAACCCGCGAGCACTCGCGCTATGAGCATTTCCCTCACGGTAACTTTAAAAAGCGTGTTATTTTGTCAAAAATGTGCTTAGGTACCTCATTCGCGCTATAGCTGACTTTTAGTCCTCTCTCGTCCCCTATATACCGGTTTCATGTGCTCAGTGCACCTCTGTTAGTAGAGGGAGAGGATTTGATCGGCAGGGTCGCGTCCCGCGGCGTTTTGCTCATCGCGCAAGTATCAGCGTAGGTATTTTTTTATTGTTTTTGTTTACTTAGAATGAATATATATAATCATTTATTGCTATTTTTATGTTAAATAATAGTCAGATATGATGACGTAAATATTAAAAAATATGATAATCAATAGTCAACAGCAACACGTTCTGGTGAGAAAATTAGCACCCGGAGACAATATTTGAAATAATTCGTTCTACATTTAACACAACCCCAAATACAACGATGATCTACCATGCACAACCTGTCACTTATTCTTCAGCAATTTTTCCTTTGAACTTGGTGTTTAGAGGACTGAGAAAATCCAATGTAATCTGCGCGATTTGATGTGAAATCGCAAATCAAAAAAGACATGTTTTCCTGTAATTTTTTTTTGTGTTCCGAACATTCTTTTATTTTATGTTATATATGTAAAGCTCATGCACATGATGAGGATTAATACCGTGCCATTTTCATATGATTTTTTTGTTTAATTTAATTATTATCAATTTCTATCAAAAGTAGGTGCAAAAAACAGCAATTTAGCTATTATGTTTGTTACTGAAAATTAAAAGTATAACAAACATTATACAATTATAAAAAAGATTCCGACGAATTGAGAACCTCCTCCTTTTTTTGAAGTCGGTTAAAAATAACATTTGATTTGATTAAATATGATTGTTTTTATATATTTTAGTCTTAAAATATGTCATATCATATGTCCTATACTACAATATGACTGCTTATAAAGTGTGAGCAAAATGCTCTATGCGCGAGTGTCTATGTAACTTTCGAGGGCGCGAGTGCTGCCGGGTTAAAAAACCCTTAACTTTCTTCTAAAGTTACTAATTATTTTATTAGTTTAACGCAATTTAATGAACATGGTCTTCACCTTAAACCACATTGACGTACAACCTTGGCGCAACAGTTTCGTACAAACGCCATAACATTTTACTGCGCTCAACGATCTGGCTGCCAAGTGTGACGATAAACGTTACCGATCACGGTTAATTATAAGGATTCTGAATACTAGGTGCAAATCTGAAAACATTAAAATCACCTGTTCCTCACATTTATTTTCTTTCTTTCATATTTCTTTCAAAAATTATGGTTGTTCCATGATGACACAGGGGCATATAGAACTTAGAAGCTAACCGTTTATATGTAAATATTTTACAAAGACGTAACATAAACAAATACGTGTTACAGGAAGCCGACAATTATCAATAAAAGAATTTGTGGTGCCGAAAGCAGTAGAAGTCGGCAAAGATGTTGAACTACGATGTCAGTACGAGCTAGACGGGAACGAAACAGATGACACGATCGTGAAATGGTGGTGGACACCTGACTCCGGAGCCGGAGACGTACCGGTGCAGCTGTACCAGCGCATCGCCGGCCGTGAGGCACAGGCCATCCAACACAACAATACTACCCAAATAGGTAACTAAAACTTATATAAATTAGAAGCAGCTTGTATTTATATTTTTTGAGAAAAAGTACTCTATTGTAAACAATTCCAGACAATTCTCGTTAATAGTAGATTATTAACCAAGGGATAAAACAGTGACTCATGTCACGGGAATTAATTAATTTTGATTTTTTAATTTATGAATTTTTCAACTGGGTTTGAAAGGATATATCGAAAAATACTGAAAGGGTCTCGAGGCCAATTTTGAAGAAAACCAAAACTGCATCATTGGATATTTGAAAAATCCTTTGGCCAGAAATCGAACCCGTTGATTTTAGAAAAAAAAAACACGATGTATTATTAAACCATCCGGTAATGTCGCTAACAACGGTTCAAAAACAATCTTGAAATTGAAATGTAACGTGAATTGGCGCTAGTTGTGATTTTGACTCTATACAACGTGTAACGTTAATAGCGCAAAACCTCTCGTTGGGTAACTCAGCCCATGTTACTGAACAATGTTTGTTCTAAGACTTTTGGAAATTCGCAAAAAAAAATGATTTTTCATACTGATGGGCCCGATCAATTTCTCATTTTGTATGAAAAAGCAAATTTTTTTTTGCGAATTTCCAATTGGAACAAACATAACATGGGCCGAGTTACCCCACGAGAGGTTTTGCGCTATTAACGTTACACGTATAGATCTCTACTCTCTATCTAGAGTTCTAGACTCAGACTCGTGAACCCTCCGGGTAAACCGGGTCCTATAAGGTTAGAAGTTTGTTTATTGAGTTATAGAAATCTTAGTAAAGTAACCATAACCTGGCAGTTCTCAGTATCTATAGCCTCCATAAAGACACGGCGCTGCTCTGCCCAAACGGGGCAGACCTCCACCATATGCTCCACCGTGTCCTGTACCTTCCATCTCTAGCCTAGAAATATACCAACCGTGTACTTCGAAACATTTAATATATAAAGCGCATTTTGTTTTCAGAGATCAAGGGTAACGATTCCATCGTCTTACTAGATGTAAAGCCCATGGATTCCGGAACTTATGGATGTGAAGTAACAAATTCCATCGATAAAGAACTAAGGAAGCACGAAACTCTTACTGTATTCTGTAAGTAACAACTAAATCACTACCGGTCACCATTAAATAGTCTACATCTGCTTAGAAAACTATCATAAACCTTATAATCTCATATCTTCTTACGAGTAAATCGTTTGCATAAACCTTAGAGACGTTTTAATGGACTGGCAATAATATATTTTAATATCAAATCTGTTAATGGTGAGTGTCTATTTGTCTATCGATTGAGTGCTATTCAGTGACACTGAAATTAAAAAAAAAAATACTCCGTCTTTAAAACAGTGCCGTGTTTCAGAGATTCAAAGCACGGTAGCGCCTCGACGGCGACGCCAGCTGCTAGAATTTAAAAGTGACAGTCCCAACTCTCCATACAAACTGATGGCTAAGAAAGTGTTTCGCGCCAGCAATTTTGCGTTCACTCTACGATCAGTTCACACCGAGACGCGAGATACTGCAAATGTGTATCTTTTCGAGTAGTAAACATAGTTAGATTTTGAGTACATAATTCTATTGAAATGTGCGCGCATCGTCGCGTTTCGGTGTGCATGACCCTTAATGGCACACATTTTTATTAGTTCTGATAACTACCGTCACTAGACGCTACTGGCCAGGCGCTACCATGATCTGTGTCAAATTATAACGTGCACGTAGCATACCAATATCGATTTTATGATCAAAATTGTTTTTTTACGGCAGTACATGCATCTGACATTGAATAAAGTTCCTCGTTTCCGTGAGATTACACAACTAAATCTTAATATGTATTATCTTCCAGCTATGGGTACCGGGCCGGCAATAAATTACACGTTAATAAATAGCGAAGCAAAGGAAGAAGAAGATAACTTGTTATTAGAATGTGAAGCTGTAGACGTCGCGCCTTTTCCAGCTTTGACTATCATCTTTAAAGGGTACGTGTTTAATTAAGAAAAAAATTTGCAAACAAAACAAGGCCACCGCCTTCCTAAAAAAAGTTTTAATAAAAAAATACACTTTTTTGTGATGGTATTTGAAGGCGTTTACTTTTTGATTAGTACCTGTACTAAATAGATAATATCGTACCTTTGTTATTCTCTCTTTCTTGTTCATGCTGAGTCCATGCTTTAAGGTCGCGGTTCCATTAAACAAGTTATTTGTAAAGTCCGGTCAGAAAGTAGGAGGAATTTCGTACATTGACCTATTATTACTTGTCTCTGTCACTCCCGCGTAAAATTATTATGAGTCGCGCTTGCACAGGTGGCAGCCATTGCATCGGTTGGACATTGAATGCAACTTGAACAAACCTGCACACAAGTAACAAAAACATTTGAACTGTTGATTGTGTTTTTTTTCAATTCAAGCAATTTTTATACCAGTGTGATGTCATACTTGTAAGTAGGGATGCATCGATACGCCTTTTCGCCGATACGATACCGATACTCTTATAAAAATATCGGCGATACTGATACCGATACACTTGTGAATTAAAAAATTAAGATAAAATAAATAAATCACAAGTCAGAAATTATTTTTTTATTAATATAAAAAGAAGTGACATACGTTGATATTAGATATTAAACATTTTAGTAATTAAAATTAACATTAGGTAATAAGATTTTTGTTTAAAAAACAAAGTAATCTTATTTTTTTCGGAGAAAGGCGATTTCGCAAGTCTGGTTGGGAAAGGACGGTTTTCCCGGGCATAGTTCGTGCTTCGTTTGCAACGAAATGGACGAGACAACACTCGTTTACACTACATTTTTAAATAAAAAAAAAATCGTTGAATCGGTCATAAAAATACCGTCGATACCGATATATCGGCTAACTCGAAGTATCGCCGATATATCGGTATCGGATGCATCGCTACTTGTAAGCAAGACTTGCCTTATTTAAACGTGCCTGAAGTCTATGTTTAGATAGTAAAATTAATTGAATTTATATGTGTGACGTGCTAAATCACTTGCGTGATAAATTACTTTTTAACCGACTTCAAAAAAGGAGGAGGTTTTCTCAATTCGTCGGAATCTTTTTTTTATGTATGGCCCCGATTTCTCGAAGACGCCTGGACCGATTTGGATTTTTTTTTTGTTTGAAAGTGTATACTTCCCAAGTGGTCCCATGATCATCAGGTCAGGATCTGATGATGGGATTCCAGGGAAATCGAGGGCAACCTTCAAATTTTATAGGTACATAGATCCATTTTCATATATTTTCTAAAGCTGTTTAAGTATTTGCTTCTGATAATCATCATCTCAGGTGGATGAGCTGATGATGGAAGGTACAACTCCTCTAATAAGGACTCGGCATCGACTGATTTAGTAAATTATGTTTGTTTTTGCATATCTCCGGAACTACAAGTCCGATTTAAGTAATTCTTTTTTGTTGTACTAGGTATCGATCAACTTAGAGAATACTGCAAGTTTTATCAAAATCGGTTCTGTAGTTTTCGAGATAAGGTTTGAATGAAAGAGATGTTAACGATGTTATTACCGGAAAAATCTAGTGCACATGTAAGAAAATGATGTATTTGAGAAGAATTGTGGTTGAATATTTAAACTAAAAAGAGTAAAATAAAAACTTTTTCAAAAAAAATGTAACCGTCTTCTAAAACAACCGCAAAAAAGTGTAAGTAAAATAACCTACGAAACTTTTCTTTCGGAAGTCGGTGGCAAAAAACACAATGAAATTAATAAAAGAAAGTCACCACAAATACGACCACTTTAAGCAATTCTTATAAATCACTTTTATAAGAATTGCTTTAAGTGGCCGTATTAGACCATTGGACAGAGTATTAGGACATATTATGAAGTGGTCAAGGGTTAAGCTCTCCATTCTGTCCATAGTGGTCATGGGATCTGGCCAGATCATTATCATGATGTGGCCGACCATATCGACCACGTCATGAAGCGGTCAATGCTGGGAGTGAAGAACCGCTCCGCCGCTCGACCGATTTTGTGCAAACTTCACATAACCATCTACTAAATAGTCCGAACAAAGCCTAAACATTTGGTTTAGATAGATGAGCCCGTTCTTGAGTTATAAAATTACAACGAAAAATGGCATTGATTTTTATTTATATAGAAGACTAGCTTCTGCCCGCGACTTCGTACGCGGATCCTGTTGCTTATGCCAGCAGTCGGGGTCGTCAAAATCGAAGATCTGAAACGTCTGATGTCGAATTCTAGGAGCCTGGGGACGGGAAAACAACGGGATGCGCGAGACGATTCCAGACGTTCCAGATCTTTTATTTTTGTAAGACAACAGGAAATGCCAATCAGACTAAACAACTCTTGCTAAGACGTCATTCTTGTATATATTATAGTGTAGCTGGGCTCTTGGAGTTCCGCATCAGGTGTTCCAGAACTTCAATTTTTATACGTTGACAGAGAGTACTCATCAGGCTGAATAACTCTTGCTAAGACGTCATTCCCTTATATGTTATAGTGTAGCTGGGCTCTTGGAGTTCCACATCAGGTGTTCCAGATCTTCAATTTTTATACATCAACAGAAGGTGCTCATCAGGCTGAAACAATTTTTGCTAAGACGTCATTCCTGTATATGTTATAGTGTAGCTGGGCTCTTGGAGTTCCACATCAGGTGTCCAGGATCTTCAATTTTATTCTCTCAGCAGAAAATGCTCATCACGTGGAACAATTTTTGCTATGGCATCATTTTTGTATCTCTTATAGTTTAGCAGGTCTGTTGCAGTTCTGCATCAGGTGTTCAAGTTTCCAAGATAAATTATAGCCTATATGTTAATCGAACTTAATACATATACAACAAAAAAAAATCATTCAAATCCGTCCAGTAGTTCCGAAGATTATCGTGCACAAACACACAGACAAACAGACAAAAAAAAATTTTATTACAGTTTCGGGTTCGGCATCGATAAAATAACAACCCCTGCTACTTTTTTTTTTTGTATATTTCCGTTGTACAGACACCACTTTTCTACAAATTTATTATATGTATAGATTACAATTTTATTTGAATAAAGTATTGTACTGGTAAACGCTTGCTAGACGTTATTTTCAAGTGACAGTTTAGGCCGAAGCTACACTAGGCCGCGATTGGCCGCGATCTACGTCAGATTAGCATTTAGAACAAATAAATAAAAAATGACTACACCGTACATCAGCGATACCCCATGTCCAGTCGCGTCGCGAATTGCTGCCTAATGTAGCTTCAACCTTAAGGCTGCATATTCTGAAAGTTGGCAACGTCGCAAAAAGCTGTCAAATAATTACAAGTTTTAATTAATTTGGCAAATTTTCTGTATGAAAACAAGAAATATCGCTCTGTAGTGCACTAAAAAAATGATATAGGAATGCAATTAAAACACTGAATTTGATGTTGTAACCGTTTCCGGTTTATAAAAGGCATTTGGAAAGCTTCCAAATGCTTTTTCTACATCTAAAACTATATATTCGGTGTTACGATATTAATTATTGCATTCCCTTATCAATTTTTTAGTGGACTACAGAGCCATATTTCTTATTTCCATACAGTAACAATGCTAAATTAATTAAAACTTGTTAATATTTGACAACCATTTGCGACGTTGCCAGCTTTCGGAATATACGCTCTTAAGGTCATTGACACCACCTTTCTTAATTGAACTGCATTATACGTTCCAGAACCGTTTTGGATAATAAAACTCCCACTAAAATCAAAACTAATTGTTTCAGGGAAAAAATCGAAACATCAACGATTGTAGAAGAAAATGAAAATGGCTTGTATAAAATATTCGTTAACGGCACCGTTAGTATAGGAGATGTCAACGAAGAGGAAATACGTTGCGAGCTAAGTTACGCCTCAATAGAACATCCCCCGTATGTGGACGTGAAGAAGTATAAACCTCCAGGTATGTTACTATAAACTATAATTTTAATAATAGGTGAAGCTAAAACTTTGTACTCCTTTTAAGAAAATTACGCGGACAGAGAGTATAATATATGGCAAATTAACAAGTTTGTATAGATAAGGAACGCAGGAAGCATTATTTTCTCCTTTTTTCAACCTAAAAACCTTAAAGCTTGATGTGCTGGTATGTCCGTCCGTTTGTACGTTATAAAACAGCTTAATAAGACAGGACCTAATTCCGGGACGCGGACACGATTCTGAAAGATATTTCAGTACATTGTCTACCAAATTCCGATGTCCTAAGTCCCGTTCTTTCGATTCAGCCACATCATCCAGCCATTGTATTTAACGTATACCTTATGTTTTTGAATAAATTTATTATTATTATTATTATTGGTCTTCACTGATATGTATATGCAGACCTTAGATCTAACAGTCGAACAATAACTGGGTTATGCGTCAGACTTGCAGTCGCTTCATGTAAAATACTGATGAGCGCGCTCTTACACGCTCTCGCGTGTCTAGATAGTCAGCAGCATCAGATAAAATTAGAAGTATTATTGGGGTCCAATATCACTAACTGGGCTGTATAATAATATATGAGGCGACGAAAGAATTTAATTTAATTGTAGATATTTCAAGACCTATCAAATGGTAATTTTAAATCACAGCTGTCAACTTTACCTACAAGTTGAATGATGATTGATCGCTTATGGCACACATGTGTTGTTTTGGAACGTCTTCACATTGTTGTCTTTCCAATAAGGAATGGTACTTACATATTTGCATTACTCATTTACACTACCAACTAAACATTCTGATTTTTAATGCACATTTAGCCATTATCCACATTACTCAGATATTGGATTCAAAAGCATGATAAGTAACAGCATTTCGCTTTTAGTACAGGGATAGATAAACATATTCCAAGCTTTAGTGTCAAACAAGTTAAATAATTTTTATATTACAGGATTTCTTAAAACCAGATAAACATTGTTTTCAAAACAGTGTACTAATCATACATATTGATAATTTGGAATAGTATATTTCTTATAATTTTGTTAGTATAATATCTTCATGAAATGAAAGGTATCAATATGTTATGTCCAGTACGCTGTGATCAATCTGTTGTTAATAAATAAGAGGTACTTAGTACTGTGGCTGGTCGTAGAGTAGTGTGTGCCACTGTGTGTTGTCTGTGTACTAACGTTGGTTGTTGGTGATGGTCAACGCCAGGCCGCGACGCGCCGCCCTCCACTGAGCCGCCCGAGGACGCGACCGAGCCGGATCCTACGCACGACTCCTTGCAAAACCCCAGTAAGTCATTGATAAACTAGGCACACAAGACCAATGAAACTCTGAACTGAACAGAAACTATTTTTTTTATCTAACAGAAAATGTATTTATAAAAAAAAATCATCTTGACTTATTAAAAATATGTACTTCAACACTATCAACTTATTTCAATTAAATATTTATTTATCCTTTTAGTATTATCATTTATTTATTTCGTTTAAGTAATATAATTGGAAATTTCGTATTATTTTACCTATCCGAGGATCCTGGCCACGTCCATATATGCCTGATAAATGATTTCCTACTAATTTATATTAATATTGTGAGAATATGGTTACCCGAGCTGACAAGCTTGTAAAAACATTCGATCGGTAAGCACATTACCTAAGTAATATCTTCTTCTGAAGTTACAGCTCGGCTAGCCATACGCTACGCCTATGAATTGACCTATGATGTGTGCTATGTACTGTTTTGTTTGTGGTGTAATGATTATAAAGCTAACAAACACGGATTTACAAAAATGATTAACCACGTTTATTTAACCTTTTAACCGCTCACGTCGGATTAATCCGACAAATATTTTCGAGTTCATTATGCCAGTGTCGTATAATTCCGACTAAAATACCACAACTTGTTTAAAGTGCTTTATTATGAAATTTCGCTGTATTCTATCAAAAAGGTTTTATGTTAATAGGTTAATAGTTAATAAGTAATCATTTTCAATTAAATGCACTTTAATGTCTTAATTAGAAGTCCTGAAAATAATGTCCACCCAGTGTTTAATGTTATAAGGACATGAAGTCCTTATAAAATTAAATAACCTGCCTCACTATTCTACTGCAATAATACTGGCATGCATCACTCCGTTCTGTAATAGACTTTATTTACGAGTAGTCAGGTCTAATGATGATACGATTTCAGAACTCTCTTATTAGTGCGGGTCAACTGACACGTATCAAATTAAGAACTTAAATTATTATGCCACATTGAACCTTTACCTTCACAATTATATAAAATTATATATAATTCCAAAATATCCATATGAGAATGTTCTTAATGTGTGGATTTATTTTGAATAACAGACCCTCAAATATGTATTTTGTAAGAAGCGCAGTCTAAGACATTGACAACACAAGCCATGCTTTGATGGGAGTTTATAGTATAGTAGAATGGCAATAAACTACTAAATATATGAATGTTCATGCAAAAGGATAAAAACTTCCATCATAATCTGTAAGTATATACAGGTATCAGCGAAAAATATTTCAAAATTATCGACCTTGGGAAAGAGCTAATCAGCACTGATCAACTACAACGAACCAGCGAAAAAAGTCACACGTAGAGTGTCTGAGATAACACTCTACGAAGTCGAGACTGCTAATTTTATCTTTTTCTAAAAGTCGATAATTATGCTTATTTTTCACCGAGACCTGTGTACTTATCCGCGCATTGCTCTAAGGCCTTCAACACGATCGGGACCACAACCACCGACCATCGTGTCCTTGGACGGGTTGAAATATGGACACTATGGACAATGTAGAAATTGATTGGCCGATCAATATTTTTTTATATCAGCAGTCCTGGTCGCGAGCGCCAACAAGTTGAGACAACCAATAGTCCAGTCAACGAATGATTATAGAGGGAAAGTCTATTGGAACATTTGGAACACAATTTTGACTTCATAACTTTGTTTAGACTAGTTAGGAGGTAAACATATCAAAAGTCCCCGCCCCTAGCCCTTGAGGTTTGGGGGAGGGGGGGGGGGGGTTGAAGGTACCATTTTTTGGTTTTTCGCTTATATCTCGGAAACCGTGCATCCTAGCGGCATAACATGTATGGCATAGTATATATAAAAGCTGAATAAATTCCCCATAACTTTTATTCAGTAAGCATTTCGATAACTTGTATAGTTTTCGAGGTATCTGCTCTTGAGTGTCTATAATTTGGGAAAAATCATTTTTATCTTTTCACATTTGGAAAGTTGTACTCGTATTTGATATCACCAAAGATCCAGAAAGCAGCAGCAGTCTTTTCAGACCCTCTCTTTACCACCTACAGTGAACAAGCCGCTAGGACGCATGGTTTCCGAGATATAAGTAAAAAAAAAAAATACAAACATCCGAATTGAGAACCTCCTCCTTTTGGAAGTCGGTTAAAAACCAAAATATGGTACCTTCAACCCCCCCCCCCTCCCCCAAAGCTCAAGGGCTAGGGGCGGGGACTTTTGATATGTTCACCTCCTAACTAGTCCAAACAAAGTTGCGTAGTCAAAAATTGTGTTCCAAGACTTTCCCTCTATACCTTATTTTGAGCATTCGTTGACTGGGCCACAACCGACGTGAAGAACGAATACAATCATCGGTTAAGCCGACCAAGGACACGATAGTCGGCGGTAATTCCAGATAGTAGAGAGCCTTTTAAACCCCCATTCAAGGAACATAATTCTTTTTTTTTTAAATAAAATGTTGTCCCGCACTATACATTCCTCATCAAGTGTCGTGTCAGTATGACAGTCCCTCCCGCTCTGCCCTGGGTGGGAGGACATGATTTTACCACGATAAAATAAAAGTGTCGTGTTTGCGTTTACAAACATTTAAACTCACATACACAAACAGTCGATCGGTCGGCCACTGTGCCAATGGTGCCGTATGAAACGTACTTTTTTTAAGATTATGATAATAATTATGCTTTCCAGGTGACGACGGTGTTGGGCTCCACTGCTCGTGGGCGCTGCTGATGACGGCAGCCGTCGTGACACACCTACAAGCGACACTTTGACTCTTCTCCATTGTGATACTAATTACGTAACTATACGTTACTATTTAACTAAGTGTTAATTTTAATAAGCTTTACCTAGTAAGTAACTGTAAAATATTATTTCAATTTACAATATTAATAAAAAGATACCTGTTGTTGTAAATGTATGCTTTATTGAAATCTAAATGGCCTTCCTTTGTTGGGGTTCAATTACGCCATGTTGTGTAACACTGATATGTTACCCATTGGGCATTTTCATATTATTAGACGATAACGGTAACGACACGACTCTCGAACCGCTTTAAGGGAAAAGGAAGCCCTTTTGTGCGAAGATATTCGAAACGCCATCTACATAATATAGTATTTTCCTCAGATCAAAGAAATAGGCAGATAGATAGAACGCTCAGAACACGCGAGTGTGTCCACCAAAGCAAATACAAAATTTTATTAAGAGACTACTGGCAAAACTTTCTGGCATGATTGACGACCAGGATTTCATCCAGGTGCTTGGTGAGATGCTGCGCAACAGGCGGTACCAAGTCCTTTTAAATGCGGAAAAGAGCAGATGGAGATGGCAGAAGAATGGATGCCTCAGGGAAGTGTTTTGGCGCCTATTCTGTTTAACATATATACCAACGACCAACCCACTCTTGAGAACTGTGAAAGATTCCTTTACGCTGATGATCTCGCTCTGGCCACCCAAGGGAATAAATTAGGAAGACGTCGAAGAAACCCTGGAGGCTGGGTTAAATGTCCTCTCAAAATATTACAAGGACAACGCCTTAAGACCGAACCCTTCAAAAACACAGGCATTGTGCTTTCCATCTCCGCAATAAATCTGCAAAAAGGGCCTTAGAAATCAAATGGGAAGGTGTTACGATAGAACACTGTGATAACCCTACATACTTAGGAGTCACCCTAGACAGAACTCTAACCTTTAAGAACCACTGCCTGAAAACAAAGAAAAAGTTAGGCACCCTCTCTCAGCCCCGTAGGGTTATTTTCTTATTTTTAGGAAATTTAAAAACGTGGCTTTTTAGTTTTTTTTAAATCTATTAATTATTTTATTATTTTTATCTTTGTTCATCGGGTTTGAAGCTACCCTGAAAATTTCAGCCTGCTAGCTTATCGGAAAGTGCCTCAAAGCCTGTCCGCCATATTGCATTTAAGTCACATGACTATTTTTTTCGTATTCCTGACAACAAACCCTTTCATTTGATACCCATATCATGGGGGTGGATTTCAAACAGCCAGCCTGCCATCTCGAACGTCAACCATATTGGATTTAAGTCACGTGACTATTTTTTTCCTACTCCTTACAGTAAACCCTTTCATTTGATATCCATATCATAGGGGTGCATTACAAATTGCCTGTCCGCCATATTGGATTTAAGTCACGTGACTATTTTTTTTTTTTCGATTTCTGACAGCAAACCCTTTCATTTGATATCCATATCATGGGGGTGGATTTCAAACAGCCAGTCCGCCATCTTGGGAAGGCCGCCAAATTGGATTTGTTATGACGCTTCTTAGCTATTTTAGTCATATTTATGAGTCATATATTGTCATCAGAACTCAAGAGCGTGTGCAAAATTTCAGCCTGCTAGCTAAAAAGTAGGCAACAATAAAATTTATTTTTCCTATTTTAATTTGTTCCTGGATCAACGTACAATGAAAAATAATAAATTAATTGTTTATCATCATTCATTTAACAAAGGAGTTTGAACTTTTTTGTATGGACCGTGTACCAGGTGCCATCCGCCAAATTGTTTTTTTTTTTCAAAATGGAGTACACGAATGAAACATTGATAAATCGATAGATCACATCAATACAAACATAAAATGTAAGCTGCAAAACTTCGTAAACCGTCACGTTTCCGAGTTATGCGCTGTCAAACATGAACAAGTAGTGACATTTTTTTTTTATATTTTGATGTTTATTGATCAAAAAGGATACTTCCGCAATAAAACTAATTGAATATTAGTTTTTCCACGCATTTTAAATGCTGAAATTACGTTAAACAAAATAATCCTATCTAAAAGCATTTGAAATGCGTGAATAACTAATATTCAATTACTTTTATTGTGGAAATAACCTTTTTGTTTAATATGAAAGTAACGGATAGTTGCGCTCCTAAGTTTAAGTCTCTAAAATTATTAACCTTCCCAGCTATGTACATTTTAGAAGTCGCAATTTTTGTTAAATGTAACATTAATCTTTTCTCTGCCATGTCAAAAGATAGAAACAGGCCATTAAGAAGTCAGTATAAATATTTACTACGTGTCGAAAATTGTAACACAGCATTACAAAAAAAAGTATTATTAGTATGGGTCCAATTATCTACAACAAAATATCTAACATCATTAAAAATGAATCATTTCAAAACTTTAAAAAAAAAACTGAAGGCATTATTAATTGAAAAATGCTACTATTCTGTAACTGATTTTCTTAATGACACTGACATTTAATTTTTATATACTTAATATTGATTGTAGATGTATATTTAATTTTTTATATGAGTTGTTTAATTTATAATATGTTTTAATTCCCATTATGACACTGACATTTTATTTGTTAACTATGAATTTGATTTATATTTTAATTCCCATAACTTAAAATTTATATTATTTATGAATCCTTTTGCTATATGAATGTGTTACTGTGCCAAGAATAGTTTTAATTATAATGTTTGCATGCCTAATAGAAGGTAGATTGTATAAGGATCATGTTTTGAATTATAACATCCTATGTATTGTACCTGCAATCTTTGCAAATAAACGTTTACTTTACTTTGATCAATAAACATCATAATATTAAAAAAAAAAGAAAAAATGTGTCGCTATAATTGTACATTTTTGACAGCTCATAACTCGGAAACGTGACGGTTTACGAGGTTTTGCCGCTTCCATTTTATGTTTGTACTGATGTGATCTATCAATTTATCAATGTTTCATTCGTGTACGCCGTTTTGAAAAAAAATCAAAATGGTAAGGAACTGGTACAAAAAGCACAAAGCCCTTTGTTATTTTTAATAAAACATAAATGAATGATTACTTTGATTTATTATTGAGTCTTGGCTTTTGGGGTGACACCTACAAGATCCGCCCCGGGTGCTACCCATGCTAGCTACGCCACTGCAAATATCTCGAGCTACACTATTCTCTGGCTGCCTCGCCCAGATCCTTCTATCTTCTATTTAGTCTGTGGCTACAACCAAAGCTGTCGTTTCCGATAGGGTGACCATCATTAAGTCTACCTGCCCAGTGAAGCCTCGCTCCGCTCTTGTGGACAGGCAGCCTTAAGGTGAATGCTCCAACCAGCCCGCGAAATTCAAATTTTCTTGCGTTTTTTGCAATTTGCAGGCCAGTGACATGTTGTAACTTTATCAAAATATGATTCGCGGCAATAACAAGTATAATTTTAATAAAAATGATCAAAACATTCGCTCCACCAGCTCTCACATAGAAAAGGTGCATATTGTTAAAATCTCCGAAATCTAACTTATTGTACTGACACTCTTTGAGGCGCGCGTGGAACACAACGGGCATGGTCCATGACCGGACAACCAGTCGCCCGTAACTCGCTGCCCGCATGCCCGTAACTACGGTGGCCGGAAATAATCTTGCGACGTCCGTGGGCGTCACAGAAATATTAAAAACAGGAGAAGTGGCAAGGGGGCGTGTCGGTGACCACGTGGTGCTGAGCGTTTTGGCCAGCTTGGACTTGGACTACTTTATTTTTGTTTCCTATATTACTCCGACTACATTGTTTTTCATTAAATACATTGCTCTTTTACAACCACCTCACTCTATCACTGAGTGACTGGACAAGCAATGTAAAACTGACATAACGATACCTCATGAAGCCGTAATGTCGCGTGGTGCGTCCGTTGTATTTAAGCGGGAGTAGTACCGCCCCCCGCGTATCGCGACTACACACAATGATAATTGTTGGTGTGAGTAAATTATACGGAAAAAGTACGCTGTGGTTTAAAGAATAAGGTTTATATTTAAATGACTGAGTTATCGATGGCGCGTGTGTGCACTTGTTCGTAGTATTGTTTTGATTGAACTACATGCGCAATATAATCGTCATGGTGGGGCTGTTGCGGCTTCACTGGTTTTCTATACATTTTAAACTCCACGCCATATCTCCTTCTTTAAGATATCTGTGATGGGCGTCTACCACTACGGCTGGGTTGTGAGTCCTCCCCCTCACGTATCCCGCCTCCTTCGCTAGCATGACTGCTTCGCAGAAGGAAGCGACCGCTTTCCAGTCCGTGTGAGGTCCTATCGCCGTCGTGAGGACACAGCGGGGCAGTACTGCACCGTATGCTCCACTGTATCCTCCGGGCGATCCTTTCAGTGGTGACACCCAACGTTTCTTCCCCATCTGACAAAGGAACCTCCCTTTGCGTCAGGCGGTAGGTCAGGACGCCGTGACCCCTATCTAGCCACTCCTCAAAGAGGGGTCTGACCGGGACTCTAACTTATTTTACTTGTGAAAATGTAAATTAAGTCAGCAAGTTATCTACCATCACTACCAAATGTTATCTTTTAGCAATTGAGGAAAAGGGGCAAGCCTTCACTTTAACCCCCGGTTATGAGATGATAGCCAAAGAAAAGTAAACTAATGGAGCAGTTCATTTTTGTAATACGGCTGTTACAATAAGACCATGGCTATAGGACCAGGAATAGGTACCTAGCCCTTACTCCTTCGGACTGACCGGGCAAGTTCAGCCCATGCCAGTTACCAAATGTCAAAATAAAACTATCATACTGTCTAGAGAGAAAAGCAATTATAGGACCATCTTTCTCTTTCCTGTATCAAATACGCGTAGGTAGATAAGATAGGTGGTCAGTTAAATTAACTAAAGTATCAAAGGTTTGAGATAAGTAATAAAAACAATATTATTATGAACAATATGTTATATTTTCTTCCTTAAATAGCATTTTCTATGTATATTCAATGGATATTTCAATATTTACTAGGTAGTTTTCTTATACCTATATTATATACACAGCATCTCTATAATAATAGATTTTTAAATTTCGTTACCTTCTCCTTATAAATGGCACAAATGTAAATATAACTTAAATTATAAACCACATCCTCATACTTTGTCATGTCATCCTAACAGTTCAGTCAAATAAAAATAAAAGACACCACAAACCATCACTATGTATCGGAAGGGTTGAAATAGTCTTTGGTTTATTCGTGTTTAATTAAAGCATTACGAATCAGAACTGAAAAACAGTCATTGGTTACACAAAAGCTGCAATAGTTTTTAACTAGGTATAAAAACCATGTGTTGGTCTAAGACAATATTTCATAGTATAAAATAATTATTTACATAATAAAGGAAAACCGTAAGATTTTTTGGCATTTGAACATCAAGAATAGTAGATTATTGCATCGAGCACAAAGTAATTTATTATTTTCCGGAGTTAATGTGTCGCTAGATGATTCCATTTTAATTCGAAGCCGAAGCACTCAAAATCAGATAGCATCACACTTTATCGTTTCCAAAAAACAAAGTTACCGCCAAATCACTTTTTCTTTCATTTTTTAATCGGAGTTAGCAGCAATCATTTTTACCCGACTGCGCCAGGAGGGTTATGTTTTTCGAGTGTATGTATTTATGTATGTTTCTGTGTGTTGCTCTGCAGCCTAAACGGCTTGATGGATTTTAACTTGAGAGGTGTCGTTAGATTCGTCTTTAACGTGAGAGTGTCACTGGGTACATAAAACTGGCCAAGTGCGAGTCGAACTCGTGTGCAAAGGGTTCCGAACTAATAATATTTTTTTTAAATCTCTCACATTCTATCAAGTGGGGTATCAAATTAAAGGATTTTAAAAATGGTTTACCAAAATATATATAACTGATATGTTTCAATTTAATTTGGACTGATAAATGCTAACAAATACTAAAAATAGTAAAATAAAATAAATATTTAAATAAACAAAAAACCCGATTGCGTAAAAAAATTAAAAAGAAAGAAACAAGCCCAGTAGTTTAGAATTCACTCATTCACACTCACAGTCGGGGCCCCTTGGGAAGATTTGATTGGTATAATTTGAATGGGCCCCGACTGTGAGTGTGAATGAGTGAATTCTAAACTACTGGGCTTGTTTCTTTCTTTTTAATTTTTTTACGTAGTCGGGTTTTTTGTTTATTTAAATATTTATTTAAATTTGGAACAAGTATGATAGAAACGAATAATACGTGCGTAAAAAAAAGTATTGATATCGGCTCGGCTGGCTGAATAGAGCTAATAGTCCAGTCATTAAAGCCTAAACCCGAAAATAATTAGTAACTTGCTGAAATTTTAAGGGGTTCTTAAGGAAGGTAAAATAAGATACCGGGTGATTTTGCAGCGTTCTGGGGTGTACGGAAAGGGTTGAAAAGGGGTGAAAAGGTGTTTTTTGCTAATAACATTGCCAAAAAAATTAGTAACACGCTGCAAATTTGGAATAAGGTTGTTCTTACGGTTTTGTAACGTGTATTAAATTTGCAGCGTTTTGCAACAAACGGAACATTGTTTTTTTTTCAAAACAGTGCAATTAGTTAAAAACAGGGGTAAGAAAATTAGTAACACGCTGCAAATTTGGAATTAGGTTGTTCTTACCGTTTTGTAACGTGTATGAAATTTGCAGCGTTTTGCAACATACGGAACATTGTTTATTATTAAAAAAACAGTGCGATATACGTTACGAAACGGTAAAAACAACTTAATTACAAATTTACAGCGAGTTACAAATTTTTTTCACCCGTGTGATTAAATAATTTCATTGTTTTTTTTTAATAATAGACAATGTTCCGTATGTTGCAAAACGCTGCAAATTTGATACACGTTACAAACCGGTAAGAACAACCTAATTCCAAATTTGCAGCGTGTTACTAATTTTCTTACCCCTGTTTTTAACTAATTGCACTGTTTTTAAAAAAAAACAATGTTCCGTATGTTGCAAAACGCTGCAAATTTAATACACGTTACAAAACCGTAAGAACAACCTTATTCCAAATTTGCAGCGTGTTACTAATTTTTTTGGCAATGTTATTAGCAAAAAACAACCTTTTCACCCCTTTTCAACCCTTTCCGTACACCCCAGAACGCTGCAAAATCACCCGGTATGTTATTTTACCTTCCTTAAGAACCCCCTAAAATTTCAGCAAGTTACTAATTATTTTCGGGTTTGGGCTTTAATGACTGGACTATAATCCATTGAGATTGATACCTTTGGGTATGATTAAAATAAAACTGAGCAATAATGAAAGGGCTTTGTGCTTTTTGTACCAATTCCTTGTCCGCCATTTTGATTTTTTTTCAAAACAGCGTACACGAATGAAACATTGATAAATCGATAGATCAAATCAATACAAACATAAAATGTAAGCGGCAAAACCTCGTAAAGCGTCACGTTTCCGAGTTATGAGCTGTCAAACATGTAAAATAAGTGACACATTTTTTCTTATTTTTTTAATATTTGGATATTTATTGATCAAAAAGGATACTTCCGCAATAAAACTAATTGAATATTAGTTTTTCTCGCATTTCAAATGCTTTTACATAGGATTATTTCGTTTAACGCAATTTCAGCATTTAAAATGCGTGTAAAAACTAATATTCAATTTGTTTTATTGCGGAAGTATCCTTTTTGATCAATAAACATCCAAATATTAAAAAAAATAAAAAAAAATGTATCACTAATTTTACATGTTTGACAGCTCATAACTCGGAAACGTGACGGTTTACGAGGTTTTGCCCATTACATTTTATGTTTATATTGATGTGATCTATCGATTTATCAATGTTTCATTCGTGTACGCCGTTTTGTAAAAAAATCAAAATGGCGGATTGCATCTGGTACACGGCCCATACAAAAAAGTTCAAACCCCTTTCATACATTTTTATTGCTCTAGAGCATTAAAGACTCGCTTTGTACTGAGTTTTTAGTGTGATTGTGATGAAATTAAAGCATAGTTGGAAGAAAAAGATATTTTTTATATACCTACTTAGTTATTTAATACCTACATTTCTTACACTTTTTCGAAAAATGTAACCTAGTACATGGTACCGAATTTAAACAACACACAACTAGTGAAATGACATATCTCTAACTTAATATTAGTATTTTGTCATATCACTACTTAGGTGCTTTTAGTAAGAAGACGTAATAAACAAAAATATTCCATATCTTTCGGGATTTCGTGAAATCCTTGATTTCCTCATTTCCCTGCGACATTTATGTATATCTATGACATCATAGCAAATAATAACAATTATTTTAAAACAAAGATACAATTACAAAATAAAACAGTCTTCTCAGTTATTTTAGTTTGAAAAGCTGTCACCTAATAGCAACCTTGTTTGAATTGCATAAAGATCAGTATCATCTTGTTAGCTATGAAAGAATCGAAATATACATTTATGATGCGTTATGCAAAAGAATATAAGTTCGCATTGTTTTTATTCAGATCTTATTTATCGATCGGTATGATAAAACTACTGGGTAATATTTTTTTTCGTGAAGCGGGTTCGATTCTCGGTTAAACCATGTAATTATTTAAAAATCTATGAATGCAGTTTAAATTGTTTTCAAAATTAAGTCTTCTTTCAGTTAAATGTTCTATTTACAATATTAAAGGTACTTTCCCCCCATGTGGCATCGCCGTGAGACGCCCTGTACTTATATTTAATATTTATAGTCTTCGAAGGTGTTGTAAAACTTAAATTTATGTGAATAATTCTGTGTCAGTTATCACTTTGGGACCTTATTCATGGCGCGATGCGACGCGATTCGAACGAATTCCAACTACATGTGAAAATCAACCTTACCACTATGACATAAGACATAAAACACGTTGTTATTTATGGGTAGATGAAAAACAAAACACGATGGCCATGACAACGTCAAGTCAATCGAATGGCATCTTTATTTCTTAGTGGCAAGGTTGATTTTCACTTGTAGTTGGAATTCGTTCGAATCGCGTCGCATTGCGTCGCATCGCACGATGAGTAAAGTCCCTTTGACTAAATTGACATCTATATGTATAATGGCTGGATGTTATGTATAATTATCTAGATTTATACTTTGGTTGCAGCATAAACATATTATAATATACATGAAATTAAAACACGAGTCTGGTTTTTCTTATAGTTTGGTGTCTAAAATAAATAGTAACATTTCGACACTTTGAACAGACTACGAAACATTGACGTTTATCATAATTTGGTTGATAGAAGTTTATTCGGAAGAGGTTAGGCCAGTCACATATTACAAGTAAATAATTATATTCACATTACGCGTATTTAGGTTAGACCCTTGCTTTTTCAGCACCTTATTCTCAATGTTTCGTTTAAAGCACCCACCTACTAACTCACTAACATAATTATCTAGCCTACTGGCGAAACAATTTTCACACATGAACATGCGAGTAGTGCATTTTATAAGCCTCAAAATTAGCAATCATTAGGGTTGAACCACATCTGGCAGCACGGAATCGCCTTTTTCCGTCGCCCTTTCTCTTTCTGTCGCGCGGCCGCCTCGAGGATTCCGCCGCGTGCTATCGCATTATGCTTTCTGTCTCGGTCTAGCAAATGGCAGTTCGAAGCGACAGAAAGAGAAAGGGCGACGGAAAAAGGCGATTCCGTGCTGCCAGATATAGTTCAACTCTTATGCACTACTCACTTAGAATGAATATTCTATAATTATGCAATATACTATAAATACAAAAACTATAAAGCCTCATAAACAATAGGTACTAGGCATCATTACTAAAAACGTACGTATCATTGGTAAATGGCACTCAAACCAATGGTATACATTATTAAAATTAATGTTTGGTTATAGTTCAGTCAGGATTTTTTTCATTACATTAGATTCACACTCAGGCCCTTATTACAGAACGCACCTCTTAACTCAAGCGTTACTTAAAACTAGTTTCAACCAATCAAATGGCTTGAATCTAGTTTTAAGTAATTCTTGAGTATTGAGTGCCGTTCTTTAATAAGGGCCTAAAAGTTGAAAGCTAAATTAATAAATACTGGCTATCAAACTAGGCCATTTCTAGTTGTAGCAATGAACTTTTGACGCGACTGCTTCAAAAAGCGGTTTATGTTTTTTGTTGTTATTAGTAAGTAAGTGATTCGGCTTTGACTAAATAATTATAGCATTGTACGATACACAGGAAAGTACTGTTAAACTAAGTTTTACGTAATAACTAAGATAGTTCGACCATTTGACATTAAAATCCAGACACAAATAATTATATTTAATGAGATGACATTAAGTTTTTTGGTGTGCTAGTTACTAAACGTAGATGACTTATGTTACGGTCGTCGGTATCAACCTAAAAACAGTATACATTTGATTAACACTACTTTGTAACAACATACAATATAAATATTTACATAAATTAATTTTAGGAACTAGAAATAACTTAACTCTTATCCGATAAATTACTATTTGGTACATGTAAACAAGAAAATTATACAGGCAAAAGCCAACATTCACAGTTTTAATATTTTATAACACCTACCAATGAATTCATAAAAAAGTTATATTGTCCAAAAAATAAGGACGTTTTCTTCCTTCAGCATCTCATGAGCGAGATACCTACTTAACACAACTCTTATCAAATTAATTTATTTTTCGTATAAAACCTATAGTTTAATATTGCACCCTACATATTCCTTGAATATTTTAATTTTTGACCTGTAAAAGTCGACCGCACTTTAAATACGTTTTCATACCACGCAAAAGTTATGTAAGTTTTATGTAAATATTCCAATGGCAAGACTGAAAGATAGACCTAAAGATCCCTAAAAGTTTCAGCTTTACAACGCAATATCAAAAAAAAAAGTTATGAGCAACAAATTCCATTTTATATACAATTTATTTTTCCGTCCTATGAAAGGGAAGCTTGTTTTCCCGTCTACTGTGTCCAGTAGCAGTAACGAGTGTTTGGATATCTAAATAATTATAAGAGACTGTATCTGTACTGTATTTGGGGTAACAGTTACTCTCCGTAAATGGAGTTCGACGTCTACGACCACTAATATAAACCCAACACAACCTTACTGACGAACGTCTACATAAAATCTCGATCCACCAAGTGTCATGGATTCCGCTTAACAATCACTATCAATTTATAGGAAATTCTACCACGTTTAGCAAAGCGTCGGTTAAAATACAAAAATTGTGACCCTGGAACGTAAAGGGCTATTGAAGGACTCCGTGGATTTTAGACAGTATGAGTCTGACAGGACAGGATGGGAGGACACATTTGATGATTTTACCACGATTTAAAAAAAAAGACGATCCGTCGATATCACTCGACTCGACCGACTGGTTTAGTTGTATCGTGTGACAACCGCGACTCCTTGTTAAGCGGACCATAATTCAATTAAAAAAAGAAAAGAAATGGATGGAACGCGCTTTTATGAACCAGACGATCTAAGTAACCCGATCTAGTTGGAATATTTTACGTAACAGGGCGTACCTAAATAATAAAGAGTGACGGGAAGCACGTCACTAGTATGCGTTCTCTCCCACGAGCAGAACCGTATGTTTACGTGCTATACAAATTTGTATCAGATGTGCGTCTGGCCTTGAAATATTTTGTTATACAGGGTGCAATACTTAACTTTTATTTAGTTTTATCATTACTGGCTGGGCTTCCGCAAATGATATTACAAGAATTATGTCTAGTCTTGCGATTGCCATCTGCATCACAATCTGCTCCGGCAGCTACAGATGTTAACGCGACGGTTTTGTCAAAGTCAATAGTAGTGTAACCGATGGCCGCAGAGGGTGCCGTTGCGGGGTTGTTGGCAAGGTTCACTTTCTCTACGCTGCACTGAGATACAAGACGTCCACGTGGCTGTGAGGAATACGAAGCAACGCTTTCTTTGTTAGAACTGCTGAAGGATTGACTCTCGGGAGAAGTTAAATCCCTTGTCATTTTTACAGTTTCTTTATTAGAATCAATATCTAATATTGCATAGTTCACTTCCAGTTCCTCCACAGGTGACATAGAGGTAAAAGTATCGGATTCAGAGAATTTTTGGTTGTGTTCACTAGGTGCTGAGAAACTTAATATTTGTTTAGCGTTTTTAATACTGTCGCCCATATCGCCTAGTGATAAATTTGCGTATGCGTTTATCTCGGGTTTCATGCCCACAATTAAATTACAATATTCTACTTGCTTTGGTGTCAATGGAGTGGTAGGGCCAGTGTCATTTTTGGTTTCTGCATCATTGGGTAAGGTGGGCAGATTCATATACATCCTCGCAGCTTCTTGTTGCTGCTGCTGCTGTTGTTGTTCTAGACTCAATTGGGCGTAATGTTCACTTGAGTTACTCAATGTTGGGGATAGAGGGCTATTTATTTGTTTCTTCTTTGAAGTATTTTTATCTAGACTTTCAAGGAATAGGCTCTCATCTTCTATTTCTTTCATCGTATTCATAGCAGCTTCCTGACGCAACGTACTCCGTAAGAAAGCTAGGTCTCTATTTATGTCATTTGAATAAACATGTCGGATTTCCGTTGCACGATTATCAGGCGTCGGCGTCTCACCTTGATTATTATTGGGTTCTCTCTTAAAATCTCTGAGTTGATACACGTTAGTAACTTGATTGGTGCTCGATTGAGATCTTGGATATAATGGCATTACCTCTAATATATCCGCGCTTGATGGTGATCGTGGTGATTGAGTAACATTACGTGCTACAGATGCATTTGATACAATATTTGGAAGATTGTTGTTGACAGCCGGGCGTGCATTGTCTGGCTGGCCGTTGTCTATAGATGAGCGGTGGACTACACTCGCCTGTAGTGTTTGTCTGCCCTGAGGAGATGGCGTTAATCTGGATACAGGATATGGCACAGAATCATGGATCACATTCCTTAGTTGAATTTGTTGTTGTAGTGTGCGAAATAACAAAGATGCCCTTCGACAGCGAAATGCATATATACCTTCACCAGTCTCACACCGCCTACCTGAAAACCAATGTTTTATTTGTTATTTTATTTTATTTCATTAGGGATAACAAACAGTAGCGTATAATAATTAAATCACAATATTTTGTAAACAGGAGTAGCATATACACTACTAACGACGATATCCTATACATTTTGGAAATTGCTTTTTTTGTTAAGTGTAATAGAAACCTATTTTTACCGTTATCGGAAGGCAGATACCGAGATGTAACTTTGCGTTCTCAATACCGAAACTTGTTACACACTGGAAGATATAAGACTGCTTTGTTGAGGAATAATGTTCTTGGAATGGCACCCTCTATCTTTAACCACATTCCTGATTCTATAAAAGAGGAACCTTTAAAAAGTTTCAAAAAGAAATTAACTGCACTTTTATTAAATAAATGTTATTACTCCGTATCTGAGTTTCTAACTGATAAGCTTTAGCAAGACTTGTGTGTGTGATGATGAACTGCATCAATATTTGCATGCCAAAATGGTAGGATGTACAAGGATTCTTCAACATTTCTGTAAACACCTTATTGTAAATACCTACATTCTGAGCAAATAAATGAATATTATTATTATTATTATTATCCACAAATTATTTTACAAAATAGCTAGCTGTTAGTGAAGACAATACCAATTAACTTAACCTAATGTAAATTATACATGATTTTTATAATATTGAAAAAGAAAGAAAAGATACAAATTCAAGAATTCAGTGGCCGATACTGTACTATTAATAAAATGTACTGTTAGTGCCATAGGTCGCCCAACTATGTTTGTGTATTTGAAAGATTAATGATTATTTAGTGACTTGTAAGGATTAAGCGACCCAAGAGCCAACATGCACATCTTCATTGACTAATGTTGGTCTTTTAAGATATTATAGATTTCCTTTTTAAATGATACCTTGCTAAGGAAAATTATGTCAACTGAAGAAAAGTGATTATTATAAGTATCAACTAAGCGATGCAGCGGTGAGCGAGCTCCCGAATTAGATCGACAGAATGGAGCAGCGAATAACCGCTTAGAGCGGGACTCACGCCCGTGCACTGTACGAGGGACCAGGTAGCACAAACTATTTACCAGAGTAGAACAGTCAAATTTGTTACGACATATATTAAAAAGTGTCATCATCTCAAGAAGAGTGCGTCTGGATCGTAAAGTCAAAAGGTCGAATTTTTTAAGTAGGGATTGATATGAGATTTTTTTACGGAAGCATCTGTAGTGCATAGCGCGGAGATATTTTCTTTGAACCAATTCAATGATTTCGGAGTACTTTTTGTAGAAGGGGTTCCAAATAGGTACAGCGTACTCTAGCTGTGGGCGGATTATAGATTTGTATAAATTTAAGTAAGTTGAAGGCCGTCGAAATTCTCTTGATGATCGCATTACAAACCCAAACATTTGGTAAGCTTTATTGACTATGCTATCCACGTGTGCATCCAGATGGAGTTTGGAGTCCAATAAAACACCCAAGTCACGCAGGCATGTAACCTTACTCAACATAGTATTGCCAAGGTGGTAGTTGTGCTTTATAATATTTTGTTTTTTTGTAAACGTTATACTATGACACTTGGACAAGTTGAGATAGAGTTTATTGGACGAACAATAGACTAAAAAGCAGTCCAGATCTTTTTGGAAATTAACACAATCCGATTGAGAAGTAATGTTTTTATATATCTTTAAATCATCTGCGTAAAGCAAGAAATTGCAATGTTGAAAGCAATTTGCAATATCGTTAATGAAAAGAATAAATAAGAATGGCCCTAAAATAGATCCTTGCGGGACCCCTGACGTGACTTGGATATAGTACGACTCATACCCATTGATCACAACTTTTTGAGTCCTGTTAGTAATATAAGATGCTGCTGCTAAGCTGCTAAGATGATGCTGTTATCAAAGCAATATCTCGAGTCATATTCACTGGGTGCGAAGTACCTACTAGGGGTATCATAATCGATTGCAGCAATCATGGTGGCGTAAAGTAGAAATAATGTAAGCTCAGTCACAGAGTAGGTACATTGAGCTGTCAATCTGTTAGACTTATCTATAAGTAGGTAATTTTTTATAATCGCATTCTTCTTACAACAATAATTGGTCACAGCAGTTGTTGTTTTGTAAACTGCAAGGATATTGGCAGAATTAGTAAATTTAAGTTTTACTGATTCCCAGGCGCTTATTTGAAAAATGAACAAATGCAGGAAATGGGTAGCTGCCGTGAATAGAAAAAAGTAAATAACATCGTATCCTTATTTTAATTCTGTATTTGATATGTTTCTTACAGAATACATACATTTTACCTTTTATTTAAGTTTGTTCAGTGCCGATAGATGGCCTTTATGCAAAAACAAAATAAAAAAACTGATTTAAATTAGAATGGTCAGAGCCAACAAAGTTGCAAACGCTAGGTGGCACCAGGTCGCGCTAAATCCGTGCACGGTGCTAATAGGCGCTGTCGCTGGTAATCAAGACTGTCTTATGGCGACTAATGCACAAATTCCAGTAAACATAAAAACATGAAATTAGTCAAATTATTGTGTTTCTTTAACGCCGCCGTGCCCGTAACATCCAGCTTAACAATGATTTTACGTTTGTAATGGTTCACAACATCAATATTATACACTTGAGCTGGATTTTTCCAGCACAAGTGGTTTTTAAATAAGACAATAAGGAATAATATGCATGTAACTATATATTTTTATTTTTTTATATGACGTCTGGTGGACTGCGCACTGTTATGTATTTAGACTTAGTTTGTCTGGTTATTTCTCTGTTTTATAATAATATTTTGTTTATGTATTGATGTATGAGTCTGTGACAAAATAAATATTTTTTCTCTCTTCTTTCTATACACAATGTGTCCGGTTTCGGTCTGTACAAACTTAGTGGGGAGGTAGTTTCTAAAATTGTACCACATATGGGGTCGGAAACCAGCCGCCATTGAATGGTTATCATTTCAGTATTTTGATGGAATTGGGTTTTAAGTCCCAATTGGGGTAATTAATAAACTTTTAGCAGCTGAATATAATAAAAAAGAGCTTAAATAGGTAACTCAAATATAATCAGTTAATGCTTCATCATTTTAAAATAAAAGGCAAAACATCAAATTTTCGATGAAATTACCTCGTTTTTAGGGTTCCGTAGTCAACAAGGAACCCTTATAGTTTCGCCATGTCCGTCCGTCCGTCCGTCCGTCCGTCCGTCCGTCTGTCCGCAGTTTAGCTCAGAGACGCCCAGTACTAGAAAGCTGTAATTTGGTGTAAATATACGGATTTGTTGTGCCGAAAAAGTGGTAAAATAAAATCTCGTAAAATATTTTTTTTTAGGGTACCTCCTGTACACGTAAAGTGGGGATGTTTTTTTTATTTCTCGCGTACCCCTTAGTGTGGGGTATCATTAAATAGGTCTTTAAAAAATATTGATAGTTTCCATTAACAATTTTTTGATACAAAGATTCGTTTGTGAAATATTAAGCTTTAAAGTGCTAATTTTTGCTCGACTCGAGTGTCCCCCCCCTCTACCAGCTAAACGGTTATGTTTGGGGGTGTGAAAAAATTCACAATAGTAGTATAATATAACGAAGTTTGAAGGAAAATTATCATGACTAAGTAGGCTTTACAAGTTTACGAGTAATAGTCGACCAACTTATAAAACGTACTTGGATAGCATATTTTCCTAAACAAAATGTATCGCAGAACATGTTCTTCAACTGCAAATGTAAGTTTGTAAACTTTATTTTTACAGCTATAATAGGTGGGTATGTTTTGGGGATAGGTAGGTTTTTATTGTCAACAATTTTTAACTAACTTCAAAAAAAGGAGGAGGTTCTCAATTCGTCGTAATCTTTTTTTTTATGTATTTTCCCCGATTTCTCAAAGACGCCTGGACCGATTTTGAAAATTCTTCTTCTTAAAATTAAATTCAGCGAATCAGTTTAATTAGTTCGTATAAGTATTTTGATGGGCAACTACGGAACCCTACACTGTGCGTGGCCCGACACGCACTTGGCCGGTTTTTCTTTTAACAAAATTCGCCCTGGACAGCTTCCTTTTTTTATTTCCTTGCCTAATATAATAATAATAATATTCCACAACTATCAGTATCACACAACGCCATCTAGTCCCAAGCTAAGCGGAGCTTGTGTTATGGGTACTGGACAACTGATAAACATACTTATATATTTCTAAATACACACATTATAGATAAATTACACCCAGACACAGAACAAATGATCATGCTCATCACACCAACATTTGTCCTGAGTGGGAATCGACCCTACGACCCCCGGCATAGCAGTCAGGGTCACTAACCACTAGACCAACAGCCCAGTCAACACACACAACACAGTCTAATAGATGTTGAGTTTACATAAATAATCATACCAAAAACTCATTTCTATGACACTTGGTTTAGGAGATAGCATTGTTAGAAAATAGGCTTGCACAATTAATCTTCGGGTTGAATGCAGCAAAATGTTTATTTTGTGCCAGCCTGCACCAGCTAAAAGTTGCTGAAGTGTATTTGCATTTTCTGAGATCGTTGTTGTCTAAATCCGAAAGTTGCAGTCATTTTAGTTTGCGCGAGAAGGGATTAAAAAAAAAAAAAAAGAATGATTACCATTCAGTAGGGGTTGGGTTCCGACCCCAGATGTGCTAAATTTTTCTTTTAGCACGAACGTCATTTTTATTATTAGTTTGTAAAAAAGAGTATAATTATTATATATTATTTTATATATTATAATATATATTATTAATTAATTATTATATATATTATATTTGCACGAACGTCATTTTTATTATTAGTTTGTAAAAAAGAGTATAATTATTACAGACTTACTGCAAGTCACTTTGAATATATTATACGAGTAATTCTTTAATATAAGGGGTGAGAGTGTTTGGTTATTGAGTGCATACCTTGAAATGGATGACACTAGACCTAATTTACAACAATTTTAGCCCCGACAATATAAACCCGTTACATCTAGTAACTAGAATTTTTTTGTACTTTTAATAAAGAATTATACCAATCATCATCATCATCATCAGCCTAAAATGTTCCCACTGCTGGGACACAGGCCTCCTCTCTGTGAGAGGGAGTGGGCCATAATCCACCACACGGGCCCAGTGCGGATTGGTGGATGTCACACGTCTTCGAATTTTACCAATAAGTTGTTGAAATTCATTTATTTTACTCTGACGTTTTTTTTTACAACATTCTTAATTCCGATTAAAAATCATGTACGCTCTTACATCACGTCGTCAATTTATGCAACACTACTTACAAAGTGTTCGTATGAGTTATCATAGATGGCGCTACTTTTTGCTTGTATGAAGAAGGTTTCGGCAAATTTTTCTGAAGGGCGTATCCTTCCTTTTGAAATCATTGTAAACAATACAGAAATAAATAAAGTTATAAAGAGAGTAGTAAAAATAGAAGAAATAAAAACTATGTGTATACTATAAAATATGTACAGACATACCTGATTCAAAGCTGAATATGTCTCCTTCGAACCCATATCTTCTCAATGAATGTAATGGCCATACAGTCGAGTCTCTGCCTTCGCGATACAATATTATATCAGAGTCAGTAATTTCTAACTGACCAGAACATAAATCAGCACCATTCTCATCAATGTTTACAACACGGAACACGTTAGGATGCAAGTCTGAAGTTTCTTTCTTGCTGTGTAAGCACCCCATTATGTAACATTTCAAAACATACTTAGATGTATTTATGTAATCTGCAAGTAAAAATAAGAACGTCATTAGTATTTTATTGACCGAAAGTATACGGGGCGTCACAATAATATAACGTTATATAGGATACTAGCACTTCGCCCGCGACTACGTCCGCGCTTATTTCGAACTTTGCTTCTGTGATTTTTTTCTTTATGGAATATTTTTAGAAAATCTAAATCAATATGCAACTAAAATTCTATCGACCACAAAACAACCCTTAAGCAGTCGGTTTTCGCAACATCCTATCTTAATAAGCATAAGCATCTACGTCCTAAAGATACTCGTATACGCCAGGAAAAATTTGAAACTAATTAACGAAGTTTCATACAAACTATGAAGCTAAAAACTACCCCTTAGGGGGGAATTCCCGTCAAAATCCCGTCTTAGTTGCACCTACGTTCTAAAAGGACTCTCCTGTGAAACATTTAAACTCCTCGTACTTGTAGTAATGAAGTTTCATACAAACTATTAACCCCAAAAACATCCCCTTGGGGTTCAATTTCATCAATTTCAAAACCCCGCCTTAAGGCCCCGCGGCTCAGCGAAAGCTGTTGCTTCATGCGTCGAGAAAGTTGCCATGCACCGCCACCAGCAGGCGCCACTATCGCGAAATGATTGCAATCCAAAGTTTTATGTATTTCATTTCTTCAACTTCAACAATTCTTATAGTGTTCCCTTTACGCAAAATACATGTATTACTCTAGTAGAAATATTTTAATATAAGGATGTCGAAACATTTACCAAAACAAAATGATAGAAATACTTATTGATGTGGAATAATATATTTTGTAAATATTTTTATCATTCACAGTCTTAAATTTATTTTATAACATTTTGACGTCCCGAGATTACGAAAAAAACTACTATTTGGTAGAAAATTAATGATAATTGGCATACCTTACGAAAGTGACAATACCCAATTATCGTTAAGCCCCAAACACACGCGCGCACGGGCATGGGCATGTACGTTGTGTTCCACGCGCGCCTGAAAGAGTGACAGCACAATAACGGGGCTCCCTCTTAGAGGGCCTACCTGGGTTGCGGACTAAGGAATACCGTGACCCCAGAACGTAAAGGGCTATTGAAATACATCGTAGATTTTGGTAAGTATTCCGAGTCTGACAGTCCCTCCCGCCCTGCTCTGGGTAGGAGGACTCATTTGATTATTTTACCACGCTAAAAAAAGCCCCAAACACACGCTCCTTTTATTATCGTGCGTTCACAAAGCTGGTTGCGTGATATCTTTATATGTTCGAGAGTGGAAAGCTAAGGGTTCTTGACACCCTGTCCTCCACCATCTGGTGTTGGTACTAATTTTTGATGCATTTTGATGTAATGACAGACACTAGCGCCGCGTAAAATGGACATTAGTCGAGCAGCGGCGTGGATTTAGTATTTTTTTACTCATATGAGGTACAGGTATAGTAGAACAGTTTAATGTCAGTAACCTCTTCATAATTAAATCTTCATTCTATAATATCTTATCCACAGTATTTTTTTGGGACAAGGTTTTAATATCACTTTTCTGATAAATGAAACCCTTAGAGATATTATCTATCGACTCCAAAAGCATGAGCCCAGTACTGATCTTTTTTGACTCCAAAGCAATAAATAGAGCAAGAAGCAACTTGTGCCGAACACGCGGTGAGACTAGAGATGTGCCGTTGCCGGCAATATTGCCCAAGGTGGGAATATAGGTGGAAATATTGCCGGCAATATTGCCGGGAGTGGAAATATTTGGGAATATTGCTTAATTTTAAGTCAAAGTGAGTGCGAAAACTATGTAACACACTTAAAATTAGCATTTACAGACCATGGTCTACATTATATACATTTTTTTTTTTTTGTAAAATTGCCAATATTGCCGGCAATTTTGGCAATATTCCCGGTATTTTACCGGCAATATTGCCCATTGTTGCCGCACACGACTGTGAATATAAGAAATTACACATACATTTTAAGATAAGAATTGACGATCATTGTATATTGAATAAAAAGGCATAAATTCGAATAATTTATTTTAATGTTGTATTTTAATCTAGTCAACGAATGCTCAAAGCATAGAAGGAAATTCTAGAAACACATTTTTTACTATGTAACTTTGTTTGGACTAGTTAGGAGGTGAACATATCAAAACCATGAGCTCTGGGGGGGGCGGGTTGAAGGTACCATTTTTTGGGTTTTTCGCTTACATCTCGGAAAACCATGTGTTCTAGCAGCATAGCATGTGTGAACAAAATAAAAAACTAAATCAATTTTCCGTAAGTTTTACCCAGTAAGCATTTCAAGATCTTGTAAGTTTTCGAGTTTTCATAGTTTTCGAGGTATCCGCTTTTGAAAGTCTGTAATTTAGGGGAAAAAACATTTTTAGTTTCGCGCATTTGGAAAGTTGTATTTGATATCGCCATAGATCCAGAAAGCAGTAGCAGTTGATTCAGACCCTCCCTTCACCACCTGCAATGAACAGAGCCAGCATGCTGCATCTTGAGGTGATATGGGCCTCCAGATCTTTATCTGGAGGCCCACGGACATTGAGAGAGACCACCTCGGGTCTCTCTCAATGTCCACCAGCTATAAGTAGTTCTTAAATTCGGTGACCACCATCAAGCTTGATATGTCTTGTCTTCCCCCACCGAGGGAGCAGTAAAAATTAGCTTAGAAACTCATTTTAAATTATACTAGGTACTTACAGACTAGGTAGGACTGTACAATGTAGGAGGAAATCCGCACCCATAAGAGATGCGGAAAAACTATCTTTGGAAACTTTAGTTCTTTTTTCTTGTAAACAATTTTTGTATAGGTAGGTATTAATTTTTAGTCAAGTGTGAGTTGCCCACAAAAACAGACGGAGGAGTAGGTACTACAGGGAGAGCCTGAAAAGACTGCTGCTGCTTTCTGGATTTATGGCAATATTAAATAAGACTTTCCGAATGCAAAAAGGTAAATATGTTTTTTTGAAAACTATACAAGATATCGAAATGGTTACTCAATAAAACTTATAGGTTTATTCAGCCTTTGTTTTATTCATACAAACCATGCCGCTAGGAGGCATGGTTTCCGAGTTATAAGTGAAAAATCAAAAATGGAACCTTTAAAACCCCCTCCCCCACAGCTCAAGGGCTAGTGGCGGGGACTTTTGATAATTATATTCACCTCCTAACTAGTTCAAACAAAGTAACGTAGTCCAAAATCGTGTTCCCTCTATAACTGTTCGTTGAGTGGGCTACTAGTTTTTCATGCAAAATCACATAGCAAAAACAACGAGTATAAGTACCTATACAATATGGAAGTATAAATCTCTGTTTAAACTACAAATAATCAACAAAAATAACATTATTTTAATGCATTTGTTTCGGTAATTTTTACATAATCAGTAAATCACCGTTTAGAGTAACAACTTAGTAGTTTTTATAAGGCGGACTTAATGCCGCAACGTATTATCTACAGTAATATAAACTGCACCTGCAGTAATAATAAAATATACTGGTGTTATTTGACTGGCAACTTTGGCAATATTGCCAAAGTTGCCGGCAATTTTGATATTTTACCGGCAGTGGCAATATTGGGAATATTGCCGGCAGTGGGAATATTGCCATCAGGCACATCTCTAGGTGAGACAGCAATGACCACCGATTTTTCATCATAGTCGCAGCATTATACTATAGGCGATAATATTTAACAGGGTGGTGGGTGCTATGCCTTATTTGTAGTTGACAAGTAATTTTGAAGTATTCAAAATGACAACAGCAGTTTTCATTTAATTTATTTTAATCCTGTTTCTTCGAAATTGTTATAAATCTGTGACGAAACTAAATAAATAATAATGAAAGTGAAGTGCTTCTTATCCTATATCGCAGTTTGATACGATTAGAAGTTGTTTTCAGTTACATATTGTCTCAAATTGTTGACTGCAAATCAGTGCATTTATCATTAGTTCATGTGAAATGGTATTTGGATGCATAAAGATTAGATGGGAGGAGGATGGACACAGACGTCTTTTTATGAATTAAAATTGTTATTAATTAAAAAACTGTCTTTACAGAATTTAGATACTAGTATTTTCTACAATTTAAAACAACATCCTTTCAATAACTCATAGGAGTTATGCCATAAAGTCCAAAAATTAAAAAAACATAGACCGATCTTTGCATTTTTTTTGTATCGAGAAAATTTAATTGAATCGTGTTTTCAACTTTGTGAGAATTTAGATCATATAGTCAATAACTATATTCCAAGTTGTAAGATCTGTAGTCCAGTCATGTACGACAGAAAGTTAAATATAAAAACCGTATAAGTACTGGCGCCTACACCCTTAAAATAGCTCCCGCGCAAAATTTGAGACTCCCAACATTTGACGTAACGAAGTTTCATACAAACTATCTACCATCACCAAAAACAACCCTTTAGGAATTGATTTAACCAAAACTCGTCTAACGTAGAACCTACGTCCTAAAAAACCCATAAGCAAAATTTTAAACTTCTAACTATCAACAAAGATAAGATAATATAATACTAGGGTACAGATACCCCATCCCATACAAAGAAACGTGACCGCCGTAACTACGTCATTTCATCGGCCTATATTCTTTCACTCACGTGGCGGCTAGATGGTGCTAGCAGCGATGAGCGATGACTCGCTAGCTTGTGGGCCGCGAGTAGATTATTTTACAAAACACCAATAGATGGCGTTAAAATTAAACTGTACTTTTGCACTACATAGCCCCGTGACCTTGAAGCTTACGTCGTCAGTCACTCGGCAGATAAATTCACGTTCTTTCATGCATGCCTACTTTGCGATAGCGCATGTTTTCTTGAGCATAGTAATGCTTACTTACAGAAATGGTTATAATAAATGTTGATCAGTCATTGTTGACATTTGTGTAAGAACCGCTATTTGAAGCTAGTTGTTAGAGAGCTAGCCAGTCTTGTTAGGAACCTGCTTGCATTTCGTTCATTGGGTCTCGGGATCAAATCTTGCATTTTGATTTCACTTTTTGCGTTTCTTTTTTTTTTGTTTTTATTTATAATCTGAGAGTTTCTCATAATTAAAGTAAAATGCATACTTTTCTTTTAATATTATTTGCAATTTTATTTTTCTCTAATATTTTTCAAAAGTTCTCTAGGATAAAATGTACGCTGATTTAAATTGTACGTTAGTAAGTTGGATATTTTTTTAAACTGTAATTTATTGTTTGAGGTGTAGGAATGTTAATGGTTCAAATGGCCCGCGGCTTCGCTTGCGTTAATTTCGAATTTAAGAAACAAAATGGATCGTGTCAGTGGCGTCATCTACACCAATTCAAAACATAGATAAACACAAAATAACAGATTGATTTGATTCCCATTAACATTCCTACACCTCAAACAATAAATTACAGTTTAAAAAATATCCAACTTACTATCCTACAATAATCCTAAAGAACTATTGAAAAATATTAGAAAAAAATAAAATTGCAAATAATATTTAAATAAAAGTATTTGAAACTCTCAGAATAAATAAAAAGAAAAAAAGAAACGCAAAAAAGTAAACAAGAAGGTGCAAGATTTGATCTCGAAACCTATAGATCGAAAGGCAAGCAAGTTCCTAACTAGACTAACTCTGGCTCGCTAACAGTTGTCTTAAAATAGCGGTTCTTATACAAGTGTCAACAATTACTGACAATCAACATAATTATTATAATTTACAATATTGCTGATCCCCCAAGGGGAATAGCATAAAATAGGTTTGAGGAAAAATTGAATAAATATTATCCAGTGGCCGCCAACTTAAAACATACATTTAAAACGACGAAGTTCTGCGCGAACAAACATTAAAAGCATATAATTTATACGGTCGAATTGAGTAACCTAGAAGTTAGAAATCGCTTAAAAAACAACATACCTAATTCAAAATTGCTTATCTCCCAGTTGCAATAGCTAGCGTAATAATACATAGCCTATTGACAGAAGCATATTATTAGGAATATTTGAGGAAATTTGATCGGAAAGTTTTCACTAGTTTAGGAATTAACGCAAAAGAAAAAACCGTAAAAAAAACCGAAAAAAAGTTGATTTGTCATCAGAATCGATCCCATAACTCGAAAAAAATACAACAAAAAAAACTATTTAATGTACAGGAATGACAGCTCTACGATTTTATTACGCATAAATGTTTAGATATAGTCTATAATATGTAGATTTGCATTTCATAATATTATATTTCATTCTATCAAAAAGGTACCTATAGTAAATGGTAATGTGAAAAATTATACCTATGTAGATTATTGAGCTGTGTAGTAAAACTCTGAAAATGAAAACAACGCCATCTATAAACAATAAATGAGTGAGCAAACGACAACGTAGTACAAATTGTATTCACCAGAGGCAGCACAGTAAAATTATTTATTAAAATCATGGAATTTGGAACTAGGAGCCCATTATTCCTTATTTTATGATAAGGGGATTTTTAAAAACAAGGACATACTTTTTTCAAAGTCAAATTTAAACAGATACACAAACTTCAATAAAAATCGATGCATATAACGCCACCTATTGAAGCTTTTCTTGAACTACATTTTCTCTGTATGCAATGAGACCCCATGCCACATATTACATATAACTCACTCCATACAAAATGTTCAATACCTACCGCTATAATAGCCTACACTTTCAAGTTGACAGACGCTGCGAACGAAAATGTGCCCTAACTATACAAACGTAAAGTAAATTTCGCTTTGAAGATGCGCGCCGCTGCGTGGATATTCTAAATTACGAGGGCTGCCTCTGTCGACAATGATGTCTGGCCTGTTGGTCTAGTGGTTAGTGAACCTGACTGCTATACCGGAGGTCGTGGGTTCGATTCCCACCCAGGACAAATGTTTGTGTGATGAGCACGATCATTTGTTCTGTGTCTGGGTGTAATTTATCTATAATATGTATGTATTTAGAAATATATAAGTATGTTTATCAGTTGTCTAGTACCCATAACACAAGCTCTGCTTAGCTTGGGACTAGATGGCGTTGTGTGATAGTTGTGGAATATTATTATTATTATTATTATTATGTTAGTACCTAGGGTTTTTTTTGACACAGTCACTTACTTTCGTACGAATTTGTCGTTTATTGCCCGTGGTCCACCCGCTTGGTTCACCTAGGTGTACCACGGGAAATTATTTTTGCCCGTGGTTCACCTGAATGTCCATATGTTTCTATCGTAGTATTACGAAAGAAAAATAGTGATATTACTGTTGGGTTTAGTAATAAGCGGTAGTCGGAGAAAGTAACAAAGGCTTAAAATGGGTAAGGTTTAAGTCCCCGATTGTAATGCTACCACTATTTTTACGCGGAAATGTATTTTTCGAGACATTAAAGAAGAAAATGTTTCTAACCTCAAATCAGATAAAAACCAATATTTCTAACCTCAAATCAGATAAAACCGAAAACGGAACGTTTATTTTTTATTGTCTATGGTGAAAAATCAAGCGATTACATACGTAAAATAGAACGTAAAAATGAATGTCATCTGTCATTGTTTGTAATTTTTATTGGAAAAGTTTAGGATCCAAGAGCGAGCGAAACGAGCTCGGGACTTGGGGCACCCCGGCATGGACAGGTTAGGTGTTCGTATTAGGTTACTTTTAACCTTGATCGCAGAAGTAGGAGCCCCGCGAAGCGGGACTCCGTCAAGCCACCTTGTTAACTGTAGCAATCAGTTATTTAACCTAAGATGCAAGAGCGAGCGAAGTGAGCTCAGGCCTTTGGGGCACCCCGATACGGACAGGTTAGGTTCGAAGGGCATGGCAAAATGGCAAAATAATAATCTAACACAAAGGAGATGGCGGGGTCTCCTTTGTTTTGTTTAGATTATTATTTTAGACCTTGAACGCAGAAACGCAGGGGCTCCTAGCCCTACGAAGCAGGGTTCCGTTGAGCCACCTTGGTAGGTAGTGACCAGTTATTTGACCTAGGATGCAAGAGGGAGCAAGTCTCGAGACTTGGAGCACCCCGACACGGAAAGGTTAGATTCAAAGGGGATGGCGGGGTCGAGGCGTTGCCTTTACATTTGAATGGTGCCAGGACACAGGAGGCACCTCCCCTCTTATGCTAAACGATACCTGGATCCCCGTAAACTTCGTTGCATGGGGACCAGTTTTGCATTTTCTTTTTAAGGCCGTGAATTCCAGTTAAACGCTAAGAAAATGAAAGAATGTTATACTAACCAGCAAAAGTACTAGGCTGGCATGAGTTCAAGGTGGTCTTTTTTATTAATATGGTTATTATTTTAATCATATATAAACAGTGTAGCAAAAGTACAACACCAGTCAGGTGCAGGTATTTAAAAACACACCACCTTGAACTTATGTAAGCCAGGTACTTTTTCTGGTTAATAACAAATTATTTCAGTTTCTAAGCTTGTAGCTGGAATTCTGTGCGGACGGTGAGCTACCCTCGCATGACGTGCAACTGGTTCCCGTGAACCTTCTTGAATGTGGCATAAACATTAGTCGAGTCGATTATTTTTTCTCTAGGTATACACCTAGAGAAACAATAATTCTACCTAGGTGAACCACGGGAAAAAATAATTACCCGTGGTACACCCAGGTGAACCACGGGCAAAAATAATTTCCCGTGGTACACCCAGGTGAACCACGGGCAAAAATATTTTCCCGTGGTACACCTAGGTGAACCAAGCGGGTGGACCACGGGCAATAAACGGAATTTGTTTGTTTATCAACACTTAATTTTTTTTTTCATTTTTTTTCCTTTTGATATTAATTTTAAACATTCAATAATTCGTAATAGCGAGAGTTAACGAAACGCGGCTGTACCTATTATTACGAGTTCATCTGCTCAATCGGAAGCCGGGAAGTAAGTCAAATATAATAATCTAATGTTTTTAAAAAAAATTGTCCTACACCAGAAATTTTTCCAGCGTCGTGGGTACTTTTAAAATAATCGAAACGTGAATCGTCGATGAAAAATGTACCTACCTACAACTTTATAATAAACGACAGTAACAAATAATTAATACTGACTGTCGTTACATTACATTTTAACATTCATTACCTTTTCGCGTACCTACATTTTTTCATAACATAAAAAAACCTCTGCATCACGAGGACAACCGTAAAAAATAGTTTTTATCTCTTCAACTATATCAAAGTATTTCAAAACTAACATCAATTCGACCGAAATATGCGTACGTGTGCGTCGCGCGGCTATTGACAACCCGCTGCACTAAGGTCTTTCTACGGACCGGCGGCCAGTAGGTAGTTAGCGCGTACAAGTACATGGAGTGCAGTATCTGGTAATCTGTGCCCATGCTATCAAGAACAAAGTTCCCTCTTACGGCGTTTACGCATCCGATCCGAATCCGATCCGAACCCGTGAAAATACGGTCCGTCGTAGCCGTAGAACTATTTCTATGGTAGTTTACGCACTAGATCCGATCTCCGTCATCCGATTTCTTTCCGTCACCCGAGAATCTCAGTTTCGGATAAAAAATGACGGACCGAAGTAGCCATAGTATGATAGTATTATTTGTATGAACGCTCGCGCACTGCGTCCGAGTTGAATCCGAGCTGCGTACGAGCAGAGAGGCAGCGGGGCGGGCGGGGGGTATGCGGTTGATTGTCAGAGATCGGAGTAGTGCGTAAGCAATATCCGAATTCTGTCCATGATATTTTTTCACGGGTTCCGATCGGATTCGGATCGGACGAAGTGCGTAAACGCCCTTAGTGAGCATCTACTCTCTAAAAACCTCTATGCTTATTTTGACACTCCCAACACTTCAACACGCTCCAACTAACAACCACAAAAACATCTCCTTAGGGATAGAATTTCAGAATATCCCGTCATAGGCAGTACCTACGGCTTAAAAAATCCCTATGTAAAATTTGTGACTCCTAGATCTATCAACCCCATAAACAACCCCATAGGTGTCGAATTTCGCTAAAACCCATCTAAGTGAGCATCAACATCCTAAAAAAAAAACCCCATGCATTATTTTTGCAGAGGTGCAATTTTTTTCATGCCAAGTTAATATCAAATAACTTAACTTCATATGAAATGAGACGCACCCTAAAGTTAACATTTCACGGAATGTATTTATTTTAATCAACAACATTTAACATTAGTCTAGAAGATTCAGAGAAAATTGACTGGGAAAGGGTGGACAGACGAACCACACAAGCAATCCTATGGGTTCTGTTTTTTTAGTCATTTGGATGCACAGAACCCCAAAAACAAGCTGAAAATGTTTAACAAAATATCTATTTTTATTAAAAGACGTGGTCGGTCAGACTAAAAAAATAATAACCCTAAGGATCACAATATTGACAGTATTTTTCTGTGTTAATTCCAGATGACAACCTCCAAAAATCTAGATGTGTTTACCCGTTTTACAATCATCCAAACATGAGCATTTGTGATAATTAGCAGTTCTTCTTGACATGGAGTGCATTGTCAGGAAGTTCCTTTCTTTGGAGTCCAAAGCACCGGTAGTTTGGACCCCGTTTCAGTACCAGTGGGATAGTATACTCTTATATTGAAATGATTTTTTCCAGGAGTTTTTTTTTTTATTTAAAAATGTAAAAAATATGTACTGAGATTTGAATAAAAGATAGATAAAACATGACAATTTTGCCCATCTCATTCAATGATGACTTACACAGGGTACAATGGCATTCAGTCTTCTCAATAATAGTGGCAAGTAACATACCGACAAGTAATATTGATTCAAACACACATACTTGTTATAACCCGAGGATATTATTTTCATTGCATCTACACTTTTTCAGCAGCAAGCCCGTACAAGCCATTGTATTTTATTTAACGGAAAATGTGGTACTTACCCTCCTACATAAAATTTTGTGATATCAACGGGAATCGTCCATTCATTCTCTAAAATTGGAATATCTACGAAGCTATTGTTTCACAACAACTAATTTCAGATTTACATTATAGATTACAAGCTAGTTATCTAGAATTAGAAATATTCACCAAATGATTGCGCGTATCCATGAATCTGCATATATCACGGAAAAATTGATTGGTATAAATTACTGATTAATTACAAAAGTTTACAATGAGAATGAGACCAAAAAAATATAGACATTACAGTGCAGTACATATATTGAGTATTGACTGACACTGACATCTGACAGTGACATGCTCACAGCAGTTGACGCAGTTGACAATGGGGATGGCAACTCAAAGCTAATCGTAGATGGCGCTGCGATAGTTGGTCCCTACGTCAGATTACTGTCTACCTTGTACAAAAAACAAACAAGATTTATTGTTATAAAAATTGAGTTTATATACAAAACAAATATGGAAAATTATTCGTCAATGCAAGTGCATATACTAAAAGAAGAATTAAAACGCCGCGGTGCATCTACAAGAGGAAAAAAACCGGCCAAGTGCGTGTCGGGCCATGCACAGTGTAGGCTTCCGTAGTTGCCCATCAAAATACTTATGCGAACTAACCAAACAGATTCGCTGAATTTAATTTTAAAAAGAAGAATTTCGAAAATCGGTCCAGGCGTCTTTGAGAAATCGGGGAAAATACATAAAAAAAAAAGATTACGAACGACGAATTGAGAACCTCCTCCTTTTTTTGAAGTTAGTTGAAAATAGTTGACAATAAAAACCTACCTATTTCCAAACATACCCACCTATTATAGCTGTAAAAATAAAGTTGACAAACTTACATTTGCAGTTGAAGAACATGTTCTCCGATACAATCTGTTTAGGAAGATATGTTATCCAAGTACGTTTTATAGGTTGGTCGACTATTACTCGTAAACTTGTAAAGCCTACTTAGTCATGATAATTTTCTTTTAAACTTCGTTATTTATACTACTATTGTTAATTTTTTCACACCCCCAACCATAACTGTTTAGCTGGTAGAGGGGGGGGGACACTCGAGTCGAGCAAAAATTTGCTCTTTAAAGCTTAATATTTCACAAACGAATCTTTTTATCAAAAACTTGTTAATGGAAACTATCAATATATTTTAAAGACCTATTTAATGATACCCCACACTAAGGGGTACGCGAGAAAAAAAAAAAACATCCCCACTTTACGTGTAGAGGAGGTACCCTAAAAAAAAATATTTTACGAGATTTTATTTTACCACTTTTTCGGCGCAACAAATCCATATATTTACACCAAATTACAGCTTTCTAGTACTGTGCGTCTCTGAGCTAAGCTGCGGACAGACGGACGGACGGACGGACGGACGGACATGGCGAAACTATAAGGGTTCCTTGTTGACTACGGAACCCTAAAAATGAGTGGTGATTTAATTGAGTGGTTATACATTTGATTTTACCGTAATAAATCCACAATTACTTGTAGTTGAGGTTTCAATTTTTGAGTTTAGATATGTTTTACCTGTCCTCTCCTATAACAAGAATATAATGCTGCTTCTGACTTTCTATTTTGATAAAATATCGTAATGTTTTAAGTGGTTACCTATCATAAGATCGAAAACCGTTTGACCGAATTTCATTTGACCGAAAACTTTTCAACTATTTTCATTTGGTTTTTTTTACTTCATCGAAGTCACGTTTGCCACTGTTTCAGTTAACCTATTATCTATTCGTTTTTTTTTCGTTACTCCAACACTTCATTTGACCGATAAACTTTTTACCGTTGTTACACTTACTCGAAACGATGGTTGGTCGAAGTATTATGTTTCCTAACATTCAGTATACCACTGTTTTAATTGCCATATTTTCATTTCACCATACGCCTAGAAATTAGTGCACACTAATTATTGCTGATTCATTTTTTGCAGGCGCCATTGAAATGTAGGTAGATAATCTTCTATCTATCTTCTATCTTCTATCTATATCTATTCTATCTTCTATCTATACTTATAATAAATCTGTAGAGAGGTAAATTCTGTACATGAAATATATTTCCAAAATAACTATCAGGGGGTGATTAGGGATCGATAATGATGCCAAAAATGCAATTAATAAAATTATTGTCTGTCTGTCTGTCGGTCTGTCTGTCTGTCTGTCTGTCTGTCTGTATAACCGTTATAGAAACAAAAACTACTCGACGGATTTTGACGAAACTTGGTACAATTATTTTTCATACTCCTGTGCTGGTTATAGTATACTTTTCATCACGCTACAATCAATAGGAGCAGAGCAGTGAAGGGAAATGTTAGGAAAACGGGAGAAGTTACTCCATACACGCTAATCTTCGGAACTACTGGACGGATTTGATTGTTTTTTTTTTTGTTGTATAGCTATTAAGTCTGGGCAACATATAGGCTATAATTTAACTTGGAAACTTGAACACCTGATGCAGGACTGCGATAGATCAGCTAAACTATAAGAGATACAAAAATAGCGCCATAGCAAAAATTGTTCCGCGTGATGAGCATTTTCTGCTGAGAAAATAAATTTGAAGATATGGAACACCTGATGTGGAACTCCAAGAGCCCAGCTACACTATTACATATACAGTAATGACGTCTTAGCAAGAGTTGTTCAGCCTGATGAGCACTCCCTGTTGTCGTATAAAAATTGAAGATCTGGAACACCTGATGTGGAACTCCAAGAGCCCAGCTGCACTATAACATTTATATAGGAATGACGTCTTAGCAAGAGTTGTTCAGCCTAATGAGCACTCTCTGTTGACTGTTGACGTATGAAAATTGAGATCTGGAACAACTGATGTGGAATTCCAAGAGCCCAGCTACACTAAAACATATATGTATATGAATAATATCTTAGCAAGAGTTGTTTAGCCTGATTTGCATTTCCTGTTGACTTACAAAAAGGAAAGATCTGGAACGTCTGGAATCGTCATGCGCGTCCTTTTGTTTTCCCGTCCCCAGGCTCTAAGAATTCGACATCAGACGTTTCAGATCTTCGATTTTGACGACCCCATTGTCGCTGGCATAAGCAACAGGATCCGCGTACGAAGTCGCTGGCAGAAGCTAGTACAAAATAATTGTGCAAATGTCATCGATAATATAACTCTGACGGGTATTGTATTATCATTAATGACATTTGCTGTTAATTACATAGTTGGACTATTAGGGATGTTCTGGCTAGCACATGTGTTCGAATCTTTTTGCGCGTTTAGTGTGATTCTTGAAACTCTATGGTGACTTGTTATTGTATATTGTATTGTTCTTGTGTTTGTAAAAAGGTTTGTATTGTGATACACTTACATTTATAGCATACAAACAGACATGTAACATGCAAACAAGCACCACAAAAACATGCAAGCAAGCATGCAGCATGCAAGCAAGCACGCGGCATGCAAGCAAGCATACAGCAAGCAAGCAAGCATGTTGCATGCAATCAAGCATGCAGCATGCAACAAGCACGCAGCATGCAAGATACAGCAAACACGCAGCCAAGCAAGCATGCAACATGCAACAAGCATTGTTTCTGTTATGGCTCCGGCACTGCGGGGTTTTGGGTGGCCCCACGCGAGCTTATCATCGCAGATGATTTGAACGATCACCACCGCAGCCTCAGCCGCGGCGGCGGCCGTTCTAACCACCTGCTCCTCAGCTCGCGGGCCACCCCACCCCTCCGCGCCTACGCGATTTTAAATTACACTCTAGGGGTAGGGCAGACAAGACTACGTAAAGTCGGCTTTGCAGCATTTCGTTTCCGCCACAATGTTTTGTAGCACAATATATTGAATTTTTATGGCAGTAATTTAATTTTTCGGTAAAATGTTGTTTCGGTATGGTGAAAATATGGCAAATCTATACTAATATTATAAAGCTGAAGAGTTTGTTTGTTTGTTTGTTTGTTTGAACGCGCTAATCTCAGGAACGACTGGTTGGAATTGAAAAAATATTTTTGTGTTAGATAGTCCATTTATCGAGGAAGGCTATAGGCTATATAACATCACGCTATACTAAAAGGAGCGGAGCAGCAATGAGAAATGTTTCAAAATCGGGAAAATGTATTCCTTTTCGAGAGCTTTCGTTGCGTGCGCTGCGTAAACGGTTAAAGATACGCAAAAATTATGTACTACGGAATTATTTCTCATAGAAAGTTCTAAAATAAAGTCCGCGAGAGCATATATCTATCTTTTAAGATTAAGTCACTATAACCTTTTTTATGGAAATCAAATTTGTTTTGAAGTAATGTATTATTTGCGAAGGTATTTTCATTAATACGATATTAATCCTTATCAAAATAAATACGTTAATTATCACAAGCATTTAATTTTGAACAAAATCGCCCTTGACGTCGTTTGATTTCAATGAATATTTTAGGAGATATCATAGTTTCAAAATAATGTCAGAACAACATTATTACTGCCTGGGCAATACTGAGCATAACATAATTGCGCGTGAGGGAAAGTGCACCCTCTACCTCTCACCCGAGCCACCGCTGAAGACGCCCAGGGCGTCGGAAAAAGTGAGTCATATTCCAGCCGCTTACGGACGGGGAGTAATGGGTAGCTTGCCGTCCGATGGCATGTATTTATTAAGAAGCACTGGCCATTGGCCAAACCCCGCTGCATAGACAAGTCGAGGCGCGGCGGGAAGAGCTCCGGCGCCATCTCAGGAGGCGGTATGGATCCTGTATCGAATGGGGACGGAAGAAACGCCTGGGTGTCACCACTGCGAGGATCGCCCGGAGGACACGGTAGAACATACGGTGCAGGACTGCTTCGCTTGGGCAGAGCACCGCCGTGTCCTCACAGCGGCGATAGGCACTGGTCGAGCCCATGCTGCGGGGCGAGACGGAATGGGAAGAGGTCGCCTCCTTCTGCGAAGCAGTAATGCTAGCAAAGGAGGAGGCGGAACGCGTGAGGGAGAGGACTCCACCTCACGACGCAGCCGCCGCGGGAGACTCCCACGGCAACGGACGTCGCAAGACGAACTCCGGCCACCGTAGGCGCGGGCATGCGGGCGGCGAGTAATGGGTGACTCGCCGTCCAATCATGACATCGATAAAAAAAAGGGGGTATCGAGGGAGCGACTATCGAAACCGAGGTTCGGGGACGCCTCAATCGCGGCGGTAAGACCTCTCTTTGAGGAATGGCTGGAAGGTGTCAAGGGCGGCGTCCTGACCAACCACCTGACGCAGATCCTCACTGGACACGGAAGTTTTGGGAGATACCTGTGTCGGATGGGAAAGGAAGAAACGCCTGGGTGTCACCACTACAAGAATCGTCCAGAGGACACGGTAGAGCATACGGTGCAAAATTGCCTCGCTTGGGCAGAGCATCGCACATGTCCTCACAACGGTTATAGGCGGCGACCTCTCGCGCTCGGCATTGGTTGACGTGAAATAGACTGGAAACCGATCGCCTCCTTCTGCGAAACAGTCATGCCAGCGAAAGAGGAGGCGGGACGCGTGAGGAAGAGGACAGCGTCCACCTCACGACCCACACCCAGCCACCATGGTAGACGCCCACGGGGACGGACGTCGCAGGACGATCTCTGGCCAACAGGCGTGGGCATTCGGGCGACGAGTAATGGACGACTCGCTGTCCGATCATGGACCATGCCCGGGTCGACGTCAACGTTGTGTTCCACGCGCGCCTCAAAGAGCGTCAGCACAATGTCGGGGGCCAAACCCCTTAGAGGGCCAAAGCCAGCCGGGGTCGTAGGACTTACGAGCTACCGTGACCCCGGAACGTAAAGGGTTATTGAAGGACGCCGTGGATTTTAGTCAATACAAGTCTGACAGTCCCTCTTGCCCAGCCCTGGGTGAGAAGACTAATTTGACGATTTTATGACGCTAAAAAAAAGCATAAAGAAAATGATTTGTATCGGTATCCTCCCACAGCGCTTCGCACTAAAAAATACATTGTTAAGTTACGACATCCACGCGAACGAAGTCGCGGGCACAGCTAGTAAATCATATGGCAACTGTTAGCGACGAATAATAATCGCACTAAGCAAATCTTGTAAATATGTAGTACTTAGAGATTAGGATAGTTTTAAACAATAAAACTATTAGTTATAATGAATAATAAGGGTCGGGTAAATGTAGAAATGTGCATTTTGTAAATACCTTCTAATAAAATGATAAGTTGTTCTGTTTTTTATTTGTCCCTCCTGGTGTCTCTGCTGATGCCACAAAATAAACCCACAGTTGGGTAGACATATAAATGCGCATTTTACAACCGTCAAATAAATTGAGAAACTGTATTGATCACTATTTTTGCCGCTTGGAGCACCACTTGTCCCGAAAAAGTAAGCGAAATGTTAGGTAGTCATAAAAAGTGTACATTTTACAAATACCCTCAAACACAGTGATAAATCGTTGTAATTCCTATTTCTGGCACTTGGTGTCTCTGCCTGTAGGTTGATGTAAATTTAGTTTTTACCATTTTTTAGGTCTAAAAATTAAGGTTTTGCTAAGGTTTTTATGTAATTAGATAGACTAAGTTAACCCTTAGGCTATAAGATAAATTGTAAAACAAAAAGGGAAGGTTTACTATATATTATATTTATATATAATTAAAGTTCCCCATACAAAGTCGCATTAGTGCCGTGTGCAAAAATGGATTGCTCTGATTGGCTAAAGGGAAAAATATTAGGAACGTGTGCAAATTTTAAGGATTCTGATTGGTCAGAGCTTTCTATAAAAGAGGAGCAGTTTTCTATGGGATTCATTCCGAAACTAGCAGTATTATAATAAACAAGAAATAAGAAAAGTACTCCGAGGTCTCATTAGCGCCGAACCTACTTGAAGCCTCCAGTTTCTACCGCCAGCGAACCAATCCTACAAGTTCAACAGTTTACAAGTGGTCCTTCGTGAAGCCGGATCGGGTTCAAGAAAACTGAAGATGCCTTCTACAAGATCAGGATCAGTGCAGTCCAAGGCTACGGGAGATAGTACTTCGTCAGTCGACGGGAGTGCAAGCACGCCAAGTGAAACCACAAGCGAAGCGACTACGAGCGCGTCAATTACAAATCGGTCAACGCTCACTAGAAGATCGCCGCCGCCTAGCGTACGAGCCCACCAGTCGTCTATTCGTCAGCAAAATACTGACGGGAGGGAATCAGCATTGGGGGGAGCGACTCGCACCGCGCCCCTAGCCAGCACCGTGGAAGAGGAAGTTGAAGCGTCTGATCCCGCACGCCGAGAAGAAAGCCACAACACTACGCTGCAGAACCCAGACAGAAGTGTTGCCGTGAAGTTACGTCGAGATGAAGGAAGTGTACCGACGTCAATAGAAGGGAGTCTGCAGCAGCCTCGCCCTAAGAAGCCGACCCGCGAAATAGACACGCAGTCCGTCCGCTCGTCGCATAGGAAGAGAGCAGAAGCGCAAGCAAAGTTAACAGTGGCACTAAGGGAATTGGAATTGGCAGAAGCGCGATCAAGAGTGGCTCAGGCTGAACTAGAACTAGCAACAGCAGAGTCAGAAGAAGAAGATGTTGCCGGAGAAGAGATGTACGAGCAAACTCAAGAAGTCGAGAGGTGGTTCATCCAAGCTGGGGTCAAGCCTAGCAATGATAGCAGGCCGACTGAAACAGAAGAAAAGAAAAGTGACATCCACGAGTTAGCCCAAGTTATAGTCAAGCTGTCCGAGAAGTCACGTGATGTTGCAACACCGAAGCACTTCGAGCTCCCTCACTTCAGCGGGTCCTGTGAAGAATGGTTGCCGTTCAAGAGATCGTATGAAGACGGGGCTGCCTCCTTCAGCGACGCACAGAACTTAGCGCGCCTCAGAAGAGCAATTCAAGGTGCAGCCAGAGAAGCCGTCCAGAGCCTGCTGTTTACAGCTGAAGATCCACGCGAAGTTGTCAAGGGACTAGAAGCCAGATTCGGAAGACCTGGGGCATTGGCACTGGCAGAACTAGAGAAGATGAAGAACCTGTCAAAGGTGGGCGAGAACCCAAGCGACATATGTGTCTTCGCAAGCAGAGTGAAGAACGCCGTCCAAACTATCAAGGCATTGAAGAAGTCGCAATACTTCAGTTCTCCTGAAACTCTGAAGGCCATAGTAGACAAGATGCCACCGTCAATGAAATTCCGATGGTTCGTCTACCATAGAACCAGAAGGGAGGAAGAAATTCAAGAGTTGCTACTCATCGAAGCGTTTCTAGAAATAGAAAGCGACATGTGCGCGGACTTTGCTCCACCTGAAGTGTTTTCGGAGCAAAAGAAGGGGTCAAGAAACCCTGTACACACAGTGCAAGAAGTGTCTCAAGAGAAATATAAGAAGTCGTGTCCAATCTGTGAAGAAGAGCATTTTGTGATAGAATGCAAGAAGTTTAAAGAAGCCAACATAGATGAAAAATGGGGCATTATCAAGAAGGCTAGACTATGCTTCAAGTGTCTTCGGTTCAGGCACTCAAGAATCAACTGCAAAGCTCCAGTCTGCAAGAAGTGTAGAAGATGGCATCATACTATCCTGCACTCTGAAAAACCACCAGAGTCAGCAGAAAAGAAAGAAGACAAGGAAAGTGCATCAGAAGAGACAGTCGCCTCGATCCACAACAGCAAAGGGGAAGAGAAAATTTATTTGAAGATAATTCCAGTGGATCTCTACGGACCGAGAGGTCACGCTCGCGTGCTGGCGCTGCTAGATGAAGGCTCAACAGTCACACTCTTGGACGCATCAATAGCCAAGAAGATCGGAGCCGACGGAACTAAAGAAACTCTCGCAATCGAAACAGTCGGCGGGAAAGTAATAAAGAAAGATAGTTCTCAGAAGATCCAGTTGAAGATAAAAGGGGCTCATAGAAGAGACAAGAGGCGAATCATAGCAAGAACCATCGACGACCTGAAGCTTTCAGAGCAAAGCATTAACAAGAACACTGTGAAGAACTGTCAGCATCTGAAGACAATTGAAGAGCAACTTCTCTACGTCACAGAAAGGCCCAAGCTGTTGATAGGTCAAGACAACTGGGGACTCATAGTTACAAGAAGACTGAAGAAAGGCAAGCCAGCCGATCCCGTGGCTTCTCTCACTAGCCTCGGGTGGGTGCTGCATGGATGTGAATCAGGGACTAATGCCATTGTAAACTTCATTCACCATGGCAAGTCTACAGTCGAAGAGCAGAATCTAGAAGAGTTAATAAGAGAACACTTCCAGTTAGAATCGCTTGGGGTCCAGAATCGCTTACCAACTAATGACAGCGATAGAAGAGCACTAGAAACCCTCGAGAAGACTACGAAGAGATTAGCCAGCGGTCGATTCGAGACAGGGCTCTTGTGGAAGAAAGAAGACGAGTCCCTACCCAACAACTACAGACAAGCACTCCGTCGCCTAGTCAATATTGAAAAGAAGTTGGATCAAGATGAAGAAATCAAAGAGTCCTATGAGAAGCAGATCCGGAGCTTGATTGAAAATGGATACGCAAAGAAGGTTCCAGAGTCTGCGAATAAAAGAAGATTATTCTACTTACCACACTTTGCCGTCGTGCACCCAGTCAAGAAGAAGCCAAGAATAGTCTTCGACGCAGCTGCCAAGTATGAAGGGAAGAGCCTCAATGACGCCTTGTTATCGGGGCCAGACTTACTACAATCATTGTTCGGCGTATTGCTGCGCTTCAGAGAAAGGCCAGTGGCTGTCATGGCTGATATCCAAGAAATGTTTCTTCGAATCAAAGTAAGAGAAAGTGACCGAGATAGCCTCCGATTCCTGTGGCGTGGAAGTCAAAGAACGGGCAAGCTGAAGAGTTTCGAATGTCCTCAATCATCTTCGGGGCAGCATCATCACCGGCAACAGCAATATATGTGATGAATAAGAACGTAGCAGACTTTAAGAAGACTCATCCTGAAGCGGTGAAAGCAATAGAAAGGAATCATTACATGGATGACTATCTCCAGAGCTTTCCAACTACAGCTGAAGCAAAGAAGATATCAAAAGAAGTAAAGGAAATTCACGCAGTAGCAAGCTTCCATTTGAAAGGCTGGGCCAGCAACGACGCGAAGGTTCTGTCAGAAGTAGATGATACTAATAAAGAAGACTCCCTACAACTGACGAAAGAGGAGAAGACACTGGGGCTAAGATGGCTGGTGAAGGAAGACGCGCTAGCGTTCAATGTTGGTCTGCGCAATACATCACAAGACCTTCTTGAAGGAAGAAGAACTCCGACGAAGAGAGAAGTTACAAGCGCCGTAATGTCAACCTTTGATCCTATGGGCTTTGCGACGCCAGTCTTAATACAAGGAAAGAAATTAATTCAAGACATTTGGCGAACAAAAATTGGCTGGGATGAAGTAATCAACGAAAACCAGAAAGAGGCCTGGTTGAAGTACCTAGAAGAGGTGTCGGCGCTGACGAGACTTCGGATACCAAGATGCTTTTCACCCCGCAGTAGAAAAGGGCAACTGCACACATTCACCGACGCAAGTGAAGAAGCATACGCAGCGGTAGTTTACTGGAGGACGGTTGAACCTGGTGATAAGATTCACATCTCCATGATCGCCGGCAAAGCAAGAGTGACACCAACAAAACCAGTGTCAATTCCAAGGCTTGAACTACAAGCAGCCTTGCTTGGCACCAGGCTGGCAACCACAATAGAGAAAGAGATGGAACTTGAGGCAACAGTCCTCACCTACTGGACGGACTCCAGCACAGTGCTTCAGTGGATCAAGGCAGAACCAAGAAGGTTCAAAACCTTTGTGGCCAACCGACTGGCAGAGATCGAGGAGCAGACCAAGCCCGAAGACTGGAGATGGGTACCTACTAAAGAAAACACAGCAGATGACGCCACGAGGGGAACCCCGACTATGAATTCGATCACAACGCAAGGTGGTTCCAAGGTCCGTCATTTCTCCGTCAACCAGAAGAAGAGTGGCCATATAAAGACTTCAAACCAGAGGGTACTATGTTGGAAGAAAAGAACAAGCAAAGAGTGACGGCGATAAAGGCTGAGGAGGTCTTACTCAACCTGGAGAGGTTCTCGAGCTGGGAGCGACTGCTGCGCGTGACGGCCAGAGTGGTTGCTTTCGCATGCCTCTTATTGAAGAAGACCCGTAAAGCAACCAACGCCGCCGTCCGTCAGAAGGAAGAGCCCTGGAGACCCCATAGAAAATCCCAGAAGAAGAAGACACAAATCGCCAAACGACCAGTCAGCAAAGAGAAGAAGAGGTTGTACCTACCGCTGGAAGACGAACACTTAAGAAAAGCAGAAGAATTATTAATGAAAATAAATCAGAATGACAGTTTCAAGTCAGATATAAGGAATTTAAAGGCAAAGAAACCCTTGGAAAACGCAAGTCGGCTTAAGAAAATCGACGTCTACCTAAATGACGCCGATATCATTAAATTAAGAAGTAGAACAATGAAGTTTCAAGGCGAAGAAAGAAGAAAAATGAATCCTATCATCCTAGATGGGAAACAGAAAATCACGCGTCTCATCATACAACACTATCACAAGAAGTTTCTCCACGGGAACACTGCCACAGTAATGAACGAGCTACGCCAGAAATATTGGATTCTGGGCTTAAGAGCGACCTTAAAGGCGGTTGCCCACAGCTGTCAGCGATGCAAGACAAAGAAGAGTTTGCCAGAGGTGCCCCCGACAGGAGATCTACCAAGCGAGAGACTGCAACATCATCAGTTTCCGTTCGCTTGCACTGCGGTAGATTACTTTGGGCCGATGCAGGTCACTATCGGGAGAAGAGTCGAGAAGCGCTGGGGGGCGCTATTCACTTGTCTTACAACCAGAGCCATTCACCTGGAGTTGGTACCCTCTCTCAGTACCAGCTCAATGATAATGGCACTTCGACGAATGGCAGCAAGAAGAGGTACCCCAAAAACCATATTCAGCGACAACGGAACCAATTTCGTTGGGGCAAGCAAGGAGCTGGAAGAGGCTGCGCAAGAAAGGGGCATCAAGTGGAAATTTATTCCCCCGGGAAGTCCAAACATGGGGGGCGCCTGGGAAAGACTCGTGCGAACAGTCAAGACGGCACTAGCGGCAGTGCTCAACGAAAGAAACCCCCCTGAAGAAGTGCTTCATACTCTTATGACTGAGGTTGAACACATAGTAAACTCCAGACCTCTAACCCCAATCAGTATGGAGCCAGAAGATGAAGAAAGTCTGACACCAAACCACTTTCTACTGGGAAGATCGTGTGGAGCAATGGCGCCGGGAGAATTCGACGACACAGAGTTGATCGGGAGGCCAAGCTGGAAAACTACCCAAAGGCTTGCTGACCACTTCTGGAAGAGATGGATCAATGAGTACCTACCACTCTTGATGCCAAGGCAAATCAAAGGGAGGGAGACAACCGACCCGAGGGAAGGAGACATCGTGTTAATAGTCGACGCATCGCTACCCAGAAACTCATGGCCTCGAGGGGAAGTTATCAAGGCGTACCCTACGCCAGATGGAAGAACCAGAGTGCTGGACGTGAGGACATCAGGCGGAGTGCTTCGGCGACCTACACGACGGGTCATCACTCATCGTGCTAGTCCCCGCTGCTTCGTCGCTTCAAGAAGATGATGTGCTGCGCACCGTGGGGGAGAATGTTAGCGACGAATAATAATCGCACTAAGCAAATCTTGTAAATATGTAGTACTTAGAGATTAGGATAGTTTTAAACAATAAAACTATTAGTTATAATGAATAATAAGGGTCGGGTAAATGTAGAAATGTGCATTTTGTAAGTACCTTCTAATAAAATGATAAGTTGTTCTGTTTTTTATTTGTCCCTCCGGTGTCTCTGCTGATGCCACAAAATAAACCCACAGTTGGGTAGACATATAAATGCGCATTTTACTTAGACCGTCAAATAAATTGAGAAACTGTATTGATCACTATTTTTGCCGCTTGGAGCACCACTTGTCCCGAAAAAGTAAGCGAAATGTTAGGTAGTCATAAAAAGTGTACATTTTACAAATACCCTCAAACACAGTGATAAATCGTTGTAATTCCTATTTCTGGCACTTGGTGTCTCTGCCTGTAGGTTGATGTAAATTTAGTTTTTACCATTTTTTAGGTCTAAAAATTAAGGTTTTGCTAAGGTTTTTATGTAATTAGATCCCTTAGGCTATAAGATAAATTGTAAAACAAAAAGGGAAGGTTTACTATAGAAAACTGCCAAATTAAAGTTCCCCATACAAAGTCGCATTAGTGCCGTGTGCAAAAATGGATTGCTCTGATTGGCTAAAGGGAAAAATATTAGGAACGTGTGCAAATTTTAAGGATTCTGATTGGTCAGAGCTTTCTATAAAAGAGGAGCAGTTTTCTATGGGATTCATCCACCCCGATCACTATGTACGGCAAGCCTATTCCTTGGAAGAAGCAAGCCAAGTACCTAGGTGTGACCCTCGACAGTCACCTCTCCTTCCGAGACCACATCAAAGCAGCTCGTAATCGGGCTGCTTTTGCTATGGGTAGGCTCCACTTCATGCTCATTCCGAAAAGTCCCCTGTCCCGCAAGTGCAAAATGCGCTTATTCACGGCGGTAATCCGCCCCATCATGACTTACGCGTGTGCCATCTTTGCGCATTCCAATCCCCGCCACCTCTATAAAATGCAGGTCCTCCAAAACCGGTTTCTTAGGAAAATCACGGGAGCCCCGTACTATGTCCGTAACGATACCCTTCACCTCGACCTTAGGATCCCCACCATCGCTCAGTTCATGAAGCGCATTGCCACGCGCTTCTTTGAAACTGCAGTTAGGCACCCCAATCCGCTAATCGCATCGTCCGCTCGATACGATCCATCGCGTATTAGTTCCGTTCGCCGACCAAGGCATACCCTCATCACCCCCGACGACCCCATCACCCTCCTCCAGGAGAGCCGTAGGGAAACCAGTACGCTGCGCAAACACAGACACAGACCGATTCCGTCATTCCGCCCTCGCCGCCGAGGCCGCCCGTCGCGACGCCCAAGTCAATGCCCCCCCCGACCCTTGCAAGAGCCAGCCTGCGATGCTGAGCCTGTAGTTTTAAATTAGCCCCTAAATAATGAAATATTTAGTTATCCAGCCTGTCCCTTGCTGTCCTCTGTCAGTGACGCCCTAAGCCGAGGTCCGTACCCCACAGGGGGTGCCCTTAGCGTGTGGTCACTTAGTTTTTTAACTTAGTTTGTAAGCCCCTGGCTGGAGGCCTTAGAGTCATCTATGGCTACCACAGGAAAGTCCGGTTAAGCAGCACACAACCTCTTATAGGTTGACCTGCGAGATGCCAGTATCCAAAAAAAAAAAATGGGATTCATTCCGAAACCAGCAGTATTATAATAAACAAGAAATAAGAAAAGTACTCAGAGGTCTCATTAGCGCCGAACCTACTTGAAGCCTCCAGTTTCTACCGCCAGCGAACCAATCCTACAAGTTCAACAGTTTACAGTTTGACAGCAGAACTACCACAAAGCTCGTAACAATAAATGGCGAAACCGGCACGTTTCTGTTTCGTAGGCAAATATGCCAACAAAATATTTCCAATTTGAGCAACAACTGAAATATTGTTGTCTCTTTTCTCAAATGTGATTACTGCATTAGAAAGAAAGAGACAAACAAATATTTCACTCTCTGTTTCGTATTTGACTCATATTTGTATAAGCAAAATGTATGTGTGGAACATTGGGGCGACTCCATATAACTTTATCTCAATGGTCAAGCCATGGTCAAAGAATACATCCCCTTTATACAAATGTACTATAGGGAGTTCATCTCTCTACTTAGCACAGTATAAAAATCATACAGTTGGACGACGCTTTTGATCTCGGGTAAAATGCCGACATCGTCTAGACAGTTATGCATCGGCCAGGGTTGTCACAAGTAAAGAATATTCATGAAATTATTTATTTACTGTAGATCAACATGGATAGCAGTATTATAATTGAAACAATATTACACACTAATATAAGAATGAAAACAACCCGCGGTTTTAACCCGCTCTTTACTGTATGACTGTATTAATAAGAAGTTGAATGACAAAAAAAAGTAAATTAGGCGTAGAGATTTAGAAATTGAACTGATGCAAAATTGAAAACTAGTTACTGTGACACTTACCGATGTGGACTGTAATCTTTTTAAGTGAAACTTTCAAAGAAATAAATAATACAGTTGTCAGTGCGACATCACGGTTTGGCGTTTAATTATAAGAAAGTGACGTCCGCCATCTTGGATTTCAAAAAAGTTGGCTTTTTCGTAACAAGCACCCCAATGGGGATGGCAACTCAAAGCTAATCGTAGATGGCGCTGCGATAGTTGGTCCCCACGTCTACCTTGTACAAAAAAACAAACAAGATTATTTGTTATAAAAATTGAGTATAAATACAAAACAAATATGGAAAATTATTCGTCCATGCAAGTACTATATACTAAAAGAAGAATTAAGACGCCGCGGCGCATCTACAAGAGAAAAAAAGTGATTTAATTGAGTGGTTATACATTTGATTTTACCGTAATAAATCCACAATTACTTGTAGTTGAGGTTTCAATTTTTGAGTTTAGGTATGTTTTACCTGTCCTCTCCTTTATCAAGAATATAATGCTGCTTTTGACTTTCTATTTTGATAAAATATCATAATGTTTTAAGTCAGTAATTTAAACCTTTTTTTCTATTTAGATTCGAGAAATATCACAATATATTTAATTTCTTAACACCACAACTATTACAAAACTCGTTCCAGGTGATAATTCTTCGATTTTCGAGCGATGCAATACTGGTACATAACCTCCAAAAGAAAAGTAGATATTATTTTGAAAAGTGTATTCCATCATTTTTACAGATTATTACACAACATCTAGTCATTTTACATCAATAAATGTTTTTTTTTCTGAAAATTCCTTTGATTTTACAGTTCTTTGGGGACCAAACTGTCATTTTCACTTTGACACTTGCCTTCCCCATTAAACTCGAAATTGACACCCATATCTAATTATAAGAAAATGACGTCCGCCATCTTTGATTTAAAAAATAATGGCTTTTTCGTAAAAAGCACCCCAATTAAAGTCGAAATTGACACCCATATTAAATTGTAAGAAAATGACGTCGGCCATCTTGGATTTTAAAAGAACGGCTTTTTCGTAACAAGCACCCCAATTCAACTCGAAATTGACACCCATAACAAATTGTAAGAAAATGACGTCCGCCATCTTGGATTTCAAAAAGAATGGCTTTTTCGTTACAAAAAAAACCATGAAAACGACACCCATGACGAAAACCTCGATATTTTTTGCAGCCGCCATCTTGGATTTACATTTTGACGGCACCATCGGTTTCAACACCCTCGAAAACCACGAAAACGACACCCATGACAAAAACCTCGATAATTTATGCAGCCGCCATCTTGGATTTACATTTTGACTGCACCATCGGTTTCAACACCCCAATTTAACTCAAAATTGACACCCATATCAAATTGTAAGAAAATTACGTCCACCATCTTGGATTTCAAAAAGAATGGTTTTTTCGTAACAAGCACCCCGAATAAACTCAAAATTGAGACCCGTACTTGTTTAATCAAATTCAAATTTAAAAAAATGTCGTCCGCCAACTCGAAATTCACCCTTGGTAATTAATAAAAAAAGTCCACCATCTTGACACGGAACATACAATATTTAATAACACAGTCATACAAACAGAAGCCTTGTGCGATAAAGTATTAAAAAAAAAATCCGTGCGTCGGTCGGCCATTTTATTAGCGTTATCAACGTGACACGACATTACAAATAAAATTATTTAAGTACTGATGAAAACGCAGATCTTTATTTATTATACAAGATGAGGACTTGCAATCAGTCACAGTACACGTCGTATGCACCATTTTAAATAAACAAATAAAAAACAAACACGCATGGTCACACGCGATAGCCCGAGTTACAAAACATCTTTTTGTTCGCAACTCGGGCTCGGCTTACCCGCGTCTCACCCCTCACACCCCGCACGATTGCCCTGTTTAGACGTCTTCGCCGGACGACTGTAGGATTATGGTGAACGCACATCTAGCCGCACCGCAGTCTCCGCAGTCCCCGCATTACGAATCTTTTTGACTTTTTTGACTGGCCTGTTGGTCTAGTGGTTAGTGAACCTGACTGCTATGCCGGAGGTCGTGGGTTCGATTCCCACCCAGGACAAATGTTTGTGTGATGAGCACGATCATTTGTTCTGTGTCTGGGTGTAATTTATCTATAATATGTATGTATTTAGAAATATATAAGTATGTTTATCAGTTGTCTAGTACCCATAACACAAGCTCAGCAATGCGATTCACTAACAGACTCATCATAGATGTTAACAACGACGAGTTCTCTGATGTTTCATCGTAAATATCGCTTCTAAAAACAACGTTGATAAAAACCATATTCGCTAAGCTACATGAGCTCGTCGACGATCTGCCGAACAACGATGATGAGTATGATGTTGGCAGTGTTGCTATGTTTAATCTAGAGTATAATCGAGAAAATCTCGACTAACCTATTATAAAGTTATTTCGTCATTTTAAATTAATAAAAATGCACAATACGTATGTATAAAACACGTTATATTTATTAAGCAACGAATGTTTAATTTATTATAGCATTTTAGACTTGGAAAATAATTACATTTTGATTATAGCAATAAAACAAAAGCAAATCTTTGACATTTTTATTTGTAGACTAGGTTATGTATTTCAAAACAAACAACTTGATCTTATCTTGAAAGTTTTTTATCAAAATACGAAATTCCAAAGTTCTAAGTGGCTAAGTGGACTTTAAAAAAACTGTGCACCCCAACCCAATAGCGTTCTACTTGTGTTGTTGTGTTTTAGTTTGGTTCCAAACCTATCGAAAGTAAGTTTAAAGTAACATTTCTATTTAAATATAGCACAGTTTCTGGAACTACTATATAATTAACCAAAATATTTATCTTTTAGTGTCTCGCAACGCAACTCCTTCGTTAGATCAATCAGCTGGAAAAGCTAGTAAGCTTTTTGGAAAACGAACAATGGTTGGCTATGGGCCATACTCATACTGGGAATGTTCGCATTTCGCAATCGCAGTCGTCAGGCATGATCAAAAATACCAACAGCCCTGAACAGTGATGGTGTGGGTGTACGAAAACATCGGAACAGTGGTGTAAGGTTGGTAATTATAATTATTGTGTGTATACTTACATTTATACAGTTGCATTGAATATGTAGCCTTCTACAGTATAGTATCTTTATGCATCGACAGCCCCCTGTGTATGTTCTATAATACTAGATTAGTATTAACTAGTGGATGTCACACGGTTTCACTTGCGTAGTTCCCGTTCCCGTGGGAGTATGGGGATCAAATATTATGTTACTATGCCTGTTACTCAGGATGAAAGTAGCTTTCTAATGGTGAAAGAATTTTTGAAATCGGCGCAGTTGTTTTTGAGTTTATTCATTACAAACATACACACACACTAAAATACAAATCTTTCTTCTTTATAATATCAGTGTAGACTACAGGGTAACTAGCAACTATAAAAGCATTTAAAATTGCAACAGAAAGTTAAACCAGACCAAGCAAATAGGTGTTCTATTTATTTAAAACATCAAATCATAAAATTCTTACTTGTGTTGCAGTACTGGAAGGACAAAAAAGGAGCAGTTAAGAGGAAGTCCAGCTTAATTACAGCAGTGAGGCGGCGCACTGGTGGTGGCATTGGAGATTTGCCACAACTTAGTGAGATTGAATTGAAAATCGAAACCATTATGGGAGGAGAAAGTTTTGGTTGCGGAGATCAGAACTTAGTACTTTTGAGGTTTGTAGTTTTCAAGGCTATAGACCTTTATAAATTTATTGATTTGATTGAAATTAATAAGTAATTAATACTTTTACATTTTTAGGAAGAACCATTGGATAGAACTGTGGAAAGTGAAGTCTCCCAGCATTTTACTCGTAAGTTTTAATTTTTTTTTTGTCGATTTAATGAGTTAACATATAAATATAATATTATGTAAACATTCTATTTTCAGAATATAAGTCCCTCCAAGTGAGCAGCAGGCTGACCAAAGAGATGATCTTATGAGCCAGGCCATGAAATGCAATGGATAAAAGATTTGTTTATTCTTTTATTGATGGATTTTTGATAAATAAATAAAAATGTATGCTAAAAGATTGTTTTATTTATTGATTATATTAAAATGACTTTTCCTAGGTACATACTATTTGTACTATTTTGTTAGACTATATTAATTTTGTCTTTAGGTTAAACATGATTAAACTTCTTAAGTTTAAAAAAACATCCACTTTCTTTATTTTATGTCAATCAATAATATACATTACTATTTAAAGTACACTATAATTTTTAATAAACAAACTGTCTTAAAATCTGGTTTAGTAATAATTATCTTAAGTCTATTGTTAGTATTTACTTCTATTATTAACTATTTTGTCCACGCCACAGTCTATCAATTAGACAACCTCTAGCAAGACGTCCACTATCCAAATCACTGATACAGTTCTGGCTTCCTTGTAGTAACCGGATCACACTTGCTTATTGTCTCTGTGGCTGAGTTGGTAATTCTACTGGAGGAACTCTGGCTTGATTGCAAATGTTATGTAACACACAACAAGCTTTCATTATTTTTCCCACCATCTCTGGATCATAGTGAAGAACACGATGAACCAAATGGTGAAATATCTTCTTCCAATTCGTTAATTAGCTCTTCAGTCAACCTGAATGCCTTACTAGTCTATATAGTATATCAGTAGTAAGAAGATCCATATTTAGGGTTGCCAACTATTTTTTCAAGAAATAAAGTATTTTCAGGTCTATGACGATAATTAAACAGTATTTTAGAAAAACGAACAGTATTTTATTTATTTATTGTTTTAAATACATATTTTTTGGAACTTCTCGCACAACTTACTAATTTACAATCATTTTTTAAAACTTCATACGCCTCATCACAATTAAAACTGAAATTAAAATAAATGAGGAGCTCATTTTTTATTAAATTGATAGATGCTCTATTTCTGTCATCCCGACACTTAGAATTCATTACTGAAAAAACTCTTTGAAGTGTTTACTAATAAACTATGGCACCACTTTTGGCTAGTACTCATTTCAAGAAAATCTTTATTTGTAAACTCAGTGTGATTTGTTTGTGGCTGCGCTGCACTGAGCAGTGAGCGCCCTCTGACTAAATAAAAACAAATTTGTGAGCGTCTAAGTGTAACACATAATAATGTGTCTGCATTTTGATGCTGAAAACAGTATTTTGAATACTTTTTTTTTGTTCAACAGTAAAAAGTATAATTTAGTGAAAAACAGTATAATACTGTTCAAAACAGTATAGTTGGCAACCCTATCCATATTACGTATCACATGTGCCTGACGTCTTTTTTCTACATTATCTCGACGCTAAGCTTCTTCCAACAAAAAAATCATACAGGAAGGACGTACTGCCATCTAAAACATTAAAAATAGGCATAAACGTTTCAGGAATTAAAGTACGGTAAACAAAACAATACTAAGCATTTATAATTTTAAAAATAACTTGTTTTACTCACATTTTAATTGTCTACAACCAAGGAAACATCTACAATTTACAAGCTTTACGCTTTGACAGTTAAAATCGAAGGCGAAGGCGCCGTTGTCGTTGAAGGCGAGGATGATTTGTGTTTCTGAATACCGTTTTTCATACATTCGGAACCATATTTTAGTTCTATGTCGCGCCGTCGACATCGTTGTGGCGCTACGACCGCGCTGTTTTAACTAAAGAATACCGATAAGTTTTCATCAGATGTTTCAACGATGATTTCGTGGTTGTAAAGATGTTTTGCCTTAGTGAATCGCACTCCTGCTTAGCTTGGGACTAGATGGCGTTGTGTGATAGTTGTGGAATATTATTATTATTATTATTTTATGAAGTTCTATGAAACCTCGCACACTTACCCGCAGAATCGGTAAGAAAACGGACTGCGGAGACTGCGGTGCGGCTAGGTGTGCGTTCACCATTATTAGACTGTGCTACTTAGTCTGTGAGTACATCTGTGGAGTACATTAATGGGGATGGCAACTCAAAGCTAATCGTAGATGGCGCTGCGATAGTTGGTCCCCACGTCTACCTTGTACAAAAAAACAAACAAGATTATTTGTTATAAAAATTGAGTATAAATACAAAACAAATATGGAAAATTATTCGTCCATGCAAGTACTATATACTAAAAGAAGAATTAAGACGCCGCGGCGCATCTACAAGAGAAAAAAAGTGATTTAATTGAGTGGTTATACATTTGATTTTACCGTAATAAATCCACAATTACTTGTAGTTGAGGTTTCAATTTTTGAGTTTAGGTATGTTTTACCTGTCCTCTCCTTTATCAAGAATATAATGCTGCTTTTGACTTTCTATTTTGATAAAATATCATAATGTTTTAAGTCAGTAATTTTAACCTTTTTTTCTATTTAGATTCGAGAAATATCACAATATATTTAATTTCTTAACACCACAACTATTACAAAACTCGTTCCAGGTGATAATTCTTCGATTTTCGAGCGATGCAATACTGGTACATAACCTCCAAAAGAAAAGTAGATATTATTTTGAAAAGTGTATTCCATCATTTTTACAGCTTATTACACAACATCTAGTCATTTTACATCAATAAATGTTTTTTTTTCTGAAAATTCCTTTGATTTTACAGTTCTTTGGGGACCAAACTGTCATTTTCACTTTGACACTTGCCTTCCCCATTGTCTATGTCAAGCTGTGTGTCAATGTCTAGTGTCAAGCTTGGTCAATCTGTTAGAGTCAGTTTGAGTAGAGATGCGCAAAATGTGTCAGTAAAAAGAAAATAAATGAAGTATATCTTTTCACTTGATGAAGTAGTTCATTCATTCATTCAGTACTTTATTTAGTCCAACAAATCAGAACGAGTTCTTGAATGAGATGATTCACTGAACTAGTTCATTGGACTAGTTCACTGGGCTAGTTCACTGAATTAGTTCACTGGACTAGTTCATTGGACTAGTTCAATGAACTAGTGATTTAGAGAAATGATGCATTTCACTAAATCACTAGTTCAGTTTTATACGAATATCGATATTCCTTCAAACTTTAATACGAATATAGTCTTTACGGGAAATGGACCTACCGTTTCCCGTAAAGACTATATTCCTATTACAATAAAGTTCATACTTATTAAGGTGAATAGAGTAACTAAGCGAAAAGAAACACTGAACTAAAGACACATTTGAATGGCCAGTGAATGAATGAAAAGTTCATTTTGGGAAATGAACTAGTTCATTTACTTCAATCGTTCGCGAACTACCCATGTCTAAGTTTGAGTGAAAACAGGGTGGAAAACAGGTATTATAACCAAAACATTAGTAATTTAATTTTGGTCAGTGGTTGGTTTGGAGTAAATTTCAGAAAAATGAATATGCAGCAAAGAGAAGAAAAGCAACTGGAGACTACAATCCAAGCAATATTAAATAGAGTTAATGATTTAAAAACAGCTATCCAAGCACTTATTAACAAGTTGGAAAATGAATACGAAACTATCAACTGGCCTACATTCCTAGACAACTATGCAATTTTATCGGGACATGTAAGTATTTGTACGTTACTTTTTTTAGAAGTTTGTTTGCCTAATCGCTTTCAGGGTCCAACCTATTATCGGGCTAATTACTACCTAATTTATGGATGGATTATTGCAAAGCCTTTGATTTCAATGCAGTTGGATTCATACAATGTATTCATGATAAATGTAAATATTTAAGGATTAAAATAATAATAATGTAAAGCGTTAATGATAAGTTTAAAAAACGAATTAACATTTTTATAGTTGACTGGACTAAGTAAAATACTACAAGCAGAACTTGCAGCATCCCTGAGGTCGCGCATTGTATTGCCTCTTCAATTAAGCTGTGAGCGTGATGAAGCATTGGCGCGGTTAACAGAAGGCCGTGTTCCAGCATGCACTCATGACCTAGTCCCAGATTTACTACGTACCAAGCCAGAGCCTCAAGCTGAACAGAGGCTTCAACAATTTAACCACAAAGCCAGTACTCTTAGCTATGATACAGCACAGGTAAAAATAACAATAAAATATAAATTCTTGGCTATTATATGTATAAGCCTTCATAATTAGATAGAAATAACAAAATCAATTATGTACTTTTTGTTTTAGAAACAAGTTGCACAGTTTACTAAAGTGGTGAGCCATGTTTGGGAAATTATATCCAAAGGAAGAGAAGACTGGGATGGAGAGTCTATGCGATCAGCTGGTATGTATCTACTGCTGTTGAATGACTTTGTCTTTCATCTAGTCAAGAACGGAAGATGGATACAATTTGATGCTTGTAGGTAAGAACCTCAATGGCTCTGTTGGAAAGAGCATCGGATGTACTGAATCTAGAGGTTGCAGGTGGAAATCCTGCTCGAATTTTTCTTTTCATAGAAAATCTTTGAAATAGAATTATATGTTTGAACATAAAGTCAATTCAGATCGAGACGCGAAGCGACGCGACGATGCGCTGCGCCGCGCTGCGCATCCAGACGCCGCGCGGTGCAGCAGAGTGTCTACATTCGCCACATGCTTCTCGCCCCACCCCCTGTCCTCCCGCAGTCTACCATTTGCAAGGAGCGGTGTCAGCTACATAGTCCAGGGGCTAGAGGTAGTTGAGTATACAAAATCCGAATGAAGGCAACTATGACCGAATTCTTATACCTGAGACCGTAAATAATAATTGATTATAATTGTATGTTTTGTTTTTATCGAGATAACGAAAAAAATATTTTTATGCAATTAAGTATTATGAGCTTTAAATCTGTGTGATCTGAGTTTTCTATAAATTATTACGGAAATAATCATTAAAATGATTTTAAATCATGTAGGCATTCAAAACATTTCGTTTACGAATAAGAGAAGAGAGCGTAAAAAAATTGACCAGAAAATTGACCGGCAAGATAAACATTATTATTCTTTGCCCGCGCAATGTTGAACCGACCATTTGGGCGTTTATAACCGGTTTTTTGAACCAATCCCAAATGGTCAACAGAACATTGTTTAAATCGGTTGGCGAAATTGGACACTCACATATGCATACCTACTCAGACACCTAGCTCCCGGTCAAACATCTCGCATCGTCGAGCGACCTCGAGCGGCGTCAGCTGGGCGCCGCGCTGCGTCGATGTAGAAAATAAAGTCGTATTTTGAATGGCTCTTAAAAGAGTGCGCGCATCGTCGCGTCGCGGTCTGTACTGACCCTAAGATAATTTAAGAACATCCTGATGATCTACCGGTGGATCATATATAAGGACATTCGCGGGAATAAAGTTATGTAACTGCTGCGGGAAGGGAGCACCTTTACATTAAAATTTTCCTTTTTCAGGAATGCAACCTACTCACAGTATTTCTGATACCCATGCACTAGTGACTGCTGTAGGCACGGGTAAAGGCTTACGTCCAGGAATACCATCTATAGTACCGCAAGGTGTAGCGCCAGGGATGGGCCCATCTCGCGGACCAACACCACAACTGGGCCAGGCAACTCCGTCGCTACCGAAAGCACCATCTGCTATTAAAACCAATATAAAAGCTGCTAACCAGATTCATCCGTATCAACGATAACTTAAAATGTAAAAAAAAAACAAACACAAGAAACTGTAAAATAACCTTTCTTTCCAAAGTGGTGGCTTTGTTTTTATTTTTTTCATTGACTTTTTAGCCACCGACTTTCGAAACAAAACTTTTTTGTGTTTGTTTTCGAAATTGGTTACATTATATTAAAAAAATTTTATTTCTAATTTACTCTTTTTAGTTCAGATATTGATACAGATATCACTAGAATCTCAGATCAAAGAAACAGGCAGATAGAACGTGCGCGAACAACAACGTGGTGCCAGTCGTTATTTATGTGTGCGCGGCAGATAAGTGGCGCCGTGTACGGACACGTGCATCTGTGTGCGTTTACGGTTGCCAGATATTGAGAAATACTCCCATATTTTTGTTCAGTTAAATTGTTGTCAAATATTGTACTAATATTTTTTTTCAATTAGAAACACGATTTTGCTTTAAGGCAAATAAAGATATAGGCATACCTAGATAGCAATAGCGTGTAGTATTTATTATTTCACAGAATAATAATAAGGAATAAAAGTTAATATGCATAATTACTTCTACCTATTTAATTAATTTATATCAGACCAGGCCCTGCAGTCTCGACAAATATAACGACAAAAATCGCTCGTTACGTCTAATCGATGTCAAATTTCTTTAAAAGATTTTCAATCTTATGCTTTCGAAATAAAGTTGAAAGTCTAATAAAGGAATTTGACAACGATACGACTTCTAATGTCGAGACTGCAGGGCCTGATAACACTTTTTAACGCTTTTTGGTAATTTGTTTAATTAACTATTTAAGAATAGGTATTTTAATTTAAAAAGATTAACAATTTGTTATAACAATCAACATATTTATTAAATAATTTTTATTTTACACACATTAAACCTTAACAGCCTTTGTTGTGCACCAATTATTGTACATACATACTATTAAGAGCCAGTTCACAAAATTCGAACGCTCGAGTTTAGGTAAAAGACGGGAGCAATGTTCATGTGTGCGTAGCTATTCACACATACACAACGCAACCAGTGTAGCGCTAGTGTTGAGACGGACTAAACAATCTTGAGCCGATATAATCGTAATGCACTTTGGTTACATTTCTGAAAAAGTTTTTTTTTGTTTATTCAGTCTATTAGACTGTTAAATGGTATAGAACGGAAAGCATCTCGCACGCTGATTGGTTGAACGACATGTGCCTGGCGGCGGCGCCGCCATAATTATTTGTTAGATAATTCGTTTGATGTCGAATGTTAACAAACTGTTCTGGTGATTTTAATTAAATTTTGTGTTAAAAATAACCTGTGAGTTAAAGTTAGTTATATTTTATTGTTGTGGAAGTAAAACTGAATCTGCGATTAACCGAAGTGAAGTTTGAACAATAGTCAGATAACTTTTATCTGAGGAATAAAAATGGCGGTTCGACAGCTTATCTATAGAAAATATGTCAAACCGCTATTTTCATTCCTCAGATAAAAGTTGTCTGACTATTATAAATCAGCCCTTAGTCATCGAATATAACCTTAATTTAATATATTTTCCGTGTTTTCATATTTTTTATGAATGTGAACCTTAAACATCTACTACAAGAACACAGAACGAGCTACTGTAAGAAGTTCTGAGTGCCGCGTAAAAGAAGAGTTGCGTTTATTTCTATAAAATCACGAGTGTATTGCGTTGTGTAGGTATAATTATGGCTGTTTGAAGTCGGCTTCATCATAACCGGAGATTTTGTTATTTAAACTCCCTGCTTATTTTGAAAGGTAAGAATGATTTTTATCAATATCGCATTCTATATCCGCATGACCGTTTAATAAATTCGTAAATAATTTGTAAAAAATACCAACATGGTTTCTGCTACAATTTCTCATAATAGGCGTCTTTTCATAGTTTTCATCTTCGAGGGTTTTGAATCCGATAGTGCTGTCAAAATGTAAATCCAAGATGGCGGCTGCAAAAAATATCGAGGTTTTCGTCATGGGTGTCGTTTTCATGGTTTTCGAGGGTGTTGAAACCGATGGTGCAGTCAAAATGTAAATCCAAGATGGCGGCTGCATAAATTATCGAGGTTTTCGTCATGGGTGTCGTTTTCATGGTTTTCGAGGGTGTTGAAACCGATGGTGCAGTCAAAATGTAAATCCAAGATGGCGGCTGCATAAATTATCGATGTTTTCGTCATGGGTGTGGTTTTCATGGTTTTTGAGGGTGTTGAAACCGATGTTGCAGTCAAAATGTAAATCCAAGATGGCGGCTGCATAAATTATCGAGGTTTTCGTCATGGGTGTCGTTTTCATGGTTTTCGAAGGTGTTGAAACCGATGGTGCAGTCAAAATGTAAATCCAAGATGGCGGCTGCATAAATTATCGAGGTTTTCGTCATGGGTGTCGTTTTCATGGTTTCCGAGGGTGTTGAAACCGATGGTGCAGTCAAAATGTAAATCCAAGATGGCGGCTGCATAAATTATCGAGGTTTTCGTCATGGGTGTCGTTTTCATGGTTTTCGAGGGTGTTGAAACCGATGGTGCAGTCAAAATGTAAATCCAAGATGGCGGCTGCATAAATTATCGATGTTTTCGTCATGGGTGTGGTTTTCATGGTTTTTGAGGGTGTTGAAACCGATGTTGCAGTCAAAATGTAAATCCAAGATGGCGGCTGCATAAATTATCGAGGTTTTCGTCATGGGTGTCGTTTTCATGGTTTTCGAAGGTGTTGAAACCGATGGTGCAGTCAAAATGTAAATCCAAGATGGCGGCTGCATAAATTATCGAGGTTTTCGTCATGGGTGTCGTTTTCATGGTTTCCGAGGGTGTTGAAACCGATGGTGCAGTCAAAATATGGATAGTATGGAAACTAGGCCTAATTGTAGAAATAAATACCTACGCTCTCAACTGCAGCGTTAGGGTTGTCACGAGCGCGGAGAATGGAACATAATTATGTGGCGCTGATGCTTGATTAACCCGGTAGCTGCGCACCGTACTATGCGTTTCAACTAAGTATAAGATGACCTAGGCACCATATGCAATTGTAACTGCAATTGTGTTTAACGAAAAATACTTTGCGCAAATTACTTTTCAATACTTAATATTTATCTTATTCATGTTATTTTCATGTGATTTTTGTTATTTGACATCTGGGATTTCTATTTTGATAGCAATATCGGTTTCAACACCCTCAAAAACCATGAAAACGACATCCATGATGAAAACCTCGATAATTTATGCAGCCGCCATCTTGGATTTACATTTTGACTGCAACATCGGTTTCAACACCCTCGAAAACCATGAAAACGACACCCATGACGAAAACTTCGATAATTTATGCAGCCGCCATCTTGGATTTACATTTTGACTGCACCATCGGTTTCAACACCCTCGATAACCATGAAAACGACACCCATGACAAAAAACCTCGATAATTTATGCAGCCGCCATCTTGGATTTACATTTTGACTGCAACATCGGTTTCAACACCCTCGAAAACCATGAAAACGACACCCATGACGAAAACTTCGATAATTTATGCAGCCGCCATCTTGGATTTACATTTTGACTGCACCATCGGTTTCAACACCCTCGATAACCATGAAAACGACACCCATGACGAAAACCTCGATAATTTATGCAGCCGCCATCTTGGATTTACATTTTGACTGCACCATCGGTTTCAACACCCTCGAAAACCATGAAAACGACACCCATGACGAAAACCTCGATAATTTATGCAGCCGCCATCTTGGATTTACATTTTGACTGCAACATCGGTTTCAACACCCTCGAAAACCATGAAAACGACACCCATGACGAAAACCTCGATAATTTATGCAGCCGCCATCTTGGATTTACATTTTGACTGCACCATCGGTTTCAACACCCTCGAAAACCATGAAAACGACACCCATGACGAAAACCTCGATAATTTATGCAGCCGCCATCTTGGATTTACATTTTGACTGCACCATCGGTTTCAACACCCTCGAAAACCATGAAAACGAAACCCATGACGAAAACCTCGATATTTTTGCAGCCGCCATCTTGGATTTACATTTTGACAGCACTATCGGATTCAAAACCCTCGAAGACGAAAACTATAAAAAGACGCCTATTATGAGAAATTGTAGCAGAAACCATGTTGGTTTTTTTTACAAATTATTTACGAATTTATTAAACGGTCACGCGGATATAGAATTCGATATTGATAAAAATCATTCTTACCTTTCAAAATAAGCAGGGAGTTTAAAAAACAAAATCTCCGGTTATGATGAAGCCGAGTTCAAACAGCCATAACATAAATTAACGCAACTCGTCTTTACGCGGCACTCAGAACTGACAGCACTGCGATGTCCGCTTAGAAGCCTCGTAGATGCGCGTGTTTGTGTGAGTGCACCGTTTCGAACGTTAGTACGTAATTTCCGTACTATCCATATTTTTACAGTGCTACGGGGCAAAGAAGAGCCACTCAAAGCGTGGGAGCGTATCTTTGCAAGTTACAACCACGATCTATACACGTCATGTAAATATATCCCATAAATAATATACGCCACCACGTTTTGAGTGGCCCCTCTCTCAGCCCCGTAGGGTTATTTTCTTTTTTTTTTTAAGAAAATTAAAAACGTGGGTTTTTCATATTTCTGACAGCAAACCCTTTCATTTGATACCCATATCATGGGGGTGCATTTCAAACAGCCAATCTGCCATCTTAGATGTCCGCCATGTTGGATTTAAGACACGTGACTATTTTTTTCGTATTCCTGACAGCAAACTCTTTCATTTAATACCCATATCATGGGGGTACCTTTCAAATATCCAATCCGCCATCTTGGATGTCCGCCATGTTGGATTTAAGACACGTGACTATTTTTTTCATATTACTGACAGCAACCCTTTCATTTGATACCCATATCATGGGGATGCATTTCAAATAGCCAATCCGCCATCTTGGATGTCCGCCATGCTGGATTTCAGGTACGTGACTATTTTTATCATATTCCTGACAGCAAACCCTTTCATTTGATACCCATATCATGGGGATGCATTTCAAATAGCCAATCCGCCATCTTGGATGTCCGCCATGTTGGATTTAAGACACGTGACTATTTTTTTCATATTCCTGACAGCAAACCCTTTCATTTGATACCCATATCATGGGGGTGGATTTCAAACAGCCCGACCGCGATCTTGGGGAGGCCGCCATATTGGATTTCTCACCACTCTTGCGCCCCATTGCAAAAACTAATAAAACAAAAACGGATGTCTAATTAATGCACAAATTCTACAAACTACTATTATAATTATAATAATACTTTAGTTTGATAAAGTAACGAAAAACTTACCTTATGAAAAAAATATGGAGAGAATCAAAATGTGGCAGTCGTAGTATAATATTCCGTTCACGATACGTACGCTCTTTATTCAGGACGAGGAAAAAAGTGATACAGGTCCTACGTCGACGGGCGCTGGAGCCGTACTGATCGCAGCCCGGTTATGTTTCGTAATTTATACTAGTTTAGAGTGATTTTAAAAACGATAGTATGTTTAATTACATGAAGGGATTTTAATGAAATTTAGAACTTAGTTTAGTCTGTAAACATAGTTTATATTTACATAGTTTTTTTAATGTAATTACGCTTTGTTCGAACCAAAAATGGCGATAAAACAACGATATAAAACGTAAAAATTGACCTCAGAATTTATTTTTTTACCAATTTGTGTTATTAAAAATATAAATTCTACTACGCAGTTTGACGACAAAAACGTATGTCTGATGATTTGTGTATTTTTTTTGGTTAAAATTACGAATATTAATGGTAGATGTAGGAGTCGCAAATCGACTCTGCGTTGATTTTTCAGTAAACTACTTGTCGGAGATTAATTACCACAAAGTTAATAAAAGAGTTTTTTGAAATATGTTACGTCAAATTACAACACGAAAGACTGGTCTTTCTTTTACAGGTATTCAAAAATGTTGGAGTATTACTTAATATGGTAAATTAGACGACCATAATTTTAGTTCTACGCGCAAATGGGTAAAAGGCCTCTTAATGTTTAAAATTGGAAACGCGATTTTGCTTTATGGTTTTACCCAGATACCAAAAGCGCATAATATTTAAACAAGAATAATAATGAGGGAATAAAAGTTAAAGATGCGTAATTACTTAACTTAATTCACCGATATTTTTTATGCACAATACACATTCCCCTAATTCAGGGTAATTTTCCCGTCATAAACTAGCAACACAGACGATTTACTGTTAAGGTTTTGTGTTTCAAGTGAGCCGAAAATATTTTATGTAAAATAAATACCAAAACAATAAAAATAACAAGAGTTACCTGGGAAAAGATATTCCATCTTGTTTTCTTACTTTTTGTGAACAACTTTTGCAGTGTTTAAACACACAAGATGCCATATTTTGACTTATAATGACAAATCACTAGTGACGTGTGAGCGAGACGATGCGTAGCTTGGTACTGTCGCGAGTTTGTAGCAACTTTTGATTTTGTAGTAACTTTGGTGGACCCACTCGCGTGTTCTGAGCGCTCTATCTGTCTATTTTTTTAATCTGAGACTAGAATGTTCAATGTTGTAATCGGTAAGTCAATCAGTTTTCTAAAATGTGTACATCTAATGTATGTACCATGGTACTGTGAAAGAGATAGCACATAGTCGATTATTTATTACTTTAAATATGATTTTGATGCTGAAAAAAACTCTGCTGAAGGGTAGTAGTTCTATACCTACTATCCCTATTCCTAGCGTAGTAGAGGTATGTTTTACGTTTCAAAGCGTAACTCGATGGATAAAAAAATACCAATCGCCATCCTTTTTTTTAGGCATTTTTCAGACAAAAAAAATGAGAAAATCGCGGAGAAAGATGGTGCTAGTATTGCAGTACCTACAGCTTGGCCAGAACGGATTGAAACGGAACTAAAATTTTCATTTCTGACAGCGTTTTAAAATCTTTGATATTTGATGTAAACAAAGACCGCAGGTTTGTGTGCATCAGAATGGCTGGTTGCCTGTGGCGTTGGTCAATGAGAGTTGATTCGAAAATTGCTACATAATTGCTTATATTTGCTACATATAATAAATAATTGCTACATAGAATATATACTTAGATCTAAAATATTTTTTTTGACCAGCCATCCTGACGTCAGGATGGCTGGTCACCTCCTAGTTTAAAGTGAAGCGTACAGAGTTTCCCGAAATGTATTGCGTCAATAATTGCTTCATATTTACTTCATTTATCTCATTTATTTGTATCTTTAAAAATATGCTAAATAAAGGATGTAGCAGTAATTTAAATTATCCCAAGGAAAAGTCCCTGATAAAATAATAAAGGCAAATAGTTGCAGTGCGTCTTCACTCAACGGTATTGCTACTTTAGGCGGCAGGCGTTCTAAATAAAATTGCTAAATGGCATGTTATGTATGAGTAGGTAAGTGGACAATAAGCACATTAAAAGGATATCGTAAATAAAAAAAAATACGAAGAGTAAAAAGAAGATAATTCCACATTGCATAATATATGCGAGAAAAAATAATATGGCAATAAGGTTAATTAATGCTGAGGTTATGGGACATCTCGCCCACGAAAAAAGGTGGCCCGCAGGCCAGATGTCCCCTTTTTAAAATGTGCATGGGTAGATTCGCCCGAAACAATTTTTTAGCTTATTTTCATATTCATCATCATCATCATCTCAGCCATAGGACGTCCACTGCTGAACATAGGCCTCCCCTTTTGATCTCCACATATACCGGTTGGAAGCGACCTGCATCGAGCGACTTTTATAAGGTTGACTGGCCACCTTGTTGTTGGACGTCCTACGCTGCGCTTGCTAGTCCGTGGTCTACACTCTAGCACTTTTCGACCGCATCGGCCATCTGCTCTGCGAGCAATATGGCCTGCCCATTGCCACTTCGGCTTGCTAATCCGGTGGACTATATCAGTGACTCGTATGTGATCACGTAAAGAAACATCGAGCATAGCCCTCTCCATAGCTCGTTGAGCGACTTTGAGCTTTGAGATGAGACCGATAGTGAAAGACCACGTTTCGGTGCCGTAACTCATAACTGGTAACACACATTGGTTGAAGACTTTCGTCTTGAGGCACTGGGGTAAGTCGGACGGAAAGACATTGCGTAGTTTCCCGAACGCTGCCCAACCGAGTTGGATTTGGTGGTTGACCCCTTTCTCGAAGTTTACTAGTCCTAAGTAGATATTATATGAGTCAACGACTTCGAGTATTTTCATATTATTTTTACGCATATATTATACAATGTGGAATTAGCTTCTTTTTCATCATCATCATCAGCCTATAATGTTCCCACTGCTGGGACACAGGCCTCCTCTCTGTGAGAGGGAATGGGCCATAATCCACCACGCGGGCCCAGTGCAGGTTGGTAGATGTCACATGTCGTCGAATTTTTGGTTCTAGGACATGCCGGTTTCCTCACGATGTTTTCCTTCACCGTTTTGAGAGCAGTGGTGATGAAATAAATTACACAAAATAATGCGCCTGGCGGGGTTCGAACCCACGACCTACAACTCGTAAGTCGGGACCGATACCAGCTTCTTTTTACTCATCGTATTTTTTTTTTATTTACGTTATCCTAATATGCTTATTGTCCACTTACCTACTCATACATAACATGCCATTTAAACATTTTATTTAGAACGCCTGCCGCCTAAAGTAGCAATACCGTTGAGTGAAGACGCACTGCAACTATTTGCCTTTATTATTTTATCAGGGACTTTTCCTTGGGATAATTTAAATTACTGCTACATCCTTTATTTAGCATATTTTAAAGATACAAATAAATGAGATAAATGAAGTAAATATGAAGCAATTATTGACGCAATACATTTCGGGAAACTCTGTACGCTTCACTTTAAACTAGGAGGTGACCAGCCATCCTGACGTCAGGATGGCTGGTCAAAAAAAATATTTTATATCTAAGTATATATCCTATGTAGCAATTATTTATTAAATGTAGCAAATATAAGCAATTATGTAGCAATTTTCGAATCAACTCTCATTGACCAACGCCACAGGCAACCAGCCATTCTGACGCACACGCAGGTTTGTTAGATTTATTATTGTGCCATAAGTGAAAAAAATAAAATAAAATCATTCAAAGTGCTGGTAGCGCGAAGACAGTGGCGACTTCCGGTTTTCTACATTTTTATGTCAAGCTGTAAGTGGTTCAACTGTTAAAAATACGAGTTGCATCTTTGACGAGGTGCAAATCTGACGAGTTGCATCTTTAACGAGGTGCAAATCTGACGAGTTGCTTCTTTGACGAGGTGCAAATCTGACGAGTTGCATCTTTGACGAGGTGCAAATCTGACGAGTTGCATCTTTAACGAGGTGCAAATCTGACGAGTTGCATCTTTAACGAGGTGTAACTCTGACGAGTTGCATCTTTGACGAGGTGCAAATCTGACGAGGTGCATCTCTGACGAGGTGCAAATCTGACGAGTTGCATCTTTAACGAGGTGCAAATCTGACGAGTTGCATCTTTAACGAGGTGCGAATCTGACGAGTTGCATCTTTAAGGAGGTGCAAATCTGACGAGTTGCATCTTTAACGAGGTGCAAATCTGACGAGTTGCATCTTTGACGAGGTGCAAATCTGACGAGTTGCATCTTTGACCGAGGTGCAGATCTGACGAGTTGCATCTTTAACGAGGTGCAAATCTGACGAGTTGCATCTTTAACGAGGTGCAAATCTGACGAGTTGCATCTTTGACGAGGTGCAAATCTGACGAGTTGCATCTTTGACGAGGTGCAGATCTGACGAGTTGCATCTTTAACGAGGTGCAAATCTGACGAGTTGCATCTTTAACGAGGTGCAAATCTGACGAGTTGCATCTTTGACGAGGTGCAAATCTGACGAGTTGCATCTTTGACGAGGTGCAAATCTGACGAGTTGCATCTTTAACGAGGTGCAAATCTGACGAGTTGCATCTTTGACGAGGTGCAAATATGACGAGTTGCATCTTTAACGAGGTGCAAATCTGACGAGTTGCATCTTTAACGAGGTGCGAATCTGACGAGTTGCATCTTTAACGAGGTGCGAATCTGACGAGTTGCATCTTTAACGAGGTGTAAATCTGACGAGTTGCATCTTTGACGAGGTACAAATCTGACGAGTTGCATCTTTGACGAGGTGCAAATCTGACGAGTTGCATCTTTAACGAGGTGCGAATCTGACGAGTTGCATCTTTAACGAGGTGCAAATCTGACGAGTTGCATCTTTAACGAGGTGCAAATCTGACGAGTTGCATCTTTGACGAGGTGCAGATCTGACGAGTTGCATCTTTAACGAGGTGCAAATCTGACGAGTTGCATCTTTAACGAGGTGCAAATCTGACGAGTAGCATCTTTGACGAGGTGCAAATCTGACGAGTTGCATCTTTGACGAGGTGCAAATCTGACGAGTTGCATCTTTGACGAGGTGCAAGTCTGACGAGGTGCAAATCTGACGAGTTGCATCTTTGACGAGGTGCAAATCTGACGAGTTGCATCTTTGACGAGGTGCAAATCTGACGAGTTGCATCTTTAACGAGGTGCAAATCTGACGAGTTGCATCTTTAACGAGGTGCAAATCTGACGAGTTGCATCTTTGACGAGGTGCAAATCTGACGAGTTGCGTTTCTGTCAACGACTATATTCATATTTAAACATCGTGCAATGCGGAGTCTAGAAATATATGTATAGTCGTTGGTTTCTGTCAACATACGTTTCTTGGCGAAATGCGTTTCTGTCGACATGCGAGTGATCCGAATGTCGCTGTCCCCAAAAACTCGGGTCCTCAAAAAATGAGGACCCGACCAGCGCTTCTAAGTCAGTCATGCAATGTCCTATAGCTAATGAGTCGCGCTCATAATAATTATGCAGTGAAAAATAAAACAAATAGTAGATAGGTATATTTTGTTTTTATTTGGAAATTAATATCCATATTTATACTAATATTATTTAAATAAAATAAACTACGCAGTAAATAAACTAAAAGCATGGTGTGCATTCATGTAATAGTATCTTCTCTTCAGAAAAGTGAAGGACAAATTAAAGTACAGTCACGAGCAATAGTATGTATACACTAAGCAGTATTCAAAAGCGATCTTCTGCTACCATATTGATTAAACTTTTGCCTTTTCATGAGACTTCTATTTTGGAAGCCATACTGTTACGAAATAGGTCTTATTTCAAAGTGGAAACCAGTATTTCAAGAATAATTTGCGTTTGAATTTTAAGTGTATACATGTTAATGCTCGTGACTGTACCTATGTTAATGAGTGTCGCTTTAGTTAGTAATACTTTTCAAATTATAAGTAAATCAAAACTGATGCAGATGACAGAACTGTTGCAGCACCAGGTGGCCTACCATGAACTCTTAACGCAATCCAGTTTAGGCTGTGGGAAAGAGATGGCAATAGACAACTTGTATAGCTCTGTCTCTCTCCCACAGCCTAAACTGGATCGCGTTAAGAGCTCGTGGTAAGGCTCCAGTAAACGTTAGTTTCAGACTGGCTTTCAAATAACACTTCATCGCGAATTTCCTTGTACAGAAACAAAATTAACCTTTTAACCGCGCGGCTAAATATCAGTTGCCGTGCCCCTAGCGCGCGGCTGTGAATCGTCTTTTCCTCTTCTCCTCTCTTTCTGCTCCTTTTAAGCTCCGATTTGTTAAATATCATCTGTCTGTGAATATTATCGCATCAATACGACACCGGCGGTAGGGGCTTTGTCGCATATATGCGACTCGCGCGGTTAAAAGGTTATAGAGAATAATTATTCTTGTGCATAATTGCATGCATAAGAGTAACCAGCAATTTATACCTGTCGTCAGTAAGTACCGTCAAACGGGGTGAATCGGGACGAAACTTTAACAGGCATTTTAATATTGAATTAATATGATAGGTTACCAACAATTACTCAATTTTATTTATTGTTATTATTACATTATTTTGAGACCTAGTTGGCAACACACCATCATAATTTATCGTTAAAATCGCTTTCAAAGTTTTGCCCCTATTCACACCGTTTAACTATAAATGATAATAATGATGCTCGACCTCATAATTGGACAAGCTAAGTTTGAATGTAACCTGACTTGCACGTCGTTTCTCGAACAAAAAACTTTTTCCTTTTTTTATGAAGTTTGTTAAAAATATTATCGATGCCGATGCGTTGATTATAACGATAAGTGTTAGCTGCTGATGATTCAGTCAACCAATCACAGTCTTTCTTTACGAGAACTTGACGATTTTATTTTACTGACAAATGTTAAAGAAATAACAAGGTCAACAACATATCATTAACTAAAGCTCATTAACATTCAAAAATAAAGTGAAGTGGTAGGCTAGTTTTAATAATTATTATTACTTATTAATGTAAAGCATTTTGTAAAGATAGACTTCAGGATACAGTCAAAACTTGTTCCACTAATTTAATGTGTTTACCTGAAACAATGGGAAAACATAATTAAATATAACATCATTTCAAGAATAAAATATAAATACCGGCCAAGCGCTTAAAACATTTTACACATTGCGTAGCATTTAAAATAACTGACTGCAAATTAAGGTAATGAACAGCGGCACTTAGTACTATAAAATTTAGCTTGACCCTCCCCAAGCTTTAAAATGTTGCACTGCTACATTGAATTAGTTACGAATAATTAATCTAAAGAATACTACAAAAAGAATTCGATGTTTCATCTTTGATTCGAATCTTTATAATATTCTCACTGAACGTCGTCATACTAATATGTCGGCCGGTAGTTTGACGAACTGGCCAACGAGACTCGACGATGGCAATTACTATCAGATTATCTCCAGGTCTAGGAAATAGAAAAAAGACGCCATCTGACGCAATCTGGCCCAAACATAAACCGATAACAGGGAATTTTGATATGGCGTATGAGAATTTTGAAGTGGCAATTTGTCACCGTAATCAGCTCATGCTCATCCCCATATATCAACTTTGATTCACTCGACGGGGAAACAAAAACTCAAGCGGCTGGCCTTAGACAGTTTGTCACACATGTCCAAAAGTTTTACTTTTCCTGCGTGACAGTTAAATTATCTATGACAACTACCAGATCAAGTATTGCAAGCATTTACGGTTCCAAACTGTATTGAATGAAATTATTCCATCATCGTCTCAGAGAAACGAGGCACTAGTCTTGGGCATTCTAGTTCACTACTGAGAGCGCTCAATTTAGTTCTCCGCTCTTAAACGAACTAGTTCGTTCTTCTAGTTCGTTAGTTCCTAGCTCGTATTAGAGACCGACCGATCAAGAGCGATCAAATCGTTCGCTCGCAAAGAGATTTCAGATTTAGTTTGTCTTTGTTTGCTCGTTTTAATACGGGTCCTGCTGCATGCGACAATTTGTGTAAAGTGTACGAAACGGGATGCGCGCATGATCGGTGAGCGAACGGGAGTATTATAGTGTAGTGCTGTCCCGCTCCCATGCAACGATCTTAGTTCAGACGATCTCTTTCATTCTGTCCGAACTACTGAACTACGGAGCGGAAAATGTGGGAGCTAGTTCACTAGTTCATCTGTGGGAGCAGTTCTTCCGAACTAGTTCGTTCGCGAACTACACAAGACTACGAGGCACCCACCTCGATCTCTTATCAGATACCATTTTCAGTACTCTTAGGTACTATTTTTACCCGACTACGGCAAAGCCAAAAGGAGGGTTATGATTTTGACCGGTATGTATGTTTGTTTGTTCCCTCATAACTTCTAAACTACTTATCATTACATGACAAATGAGGTGTCGTTAGAAGCATCTCAGTTGTCCGCTGGTTATAGGGTAGGTGACGTATCACCAAATCCAATATGGCGCCCTCTAGGGGATGCAAAGTCGTAACCGAAAAAAAATTTTTTTCGCACAGCATCGACATGGGTATCAAATTAAAGGGCTTGATGTGCACATTTGAAATATAATTATATACATTATATAACTTTTACTAGCTACTTTGCCTATTTCTAACAGTGTCAACATGGGTATCAAACGAAAAGGCTTAATGAGTACATTTGAAATTCACTCGCTACTTTGCTTTTATTTTTATACTTATCTAATCAAATAATTAATAAAATAACACCAAAATAGTGTAAATAAAAAATAAGTTTAAAATAAGAACTAAAACCCGACTACGAAAAAAACGCGCATAGTCTGGTAAATGAGTGCTCAAAAGGGGTATGTGGTTGGAAAAGTCGAAAGCAGAAAATCTGACTATTGAAGTTTGTTTGGACTAGTTAGAAGATAAACATACTAAAAGTCCTGACCCCTCCGAGGTGAGCCCGGGGGAGGGGGGGGCAAAGAAGGTCCCTTTTTTTGGTTTTTTGCTTATATCTCGAAAACGATGCGTCGTATAAAATTTTGTTGTACTACATAATAAAACCTAATAAAATTCTCTACAACTTTGCTTGTCACACTTTTTATCTATCTCCAATATTTGCATAGCTGTGAGCTCCGAAAAATGACCGATTTTCAAAAATGTGTTAAATTTTCTGTCTCGTTCTTTGTTTTCTTGTTTATATCTTGAAAACGGTGCGTCGCATGAAATTTAGTTGTACTAAAGAATAAAACCTCATGAAATTCTCTACAATTTTGCCTTTTACATTTTTTATCTATCTTCAATCACCTAGCTATGAGCTTCGAAAAAGTGGATTTCTTAAAATATTGTTACGAGCTGGGTATTGGGATAAATTAATTAACACCAATTAAAACCAAATAAACTTTAATCACACACGAATCACAAACTAAAATAAACACTTAACACTACTCAACACTTAAACACTTATACACACTCTTAATCACACGTAAAAGTCACTTAGAGATCGCTTGTTCACTTCGAGTCGCCTCGATCGTAGTCAAAACCAGACTGAGTCAGGTTGGTGATCGACGCCCTATTTATACCCCGGCCGGACCCACTAGATGTTTCTAGAAGGTGGTCGAATGTTCTGGAAACATCCATAGACTTCGACATAGTCCCATACCTTCTGGAACATTCCAGAACCATCTCGAAACATCTAGAACAGGGTAGAATTTTCTAGAAATTTCCTGACCGATCTTTAGTAGAATTGTCGAGAACCTTGTGGAACTTTCGAGAAGATTATAGATAGGTCTCGCAATTCGATCGACGTAACACTGCCCCCTCCTTAGACATGCTCGTCCCGAGCATCGTTAGTCCCGTTGTATCGCGCCAAACGGTCAACATGGACAATCTTGGGCGCGCCACGTAGACCCTTTTGTATCCGGTAGGTGACGTCGTTAATCCTGGTCACGACTCGGTATGGTCCTTCCCATTTTGCTTGTAATTTAGGAGACTTCCCTTTGCTACGCACTGGGTTATGCAACCACACAAGTGACCCCTCGTCGAAACCTCCATTGTTTGTCTTCCGGTCGTATCGGGTCTTCATCTTCTCAGACATTTGTTGGCCGGATTGTCTGATATGCTCATACACATCATTCAACTTGTTACGCAAGTCATTTGCATAATCAGTTACACTGCGTGGAACATCAGGAGGGGTTCCGGTGATCAAATCAGCAGGCAACCGTAATTCCCTTCCAAAGTTCGCGAAGGCTGGTGTCACAGCTGTACTTTCGTGAACTGCACTACGGTATGACAGAAGAAATGGCTGTATGTGCTTATCCCAATCTCTTTGCCTGCTATCCACAACCTTTGCCAGATATCTCTCCAACGTTTGGTTGAAACGCTCCACCATTCCATCAGATTGTGGATGGTAGGAAGTCGTTCTAGTCTTCTGAGTACCCATCAGCCGACAAGTCTCCTGGAATACTTGTGATTCAAAATTCCTTCCTTGGTCGCTGTGTATTTCCAAGGGTACTCCAAAACGCCTGAAACATGGAGTAGAGGTGAGGTGGTGCTGTTCTTCAAAAAAGGTGATAACAGCCTATTGAAGAACTACAGACCCATCACGCTTCTAAGTCATGTTTATAAGCTGTTTTCAAGGGTTATCACGAACCGTCTCGAGCACAGACTTGATGACTTCCAGCCTCCCGAACAAGCCGGTTTCCGAAGAGGCTATAGTACCATAGACCACATCCATACGCTGCGGCAAGTTATACAGAAGACCGAAGAGTATAACTTGCCATTGTGCTTAGCGTTTGTGGACTATGAGAAAGCCTTCGATTCGGTGGAAACATGGGCGGTACTTGAGTCACTCCAGCGATGCCGTATTGACTATCGGTACATCGAGGTGTTGAAGTGCTTGTATAATAACGCCACCATGTCGGTCCGAGTACAGGAGCAGAGCACGAAGGCGATTCCATTGAGAAGAGGCGTAAGACAGGGGGACGTTATCTCCCCGAAACTGTTTACTGCCGCAATGGAAGACGCCTTCAAGCTCCTGGAATGGCAAGGACTTGGCATCAACATCAACGGCGAATACATCACTCACCTTCGGTTTGCCGACGACATCGTAGTCATGGCAAAGTCGATGGAGGAACTCAGCATGATGCTCGATGGCCTCGACCGAGTTTCACAACGGGTGGGCTTGAAAATGAACATGGACAAGACGAAAATTATGTCAAATGCCAATGTTGTGCCCACCCCAGTCTCTGTTGGAAACTCGGTACTCGAAGTTGTTGACTCATATATCTACTTAGGACAAGTAGTCCAGTTAGGTAGGTCCAACTTCGAGAAAGAGGTCAACCGCCGAATCCAACTCGGTTGGGCAGCGTTCGGGAAACTACGCAATGTCTTTTCGTCCGACATACCTCAGTGCCTCAAGACGAAAGTCTTCAACCAATGTGTGTTACCAGTGATGAGTTACGGCACCGAAACGTGGTCTTTCACTATCGGCCTCATCTCAAAGCTCAAAGTCGCTCAACGAGCTATGGAGAGGGCTATGCTCGGTGTTTCTCTACGTGATCGAATCCGAAATGAGGAGATCCGTAGACGAACTAAAGTCACCGATATAGCCCACCGGATTAGCAAGCTGAAGTGGCAATGGGCAGGCCATATTGCTCGCAGAGCAGATGGCCGATGGGGTCGAAAAGTACTAGAGTGGAGACCACGGACTAGCAAGCGCAGCGTAGGACGTCCACCAGCAAGGTGGACAGACGATCTTATAAAGGTCGCCGGAAGACGCTGGATGCAGGTCGCTTCCAACCGGTATCTGTGGAGATCAAAAGGGGAGGCCTATGTTCAGCAGTGGACGTCCTATGGCTGAGATGATGATGATGATGATGACTCCAAAACGACAGAAGACCTCCTGAACCAATTTATCTGCGACTGTTGTAGCTTCCTGGTTAGGAATGGCGAAGACTTCTGGCCACTTTGTGAAGTAATCCATGACAACCATGAAGTACTTGTTACCGTTTTCACTTTCTGGAAATGGTCCTGCCACGTCTAGTGCTATCCGTTCCCACGGGGCTCCAACGTTGTATATCTGCAAAGCACCTCTGCTGCGTGTCTGGGGTCCCTTCACAGCCGCACAACTGGTACATTTCCGACACCAGTCCTCCACATCTTCACGACAATGGATCCAGTAAAATCGCTCACGTATTTTTAGTAGGGTCCTTTTTACACCCATATGTCCACCTGAACATCCGTCGTGGTAGAGCCGCAACACATCCGGTACTTTGGCTTTGGGGACAACCATTTGTAAATGACAGTGGTCTCCTCGAGCGTTTTCCCATTTACGGCACAAGACTCCTTCCTGGATAACCAAGCTTTTCCATTGCGCCCAATAACTCTTAGTGATGGAACTCATCGCAGCTACATCACTCCACTTGGGTTTAGGAGCACCAGCTTTAATCCAGTCAAAAATTGGTTTAATGTCTGCGTCATTTTGCTGAGCATGCTGTAAGGTTTCCTTCCATTCGTTACTGATATCCGTTCTTAGCATTCTTACAGGCACAACCTCCTTGGCCTCTTGCCTGTTGCAATGCTTACAGTCTTCAGGGCAAGGTCTTCTAGACAGTGCATCTGCGTTACCATGTGCCCTCCCACTGCGATGTTCAGTTACGAAGTCAAACTCTTGTAGTAGCTCAATCCACCTCGCCACCTGTCCCTCTGGATTCTTGAATTGCAATAGCCACTTTAATGCGGCATGGTCCGTTCGCAATAAGAATTTTCGTCCCAGCAGATACTTACTGAAGTGCTGCAAAGTCTTTACTACGGCAAATAATTCCCTTCTCGTAACGCAGTAATTTCTTTCCGGTTTCGATAGAGATTTGCTGTAGTAAGCTATAACAACTTCCTGATTTCCTTTCCGTTGAGACAACACGCCACCAATTCCAGTATTACTTGCGTCTGTGTCAACTATGAAGTCATTTTCAGTGTCAGGATAGTCAAGAATGGGTGAATTGCACAGACGTTTCTTTAATTCCTGGAATGCGATGTCACAGTTCTCGTCCCAACAGAATTGTTGCTTCTCCTCAGTAAGTTTGTGTAGGGGTTTTGCAATGTCAGCAAAATTCTTGACAAACCGTCGATAGTAGGAGCATAAACCTAAAAATGCTCTGACCTCCGTCTTGTCTTTCGAAACTGGCCATTCCTTGACGGCGACGATTTTCTCCGGGTCTGTCTGAACACCTTCCTCCGAAACTATGTGTCCTAAAAAGTTCACTTGTCTCCTGAAAAATGAACACTTTTCCGGACTTAACTTAAGATTTGCCGTCCGGATTTTCGACAGCACTTTGATTAGGTTTTGAAGGTGATCTTCAAATGTTCGGCCCACGATGATGATGTCATCCAAATAGACAAGACATGCGTCTCCGATCAATCCAGCAAGTACTTGCTCCATCAACCTTTCAAATGTCGCAGGAGCATTGCACAATCCAAATGGCATGACTTTAAACTGCCATAGGCCCTTTCCTGTGGAAAATGCAGTTTTCTCCTTGTCTTTAGGGTCTATTTCCACTTGCCAGTAGCCGCTTTTCAGGTCCAACGTTGTGAACCACCTCATTCCTGTCAGCGTATCCAATGTGTCATCGATCCTAGGCAGTGGATAACTGTCTTTTTTCGTGACGTCGTTTAGCCGTCGATAATCCACACAAAACCGCGTGTTGCCGTCTTTTTTCTTCACTAGGACCACAGGAGAACACCACGGGCTAGATGAAGGCTCTATAAAACTGTTCTTCACCATGCGCTCAATCATCTCCTTCACTTCCTTTTCGCGAGCAACCGGCACCCTTCTTGGTCGTTGTCGGATTGGTAACTCATTGCCAGTGTTAATTTTGTGCTGAACCAGTCCTGTTCTACCTATGTCAGCATCATCTGTAGAGAACATGTCGGCATACTGGAGTAACGTTTTCTTAGCCTTATCCATTTCTACTCCAGTTAGATCGCAGTTTTCCAGAAGTGTTGACACGTCAAATTTCAAGCGAAGCACTTTTTCTGACGGTGTACTTTCCATTAAGATCTCTTCTTTACCACATTTCAACACTCCTCGATCAACATCGATCTCACAACGATATTTCCTCAAAAAGTCCAAGCCCAAGATGCAATCGTCTACTATGTCGGCCACGATGACATTATGCCAATATGCTTTATGACCTAGTTTTAACTTCACCTCCTTCTTGCCTCGGACGGTTATGTGCTGACCGGTAGCTGTCAGTAATTGTATGCGGTCGTGGTTGTTGAAGAAGTCCCCAAGGAACCGACTTGCTAGGTTTGAATTGACGACCGTGTGAGAAGCTCCTGTATCGAGTGTCAATTTGCATGGTTTTCCGTTGACTTCACCTTTGATGATCAGGCTGTTTCCGTCATGGGCCTGTGAGATCGAGATCCTCGGGGCTCTTTCCATACCAGCCAGCACCCGCCCCTCAGTCCTGGCGTTTACTCGTTTCCCTGCTGTTGCTGGGCAGTCTTATCGGTCCCTCTTCCCTGCTGGGATTGATCTTCCCTTGGTGTATTTCGCTTGGGACAGCTGGACCGAAGATGACCTTTTTCCCCACAAGTATAGCACCTGGGACTGTACCCTTGTGGTCGGTCGCGTACAGGTGATTCCACAACTTCTCTGACGCGATGCGTGCGATGATCTTGCCTCACTGCTTCTACTTCCAACGCATGAGCCAAGGCGTCCTTTAATGTTTCGTGATGCCCAAGTCTTACGGCGGCTCTGACTTCCAAGTCACGTATTCCGTCGACGAATGCCTGTACGAGATTACCATTGATCAGGGCAGGAGCAGACTGGTATGCCTTTCGGACCATCTTTTCAATTTCCAGAGCCCACTGCTGTAGGCCCTCAGCACTACGTTGAACACGATCCTTTAGCTTAGCGCGAAATACGTGCTCCAAGTGCGCGTCGCCGTACCTGGATTCCAACGCTTCCAGCAGCTGATCGTAAGTCACATCCTTGCCAAGAGCCTCAAGTACGGTCAGGGCCTGGTCTCGTAGGCCTAAGGTGAGCGCGGTCATTGCTTGCTCTTTCGTCCACCCATTCGCCTTCATAACGGCCTCAAACGGCATCCTGTATGCCGACCATGAAGATGTTCCGTCGAATGGTGGCACCTTAAACCCTCGTGCCGAAGGTGCAGCAATCACTGGACACACAACCCCGTCTCCAGACCGAAGTTCACCCAAAGCCTTTTTCACCCCGGCAATTTGGACCTCAGCTTCAGAGATGCGGTTCTCGTGCTGATTGACTTGCTCTTTAACCACTTTGAGCTCCTTGCCAAATGTCGAGTGCAGGTCTTTTATCAGGAACATCTGCTCTTCTTGGCGGCGGGCCTGCTCCTCCTTATCCTTTTGTAGCTGTTCTTCCAGGCGGCGAGACTGTTCCTCCTGGCGGCGGGCTTGCTCCTCCTGGCGGTGGGCTTGCTCCTCCTTGTCCTTTTGTAGCTGCTCTTCCAGGCGTCGAGCCTGCTCCTCCTGGCGGCGGGCTTGCTCCTCCTGGCGGCGGGCTTGCTCCTGCAGAAGCGCCATAAGCGCAGACAGGTCTGGACCCGCTGGTGCTGAAGAGACTGCAGATGGACCAGCGGCTGGTTCCGTCGTAGGCTGAGCACCACCCGGCGTCTGTATCGGGGAACCTCCAAACCGCCTCTGGTCCATGTCTTGCTGGCGCTGACTCCTGGTACGAATACCGTCCGTGTCGTCCTTTGGTAAAATCGGCATTTAATCCCACTTCTGACACCAAATGTTACGAGCTGGGTATTGGGATAAATTAATTAACACCAATTAAAACCAAATAAACTTTAATCACACACGAATCACAAACTAAAATAAACACTTAAGAGGCCTTTTACCCATTTGCGCGAAGAACTAAAATTATGGTCGTCTAATTTACCATATTAAGTAATACTCCAACATTTTTGAATACCTGTAAAAGAAAGACCAGTCTTTCGTGTTGTAATTTGACGTAACATATTTCAAAAAACTCTTTTATTAACTTTGTGGTAATTAATCTCCGACAAGTAGTTTACTGAAAAATCAACGCAGAGTCGATTTGCGACTCCTACATCTACCATTAATATTCGTAATTTTAACCAAAAAAAATACACAAATCATCAGACATACGTTTTTGTCGTCAAACTGCGTAGTAGAATTTATATTTTTAATAACACAAATTGGTAAAAAAATAAATTCTGAGGTCAATTTTTACGTTTTATATCGCTGTTTTATCGCCATTTTTGGTTCGAACAAAGCGTAATTACACTAAAAAAACTATGTAAATATAAACTATGTTTACAGACTAAACTAAGTTCTAAATTTCATTAAAATCCCTTCATGTAATTAAACATACTATCGTTTTTAAAATCACTCTAAACTAGTATAAATTACGAAACATAACCGGGCTGCAATCAGTACGGCTCCAGCGCCCGTCGACGTAGGACCTGTATCACTTTTTTCCTCGTCCTGATTATAGAGCATACGTATCGTGAACGGAATATTATACTGCGACTGCCACATTTTGATTCTCTCCATATTTTTTTTCATAAGGTAAGATTTTCGTTACTTTATCAAACTAAAGTATTATTATAATTATAATAGTAGTTTGTGGAATTTGTGCATTAATTAGCCATCCGTTTTCGTTTTATTAGTTTTTGCGATGGGGCGCAAGAGTGGTGAGAAATCCAATATGGCGGCCTCCCCAAGATCGCGGTCGGGCTGTTTGAAATCCACCCCCATGATATGGGTATCAAATGAAAGGGTTTGCTGTCAGGAATATGAAAAAAATAGTCACGTGTCTTAAATCCAACATGGCGGACATCCAAGATGGCGGATTGGCTATTTGAAATGCATCCCCATGATATGGGTATCAAATGAAAGGGTTTGCTGTCAGGAATATGATAAAAATAGTCACGTACCTGAAATCCAGCATGGCGGACATCCAAGATGGCGGATTGGCTATTTGAAATGCATCCCCATGATATGGGTATCAAATGAAAGGGTTGCTGTCAGTAATATGAAAAAAATAGTCACGTGTCTTAAATCCAACATGGCGGACATCCAAGATGGCGGATTGGCTATTTGAAAGGTACCCCCATGATATGGGTATTAAATGAAAGAGTTTGCTGTCAGGAATACGAAAAAAATAGTCACGTGTCTTAAATCCAACATGGCGGACATCTAAGATGGCGGATTGGCTGTTTGAAATGCACCCCCATGATATGGGTATCAAATGAAAGGGTTTGCTGTCAGAAATATGAAAAACCCACGTTTTTAATTTTCTTAAAAAAAAAAAGAAAATAACCCTACGGGGCTGAGAGAGGGGCCACTCAAAACGTGGTGGCGTATATTATTTATGGGATATATTTACATGACGTGTATAGATCGTGGTTGTAACTTGCAAAGATACGCTCCCACGCTTTGAGTGGCTCTTCTTTGCCCCGTAGCACTGTAAAAATATGGATAGTACGGAAATTACGTACTAACGTTCGAAACGGTGCACTCACACAAACACGCGCATCTACGAGGCTTCTAAGCGGACATCGCAGTGCTGTCAGTTCTGAGTGCCGCGTAAAGACAAGTTGCGTTAATTTATGTTACGTATAATTATGGCTGTTTGAACTCGGCTTCATCATAACCGGAGATTTTGTTTTTTAAACTCCCTACTTATTTTGAAAGGTAAGAATGATTTTTATCAATATCGAATTCTATATCCGCGTGACCGTTTGATAAATTCGTAAATAATTTGTAAAAAAAACCAACATGGTTTCTGCTACAATTTCTCATAATAGGCGTCTTTTTATAGTTTTCGTCTTCGAGGGTTTTGAATCCGATAGTGCTGTCAAAATGTAAATCCAAGATGGCGGCTGCAAAAATATCGAGGTTTTCGTCATGGGTGTCGTTTTCATGGTTTTCGAGGGTGTTGAAACCGATGGTGCAGTCAAAATGTAAATCCAAGATGGCGGCTGCATAAATTATCGAGGTTTTCGTCATGGATGTCGTTTTCATGGTTTTCGAGGGTGTTGAAACCGATGGTGCAGTCAAAATGTAAATCCAAGATGGCGGCTGCATAAATTATCGACGTTTTCGTCATGGGTGTCGTTTTCATGGTTTTCGAGGTTGTTGAAACCGATGTTGCAGTCAAAATGTAAATCCAAGATGGCGGCTGCATAAATTATCGAGGTTTTCGTCATGGGTGTCGTTTTCATGGTTTTCGAGGTTGTTGAAACCGATGGTGCAGTCAAAATGTAAATCCAAGATGGCGGCTGCATAAATTATAGAGGTTTTTGTCATGGGTGTCGTTTTCATGGTTTTCGTGGGTGTTGAAACTTGAAACCGATGGTGCAGTCAAAATGTAAATCCAAGATGGCGGCTGCATAAATTATCGAAGTTTCGTCATGGGTGTCGTTTCCATGGTTTTCGAGGGTGTTGAAACCGATGGTGCAGTCAAAATGTAAATCCAAGATGGCGGCTGCATAAATTATCGAAGTTTTCGTCATGGGTGTCGTTTTCATGGTTTTCGAGGGTGTTGAAACCGATGTTGCAGTCAAAATGTAAATCCAAGATGGCGGCTGCATAAATTATCGAGGTTTTTTGTCATGGGTGTCGTTTTCATGGTTATCGAGGGTGTTGAAACCGATGGTGCAGTCAAAATGTAAATCCAAGATGGCGGCTGCATAAATTATCGAAGTTTTCGTCATGGGTGTCGTTTTCATGGTTTTCGAGGGTGTTGAAACCGATGTTGCAGTCAAAATATAAATCCAAGATGGCGGCTGCATAAATTATCGAGGTTTTTTGTCATGGGTGTCGTTTTCATGGTTTTCGAGGGTGTTGAAACTTGAAACCGATGGTGCAGTCAAAATGTAAATCCAAGATGGCGGCTGCAAAAAATATCGAGGTTTTCGTCATGGGTGTCGTTTTCATGGTTTTCGAGGGTGTTGAAACCGATTGTGCAGTCAAAATGTAAATCCAAGATGGCAGCTGCATAAATTACCGAGGTTTTCGTCATGGGTGTCGTTTTCACGGTTTTCGAGGTTGTTGAAACTGATGGTGCAGTCTGAATGTAAATCCAAGATGGCGGCTGCCAAAATTATCGAGGTTTTCATCATGGATGTCGTTTTCATGGTTTTTGAGGGTGTTGAAACCGATATTGCTATCAAAATAGAAATCCCAGATGTCAAATAACAAAAATCACATGAAAATAACATGAATAAGATAAATATTAAGTATTGAAAAGTAATTTGCGCAAAGTATTTTTCGTTAAACACAATTGCAGTTACAATATGGTGCCTAGGTCATCTTATACTTAGTTGAAACGCATAGTACGGTGCGCAGCCACCGGGTTAATCAAGCATCAGCGCCACATAATTATGTTCCATTCTCCGCGCTCGTGACAACCCTAACGCTGCAGTTGAGAGCGTAGGTATTTATTTCTACAATTAGGCCTAGTTTCCATACTATCCATATTTTGACTGCACCATCGGTTTCAACACCCTCGGAAACCATGAAAACGACACCCATGACGAAAACCTCGATATGTTTTGCAGCCGCCATCTTGGATTTACATTTTGACTACACCATCGGTTTCAACACCCTCGAAAACCATGAAAACGACCACCATGACGAAAACCTCGATAACTTATGCAGCCGCCATCTTGGATTTACATTTTGACTGCAACATCGGTTTCAACACCCTCGAAAACCATGAAAACGACACCCATGACGAAAACATCGATAATTTATGCAGCCGCCATCTTGGATTTACATTTTGACTGCAACATCGGTTTCAACACCCTCGAAAACCATGAAAACGACACCCATGACGAAAACATCGATAATTTATGCTGCCGCCATCTTGGATTTACATTTTGACTGCAACATCGGTTTCAACACCCTCGTAAACCATGAAAACGACACCCATGACGAAAACCTCGATAATTTTTGCAGCCGTCATATTGGATTTACATTTTGACTGCACCATCGGTTTCAACAACCTCGAAAACTATGAAAACGACATCCATGACGAAAACCTCGATAATTTGTGCAGCCGCCATCTTGGATTTACATTTTGACTGCACCATCGGTTTCAACACCCTCGAAAACCATGAAAACGACACCCATGACGAAAACCTCGATAATTTATGCAGCCGCCATCTTGGATTTACATTTTGACTGCACCATCGGTTTCAACACCCTCGAAAACCATGAAAACGACACCCATGACGAAAACCTCGATATTTTTTGCAGCCGCCATCTTGGATTTACATTTTGACAGCACTATCGGATTCAAAACCCTCGAAGACGAAAACTATGAAAAGACGCCTATTATGAGAAATTGTAGCAGAAACCATGTTGGTATTTTTTACAAATTATTTACGAATTTATTAAACGGTCATGCGGATATAGAATGCGATATTGATAAAAATCATTCTTACCTTTCAAAATAAGCAGGGAGTTTAAATAACAAAATCTCCGGTTATGATGAAGCCGACTTCAAACAGCCATAATTATACCTACACAACGCAATACACTCGTGATTTTATAGAAATAAACGCAACTCTTCTTTTACGCGGCACTCAGAACTTCTTACAGTAGCTCGTTCTGTGTTCTTGTAGTAGATGTTTAAGGTTCACATTCATAAAAAATATGAAAACACGGAAAATATATTAAATTAAGGTTATATTCGATGACTAAGGGCTGATTTATAATAGTCAGACAACTTTTATCTGAGGAATGAAAATAGCGGTTTGACATATTTTCTATAGATAAGCTGTCGAACCGCCATTTTTATTCCTCAGATAAAAGTTATCTGACTATTGTTCAAACTTCACTTCGGTTAATCGCAGATTCAGTTTTACTTCCACAACAATAAAATATAACTAACTTTAACTCACAGGTTATTTTTAACACAAAATTTAATTAAAATCACCAGAACAGTTTGTTAACATTCGACATCAAACGAATTATCTAACAAATAATTATGGCGGCGCCGCCGCCAGGCACATGTCGTTCAACCAATCAGCGTGCGAGATGCTTTCCGTTCTATACCATTTAACAGTCTAATAGACTGAATAAACAAAAAAAAACTTTTTCAGAAATGTAACCAAAGTGCATTACGATTAAATCGGCTCAAGATTGTTTAGTCCGTCTCAACACTAGCGCTACACTGGTTGCGTTGTGTATGTGTGAATAGCTACGCACACATGAACATTGCTCCCGTCTTTTACCTAAACTCGAGCGTTCGAATTTTGTGAACTGGCTCTTAACACTACTCAACACTTAAACACTTATACACACTCTTAATCACACGTAAAAGTCACTTAGAGATCGCTTGTTCACTTCGAGTCGCCTCGATCGTAGTCAAAACCAGACTGAGTCAGGTTGGTGATCGACGCCCTATTTATACCCCGGCCGGACCCACTAGATGTTTCTAGAAGGTGGTCGAATGTTCTGGAAACATCCATAGACTTCGACATAGTCCCATACCTTCTGGAACATTCCAGAACCATCTCGAAACATCTAGAACAGGGTAGAATTTTCTAGAAATTTCCTGACCGATCTTTAGTAGAATTGTCGAGAACCTTGTGGAACTTTCGAGAAGATTATAGATAGGTCTCGCAATTCGATCGACGTAACAATATGTTCTTCACTCTAACGTTTCTTATCACACATCGCTCTTTTATATTATTTTTTTCTTAAAAACTAGACAACCGGACTATTTAACACTCCCGCCTCTTTGGACAGTACGGTCCTGGTTGTGGTTCGTCAGGGTTCGCCTCTTCATCTGTTGTATTATTTCAGAAGATGGAACGCAGGCTGCTACTTCCTAAACCTCGCCGTCGCGCGTCGTCGCCATCGTCGTGTTGCAACGAATGAATGCCATTTGTGCAACTTCCATTGCAATTGTGACAAATAGTAGAGCATAGTATGGAGGCTTTCCTACACCCACATCTAGCCCTACTACAATCAGTGGTGCATCGGCAAAATATTAACTTTAGTATTTCTTCCGGTGCAGCTGGTTCTTTGGTTTGAACAGGAAACAAAAGGTTGCTTTCAGTCCGTTCCCATCCCCATAGTTCAGGGGAAAGGTCTTGTCCAAGCCAAGCCAGGACCTGATGATAAGTACGGACAGAATGCTCCATCGCTGCTCCCTCAGTTGGTGGTAGGGAGGAAATGTCTGGTTTAACATTTGATACTGACTGGAGGAAACGCTGGTACCGATAGTTATTAAGAGAAGTCTCCTTCTTGCTCCATACCACCTTAAAAAGCATAACTTTCTATTTTTTCTTATGTCATCATGCGATGAAGAGGGGTTTAAAAACACTTCTGCGGCTTGACGGATCTTGGGACTTTTTAAGTAAAGTTTACAATTGTATAAGGCTTCCGCTGCAACAAGATCAATTATATTGACGCTAGACGACCCACTACTTCTTCACCCCAATCATCTCCTCTTGCATGCCCAGTCTCAATGCATGAGTCTTTAAAGGCTACGTTCCTAACAGAGTATACGTCTGTCGTTTTTCTAAAGGTTTTTTCTTTTCAACTTTGAATGGACATGCACAAAAAGGCATCGAGATGTGACGACAACTTTTGGTTTTGATGACCTCAAAGTATGAATCCCGGAGGGTCCAGCATACGGAGTATGTTTCCTTAGATCTGCTTTAATGCTGTCGGGTCTTGTGTATTCTTTCTGACACGATGTGTGAACCCTTAGAGACTTCAAATCTTCAAGGTGTGGGCTCTTTTGATCATTTCTGAATTTACTGGCACAAATCAGAGAATTTATCCCCTTTTGACCGACCTTGGAAACATTTCTTCACCTTGTTCCAGCATTTTACCACGAATAAAACACATTTCTGTCATTTTGAAATCTTTGTTGTGACTGCTTCCCTGCGTTATCGAGTGCACAGTCACAAAACTCAATAAGTCACGAAATAGCAACATAAGCCCGAAGGCATCTTGATAGATATCATTGGGAGTTTTAGCCAGTTTGAAAGTAAACTGTTTCCGCCTTCACCGCGTGGATGTACTCCCAGTTTATGTTATTTTTTAATAGCGTAAGTGAGAAATAATAAATAATTGTTACAATGTGCTATAGAGATAGAACACATTTTAAAAATCGCTCGTTTTTCGGAGCTCACAGCTATGCAACTATTGATGATAGATAAAAAGTAGGAAAGACAAAATTGTAGAAAGTTGTGCCAGCTTTTATAATACACTACAATATTATCCCATGTGGTGCATTGTTTTCGAGATATTACAAAAAATCTCAAAACATGCGGTTGTTTCACACAATCTTAATTAGGTAGGTGGCACACGACCACGGCTAGCACAATATCGGTCAAATGAATATTGTTCTTGTTTTATACTTTTCAGTGCACGTTTTTTTCGTAGTCGGGTTTTAGTTCTTATTTTAAACTTATTTTTTATCACAATTGCGAAGCAAGGCGACAGGTCCCCACTATTCCGTTTACTGTGATGACAACAATATTATACTTACAATGTCGTCTATCTTGAGTATAGCGCGCACGGTCTCCGTGGAGAGAGCGAGCGCGGAGGCGGTGACGTGCAGCGGCTGCAGCACGTGCTCCTGGCGCATGTCGGTGACGCGGCCGCGGCGCACGTTCACGCCCGCGTTCGAGCCCACGCCGCTGTCCGCGCCGCCGGCGTGCGCCGCACGCAGCTCGGTCACTGTCTCGATCGGGTTCAGGCCTACAAACGCATCACCATTATTATTTTAAACTAGCTTCTGCCAGCGACTTCGTACGCGGATCCTATTGCTTATGCCAGCGACAATGGGGTCGTCAAAATCGAAGATCTGAAACGTCTGATGTCGAATTCTTAGAGCCTGGGACGGGAAAACAACGGGACGATTACAGACGTTCCAGATCTTTCATTTTTGTAAGTCAACAGGAAATGACCATCAGACTGAACAACTCTTGCTAAGATGTTATTCATATAAATGTTATAGTGTAGCTGGGCTCTTGGAATTCCACATCAGTTGTTCCAGATCTCAATTTTCATACATCAACAGAGAGATGCTCATTGGGCTGAACAACTCTTGCTAAGACGTCATTCCTATATATGTTATAGTGTAGCTGGGCTCTTGGAGTTCCACATCAGGTGTTCCAGATCTTCAGTTTTTATACGACAACAGGGAGTGCTCATCGGGCTGAACAACTCTTGCTAAGACGTCATTACTGCATATAATAATAATATTCCACAACTATCACACAACGCCATCTAGTCCCAAGCTAAGCAGAGCTTGTGTTATGGGTACTAGACAACAGATAAACATACTTAAGAGCAAACAAGTCAACATTTTTTCCATAGAAACTTCGTTGGGGTTTTACTCCACTATTTGACAAAGTATATCCAAAGTTAAACATGGTATCGTTTTGTCTCCTTATAAATTTTGTCGGTACGGAAGCAGAATTGTAAAATATGAAACCATTAAAAAGTTACGAGCTTCTAAAGATTCATTATTTTTTGCTAATTTTAACACAACTTTGGGCGTAAATTTGAAATAAAAGAAGCATCAATTTCCAAAACGAAGCCTGTACCGACACAGCAAATTTATCGAAGAATGTAGTAAATGTTTCTTGAAATTGATTGATGCAGTGGTTGTTTCATAAAACCCCAAATTCCAAAGGCCTTTTTGTATTTTATCACGTGCGCGTTTTACTCGTGAAATATCGTGCATCTCACTGAATAGTTGCCTTCGGTGCGGTGCGGGAGGGTGACGCGCACGCACACATGCATACTATGAATAGACACGGCGCCCCGCCCGGCTGTCTCCGTATGACGTGTACGTTGACAACCTATAATATCTATGCTTTACGATAATACTCTTTTGACCCTGGCTTGAATTTTGGATTTCGATTAAGCCGATATTACACAGGTCAATTTCGGTTCAATATTGCTTTCCATTCCATTGCTTCAATGGCATTGACGCATCTAAACACATTTCAATTTGATTGTATAATATCATTGAAAGTTTAGATTTTTAATTACCTTTCAATGGAATGGAACCAATATTGATCAATCGAAATGTCGGTTGAAACATGTAAACACGAACATTGAAGAATGACCAATCCGCGAACATCCGCGAACGGCAGCGAAGGAATCGGACGTATAGGATTGTGTAGTTTCTAGCGTGCGCTAATGTTTATAGTTTTAAAAATGGTTTTCGAGTGGCGTGACAATCATGTTCCTCATTTTCTGGAACTTTTTCAAAAATATGAGTGTTTGTGGAATACAAAATCCAACTATAATACTTGTGACGCTCCTATGATCGCTCTTCGCTAAATCCACGGACGTACCCACCAACACCGAGTTTTTATTTTATTTAGCTCATTTATTAAATACAAATTAGGGAAACACCTGCACGCACGACTTGACGACGCGACATCGCTAGGCAAGTGAACATTGAATGTCTTGTTGACTGTTTTGTTTGTAAATAGGAAATATGTGCAATGTTCAATGCTTTTCAACGGAATTGCTGTCAATTTAATTGAACCGTGTAATATCGCCTTTAGACCTACTTTATCTGTTTGACTTGAAATTGTTTGGACTAGACTTTGAATTATTATAAATTGGATCGAGCTTTATATAGTATAAAATATTGGATAGCTTTGCATGGACTTTAGTGCCAGTCCAACCAACAATCTTTGTTGGTTCATTGTAGAACACATAGAAACAAATTAAAATCAACAATGGGTAAGTCATATAATTTGTTACAACTAATCTCTAGGTAATGATCGATGTCTGGGTCGAGGGACTTATCGAATTACCGTGACTCTGGAACATAAAGGGTCAACTATTGAAGAACACCGTAATAGGCGTACCTATTATTTTATCTATGACTTGACTAGGGCTTTTAGCAACAGTAGTAGGCGCATGTAGGAAAGACACTCAATCCGAGCTCGACGTGATGTGCGCTCGTGACTTTTATTTTGTCTGCTTATTGCTTACGGAAATGGTTGCTCAAAACGTAAATGCTTATAGTATCTATAAGTACTTATGCAACATTATTTTTAGTATAACCTGAATACCTATAGTTTGTTCAGAATCAGTATTATAAGTAAAAAAGGTGTTGGTATCGAACACCGTCTCGTGTTGCGTCCCTCGGTACTCGCCACGTGCTTCGATCTCGCGTCCGAGTTCGCATGCCCGAGGGTTGTCACATTACATTTTGTCACAGTAATAGTTATTATTTTTTATTTCAACTTGTTTCGTTCGATAAAATTTGTTAAATGTCTGCGTTTTTAGAAGCTTTACACGTCAATAAAAGACTGCCTAAAAAATCATATGATAATTAACTAATAAATTAGTAGGTACACACATTTCTTTCATAAAAAAAACATTTTAGTGTTTAGGTTTTTTATATCGCTGTTATTTTTATTAAACAGATACAAAAGATTGGCGAATGGGGAGAAAAGGGCGCCTAAACCTAAGTACCCCACGCAAAAAAAAATTCAAAAGAGCATTGAGGGTCAAGAACAAAGAAAATATTGCTCCTTTATTAGATACGTCTCCAACGTAAGGATTATTTTGAGTGTATATTAAAAAAAAATGATTATGTTGGTGCGTAGTTTTGCTTGATCATTTAACCCTGAATCCATGTTTAGATCAACGCGAAACGCCTTCGAGCATACTTGTGCAGTAGAAGATCATGAAACAATGTTTGCACAATGTGATTTACCTGCAATAAACGACGCTTGTGCACAAATTAGTTCGGATATTTCTCATGTGATGACCACAGCTCAATCGTAAGGAGTTCTTTATGTACTGTAGTTACCTATTACATTTTTTGGACAATTCGGCTCCCAACTGTGTTCTTTAACATGTTGAATTGTTGATTCTTTCTTGTCTAACTTCATCTTCTTCATCTTTGTTACTTATGTTGCTTTTAGGTCTCCTTATGAGTCATTTAAGCAAATTGTGGTCCAAGCACAAGTGCATGAGACTTTACGATCAGATGCTTTATGGTGGAAAAACGTACGTGTACAAAATGATCCTTGTGATCAGACTAGCTCCAGAGTCATTCCAACTCAAGCTGATTGGGATATCATCGAATCAGAGATTGATTTTGATCATAACACGCCGATTTTGTAAGTATTGAATCCATATTAGCCACTGCTAGTAAAATGCATTTTTGTTAGTTTTTCATATTGTAATTGAGTCATGCGTTTACAGGACCACACACGAATCGATGTCAACACATGAATATAACAAATCCAGTGATTCGGAATCGATTTCAGACGATTTCAATCTCTCTTTTGAATCCGTCAATTGTGAGGAGAGTGATTCTGCGAACTTAGTAGGAAATAGAATAGTAAATATTGCTTATCTATTTCAGCAAATGAAAAATATTTCGCATGAGCCATTTGCGTGTAATTTTCAGCACTTGGAATTTATAAAGGAAACAAGAATCGGATTTTACTCACAATTTGTTTTCAAATGCAAATTTTGCAACAAAATAGAAACAATTGAATCTCAGGAGTCAAACAAAGAATGCAAAGAAATACCTATTAATTTAAATGTAATTGAGGGTATTACACAAACAGGTAATGGGTGGAGCCAGCTTGATGAGGTGTGTGCCAGTTTAAATTTGCCTAATATGAGTGAAAGTTATTATATAAAAAATAATAAAAAGCTAGATATTATCCGAAAGGACATAGCGTTACAGCTTATGTTAGAAGCAGGTGCAGAAGAACGGCAACTTGCTATACAAAACAATGAGGTGCTACAAGGTGTACCTTGTGTCACTGTCGTAACAGACGGCTCTTGGGCTAAACGTAGTTACGGTACAAATTTTAACTCGCTTTCTGGTGTAGGGTGTATCATAGGGCACCGTACAAAAAAAGTACTGTACCTACATTGGGGTTAAAAATTCTTATTGTAGCGTATGTGCTATAGCTCAAAATAAAAAATCCTCAATTCCGACACATGTGTGTTTTAAAAACTTTTCGGGTCCATCGACTGAAATGGAGACAACAGCCATTGTAGACGGTTTTAAAGTGAGCATGGAGATGCACGGGCTCATGTACACTAAAGTAATTGGTGATGGAGAGAGCAGTGTAATGAATGCTCTTAGAGATGCAATGGTATATGGACCTGACGTTCACATTAGAAAAATTGAATGCAGCAACCATTTGCTGCGAAATTATTCAAATAAGTTAAGAAAGATAGGGAAAAAAACGCAGAATAAAGTTGGCTTTGTCCCTGTATCTCTACGTAAAGCGCTTTTAGCCAAAATAAGACGTCTGAATAACGCAGTTACCGGGGCAGTAGCAAACGCGCAAAAACTTGAGGTTGAAACAGCAGACAAGGTTAGAATCCTTCAAGAAGACTTGCGGAATGGGCCATGTCACGTTTTCGGGTGTCACAATAACTGCAAAGAATATTACTGCAACAAATTAGTGACTGAAGAAAATCTCGTTCCACAACTCAAATCGAGCGGGATTTGGAGCGATATTTTTGAAAATCTTGGGTGGCTTCTGCAGAATGCGGAAAGCTTGCTCCTTCAAGAGACAAATAATGCAGCAGAACAATTTAATAATATTATCGCAAAGTTCCTTGCCGGCAAACGTGTTAATTTTACGCAAAGGGGGACGTACGAAGGAAGATGTTTTTCCGCGGTAGGGCATTATAACACAAAAGATTATAGTCTTCTAAGTAAGGTACAAAAGGTTACATGCCCTGCAGCTTCGTACCCCTATACCGAAAAATATATAAATAAAATGAAAAAGAAATTAGCACGACAACAAAAAAGGAGGGAACTATGCGGTACCAAAAGGCTTAAACGTTTTAAAACGGCCGATATACACTACGGTGATGTAATGGAGCAATAGCCCGATATGCCACCCGATATTTTAGAAAAAAAGAAAAGTGATTTTCTTCTTTCAATTTCATTAAATAATAATGAAATTGAAAAATTAGAAAAACAGACTATTGCACAATCCAATTCTGATTTGTGGATCGTGGAACGGAAAAAACGAATAACGGCATCTTTATTCGGCCAAATATGCAAAATGAAGGATTCTACGCCTTGTACTGCAACATTAAAAAATATGTTATACTCTACGTTTACCGGAAGCGATGCCACTCGGTATGGTAAGGCACACGAGGCAACGGCTATCGCAGATTTAGAAAATATATTGAAACAAAAAGTAACACCATGTGGTTTATTCATATGTATGGATAAACCATATCTTGGTGCGACCCCAGATGGTCTTTTAGGGCTAGATAGTGTAATTGAAATAAAATGTCCGTCGTCAGCAGCAAGCTGTACACCCCAGGAGGCAGTAAGGCAAAAAAAAATTACATTTTGTGTGGAAACACCAAATGGCCTCAAATTAAAAAAAACACATAATTATTATTACCAGGTTCAAGGTCAGCTGATGATAACAAAAAGAAAGTTCTGTTATTTTGTTATTTGGACGCCAAACGGCATAGACATTGAGATAATTGAAAGGGATGATGCGTTTTGGACCGCAGAAAAAATGTTTAAATTAGAAACATTTTATCAGAAATGTGTTTTGCCGGAGTTGATAGATCCTCGCTATCCTCGCAAACTCCCATTTAGAGACCGCATGTAGATCCGGTACTGAAAACCGGTACTTCTAGTCCTCCAGAAGTTATTTAATTCCGTCATACTCGAAGGTTCTACGCCAGAAGCATGGCACAGGAGTGTGGTTGTTCTTTTCTTCAAAAAGGGTGACAACACCTTGTTGAAGAACTACAGGCCAATCTCACTTCTGAGCCATGTATACAAGCTGTTCTCAAGAGTCATTACGAACCGTCTCGAACGCAGGTTTGATGACTTCCAGCCTCCCGAACAAGCCGGTTTCCGAAAAGGTTTTAGTACTATAGACCACATACACACGCTCCGCCAGATTATACAGAAGACAGAGGAGTATAATCGGCCATTGTGTTTAGCGTTTGTGGACTATGAGAAAGCCTTCGATTCAATCGAAACCTGGGCAGTATTGCAGTCCCTCCAACGATGCCATATCGACTCTAGGTATATCGAAGTGTTGAAGTGTTTGTATAGAAACGCCACCATGTCCATCCGACTTCAGGAAAAGAGCACGAAACCAATCCAATTGCAGAAAGGCGTGAGACAGGGAGACGTTATTTCTCCGAAACTGTTCACGAACGCGTTGGAGGACGTTTTCAAACTCTTAGAATGGAACGGATTCGGCATCAACATCAATGGCGAATACATCACTCACCTTCGTTTTGCCGATGATATAGTCATCATGGCAGAATCGTTGGAGCACCTCAATGCTATGCTCAGCGACCTCAGTATCGTTTCCCAACGGGTCGGCCTTAAAATGAACATGGACAAGACGAAAGTCATGTCGAATGTCCATGTGGCACCCGTACCGGTTGTTGTTGGGAGCGATACTCTCGAAGTTGTAGACCATTATACTTACCTTGGACAGATTGTTCAGTTAGGTAGGTCCAACTTCGAGAAAGAGGTCGCCCGAAGAATCCAACTCGGATGGGCAGCGTTTGGGAAGCTACGTGATATCTTCTCATCGAGAATCCCACAGTGTCTCAAAACAAGGGTGTTTGACCAGTGTGTGTTGCCAGTGATGATATATGGCTCCGAAACGTGGTCCTTGACTGCTGGCCTCTTAGAGAGACTAAGAGTCACTCAACGAGCAATGGAAAGAGCTATGCTCGGAGTTTCTTTGCGGGATAAAATCCGGAACATGGATATTCGGCGAAGAACCAAAGTCACCGACATAGCTCATAAAATTTGCAAGTTGAAGTGGCAATGGGCAGGCCACATTGCTCGTAAAACTAACAACCGATGGGGAAGAAAAGTTCTCGAGTGGCGACCACGGACCGGAAAACGCAGCGTAGGCAGGCCTCCCACTAGGTGGACCGACGACATCGTGAGGGTCGCGGGCAGCCGATGGATGCAAGTGGCGAATTGTCGTTCGGCGTTGCGGTCTAAGGGGGAGGCCTATGTTCAGCAGTGGACGTCCTCCGGCTGTTCATGATGACGATGATGATGATGTAGATCATAGGCACAAAAAATAGCGTAATGTAAATGGAATTTATATTTCTTTCAGATAATTTTATGTCAATTTGACTTATATTACCTACTAGCACTACGCCCGCGACTTCGTCCGCGTGATTGTCGAACTTTGCTTTTGTGAATTTCTAGTCCCGGCCACCCTCTATATGGGATACAGTTGGAAGAACTAAATCAATATTCAACAAAAATTCTATCAACCCGCAATATTCCGACTTAGGTAACACCTAGGTCGTAAAAATTATGTCTCCTAACTATCAAGCCCAATACAAACTTTTAGGGGTCGAATTTCGTATCATCCTCTCTTAGTGAGAACCTGTATCCTAAATAGAACCCCCTGCAATGTTGAGTCCTCTAATTACAAAAACAAACGTAAAATTCCGCCTTAGTGAGAACCTATGTCCTAAAACAATCCCCATGCTGAAAGTTCTAGCATTTGTAGCAACAAAGTTTCGTACAAACCGTCAATTCCATAAACAACCCCTTAGGGGTAGAATTTCATAAAATAGTGCCTTGGTGTGCATTTACGTCATAAAAGAACAATCTTGCAAAATTTAAAACTCCTAGCATTTGTAGAAAAGAAGTCATACAAAATATCAACCCCTTGGGGTCTATTTCCACAAAACACCCGCAACTACGTCCAAAAAAGCTATCTCTATGCAAAATTTTAGTCTCCAAAGTATCAACCCCGAAATAGGGGGTTTCTACCTCTTGGGGGTCGGTCTTAGTGAACATTTATGTCTAGAACCCCCCGCAAATTTCGAGACGCCCAGCACATGTAGTAACAAAGTTTCGCACAAACTATCAAACACAAAAACAAACCCTTTAGGAATCGAATTTCGCAAAATCCCGCCATGGTGTGCATCTAAGTCCTATAAAGGAAACCGGTGCAAAATTTGAGGCTCCTCGCACTTGTAGAAACAGAGTTTCATACAAACTGTCAACCCCAAAAACAACCTCTTAGGGATCGAATTTTACGAAATCCCGTGTTAGGTATTACTTACGTCCAAAAAAGAACCCCTATGTGAAAATTTGAATCTCAATACTATGAACCCCAAAAACAACCCCTTAGGGGTCGAATTTCTCAAAATTTCCACCTTGGTGAGCATTAAAAGTACCACCATGCAAGATTTGAGACACCTAGCACTTGTACTAAAAAGTTTCATACAAACTATCGACCCCAAAAACAAACCCCTCAGGGGTCTGATTTCACAAAATCCCATCATAGTGTGCATCTACGTTCTAAAAAGACACCTCATGCAAAATTTGGAATTCCTAGCACCTGTAGTAGCGAAGTTTCATACAAACTATCAACCCCAAAAACAACCCCTTAGGGGCCGAATTTCGCAAAATCCGTTCTTAGTGCTCATCTACGTGGTATTAGGAGGGCTTATACCAAATTTCAAGTTTCCAGGCCCAGCGGTTTGGGCTGTGCTGTGTGTGTGTGAGGTTGTTGACATAATATGGAAGGTAAGCTCGGGTATCATTAGAGCAATTACAAATTATTATTACAGACTCAAAATTTAACCATTCTGCAGCCGATGATCTCCTAGTAGGTACAAAACAATCCAATAAATACCTAAACGTTTTTGTTTATTAGGAATAATTTATTTTGAGCTATAGTGGCGCTAATTACAAACTGCAGACGAATTGCTACCGGAGATATAAATTTTGAAAGACGGTACGGCACAATCTGAGTGAATCGATCAGTCATAATTATTTTTATCTCTGGTTATTATCATCTTGCTAACGGCGAGGACTTGTACAGGCATAACTTAGTTGCAAGGATTATTCAGCCACCAGCAACTTGCTTTGAAGTACAAACTTGTGGATTCTGTGGTACCGTATCACTAAGTAATCTTTGTTTTTTTTATTTTAAAAATATGTGTGTAAATCAGTAAACGAAGAATAGTTTGCACGAGAGCTGCAGGAGGTCTGTAGTCAGCTGAATCAAGCCATAGATTCAGAAGGCAGTTCTCCTGGTCACAGCGCGTATTGTTAGAAGGTTTGTCTGTCTCCGATGTTGATGGGCTAGTTATTTTTCTTTGTTTTTGTACATAGTTTAAAACCGTTTAAAAATTTAAAGAAATGCCCAAAAATATGTTCATACTTTTTATTTTCAGTTTAATAAATAATCAACAAATATTTACGAAACAGTTTATTTTATTTTTTTTATTCAATAAATATAGTTATCTTAGCCGTATCCGGTGACAACGACCCATACTAATTTTCTTCTGTTTCTATAAATAAAAATAAGTAATGCAAGGAACTTTCAGTAATCAACTTAGGTAGGGACAACCCTTGTAGTAATCTGCATTACTCGCTCTACGTTTCATAAAACACATTTCATGACACACATGTCACATGTCACAATGTCATGTGATGACGGCGAGGCGGACGGTGTGTGTATCGTGTAACTTCGTTTTTATTCGGAACGAATCGGAGCGCTATATGTGTGGGTGCAAAGCAGACGTGCGTGAGGACTAGCGTCTAACTGCTCATCACTGATACTATCTCTTTCGGGCACGATGACAGGTGAGACAACATGCTTTATGGCCCCGCCTGTCAGTGAGTTCGTGTCCGCACAAAGAGGCACCTTAAGTACCTATATATTTATATATACATACTAGCGACCCGCCCCGGCTCCGCACGGGTGCAATCTTTATAATATTATTAAAATTGCGACTATAATTTGAGATTTAAACTGTCCTATCTCTCAAGTTGGATCGAACTGCACATGGTGTGCGAATTTTATTATAATCGGTTAAGTGGTTTAGGAGTCCATTGAGGACAAACATTGTGACACGAGATTTATATATATTAAGATATTATTATAGATAAATAACACCCAGACACAGAAAAAATGATCGTGCTCATCACACAAACATTTGTCTTGGGTGGGAATCGAACCCACGACCCCCGGCATAGCAGTCAGGATCACTAACCACTAGACCAGCGTTTCCCAACCTTTTTCGGCCACGGACCCCCAGGAAATCAAGCACAGTTTTCACGGACCCCCCCTTAATAAAATAATAATGTTTAATCTCAAATCAGTACTTATTACGACTTTTCACTCTTTTACTTTACAGCGTCTTTCCAGTATTTACAGCGTTTCTTGTATGAAAAAATGGAACAGCGCCTCTGGTGTGCGAAGAAGGAACTCATTTTTTCCTTGAAAATTGTCAATTTGAAATTGTCAAAGTTCCAGTTTACGTCTCAAATACTGAAAACTCGTGCTAAGGGTACAGATTCGACTTGTAATCTGTTTCTGTATTTGTTTTTTGTATATCCGCACACACTTATTTCACTCACATCATTCATTCAGCCTCGCTCACCCACCGCACGTTGGCGCACGTTCGCCGTACTAACTAAGCGTAGTGATTACAAGACATTAGCATTTATATATGGTCCAGAGATGATACTGCGGGCCCCCATACATATACTTGCGGACCCCCAGGGGTCCGCGGACCACAGGTTGGGAAACACTGCATTAGACCAACAGGCCAGTCAGTATATGTAATAGTGTAGCTGGGCTCTTGGAGTTCCACATCAGGTGTTCCATATCTTCAAATTTATTTTCTCAGCAGAAAATGCTCAGCACGCGGAACAATTTTTGCTATGGCGCTATTTTTGTATCTCTTACAGTTTAGCTGATCCATTGCAGTTCTGCATCAGGTGTTTAAGTTTCCAACATAAATTATAGCCTATATGTTGCCCAGACTTAATAGCTATACAACAAAAAAAAAAAACAATCATATCTGTCCAGTAGTTCCGAAGATTAGCGTGTATGGAGTAACTTCTCCCGTTTTCCTAACATTTACCTTCACTGCTCTGCTCCTATTGATTGTAGCGTGATGAAAAGTATACTATAACCAGCGCAGGAGTATGAAAAATAATTGTACCAAGTTATGTCAAAATCCGTCGAGTAGTTTTTGTTTCTATAACGGTTATACAGACAGACAGACAATAATTTTATTAATTGCATTTTTGGCATCAGTATCGATCCCCAATCACCCCCTGATAGTTATTTTGGATATTTCATGTACAGAATTGACCTCTCTACAGATTTATTATAAGTATAGATAGAAGATAGATTAAATATTCATAATGACGTTGCGGCACGGCTCCGGCGCCATAACCAGGGTTGCCAACCGTACTATAATATACAGGGTATTTCTTTAAAATGGGACAAAAGGGAGAAGTCTGAATCCATAAGAGATACGGGAAAACTTTCTTAGAAACCTTTAGCTCTTTTTTGGTGTTGACAATTTTGGCGTTTTTATTTTTTTGGTCAAGTGTGAGTTGTCCACAGAAATTAGTGAAATTGGCCAAAATTTTTTTTGGCACAAAAAATAATTTCGACTGTTTCATGTAAGGATCATTTCATTGTATCACAAGAAAAAAATCGGGACGATGGAAGTTGGTCAAATATTGCAAAATATTTTTTCATACGAGTTTGAACGAAAAAATTATCACTTTTTTTATGATGTTATTTGATTTAGTGTCTAATAAGGATCATTTCATTGTATGGGAAGGACAATGTCTGGGCAACAGAAGTGGGTCAAAAGAACAGTAAAGTTTCTTCTAACAGCATAAAAGTTTATCAGTAGTAGTCAGTATTTCATTAGATTTGACCCACTTCTGTTGCTCAGACATTTTCCTTCCCGTACAATGAAATGATCCATAATAGACACTAAATCAAATAACATCATAAAAAAGTGATAATTTTTTCGTTCAAACAATTTGTATGAAAAAATATTTTGCAAAATTTGACCAACTTCCGCCGTCCATATACTGTTGAAGAAATATTATTTTTACGCGAAAATACTACATTTCAGTACAATGGCTCAATGTTTATATTTTGCAATAGGTATTAAAATAATTTAAAAATAAAACTTCCTGCTATTTTCCAACGCGTCTTTAAAAAATGCAAGAAATGCAAAAAAATATAGTTTGTATAAAAAATAAATAAGTTTAAAATATAACTCGAAGTCTATTTTGTATTCTATCCTACTAAAATACAAATTTTTTTTGAAGCGTACTATATTTTTTATCGCCTTTTCAAAAAAATACTATAGTCAGACAAAAAAATGTTGGCAACCCTAGCCATACCGCGTCATTTCCACATCGTGTAGCCGCGCTGTAAGGAACTCACCGGCGTTCTCGGCGAGGGTGGAGGGCACCACCTCGAGTGCATCGGCGTAGGCGCGCAGGCAGTAGTGGTCGGCGCCCGGCGCCGCCAGCGAGGCGCGCGCCAGGTGCGCCGCGGCCGCCGCCTCGGGCGCGCCGCCGCCCGCCAGCAGCGCGGGCCGGCGCGCCACGCAGCGCACCACGCACAGCGCGTCGTGCAGCGAGCGCGCCGCCTCCGCCACCACCGCGCCGCTGGAGCCGCGCACCAGCACCGACACCGTACGCCCTCCTGACGCGCATCCGCTCATCTGCGGGATTCGATGCGTACGCGTAATTAGAATTTCAATCAACTCAGCTTTAAAGTCTGCTGTCATTCAATATCAAGTCAAGATAAGGACGATCAAGATCGAGGACCTGCTTAACTTTACTCCACCAGCACGCGTAGCATGGCGCCGTACAAACGGGTCGGGTGTCGACGTGAGAATAGACAAAATGCAAGAACGTAAAAGATTTTTACCGATTTAAGCAAAGCAATGTTTAAAATATAGAATAGATATGTTTCTATTTTATAAAGGTGCACCAATCATATTATCCTATTTGTGCAAAAAAAACAGTCGATTTGTATAGGAATAACGTTGAAATAACTTTGTCTTTTCTTGGTAGAATAGAGATAGAATCGCCATGCTACGCGTGCAGATCCGGCAGAGTCGTGAACAGGGGAATCACGAATCCACAAAAAAAAATAATGGTATAAAAAGAAGAAAAAAAACATTAACAGTGTGACGTTTTGAACTAAATACACCATCTGATCTCAACATGTACATAAATATAAACCTTTCTCTTGAACTAAGTTTTAAAATGTAAACTGCATTAAAAATCCGTTGCGCAAATCAAATCGTTTATTTCAACTAGGCCAATTACAGGCACTTATGAATTGTCAAAAGACATAAAGTAAAACAATTACAAAAATAGTTATGGTGCTACAGTCCCAGTCACAAGACATAAAAACTGTGAAAGTACCGTAGGTGCTCATTCCAAAGCGTAGATCTCTATGGAGAAGAATGAGCAAGAAACTCCGCAGTTTGAAAGATCTACTTGTACCGGACAGACGGCGGGAAGGGACTTTGTTTTATACCATGTCGAGAAAAGGCACATACTCAACTATTCATACTTACTTTGATGTATTTTCCAACAGGCTCATTGACTTCTTCAACTAAATCGACGTTAACGAGGTTTTCGGCCGTGAAATGGTCCAGTGAAGCAATAGGTCTGCAGCCAAGAGTTTTGCACACAAACTCAATATCTTCGCGTTCAATGTCTTTAATTACCATTGTTTTGATTTTGTCCAAGAAGTGAATAGCCAAATCACTCAGAGCATCACTGTAATGAAAAAATGTCAGGTTTAATCAATGAGAATGCTATTTTAATTTCGATAGAAGGGGATCTGAGCACCTAAAAATGGCAACCATTTTGTATTTATGCTGATTTTTTTTATCAGATGTCCCACTATCGTGTACATAAATAGCCTGAGCTTTGGGGACGGTTTTTTTTATGAAACTACTAGCACTTTGCCCGCGACTTCGTCTGCGCGTGTTTCTAGCTTCGAACTCAGTGAATTTAATTCCCGCACACCCTCCTTCCTCCTTATAGGATACTTTTGGAAAATCTAAAAATGCTCTAGTAGTTTCGGAGCCTATTCAATACAAAAAAATAAAGAATCGTAGTAGACAAACTGATTTTCCGATTTTCACCCTGCTAGGGGTTGATTTTTAAAATATAAATAGATGCGCTTCCTTTATTCGATTGAGAGATAATTTATGCCCAGTTTTGAGTTTATCGAAGCAAGCAGTAAAATCCTTCCCTTAAAACTTAATCACCCCTTTTCACCTATTTAGGGGGTGATTTTCAAAAAACCCAAAAATGGAGGGTAGTTATAAAAAACTAATAATGACTATCTTTTTTATTTACTTATACTCATATTCGTACGAAGTTCAAGTTTATAAACCCAAGGAATAAGATTTTACATAAGGATGTAAAATCCTATCCTTGGGTTTATAAACTCAATTGCAAAACCTATGGAGGTTTTCACCCCTTTTTACCCCCTTATATGTGGATTTTCGCAAAATCCCTTCTTAGTGCTCACCTGCATAATAACTTGCAACTACCGACCAAAAATTAGGTTATACGTTAAAGATCCTCCCCTTTAAACTTAAATATCCCTTTTCACTAACTTAGGGGGTGATTTTCGAAAAATCCAAAAATACGTGTTTAATTATTTCTGATCTAGTATATAAATATTGATTTTCACATTAATCAACTCAAGCGTTATGATTTTCCCATACAAACTTTAACAACGCCTAGATTACCAATGGAGGGTAGTTCTAAAAAATAATAGAGCCAATCTTTTTTATTTACTTGTGTTCTTATTTGTGGCAAGTTTCAAATTTATAAACCCAAGGAATAAGATTTTTTCATACAAACATTTTCACCCCTTTTCAGCCCCTTAGAGGATTTTCGCAAAATCCCGTCTTATTGCTTCCCTACATGGTAGACTGCAACTGCTGTCCAAAATTCAAGTTACTGCGCTTAGCGGTTTCGGCTGTAGTCGAGTCTTAATAAAAAAAACCCTGTTCTTTTATATATTTAGTATCTTTAAACGAGCAATTCTTGTATATTTATATATAATCGAGGATCTCGGAAACGGCTCCAAGGATTTTCATGAAAGTTACAGAGTCATAAAATCTTGTAACTGGTCTCATTAAATTCCAGGCGTTAAAGTGGTAAAGAATTGCAACATTGTGCTTTATAAATTCTGAAATTTACTGAAGTTAAAAATAAAATGCCACGACTCTCTGCGCTGATCTAAATGGAAACCGGAAGTCTGACAGCAGGCTATTTAACTATTTATTTAAAAATTAAGCCTTTAAAAAATGCTTACAATTTTTGGTTGCTCGCTACTCAGACCATATTGACCAATAACCAAGAAGCTTACCGCAAAATTGACTTTTGCACCAAAAGCACATTACAACCAGCTTTTTTGATTTGCTTGACGATATTCAAAATGTACTGACGTTCCTCCTTCAAGACACGGTCCATTGCAGCATAGTCCGATACAATAACATTGTGGTCCATCTAAAATATAAATTTAATTAAGGCTAAAATTTAAATGCGCATCAATAATTCTTTTTGTACACCAAAATGGATAAATGGTCACCAAATCTAAAACTCGCTTTAGCAAGATTTCAGGGACACCCCGAAGTTCGGTTTGGTTGGGTTCCTTTAAACCTTGTACACAGAAATAGAAGCCCCGCGAAGCGGGGCTTCGTCGTCGACCCTGCTTAGGTAGATTTTTTTTTATTACACCTCGTTATGACATATTTTAATGAACATATTATGAAAATATACTGAATGTGCACCAAACATTCAGTATATTTGGTGGAACACAGGCAAAATTAGGTAAATGAAATGGGAATAAATTGAAGTACTTTTAAATACCATCCTTTAATTAATAAGTCATTCAGGAAATCCGCCTTCTGTCTTTTTCTGAATCTATACACTTACATCTGTCTTTGGTGGTGAAATACAGAACTGTATAAGTCCAACTTTGGCTTTCTCAATTCTATGTGGTCCATTGACATTGGATGCACGGTGAGGAATTACTAGTCCCTGAATCAGCTCAGTGTCTTCTACTGTCCCTCCAATGCGCTCAATAACTTTAACGTCACGAAGATCCACTCGAGCACCCACACCTCCCACAATAGGTTCCATTACTGAAAAATGATGTTAGTGAATGTATTAATCATAGAGGATTTTGAATTAATAAAGAAATGAGCATTGATTTATACTGACCTGCACGAATAGCTTGAACAGCAATTGGAGCAAGGACTGTTGAATGCTGTGAGACAACTTTAGAGTTCAGAGATGTTGAGGCTGCCTTCAACAAAGCATCTTCATTTGACATGTCTACTGGAGTGGCCATTCCTTCAACAACCTGAAAAAATAACAATTAATGGACCCCTTCAGAGAATTCACTGAAGAGCTATCTATAACTACACTCGAGAGCAATGAATCCGGGTCACTTAAAGAATCCTAAAAATCTCGGAAACTAAAAATGCTTGGTTAATGCAATAAATTGTATTTAATAGACAATGTAATACTCCTTAAATGAAGGTATTAAAACTTCTTAGTTATTGTAAAGTTATATCGTAAAAAAATCAAATTTGAAAAAGGGCCACTTTCGAAGATGGTACTACGAAATTACAGCATTTGGTTTTGCTTTTGTTTGTAATCTGTCATTTATGTGGGTACATAAACCATGTTGATAGTGCTCTATATTCATTATTCAAGCTGAAATTATGTCGCTTACGCCTGAAGAATGCACCAGAATACTTACAATGCTGGAAACCGGCCGGAGTCAGCGCGATACAGCCAAGACTGTCGGTGTGTCGCTGTCAACAGTACAAAAAGTTCTCCGACGTTACGAAGAAACTGGTTCTAACCTACGCAGACCAGGAACGGGCAGAACCAGGTGTACCACAGCACGAGAAGACCGATACTTGGTGAACACCATGCTTCGATATCGCTTTCTCACAGGAACTGAACTAACCAATCAGTTTCGACGCCTCGGAGGAAGTAACCCAAGTATATGGACAGTAAGACGTCGGCTTGCTGAATCTAACTTAAAACCCCTTAGACCTGCAAACGGCCCTAAACTGGAGCGTGGGCATCGTATTTCAAGACTAAGATATGCCCAGAGTCACGTAAATTGGAGTATTGAAGATTGGTCAAAAGTTATGTTCTCCGACGAATCAAAATTTATGCTCTACAAGCACGATGGAAGACACAGAGTGTATCGAAGACCAGGGGAAAGATTCAAGCAAGCATGCATCGAAGAAAAAGTAGCCTACGGTGGTGGGTCTGTACTTGTGTGGCCCACACAAGTACAGACCCACCACCGTAGGCCCACACAGTGTGGGCCGGAATTTCTTCTGAAAGTCGCACAGAGCTGGTGATCATAGAAAACGGCTCTTTAACTAGCGTAAGATATGTGGAAGAAATCCTCAATGATCACGTTGGTCCATTTATGGTCAATTTAGGTGAGGATGCTATATTTATGCATGACAATGCCCGACCTCATACAGGTAGGATTGTGAATGACTACCTTCAAGAGATGAACATTACTCGTATGGAGTGGCCAGCGCGCAGCCCGGATATCAACCCGATCGAGCATGCTTGGGACGAGCTAGGCAGATGCGTAAAACAACGAAACTCCCCCAATCACGCTTCGTGAGCTCAAAATTGCTCTCACAGAGGAATGGGAGAATATTCCCCAAAATCGTATAAGGAACTTGGTGTACAGCATGCCAAACCGCGTAAACGCAGTAATGGAAGCACGAGGAGGCAATACGAAGTATTAAAATTCAAGAAAATCGTAATAAAGTTCAAAAATTTCATGTTTCCTATTTTTAACCGACTTCAAAAAAAAAGTAGGTTCCCAGTTCGACCTGTATGTATGTATGTTTGTCCGCGATTATCTCGCGTTTGACTGAACGGATTTTGATGCAGTTTTCAGGAAAGTGTTCATTACATTCTGGAGAAGGTTTTAGTATATAACACTAATAGATATCCCGTGACGTTGCCTGCATGGATCCGATTTGCTTACTTGGATCGTAGATTTTAAGGGACGATTGCATGTTTGTCCGCAATTATCTCGCGTTTGGCTGAACGGATTTTGATGCAGTTTTCAGGAAAGTGTTCATTACATTCTGGAGAAGGTTTTAGTATATAACAGTAATAGATATCCCGTGATGTTGCCCGCGTGGATCCGATTTGCTTACTTGTCGACGACTTGACGATTGCATGTTTGTCCACAATTATCTCGCGTTTGGCAGAACCGATTTTGATACAGTTTTCAGAAAAGTATTTGTTACATTCTGGGCAAGGTTTTAGTATACAACAATAATGGATATCTCGTGAAGTTGCTCACATAGATCCGTTTTGCTTAATAGGATTGTGGATTTTCAAAGACGCCGATTTTATGAAGATTTTCGTTGATTATCTCAACTAAAAAGGGAAAAATAAAAAACTTTTTTAAAAAAAAGGAACCGACTTCAAAAATAAACACAAAAAGACTATAAAATAACTTTTCTTGCGGAAGTCGGTGGCCCATAATTATGTCAATGAAATAAAAAAAAAACAAAGCCACCGACTTCCGAAAGAAAAGTTATTTTATAGTTTTTTTGTGTTTATTTTTGTTTTAAGGAGAGATCAGCAGTTTTTTTCTTTATGTAATTTTGTGTTAATAAAATGTATGGTGACTCATATTTTTTTTACTTTCATTTAAGGAGTATTACATTGTCTATTAAATACAATTTATTGCATTAACCTATCATTTTTAGTTTCCGAGATTTTTAACATTCTTTAAGTGATTCATTGCTCTCGAGTGTATGAAGTAAAATTTACTGAAAATATTGGACAAAGATTTGGGCTTGGTTGATAAATACAAAGAAGATGATTTAAGGTCCTGACTGACATGTCAGGTCTTTGACAGTAGTTAATTATAGCATAAATCATAAATAACAGTGTCATGACAAAATATTGAAAATTTACCTGTAGAGCCATTTGCAGAGCTTTCTGAAAACCATCAGATATGACTGTTGGATGTATTCCTTTTTGCAGCAGCTTTTCTGCAGCATCCAAAAGAGCACCAGCAATAACCACAACAGATGTGGTACCATCGCCGGCTTCAATGTCTTGAGCCCGTGACAATTCCACCAACTGTAATATTATTTCTTATTTATAAAAACTTCTTTTCACATCCCCCATAGTATAATACTTTATACCAGCACCTTATTTATGACCAATTCTGATTTGGGGATTGCTTACCATTTTGGCAGCTGGATGAATTACACTCATTTGCTTCAAGATAGTTGCACCATCATTAGTGATTGTAACCTCACCATTACTAGCTTGAATCTGAAAGTATTGAGACATACAATTGTATGTATTACCAAGTTCATTTAACAGTTTTGTAGGGTAATATTCACAATAACCAAAGTATAAGTAGGTACCTAATTATATTTATATTCCAGAAGACTCACAAACTACATGTAGGTGGTAAGTAAAGAGACAATATTAGATGGGAGGTATTTTAGGGTTAATATCCCAAAACTGTTAACATCAAATAGTTTAATAATTTCTATATATTAACATTTAATTCTAGTATCACATAAAGACTACAAAATAGCATAATTTTCAACTTTACCATTTTATCCATCCCCCGGGGCCCCAGACTTGTGCGAATAGCATCTGATACAGCTGAAATAAATCATAACAAAACCTTGTTTGACTAGCACTTTAACAGCCATGGATTTTCAAACACGCCTTCGCCTTTCATTACACATTGGCAATTACCAGCAATTTAAGATAATGTAAGACTAAAAAAAACCGGCCAAGTGCGAGTCGGGCCACGCACAGTGTAGGGTTCCGTAGTTGCCCATCAAAATACTTATGCAAACTAACTAAACTGATTCGCTGAATTTAATTTTAAGAAGAAGAATTTTCAAAATCGGTCCAGGCGTCTTTGAGAAATCGGGGAAAATACATAAAAAAAAAGCTTACGACGAATTCAGAACCTCCTCCTTTTTTTAAAGTTAGTTGACCATAAAAACCTACCTATCCCCAAAACATACCCACCTATTATAGCTGTAAAAATAAAGTTGACAAACTTACATTTGCAGTTGAAGAACATGTTCTCCGATACATTTTGTTTAGGAAAATATGTTATCCAAGTACGTTTTATAAGTTTGTCGACTATTACTCGTAAAGTTGTAAAGCCTACTTAGTCATGATAATTTTCTTTTAAACTTCGTTATATATACTACTATTGTGAATTTTTTCACACCCCCAAACATAACCGTTTAGCTGGTAGAGGGGGGGGACACTCAAGTCGAGCAAAAATTAGCACTTTAAAAAAGCTTAATATTTCACAAACGGATCTTTTTATCAAAAAATTGTTAATGGAAACTATCAATATTTTTTAAAGGCCTATTTAATGATACCCCACAACAAGGAGTACGCGAGAAAAAAAAAATACATCCCCACTTTACGTGTACGGTCAGCCAAGAAAGTGGTGTACCAGTTTTGATTTAGTTTCCCGGTCATCGAAAATTACAACAAGGTTCGTTATAAAAAGATTGAAAGAGACAACATTATCATGACGTAAACCTATGTATTTAGTATTCATACGTCATATGTCACATATAAGTACATGACATTTTAACCTTTAGTATAAATGAAAAGGACATTAGTTTCTACAAAGCAATTGAAATGTTTCCAAACAAAAGTAATAAAAACTATTTAAATAGACAACCGAATTCCATTTGAAAAAGAAAACTGTCAATTGACATTTTGTCAAATATATGCAAAAAATCGATATATTTTCCGTCTTATTTTTCAATCAACTGCATATAAAATCATCTCAATGCCTGCCAACTTGACCATTGCCGAAAGAGCACAAATAATTGCCCAATTTAATGAGGGAAGCAGTATCAGTGCGATATCCCGGAATTTGAATATATCGAGGCTTTCTGTCCGCTTTTGGATTCGTCGTGAAGGAGAGGAGGGAAGTTTGTTGGATCACAGAAGAAGTGGTCGCCGGCCTGCACTCTCCAATAACGATAGAGAATTCATGAGACGGGAATATGAAATCAATGGTTTTAAGCCCACAAAACATTTTGCGGAGATGTTCGATGTGAGTGCCCAAACAATAAGGAATCATCTACATTACATGGGGTTGCACCACAGGCATTACGCCAAGAAAATATATTTGACGGATGCTCACAGACTTGCTCGTCTGAACTTCGCCAGAGAGCACTTAGAGTTTGATTGGTCTAATACAGTGTTTTGTGATGAAAAAACGTTTAAATCCAGTCAGCATGGACGTCTTCACCTTTGGCGATATAATTCAACACGGTATAAAGATGATCATGTAATTCCAAATAGAGAATCAGGTCGAATTTCCGTAAATATTTGGGGCTGGATGAGTGCGGATGGTGTAGGAGAATTGTGTTCTCTACCTCCTCGAGCGACGGCTGTAAATTATATCGACGTGCTTCAGAATGCAATGCTACCGACAGTCCGTAATGTTTACCCGGAGAACGAAGTGCCACAATTTGATTTTGTTCAAGATAATTGTTCAATTCATAATGCGAGGATCGTAAGAGCCTGGTTTCGTTCACACACTGACGTAAGGGTAATTCAGTGGCCCTCAAGATCGCCGGACCTCAACCCGATAGAAAATCTTTGGGGCCTTATGGTCCAACGATGGTCGCATCAAAATGAAAGAACCAAACAAGCTCTTATTAGTCACTGTAATTATATTTGGGAGGAAATGCGGGGAACCGATATTTGCTCACGGCTTGTTGGTTCAATGAGGTCTCGTCTTTTAGAGGTTATAGAGCCCAACGGCGGTTACACCCGTTTCTAATTTTTAAAAATTTTCAATATCTTCTAAATATTACTATATATGCTATGTTTTTGTTTGTTATAAGTATTTTAAAATTGATTGTAGAAATTTAATAAAAGGATAAATCTATTTTTAGCTTGTTTTTTATTGATATTGTAATTACAAGTTTACAGAAATTGTAGGTTTGTGGATTCAGCCTTGTGCCTTTACAATTTTATGTAACTTGTTGATTACAATTCTGAATTTGTAGATACAATTTTGTCATCAAAATCTACAGCCCCCCGCCGTTGATTTTACGACGTCATTGGTTCCATCAAGTTCAAACTAAGAACAGCTGTCACGTTACAAACAGTAATAGTCGTTATCAATAATCAGATAGAGGGTAGGCGATTGTTTGTGGCGAGTACATGTGGTTTTGTTTCTCGCACCGATTTTCGGCTAATTCTCTGCTTTTTCTGGTGGTTTTTGGGTATATTTTACGTGTCTGTGCTCGTCCTGTGTTTATTTGTGTTGTGTACCGCATCTGGTAAGTTTTTAACTATTTAATTCCTTACTGGCCTATGCTGAGTGACAATGGCGGGTGACGAACGGCCTCCTGGCCGCCCTCCAGATCCCCCCCATCCCACTCAGCTACAATCGCAAGACCTTTTTCCTCATACACCTATTCTGACGGCCCCACTATCTCAATTTGAGACAATGGAAGTTGAAGTAGCTTCTCAAAAGAGGAAACTCGTAGAAAAACATCCCCACAACGACCCTACGAATGGCACAGACGAAAATGCTCCAATGACTAAACGCGACCGGGTCACGTCTCCGTCCTTGATCTCACGCTCCAAGTACTCGCATTTAGATAGACAACCATTTTTAGTATATGCATCTCTTTGTGAATCCGACCCAACCTCTGGCACTACCCTTCATTCTATAAAATTTGGTAAAATGTTAGAGAAACTGAATGTTGTGAATATTGTAGATGGGGGTATAAAGAGAATAGGTAGAAACAGGGTATCAGTAGAGTTCAAGGGCCCGGAAGATGCCAATGCATTTATCGACAATGAGTCAATTAAGCAAAAAGGTTTCACGCTGTCCATTCCTACTTTCAACATCACCAGGATGGGAGTTGTGAGGGGTGTCCCTATTGATTGGACTGACATTGAAGTCTTGGATGCCCTGAAGTCTCCACTTGGTAAGGTGTTGAAGGTGAGGAGATTGAATCGCAGAGTTTCCAATAATGGGAAATCGGAATGGATTGCCACATCAAGCGTAGTAATCACATTTGATGGTCAGAGCCTCCCAGATCGAGTCTTCTGCTGTTTCAATTCCCTTCCAGTAGAGATCTATAATTTTCCCACTGTCCAGTGTTTCGGGTGCTGCAAATATGGACACACCAGAACTCAATGCCGGTCAAAGCCACGGTGCTACCGCTGTGGTAGTGGTGACCATTTTGGAGATGGTTGTACCATTGAAGAACCCAAGTGCTTTTATTGTTCGGGTGACCACCCTGCGAACAGTCGTCAATGCCCGGAACATCTGCGTCAGCGGAACATCAAGTCCACCATGGCCAAGGACAATATTTCTTATTCTGAAGCAGCCAAACGTTTTGCCCCCTCCTACCGTTCTTTTGCAGACGTTACGGCGTCAGCCCCTCCAGCACTGACTATCCCCCTGACCTTTAACCATAATCCCCGCCCTCCCCGTCTCCCAATCTCTAATTATTCCTCCCATTCCCAACCCTCTACTTCTTCCACCAGTAAAAAAATTGTTACTACCCGTCCAAAGCCTCACACCCCCCTCCACCCTGGTTATGACCGTAGAGCCCACCAGGATATTATTAACAGTTATTCTTTCCCCCCCTCTCCTAATGGTTGTGCTCTGATGGACCACCCTCCCACTCACAATGAGAATGAAGAGACTATTAACACTATTATTACTTTGCTTTCCACCCTTCTTTCAAATTACTCATTACCAGACCACGTTGCCGACAACATAGTCAATAAAATTAAAAACCGTAACATTCCATCTCATGCAGTGGAACACCAGAAGTGCTCTCCCCAAAAAACATGAAATCTGTCACCTTATTAATTTGCATAACCCTGCAATTTTTGCAATCTCAGAGTCATGGCTAACTCCACGACTCAATTTTAATATTCCTAGGTATAGCACTCTCCGGGATGACCGTTCTGATGGTTATGGCGGGGCTGCTATCCTAGTGAACAATCTTCTTTCTTTCACCCCTCTATCCTTTCCTCCCCACGGAGATGAGATTAATGCTGTAGGTGTTAATATCCTTGGCATTAATTTTATATCTGTCTATATTCCCTCCCCTAATCCCTCCTGCTTTCAATACATTCATAATATATGTTCCTCATTGAATCCTGTTATAATTTTGGGTGATTTTAACTGCCATCACTTTCTGTGGGGCTCTGACCATTCTGATACCCCTGGTTTGGAGTTGGTTGATCTGCTGGAAGATTTGGATTTATGTGTTGTCAACGATGGTTCCGCCACTCGCCTATCTAGACCTGGCCTGAGTAGAAGCTGTGTAGACCTTACCCTGTGTTCAGCTAGTTTGACCGCCCAGTTGGAGTGGAAACGACTAAACCTCACGTATGGTAGCGACCACTACCCAATATGCACTACTCTGATCAATAGGTCCTTACCCCAAAGGGATAACCCTCCACTTTTAAAATACAGGCTTACTGGTGCGGACTGGGACTTATACTCCCAAACTCTTGAAGATATGGTTTCCACTTTTCCCCAAATTTCCCCAGCCAACATAGATGACTGCATATCGAAATTTTCAGATTCAATTTCTTCAGCCGCGGATAACAGCATTCCACTTAAAAATTCAGCCTCTGGAAAACTATCATCTCCCCCCTGGTGGGATCGGGAATGTTCCAACATGATTAAATCTCGAAAAGAAGCGGAACACAACTATGCTCAAAATATGTCCACTGAAAACTGGATCGAGTACAAACGGATTGTTGCGACATCCAAACGTCTATTTAAAAAGAAAAAAAAAGAAGGATGGAAGAAATTCTGTTCTTCACTTTCCCCTTCAACCCCTTCCTCTCTTATTTGGCAAAAATTCAAACATTTTAAACGTGGTTGCTCTGCCCGAAACTCCTCATCTATGCATAGCGGCATTACAGAATCTTTCCTGAACAAACTAGCTCCCCCTTTCGCTCCTCTTTTGGGAGAATGCCCCTCACCTTCTGAGGGGGGCGAAAATTCCAATGACCCCTTAGATGCCCCCTTCTTGTTAAGCGAACTGGATGCAGTGCTCGAACACGTACACGACTCTGCCCCAGGTATAGATGGCCATCCATATTCCTTTTTTAAAAAATTGGGGCTCCGCAGTCGCCAATATCTTTTATCATTAATTAACACATGTTTTAATCTCTCACATATCCCTGATTCCTGGAAAACGCAGCTTATAATTCCTATTCTAAAACCAGGGAAACCTCCCGATTGCCCCGATAATTTTCGACCCATTGCTCTATCACCTGTAATAGGTAAAATATTGGAACACCTTATTAAAAACAGATTGGAGTGGTTGGTTGAAGGACGTGGTCTTCTAGCCAAATCTCAATTTGGTTTCCGAAAGGGGGCTAGTACAATGGACAGTATTGGTGTTCTGATGACTGATATCCGGATTGCTTTCAGCAAAAATGAGTCTGTTCTGGCGGTCTTTCTTGACATTTCTGCAGCTTACGACAATGTTCTTCTTTCGGTACTCAGAAGTAAATTACGCCAGCTGAGTATCCCTGTAAAGATTATTAATTGTATCTGTAACTTGTTGGCTGGTCGTAGTGTTAAACTCCACGTCCCAGGAGAATCACATGACCCCAGAACTGTTTGGCGTGGTTTACCCCAGGGTTCAGTACTAAGTCCTCTTTTATATAGTATTTACACCTCTGATCTTCACAAGTCCCTTAATAGCGACTGCCAGATTTTACAATATGCAGACGACCTAGCCTTATATATTCCTACCTCATCCATCGAACTTGCTACAGAATCCATGCAAATATCTCTTAACTCCCTTAACCAGTGGTTAATCTCTCATGGCCTTAGCTTGTCAGCTCCTAAAAGCTCCGTTGTTGTTTTCTCACGGAAACGCTTAACTCCATATGCCCACCTTGAAATTGAGAGAGCCCCGATCAAGGTCGAGGATAAGGTGAAATTCCTTGGGGTCATTTTAGATTGTAAATTAAGTGGTGTCTTTCATCTCAATTATATAATCAATAAATGTGACAAGAACCTTAATATGCTACGTGCTTTAGCGGGAGTATGGTGGGGTGCTCATCCCTTTACTCTTAAACTCATATACAATGCCACAATAAGAAGCTTACTGGACTATGGGTCTTTCCTCCTGGAACCCTGTAGTAAAGTTGCGTTAGCCAAGCTGGAAACTATTCAGTCGAAATCCCTCCGCATTGTACTAGGATGTATGAGATCCACTCCTACCAACGCTCTGCAAGTTGAGAGTGGCGACCCTCCCCTTCTTCTCCGTAGACAATACCTAGCCGATAAATATATGTACAAGGTATATTTTCTTAGTAATCACGTTGTTCTTTCTAAGCTTTCCATGCTAGATAATTTATGTAGACAAAGCGATTACTGGAAGCATAAAGACCCCCCTTTGATCCTTAATTCATTTAGGAAAATCCGGAATGAGGAAATCAATTCTCCCATTCCTCAGTGTAATAAATTCCCACTCTACTCATGTCCATATGAAGTTCTAAATTTTGTTCCAAAAATCTCTTTTATTGGAATAAATAAGGATACCATCAATGCTAATGACCTTTTTCTTTCGACTGTTAATAACAACTGGCCTGATCACTACAAATTTTATACTGACGCTTCTAAATTGACCTCCGACGGTAGAACAGGCATTGCTGTATATAATTCCAACTCCAAGATATTCCTCCAGTTCCAGTGCCCTCCCGAGTCTTCAGTTTTTACTGGGGAATGCATTGGAATTCTGGAGGCGTGTTTATTTATTTCCTCTCATTCAGCTATCTCAAAAGCAGTCATCTTCTCTGATTCCATGAGTGCTCTGCAGGCAATAGTTAAAAATTCATTTAAAGATAACCTACGTAGCCCAATCATTGTCGAAATCAAAACTGTCCTACATTCTTGTTTTAAAAAAAACGTCGAAATCATCTTAGTATGGATTCCTAGTCATGTGGATATTACGGGCAATGAGGTGGTAGACAAAGCAGCTAAGAATGCGATCAGCAGCAATCTGGCAGATAAAAAACATTATGCTATTCAGGTCTATGACCTAATTCACAAGGCCAAAGTAGATCTTTTTAAATCCTGGCAAGACCACTGGTCTCAATCTAGCAAGTCAAAGGCTAGCTTGTTCGCATCTATTCAACCAACCATTCCTTCCAAGCCTTGGTTTTATAAATACAAAGAAACATCCAAAACCGTCACATCCGTCATATGCAGAATCCGTATTGGCCACTGCTGTACCCCAGTTTTCCTCCATAAAATTAGGGTCCGGGACAATTCCTTGTGTGAATGTGGGCTGGATGATGGTACATTAGATCACATATTTTTAAATTGCCCTTTGAATAATGTTTCCTCTTTTGATCAGGTTATTACAAAATTGAACATCCAAAAACCCACTAATGTCCGTCACCTCCTCTCATTTTTCCCTAATCCCCAAATTATACGTGCTTTTATTAAATTTATTTCCAATAACAATATTAAACTATAAAAATCAGACATAGCCTAATTAATAATTATTATATTGTCTTGACGTATATATTCTATGTTACTAACTATTACTAACTCCTAGGTTTTGTGTTTATTTCAGGGCTAGAAGAATTGCCTCAAAAAGTTTAAGTTCATTATTCTCTTTGTAAACTTAAATTTAATAAAATACCCATGTATAGTCACTTCGCTGCTTACCCTGTGGTCACTACATGACACTGGCACGCATTGCTACGGCAGATTGCCATAAAAAAAAAAAAAAAAAAAAAAATAATCAGATAAAGACAGCAATAGAAGTTGTCAGATCGATCTGCAAGCGAAACTAATCTTTATCACCTATGAATCTGCAAGTGATATTCAACCTTAGGGTGGTACACCACTTTCTTGGCCGACTGTACAGGAGGTACCCTAAAAAAAAATTTTTTTTGAGATTTTATTTTACCACTTTTTCGGAGCAACAAATCCGTATATTTACTCCAAATTACAGCCTTCTAGTACTGGGCGTCTCTGAGCTAAGCTGCGGACAGACAGAGGGACGGACGGACGGACATGGCGAAACTATAAGGGTTCCTTGTTGACTACGGAACCCTAAAAAACTGTGACATATGTTTTTTTTTATTAATACAGTGGTCTTATTATATTGTTAGGATAAGAATCAAAACAGTAAATAATTTACTAATTCATTTAAAAAATCTCAAATAAAATCTAATCATAATTAAAAATAAAAACATTTGTAAATAATTTCATTATTAAATCTCAAATTAAAAATAATGTGTGGGAAACTGAAAAAGAAACCTAGTTTTATTGTGTTAAACTAAATATATATTTTTTAACCCATTTAAGGAAAATAATGTTAAAATAAATGATACAGGGATAGTACCTAACATAAGGGCAAATTACATTCTGTGCAGTGAAACATTGTTTCTCTGCGTCTTCTTTTGGCAGTTCTTTGGCCATCATTTTTTCTTTCAAACCTTGGACCTTATCCTTTCTATAAAGTGCATCCAAAATCACATAACATGGACGTAATATTAAAACAAGCTGTGAGAAAGTCCATGCTGTAAAGGTTATGTTTATTTGTAAATAAAGTGATCAGCATCCTGAGACAATCCCACCCATCTGTACCCAGTACATGAACTGCTGTTATAGTGTTCATAGAGATTAACCTTTGTTATAAATTATAATGTAACACAGTGTAACAAAACGGAAGGTACTAGGTTTGATCCGAATCCTGGGTACCACAAAAAGAAAACAACATAGTAGCCATAATAGCTTTCTCAATATTCGATGATCCGTAATAGTGTAACCAAGGATTCTAGTGTACCAAAAAGGAAATTATAAAAAATAACAAAATTAATAAACATTATACAGGAAAATCTCAAGATTCTTGTATTACATTTTTCAGATAAATTGAATGGAATTAACAAATCAAAACAGCCCCCCACTATATTTCGAGTTTGTAGTTGCATGAACGCAAATAAAGATATCGTTTTTGTTATATTTTTCATAATATTCTCAAAAATAGTGACAGATGTTTTTACCTTTTGCGGCATTTATGTTGCTGAGCCGAATATCAGTTGGTTTGCTTTTATCTTTGTACACCGCCGAATTAACTTTAGCAGAATCACCACCAGCTTTCGGAGCCATTTTTATAAGAATTTATATTTCGTTCTACAATATGAAAATCAAGATGAAATCGGATTAAAATTCAGCTCAAGAAAAATAAGAATCCGACAAAATGAACAGGAATGACAATGACTGTCAAAAATGTCAAACAGTCAAAATCACGAGTCAACAAGTCAGCTGTCATCTAGTCATCTGTCAATGTCAAATTTATACTGACTAAATGTCAAACATCCCGTTTAAGTACACCGGGAGGTGAAAAATGATACCAATTAAAATTTAATCTGCCCCGTTTACGGTCGTCCGCTGGTCTATGTTTTTACTGAAAGGAATAAATTTTTGCGACCTTTTTACCACGCAAAATTTTATCCTGCTGTCAGATTGACATTAAGTTTTGTTGTTTTGCTCGATTCTTGCCGTAAAAACGAATATTATTTTTATTTTAGAGAGTGAATATTATTTTTGGATTATGGATTTATAATACACCGGCAAATTGATTATTTGATCAATAAACTGAGCTGTCAATTGAGTTTGACATCTAACATTGACAAAAAGATATGACTCCGTTCAGCGAACCCTCGCTAGTTTAATTTTTTTCCGGCGAAACATCGCTGGAAGATTTAAACGCACCCCTAGGCTGCGTTTAAATCCTTTATCCAGTTTAAATTTATACTGACTAAATGTCAAACATCCCGTTTAAGTACACCGAGAGGTGAAAAATTATACCAATTAAAATTTAATCTGCCCCGTTTACGGTCGTCCGCTGGTCTATGTTTTTACTGAAAGGAATAAATTTTTGCGACCTTTTTACCACGCAAAATTTTATCCTGCTGTCAGATTGACATTAAGTTTTGTTCTTTTGCTCGATTCTTGCCGTAAAAACGAATATTATTTTTATTTTAGAGAGTGAATATTATTTTTGGATTATGGATTTATAATACACCGGCAAATTGATTATTTGTTCAATAAACTGAGCTGTCAATTGAATTTGACAGCTAACATTGACAAAAAGAGATGACTCCGTTCAGCGAACCCTCGCTAGTTTATTTTTTTTCCGGCGAAACATCGCTGGAAGATTTAAACGCACCCCTGGGCTGCGTTTAAATCCTTTATCCAGTTTAAATTTATACTGACTAAATGTCAAACACCCCGTTTAAGTACACCGCGAGGTGAAAAATGAAGCTAACTAAAATTTAATCTGCCCCGTTTAAGGTCGTCCGCTGGTATAAGTTTTTACTAAATGGAATAAATTTTTGCGACCTTTTTACCACGCAAAATTTTATCCTGCTGTCAGACTGACATTAAGTTTTGTTGTTTTGCTCGATTCGCGCCGTAAAAACGAATATTATTTTTGGGCAAATTCACTATAAACGGCGCAGGTTTTAAAAACCACTTTTAAAAATTTAGGTTTCTTTTCGGGTTTGAAATTGATGATTCTTCATAGATAATGTTAATAATTATATGAATTAGCTAAAAGTTCCTTTTAAAAATGCGTATATATGACATTAATCGTTATTTTACAAGGTGAGTAAGGAAAATTTTGTCCTGATAGTCACAAAAATCAAAACTTGATAAAAATTCACTGACTAGATGACCTGAAAAAAATAGACTACTAATTTATTACTCGTTTTTAATAGATTAAAAGAAATATATTTAAGAACGTACTAATTAACCACATTTTGTTAAAATTCAAAAAAAATATCCATTTAGTAACAAAAGTTTCCAAACGTTTGTTTCATTTTAAGTTTTAACTATTTAAATGATGAGCTAATAATAACATTTCAACAAGATATTATTTGTAATATGTTTTTATTTATTAAAAACCCACTATAGTACATAATAATTATTAATAATTCAGCTGCTGTAAAGAAAAACAAGGAAAAATATTTGGGACCGTTACTAGAGAGACATTAAATGTTACGATACGGAATTGTTAAGAGTAGTCCTCACTATGACACTGATTATAATATAACCGAGAATCATGCGGACTAAGACAATAATGAGAACTGCTCACAACCTACATTAAAATTTAAAGTGTGTGCAACCTGGTAATAGGATCTAATTTATCATTTATAATCAGATGGCCTGCAAATTCTAAATACCGTCTAGGTACTCATAATGCAATGTGCACTAAGCTTTACTTGTATTTTTCGTAACGTTTTTGTCCGCCCTATAGTAACAGTTACGAACAGGACGTTACGCAAGTAGTTCAGTTTCAAAACAAAAGTGAAATACTCAAAAAATATAACTATAAAGCTTCTAAATCATACAAAAAAGGCATCTATATACTTTAAGGTGTTACTGCTCCAAAAGAATTAACAACCAGATAAATGGTTTTATGTAAAAACACGTTACTTAGCGAGACAAATTTTTTGGACCAATTTTTCGTTGCGCACACATACGTCCACCAATTCTCCCTGTCGCGACTAAATTCAATATAGCTGCATTTTTTTCGTAGATTTTGTGCTTGAGGTTGCCATTAAAATAAAAAATAAATTCTAAATGGGTAAATTAGTAGCTAAAAGAACGTTACTATGTAGACTTGTCCTGTAATGTTAAATCTATGGGACAATAATTTTAATTAATTTTCTTACTCTTTTACTATGATAGCTATTGTTAATACTTAGTTTAAATGAAAGAATAACTATGACACAATTGAATTAAAAAATCGCAAGACTTATAGTGGAACAAAAATCTTTTGAAATATCTATTTAATGCGGGAAAACCGGTCTTGGGACAGCTTCAAATCAAGGCTTTGTTTAACTTCAAATTACTATAAAATTTATAATACCTTATTTATTGATACGTAAAAAAACTTATTGAATAGAATAACAGTTCTACTTGTGTTATAATAAAGCTTTTATGGCAGCTTTCAAAATATTTTCAACTATCATTATTTGTTTTCATGGGACAACACGAAAACAGCCTGCGCCATTTAAAGTAAAAATGCCCTTTTATTTTAGAGAGTAAATATTATTTGTGGATTATGGATTTTTAATAAACCGGCAAATTGATTATTTGTATAATAAACTGAGCTGTCAATTGAATTTGACAACTAACATTGACAGAAACATAAGACTCCGTTCAGCGAACCCTCGCTAGTTTAATTTTTCACCGGCGAAACATCGCCGGAAGATTTAAACGCACCCCTGGGCTGCGTTTAAATCCTTTATCCAGTTTAAATTTATACTGACTAAATGTCAAACACCCCGTTTAAGTACACCGCGAGGTGAAAAATGAAGCTAACTAAAATTTAATCTGCCCCGTTTAAGGTCGTCCGCTGGTATAAGTTTTTACTAAATGGAATAAATTTTTGCGACCTTTTTACCACGCAAAATTTTATCCTGCTGTCAGACTGACATTAAGTTTTGTTGTTTTGCTCGATTCGCGCCGTAAAAACGAATATTATTTTTATTTTAGAGAGTAAATATTATTTGTGGATTATGGATTTTTAATAAACCGGCAAATTGATTATTTGTTTAATAAACTGAGCTGTCAATTGAATTTGACAACTAACATTGACAGAAACCACACAGAAACTTATGACTCCGTTCAGCGAACCCTCGCTAGTTTAATTTTTTACCGGCGAAACATCGCCGGAAGATTTAAACGCACCCCTGGAGTAGTGCTTCTAGAAAAACGATCCCAAATCGGTGACCTAGAAACGAATGAAAGGCACACAGCTCGGGAATCTGTTTCTTTCTAATAGTGTGTCCACGATACAGTATTTTGGGGATAATATTAATATTAAAGTGATACAGAAAGTCGGTACTTACAGCTCGACATAAAAATGTAGAAAACCGGAAGTCGCCACTGTCTTCGCGCTACCAGCACTTTGAATGATTTTATTTTACTTTTTTTCAATTATTACGTTAGTTTTATGGCACAATAATAAATCTAACAAACCTGCGGTCTTTGTTTACATCAAATATTAAAGATTTTATAACGCTGTCAGAAATAAAAAATTTAGTTCCGTTTCAATCCGTTCTGGCCAAGCTGTATAGTGTTACGTATTGTGTATTTTTCTCTTTAATTAAGGGCAGACAAGATTTTCACAATCCAACTGTATTTTTTTTATGCTTGGTACCTGATACCTATTCATATTTTACGACTGGGTTGTATCGTTTTTGATGATTCTCTTTTGTTCCATGAAGTATACTTGTCATTTGGTACGATGAATATTTCATTCATTTTTGATGAAGCATTTCTTATTGTGTACTTGGATGATGTTTTTATGATATATTCCCTTTATGTCGAGTCCCGTTACGTCGAGTCTGGAAGTCTATTGTTCTCCAAAGTATTGATATTTTACGCTTTCTATTTTATGTCGAGTTTGGTGAACAAGTACAGTCAGGAATGTAAATTAAAAGCCAATGGCATAAAAACATAATAATATTAATACAAGTATTGGTCAAGATTACCTAAAAAAGGAAGCTCAACGGAGCCCCGCTCAGCGGGGCTCCTATTTCTGCGTGCATGGTTTAAAGTAACCTAACACGAAGGGGATGGCGGGGTCTTTCAGACCCCGCCATCCCCTTCGAACCTAACCTGTCCGTGTCGGGGTGCCCACAAGTCCCGAGCTCGCTTCGCTCGCTCTTGGATCCCAAGTTCTCCTAATAACAATTCCAATCAAATCAATCAACAAATCAAAATAGAGTCATCGACAGACTACTATACGTGACGCACGCACGGCTACTAAGCTAACTTATACGAATACCCCCAGCCTTATTAAAATGTCAAAGTGCGATATTTGTAAAAAAAATATAACGAAATCTTCACCGGGGTTAGAGTGCAGTAAGTGTGAACGGATAGTGCATTTGAACCCAAAATGCACGGGATTAACCAACAAACAGATCGCAGCATTAAAAGCTGCACCAAGCCTGGAGTGGACGTGGCAGGAATGCCATCAGGAGTCCCCGAGACGTAGCTCATCCATCATTACAGCTGAAGATGAAGATGAAGAGGAGGATACACCAGTACATATAAACGCAAAAAGCTTATTAAGTAACATCACTAAAGAAGTTGAAAAAGCTATTAAAAAAGAATTGGCGCAATTAAACAATTCTTTGCAATTCCATAGCGATAAACTTGATGAAGCAATGCAGTCCATGGAATCATTTAAGCAGACTATAAAAGCCTTAGAACGTAAGAACACGGAGCTGACTAACAGAAACAATAACCTGGAAACCCGTGTAGGTGCCTTAGAACAACGACTGCACGAGCTTGAACAAGAGAAGCTAGCAAAACACGTAGAAATTGCAAATGTTCCAATTCAAAACAATGAAAACGTAAGGCTTCTAGTGGATGACATTGCACTAAAACTAAAACAGCCTAAAACAGATATCATATCCGTACTAAGACTTCATGGACGAAAAGATCAGCCAGCCAACATATTAGTGGAGCTCAAAGACCAAGAAGTCCAAGATACGTGGATTGCTGCCTCTAAAAGTGTCAAACCAACTGTTTCCGATATACTTCCTAGCGAAGAAAATAACAAAAATGCCATTTATGTGAGAGAAGCAATGACAAAACATCAAAAGCAATTATTTTGGAATGCTAAGCAAGAACTGAAAGTCAACCGTAACTTCAAGTATGTGTGGTTTAAAAGAGGACTGGTTATAGCTCGAAAGGAGGACGGTGTGGTTTAATTCTCTTTGACGGTGACAAAGCTCGTATCATACGTACCGCGGTCCGCGAATGATATTCGCGGTCTAGCTATCAGCAAAGAGCAAGCAGCATAAAATCGCAAGTACAGTTTAAACAAAGTATATACGTATGTTTTATTAAATGCCAATGGCGAATTCTTTTTGTGATATTAATGAGATGAAAGACTGTCTAAATGTGAATGATTTTATTAACTGTATTCCAAAAAATCAAATTAACCTATTGTGTACCTATGCATATTAATATTCGTTCAATAATCAAAAACTTCTCTGCATTAGAACAAATTTAATGATACTTATTTCAAATAATTGTATTGATGTCATTATTCTAACTGAATGCAACATATCAGAAATTAAGGTGATTGCTTCGATGTAGCCCGCGAAATTCAATTTTTTTTACGTTTTTTGCAATTTGCAGGCCAGTGACATGTTGTAACTTTATAAATATTTGTGTTGCGCAAATAACAAGTATAATTTTAAATATAAAAAATATCAAAAAACTCGCTCCATCAGCTCTCACATAGAAAAGGTGCATCATGTTAAAATCTCCGAAATCTAACTACGATGCACCTTTTCTATGTGAGAGCTGATGGAGCGAGTTTTTTGATATTTTTTATATTTAAAATTATACTTGTTATTTGCGCAACACAAATATTTATAAAGTTACAACATGTCACTGGCATGCAAATTGCAAAAAACGTAAAAAAAATTGAATTTCGCGGGCTGGTTGGAGCATCCCAGTGTTCTGTATCAATGGGGATGGCAACTCAAAGCTAATCGTAGATGGCGCTGCGATAGTTGGTCCCCACGTCTACCTTGTACAAAAAAACAAACAAGATTATTTGTTATAAAAATTGAGTATAAATACAAAACAAATATGGAAAATTATTCGTCCATGCAAGTACTATATACTAAAAGAAGAATTAAGACGCCGCGGCGCATCTACAAGAGAAAAAAAGTGATTTAATTGAGTGGTTATACATTTGATTTTACCGTAATAAATCCACAATTACTTGTAGTTGAGGTTTCAATTTTTGAGTTTAGGTATGTTTTACCTGTCCTCTCCTTTATCAAGAATATAATGCTGCTTTTGACTTTCTATTTTGATAAAATATCATAATGTTTTAAGTCAGTAATTTTAACCTTTTTTTCTATTTAGATTCGAGAAATATCACAATATATTTAATTTCTTAACACCACAACTATTACAAAACTCGTTCCAGGTGATAATTCTTCGATTTTCGAGCGATGCAATACTGGTACATAACCTCCAAAAGAAAAGTAGATATTATTTTGAAAAGTGTATTCCATCATTTTTACAGCTTATTACACAACATCTAGTCATTTTACATCAATAAATGTTTTTTTTTCTGAAAATTCCTTTGATTTTACAGTTCTTTGGGGACCAAACTGTCATTTTCACTTTGACACTTGCCTTCCCCATTAAGCGGGTACCGAATGCTCACAGCCTTGCGAAAGTCTCGGAGGGGTGGTGGCATTATAGTATATGTGAATAGTAAACATCAAAGTAATATCGTTAATATAAACACTTTACATTTTGAAAGTATATTCTGTACAATCACCACTCATACGAACTATTCTGCGAACCTGTGTGCGGTATACCGACCACCTAGCTCTAGTAAAATCTTATTTATTGATGAATTACTACAAAAATTCACTAAAACCACAGATTTATATTTATTGGGAGACACTAACATAATTTAAAAGCGGATAATCCTGTAGGGTTAAGGGGGATGCTCCAACCAGCCCGCGAAATTCAATTTTTTTTACGTTTTTTGCAATTTGCAGGCCAGTGACATGTTGTAACTTTATAAATATTTGTGTTGCGCAAATAACAAGTATAATTTTAAATATAAAAAATATCAAAAAACTCGCTCCATCAGCTCTCACATAGAAAAGGTGCATCATGTTAAAATCTCCGAAATCTAACTACGATGCACCTTTTCTATGTGAGAGCTGATGGAGCGAGTTTTTTGATATTTTTCATATTTAAAATTATACTTGTTATTTGCGCAACACAAATATTTATAAAGTTACAACATGTCACTGGCCTGCAAATTGCAAAAAACGTAAAAAAATTTGAATTTCGCGGGCTACATCGAAGCAATCACCTTAAGGCGGCAACAGTGGCTATAGCGGGAACAGTGGCGCAGGCGCCATTAGAGCGAAAGTAGCACAGATATTTATACATCTCTCTCACTCCTCGGAAGCTCTCGGGATACGAACAAGTATAAACTAGTCAAGTTGCGGCTGCCGCGACCGTATGGTGTGATGTGAGACATTTTACGTTTTTACCGGAGAAAATTTGCAATTTAAGGTAAGATATACTTTGTTTTTACGCCCTACAGTTTTGTTGTATTAATAAAACAATGTTTCTGATCAAAACTATGTATAAATGAGATTGCTTTGACGCGTAATCCATCTCTCAACAAGCAATAACGTGGCATGTGGTGCGTCATCAATTAAAAATGGCGGCCAAGTACTAGGTGGATCAGACCGCTTGAGGACACAGTGGATCACGAGCCACTGTGTACTGTATTGAAATCCATTTCAGATATGAAATATAAAATTGATCTTACATCTTTTGTTATTACTAACCAAAATGTATTAATACGAGGTTATAAGTTTGTCCGTTGAGCATGAATTATATTTTTTTCAGAATGCCACGTCCTGTAAAGCCCCGTAAAATCGGGAATCATACTGCTGAAGACATGAAAGAAGCTCTAAAAAATATAAAAAATGGAATGAGTGTGAGGAAATCTTCCCAAATTACGGGCATTCCCTTTACAACTCTGAGGCGTACCTTAAGACCCGGAACTTAAATTTAGATGAGACACGATCACACGATTGACGTTGAAAATTGACTGAGAAAATTTTAAGTTATTTTAAGTTTATATTTTTCCAGAAGAAGGGAATTTATGTTTAATAGCAGTTGATTAATGTTAAGGTTTAAAAGACTGATGATTAAAATGTACATGGTACTAAGTTCCTATTGAGTAATTAAACTTAATAATAAACTTAAAATTGCATTTTATTTTAGATTTATATTTAAAGATCCACTGTGTACCTACCCGATTCACTGTGAACTAAAGGTATATTCACTGTACCCGACCCCCGGTACACAGTGGCTCAGTGGGACTTTTTAAAAAAAATGCTTTCTATCTCCTTTTTCATTTATCGGTTGGACAAAATACAAGAAAAAATATAAAATAGATTAAATACACTACGTACGAGTCCTATTTGTAACTTCCTAACACTACTACAAATAAAGAGAGAGCTGTCTAAAAAAAAAGTGAGCCACTGTTGCCGCCTTGACCCTAAGGCATAAATACAATAACATGCTATGTACCATGGGCCTTGTGTGCGGGATCACTGATTACACTAGAATAGCAAGTAGTAATGGAAAAATAAGTAAATCTTGTATTGATCACATTTATGCGAGATCCCGCACGCAAGACCTATTTACGGCGACACTCGGTACCCTGGGGGCCCATACTTCATATTTTCCACTATATTAATGTAATTTAGGAAAAACGAAAATTTTATCAGCCTAGGGTATTTTATGAACAGTCACATGTGGGGGGGCCCATACTTCATATTTTCCACTATATTAATGTAATTTAGGAAAAACGAAAATTTTATCAGCCTAGGTTATTTTATGAACAGTCACATGCGGTACCACACTGGCTGACCACCGCGCAGTGATGCTCGCATGTGCTGGCGCGCAAACACAGGATGTCCCTAAATACAAGATGTGCGTTAACAGACAACAACTCATAAAATGTTTCGATGAAATAAAGTGGGAAAAATCACAGGATATAAAATGCCCCGTAACCCTATATAATTTCATCCATACCCAGTTTAAGGAATGTTATAATAAATCTAAAATTAAAATTAAAATAAAAGCTAGATCATCACGTAGTAATAATGATTGGGTGAATAAAAAAATAATCAATGCCTGTGAACACCGGGATAAATTATTTGAGAATTGGATAAAAGACCCTAATAACGCAATACTAAAACAGAAATATAATAAATCCAGGAACTATACAAATATTTTAATTAGAAAAACCAAAAACGCTAATATACAGTCAGTTATTTTATCAAATAAAAACAATATTAGAGAGTTGTGGCAAATTCTTAATCGAATCACAGGTAGAATTAAAGTTTCCATTGATGACGCTATTCAGAGTTCCTTTATGAAAACTAAATTATCTTCTAAACACATTGCAAATAATTTTGCACACACTTTTGATAAAAGCGTTAAACTAATTATTCCTAAATGCTCAAAACCACTATTAAATAAAGCCGAGTACACAACCCCGGTCAACGTGACGATGCGTATAAAACCTGCGGAGACTGACACAGTCAAAAAAATCATAACATCCTTGAATAATAATAAAGCACCAGGAATAGATGGAATTAGAGCCATAGATATCAAAATGCTGTGTTCCTCAATTACCTCAGTGATTTCGAATTTAATCAATTTATGCATACAAACTGGCAAGTATCCATCAACACTTAAAACAGGGATTGTCAGACCTATTCACAAAAAAGGAAGCAGGCTAGATTACAACAACTACAGACCAATCACTATATTACCTGCAATTGATAAAATAATAGAAAAATTCATATGTAAGCAAATTCACGATTTCTATGAAAAGAATAAAATTATAACAGACAAACAATATGGCTTCCAACCAAAAAAGAGTACCACACAGCTGCTATCTACGTTCACAGATAGCATTCACAAACACTTAAATGATAAAAAACACATTCTAGTGGCATTTATAGACTACAGCAAGGCATTCGATACTCTCAGACATGGCCGGTTACTAGAGTGTCTTCAAGACAGTGGAATTGGAGGGAAACTACTCGAGTGGTGCAAAAACTATCTTGAAGATAGAAAATACATAGTACAAGTTAGTGACGCGAATAGTGAACCGGTCATCGTAACGGAAGGAACGGCGCAAGGAGCGGTCCTTGGGCCACTGCACTACCTCACTTATGTTAATAGCCTTGTTAATATTATAAAAGAGTGTGAGATTTATCAATTCGCCGATGATACCTGCCTTATGGCCGTAGGCCACAGTGTTAGGGATGCCCAAAAAAAACTACAAGAGGATTTTGATTTACTAACTAAATGGTCACATGACGCTGGGTTAGTTTTTAATGCGGGTAAGACCAAATTAATGTACATCAGTTCCAGTCAAAATAGAAGCTCATTCATGCCTAAATTAGCAGCTCACTGTCATGATTGTTTGCATGATAACTGTAATATTAAAGTAGCCAAGCCTTGTAGCTGTGACTCTATAGATCTTGTGGAGAGCCAAATATATCTGGGACTCACCATTGACAACCGACTTAATTGGAAGGAGCATATTAACGGGGTGTGTGATAAATTGAGAGGTTTATTAGCAAAATTCTCCATAATTAAATGTAAAATTCCATACCAAACAATGTTAATGCTTTATAAATGCTTGGCTGAATCAACAATATCCTATGGCCTGTCGAGCTATGGTAGGACATATAAGACTCACCTAGATTTAATTTACGCCCTTCAACTACGTTTATTGAAGGCAATTGTTCCGCAGAATATTAAGAAGAAGTTCAAAGATGACTAGGTACCATAAATTATTTGAATTTTGTAAAATAATGCCAATACATGAAAAAATCAAATATACCTACCTTATTAAAAGAAGAATATTTTAATGAAAATCTTAAGAAAAGAAGAATAATTGAAATTAATACTCGTAGTGTCATCAATGATAATTTGTTACTACCTAACTACAGGAATTTACACGGCAAGAGGTCGTTACAGTATATAATCCCTTACCTTATTAATCAATTACCTATATCATTGAGAGAAAACATAACTCATAAAAACATAAATTACAAATTAAAACAACATTTCTTACAAAATACTAACGTCTAAATAAAAGATTATGAATAAATATTAGAAACTTAACTAAACTCATTAATTCAATATAACTTCATATTATAAGGCACTAATCACATTGTTTTTAGGGAACAACCTGTATAAAGATCACATAACATTCCTCCGTTAAAATTAATTTGATGGACAGGTAGATTGGTCACCGATGTTCACTCGTAAGTAATACGCGTTGATACCTATGTTTTTGCTTAATACCCACTAATTGTGTTTTTTTTTTTATATTTTAAATTTGATATTTATAAGTAAGGATTTGAGTGTGTTGCATTTAAATTCCTTTGTGTACATTATGCTGTCGATGGTTTTGGTGCACGTTAAAACTCTAATGAGTTTATGATTGCATCAACGTATTCTAGAAAACTGTAAGTGTACTGCTATAATAAAATAAATAAATAAAAAATAAATAAATCATTAATAATTCTAAATTATGTTTTTTATTTATTCATTTCATTGGACGTGACTGTACTTCTAAAATATGATATAATTAAACTCGACATAAAGGTAATAGAAGCGTGGTAAATAAACTCGGCATAAAGGGAATAGAAACGGGACAGAAAACTAAACTCGACATAGGGGTAATAGAAGCGAGACAAGGTTTTCGGCTCGACGTAACGGGACTCGACATAAAGGGAATCAACCGTTTTTATCATTATTACGGATTACGTAGGTACTTATTTGACTAGGTTTGAATATTTGAACTAAAAATGGTAAAATATAAAGTTTTCAAAAAAAGAAGTAACCGCCTTCAAAAACCACCACCACAGAATACTTAATGATACTATAAAACATCAGCTTCTAAAACGAGCAGCTTCTTTCAGCTCAGATCAGCTTCTTTCTTGGGCAGAGCACCGTGTCCTCACGACGGCGATAGGTGGACCTCTCGCGCCCGGCATTGGTCGAGGCCATGCTGCGGGGCGAGACGGAGCGGGGAACGGTCGCCTCCTTCTGCGAAGCAGTACCTAATGCTCAGAACAGCGTCCTCCCTCCACCCTAGCCGCAGCCCACGGCGATGGACGTCGCAGGACGATCTCCGACCACCGCACAGTGTGGGAATTTCGGAATCTAGCGGGATTTAATTCCAAATTGAAATAAATAAAAGAAATGATATTAATTGGTATTCAAATAAATAATATTCATCATTTACAATGTCTACCGATTGCACCAATTTTTCGTTAAATTTGTAATATAAACTTTTTTAAAACAGCTTTATTTCATTTGTAGTATCTTCCAAAAATTTAACTTGATGGTATGTACCTGTTATAAAAGCAAAGATAGCTTTTCGCTTCTTTTCCACATTTGAGATCAAAAAACCAGTTTTTTTGTAATATTGGAGGTCATAACGAAAATCGAAAAAAAGTATTGGCGCAAAAAAGCGCACCTGTTAATAACTGTTCTCAAAAGTTTAGACTCTAAACCATAATTTGAAACAATCAAAACACCGGGATCTTCTGGCCATTTTTTTTAATACACGTTTTATTATGCAAGTCGTCTCAAAAAAATGTTTTTTTCTACCTTTGCTTTCACATGTTGTTTTATGGGTAATGTATTACTATTTCTTTAATAAAATGCACTCTAAATTATCTTGACATATAGACAATGGATTAATAAACCAAAAAACAAGGCTTTATATTAATTTTATCAGTAATCTCAAATGAAGATGACACTTAAATGTCGTATTCACATTGTCGGTATACAACGACTATTATCAACCCACTTCAAGATTTTTTATTATTTTTTTCAAGCTACGTACCTACAACAATTTCGAATATGTAGCTTTGACCAATAGGGTCTTAGGTATAAATAGGTTATAAATGTGTTATAGAAAATTAACATTTGTATTTTGATTTAAATCCCCCTAGATTTCGAAATTCCCACACTGTGCACCGTAGTAGGCGCGGGCATGCGGGCGGCGAGTTATGGGCGACTCGCTGTCCGACCATGGACCATGCCCGGGTCGACAGCGCGTTGTGTTCCACACGCGCCTCAAAGAGTGTCAGCATGATGACGGGGCTGGACTTGAGGGCCGAAGCCTGCCGGGGTCGCGGGACTTATCTCATTACCGTGACCCCGGAACATAAAGGGCTACTGAAGGACACCGTGGATTTTAGTCAGTACAAAATTGTTAAATTACATGATAATTATGAGTAGGTAAGTGGTTAATAAGTATATCATCATCGTTCATAAGATTCAGTTTAATAATATTACAATTTACTTAAAATATTCTATTATTTACCTTATTACCCGACTACGGCAAAGCCAAAAGAAGGGTTATGATTTTGACCGGTATGTATGTATGTTTGTTTGTTCCCTCATAACTTCTAAACTACTTATCGTATCTTATCGCCTCATAACTTCTAAAGTACATGACAAATGAGGTGCCGTTAAGCGTCTTTGTCTTAGTAGTTAGAAGTTAGGAAAACGTCAGGATGGCTGGTCAAAAAAAATATTTTATTTCTAAACTAGCTTCTGCCCGCGACTTCGTACGCGGATCCTGTTGCTTATGCCAGCGACAATGGGGTCGTCAAAATCGAAGATCTGAAACGTCTGATGTCGAATTCTTAGAGCCTGGGGACGGGAAAACAACGGGACGCGCATGACGATTCCAGACGTTCCAGATCTTTTATTTTTGTAAGTCAACAGGAAATGCCCATCAGGCTGAACAACTCTTGCTAAGACGTCATCTCTGTATATGTAATAGTGTAGCTGGGCTCTTGGAGTTCCACATCAGGTGTTCCATATCTTCAAATTTATTTTCTTAGCAGAAAATGCTCATCACGTGGAACAATCTTTGCTATGGCGCTATTTTTGTATCTCTTATAGTTTAGCTGATCTATTGCAGTTCTGCATCAGGTGTTCAAGTTGTCAAGATGAATTATAGCCTATATGTTGTCTAGACTTAACAGCTATACAACAAAAAAAAAAAAACCGGCCAAGTGCGTGTCGGGCCACGCACAGTGTAGGGTTCCGTAGTTGCCCATCAAAATACTTATGCGAAAAAATCTTTTTGAAAAAAAGGGAACCGACTTCAAAACCAAACACAAAAAAACTATAAAATAACTTTTCTTTCGGAAGTCGGTGGCTTTGTTTTTTTTTATTTTATTGACATTTATGGCCACCGACTTCCGGAAGAAAAGTTATTTTATAGTTTTTTTGTGTTTGGTTTTGAAGTCGGTTCCCTTTTTTTCAAAAAGTTTTTTATTTTTCCCTTTTTAGTTGACATAATCAACAAAAACTTCATAAAATCGGCGTCTTTGAAAATCTACACTCCTATTAAGCAAAACGGATCTATGTGAGCAACTTCACGAGATATCCATTATTCTTATATACTTAAACCTTCCCCAGAATGTAACAAATACTTTTCTTAAAACTGCATCAAAATCAGTTCAGCCAAACGCGAGATAATTGCGGACAAACATGCAATCGTCCCTGAAAATCTACGATCCAAGTAAGCAAAACGGATCCACGCGGGCAACGTCACGGGATATCTATTAGTGTTATATACTAAAACCTTCCCCAGAATGTAACAAACACTTTTCTGAAAACTGCATCAAAATCAGTTCAGCCAAACGCGAGATAATTTCGGACAAACATGCAAATGTCCCTGAAAATCTACGATCCAAGTAAGCAAAACGGATCCACGCGGGCAACGTCACGGGATATCTATTAGTGTTATATACTAAAACCTTCTCCAGAATGTAATGAACACTTTTCTGAAAACTGCATCAAAATCCGTTTAGCCAAACGCGAGATAATCGCGGACAAACATACATACATACATACATACATACATACATACATACATACATACATACATACATACATACATACATACATACAGGTCGAACTGAGAACCTACTTTTTTTTTTGAAGTCGGTTAATTAACTAAACTGATTCGCTGAATTTAATTTTAAAGAGAAGAATTTTCAAAATCGGTCCAGGAGTCTTTGAGAAATCGGGGAAAATACATAAAAAAAAGATTAGGGTGAGTGGGGGTAAGTTGGAATGAAAAATTGATGAGATGAACAGTGTTGATTTGAAACTGTTGTCACACAAAGGGATTCAATGAAAATGCAAAAAATTTTGTTTTGGGTAAAAAAGCATGGTCAAGTTGTTTCTATAATGTTGAAAGAAATCTTTGTGAAACAATTGTTTATGAAAAAACTGTAATTAAAATTGGTCTTAATGAAGAAAAGATGTAGGGGTAAGACGAAATGCCCAAGGGGTAAGACTGAAATAGTGACTAAAATAGTCCTTATGGTTATGACCATAAGTACGTTTTTATTCTTACCCCGCTTGATGGAAGCCTAAAATTTCAATTTTTCGCGGATAATGTGTCCGTAAGGAAAATGTCAAAAAACACACAAATGCTCTCACTTAGCGACTGACGCAGACTGCGGTGTGGGGCAAGATAAAACGGTGTCTACAATGATGTTGCCAGCATTAAAAGATTTCCTTTATATTCGGCGTTATTGTATCTTTTTTATCTTTCCCCGTTTTTCATCTTACCCCCACTCACCCTACGACGAATTTAGAACCTCCCCCTTTTTTGAAGCAAGTTAAAATAGTTGACGATAAAAACCTACCTATCCCCAAAAAACATACCGTAAAAACATACCTATTACAGCTGTAAAAATAAAGTTGACAAACTTACATTTGCAGTTGAAGAGCTTGTTCTCCGATACATTTTGTTTAGGAAAATGTTATCCAAGTACATTTTATAAGTTGGTCGACTATTACTCGTAAAGTTGTAAAGCCTACTTAGTCATGATAATTTTCTTTTAAACTTCGTTATATATACTACTATTGTGAATTTTTTCACACCCCCAAACAGAACCGTTTAGCTGGTAGAGGGGGGGGACACTCGAGTCGAGCAAAATTTAGCATTTTAAAGCTTAATATTTCACAAACGAATTTTTTTATCAAAAAATTGTTAATGGAAACTATCAATATTTTTTAAAGACTTATTTAATGATACCCCACACTAAGGGGTATGCAAGAAAAAAAAAAAACATCCCCTCTTTACGTGTACAGGAGGTACCCTAAAAAAAAAAATTTTACGAGATTTTATTTTACCACTTTTTCGGCACAACAAATCCGTATATTTACACCAAATTACAGCTCTCTAGTACTGTGCGTCTCTGAGCTAAACTGCGGACAGACGGACGGACGGACGGACGGACATGGCGAAACTATAAGGGTTCCTTGTTGACTACGGAACCCTAAAAACAATCAAATCCGTCCAGTAGTTCCGAAGATTAGCGTGTATGGAGTAACTTCTCCCGTTTTCCTAACATTTCCCTTCACTGCTCTGCTCCTATTGATTGTAGCGTGATGAAAAGTATACTATAACCAGCGCAGGAGTATGAAAAATAATTGTACCAAGTTTCGTCAAAATCCGTCGAGTAGTTTTTGTTTCTATAACGGTTATACAGACAGACAGACAGACAGACAGACAGACAGACAATAATTTTACTGATTGCATTTTTGGCATCAGTATCGATCCCTTATCACCCCCTGATAGTTATTTTGGAAATATATTTCATGTACAGAATTGACCTCTCTACAGATTTATTATAAGTACTAGCTTCTGCCAGCGACTTCGTACGCGGATCCTGTTGCTTATGCCAGCGACAATGGGGTCGTCAAAATCGAAGATCTGAAACGTCTGATGTCGAATTCTTAGAGCCTGGGGACGGGAAAACAACGGGACGCACATGACGATTTCAGACGTTCCAGATCTTTCAGTTTTGTAAGTCAACAGGAAATGCCCATCAGACTAAACAACTCTTGCTAAGACGTCATTTATATATAATGTTATAGTGTAGCTGGGCTCTTGGAGTTCCACATCAGGTGTTCCAGATCTTCAGTTTTTATACGACAACAGGGAGTGCTCATCAGGCTGAACAACTCTTGCTAAGACGTCATTACTGTATATGTAATAGTGTAGCTGGGCTCTTGGAGTTCCACATCAGGTGTTCTATATTTTCAAATTTATTTTCTCAGCAGAAAATGCTCATCAAGTGGAACATTTTTTGCTATGGCGCTATTTTTGTATCTCTTATAGTTTACATAGCTGATCTATTGCAGTTCTGCATCAGGTGTTCAAGTTTCCAAGATAAATTATAGCCTATATGTTGCCCAGACTTAATAGCTATACAACAACAAAAAAACCAATCTAATCCGTCCAGTAGTTCCAAAGATTAGCGTGTATGGAGTAACTTCTCCCGTTTTCCTAACATTTCCCTTCACTGCTTTGCTCCTTTTGATTGTAGCGTGATGAAAAGTATATTATAACCAGCGCAGGAGTATGAAAAATAATTGTACCAAGTTTCGTCAAAATCCGTCGAGTAGTTTTTGTTTCTATAACGGTTATACAGACAGACAGACAGACAGACAGACAATAATTTTATTAATTGCATTTTTGGCATCAGTTTCGATCCCTAATCACCCCCTGATAGTTATTTTGGAAATATATCTCATGTACAGAATTGACCTCTCTACAGATTTATTATAAGTATAGATAGAAGATATATATCCTATGTAGCAAATATAAGCAATAATGTAGCAATTTTCGAATCAACTCTCATAGACCAACGCCACAGACAACCAGCCATTCTGACGCACACAACTATTTACCTTTATTATTTTATCAGGCACTTTTCCTTGGGATAATTTAAATAACTGCTACATCCTTTATTTAACATTATGTTTGAAGTTTCAACTGAATGAGATAAATGAAGTAAATATGTAGCAATTATTGACGCAATACATTTCGGGAAACTGCACGCTTGACTTTAAACTAGGAGGTGACTAGCCAACCAAACGTCAGGATGGCTGGTCAAAAAATATATTTTATTTCTAAATATATATCCTATGTAGCAATTATTTATTTTATGTAGCAAATATATAAGCAATTATGTAGCAATTTTCGAATCAACTCTCATAGACCAACGACACAGACAACCAGCCATTCTGACGCACACTTATAGGTTTTCTTTATTTCATTTATAATAGTTTGAAAGTTACAGGCGCCAAAGAATTACTTTTGAAAAAAGAAAACCTATAAACCTAGTTTTTTACTGTGTGTATGGACGAGACCAAGACGCAATCCGCGGAAAACCGACCGCGTTGCCTATATACGCCACCTTACAACCAAACTCGCACCCTGCAGCGATTTGAGAATGTACGAGGGGTCAATACAGATTGAGGAACACATCAACGACCTCACATCATCAATACTAAACAGCTACCAAGCCGCATGCCCGGAAACCATTCCGCCAAAAACACCAGGTAAACAACCATGGTGGGGGCCAGAGCTGGACCGCAAACGCGGCAAGGTAAGGAAAGCGCTCAATAGAGCAATGAACACTTGTGCTGATGAGGATTGGGATGCGTACTATGCAGCCAAACACAGCAGTAGCATTGAATCTTGTCAACAAGCAAACAGGGTAAGGAAAATACTGGCGCAGCAGGACACTCCTGGTACCGTCACACTCCGTAAGCCTGACAACACACTCACTACATCACCAGAAGAAGCAAGGCGCGTCCTTATAGAAACTCACTTCCCGGGATGCGCCTTCACACAGGTAATAAACTGGGACGATGTCAACCAAACACCATCAGACAATGATTGGCGCTATACCCACAAGGTCATAACGCTGGAGAAAATCCAGTGGGCGATCCAGTGCTTCCATCCTTTTAAGGCAGCTGGCCCGGACGGTATCTTTCCAGCACTGCTGCAGTGGGGAGGAACTGCCGTCGCACAAAGGCTTTTACCTATTATGAGAGCTTGTCTTGGCCTTCAGATATATTCCTAAAGGATGGAGGGAAGTGAAAGTTATATTCATACCCAAGCCAGGTAAGAGTGACTACACCAACGCCAAATCCCACCGGCCAATCAGCTTAACCTCCTTTCTCCTGAAAACTATGGAGAAAATATGTGAGAGAGAGCTGAGGGATGGGGCTTTAAAAACAATACCACTTCATGCAAACCAACACGCATACAGCTCGGGTAAGTCGACTGAGTCCGCTCTCCACATGGTGGTCGGCCGGATTGAGGAAGCGATTCATCAAAAAGCCATATGCCTGGGCACCTTTATCGATATCGAAGGAGCCTTCGACAGAACAAACTTCTCCAGCATCAGCGCCGCCCTCTGTAGACACGGAGTTGAACAGGTACTGGTGGACTGGATTACTAATATGTTAAGCAAACGAGTGGTTCGCCTTGAAGAAGAACGGCAGATAGCCATGATAGCCAGAGGATGCCCACAAGGGGGGGTACTCTCTCCACTCCTTTGGAACCTGGTGATCAATGACCTCATCACCAGGCTCAACGGCTGCCACTTCTACACAATTGGGTACGCAGATGACCTCGCCATCCTCATCTCGGGGAAGGTAACTGGGACTATCTGCAACCTAACGCAACAAGCGCTAAGGATCGTAGAGCACTGGTGCAGGGACTTCGACCTTTCAGTGAACCCCACTAAAACAGAATTGGTCATGTTCACTCAAAAACGATCACTTGGACCATTTCGCCTACCGAAACTTTTTGAAACAGAGCTCCAGTTAGCCAACGAGGTCAAATATCTAGGGGTCATCCTGGACAGTAAGCTAAACTGGAGTAGCCACCTCGAAAACAAGCTAAACAGGGCCTGCATTACCTTCTGGCAATGCAGGAGAATGATAGGTAAGAGATGGGGCCTATCCCCCAAAATTATACTATGGATCTACTGTACAGTCATTAGACCCATGATCACCTACGGAGCCGTGGTCTGGTGGCCTCGCACCAGGTTAGTCACCGCCTCAAACAAATTACAACGCATACAAAGACTGGCCTGCATGGCGACAACAGGCTGTATGAGGACTACGCCTACGGCAGCTCTGGAAGCCATGCTGGGCCTCCCTCCGCTTCACCTGTTCATACAGCAAGAAGCGACATTGGCGGCGGTCCGTCTCGAAACAGTACAACTCTGGGGTAAGAGGGAGTCACAACACACCTCGCTACTAAAAGGACTTTATGAGGATTTCCCCATGGCAAAGGCCATAAAAGACCGGGTACCCAAACAGTTTATCTTCGACAAGAAATACAAAATCCAACTCCATGAGGACCACCGCTGCGAGGGGCTGACCCCGGCGGAGCTACGGATCTTCACAGACGGATCTACAACAGGTAGCGGTACTGGTGCTGGAGTCTTCTCAGAAGACCTCAACATCCGCATAACCAAACCACTGGGGGTCCACAACACAGTGTTCCAAGCAGAATGCATGCGCATCATCCTGGCGGCGGCAGCGATCGCAGCCAGAGAGGTAAAGGACCACTCAATTCGCATACTTTCAGACAGCATGGCCGTGTTGCTGGCGCTTGACAGCCACACGGTCAACTCTGGACTAATATACGAGTGCCACCAGAGCCTAAACCAGGTAGGTGAACATAATAACATAACCATTCAGTGGATCTAAGGACACAGCGACTCCCGAGGCAACGATGCAGCGGATGAACTCGCTCGAAGAGGGTCTAGCTTGGCGGTGGTGGGACCCGAGCCCATAGTGCCACTACCCTTCGGTTACATACGTACACTGGTCAGGGAACGTACAGGGGGGGTATTACAACCTTTTTTAATTCCTTGCAGTTTTCGGGCAGTTGACTTTACGGCCTTAAGCAGGCTTGTTCTATTTCGTATTATGACGTACGTAATTCTGCAAGGAATCATCCTGGATTACTTGTCTCTGGATGATTATGACGGGCTAGCGAATTCGTTCAAAAATCGAATCGACAATTTACCGATGATTACCGGTTTTATAAATAGTGTGTGAAAAAAATCTTTTACATTGTAAATTTAGTAGATATTTGAGTTAAACTGTATTTTAATAACAATTTAAATATTTACAATCAAATTGACCAACATTTACTGTCATTTTATGCAAAAACTTAATATCAAATAAAACTCTCACAAAGGGGTTTGTTTCTGAACGATCGTATTGCGATACTTTTTTAGTCTGTGGCGGTTTTGTTTACCAAAACAAACAAGATTATCGTATTTTATTTATTTATAATGCCACTATGTAGTGCTTTATACTGCATTAATAAAGAAGCACACCGTTATCCTACCGCAGAGAAAGTAAGGAAACAAAATGGAATAAGTCATGAGCGGAAAATTTTGAAAAATGGAGCTGTTCCAACACAACAATCAACAATGTTCTAATTTTTAAAGCAAGAGCTATAAATGTTTCAACAAGTGAAGGAATGATAAAACCTAGGACGTTTATTCAAACCGAAAGACAGTGTACCTAGTTCTCTTGAAATTGGCTGCGAAATTGTGGTACCAGAAGCAATCGAGGAAGTGAAATTAAAAATGTCTGCTGATACATTAAAGACTGCCCAATGTACCCAAATAAATATTGAACACAAGTTTTGGCTCCATTGGACTGTACCATTTCTGGAATGATGCTGCGCGAGGCTATTAATTTTAAGTGTTTGAGTTGATCATACATTTTGTTTGGTTTATTCAACCCTACGTCCATTGCTACGAAAGATTATTTTTTTCGTCACCATGTCTCAAATCTAAGCTCTGTATATTTTTTTTCTTACACTGATGGAACTACGACAAAACAATTTTTTCAGGAGTAACATGTTTTTTATTTAGAACAATATATTACTATATGAGTAAATGTTTACGTATATGAATAATTATATTTATTGCTTAGCGTTCAGTAAATGAGTGTATATCATGTGTCGTAAAAGGTAAAAACTTTGTCGTCTTTTTATGTAAAGCTCGTCAGTTGAGATTATATCGTGTATGCACTCTCCACATATTCTGTAGTGCCTCCATTATTAATACCAAAGTTTAATTTAGTTAGTTTCAACTGTTTAAAGACAAATTAAAAGAAACAAGTCAGTAAAAGTTACTAAAAAGTGGCGTAAACTGAATGATTTTGGAGATGCCAATTTTGACAGTTAATCCGGCCTTGAAATGTCATTACAGCTTGGCCAGAACGGATTGAAACGGAACTAAAATTTTTATTTCTGACAGCGTTTTAAAATCTTTGATATTTGATGTAAACAAAGACCACAGGTTTGTTAGATTTATTATTGTGCCATAAAACTATCGTAATAAGTGAAAAAAAATAAAATAAAATCATTCAAAGTGCTGGTAGCGCGAAGACAGTGGCGACTTCCGGTTTTCTACATTTTTATGTCAAGCTGTATGTAGCTTGTAATACGAAATTTCCAGGCACAAGCACAGGCAGAAGTCGGTATGAGGTCACGTGACCGTTTTACTGGCCGTCATTGTGTGATCGTAATACGACTAAGCAAGGCAGTTCACTTTAAGGCGTAAACTGACAGGAATTAAGAGCTTGTAATACACCCCCAGGTAATTTGTTTTGACTGGCCTGTTGGTCTAGAGGTTAGTGACCCTGACTGCTATGCCGGAGGTCGTCGGTTCGATTCCCACCCAGGACAAATGGTTGTGTGATGAGCACGATCATTTGTTCTGTGTCTGGGTGTAATTTATCTATAATATGTATGTATTTATAAATATATAATTATGTTTATCAGTTGTCTAGTACCCATAACACAAGCTCTGCTTAGCTTGGGACTAGATGGCGTTGTGTGATAGTTGTGGAATATTATTATATTATTATATATTATATTATTAATTTACACCGTTGCCTGTGGCAGGATCAGGGTGAGTGTAGACAAGCCAAGGAGGCGTTACCCGCCATCAATAGCCGCTTCACCAAACTCGTGCTGAGGCTAACCAAACAGCAGCTACGAATAGTTACAGCCGCCCTGACGGGACACGGCTCCTTTAATAAACACCTCTTTGTCCTAGGTATCACCGACAGCCCCCTGTGCAGAGCCTGTATGGCGGAGGACGAGACAGCAGCCCATGTGCTCCTACACTGCCCTGAGATTGCTTCATACAGGGCAAAGTACTTCGGTAACCCAGGTACTCTCCGCGAGATTGTCGGCAACACGAAGGCGTTGCTGGCTTTCCTCGGCTAGCTGGGGTGGATCGAATGATTTCTTTCCCACCCGCACGCAAAATACGCGCATAGGTATGACGTGGAGTTGCGGATACCAGCCCGATATACAATACAATACAATAGTATGGACGAGCGCTCGGTAGACGATCCTCTTAAATTTTCAACCACCAATTTAGCTTCATCTGTAATCTGGCGGTGTTAACATTGAATCGGAAGAATTTTCGCTTTGAGAGCTCATTTTTAGCAAAAAAGTCACTAAATAAAAATAAATTTTTCGCTGAACCGCGCTTTTATTACTACTTTGTTTTTTATTAGCAATGGTAGTTGGAACTATACAGAATCTTTTTGTACCTATCTCTTTATCAGTGTTTTAAATAAAATCTTTTTGCATTTGTTTTTTTTTAAAACGTTGAATCGTCAAATTAGCGGCCGGCAATGTTTGCCGGCCTGTTATAGCGACCAGCAAAACCCCCTTTATACAAATGTACTCTATGAGCAAAACTTTGCCGGCCGCTCCTTGAAACAGAACGGCAAGGTCGAGTGTCGACTTTGCTCAAACAAGGTTGTCAAAATAATGACCACTATACATGCATTTTTGAGTAAAATATACACTTCTCATCAAAAAAATCGAAACACTTTCGTTTTTATTGTTTTTGTCCTAATTTTTTACAAAAGAGAATTAATTCCATGAAAAAAAAAACATTACTGTGTAGCTGGCAGTTTGGTCATTACAGTAAGAAGAAAAAAATCAAAATTCGAAATAATTTCATTTGTTTATCCTATAAATGAAATTAATCACTGTTTTGAGACAAATGTGTATTTAGGGTTGGAGTACTAGCCCAAGAGCCCGTGAACCCCAGACCTACGTTATTTTATAAAGGCTGAAAGTTTGTCAGCGGATGGTCCCAACACTGGTAAGAACGATGACCATTTATGGAGTTTGGGTTATGGTGGCTTTGGCAGGTAAACGGTACTAAAGATGCGTAAAATATAAGTTTACTTACGTCATAGTATAAAAGCTGATTTTTATAAATAATACTCGGGTAATAAGTAGATGATGTGTCCTCATCAGCCAGACACTTATCATGGTGGCAACCCCTTGCCAGACACCCTTAATGTTCACGAAATTATAAGTTTACTTACGTTATAGTTTATAAGCTGATTTGTTTAAATAATACTTGGGTAATAATATGTAGATGATGTTTCCTCATTAGCCAGACACTTTTGATAGTTCCAACCCCTTGCCAGACAAACATTGTAAATAGCCCAGTCAACTGATGTTCAAAACAAGGTATAGAGGGAAAGTCTTGGAACACAATTTTTGACTACGCATCTTTGTTTGGACTAGTTAGGAGGAGAACATATCGAAAGTCCCCATCCCTAGCCCTTGAGCTAAGGGGGAGGGAGGGGTTCGTATGCACCACTTTTTGGTTTTTCGCTTATATCTCGGAAAGTCGGAAACCATGTGTCCTAGCGGCATAATAATTATATATGAAAAAAATAAAAGCTGAATAAATTCCCCATAAGTTTTATTCAATAAATGTTTCCAGGTCTTGTTTAGTTTTCGAGCTATCTGCTCTTGAAAGTCTGTAATATTGTGAAAAATCATTTTTATCTTTTTGCATTTGGAAAGTTGTATTTCATATCGCCAATTTAAAGGTCCAGAAAGCATGAGCAGTCTTTTCAGACCCTCCCTTTACCACCTACAATGAACTAAGCCAAGTGAAACCTGCATCTTGAGGCGATATGAGCTTCCAGCTAAAGGGTCTCTTACAGTGCTCACAAAGTTATAACAAATTCTTGAATTCGCGGTAGCCACCATCAAGCTTGATATTTTTTGTATTCCTTCCACCGAGGGAGCAGTAAAAATAGCTCAGAAACTCATTCTAGATTATAATTACATATTAGGTAGGTACATGTACAGGGTTTTGATTCTAAGTTGACCAATAAGGAGAAATCCGCTTCCATAAGAGCTACAGAAAAACGATCTTAGGAACCTTTAGCTTTTTATAATGTTAACAATTTTAGCATATTTAATTTTTGATCAAGTGCGAGGTGTCCATAAAAATTAGTATGTAGACCCCGCCATCCCCTTCGAACCTAACCTGTCCGAGTCGGGGTGCCCCAAGTCCCAAGCTCGCATTCGCTCGCTCTTGGATCCAAAGTACTCCTAAATGTGTGTAAAATGAGTATGAATGAAAAAAATATTTATTTTTTTATGATGCTATTTGGTTTAGTGTCATGTTAGGATAATTTCATTGTATGAGAAGGATAATATCTGGGCAACAGAATTGGGTCAAATCTTTTAAAACGACTCGAATCTAACGAAATACGACTTAAGTTGTAATGTACCTAACATAAATTAAATTGACATTCTGCGCAACTTGGAAGGTCTGAAACACTGATGCTGTTTTCTGGATCTTTGGCGACATCAAATACAACTTTCCACTTGCAGAGGTAAAAATGATTTTAACCAATATTACAGACTTTCAAGAGCAGATATCTCGAAAACTAAACAAGACCTGGAAATGTTTACTGGATTAAACTTATAGAGAATTTATTCAGCTTTTATTTTGTTCATATGTATTATGTCGCCAGGACCCATGGTTTCCGACTTTCCGAGATATAAGCGAAAAACCAAAAAGTGGTACCTACGAACCCCTCCCTCTCCCTTAGCTCAAGGGCTAGGGATGGGGATTTTCGATATGTTCTCCTCCTAACTAGTCCAAACAAAGTTGCGTAGTCGAAAATTGTGTTCCAAGACTTTGCCTCTATACCTTGTTTTGAACATCAGTTGACTGGGCTATTTACAATGTTTGTCTGGCAAGGGGTTGGAACTATCAAAAGTATCTGGCTAATGAGGAAACATCATCTACATATTATTACCCAAGTATTATTTAAACAAATCAGCTTATAAACTATAACGTAAGTAAACTTATAATTTCGTGAACATTAAGGGTGTCTGGCAAGGGGTTGCCACCATGATAAGTGTCTGGCTGATGAGGACACATCATCTACTTATTACCCGAGTATTATACACTTCTCATCAAAAAAATCGAAACACTTTCGTTTTTATTGTTTTTGTCCTAATTTTTTACAAAAGAGAATTAATTCCATGAAAAAAAAACATTACTGTGTAGCTGGCAGTTTGGTCATTACAGTAAGAAGAAAAAAATCAAAATTCGAAATAATTTCATTTGTTTATCCTATAAATGAAATTAATCACTGTTTTGAGACAAATGTGTATTT